>OX424514.1:19173498-20572959 GCA_949152395.1 Agrochola litura | reverse complement strand
CGCCACGATCTTATTACGTTCGTGCGTCCGTGGGCTAACTTGGCTGTTCCGAACAGCGCTACATTTTTAGGAACCAAGTGGTGACATGAGGCGAGTGTGAGTGACAAAACATGCGCGAAAGTTCGTAGTGCCTATGTTCAGAACTCAGACCAAAAAAACCAAGACATAACGCTGTCAACAGGGATTAAAGCTGGTTTCGTAAACATGTGTGCACTTAGTGAAGTGTAGTTTGATTGTAGTTCTATTGTAAACGTGTGCGTGTGAGCGTGTATGCACAGAGCGGAGGTGTAGTTTTGGCATGCTTCACTGTATTGTTCGCAGCGCTATGTCTTGGTTTTTTATTTGGTCTAAGGCTCAGAACTGCCAAGTTATATCGGCCGTATTGTAATCTGGCCACACTAAGTCTGCAATGGAATAAATGGACAACCCCAAAAAGTTTTGTATACCTATGGTATACTTTTACATAAGTCAGTTATGTCAGTTTCGGGGTTTTAAGTAGATCTAATGATTTTGATATTTTGCCTTTGATTTTTGCTTAATAGACCTATGTCGTACATGCTCTACCTCCATACGATGACAAAACTGTATCAAATCCACACTGCATCGTCCTTTGGGGACATAGGTGGAAGGTATTGGAGGTGAAGCGAAGTCAAGGACCGGAAGAGAAACTTCAACTTGTAGTAAATAATAATATAATTATCACATGTATCAAAATCTAATGAGTAGGGTAGAATTGGGGGTTCTGTATCATTTCTTCCTCGCTCCGCTCGGAATATGATCCAGAACACCCAATTCTCCACACATCGAAATGTGATCCAGAAACCCCAATTTTCCACACATCAGAATGTGATCCAGAACCCCCAATTCTCCACACATGATAATGTGATCCAGAAACCCCAATTTTCCACACATCAGAATGTGATCCAGAACCCCCAATTCTCCACACATCAGAATGTGATCCAGAAACCCCGATTCTCCACACATTTTATCTATTCAACGTCAGATATCATGTTTCACTGATTAGAATTCTGATTTCTCTTCTGAATCAGATATATAATTTTATACTTTTGTTTCTTTTAAAAATAGTCGTTTTGATTTGTCAACATATTCTGTTCCTTTTACAGCATTTAAATAAAAGCAATCAGGAAAAAATATAGCATGTTGCATCCAAGGATCATCGTAATACTCCCAATCTTCGATAACACCTCCACATGAAAAACATGCTGATTTATCATTTATACTATTTCCGCAATAAAAGAATCCAGCATCAGCCATTTCCATTACCACGGCTTTCTTTGAATCAGCCGTCGCCCAATAATGGTTGAATGAAAATAAACGTACTTTATATCTATGATATGTGTCATATCGAGGATTGTATTTATTTTGAGTCATATTCTGTACGTTCGAGTTCTTGATACTGATGTTTATGAAAGTATAATGAAGTCACATAGGCGTTGCTAGCAACTTATAAACATGTAAACCTGGATGAGTCGGAGGGATGGCTGGGAGATGGGATGCTAAACTTAATAAATAAAATAGTAAAATATTTATTTCAAAAATTTATTATCAAGGCACCATTTATTTAAACATAAAACATTTTTTAAAGCACATATTGAGTCATGATAAATACAACTATACAGTTCATGAGAATGTTCATATTTTTTGTGCAAACTTAATAAACTAGGACAACCTTTATCTTCTAAATTATTTACATTATCATTATTTAGAATGTCTTTTAACCATAACATTTTTTCAATTCCTTTAGTGTAAACATATTTATCTCTTAAAATATCTACAATCAAATTCTGATAATTTGAATAAGGCACAACTCCTTCACCCCAGTATATATTTCTATTACGTTCAATCCAACTAACTTGACGTCTTTCTGATCTCGTCAAATAGTAAAATGGAAATGGCGGTCTAATTAAAAACACCTGAATTTTTTTATTGTAAAATACAGCAATTTCTTTGACGATAAATTCATTTGCTTCTGTTTTAAAACCCTGAACATCTACAATAGCAGTCATGATAACCTGCGCACTATATTGCTCAAAGGTTTATATTCCACAAGTCGATCGTTAATAATTAAGCAATATCCAGTTGTGTTATCTGGTATTGGTGCTAAGCATTCAATCTCAAGACGCACATCTACGGGACCTGTCTTTAAACTATCGTTTTGTCTTGAACAGTCTATAATAAAGAGAGGTGCCTTCTCCTTAAAATCAGCTAAATTAAGCAAGGGGTCCGCAGGGCAGTTGTAATACGACTGACGAAATTTCACATACATTTCGTATAATATATTGTATTTGTTCTCAGCAAAATTTAAACAAAGAGGCTCATACGGATAATACTGTGAATTCAAAAATAGTGTTATGTTTGTAACTCCACAGTGATCGAACAGTGAACTATCTTTAGTTTTATTATTTTTTCTATTAGTTTGTAAACAAAATATTAAATATCGCGGTTTCTCTAATTGTGATGCAGTCTTAACTGACCAAGAATGTTTTGTGGTTTTAGGGAGTAAAGGATACTCATATAAATCCCAATTTCTAAACGCCATTTGAATAGGTTTATCTCTTTCTAAATGTTTAAGGAGAGTCAACCGTTCGCGATCTGATACTTTTATATGCGGCACACGCCATTGTACTTTTTGTATATCTATTTGAAAATGTGCAACATCATCAGTTACTAAGATACTGTTTAAGTTAGAGTTACTCCTATTTAGTATAAGTTCATGTTTACAATTTATCACAATTTTGCTGTAATCCTCAGCAAATCCTAAAATCTTATTAAGAGGTACAATAGCACTAAAATATCCATCGTTTTTAATTCCGCCTATATTCCAACCCCACAAAGCAGCAACCTTATTTTCTCCATCATTCATTGAAACGTATGACTTTATTGTTGATGTTATTCCAGAATTTTTAATACGATCTATTTCAATACCATTCATTTCGTATCTGATATCTTGAAACAAAAACATAATAGGGTTGTTACTGAACGTAATATTTTTCTTAATTGCTTTTCCATCTTTGTCGAAGAACTTTGCCTGGCCTTCGACATAAATTGAACTGGCTGACGGTAACACGTATATATCTTGCTGGTGTATGGGAATTCTGATTTCATCGTTTTCTCTAAAGCTGTTATTGTAAGGATTGTAAGAATGGATTTCATAGCTTTCAATCGAGGTATCGAAGTGCGGTGATTCAGTAATTTGTAGCATATTCATAGTTTAAAACCAAGAGCTTTAAGAAAATCTTTATTAGTTTTGATCAATTTCTTAAGCTTATTCTTACGTCTATGCACCTTGATGGCCGTATAAGAAATAGGATGCTTTATGTTGACGGTAGGGTTTTTATAAAACAATATCATTATGTTTTTCTTAAATGAAGTCGTAGTTGAATATGTTCTTCTCCAAAGTTAATACAGTAACCAAATTGATCAACAATCTTAACAAATATAGATGAAACTGTATTTTTGTTCACTGGAAAGTAAATAATGTTTTGTGGTATTTCTATGTACCGATGACCTGTATCAGTATTTGACACAAATTCATGAATAATGTGAGTTGGTAATCCGTTGGAATATGAACCGTGCACTAGATCACATTCGATTCTGATCACAGGCGGAACGCTATCATTAACGCAAAGATTTGGTATTGAATTTAATACTGAAAAATATAGTAAACCACACTCATATTGATCGGATAAATGCAGAGGTGGTTGAAAGTATGAAACCAATTCTGATTTATTTCCAGAGATGGTAACCGTAATAGACATGCTTGTATACTGAACGCTCCTGGAAGATCCAGCTTATTTTATTCTTTGACTACACCAAAACTTCTTTAAGAAGGTTAAACAGAGATGTCCACAATTGAAAGGATGATCGCGTTGTATATTATCATAATTATAGTGAACTTTGGAACCTATGTATTTTATAAACTCCTTTGGGGGCTTAAGATTTCCGTAACTGTCAAAATATTCGATATAATCATCACATTTTGCATAGGCTACCCAATGAGAACCAGGATTTTTAGAACTGTCTAAATTAATAACTCCACATTCTTTTTTTAAAGGTTCTTTAGGCAGCTCATCTCTCATAAAGACACCTCGAAAATAGGGAATATTATTCCCATACTTCAAAATGTCAAAGTTAGATAAAGCTCGTTTGGGTAGCCGGTATTTTAGTTTTTTTCTTTCGATACAAAAATTCCAAGTCCATTTTTATGGGGTTTGAGATGTAATCCATTTCCGATACAAAGAGCTTCTACTTTTTCATTGTGTCTCTTCATTTCAGTAAAACGTTTTTTAGCCATCTTGAATTCATTAATAGTTTTAGCAATACCAGCTGCACCACCTGCCAAGGCTCCAGCAGCTGACAATCCCGCAAAAATAGGAATCAAAGGCAATACTCCACCAGTTTTTGGTATTGGAATAATGCGAGGAAGTTTTATTGATGAATCATCAACTAATTCTCTTGCAGCAGCCATAGCTAATTCTATTGCCATTTTCTTGCCTTTTGGTTTTAATTTTTGTATATGTCTTTTCGTTTTAGTAATTACATGTTTTAATTTATTTTTAAAACCATTGCCAGACGTAATTTTCTTTGAAGACTTTTTATTATGACCACGACTTTTTAGGCCAGCACCCGTTTTAATTTTTGTTAACATAGCTTTGCTTACTAAATGCGCTGCGAATTTTTCACCGACACTTGCATCAGACGCAACTGCCCGCTTTTTTGACATTTTTAACAAAACTAAATCTGCTATATGTCGATCCTTTAAAGTTGATGATTTATGATAAGCAATATCGTGCTCTTTACAATATTCGTCTAATTTATTTATACCTTTATCTCCATGTGTAATTCTCTTAATTAATTTAGTACCAGGACCGCAATAATTGTATCCTGGTAAGTGTAATTCAAATGGTAAATTATTTATAAGCCAATTGAGAAGACTACGCTCTCCAATACACATCATAAGACTGATCAATTATAGATTGAATACTTTATAAATATATAATTTTTATAATATATTTGACTTATCAATCCAGCTGTTTTCAGCAGACGGCAAACCTAACCATTTTACCAAAACCCTGTTTCCTTTTCTTCTAAGAACTTTTTCAACCAGATATACATTAGAATGTTTTGCCTTTTGTAGCTCTTGTACATAAAATGCTCCTAAAATAGGCCGACCTCTGATTGAATCTTCAAGTAAGTATGTGATAGGAGTTGTATTTTGTATTTTTCGAATTTTAAATATTTCTGTCGACCAGTTAGGAGTATATCCTTTTTCAAATGTTCCTTTATACTTACTGATACGCACATAATCATCAATTTTAAACTTACTTTTATACATACTATTGATTCTTACCAGCTTTTCATATCTTTCTAATATACGTTTCTTATTAATATTATCCACATTTGCCGGAATTTCATCAATTGTCCGATGGTAGGTGTGATTATATTTATCCATAACACTATTGAGGGTATTATCTATCCAGTTATAGCTTCCTTTTAAACTAAATTCTTTATACAGTTTAGATTTCAATGTTCTGATGAATCGCTCAACTATTGAAGCTTTTTTTGTTGAGAAGGTTGAATAATGATTAATGTGATAAGATGTCATAAGTTTTTTAAAATTATTATTATAAAACTCAGTCCCATTATCAGTTTGCAGATTTTTGGGGATACGCCCTTTTTCCAATAAACGCTCAAAATTGCTACATACAATTTCTTTGTTTTTACTTTTCAGAGGAAAGGTCCATGCATATTTCGAAAATGTGTCAATAACAGCAAGAATAAATCTAAAGTTTTTATTTTCCTTAGAAATTGATTGCATATCAATTAAGTCCGCTTGCCATAAATCATCTATATCCTTCATAACAACATTTCTTCGTGGGAAGTTTAGCCTTGCATTTTTATGGATCTCATTTACCACATCTGCTTTACTCATATCGCAGATGTTTTTTTTTTCGTGTGTATGTTTTTTGTTTTTATTTTTTCTGAACTTGTTCAGTGACTAAATTTGCCAATGCTCATGATGAATGAGTCTGTAATACTAAAATAAATATTTATCATTGCTAGTATTTATGCCTTAATTATGTTAGATTCTTTTAATTCTTCAATTATAGATAGAATTTCATTATCATGATTTGTATTGCCAGCATCTCTTGAAGCGACTAATAATTTTAATCTCTCCACCAATTCATTAGGATCATCCCAATACACCAAGTCAGTGTTGTTTTTATATTTTTTTAGTTTTGGTAAGTTTCCTCCAAATTTAGAATCAATTTTATCATCTGACGTTTCGGTAAATAATGGTTTGATTATTTCACGATATTTGACACCTTTATCACCCTTTATTTGACCTTTGGGATTAAAATCTCTCTTATGGGCATTTGTATGATGTAACATATCCTTATAGACAAGTTTATCTTCATTCGAAACTAACTTTAAATCAGGTTTTCTTCGAAGTAAAAGTTCTTTCAGGCCAGATGTTAAATTGTAAGATTTGTTGCCAATTTTAATCATAATTAAAGTATCATTATTCAAACTATCGATTTTAGAAAATGATATTTTTGAATTACCCATCAATAAAGTTTTGTTTTCGCTTCTAATTCCAAATGGTATGGAAATACCATCATAAATACCATAGATATCATCACCCTCTAATGACATTTCTAAATTATCTGCTAATTCCGTTGTAGTATTTCGTTCAACAAGTTGTGTAGAGTTTCGTTTTGGATCGTAATAGTCACTGATCTTGGTAGATGAACTAGTATTATTTTCCTCCGTTTCAATTTCTTCAGTATTAGTAAGAGTAGTATTTTCTATATTTTTTACATTTTTTACAAACCTATTTGAGTCAACTAAGGCTTTAAGAGGATCTGTTACAGGTTTTAGCATTTTATCAAGTGACATGTTAATTTCATGTTCTTGATTTTTTATTTGTTTCATTTTATTTTTTATGGTGTCAACAGACTTCATTAACTCCATTTTAATTGTTTTCTCCATCTTCCTTTATAACAACTGAATTCAGCTAAGGATAGAATAGCACTAAACTTATATTTCTATGAAATTCTTTAAATATAAAACTTCATTCGAAGTAAAAAAAAGTATCGAAATTCTGTCTGTATCTTCCCTTATTTATAGGAGACTCTTTGTTAATAATTAAAAAATTATGAGGGGTTTTCCAAACTGTTTTACAAATATCTTTAAACTGATTCCATAATAAATCAGAGCTGACGTGTTCTTCATAAATGTGCTTTAAGTTCACATCGTCTTGTTTAAATATTATAAGAAAATTAACATTATCACGTAACAATTGTTTCGGAATTTTTGAATAAGTTTGTGATAAATAGAAGCAATCAATTTGCTTATGTCTACCCATAGAAAAATAATTGCGGATATTTATTTGATTTTCACATGCCACATCATCAAAAATAAATACAGAATTAGTTAAAGCTTCACTCGGAGATATTACATCTTTATTATCATTAAACTCGTAGAACTTTATTTGAGGTACTCTTCTTAATACTTCGCTTAGAAAACGATATTTTGGCTGAAAACTTGTTTTGGAGTAAAGATAAAGATTCTGAAATTTCAGTCCATTTTCATGCAGAAGCAAACTGATCATTACGTTTGTTTTACCACAGTTTGAAGGACCGCAAATTACACAACGAATTGTGTTAGGCAGTAAAATGCTGTGTTTGATTTGGTGAGCAGAGTCACTAAAATTTATATTATTAACGTTCAGAGATATGGGTTGTTTGATCAACTTCATCTTGTTTATTACTTAATTTCTTTGCTGACCTTCATATATATACAAGACTTATATGGTAAGTAACTTTATCCCTTTAATATGAACATAATAATATTATCACACATCATAGCAAACCAAAGACAGTTTCAATATAGTGAAGCAGGCACATAGTTCATTTGACTACTATTGCTCCAACAAGTAGGACCTACACAACTGAATTACAATTGAATTCAATCTTCACGGTCAGTATTTCTATAATTAAGATTCATCAATACTTAGATTTTATATTAGAATTTATGTTTAACTTTTCTTCCTTTTTTTACAGAATTATGTCCGTCTCCCCATCGTATAGTCCTGTGGAGAGTGCTTTTTTTGCGGTGCGTATTTAATTTATCGTTATTTGAAACATTTTAAATTGAATTACAAGAATGATTTGAATTTAATGTACAGAAGCGGACTTAATGCCATAAGCATTTTCTATCAGTCAACCTTTGAGTGATGCAGAGACAAACAGTTTAATTATTATGTTTAACTATGTTATAATTATTTTATTTTATTACAGGAGACGAATAATCTTTGTCCAGACAACACCTACGCTCTTGGAAATCCATTTCTTTTTGCACAAGACAGGGAAACTTTTTATACTGCAGAAGCAGAACTAGCGCATCAGGAGTATTTAAATGAAAAAACGGAAGAGAAATCTGGGGAAACTAAAGACCCTAAAAGAAAGAAATCTAATATTAATAAGAAGGTCATAAAAAAGTCTCCTACACAGTCTTCATCTTACGTTATTCGGAAGGAGACAGGAAAACCCCATCATTTGATTAAAATACATATATATGATCTTACCAGATGTGACAAAGACAATAAACAAAATTGTGACATTGATAATGATGTTGATGATAGCGCTGACGTAAGCATCCAGTACCTTGTAAAAGATGATTATGATGATATTTTGGATGAAACTGAGCATCTAGTCGGCAAAATAGTGAAGAAAATTAGTAATAAGCAGTATTAAATGTGTGTAATACGAACAGTTTATTTTGTGATTGTGAACATGTAAGTGTGTGTTTATTAGCTATAACAAATGTTTAATGAATTTTACTTTATAATTAGAATATTTTTGATTATTTTTAATAATGTTTTTTGTAATATTTAAGTCTTTTTCATGTAAGAATATAATAATGAATGTAAAAGTTTAATAAATATTATAATGTTCAACTTGACTAGTTTCATTTTGTGTCAGACTGCATGGGTAGTAAAATAAGATAGTAAAACACATTTATTTGAATACAAGATACCTATTTATTTCATCACAAAAAAAAAATACAATAATGACTTAATTTCTAGATTTTACAAAAATATTATCTTATGAAAAATGAAACAAGAAATATTATAATTCATGAGATTATATTGTTTATGCAATAATATAACATTATAAACATAAAAAGAAAGTAAATAGTAGATAACAAAAATAACAGCTTAAAACATAGTACGATGATGACCCCAAGGCATAGTATAAATTTTATTTTTTATCTGACGTTTGTCATCATTTCCATTAAGTACTAATTTATTAATTTTCTGTGTATATAACTTATGATTTTTAGATCGAATGACATACATAGTATCTCTGAGATTTATGTCATTAATCAAAGTATTTTTATATTTTTCAATCGTGAGTTTATTAGAAACAGGTTTTTTAACTCCTTTAGCTTTTTTAATTGTATTGTTTAAACTATTTATACAGTATAATTTAGCCCTCAAACCAATAAACTCAGTAATGACATCTCCACCCATTTCATCCTTAAAATAGCCAGGTATTTGTTTATTCGCTTTCGGAATACCATAAATATTATTTTCTTTAAAGTTACTAGTATCAAAATATTTTATATTTTGTTTCATGTCTTTATAAAAATCATCAGTATGTATTATATACAAGAGACTATCAGTATCAGTATAACAAAGTTTTATGTCATCTTTATATATTTTCTTCATAACAGAATAGTGAAACTGATACAAATGACGTTTTGCTAATTCCAGTATTGTAAAACCAATGTATATTGGTCGATCTAAAACAACTTTAGCAGGCTCTAATTGAATAGCAACAAGGTTTTCTGAAATAATAGCCATATTTTTAAAATTAGGGGCGCTCACATATTTTTCTGCCCCCTTTATTTTATTTGTCTTATTAAAGTCATCTTTCCATACATTAACTAATTTAACATTCACTTGTTTTCTTTTATTTTCAATCGTTTTACCAAATATTGAATTATTTTGCTTCTTGAAAAAATCTCTTTCGAAATCTGAATTAGCTTTTTGTCTGAGTGCTGTATTAAGATTTATGTAGGGTTCTAAGATGTTTTTTTGAGTAAATGCTAGAATTTTGTGGACATTTAATAATATAAGACCATTCTTTAAACATTCTTGTAAGTGAATATAGTGGATGACATATCTATATTTATCATACAGATTAGCAATTAGTTTTGTGTTTTTGCTATCACATGGAATAGGAACGGATAATTTTTCTGGCGCAAATGGTAAATCAGAATGCTCGTCATGTATATCAGGAGGATAATGAATATCAACTTCAAGTATGTACCCTTCGTCACTATCAGCAGAAACGGATGCAATTTCCAATAAAGCTATTTCAGATTTTGTTAAAAATCTAAAATTTCCACAGGGAAGTCTTTGTGTCATAGCATGACCATATAAATTGACACAATCTAAGTAAACTAAAAATGTGCTGGGTTCTTTTTCGCTATAGTCTGGCAAATATTTATTATTAGCCTTTGCATGTCGCAGCGAACATTGAGCAAGACCTCCTCTGATACCTTTTTCTAGCATTTGATATATTTCTATATCAGATATTAAATCTAATTCTACTTTAGTTAGCAAGAGCATAGCGTCCCAGCTTAATGACGGTGATGAAACATAATGACAAGGGTCAAGCTCATAATGACATAAACTCATAGATCGGAATTTCTCAAATATGTCACACAATAGTAAGACATCACATTTCAAATATAAATCAGTATATTCGCCTAAATTCGTAATACCAAATTTAGCCCACACATTTAAAGCGTGATCGTAATCGTCAGTAGACACTGTATCGGATGTGAGTTTATTATAAAAATTTGAGCGATCTGGTAACCGAGTTTCCGCATATCGTTCCCAGGAGTCTATATAATCATAGCAATACACGCCTTTCCTAAGGCACAGTCTAAATAAATTTTCATCAGTGAAAAATGAGTGTAAATGCTTTAAATCATTGGAGTCCAGTGTTTTTACTAAGTTGTCTAAACTCGAACTTAAGAAATTAAAAGAATCTATGAATTTTAATTGGGCTACTTTCTGAGAATTAAATGGGAAAAATTTAGTAAAAGAAATATATTTATCCTTGGTTCTTGGAATTAAATTGATTCGACCGCAAACACTTGAAAGTTCTTTTATAAATAAATGACAGTCATATCCCGAAAGATTATGAAATATTATGGGAATAAATTTTACAGACTTATTATTTAAGTTGCATGAATTATGAGCTGGACCGCGATATTTACCTGTGAAATGATCGTGGTCATGAACGATACGGTCATTATTAGAAAAAAATTCTTTACAAATATGACATACTGTAGCAGTCTTAAATGAAAGAAGCTCTTCATCATTCAACGGGGACATTTCGCTAGGCAAAGATAAAATGTCATATAAACTTTCTAAATCCTTAGCAATAGATTCTACAAACTTTTTTGAACAATTTGGGCCTCGATAAGATACTAAATTATTAAGTTCTGGATTAGTTTCACAGCATATATAATAGGCAAAACAAGTTGCTTCATGAATTTGTATGTTTTCGACATACTGACTTTTATTTTTATCTGAATATTCTCGAAGTAAGCTTTCAAAGTCTCCATAAATAACAATAGGAATTCTTTGAGTCCTTATATAATTGGAAAACCGAAGCTTGCTATTCTCTTCTGGGAGCACTGTTTGCATTCGTGCACAATTATGATTATCTAATTTTGCCTCTGAATCAAAGTATATAAAACATTCATCACATAAGTGAATTTTAGATTTGTGTTTTGTTAGTTGATCATGAACTAATCGCGCAATATTTTTTATTAAACAGAAATGATTTTTGTCTCCTTTTTGAATTAATAATAAATTTACATGGGTCAGTTTCCGTTGTAAAGTTTTGTATAATGGTCCAGTAATAGTATTTTTTTTTTCTAAACCATAAACATTTACACTTATATGTGGATTATTTTTTTCGAATTGTTTTATGTCATCAAATGTTGGTGGGAAAGACATACCATTTAAATTTAATAATTTAGAGTAATGTGGATATGATGAAACTCTATTACTGTTATACCGTACTGGATACATATGTGCTACAATACACCAGAGAAAACAATGTCTATCTTTATTGCAAATGTTAAGACATGACTTTGTTTTAAGAATTTTTATCGGTAAAGAAATGTAACTGCCAGCTTTTAAGGGATTATACTTAACTATATTCATTTCTAAATGATTAATCGACTCTATAGCCCAACCAGATTCTGATAATTCAAATTCTGTGCACTTATACAGCATTTTTTGCACGCAATCTTCAAAAAATAATTTTATATTAGTATTCTGAATTATCACATAATACTTTGTATTGAAAGATTTCAAAGACAATTCTTCATTTTTAGGCAACTTGTACAATACAAAAAGCTCAAATTGTATCTTAATCGCTCGATGTTTCAATCGCAATGTCTCAATAATCTTGTAAATCGTGCTAGAAATATCTGATAAAAATATCTCTGGTGATATGTTATCTAAACTTGTTGGATTAAATCTGTAACTAGCAATTCTATTTTTGAAAGCAGTAGCTATTATTTGCACATTATCAAATTCAGTACTCAACAAACAGTTTGATTTATGTATATTACTTTTCTTATGTGATGAATATTTTTGGACATAAACCTTACAATGTGGACAAAATTTCATGTTTGTTTATGTTGAATACAAAAAAGTAAAGCAATAATCTATTAATTTAACCTTAATTATATTCACCAAAACATATGTTTAATACTTATATTTATTTTATCTTAAAATTGTTTAAAGTTTTTTGATTTAGGTACTTCAAGGCCAAAATTAGGTACTGTTCTAGAATTTTTAACTACTTCAAGATTAAGGTTAAAGGTCCGAATTACTGATCTGAGTTTTTTTAAAGTACTTAAAGCATAAGATTCAAGGTCATAATTACTGGTCTAGAATTTTAAGCTTTGAGATTAATTAATTCGAGTTTATTGGTTTTTAGTTTTTTGGTTTTTAGTTTTTTGGCTTACTGAAAGAAATTATACAAATAATGATTAATAAAAATAAAAAATATAAACATATAAGTAAGTACCTATGTAAGATTATATTTCATTAAAATTATCTGAGAAAACAAACATTAAAAAGAAAGATCAATATTATAGACTTCATGGCGCAGGTACTTACTTAAATTCAAACAATATAGACTATAATCTATTAATTTAACCTTAGTTATATTCACCAAAATATATGTTTTATACTTATATTTTGGCCTAAAATTGTTTTAAGTTTTTTGATTTAGGTAAGTACTTCAAGGCCAAAATTACTGTTCTAGAATTTTTAACTACTTCAAGATTCAGGTTAAAGGTCTGAATTACTGATCTGAATTTTTTTAATGTACTTAAAGCATAAGATTCAAGGTCATAATTACTGGTCTAGAATTTTAAGCTTTGAGATTCATTAATTCGAGTTTATTGATTTTCGGTATTTAGTTTTTTGGTTTTTAGTTTTTTGGCTTACTGAAAGAAATCATACAAATAATGATTAATAAAAAATAAAAATATATATAAGTAAGTACCTATGTAAGATTATATTTCATTAAAATTATCTGAGGAAACAAACATTAAAAAGAAATATCAATTATACACTTCATGGCGCAGGTACTTACTTAAATTCAAACAATATAAAATATAGATTATAACCTATTAATTTAACCTTAAATTCACCAAAATATATGTTTTATACTCATATTTATTTTGACGTAAAATTGTTTTAAGAGTTTTGATTTAGGTACTTCAAGGTCAAAAACACTGGTCTAGAATTTTTAACTACTTCAAGATTAAGGTTAAAGGTCCGAATTACTGATCTAAATTTTTTTTATGTACTTAAAGCATAAGATTCAAGGTCATAATTACTGGTCTAGAATTTTAAGCTTTGAGATTCATTAATTCGAGTTTATTGGTTTTTGGTATTTAGTTTTTGGTTTTTAGTTTTTAGTTTTTTGGCTTACTGAAAGAAATCATACAAATAATGATTAAAAAAATAAAAATATGTATAAGTAAGTACCTATGTAAGATTATATTTCATTACAATTATCTGAGGAAACAAACATTAAAAAGAAAGACAATTATAGAATTCATGGCGCAGGTAGGTACTTACTTAAATTCAAACAATATAAAATATAGATTAGACTTATAAAGTGATCGTTACAAACATCTGTCTATACAATTTATACAATGTGGAGACAACAATTCAACAATAAATGAAAATATGGGCAATTATAATTATGAAAAGAAAAAGTATAGGTATGCCATTATATTATAGACCCTTTAAATGTAAAAAAAAAAGGTTTTTAAACAAGTTTATGATAAAATATAATAGGCATAATCATTAAAAGAGCAAAACAAAATTAAGGAGTCCTTTAAATTGGGGGTAAGACGCTTACCTAATTTTAAAATACGTTAGACTGATAGAGTATGGGCTGTATCTTCTGATAATCTTCTTTAGCAGCGGTCACAAGTTTTGTGACTGCTTTCCATACCGGACTGCTGTCATCAACAGCCGATTTGAAGGTAACTAGTGCCCGTTTCCAGCGGTCGGTGCTGAGCGCCTCCGCGTCCCGAGCGTTGTAAACACGCAGTTCCACGTAGTAGTTGCCCTGCCGGGTGGGATCCCGCTGGAGTGTATAACCGGAACCGCTACGTCTTGATAAGAAGCTCCGCAGTGCAGCCGCTCGGATGGGTTCACCGCCAAGTTCTTGCTCGTTCTGAAATTAGAAATGATTATCATTAGAACAATTAAAAAAGAAAAAGCATGAAAACCACCTTCAAAATGTATTGACTCATAGATTTTAACTGATCAGGGAATCGTATTTAGAATATCTTAGTCAGTCTTTGGCTTTGACAGACAGACAGACACGCGAGTGATCCTATAAGGGTTCCGTTTTCCTTTGAGGTATGGAACCCTAAAAATAATGGAAAATTAAAATTAAAAGGATCCACATTACAAATAAACAAATGTATGTTATTGTTTATTTGTAATGTGGATCCTTTTAATTTTAATTTTCCATTATTTTTAAATAAAAATTAAAAAGGTATTTGCAAATAAAAAACTTCAGCATACCTCTGAATCCGACTGCTTCCTTTTTTTGACCGATGTCGATGGCGTCGGCAAATCAACGTCCGACTCCGTGTCGGACCCAAAAAAGTTAGATTTTACCACTGGAGCGCTGGTAATTTTCTTTATTGCAGGTTTATTTCTTTTGCCAGCAGCCTTTTTCCCTGCCTTCTTTTTCTGTGCCGATGGTGCTGGCTGAGATGCTGGTATTTCACAGTCAGAATCGAAGGGATTGGTTGACCTAAAAGGAAGAACACCAATAAATTTCACTCACAAGTTCAATTAATTATTATTCGATATAAATAATAATTGTAGAGTTATACGCACATACTTGTTGCACTATTGTTCACAATAATATTGAAAAAAAAGAAAAGCTGCAAGTACCCGGGATGCGCACTAATTAAAATGAAATAATTAAATGCAGTCATATTTATAGATTACATTTTTAAAGCGGTGGTTACAGTAAGAAATCGCTCACAAAGTTAGAAAGCGATTTTGACATGTATGCTAAAAATTAGTTCTATGTCATCAGCAAATAGGGTCTAAAATTCATTGATTGGTACTTACTCAATATGATTGCATCCTTACTTTCCTTATTTGTCGACGGCGTCGCTCTGTCGCGTATACCTGAGACGATTTTCTAAAAAGGAAGTGGTATGTACTCTCTCAGAACAATAAGCTGCAAATTGCTGACGCGGGATTATTTTATTACGGTAATGGAATTAATGATAGAACTGTATGTATTATTTATATTAAATTAAATAATGGAAAAAAAATAAAACATGAAAACAAAATCCAGACCGGAACAAATACTTATTTGTCCCGTGCGGGAATCGAACCCGCGACAGTTGGCGCATTTAGTTACAGCACGTTTATAAACTAATATTTACATTGTGATGCAGCGAGATGACCTCTTAATCAATGCGCCATACGTGTCGTCGAAAATGTGACAAAACACTGGATCGCTTTTAAGATTGGGAGATTTACGATGGTCCTTGGGTGGCTTACACATATAATCAAATTCCATACTTTCCCAATTTAGAAAACGGCGCCACATCGTCACGGATACCTGCGATGAAATTCTAAAAAGGAAGTTTTATACTTATACAACTTGTTCTTTATAGGTGTATACTTACATTTTTTTTTTTTTTCACTGTGTTATTTGTGTTTTGTGTTTCACGAACTGTGTCCAAATAAATGTTTTTCTTTCTTTCTTTGTACTTTTATTAGAAGATAGGATAGATGGGTCCACTATAAATTATTTAGTAGCTTGTTACTTCTGCGGTGCTGGGCTCATGGACTAGCACCATCAGGTTGTGTCGTGGCCAGAGCATGTTCGCAGTTTTCTATTATATTGTCCCTTCAGATGAAAAGTGATATCTATTGAATAGATAAATCCGTATTAGGGGTTTATTAGATTGAAAAGTCAGCATTCCAGTCTATTCCATTTGCAGAGGAGCATCTAAATTCCAATTACTCTTTTATCCTATATTCAGCAAGCATAATTTTCGTATTAGGTAGTCGATGTAATCGATGTAGATAAATCCTATCTTAAGATTCTATAACCGGCTATCATCTTTAGACATACATGTACAAGCGAATTGAGATACTGCAAATCGCATACTTAGTTCTACCTGTGAACAGTCGGTACACTTCGTCAAATATAATTAATTCATCAGTGGATATAGGAACACAAGATGTGCACCGCATAATTTCGATGTAACGCAGCGGTCGAACTTGATATTGCTGTTTATATTATCACTAAGCGAATGCAATAATTTTGTTCCACTGTACCAGTTCAGCGTCACCCTGTAGAATGAAATACAATATTCAATCTGCAAACAGTATCACAGACCGATTGTATTGTATGTGTGGAGAATTGAGGGTTCTGAATCACATTTCCATGTGTGGAGAATTGGGGGTTCTGGATCACATTCTGATGTGTGGAAAATTGAGGTTTCTGGATCACATTTCGATGTGTGGAGAATTGGGGGTTCTGGATCATATTCCGAGCGGAGCGAGGAAGAAATGATACAGAACCCCCAATTCTACCCTACTAACGTGCTGCCCGGGTTGAAGCGTAGACTTCAAAAATCCGGCTCGAAGGACCAATGTTAGCGCCTGGAGCAATGAAAGAGTGGACTGTATTTTTAGGCAAAGGTTTAATGCCGTCTTATTAAGTACAAACTATAAAATCCCGAACAAACAGTTAATTATTTATTCTTAATTGGACGACTACTTAATACTATTCGTCATCCACAGGGGGCCTACCACCAGCTCTTATAGCAGTATTATTATAATCTTACTTTGACTTTTCGTACCATGACGTCCATAAAATAAGCTTATTGTAATGTTGACACAATTTTATTTGCTTAGCGATTTTGGTGACGTCACCTCTAAAAGTTCATTTAATTCGTACCACAATTTAGCAATCTTAAAAAAGTTCCTCGGACTCGACGGAAATATTATTGTTTTGCAATTTATGTTAAGAAAAAACATTTTCGTGTCATGTAAAGTTAGTAAAATGTATTTATTTACGTAAACTTGCCGAAAGAATTGTGTATCTATAGATTTTAGTAGGTACATGTGAAATTCATTTCTTGTTTGATAGCGAATGCATACGAAACATTTGAGTTTTTGGAAGCGGATAACGCAGAAAAATTAAAATTCCCAGAGTACCTCTAGCTGCCGCCCGGAAACCCGACTGCAAAATTTATAACAAAACACTAATCACTGAGTCTGACCACAATATATTGTTTCGAACTATGTTTATATACTTCGTCAAAACATTACACATTTCTTTGTTTTAAAACTTATTCACTGAGTAACCTTAACCTTCCCTTGATTCCATGTCGACTTTGTAGCCAGTTAGATCATAAATTCATTAGCAAATATGTTAAAATAAATTCAACCTCATAGTAGTTATCCACTTGTAAACAAAAATATCGCTACATCGAGGCTGTGTTCAGAGTTACGCTGCAATCGATTAGAGCGTGCTAACACCCATACCGAATTAGTGTCAGCGCGATAACAACGTGCTGTGAATCGTCATACATGATGTCATAGCATGCACCATCTCGCGATAACGCTGACCATGCCCTAAATTAATATCACCGTGAGCGCTGTCAAAATGACAGTTGTGCTGTTTTGTTTTAAGTTGCACCATATCTTTAAACTAACGTGGCATTTTGGAAATTGTGCTTCTGGCTACAGTCGTCACCTAATCAAAGAAGAAGAAATTTGTTGTGTATACTCAAAGAAATACTGTAATCCAACCATCTTGTGCAAGCATATCTAAATCGGTACGCAAAATATTGATGTGAGCGATTAAGGCGTAACTCCGAATGCGGCCCGAGTTTCAAATTTCGTTCTGTTCCGATTTATATCATGTAACAGCGTAGCCGTAGCTTATTTTTAATTTTTTCAATTGTTTTTCTTATTTTTCAAAGCCAAATCTTTTAATATTTGTGTCAATTTCATGGAAATTACTCATAAAAATTAGATTCTAATGCAAAGTAATATTTTAAGTAAAAGAAAATAATATTTTGCTTCAAGACCAATACTTCGTAGTAGCGATTCGGACCAACGTGTGAAAGGGACAGCGCTATACAGTTCACATAGCGTTGTTTCTTTTCTACTATAGTAGGCAATAGACAAATCTTACAAATAGTTCGTTCTTTCCCAGCACTAAGCAGGAATAAAACATTCTTGAACGATGAAGGTCGTGGTACGAATACGAGTTATGTTATTGTAAGCTTGAAACAAAACTCTCCTGAAATAAGATTGTTTCGTAAAAGATTGTGGTCGGCCCCCTGTGAACTGGCAGCTCGGAAGTTTTCAGACCATTAACGCTACACATTGGAACCTATTGTGTAAATAAATAGTAATACTAATAATTACTTATAAGATAATAATTAATGGTAGGTACTAATACTAACTTAGTACATGATTCCTTTTTTAGACTTTTAATTGATCTAGGAACTAAACAAAACCGACTCATGCGTCATGCCACAAATTACACGCATAAATCCTATATTATTAAATGAGCAATAGTTGTTTATACATATATATATGTCGGAGACGGGTATGTGACTCTCGTTACTATCAGCGATATTTTAATGGTTTTGTAGTTGGGTAGTGTTGGTTAATGCGCAATAGAATACAGTCTGCAGTTCAGATCACATTATAATTTACTATCAAATGAATTACACTAGCTAATTTATACACACACAGGGTGCGACGGCGTTTATTAAAATCACCAATTAATTACAACTAACACAATAACTGAGCACCACGAATCGAGAACAGTTCTGTGACGTCTTGATTCCAATGCGACCCGAGGCTGAATGTCCTCCTCGCCGTGGCCTTCAAACATCACGACTCTGTAGAAGCGCGCCTTTTTTGTTGTAGGTAGTTCACTCTTGATGTCGCCAGTGGCGCGCTTGCGATTCGTTTCGTGTCCGTACTAATGACCGGATCCGACACGGCCATCCTGCTATGCACACGTCCTCGTGTGTTTACCTGCAACCAAAACTCAACAACATTACCTGTTCGACTCGGCCAATTCTGACCATTTACGGGTTCCAACTTTTGAGATAAGGAAACTTTAATCCTCAACACTTTACAAAACAATACTCCTACTGCTCAATGAACTCGACAAACTTTCGACAAATTATGGCAAAAATCATCAACCAGAGCCAGGTACCATCGTTTTCCACATTAACAATCAACTTTTCACTAAGAGCCTTAGAAACCCACACACGAGTAAACCACTCCAACGCCATGGCTCTCCAGCCGACTAGCAATCGCATTGCTCTCACACTTCCAGCGCATGGATCAAAACTATGGTCTCTCCAGACCCCGACCTCCGCCAGTAACTACTGGCACGGTCCCACACAATACGGCCATTAGAGAACCCTACTCGCGTGGTTCCCATTATTTAGGTTTGCTCATCACCACTGTGATCACCATCTACTACAACTGGTACATGACCTACTGGCATCTTTCTTCACCTAACGTAAACGTGAACTTCGGTAAAGTTTGTTTATTTAACTAACATCACATTTCTAACATCATTCTACTAACTTCAAAAAGTCAAATTGTAGGCAGGGATAACAATTAAATAAGCAACATGACAATCAATCAGAGTCCAGGTACTATTGAGGATTATGTAAACTGATAATTTAAGAATTGACCCAAAGTCATTAACCAATTAACAAAGCCCCGGGTATCTCATTCGCGGTCAACAATCACATGCGCACTTCCCAAAGGAATGCCGAGTCGTCCTTGACTCTACGATCTTGACTACAAGGTTAGATCCGACCATACTACCCAGAGCTATCGCATACCACGTACACGATACTCTGGTACGGTCTCCTATACGGTCTTGGCTACAAGGCTAGACCCGACCATACTACCGAGAGCTATCGCCCACCAAATTCCCACGGTCTAGCAAGTAGATGCCGATTTCTACCGGGCTATAGCTACGATACACTGGTACGGTCTCCGACCCAACGAATCGAGAACCCGCGCATCTCATACGAACAATTCAATTCGACTCTACTTTCACTATCCCGTCTTCTTCAAAATCCTCAATAGGCCCTCTGCTCTTGGCCCTTGGTCCTCGGCCCTTGACCCTCGACCCTTGGCCCTTGGCCTTTTACTTCACGTCAAGCTTAATTTGATTACGCTCTTTGCTAGTATGTGTTGGAAAGCACATCCCAAAATCAAAACAAACAAAACACAAAAACCTCAAGTTGGTGTTCGCTAATCGTTACGCTACATAAGATTGGTTCTGAGCTGAATAAACGTGTTTGACCAATATCAGTCAACGCAACAACGTTGTTAACTCGTTTGCCACTTAATTTGGGTACACAACTCTCCTTTACTAACGAGTATTCAACACCAGAATCGTTAACAAAACAATACAGCTCACCTTTTTATTTTAACGTGCCTGAGGGTAGTTGTGCAACGAATTCCACTCGCCGTTCACTGCTTGCAACACGTACTCCAGCATCCGACAGCAGCTGCACCGGCGCCCAGCTGCACCGGCGCCCAGCTGCACCGGCACCCAGCCGCACCAGCGCCCAAACGCACCAGCGCCCAGCCCCGCACCGGCGCCCAGCCGCACCGGCGCCCAGCCGCACCGGCGCCCAGCCGCACCGGCGCCCAGCCGCACCGGCGCCCAGCCGCACCGGCGCCCAGCCGCACCGGCGCCCAGCCGCACCGGCGCCCAGCCGCACCGGCGCCCAGCCGCACCGGCGCCCAGCCGCACCGGCGCCCAGCCGCATCAGCGCACAGCCGCACAGGCGCACAGCCGCACAGGCGCACAGGCGCACAGGCGCACAGCCGCACCGGCGCACAGCCGCACCGGCGCACAGCCGCACCGGCGCACAGCCGCACTGGCGCTAACTCGTGCATCCGCGTTCCCGGTTCCACCCCCGAATGGACACGCATCTCGTGCCTGGGTCGCCAGCCGGCGCCCCGTGAGGACGCTTCACTGTCGCGAAACATTATCTGAAACTCATAACAACGGGTTTGACTTCTTTTCGAACAAGCCGTGAAAAAGTTAAAATGTCGAATATCTTCTAAACGGTAGGTCGTAGCTCAAAAATAACAAGATTTTACTTCCCCTTGCACCGAGTGAACTTAACCAGGAGATAATTTTAGAGAAAGAAAAATGTGACCTTCACATGACCTCAACTTCATCAATTGGTACAGACGCCAGCACATCAAGCTACCCGAAACTGTCAAATTTTCCCAATCAACTTTGAACCTTATGTTTCAGCGATAAAGTTGAAAATCTATTAAATAAATTTGACAGATTGTAGTAGCTTGATGTGCTGGCGTCTGTACTATACGGATCACAATCTATTTAATGTTTGTTACCGATGATTCCAATACACCACCTGAAAATGAAGCACCCGAAGGGCTTCGCTGATGGCTGCGGGGCTGCTTGGCTCGATACTAAAGACTAGTGTTGCAACAGAACTCTGCTTCCGCTTCCGCAACTGCAGAAGTTCCGCATTTTTTTTCACTTCCGTTTCTGCTTCTGGTTCCGCAAACTTTATAACAGAACTCTGAACGGAAGCGGGGAGAAAGCGATGAGGAGCGGTGCAGCAGAACCTTCCCCCAAAAGAAGCCGAACTCAAATTGCAATTGAAGACATTGAAGTGCAGCCTTCTACTTCCAAATCATCAGCATCATTGCAAATATTGGAATCGATGTTAAGTGTAAATGAAGACCAGGAGGAGGACTCTTCTACAGCTGACGATGGTGACAATTTACTTTTAAAGATACAGTCACACCTTCGGGAGTACAAGAAAGAAAAAAGACTACCTCTTCATGAGGATCCCCTTATGTGGTGGAATGGAAATGCGCACAAATACCCCCATACTTTGCCAATAGTTCGCCAATACTTTTCAGCTCCCCCCACCAGTGTAGCCAGCGAGCAATTATTTAGCGGAGCTGGTTTAATATATGAAGAACATCGAAATAGGCTGAAAGGTGAAAAAGCGGCCAAGTTACTCTTTATTAAATATAACTTGCCGCTGTTTAATTTTGACTACTAAAATACAAATTTAATAAAAAAAGTTTTAAATGTACAATTGTGCTTTTTTTTTCATAGTGTTAACGCTTCCGTTTCCGCTTCCGTTTCCGTTTCCGCTTCCGTTTCCGTTTCCGCTTCCGTTAAGATTTACTTTTGACATCTGTTTCCGTTTCTGCTTCCGTTATGCCAGTTCCGTTGCATCACTACTAAAGACGTCATAGATCTTCCTCTGCTGTCAATCGGCTTGGCTTGGCTGTCGCGCACCATGATCTCGCATAAACGCTTGCATGTTTTTATTTTAATGTTCAAACACAGCACGCCAACGGTCATTTTCAACGTTTTTATATTGCGCATGAACGAACACGAATCCCACTTCTGATGTCGGAGACGGGTATGTGACTCTCGTTACTATCAGCGATATTTTAACTACTGTGGGCGTAGTGTGGGTAGTGTTGGTTAATGCGCAATAGAAAAACAGTCTGCAGTTCAGATCACATTATAATTTACTATCAAATGAATTACACTAGCTAATTTATACACACACAGGGTGCGACGGCGTTTATTAAAATCACCAATTAACAAAATGATCACAAATTACAACTAACACAATAACTGAGCACCACGAATCGAGAACAGTTCTGTGACGTCTTGATTCCAATGCGACCCGAGGCTGAATGCCCTCCTCGCCATGGCCTTCAAACATCACGACTCTGTAGAAGCGCGCCTTTTTTGTTGTAGGTAGTTCACTCTTGATGTCGCCAGTGGCGCGCTTGCGATTCGTTTCGTGTCCGTACTAATGACCGGATCCGACATATATTTATATCGTCGACCGCAGGTTCAATTGAGGTAAGGGACAAAAATACCCAAAATGAGTTGAGTATACAGTTTTGTTCAGAATTTTTCGCTCTATCGAATGGTGAATATGAAAAAAAAAACTTATTTTGTCCCTTACCTCAATTGAACCTACGGTCGACGATATATGTAACCACATTCTCGAAAAGTTGCATTAAAGAGGTTTATGGGGGCGAAAAATCAATCTAGCTATATCTGGGAAAATTCGTTTTCTCTGTATAGCTCTGTCGCATAAAGTTTAGAACAAGATGGCTACCTTAGAATAATGACATGGCAGCATGGAATTAGTAAGTACCTACTATCATGGCAGTATGGAAGTATGTACCTACTATACATGGAATTAGTATAAACTATCCTATACTATTTAACTACTATTACTACTATTTTACTATTCTCAAGACGAAAGTCTTTGACCAGTGCGTGTTCCCAGTGATGACTTATGGTACTGAAACGTGGTCGCTCACAGTGGGCCTTATCAGAAGGCTAAAAGTCACCCAAAGGGCAATGGAGATGGCTATGCTTGGAGTTTCCCTGCGTGATCGAACGTAAATGAAGAGATCCGCAGGAGAACTAAGGTAACCAACATAGCCCGAAGAATTGCCAAACTTAAGTGGCAATGGGCAGGGCACATTGCTCGCAGAACGGATGGCCGATGGGGTCGAAAGGTTCTAGAGTGGCGACCACGTACCGGAAGACGTACCGACGTACCTCCCACAAGATGGACCGATGACCTTGTGAAGGCCGCAGGAATCCGCTGGATGCGGAAAGCACAGAATCGGTCGAAGTGACGCTGCTTGGGGGAGGCCTATGTCCAGCAGTGGACGTCTTTCGGCTGAAATGATGATGATGATGATCCTATACTATTTAATGAGCATTCTCTATTTTCACTCGAGCAGAGCTCGGTCGACCAGGTCCTGGTAGGCATATAAGTATGTATTAAACAGACATACAAAGAGTTAATCCGTAATTAATGACTAATTGTGAATCAGATCATAAAAACGTAAACAATGGATATCGTGACAAAAACAACAAAATCATTGATTGTAATAAAACTATCCAGTTAATAATTGTTTGTGTGGAAATGTCCGTCAAGTGTGAGAGCTGACGTCCATGTCGCGGCTAAAAGGACCAAGAATTTATAGTATCTAAAGTACAAGCGGAAAGCACAGAATCGGTCGAAGTGGCGGTGCGGTGCTTGGGGGAGGTCTATGTCCAGCAGTGGAGGTCTTCCGGCTGAAATGAAAGTACACAGTTTTGTTTAGAACAACAAAAGTAATAATGTTGTAAAAGATATGTCGGTACTTCTATAGTTATTTATGCAACTGTTGTATAATAAGGGGTATTAAAACACGAATTTGGGTTTATGATATGATAATAGTATCACATGAGTGTTTTAATACCTAATTATAAGAGTTGCATACAGTACTTTATCTACACCCATGATATGAATCCTCTATAAAAGTTTCTGAAACCATTGGGTGTTTGTAATTCAAGATCAAGAATAAATAAATTCCCAAGAAATTCAGTACAACTGCACGTATGTACGTCGCCTGCAGCAGCACATCACACACACATGCGTGTTGCTGTCCTCCGCTTGAACGTTGAAACGAGTTGCGTAATGAAATTTAGTACAACTTTTTTTAACCCTTGATGTGGGGTATCATTGGAAAGGTCCTTCAAAAACATTGTGAGTTCGTGAAAACCATTTTTGGATTCAGGGATCCGTTTGCGAAATATTAAGCTTTAAAGTGCTAATTTTTGTTAGAGTCAAGTAACCCCCCCCCCCCCCCCCTGCCAGCTAAATGGTTGGTTTTGGATGTGTGAAAAAAATCACAGCAGTAGTTTATACACTATGCGATAGCGATATGTGCGTTTTATTATTCATCGATGTGCGTTTTATTGTGAATTCGTGGCAAGATTTTTTTTTTCGAGAACGGGTTAAAAAATAATGCTGTATTAGGAGTAAGTAAGCTTATGTCAATAAACTTTTTAGTACTGGTCAATATAGTGGTTCAATTTTATTCGTTTTTAGTACCACTCATATTGATGTCTTTTACGTCAGTCAATAAATCATGTCAAATCTATAGATTTCGGCTACTCATTGTATAGGCCCTAGCTTTTCACTTCAATTTATTAATATTTACCACCTAGTTTTACCTCAAGCATGGACTGTTCACCAATTATGTAAGGAAATAATGAGCAAATATGGAGTGCTAGAATGTGACCTAACGGAAGTATTTACAGCAATGTTATTATTCTTTACAATTTCTGTCACTTCTGCAGCAGCTGAAAGGTCATTGAGCAAATTAAAAATAATAAAAAAAATATTTAAGAAATAGTATGGGCCATACTCGACTCCGACATTTATCGCTAATAACAATTGAAAACAAAACCGCATCAAGCCTGGATTTAACCGAAGTCATTGATACTTTTGCGAATACTAAAGCTAGGAAAAGATTGTAAATATAATTGTTATTTAGTTAGTTGGTAGGTCAGACCTTTATATAATAAACCCTGAATCTTTTCTATTTCGTTTTATTGCCCAATACCTACACCAAGTATTAACTGTAATTTATGTTGTTAGTGTTTAATATTTTTATTACCTGCCCTGCAGTGCACGAAAAAGAACTGATGATAAAGTAGCTTAGCATTTTTAAAGTATTTGTATATTTAATATTTTTACTTGATAAAACCTAACCAGTTTAGATAGCAGTGGGGCCCCATTTTTTATTTGCCCCAGGGCCCTCGGTTACCTAGCTACGCCACTGATCACAGCGACCAACTTCTTATCATTTAAGTAGTCATTGATAGAAGTATGCCTTTGAATAAAAGATGGATTTTGCTTTAACTTTATGTAAATGCATTAAAAGGCAAATCTAGCAAAGAAGAGGGTAAGCTCGCAAAGAGGGGCTTGTTAAAAAAGATTAAATCAAGCCCAACATTTGTTGGGCTTGATTTAATCTTTTTTAACTCATTTAAGTTATGAACCTTATGAAGCTGGTGAAAGGGAGCTCGTAGTTTATCCGTATTTCTAGTGTTAACATTGTGAATATCACTGTTTTTAGAGTAGAAGTGTATATTCTACTTAATGAAGATGAATTGTGATGCCACCGTGAGAATAACAATATCTTTTAAAAATCTCTCAGAGAAACTGGCACCTAGCTGGTAAATTGCTCGAAGAGCTCGTTTTTTAAAGACATTTATATTTTGAATATCAGCAGCTTGGCCCCACAGCAGAATACCGTAGAACATAACGCTATGAAAATAACTAAAATAGACTAACCGATCTGAATCAACGTCAGTGTATTGTCTTACTTTCCTGACGGCGTAGGCGGCCGAACTGATTCTTCCCGCTAGGCTCGATATATGTGGGCCCCACTGAAGTTTCGCATCTACTGTGCCTAGAAAAACTGCCAGTTTACAGTTTCAAGCACCTTTTTATCTAAGACAATGTTGGTTCATAGATTTCTAACATTCGGTAGGGCGAATTTTACACATTTCGTTTTCTTGGCATTGTAACTAGGTTATTTGTCGTAAACCAATCCGTAACCATTGAGAGTGCACTGTTTCCACCGTCAAAATCTTTTCTATTCCTGACTACTTTAAAAATAAGAAAGGTATCATCTGCAAACAGTACAACTTCACAGATACCCTTAAATAGAATGGTAAGTCATTGTTATACACTAAGAACAAGAATGGACCCAGTATTGAACCTTAAGGTACACCTAACAGAATTGGTAGCCCGGAAGATTTCACACCATTAACATCATTTATAACGTTGAGAGCTTCGTTTTGCACTCTGTAATGACGTAGTTTACGCAAAAGCGTGTCATGGTGCACGCAATCAAAAGCTTTCGATATCTTGAAAACGACTGAACCGATTTCTATTAAAGTTTTATCAAAATCGTTTGTTCGCACTGTTCCCTAAGCCGACGTTCGCATGGATGTAATAAAATTGCGTCGGGATTTAATCGCGCACTGGATTTTCAACTCTCGGTGTTAAACCGAGCGTTGAGAATCCAACGCGCTAGGACTCACTCTCGTCCCAGCGCGTTTTAAAAACACACTGTTGGATTTTCAACTCTCGCATCTCGGCAATAAACAGAGCATTGAAAAAAAATCGCCGCGATTTTATTACGTCCGTGCGAACGTGAGCTAAGCTGAAGTAAATGTAGGCCAAATAAATGGTCACGATCCGATTAATAGTTTCGGATAAATGCGTGAACAAACAAGCATACATACAGCTATAAAATTATGGATATTTGTTTGGAAGCCCTAATAGATTATTATCTTATGTAAATGGGTCGTTTTCAAAATGTATGTACCTACATTTTGTTAAAATTATGTGTCCACCAACTTGTTGGTAAAATTAAATTAAATGCAGTTCGAAATATAAACATATAAATCAACATTCAGACTAATTAGCAATAAAATAACATGTATAGATTGTTTTTGATATGGAAATTGGTCTATGGCTTAAATTTTTTAAATTTAATTCCTGTCATAATTTGTTTCCCATACAAAATTGCTATGTGTACGTATTTCAAAAATGCAGCAAATAATAAATAATGCACGCACTATGTAACCTGATTCAACAATGTTTTGTCAGTCGAAAGGGTAAGTTATCTGAAATATACTATAAAACAATGTAATTTTAATAAACCATTTATTTATTTGCTCATAAACACATGTCTCATATTCCATTCCATTGTGTGATTCCTTTTTGTAACTTTGATTTTTTATGTTCATAGAAGTAAATTACAAATTTCGTATGGCAAATCTATGCGTCAACATGTTTATTTCAGCTGCACCATTTTGTTTAGTTACTGTGGGTTTTGATTCGTGCGCGTCGTAAAAAGGACTTTAAGACATTGTGTTAAAAGTGCTAAATTACGTGAATTCGGTAAGTACTTTATAGTGCAGCATGTTAGTGTTAATGGTATAACAAAGTCATATGCATGTTTCACGAGTAACTCAAGGGAATTACAAAAACATAATTTTTTGAAGGTTAGGGAAACATTCATTTTGTTCAATTGTGTGACCACTGTGTTATTATTTTTGTGTCAAGTGACACTTAGGGATTGTCACAGTATATTCACTTAAATGTGAATAGTAATTCCTTTTCCATTTTAGGAAAGACACCCTCTGAACGTCAAAGGTGCTACCGAGAGCCTTTAAAATCTGAACATCCACAAAAATGGAAGGAAGTACAAGAAAAAAGTTGAATTGATTCGCCGACTTCGTTGTAACTCTGCCCTTAGGTACTCTTCATTTGTGTTATTTTTGTGTCACGATAATACAAAATAAACACAAAAAAAAATACATACATTTTGAAAACGACCCAAATATATTGCAGTTGCAATAATATTACATACATACCTACGTATCGAATTGATAACCGCTTTTTATTTATCGGTTAATTATAATATAGGTAACTTATTAGAGTTTTCGGAGAATTACCAACCAAATCCATTAGGAATATTAATTGATTAGAATATGTTATTCATTTACGTTTAATTAAGATAGAGCAACGGGGAAACCAGAAGTAAACTTGTTATTTGAAGTAGGTAGGTAGTACTCATTGTAGCCTTGTAGTAGTTGTAGGTTCGTCCACACTAGGACTTTTTTGGACGGTGTAAAGTGCATTTACAGCCAAAAATGTCAGAATGCTCAACTCAAACACCCAGACAAGGAAAACTAATACCTACTATCTAAAAAGGCTACAAATATATCAAATATACGCAGTCAAGACAATTGTTAGGTTTCAATTTATTATACTGGCAGCACCGAAAGATTCGATGTGGCCTTCTGGGTTGGGCGCTCGTGACGGTAGGACGTGCTGAGTGGCGGTCGGTAAAAGATAGATTGGCATAGTATTGGTTGGAGATCTACTGTAAATTAAGGTAACCTATTAGTTTTATGGTAAATATTAGAATACTGATTTGATGGTGAAATGAATTGTGATATTATGTGATGGTATGGTGTAGAATATTGAATTTGATGTTGGCAAAGAAAAATAAATGACTGACAAATATCTTGGTGTTTCATATTACTTCCTTATCCCTGAAATATTGTAAATATGTAGTTTTATTAAACAGTTTTAGATTATGATATTGGGGTAACGACTTTAAGATTCATTTGGGTGGGGAATAGTATCTATTTTGAGGTTAAATAATTATATTCGGCATTAAATTAGTTATTTTAGATATAGGATAGTTTTTATTACTTATACAATAATATTTAAATATGTATTTGCCTTTTCCTGTGTTTTAATCGATAATTATAACGGCACGTCAACATTTTCAAAGAAACAAAATAAATTAAGTACATGATATACTAAATATGTATAATCACTCATGCCAGACAGCCACGCACCTGACCGCACTCCGTCGCGTCTCGCGTCAGTGTCGTTCACAAGGAAGTGTCGCAGGTACATGAGTACATGACTAAAATACCTAGATGTAGGTACATTCAACGTGCTAGGGAATACCCTGACGACGACAATTTTCCTCAAGCGTGGGCACCTACACGCACAGTAAGTTTGTAAACTTCTCAGTAGATATATTGAATTATAAAAGCCAGAAATCTCTTGGGGGTGTTCTCTTTTTATACTCTAATCATTTCCTAGGGAGAATTAAGCGATATTCGTGATAATTATGTAATTCATTCAATCAAAGAATTAAAATAATCACTACTATATAATAAATTCAAATTTAAATTCATTAATAACAAGTAGGTATCCAATGTAAATCATCATCTATACTAATTAATATTATAAAGAGGAAAGATTTGTATTTTTGTATGTAACGAATAAACTTAAAAACTACTGGACCGATTTGAAAAATTCTTTCATTAATGGATAGCTACATTATCAGCGAGTAACATAAGCTATATTTTATCCCCGTACTCCCACGGGAACGGGAACTACGCGGGTGAAACCGCGTGACGTCCGCTAGTGAAAAATAAAGAAAACGATAAAATACTATTAGGTCTTGTACTTAATTAAACGTCTACGTATCATAATAATTATGTTCCACTATGCTTATATTTCAGAATTTCATTTTCCTTGTTTAGGTACCTACTTTCCCAAGGTATCAACAATACGTTGGAAAGTCACGCACCAACACATTATTATCTATTCTAAGATTAGCTCAGTAGGTATTTACTGCGGCGGTGTCATGCATGACACACAGGTCAAATTGTTTACACACACACAGATTTAAGTGTAAAACATTATAAGTAGCCACACAGGTAAATATTCGGTTAGGTATGGCTCTGGTACATCAGGACTGAGCAATCAAAGCAAGTTCCACTGACAAGCTCGACAAGCTCGTTCCACTAGACAAGGAAAAACTGCAAAAGTTAATAATAAATTATGAAAATTACAGGAGAATAATCCTGCGCCCATTTCTTCATCTTCAATATAAACCCTGTTCAATGTGTGTAGTCGTCAGTGCCTCGTCGTCTGAGCTAGAATGATGTTGCGTGTGTTGTTGTGTGCTGTGCTCGCGTGCGCAGGCGCCGCCCATCATCATCAACATGGAACAGGTAATGAAAAGAAGAAAAATTCTATTTGACTACTTATCTGGAGGATGAAAAATATAACTACTGTGCATTTCCCATTTTATAAACCGGGTTTTTAACACTTTTCTGTGTTTTTTAGAAAAAGTGCATGTAATATAATTGTGAAAAATATCTTTCAAGCTAAATTTCATATTTTATTTAGAAAAATAATAATTAATGGGCGTTATAAGTGTTATTACCTACTTAGAATTTCAACTGAAAATGCATGAAATTGAATTTTGAAAACTAAAAGCTTATTTATGTAGGCATAACTTAAAAGAAAACTCCCGAAGTGTAAAAAAGTGTTAATGAGACGTCGATGAGCTCTGTGTTACAATGGTACTTAAACATAAGTGGCGAAACGTGGGTGTACTATGATACACCTCTGCCTTACCCCTCGGGGAATACAGGCGTGGTGACATGTTATTAATGATTAAAACTATTGTATTTATTTAGAACCAACCAACGGGCCAACAACCACCGACCCGGTGGCTCACAGTGTCTCGGGGCACTTCCGAGGCTCCTGGATGCTGTCACGTCGCGGGAAGAAGTTCCAGTCCTTCAGGGGCATCCGATATGCTCAGCCACCCGTGGGGGAGCTGCGGTTCCAGGTAAATAGCAATTAGCTATTCAACTGAAAGTAGGACTCATGAATTTAAATTGAAAAAAATATATCTTTTGCTTGATGGAAGAAAGGTTTAAAAAAATGTGAGTGGCAACATTGATCCTTTGTCTTTCTCCGGGGGCTCCTTTTGTATTCGAAATAGCAGGAGGGCAAACATTTAAATAAATATTATATTCATTTTTCTGGAAGTCCTCCTGCCATTTGTAATCTTTATTTGACACAGAATAACAAAACAATGTTGAAACATTATTAGGACAGCTTATGTACCTACAAAGGCGAGCTTGACCCAGAATTGTGTTCTCTAACAACAAAGCGCAGAATGATAAAGAAACTTGCAAATAAATGAGCATAGTTAATAAATGAACATTTTATTCAAACTAAAAAAACAGTGGCACTCCGGGAGTGCCGACAGAAGTGAAAACTTGAACAAGATCGCCTTGGTGGAAGAAAAATACTTGTATAGAACATTGGTCCGTAACCTTATCTAAATAAAGAGCACAATCGCGTTTACAAAAAAACTTTTTACAAAAAAAAAAACAACCGACTTCCAAAAAAAAACACTACAAAGTGAAAAATAACTTTAATTTCGGAAGTCGGTGTCTTGGGTTTTGTGTTTTCGTTTTTTGCCACCGACTTCCGAAATTAAAGTTATTTTTCACTTTGTAGTGTTTTTTTTTGGAAGTCGGTTGTTTTTTTTTTTTGTAAAAAGTTTTTATTTTTCACTTTTTAGTTGTGGTACCTACCCCACACACATTCGAATACCACTACCTACTACCAGTGACAGGAACTTATCATATCATCTACATACTAAGTGGGAAAAAAATACGTATTTTGTAGCTAACTTAAAAAGTACCCAAGCAAAGTTAATAAAATTTATATGGGACCAATTTGGGACCACTTTCAAACAAAAAAAAAAATATTCAAAATCGGTCCACAAATGACGGAGAAATCGGTGGACATCATAGATGGTGGACATACATAAAAAAAAAATTAAAAAAAAAAAAAAAAACAATCATACGCGACGAACATAAATAACCTCCTCCTTTTTGGAAGTCGGTTAAAAATGAGATGTCGGTAACGGTGTCGCGAGTTCAATTGTTTTTTCCCATCTCAAAAATGCCCAACGCGCCTAAAGAAGTTTTCACTTAAAAAATTACATTTACGACAATTTTCTTTAAAATGATGACTCATGAAGTCAACATTATTCTTCCTAACAGCCACCGCAGTTAATCATGAACTACACCACCGAGGTGGACGCCACACAGGAAGGACCAGCCTGTCCTCAACCGGTCTACGAAAACTACCCCGTGGACGAAGACTGTCTCCGACTCAATGTGTACAGACCTGATGGCAAGACGTAAGGAACTCTTATTGTGTGTGTCATAATAAATTATACTGTGAAAATTTGAAATTGATAGTGTAAGCCGTATTTGAGAAATATAGCAAATATCGGCGCAAAATAACTTTAAACTGCTGTACTGAAAAGTTGATGTTTTGCAGATGAAACTTTATTCTTCTAATGGAACGAATTGTTTGTGTATTATTAGGCCACAAACTTCCGCGATCAGTTTAATTGAATGTGTTGCTCCTGTGGAATGTATTAGGAAGATTGTGATCGTTCCTTTAACCTGCTGTCTTTGCAATAAACAAAAAAAAACTTCATCTACTTTTTACATAAATGATTTAAATTTAATAGTCTCATTTTAAGATTTTTAATCTTCAACTATTGACTATCAAGAATTTGTTGCATTGTTGCTATTTGTAATAGCCCTTTTTGAAAAATATTTTAATTTATTAATAAGTACGTTTCCAACCTTAGTCTTTTATGACCCGTGCTCATCTGACCTGTTCCTCTGGTACTGTAGCAAGCCGCTGCCGGTGTTGGTGTTCATGCACGCGGGAGGGTTCTACTCGGTGTCGGGCCGCAGCGACATCGCCGGGCCCAGCCATCTGATGGACCGTGACATCGTGCTCGTCACCATCAATTATAGGCTTGGCTCACTTGGTGAGTTTCTTTTATTTAGTTAATGTAGACAAGAGATGACGAATAGGTAAAAAAGATATTATGTATTGTACACCAGACGTGCTGACTGGCGATTTTTCACTATTGCTTACTTTCTATACTTGTACTGGGCTATGGAGGTCAGATAGTCCCCCCCATGTAAAATTCTAGTATTCACATGCATCCAGTTAGACTTGAAGCCGATCCCAACGTAGTTGGGACTTGGGACAAGGCTAGGCAAATGATACTGGCCTGCGTTATTTATAACTCTGTCCAAAACAAGAGAGTATAGCACGATACGAGGATACTGGCCTGACAAGGTAAGCCGTTCAACTCCACGCAAGGCCTACGGCATAAAGTAGGTACGTATTATTACCCGAATGCGGCGAAGCCAAAAAAGGAGGGTCATGTGTTTCACATGTATGTATGTATGTATGTCCGTCTCTATGTATCCTCGAAACTACTAAACAGCTAAACCGATTTTGATGAAAGATATTATATGTATATAAAAATTATAAAAATCAAAATGGTGGAATTTTGTCGCCTAAGTGTATGTTTTCGGGTTTTCTGTCTGTCTGTCTCACATAAGTTCATTTTTAACCTTCCCTCCAGGTTTCCTAAGCACAGGCGACAAGTACGCCCCAGGTAACAACGGCTTCAAGGACCAAGTGATGGCTCTGCGCTGGGTGCAGAGGAACATCGCCGCCTTCGGAGGAGACCCCAACCTGGTCACCATCTCGGGGTACAGTGCCGGTTCTTTTAGCGTCATGCTGCATATGATCTCGCCAATGTCGAAAGGTGGGTGAAGGGACCAGGCGGTCTGAAAAGGCCACTTAGAACCCCAGCAGATCATTAGCAATTCCTCTAATATATGTATAATTTATTAGGCTCTTCAACAATTACACTATTGCTTAACAACTTGTACTTGGTAAACATAAGTGCCCCATTACTTAAAGAAAAGCACAGCATGGATTAATTATGCGCAGCTAATAACACAATTAACAATTAGGTAATTAAAACATTGTTTGAATACAATGAATCATACTCATGAAGCATCATACTCAATCCATTTCATATCAGAATCTTTGTTGTCAATATTGTCACATAAAAAACTAATCAGTTTTGGTTTGATTTGAGAATTAATGACGATATTCGATAGAATCTACAATTCCGTCGAATATCGTCTGGCTGATCATTTTGAAGAAGGCTTTAGAATTTTTGTAAACACAAGTTTTAGTTCATCGTTATAATTATAAATCATTGTTATAAAAAAATATACGACAAAGAAAGCATTCTATAAATAAAGTGAAACACAAACACTTTTTCTTCGCTTGAGGATGGAAAAAAATGCAAAAAGAATCTCTCCGGCGGGGAATCGAACCCCGGTCTCCCGCGTGACAGGCGGGGATACTTACCACTATACTACCGAAGACTTGCTGATAGTTGTTGAAATTATGAAGTAGTTAACACCACTACGATTTCATCTACCTACTCGTGACGTGATTCAAGGCTTATCAATAGCTGTTTCTTGAGATATTATTGGTATAAACAAGTTCGCACGAAAAAATATCAGATAATGACGTATCTTTCCTACAATAAGTGTTATTATACCTACCTAATTAGGTAGTTTATTTTGTACACACCCACGATTGTTCTTGATAAGTAACTAGTAGGTAGGTACGTAATGTTCAAGCTTTTCCTGTCGATAGTCATTAAAAAACATCGCCAAAAGATTGTTCGACTCAATTATGTTTTAATGCCAAAGCAGATTTTTCCCTGTGTTTTTATTTATCAAAGAATTTTTTTTCAATCAATTTAGATACGATTTACAAGCCAAACTCGTAACCAAATCCTAGGCAGACTCTATTTAGATTGATCGACACGCTAAAAAGAAGAACCAATTTAAATAAACCTGTAGGCCACTTGCCTGTAGGTCACCTTTTATTCAAATGTAGTGATAGCTGATACCAGCCTTAGATTTTCAATATAAATGTTATTGAAAATCTAAGACTAGCAACAGCTATCATTAAATTTTACTTGAATACTAGCCAGACGGTCCAGAGACCACAAACGGTACTGCTAAGCAAAATTTCGATTCCTAGGTCGAGCATATACTTAGTTATCGGAATTTTCCAATAGAAATTATTTCAGTAGTAGCCCAGTATTCGAGCTTGGTTAGTGAGTATATGCTCGCCTCTAAAACATGCGACTTCAACACGTGGTTGTACGATATTCTTCCTACTTTTTAGGGTTCCGTACCTCAAAAGGAAAAAACGGAACCCGTATAGGATCACTTTGTTGTCCGTGTCTGTCAAGATCCTTTTTCTCAGGAACACGTGAAGGTATCAAGCTGAAATTCATATCAAATACTCAGGTCTACTATTTCTTGTAGCTGTGAAAAAATCAAACTTCTAAGCCAGAGCAATCAAAAGATACAGCCGTTAATGCTGCACATTTTCGACACTTGCAAGGGAATCAAAACTTACAGGGTACTTCCCGTGAACTCAGAATCTTGAAATTTGGTACGAAGCAACATCTTATAGCACAGATAAAGGAAAAATTGCGAAAAGCATACATTTTTAGTTACATCATATAATAAAAATATTTTTAATAATTTTAAACTTACTACCCCTTTCCTCATGAACGCGGTTTGTACGGAATTCTCGGTGCACGAATCCGACTCGCACTTGGCCGGTTTTTTAGGAATACAGGTGTAATATTTAGTCATCGTTTTCCCTACCAGGCTTGTTCCACCGCGCGATCTCCATGAGCGGCTCTCCAGTTTCCCAAATTGTGATTCCTCGCCACCAGCGCCACCTGGCGGTCAGACAGGCGGAACTGCTGCAGTGTCCCACTACAAGCTCCCAAGCTATCATCGACTGTTTGAAGACCAAGACCTCTAAGGAGTTGGGAGACTCACTGGATAAGATGTTTGTAAGTAATGTAGGCCTCCTACAAGCCCAGGTGCCAGAATAAATACGGCTTTCCGCTAAATAACAAGCAATACTGAATTTTAGCTATTTATTTCAAGAGGACGTGTTACATTTACGCACCAACAGTTTTGTCATCCCCTTGTCTTATCCCAATTTATTTGGGGTCGGCCCAACATGTCCACTTTCAATAGATGTCTATTAGCTGTTAGTTTGATATTTAGCCCCTTTATTTATTTATTATAAGTATAACGTAAAGGATACTTTGGGCTTGCTGTACCAGTCAACCAAGGGTGATGGAGAGACCTCATGGAAGGTGCATTGTTTCTAGCCATATGGCTATGTGGATGATATTTATCATCTTTATCATCAGATCCTGTTTCACAAACAAATTGATTTGATTTGATCATTGCTTTGGTGATGACTTACCTTATTACCTACTTATTTTGTGGTTAAAGTTTTTTTCTCAATAAGAAACTGTAAGGATTCATTTTTTTTAGCTTAAAATATAGTAATAGTATGTGTGTGTGTCTGTATTGTACTTATTTTATTCCGTTAACCGTCGCAGGACTTCGGCTACGACCCGGTCCTGCTGTGGGTGCCAATACAGGAGCAGTCGTTCGGCCAGGAGATGTTCCTGCCGCAGCAGCCGCTGGAAGCGCTGTGTGCGGGGGAGCTGCAGGCGGTGCCGTACATCATCAGCCAGACGCAGGATGAGTTCTTCTGGAAGGCTCTCGGTGAGTTGTAGGAGATTGGCCAGTCTAATAATGGGCGATAACGGATTTCTAACTATTGTAAAAATCTAGTTGTGTAAGAAATGCTTTATAACAATTAATTGTCGAAGACCTGACTCGATGAAAAATTGATAATCATCCTTAACTTTTGTATATTTTACAGCAATTTTTCTGAGCGCGTTCGGTGGCAAACATAAAGACATCATTTTTTTTTCTATTACAGCAATTATTTAAGTAATGTCTTGAAAATAAGACTCCCAGTTATTCATGGCTGTACTGCAATTCTAACTTGACTTGTTTGAAATATTTTTTTATGTGATTTGAATACTGTCTCATTTGGAGTATTTACGTAATTGGGTCGAGTTCACTTGGTACGTTCGCTACAATCCCTAACAACCATGTTATTTCAGATGTCCTCCGCAACGCTTCTGCCTTCGAATCCTGGCGCAGTGACTGGCCGCGCCTGGCCACCATCGCCCTGTACCTCTCTGGCAACAACACCACGGTCATCACAGCTGCCAACAAACTGAAGGAAGCTTACCTTGGAGGCAAGGAGCTGGCCAATGACACCGCTACTGGTGAAGGATTTGGGAAACTTTACTCTGATGCTATCATTGGGTTTGGAGTACACAGGTAAGACTTGCAAAACCATTTACTCAAATTAGGCTAAGAATCAGACATTTTGAATGTCATAACATAAGACAGCCCCCAAAACCCCAGCGTTCATAATTTCCTACTAAGCTAGAGGAAAAAATTGTACAACAAACTCTCCAGTAACACATCTATCTGTTTATATATACGAGTTTCAACTGTATTTAATGTTGACGACGAAAGTTACGTTTTACGATTAGCAGTTTTATCAATCACAAATAATGACTAAAGCAAATGTTTTTGTCTGCAGACTAGTGAACTTGATGGCTCGCCACTCGCCCAAGCCGGTGTACTACTACGAGTTCGGCTACATCGGTAACAGTAGCCACTACGTCGACCCCACCACCAAGAAGCCGATCGGTGAGAACATTACCTTTACCATACCCACAAGAAATATAATGTTCTTACAATTTTATTGGACTTACAATGTAAGCCCTGATGTATACGGCGAAGGGGGAAATATGGCGAGGGCGGTAATGGCTAATCTTTGCGTTATGCTCGTGAACGGGTGCTGCTTGTGGTGACTGGTCGTCTTGCTGATCATGGTTTTGTTATTGTTACTAGTAATTAACTGTTCATTTATTGTACCTCGATGGTCCTAGTTTATCATTTATAACTTCCAATTACAGCTTCATGTAAGCGGGCACGCCCTTTATGCCTGGAGGCTTTTATTTAGATATTAAGTTCTGTTTACGTTTAGTTTTTTTTTTTAAATTCTGGTTGAGTATATACGTATGTTAAATAACAGAGGGCGTTCCCTTAAACTAGTTAATCTATATCATTAATAGATTTAAATAAAAATATCAGCATAGAAAAATAAGCATAAAAAAATTCGAATTAAAAAAATTGAATAATTGACAATAAATTCGAAACGTCCTGTTTAAAATCAAAATAGTAGCGCGGAATAGTACCTAGCGTAGTGGCGTTGCACAAACCGGCAACATCGCAATTTTTGTGTCGCGTGTTACCTACCGTACCGAGCCGGCCGGGGGCGCGCGCGGGGCGGGGCGGCGCGGCGCGGCGGCGGGCGGCAGCGGCGCGGCGGTTCTGAATGGCGAGCGGCGACTTTGATAAAGGCGGCAAAGTTAATTTAAAAGACAGTGAAATGCACGTCGTCGGGTTGTTATCAGTAGAATTAAACATTTAAGTATGTTTAGATTTAGCAATAACATTTAACTACCCGTCTCAAATGGCCGGCTGACAAAGGAACGCGTCACTGAACGCGCCCCTTGGGCTTGAAAGGACCTATTCGCAAACATAGTAAAAACATAAATTCATGTACCTATCTAAGCCACGTTTCAATAATATCAAAATACAGAGTACAGAGAATTCGTCGTCATCGGCGTCGTCGCGAGCTCGCGGCCACAAACTAAACAGATACGAGTACAGAAGGTCCACTCACGGAACTAGTACACAAGACACGGTGGTACAGACTTACAGAAGATAAAATAAATTGTATCTAAAAAATAACGTACCTACGCTAAGGAATATTGGGCGGTTAAGTTTCGAGAAAGTTTCATTTAATTATTTAAATCACAGTTTAGGCTAGCTTTTAAATCATAATGATGGTATTGCACGTTAGTAAGTGAATGTTTACTGCAATGTCATAGAAATTAAAAAAATAACTTTATGCACTTGCATTCGTAATAAAAAGTACTTGCGTTTATTCATTGCAATAGTAACAACACAGTAGTAACACGCTCGTTGAACGGGGTACTCCCTGAGCGAGTGTAAAAGCAATTTAAACAAAGAGTGGGTCTTCTGAACTTATTTATTTTGTGACACAGTCGTTTAGTGTGTTTTAGGTATTATGATGTTTAAAAACTTACCTAGATTTTGAACTGCATTAAGCTGACCTCCTCTCTCTACACATTGTTGCAATCGCGGACGGTTATTTTGGTGCACTCGTCGCAATAAAAGCGGGTCCTCGCGTATGTGATGATGGCATACACGCCGATTCCACATGCGCGTAAATAGGCTTTTCTTCTGACCAAATGACGTTTTCGATGAAGTGGGTGTCCTCCGCACTTCACTGCAGTGCCCGCTGGCAATACTTATGTTAACCGGCGCGCGAAATCAGCTGGACCATGCAGCGCTTGCACTTTTTGAAGTGAGTACGGATGCTGTTTGTTTTTCTGACGTGACTAGTGTTCAACAGGCGGCCGGCCCTTCTACTGCTTGAACCGAGCTCCTCCTCAAAATGCCTTAGCACGTTTTCTTCCTGCCGCACAGAGATCACGGGTCGGGGGCCACCAGAACCACGCGGCACTACTGGTTCATTGTTACGGAGACGCACCAGGGCACTCAGGGAATTCCGCGGTTGATTTGCATTGGGGTACCTCTCAGCATACCTCCTCAGAGCATATGGACCATCATAATTACACTCAGCATAAATGAGCACTATGAAAACATACTCCTGAGCACTGTTTTTCACACACGAATGACGAAAGAACACATGTTGCAATGCGAAAATAAATGCACATCCGGCCAGCGCGCGAGATTAGTTCCGAATAAAATTAGATGGACATTCGGGGGGCAGGGGGCGGGGCTAGGTGCATCAAATAGATCGCCGCACAGCGCACGTGGCCCGTCATTCATAAGTAGGTAATTTGCGACATTGCCGTTCTTACACTTTTGAACATGTGCGCGTGTACAGAGTGTTTCTTTTAAGTATCAATTTAATATTTTTTGTGAATATTTCATTATAAAAAATAAAAAAAGAATTTTGTTTTTGAATGGTAATATTTTTTTTAGCATGTATGGATGCTATACTATTGCGGGTTAACGGGAACGCCTTTCGTTAGTTAACATACTGTATAGTTCTCGATGTTTTTGGTTGGTATATTGGGCGTGTGCTAGCTGACATATGGCCAGTAATTTATAATTAAAATAATGTTTTGTGTTGCATAATAATTTTGCATACTATTGTATAGAATCATTTTTTTTGGTTCACCCTTTTTTGGTCGAACAACGTTTGATACAATATTACTAAATCGAACAACGTTTAAGAAAATCATCACTTAGTATAATATCGTTTGACAGAATTTTCAGTTCGTCGAATATTTATTTGCTATAACAACATTTGTGCTAATGATCAAAAGGTATAATGTTCATTTGATGTAATGTATTTTATCGAATATTCAATTGGTGAAAAAAAATAAAAATTAAAGTATTGTCTTAAAAAATCATTATGTTGTGCTACAAAAGTTAGTGACAGAACCGAATCGCTGCAAAACCGACTCCACGTAGTCTTGTCTGCCCTACCCCTAGAGTGTAATTTAAAATCGCGTAGGCGCGTGGGGCCGCCGGAGGCCCACAGCGCCGGAGCCGTGACAGAAACCATGCCTGCTGCATGCTGCATGCTTGCTTGCATGCTGCATGCTTGCTTGCATGCCTGGTGTATGCTTGTTTACATGTTGCATGCTTGCTGCATGCATGATATATGCTTGTTTGCATGTTTCTTACAGCGAAAAAAACTTATGCTTTAGAATGATAAGCTTAATAAATTTATGCTTTTGATTTTTAGAATGTTATGTTTTATCATTATTATGATCAGAGCGTAAATAATATTATGCGAAAATATAATTAGGACAAACAAAAGTATGCCAAGTAATATTAGGTCTTAAAATTTTATCTAAATGACATAACAATAACATTAGTTTAAATAAAATTAGTGCATTTGAAAATTCGGTGAAATGAAATTTGTTCAAATGAAATTAGTTCAAATAAATAATTATGCTAAATAAAAATTTACCAATGAATTATTCGGTCAAATGAATAATTCTACGAAATGACTTTATTGCAACTAAAATTCGCCGAAGTGATTTTCGACGAAACGTTGTTCGACCAAACAAGGGTGAACCATTTTTTTTTCTAACTTGAACAGACAGCTGTGCTGCTGGGGAGTTTGTTGCGCCACTTCTTCTTCCCAGCTAAAGGCACTAGGAAGTGGTGAAAGGTGGGCGTTTTTGGGGGACTGTCTTATGTAATTTTGACGTTCGAAAAGTGCTGATTCTCAGCTAGTATGAATAAATGACTTTTGAATTTTGATATTTTTTTAATTTTACGGTGCAATCTAATTGCCTGCAGCACACCATAAGTTGAAGCAACAATAAAACTTGCACCAGTGTGTAAATGCTGCGCATAACTACTTTGTAATTTACTTTTGGAAATAAAAATTATTTATTTATTCATGTTTAGACGATGCTAGTCATTGGTTGCTTCAATTTTATTGTATGCCACAGGTAATAAACTTGCATCATGTAAATGGGGCCATGAGGGTATAATATGTAATTGTATTCTGAGTCGATGTTGAATTAATTCGGCCCATATCTTGTGCCTTGTTACTTTTTTGATTTGTTCCTATTACTTACGTATCTTGTACCTAATAACTTTGAGATTTGTCTCGATGGACGGTAAGCACGCATCGGTTATCGGGTAGCTCAATCACTTCATATACGTGGCTGCCAATCAGCCGATACTATGTAGCCGGATAAACACCACAATATTCTCTACCAACTGCCAACCACCAATCATCAATGTTCGATCTTAACATAATATGATGGTCTCCCCCACAGCGGCGGCGCACCACGACGACCTGCTGTACCTGTACAACGTGAGCTACAACTTCCCCCCCGTGCCCGTCTCTAACAGTCAGGACTCGCTGATGGTCGACAAGATGACCGCCATCTTCTACAACTTCATGAGATACGGGTAAGAGAAACTACGGAAACTTTACGGGAATCTTTTACAGCCGCAAATATTAACAATTTAAACCTAGTCGATCATGGGTTCGATTCCCAGCTCGGGCAAAGTGTTACTGGCTATTACCATCAATTATTTTCCAATATCAGCCAAGAACCTGGATACGTGCCCTTGATGGCAATAGAATCGCCCCTTGGAAGAGAGAACGTTCTCTACTGCGTGCCTTGCTCGCCCCCTTTACATGGGACATAAACATAACTGGCGAAATGTGGGTGTACTTACTTACCACTACTGATGTTATGTTTCATCTTACCAATTGCTCTTCATCCTCCAGTGACCCGAACCCCAAGCCCGACACTCCGGAGCTGTCCACCCTGAGCTGGCCGCAGTTCAAGCCCGACGACAGGAAGTACCTCCGCATCGACAGCCCGTTCTCTGTCAAACAGAACCTCTTCGAAGACAGGTTCAGAGTGTGGGAGGAACTGTTCCCGATTGATTATCAGAAGTGTAAATAAATATCGAAAACAATAATTGTATAGTAACGTGTAGGACGACATCGAATTTTACAAAAATATAGGTACTTACCTACATCTATAATTTTGTAACTGTTGTAATAAGGATAGAAATAGAATTAATATGCTGCTATTGATCAACTTTGCAGAATTGCAGTGCGTTTCACTCAGTTCTCTGCGACAGTCTCTTGTCTTTTGTTTTAAATGTTTCTATGAGTGTGTTTAGTTTCATTTGTGATCTCCTGTGCGGGTTCCAGTAAATACTTAATTTTTCTTTATTTCTCTTTCTAAAGTTAAACTTAGTTATTCATTGATAGTTTCGCGTGCAAATAATTATCATTTGACACTTGAAACTCTCAATGAATAACTATGTTTGCGCAACTAGTTTCGTAATAAAAATTCGCTTAACGCCGTAATACAGCCGGTTTTTTTTGTCATCGATGTTCAATGCTGGCCAAATGTTTCGAGATCTGAGACTACACAATAATAAAATTAAATAAAGAAATTATTGAAATTTATTGTGTCATAAAATCCGTAATCATATTCTTAGTTTTAAGAAATAATTTCAGCATTGTAATATTAACAAAGACCAACAATTAAGAGTACTTACCTCATGTTTGTAGTAGGTATTCAGAATGTTATTTTAAAATAAAATAAATACTTACATAATGTGTGATGAAGACTTTGATTGCTTGTCCTTAACAATCTTCAATCTTCAATCTTCAACTAAATTATAGGTACTTTCTGCATAAAGGCAGAATTTCACTGCTGCGGTTCATTTGTTTGCCAGCCACGCACCCCTCCGTAGTTCCTTACAAAGCGTGGGTGGCCGTGGTTCGCAGGTCGCGCCCGCTAGGGTTACCAACCCTACTATATGATAATAGTATTCTGAGGAAAACAGGTAAACAATTTTTCTTAAAAAAATTGAATGGTGGGCGAAACGATTATATTTTAATAATTTCAATACAAAATGGCCAGATGTGTAATAATTATTAGTTATGAGACATTTATACTAAAAAAAACCGTTAAGAGCGTGCATTCTGAATGTGGGCAACGTCGCAAAGAGATGTCAAATATTTCGCTGTTTTTATTAATTTGGCAATATTACTGTATGGAAATATGAAATAAGGCTAACTAAAATATTGATTACGAAATGCAATAATTAATATCGTAACACCGAATATTTAGGTTTACTTACATGTAAAAAAAGTATTTGGAATCTTTCCGAATGCCTTTTTTATACCTAAAACGGTTACAACATCAAATTCAGTGTTATATTTGCAATTCATTATTAATATTTTAGGTCACTAATTAGCTATATTATTTTCATATTTCCAAACAGTAAGATTGCCAAATTAATCAAAACAGGTACCTACATATTTGACAGCTATTTGCGACATTCCCAACTTTTAGAATGAATGCTCTTAATTAGTGCTCAAAGTAGCAAAAAATATGTATTTAAATAATACAATATTTTTGACCTACATACTATTTTTTTATGTCCGAGGGGGGGGTCATGACCCCCAGGACCCCCCCCTCGGACCGCGCCTGCGTGGCATAGCCGTGGACAGCTATGGAACATGGGACAGCTACAGTAAACCTCTGACATATTGATGCCATATACTATTCCACTGCAAGACAAATGCCTCAGCTCATACAGAGAATGAACGTATTTGATCACCATGAGCATCATTGAGCAATGTGGTCAATAGAACAAAAATGTTACTGTACTAGTAGGCATGAGGGGTTAGAGTTCAATACTCGGGTCCGGCAAAGTGTATTTTTTTTCCATTATGTAGTTTTCAGTAGCAACCCAGAACCTTTGTCTGGTGCTAGCCAATGTCAATAAGCTCGCTCCTCATGACACGGGACTCATAATATTACTGCCTTTTTTTTTTTTTTTTTTTGGGTGGGAAATTATCAAATAACTTCTCCCGCTCTGGGTGGAGCGGGAGGGCGTGTCAGACTCTTACTGACTAAAACCCACCCGTGTTCCTTCCTATGCCATGTTGCCGGGGGCCACGATTTCCCCATCGGTTTTCTTCGAACCCCCGGCATTGGCATTGGCCCTAGCGGACCCCGTCAATTCTGCTGACATCTCTTTGAGGCGCGCGTGGAACACAACGCGCCGTCGACCCGGGCTTGGTCCTTATCGGACGGCGAGCTACCCATTGCTCACCGTCCGCAAGCCCGCGCCTACGGTGGCCTGAAATCTTCCTGCGATTCCCGACGCCCAGGGCGTCTCCTGCTGCGGCGGTTAGGGGCGCGAGGGCGCGAAATTTGCCTCTCCCTCACGCGCTCCGTCTCCTCCTTCGCGAGCATTACTGCTTCGCAGAAAGAGGTGACGGCCTCCCATTTCCTCTCGCTCCGTAGCATGACCCGAATCAGGGCCGGACGCGAGAGATCACCGCCGCCGATCGCATCCACGAGGACACGGCGATGCCCTGCCCAAGCCGGGCAGACCTCCACCGTATGCTCCACCGTGTCCTCATAATATTACTGCCTAAAGGTATGATTCCGAACAACGCCGCGCGCATTGCTGCCGCGTCACTACTGGTCCCAATACATTTTCTATAGGTTTATATGAGATTAAATTCCGAGCACGGCAGAAATGCTACGCGTCATTGCTGCGACGGCACTGCTGCGCGGCAGTATCGACCTGCTGCCGCGGCAGACCAGTAGGTACTGCGGGCGTTCATCACAGCGATAACACGTGAATGCTGACAACTGTTGAGAAGTAAACCACGAACAGGGAGCCTAGGTACCACAATCTTATTTCAAGAGAGTTTTGTTTCAAGATTATAATAACATTACATAACATAACATAACATCACGCCTTGTTTCCCCGAAGGGTTGGGCAGAGGTGTCCCTATAGCAGGTACACCCACATTTCGCCAGTTATGTTTAAGTCCCATGTAATAGGGGGCGAGCCTATTGCCATCAACCGGGCACTAATCCAGACTCCGAGCTGCTACTGAGAAATTTCAGATAGAAAAACCCAATAACACTTTGCCCGACCCGGGAATCGAACCCAGGACCACATGCTCAGCAGTAGCGCTTGCTACCACTAGACCAACGAGGCAGTAACATTACTCATATTCAATTCATTTTCCTTCATCGTTCAATATTTTTTTATTCCTGCTTAGTGCTGGGAAAGAATGAACTACTGTCTATTGCCTGATATAGTATAAAAGAAACAACGCTATATGAACTGTATAGCGCTGTCCCTTTCACACGTTGGTCCGAATCGCTACTACGAAGAGTGGTCTTGAAGCAAAATATTATTTTCCTTTCCTTTAAAAAAATATTACTTTGCATTAGAATCAAATTTTTATGAGTAATTTCTATGAAATTGACACAAATATGAAAAGACTATTTAATCATTTTACTTATTTTACATGACACGAAAATGTAAAAAAAAATAACAAAACAATAGGTAATATTTCCGTCGAGTCCGAGGAACTTTGCTTTGATTGCTAAATTTGAATGAACTTTTAGAGGTGACGTCACCTAAACCGCTAAGAAAATAACATTGTTTCAACATTACAATATGCTTATTTTATGGACGAAAGGTCAAGGTAAGATTATAAAAACACTGCTATAAGAGCTGGTGGTAGGCCCCCAGCAAAGCCGCATCGGTCGGCGTCGCTGTGCTCGGGATCACGCGGCAGGCAGCACTGACGCGCAGCAATGTCGCGGGCGACATGACATTGTTCGGAATCATACCTTAAATGTGGTTGTATTGCACCTCTGCTTACCCCTTTGGGGACTATACAGACGTTGTGTTTTGATTATGTTTATTAACCTAGACCTTGACAGTTGTTAAGAAGACCTTTACCAATGAGCTTGGGTAATCAACTCGTGTTCTGGCAGACAGCGTCATAACAAGATTCGTCATCTTTTGCGCACTGTAGCTAAAGTATGTGAATGACACAACGCAAGAAAACAACAATACAGGCAGGTAATAAGGACAAATAAGATGCCTAAAGTTGTAAACAAAAGACTGATGCAAATAATAATTCACGTTATAAAGAAAAACCCGAAAAGTAAATGCATAAGTATGATTTATTCCAATATGCTAAATGAAAGAAAGTTTTTTTAAAGTTTCATAATGGCCTTACAGCCTATCTCGACTTGTTTGGGTTCGAGTGCTGGGTGTTTTCCGTGTTTGGTATTTTTATACGATCGGTAGAGCAGCTACCTCACGTGAGATCCTGGTTTAGATGCCCAGATTAAATAGAAAAATGTATATGTCACATAATACAAACAAAGTAAATAGTATGTTGGGGTCCTCTTTCAGTATAACCGGATGCAGCTGAATACCAGTATTTTACACGGAACGACTGTCTATCTGACATCCACAACCCAGTTACTAGGTAACACGATACCCCTTGGTAAGACAGATTGTCAGACTTTGACTACCCGTAACGTCATTTCATAAATTTCTTATTACGTAGTAGTGGTAAATGGTAATATATTGACGAAAGACAACCAAATAGGTCCAATTATTTACATACTCCAGCGCCTACTACAGCGGGTACAGTAGTAGACACAGGAGCTTAGAGCGGTAAAACCTCTGCTCCTGTGCCTACTGTTGTAACCCTCCTGAGAACAAAGGGGTTATCCCACGAGTCATCTCTCTATTTATTACTTCAGCGTACGGTTCATCTTATTCACCTACGCTAACCTAATTGACGTAGAAACGGGTTTTCCGAATGACAATTTCGAGTAGGTACTATGCCAGTTGGTACTTTTCCTTGTTTTTAGATTCCTAGATACTGTACCATTTCCTGAGTTGAGATAACATACTTTTTACGGCATACCTAAATAGATTGCAGCAATGGCATATTTTTACCTGATGTCGATAAAGAAAAAGAAAGAATTTTGGGTGACAATGGTGCCAATTCCCTTGTTCACAAACTAAACTAAATTTAAGTTAAGTGCACAGATTTAGAAATCTGTTGTTCAGTGCATCTTTTTCTTTTTATTTCATTAAGAAAAGGACAGTAGATAAATTTTAGTTTGGTCCTTTCAAATTAATCAGCGCCTGTCACTACTCCATACAAGTTTAGACGTGATTAAAAACTTGCCTACTAAAATGACGTCAAGCGCTGATTAATTTGACAAGACTAAACTAAAATTTATCTTCTGTCCTTTTCTTAATGAAAAAAAAAAAAATGATGCACTGAACTTAAATTTTGTTTAGTTTGTGAACAGAACAAGGGAATCGGCACCATTGTAGAGATTGGCTGCGGTAAAAACACGAAAAAAATCGATCGCAAGATCGATTGATCGATCGTTTAAATCTTTGAGCTGAAAAATCAACAGTCTTGGCAGGCGGTGACTGGTGATCACCTATAATTGCAAACAGGAGGTGTGATACAGCTTAGCCTACAATGAATACAGCCCAAAATGTAAATCCCATAGTGGCCTGTTACAATAAGTAGGTACCCGAAATCCAGAGGGGAACTACTAGAAATGGGTTTAATAAAATCACCGAATGTCAATTTGTTTTCATTTAGTAATCAATCTGTATTTCGAATCAAGAGGTGAAAGATAATCAGGAAAGTTCAAGGTTTTGTACCTACTAATAAGACTTTGTTTACTCGATAACTTAAACTGATTGTGTACAAAAGAAGTAAGTAAAACATAACATCACACCTGCTTGCTCAGAAGGGGTGGACAGAAGTGTATATAGTGCAATACTAAGTAGTTATATACATACTAGGCGGTGGGACTATTGTTATTAAATCGAGCATAAATCTAGACTGAAGACTACTGAAAACTCCCTAATAGAAAAACCCAATAACAATTTGCTCCACCCGGGTGGGGTTCAGCAAACCCGCTTGCATCCACGAGATCACAATAACGCAGTCAAATTATATCCAACAATTTCTTTTGTACAATAACTTTTATACAAAAGCTTGCAGAATAGACCACATGAGTCCACAAATCCGCACTCACTATAAAAGATCCAGTTTTCCTGTTGTCGCCTCAGTCGCTCTCTGTGCCGACCTACCCACATCATGTTACTGGCGCTGCTGTGTGTGTTGTGTGTCTGCGCACATGCACACGAATACAAACACACGCATCAACATATTCAACATGCACAACAACATACACGTGATTCAGGTTAGTTTGTTTGTAAACAAGTGGTGATGTAGTGGGTTTTATTGATGTTAGAAGTGCGAGTAAAGATGGTAGAGGATGCAGGGACCACCTTATCCTCTTTCATGTTACTCTTGTCCGTGCAGCATCTTTCAGGGGCTACTTACCATAATTATTTGCAAAGCAGATCTAGGCACCAGTTAACAGTTGAAGTGTAAATGGTATAAAATCGCATGACACTTTGTATTACACTTCAGTTTTTGTCTAAATTAATGCAGGGTAAACCCCCAGCTCTTTAGCTAACAATGACCACAGCTTGTGTAAAAAGACTTCCTATTTCGGTAAGAAGATAGAGAACAGCGCCCTGATTGGCATTTTATTAAGATTATTATCAATCTATTTTCCTGTCATGATATAAAGATTCATGAATTCATTACATCTGAAGCTCAAACTCAATCCGTCGACGATGTAGCGTCTTCTTCGTCGATACATAACTAGGTACATAATGTGTCTCTATAAGCCGTCACCTCAGTCTTGTCACCAAGTATGTAGTCATATCAAACTCAACTCAAAACATTATTTCAATTAAACCACTTACAGCTGTGACTTACAGGCGCTTTTCAAATGTCAAGGAGTTGGTCAGTCAGAAAGATTAATCTGTTTGCCCATTCCAAAGCGTAGTAGGTTCACAGGACAATCACATGTATAATTTCAACATGAATGATGTAACCAATATTTTGTAACAATATTTTAATTTAAATGAGTGTCCGTGGAGTTTCTTGCCCGTTCTTCTCCATAGGTACAACGCTTTGGAACGGCAACTAGTTTCATCTTTCTGACTGACCGACCCCTTGACAATTCAAAAGTACCTGTAATTGGTTTATTTGAAATAAATGCTTTGAGTTTGAGTTTGAATCTTTAAAATATAAATAAAAAAATAATAAAAATATTATTTCCAGTTCCAGTCATAGCAGACGTTCCTTCATACATCATAAATCCGGATGAGCCGCTGACGCGTAGCGTGTCGGGGCAGTTCCGGGGGTCCTGGATGGAGACGAGGCGTGGCAGACGCTTCCAGGCGTATCGGGGGATACGGTACGCTGAGCCGCCTATTGGCGCGCTGAGGTTTCAGGTAACGAAAATGTATATTAATATTGTATGTATTTAAAGAAGGTTGGCTTCTAACAGAGCTATGCGGAGTGGTGAAAATCCTATTTCTTACTTTATTTATTTATTATAAATTATATTATACATACAGTTAGAGTCTTTATAATGTGCACATATCGAAATGAGGGAAATCTATGCTTAATTTTAACGACGGAAAAAATATTAACAAAATCTAAATATTTAAAAAAAAATATGTAATTTTCATGTAATATTTTTAACAAAAAGGTGCAACTGTTAAACTATCGATCTATCGCGATGAAACAAACTGCATTATGATTGGAAGTAATTAGGCGTCCTCAGAAATGAAAATTGCGGGAAAAAAACTACCCTCAATTGAAAATAAAACACATTTTTTTTGCAAAAGTCTGTTTTTTCTCATAAATTTTTACAATAATCGTAAAATTTCTCAATAAAACCATCCATTACGTACCTTTACAAATAAATAATTAGATATTAAAAAAAAAAATTTACTCGGTACTTTTTTTTTACGTAACCATTTTCAAGTAATTTAACATTTAATATTTCAAAATGTATGAAAAAAAATGTTAAATGTAACCAATAACCCTGATATACAGGCTTAATGGTTATACGTCGGCAATACATACAGATAATATACTTTTTATCCCGATATTCCCACGGGATCAAGACTTAAGCGGGTGAAACCGCGGGGTGCAGCTAGTTCGTTCATATTCCAAACCGCGGGGTGCAGCTAGTTCGTTCATATTCCAAACCGCGGGGTGCAGCTAGTTCATTCATATTCCAAACCGCGGGGTGCAGCTAGTTCATTCATATTCCAAACCGCGGGGTGCAGCTAGTTCGTTCATATTCCAAACCGCGGGGTGCAGCTAGTTCATTCATATTCCAAACCGCGGGGTGCAGCTAGTTCGTTCATATTCCAAACCGCGGGGTGCAGCTAGTTCGTTCATATTCCAAACCGCGGGGTGCAGCTAGTTCGTTCATATTCCAAACCGCGGGGTGCAGCTAGTTCGTTCATATTCCAAACCGCGGGGTGCAGCTAGTTCATTCATATTCCAAACCGCGGGGTGCAGCTAGTTCGTTCATATTCCAAACCGCGGGGTGCAGCTAGTTCGTTCATATTCCAAACCGCGGGGTGCAGCTAGTTCGTTCATATTCCAAACCGCGGGGTGCAGCTAGTTCGTTCATATTCCAAATTAAGCAGTTCCATTTAGTTTTTATTTCTCACTGATCGCTCTGCTTTCCCGCACAGTTCAGGGGGCCTACCACCAGCTCATAAAGCAGTACCTATTATTTTAATATTACTTCAGTGTGGGAAAGAGATGATGCTCTACGGCTCCATCTCTTTCTTCCACTGAAATAATATTAAAATAATACTGCTTTATGAGCTGGTGGTAGGCCCCCAGGTGGAATGCCAGTCTGAAATCTAAGAGGATGTCGAACTTAACGCTATTGGTAGCACTTTCGATTTACACTTTTATCAGATCTATCCAACTAAATTAGTAATAGGTATGGCAAAGAGATTTAATCTACTAGCAATTAAGGACATTAATTGAATGTCAGAGATAAGCAGGTGCGTCGTACTTACATCTGTGATTGCTTCAGAGCCCACGCTAAAACTCACAAACTGTTCATTATGCGCTGTTTATTGGCTACATACATTGTTGTGATAAATGTTTGTTGTTCATTGTTGTGCAGAATGTCCAACGGTGTCATAATGTCCACTTCCGTTAATGTCCAATTACCAAAATGTCCAATCTTTGATAGTGTGGTTTTGTTCAATAAATTATAACCAAACAATAATAAAAACATAACATAACATCACGCCTTGTTTCCCCGAAGGGTTGGGCAGAGATGTCCCTGTAGCAGGTACATTTCGCCAGTTATGTTTAAGTCCCATGTAATAGGGGGCGAGCCTATTGCCATCAACCGGGCACAAATCCAGACTCCGAGCTGCTACTGAGAAATTTCAGATAGAAAAACCCAATAACACTTTGCCCGACCCGGGAATCGAACCCAGGACCTCATGCTCAGCAGTAGCGCTTGCGACCACTAGACCAACGAGGCAGTCTTAGAATCTTAGTCTTAGTCTTAAATAACTTAAATTTCGGAAGTCGGTGTCTTTGGTTTTGTATTTTCGTTATTTGCCACCGATTTCCGAAATATAAGTTATTTTTCACTTTATAGTGGTTTTTGGAAGTCGGTTGTTTTTATTTTATTTTAGTGGGTCAATTTGTAATTTATCTAAGTTACATTAGCCTAATGCCAACTGCTCATCACTTTTTACAAAATATTGCTTTTCCCGATGCAATGCAAGAACGTTCATCGTTGAGGAGTTCTCCTGGTACTTTACCATCAGCTCCATTTCTCCATATGCATTGTGACGAGCATAAATTGCATTGCAACCATATTAAAGTAATTGAATCGCAACCCGTGAAATACTTATTATTGAGTAGTTCTGGTGGCTATTTGTGGTCAACATCATCAGTTCCACTTAACTAAATGGTGCTTTCCAAGAGCAGCTGCACGAAGTACTATATAAATACCTAAATCACTAAAGGTTTGCCTATAATATTTGAAGAGTTCCCTCAATTTCTTTAGGATACTATCATCAGATCCTGGTTTCCTTATCATGGTACCACCCTTGAGATATCTCCTTTCCAACAAAAAAAGAATCATCAAAATCGGTTCATAAACGGCGAAGTTACCCGCGAACATACATAAAATATATATTTATACATATATACGGTCGAATTGAGTAACCTCCTTTTTTTGAAGTTGGTTAAAAAACAAAAGTGATCAATGAGGAAGGTTTAGGTGTATAATTCATTAAGGTTTTGTGTAAATTGGCTGAAATGTGATGATTTTTGTTGAAGATGTCAAAAAAAATCATGACGACTGGGAGCTTAACTGGCGTGTGCTACGTAAATCACACCATTCCTTAAATAAATTAAATATCACAATTATTTTAGAAAACCTTTAGAAAATCGAGCTGGCGAATCTGCGAATTGGACCAGACAGCAAAAAAAAAATGAGTTGCCTCATTTTCATATTTTAATGATTGAATACCGATTTCTATGTTTTTCATTGTTTGGTTAAAAATTATTAAACAAATTTACCACATTATCAAAGATTGTTTTGGTAATTGGACATTTCGAGAATTGGACATTTTGGGAAATGGACATTTTGACATCGTTGGACATTTTGGGAATTGGACATTCATGCGCGCTCTCTGTTTACAGCAAGACGTCCAGCGGTGTGCGAGAAAGGGAGCGCGAAGTGTAGTTCGCTTTATCGCGACCATGTAGGTGTACGAGTAGCTTATGTGAAACAGGAAAGTCTTGTGCGAACTTAACCTTGAAGATATGATGATTCAAAATGTTACACGCTAATGAATGACATGTTTACTGACGCAAAACTCATAAACAGGTACCTAGGTACTTAAAATAATGATCATATCATAACCAAATAGAAAACGAAAAAACAATTAGATTATGGATCCCAAAGACTTTTAACATTATTTTCATTAAGTTAGCATTAATTACCTGAAACTTCATATTATCAAAACTATCTCCATGTTTACCTCGATATTAACCTAACCTGCTCATCTCTCCCCAGCCTCCGAAGCTGAAACTGGAGTATGAAGGTGAGGTGGACGCGAGTGAGGAGGGCCCCGCATGTCCCCTCCCCGTGCCGCCGACTTACTACGTGGACGAGGACTGTCTCACTGTCAACGTGTACACACCGATACATAACACGTAGGTAGACCTTATTGACCTATTGCAATCTCCCCTTTATCACCACCGTGACCATCACCAGGCCTATTTAGTATGTATTTGTGAAACTCATTTCACAGTATTTTTTTGTATATTGACAAATCATCCCTACGCGAAATAAAGCTTGGCTTACCGTTATGTCCGTTTGCCGTAGATAACCATGGTGACCATGGTGACCGGTTGATGATATTAATGTATCACCTGGAAAATGGATAAGGAGTGTTGGTCTAACAGAAAAAAGAGCACTGATCAAAGAAGACACCACACTACTCTGATAATCTGATAAAAAAATAAAAATTATAATAATAAATAAATTAATAAATGACTTATGACAGGATCAATCCTGTGGTAATATTGTCGAAAGGAAACGACAGTAAAAGCAACCAAAAATATATTTTTCCAGCACTGGTCCCCTACCTGTGATCTTCTTCATCCACGCCGGGGGGTTCTACTCGATGACAGGTCGCAGTGACCTGGCCGGCCCACACTATCTACTAGACAGGGATCTAGTACTCGTCACCATTAACTACAGGATTGGATCCTTGGGTAAAACATTCTAATTATAAGTTTCTATCAATGACGGTTTCACTTGCCACTTGCCAGATTCATCTTCATATCATGTCGCGAGTCGCGATTTTTACTTCATTCTTTATCTGTGCGATGTATTTTCTTTTCAGTTTATTTCTTTCTTTCTTTTATGGACCCTACACTCTCTAATCCTCTAACTTGCTATATTTTCTATCCTAAAATTATTTTTCTTCCAAAACTATATAGATAGATTACCTTTCAAAAAGTTTATACTGTTTTTTTTTAATTCTGATTGTTTTTATTTTTCTGTTGTTCAAAGGAACTCCTTTTTCTCTTACTATTTACTCACCAGCTTCCAGAACTGCTTCTGTATCACATGGTTTTCTATTACAAACACTGCTACTAACCGTAAAACTTCTTCCAGGATTCATGAGCACAGGCGACGCATACGCTCCCGGCAACAACGGCATGAAGGATCAGGTGGCAGCCCTCAAGTGGGTTCAGAGGAACATTGCTGCGTTCGGAGGAGACCCCAATCTGGTCACCATCACTGGCTGCAGTGCGGGGTCTATCAGCGTCATGCTGCATATGATCTCGCCTATGACTAAAGGTAAATTAATAATAGGAATATAAAACTCGGTTTCAAGAAGCCTAAGTTAATTAAATCAATATGTTTTCAAACTCCGAATCAACTAAACAATATTTTTTATATTTATCATCTAAAAAGTTTGTTAGTTAATTTCGTATAAGAAGTTTCAATTTAAATGTACAACATCACAAACTAAACAATAAACATCAAGTAGATTCATGGATACGCGGGTCACACATCGAGATAACTCTTAATGACCACCAGCACTCTATCAAGAATACACCGACTAAGAAGAAGAGAGATGTAAATTGAGCATGCAGCTTTTGGAAGGGTATTTAAATAGCTTCTGATTCTGAACTGTTGAGAGTACACAAAGATCAGATCAGTCATTAACAATTGAAGACTCCATAATTTAACGGTAAAGTCAGAATCATTATCATTATAAAGATGTTAAAGAATATCTTGCTGCATGCCCACATTTTCCTTGCAGGTCTCTTCCACCGCGGCATCGCAATGAGCGCGTCTCCCGTAAGTAAGGATGTGGAGCCCCTGACGCACCAGCGACACCTCGCCGTGCGCCAGGCACAGATCCTCAACTGTCCCACCGACAACTCCTCCATCATCCTCGCCTGTCTCATGACCAAGCCCTGGAGGGAGCTCGGAGATTCGCTCACTAAGTTCTGGGTACGTTTTAGTGAATACTGGGAAATTCTCCAACACTGTAAAAATTTTGCCAAAAGACATTAACTGTTGGACACAATCCCCCTAATCATCGATAATAACCGGTCCTTTGGTTTCCGCATCCAGCGTATCACTGCAATAGTCATTAGGTCGGTCTACGTAGTGAACAAGAGCTTACCTACACAGTATCATTTAATATGCGGTCGACAAGAGCTTACCTACACAGTATCATTTAATATGCGGTCGCCCTTCCAAAACTTTCCAGCCTCTTTAGCTATCAGTTCTGCCTACTGCCACTTAAGTTTGGAAATCATGTATCTTTAACTTTCAGGAATTCGGTCCAGGAGACCCAGTGGGTCTGTGGAGCCCGGTGTTAGAGCCCGACTTCGGACAAGAGCGGTACCTCACCGTCAACCCGCTGGACGCCATCAAGGAAGGCAAGATGCACACCGTGCCCTTCATCGTCAGCCAGACTACTGACGAGTTCTTCTGGAAGGCTTTTCGTGAGTTGAAATAACAACCTTTTCTTGGCAATAAACACTTGGTTTCATTAAGTGTTCAATCTCAAGTAAGCGTGTCCTCACACTACTCATCTGTTCTACTGAATCAAATTCTAGCTAGGTTCACATTCCATCAGCCGTTACCTAATCGGTTTTCGCAGAAGCTTTTAGCGGCTCATCTTCATTCTTGGTAATTTACGAAAAGAGTCTTTCTTATAAAATTTAACCAAATGCACAAAGAAACTAGGTACATTTTGATTTTACTTTCATAAATATACACGCTCATTCTCTGCCTGCCATTTGTACGTAGACACGAGAGACAGCCCACAAATCACAACAAATGTGACCCTAGATGTCGATAGTTTAATAACAATTTTTCTTTTTTTTTAATAACTGCCAATCGAAACATTCATCAATTAATATTATTGTATTCTAGCGGTCCTTCAAAACGAGACCCTCCTGAAGACAATGAACGAGGAATGGGTAAGGATCGCCCCAATCTCCTTCATGCTACCCCAGAAAAACCGCGCCGTTGCTGTGAACAAGCTGAAGGAAGTCTATCTGAAGGGGAAGAAGTTGGTCAATGATAAGGATAGCGAGAAGGCACTGGGAAGGCTATATGGAGACTCTATTGTTGGGTTTGGAGTGCACAGGTAAGACTCACACAACATAACATAACACCACGCCTTGTTTCCCCGAAGGGTTGGACAGAGGTGTCCCTGTAGCAGGTACAGTAAGCGTTCAAAAGTGCATAGGCACGTTAAGAGTCGTATTGCTGTGAACACGCGGTATAGCTCGTACATTTGTATGTGTAAGCAACACGATACACACACCACAGATAACGTAGTTTTGCACTACACGAAACAACAATATATTTCCGTCGCTTTAAACATGCTAGCACACACGCATTATGCGCGTGACCTTGACCAGTTTTTTTTTTCTGTCAAAAACGGTTTTCTAGCTGGTCTTCAGTGATGCAAGGCTTCAGAGTGCACGGCGAACGGTTCATAATGACGTGTTTAATAATTCAGCAAAATATCTCGTTGGTATGAAACTATTTGTTTCATATTCATTCACCATTTGACGTCGCTGCACCTCGATAATAAGCCTATTCCTCATATCTCTTAACCCTCACAGTATTTCTCTAGAACAAAGAATAACATTGTATTTATTACACATAATACCTAATTATTTATCATTCACTAATCGAATTATACGTCATAATGAATTTAAAACTTTAAAGGCATCTTCTATCTCAACAATACCTCTGTTCTATCAACAATACCTTTGATTAAGATTTATGTTTAGTAAAATATTTAAATGATTACACTCACACTTAGTCCGGTTTCATTGGAAATTTGTGTAAATTACATTCACTTTTACTGCATTCACTTTTTATTTGACTGCATTTTGAAAATAATAACCACAACACCGCTAATAGCTAAATACTCGTCACCGACAATAATCACGAACCAACAAAGTTCTAAGTGAATACTCGTAACGAATTGCATCTGTCTACCCCACAGAAATCGAAATAATTTATTTAGTTTTCTGTGGTCTACCTGCTAAACTTTAATATTTATGTGAACAAGACGAATGAAACAAAAAACGAATAATTATCGAACTAGTCATTACTATGAGTTGCAGACAAAGTGAGTGTGTGTGTGTGTGTAATGTGCGTGTCTACAGTATTGTAACAACTTATAGAAGAAGGTCGTAAGTCAAACCGAAGCGTCAGTCTATTGCTTTGTGAGATTGCTTATGGACTTTTGGTCGGTACTGTACACCCATATTTCGCCAGTTATGTTTACGTCCCATGTAATATGGGGCGAGCCTATTGCCATCAACCGAGCACAAATCCAGACTCCTTTGTGAAGATACCGATATTACATCCACAGAACATGTATGTTTGTCCCTCCGCCGTGGTTCTGATTGTATTTATATCGTATTTACAGAATAAACAATTTCATATCATTTCTATCGAATAAGCAAGATGCATGGCTTCCACAATCATAGTGTCATTAAAGACACTGGCAGTAGCAACTTCCTGTCTGCTATAATACGAAACAACAAACAACCAACAAATAAAATTATTGATGTCTACCAAACTTAATGTTTTGATCGTTAATTGCAGAAGTCTATCGTTACTTTTTTATGTACCCGATTCGCCTCTTCAAAGCCAAAAGCTTTGAAGAGGCGAATCGGGTTGTGTGTATAGTAGTAATTACTAGAAAATACTTAAAAGATCTAATTGTAATAATGCTTTCACCAGGATGGCGAACCTGATGTGTCGTCACTCGAAGCACCCGGTGTGGTACTACGAATTTGCTTACATTGGAAACAACTCACATTATGAAGATCCCAATGGAAAACCACAAGGTAACTCATCTTTACCTATTTAGTTCTTTGACTCAATAGTCAGTCAGTCAAAAGTAATGGAGAGCCTCAACATTGCCTTACTCACTTACTCCATGTTCCTATTCCTTACATTACTACTTTAGGCCAAGCATTGACAATACCGTGCGATTGGCGAGGCCTATGCCTAAGGCTGCCTGTCCACTGGAGCGGAGCGAGGCAGTGGAGCGAAGAAATGTGCTAATATTAACCAATAATGCAGAGTTTAGATTCCATTGGTTAATATTGCCACATTTCTCCGCTCCGCTGCCTCGCTCCGCTCTAGTGAACAGGCAGCCTAACACTGAACTATAAATTTAGTTTTTTTTCTTTAACATTTTTATGTTAAAGAAAAAAAACTAAATTTGTAGACATATAGCCCTAGCATTTATTGGCAGATAGCCCCTTTGGGCTATCTGCTAATTAAATTAGTTATATAGATAATTTGACCAAATAAACACAAATCTCACAGAACTCCAGACATACTGATATAGTCGTCTTCCATTCGTCCGCGAACTCGTGACAGTCAGGTGCGCCGTAATAACGTTATTGTTCACAGGTGCTGCCCATCATGACGACCTTCTGTACGTGTTCACGCTAAGCTACCATTACCCCACCATACCTCTGAGCAGTCCACACGCACACGTCGTAGATGAGATGACCGCTATCTGGTACAACTTCGCACGATACGGGTGAGTCACTTCCTTATCCAACATACTAGCCCGGTACTAATAGAACTGCTCCAGATTTTAACTATGTTTACTTGCTCAGCTGCTCAACATGTGGTGTTTCTCGTCCGGCAGACAGTATAACCAGTGGCGTCAAAATGGCGAGAGATAGTTCAACTTGTTAAGACAAACCCTAGCGTGATGTTAACCTTCTATTACTACGTTGACAGTGGTTGGGAAGATTTAGCAATCATTTCTATCGTCTGCTATATTCCTCTCTTAACCATAGACTATTCCATTTTGACTACCTATTCTTTGAAGCAGCATTGGTGGTCTATGTTCAACAGTATACGATTATGTCGCCATAAGTTTTAACAGCAATCTCCTCTTAAGCAATGTTCTTAATGATCGTCATGTTTCTTCCTACAGAGACCCGAACCCGCGCGGTGACACGCCCGAGCTCGGAAACTTGACCTGGCCAGCCATGAAACTAGATCAGAGGAGCTACCTCCACCGAGGAGACCAGCTGAGCATACGACAGAACATGTTTGAAGACCGGTTCAAGGTGTGGGACGAGCTGTATCCGATACAGTATTGATCTGCGAAAACGCAGATGATAATAATTATTATGATTGAAAGACATTACGACGTAAAGGTCTTTTATTTATTTGAGTAAACATGTATGATGGATAAGTTTTAGTAAAAATAAATTATGAATTATTATATTTTGTTGTCTGTTTTGTTACCCAACTTCCCATCCAGAATAATATGTTCGTTCATCATCATCATCATTTCAGCCGGAAAACGTCCACTGTTGGACACAGGCCTCCCCCAAGCACCGCCACTTCGACCGGTTCTGTGCTCCCCGCATCCAGACTCTTTAATGAGTACTTACCCACAATACTTTATTTCAAATTAATTGTGATATAATAATTATGGTATGACAATTGGCTCGCAACATGGGACTTAAACATAACTGGCGAAATGTGTGTGAGCAAGACAACAGTGAGGTCACCGTCTCTTTTAAAAATCAGACATAATCTTGGCCAGATCATATGAGGACCATGCAGATTAGTGTCTGTGATGGTCTTTTAAGGAAAGAACCACACAGATTTGAGTGGACCTGTCCAGTCAGTGCACGCATGTGTTAGTAATCGTGTAGCTCAACTCAGTACTTGAGGAACTCAACAACTTAACGAACAAAACCAAAGCAGGGACATTTGGGCAGGCAGGCCGCATAAAGTGAAAGAAAGAAAAATAGATTCATTTATCACAGAAACACGTGCATACAAAGACTAGAGTAGGTAAGCAAAATAGTATAACTTAGTACATAATAGGCATACATGTGTATAAAACAGAAATAGTCGGCAGCTGCACGTCATGACTGTTACAAGAAGGCTTCCACTCAGCATGATGCTGTGCTATGGGGGACCCAGAGCACAGCGCTGATTTTCAGTGGTCACCCGAAGAGCTTAAACTGCCAGACAATTGGTGAACGGCGTATGTTTTAGTGAGCACATTCTGTTCTGAACCTATTAAGCAACTGGAGAAAGGTTCTTACAAACTCTCTTTCATCTAAATGCCACAGAATAAAATAAAATAAAAACAACTCACTTCCAGAAAAAAACAACCGACTTCCAAAAACACTACAAGGTGAAAAATAACTTTAATTTCGGAAGTCGGTGGCAAGAAACGAAAATTCTAAACCAAAGACACCGACTTCCCAAATTAAAGTTATTTTTCACTTTATCGTGTTTTTTAGAAGTCGATTGTTTTTTTTTTAATAATTTTTTTTTTCACTTTTTACTTAGTACCTACCCCACACGAATTAGAATACCACTACCTGCTATGTAAATAACAGTGACAGGAAGTTATTGTAACATCATCCACATAAACTAAGTGCGAACAATACGTATTATTGAAGGTAACTCAAAAACTGCCCAAGCAAAGTTAATAAAATTTATATGGGACCACTGCGCTTCTTCTACCAAATGAAAAAATAATTTTCAAAATCGGTCTATAATTGACGAAAACTGTGAGGGACATACTTACATAAAAAACTATCGACGAACATAGAACCTTCTCCTTTTAAGGGTTCCGTAACAAACAAGGAACCCTTATAGTTTCGTCATGTCCGTCTGTCTGTCTGTCTGTCCGTGGTCTAGCTCCGAGACCCTTAGTTCCAGAAAGCTGTAATTTGGCATGGGTATACATACTAGGTATACATATTAATTACCTACGCCGACAAAGTAGTAAAATAAAACTATGAAAAAAAAAAATTTTAGAGTTCCTCCCCTACACGTAAAGTAAAATCATTTTTGGATTCAGGGATCCGTTTGCGAAATGTTAAGCTTCAGGCCTGAAACTGCGTTAAGCGGGCGCCCGCAACGGGCACCCGTCGCGTGTTTACGCGTGCGGACACGCGGATGGGCTCCGTGGGAACGCGACGGCCCCCGTTGCGGGTACCCGTCGCGGAGACCGGATTATTTTATTTACGCAGTGTTGCTAGTTCAATTTCAACGGTGTGCGTGCACAGTCGTATCAATGGAGAACTTAATATATTAGTACCTAGGCGATCGAGCTCTGCTCTGGTGAAAATTGATAAGGCTCAATTAATAGTATAGAATAGTTCAACCGAATCCCATGTATACTACATAATTCCATGCTGCCATCATAGTAGGTATTTACTAATTCCATGCTACTATATCATTATTCTAATGTCATTATTCATTATCTTGTTCTTGGGCGACCGAGCTCTGTTCGGGTGAAAATACGGAGAAACGAATATTCCCAGATATGAGACCTAGCTAGATCGATTTTTCGCTCCCGTAAACCCCTATATTGCAACTTTCATCGAAATCGTTAAAGCCGTTTTCGAGAACGTGATTACAAATATATATAGGTACATATAAATACATACAAATATTGCTCGTTTAATACTACAGGATTACATTGCAAAACCGCTGGCCACACCGCTGGCGGGCAACGCGCGTGCCCCGCACGTGTGTGCGTCCGTCGCACGGAGGCGGGACACGTGGCGCGAGCACGGGGTCCGCTTCCCCGCGACGGACGCCCGCGCTTGACACCGCAACAGAGTACTTTTGTATGGAACCGCGCGGGCGTCCGCTTAACGCAGTTTCAGGCCTCAAAGTGCTAATTTTTGTTAGAGTCAAGTGTGTGTCCCCCCCCTGCCAGCTAAATGGTTGGTTTTGGAGGTGAGAAAAAAATCACAGCAGTAGTTTATATAACGAAATTAAAAAGAAAACTATCATAGCTAAGTAGGCTTTACAAGTTAACGAGTAATAATCGACCAATTTAACTTTGCAGTTGCAAAATCATGTTTTCCCATATATTCCGTATAGTTGAACATGTTTTTTAACTACAATGTTAAGTTTGTTTTTGGGATAAATTCATCCCAACTACGGAACCCTTCATTGTGCGTGGTCCGACACGCACTTGGCCGGTTTAGGTACATATATCTGAGGTGTGACGTCACAGAATGATTAAACAAGCGCACACTGAGATGATAATGATGATGAAAAAAAAGACATGCTGCGCCCATCGATAAATTAAATAAGAACAGGAAGATAATGATGACTTGACGTCGCGGTCGTTGGCAAACAACTTTAACTACCATTAATAAATTCCAGTATGATCTATTTACCTATGTACCAGCAGATTGATGGAAACCTACCACGACGACGTGACAAGACTGTGACTCCTTCAAACAGTCATAGTGGGTGGTACAAAAATTGTAAACAATACAGAGATATAGGTTTTCCCACTGAGCAATATTTTTCTTTTCTTTTCCTTGCAATTGAAATATTTTTGAACCTCCTTTGTTTTATTAGATGTTGATATGCGTGCAGACAATACTAAAGTATGACAGAATAAGCTTGGAATGTAATAATAATAAGGTTTTATTTTTTATCTCAGTCTAGCTGTTGTTCTAATACCTGATAATGATGTACAAAACTTGCAGAATCCCCCATTGACCGAGGCTACAGTCAATAAGTAAGTCAGTTGTCCTATCTTCGTCTCAGTGCATTCCCAGTGTCTTGAGGAAAATGTTCGCGAGAATACTGTGGTTGTTATGCGTCGCATGTGCGGTGAATGCGACGCCGGATATTTTCACAGGTCAGTGGCGGTCAACAACAACAACAAAAAAACATCATTCTCATATCCTTATCCCAATTTTTCTCATTTCTCAAACTCGGAAAGTAGTGTTTGTTTGATCAGAGTGGCATTGTGGTGGAATACACTGCTTCCCATCTTTAGGCGGGAAAGACTCATAGTAATCGCTTCCCTCTCTAGGGCGGGAATGAATAGTAAAAATAGAACAAAAGCTGCCACGGTTTATTTTAATATATTTAAATTTTTGAATTGTTACTTTTATCTTTTTATTACGGATGCTTTTAACGTGCACGTCTTTCTACATTGTTCTCACATGTATAATTTTAACATGAATGATGTAACCAATATTTTGATTTAAAGTGTCCGTGGAGTTTCTTGCCCGTTATTCTCCATTGGTACCTACTACGCTGTGGAATGGGCAACTAGCTTCATCTTTCTCACTGACCAATCCCTTGACAATTCAAAAGTGTGTGGTGTGTGTGGGGGGGGTAATGGGCCTACTGGGCCTACCACACGCTCATGCTTCACCACAGTTTTGCCTGCGCAGGCCGGCTTGTACACGGAACACTGAGCGTGTGGTTGGTAAAACTGTACGACGCGCAAACCCCACGGCGCGGCCTGCGCACTTTTCGACTTGTTTGAAATTTTGCCTGCGCAAGCCCGGCCTGCGCGTACTTGCCTGTGCGTGTGGTTGGGCGTTCAGTGTTCAAGCCGCAGTCTAGGTTAGTCGTTCGGTGATTACGTGGTCTTCCGTCACTCAAAAACCGGCTAAGTGCGTATCGGACCACGCACAATGAAGGGTTCCGTAGTTAGGATGAATTTATTCCAAATACAAACTTAACATTGTAGTTGAAAAACATGTTCTCCCATACATTCCAACTGCAAATGTAAGTTTGCAGTCACAATATTGAGAGATTTAGCATGTTATTTTAAGACCATAGACTTTTTTATAGGTTTTCCTGTAATCTATGACTAAAGAACCATTCTCTGTATTTTCTTCAAAATTTTAGACACAGTAGTTTCGAAGATGGTAAATTTTCATCTATTTTCTTAAATAACTTTAAATGTATTTGTTTTGTTTATAAAAATAAATTATTTTGAGATCCTCGCAATAAGCCCTTTCATTTGATATGTCACACGGTATAGTTTGTAATTTTTAATTTTCCCCCAAAAGTGAACGCCATATTCAAAATTCATTTATTTACGTTACACATTCGTATTTGGGTCACAGAAATACATAATGTGTACCAAATTTCAACTTAATCGATCCATTAGATTCGGAGCAAATTGGCTGTGACAGTAATATTATATATTTTTTCATAAATGAAAATGCTTTTTTCGTTTCATTGTACCCCACTTGTCCGTATAGATTTCACAGCTCCAGATACTGACCCCAGTAATCCCAGTGATCCCAGTGAACCCAGTGAACCCCGTGAACCCAGTGAATCCAGGAAGACCGAATATGGACCTATCGCCCAGTCGCCGTCGGGGCAGTTCCAAGGCTCGTGGATGGTTACAAGGCGCGGAAGACGCTTCCAGGCGTACCGAGGGATACGGTACGCTGAGCCGCCCGTCGGTGATCTGCGGTTCCAGGTAACAAGTCGTAACAACAACTTTTTAACGAAAAACTAAACCCACGATAAACGGAAACTGAAAAGTGAAAATAAATTAAACCGGCCAAGTGCGTGTCGATCCACACACAATGAAGGGTTCCATAGTTGGGATGAATTTTTCTCAAAAACAAACTCAACTTTGTAGTTGAAATACATGTTCTCCCATACGGAATGTATGGAAAAACATGTATTTGCAACTGCAAATATAAGCTGGTCGATTATTACTCGTTAACTTGTAGAGCCTACTTAGCTGTGATAGTTTTCCTTTTAATTTCATTATATTAACTACTACGGTGATTTTTTTCACACATCCAAAACCAACCATTTAGCTGGCAGGGGGGGAAAATTAGCACTTTAAAGCTCAATATTTCGCAAACGGATCCCTGAATCCAAAAATGGTGCTGACATGCTCATAATGTTTTTGAAGGACCTTTCCAATGATACCCCACACCATGGGATAGAAAAAAAAAAAAACATCGCAACTATAGGTACGTGTAGGAGAGGTACCCTAAAAAATTGTTTTACCACTTTGTCGACGTAATTAATATGTATAGGTACCTATGTCAAATTACATCTTTCTAGTACTAAGAGTCTCGGAGCTAGACCGCGGACAGACAGGACAGACGGACATAACGAAACTATAAGGGTTCCTTACCTAACGGAACCCTAAAAAAGAACTAAGTAACAAAATTCACGTCTGTTGAGTTTCGCTAGGTAATTTAATATGATCCTGTACTATCCGATTTATAAACGTAAGTAAGCCCATCGCAATGACACCTCGGGCGCCCGATGTAGTTATCAAAATAAAAAGTCATTTATTCAAAGTAGACTGAGAATCACACTTTTGGAACGACTAAATCGGACAGTCTCCCAAAATGCTAAAATGTTATAAAAGGTCTGGTGCAGTTGTAATAACGTAGGTAGAGGTTCACAGCGCCCTTGCTGCTAAATGCGAGATCCTGGTGATTACTATCAGAAAGAGGCCTGTCTCAACTGCTAGTCAACAATCCACATGATTCCAACTTTCAAGATTCTCGTTGAGCTAAATGACTTCGTAAAGGGGTTGTTGATTCGCATTATCAAAAAGCTTTAATGATTCAACAATTTTTTCCACAGCCTCCGAAGCCTATCCTGGAATATAAGACTGTGGTGGACGCCAGTGAGGAGGGCCCAGCATGTCCCGGGCCCACTAGACGAAGCTACATAGTTGATGAGGACTGTCTAATCATCAATGTGTATACTCCTGGGCATATCAGGTAAATTTTAGATAGCAGCACATATTTAGCCATAGAGCAACTGCTCCACGGTAGCACACGGTAAGCTACTACTTCTAGAATTATCGCTATATCGGCTTTGTCTTACAATTTGCAGCCCAAAGCTTTTACCGGTGATCGTCTTCATCCACCCTGGAGGGTTCTACTCGATGTCGGGTCGCAGCGACCTCGTTGGACCGCATTATCTGTTGGACAAGGATGTCGTTCTCGTCACCATCAACTATAGGCTGGGGTCTCTCGGTGAGTTACAACCAGAAGAATATTCGACGTTTTTTTTCTGCTTATTTCATTAGTTTCTTCCATCAGACTTGTGGCACGAGAGATGGATGAGAAACGTAGACACAGATATTAAAAAACTTTTTTTACGAACTGAGAACCGCCTCCTTTTTTTTGAACTCGGTTAAAAAGACAATTCAGGAAAACTTAAATTAGAGTAGCTATCGAAACCACAACATAAAACTTAAGACCAAAAAGTCCCCGTGATGTTTACCTTAACCTTTCTGGAACACCAAGAGTGGTGGTTTGATCAGAATCGCAAACTGCATGCCTTTTTTTTTCATTATATTGCAGAGGGATGGCTTTGCCCTGCAGCGGGACAATACAGGCTAGTTAGATATTAGAAATAACCGGCCACAATTAGGGGTTCCGTAGTTGGGATGAATTTATCCCAAAAACAAACTTTTAACAGTGACATTGCAGTTGAAAAACATGTTCTCCCATACATGGATATACGCCACGGTCAATTCGCCAACTGCAAATGTAAGTTTGTAATCGCAAAAAAATATTTTTTTAAGCGACCTTTTCCTTTACTTGTGCTGTAGGTTTTGACTTATTTGCGAATAAATGTGCCGCATAAATGGCCTTTTTTATTGGGTTGACTTACAAGATTGATTTTTTTAGAGCTGAGAAGAGAAGAAGAAGAAGGGACCTGAGAAGGGTCTTGACAGACTGACATACACACGGACAACGAAGTGATTCTATAAAAGGGTCCCGTTTTTTTCTTTTGAAGTACGGAGCCCTAAAAATGGTTCACCAGTGACAAGTCCTCTCCTCTTCCAGGTTTCCTGGCTCTGGGCAATGAGCTGGCTCCAGGGAACAACGGTTTCAAGGACCAGGTGGTGGCTCTCCGCTGGGTGAATAAGAACATCGCCGGGTTCGCAGGAGACCCCAACCTGGTCACCATCGCAGGATGCAGTGCCGGGGCCGTCAGTGTCATGGTGCACATGACCTCGCCTATGTCCAAAGGTAAGCTATGTGCAAAGCTTAGCTCTTACCCGGCAACAGTTTGAGCACTGAGGTTTGATGAAACTATTGTACATCTAGTTTTTTAGCAGCGGTCATCGCTGCTGCTCAAGATTGGCCAAATAAGGCCAAACCGGGAGTCGTTAAAAAAAAATTGCCAATAATAATTCGTTGAACCGAACTTGCAATGAATACTTGGGGGACGCATGGAAATTCATTAAGTTAACCTCTTGGAGACTTGAACAAGTTATTCAGGGTTAACTTAAATGTTGTATGATTTCCCTATGCTTCGCGGACTGATAGTGGACGTCGTCGTCTAGCAACAAATCATTCTTACTTCATTTCCAGGTCTCTTCCACCGCGGTATATCAGTGAGTGGTTCTGCCACCTCCAAGCTGCCGAGCCCACCAGACCGCTTGGACCTGGCCGTGAAACAGGCGCGGACGTCCGGGTGTCCCGAGGACAACTCCACCGAGCTCTACGAGTGTTTGAAGACTAAGAGTTGGCAGGAAATCGCTGGATCACTGCTGGAATTCTTTGTGAGAGTCTTTACTGTTATTTTGGTCTACTGAACCGACTTCACTGGATAAATTGCAATAGGTTCCTTCCGAAAGATTCTGACTGCTTTAGATAGCTCTAAGTAGGTACCTGAAATTTTGATTTGAGCAATTTTACGAGCAGCGCCAATTAGCATTGGGGCAGAGTCTCAGTAACAAGCTAAAAGGTACCTGATACCTACACCATACGTTGAAATGTATCTAAGTCAAACCTGCTGTATTTTACTGTTTCGTCATGTTGTATTCTACCATTTTTAATAATCTTCCTTGTCCTGCACTTTTCTTACGCAGGTTTTTATTTTCTTGATAGTTTTAAGAAGCCACTCAGAGGTTCCTAAGTTTAGTAAGTAATAGTATACAGTGTGAGTCTGTATAATGTGCACATATAGAAACGAGGGAATCTATGCTTAATTTTAATCGACGGTTTTTTTTTTTCTTTTTGGCGTCTTATTGAGAAATTTTACGATTATTGTAATAATTGAAGAAAAAAAACAGATTTTTGCTTAAAAATAATAAATTATTATACGAGGGGCTAAAATAACCCATTGTAACGAGGTAGTTTTACTCCCGAGCTTTAGCGAGGGAGTAAATAGAAACCGAGTTATAATGGGTTTTAGCGCCGTGTGTTACACTCTACTTTTCACTACGATTGCGAGAAAATAAAATAATCCAATACAATATTAAATAGTTTATTTTATTAAATGTACAATTTGTACAATTCTGGATATTTAACAAGATGTTTTTCCGGCAACTTAATTTCAGTCTTCTGTGAAGATGTTCTCACTAGATGATGACATTGTCACTGTTGTAAATTATATTACGGTCATCAATTCAATTCGTAAAGGCTCGTGAAGACCTGCACCCTAATTGCGTAATACAACACAATCACAATTTGTTTCGATTTGAAACAGATTTCTAATCCATAAGTTGCTTCGTAAGTTGGAAAAAAAATGTGCTCAACAACGTAAATAACGCAATGAATGTTGTTGAAATGTCAAAATGAAACAAATTTCACGAAATTGTTTACGAAAATGAGTTACGCAATTAGGTAGCAGCGCGACACGTGACGCGACACAAAGGCACCGCTCGTCGCGCGACGAGCGGTGCTTTTGTGTCGCGTCGCGTGTCGCGCTGGTCTGCACAAGCCTTAATTAGAGAAAAATTCTAAAGATTTCGCGCCAATGTCTTTTTTTTTCTTCTGTAGCCGCAACGCAATGCACGCATTCTACAGAAGAGATAGCCACATTTAGTTCCATTTTCAAAAATAAAATGTTCTTGTTTTTTTTGTGAACCAGTAATAAGTCGAGTTCATAATCATGATTATTCTACATAAGAAAAAATTCTTTTTCGTTTTTCAAGGCTCGTTGGAACAGACAAAAATTAAAAAGAAATTACTTTTTCCCCTAGAGCAAGAAATGCAATTTTTTCCCCGCTCTGGTACTCTATAATGACGGCCTTTTTGAGCAAGAGGAGTGAAAACAGGTTTATTTTCAATTGAGGGTAGGTATGTTTTTTACACAATTTTCATTTTATGCGGCCGCCTAATTACTTCCAATCATTATGGATTTTGTTTCATCGCGATAGATCATTTAGTTTAAAAGTTACACTGTTTCGTAACAATTTTTTTTTTATTCCATAAAAAAAAAATATACCTGTATATTTAGTTTTTTTTCCGTCGATAAAATTAAACATAGATTCCCTTATTTCGATATGTGCACATTATGAAGACTGACACTAACTGACACTGTATTACTAACATTTGCGCTGGTAGGGTGGAATTTACCTTTTCTTGGACATTATTGGAAGAAAAATGTTACTCTAGTAATTTAACTTACCTACGACTCCCCAGGGATTCGGCTTTGATCCTCTCAGCCTCTGGCGCCCAGTGGTCGAGCCAGACTTTGGTCAGGAGCGGTTCCTGACGGAGGAACCGATGGTGTCCATTCGAAAGGGCAGGATACACTCCGTCCCGTACATGATCACTCAGACTACTGGCGAGTTCTACTGGAAGGCATTTAGTAAGTTTTTTTAAGATTTTTGTCCAGGCCGTATTTCATGAGTTTATGTTAGGTATGTCTCAGAAACTACAATAATCTGGGCTAGTTCCTGACTGATATTTCTTACGTTGTCCATAACAATTTAACATACAAATACATACAATTGTTTTTAAAAACACCCCAATTGAATGAAGCTAGAGACCAGTCCCATCTGCTGGGGACTGCATAACTGTAATATTATGCAAAAGGTAATTATTATTGTCTGTCTTCACAGCCGTCCTAAATAACCAAACACTGCTCGATACGATGAACGCCGAGTGGTCCCGAGTAGCTCCGATTGCGTTCATACTCCCGCTCAACGAGTCCAGTGACAGGCTCGCTAGGCTGAGGCAGGCGTATCTTGGAGATAAGCCGCTTGTCAACGACACGGCAACCGCTGCCGGGTTGGGGTCATTGTATGGAGACGCGATAACCGGGTTCCCCGTTCATAGGTAGGTACATGGGCAAAACTTTGCCACTAGCGTAGGTAATTGCTGGAATCCGGTGTAATACATAGGACAAAAGAATTATCTACTTCTGCTCATGAAAAGCCTTCTTGCGTGTATGACCTGGGGGCCTACCACCAGCTCTTATAGCAGTATTATTATAATCTTACTTTGACTTTTCGTACCATGACGTCCATAAAATAAGCTTATTGTAATGTTGAAACAATCTCATTTTCTTAGCGATTTTGGTGACGTCACCTCTAAAAGTTCATTCAATTCGTACCACGACGTGACTTTTGACTACTAGCAATATTGTTTTAATGTCAAATTTAGCAATCTTGTCAATCAAATCAAAATTTCTTGTTTGATGGCGAATGCATACGAAACATTTGAGTTTTTGGAAGCGGATAACACAGAAAAATTAAAATTCCCAGAGTACCTCTAGCTGCCGCCCGGAAACCCGACTGCAAAATTAATAACAAAACACTAATCACTGAGTCTGACCACAATATATTGTTTCGAACTATCTTCGTCAAAACATTACACATTTCTTTGTTTTAAAACTTATTCACTGAGTAACCTTAACCTTCCCTTGATTCCATATCGACTTTGTAGCCAGTTAGATCATAAATTCATTAGCAAATATGTTAAAATAAGTTCAACCTCGTAGTAGTTATCCACTTGTAAACAAAAATATCGCTACATCGAGGCTGTGTTCAGAATTACGCTGCAATCGATTAGAGCGTGCTAACACCCATACCGAATTAGTGTCAGCGCGATAACAACGTGCTGTGAATCGTCATACATGACGTCATATCATGCGCCATCTTGCGATAACGCTGACCATGCCCTATATTAATATCACCGTGAGCGCTGTCAAAACGACAGTTGTGCTGTTTTGTTTTGAGTTTCCAAAATGCCACGTTAGTTTAAAGATATGGTGGACCATATCTTTAAACTAACGTGGCATTTTGGAAATTGTGCTTCTGGCTACAGTCGTCACCTAATCAAAGAAGAAGAAATTTGTTGTGTATACTCAAAGAAATACTGTAATCCAACCATCTTGTGCAAGCATATCTAAATCGGTACGCAAAATATTGATGTGAGCGATTAAGTCGTAACTCCGAATGCGGCCCGAGTTTCAAATTTCGTTCTGTTCCGATTTATATCATGTAACAGCTTAGCCGTAGCTTATTTTTAATTTTTTCAATTGTTTTTCTTATTTTTCAAAGCCAAATCTTTTAATATTTGTGTCAATTTCATGGAAATTACTCATAAAAATTAGATTCTAATGCAAAGTAATATTTTAAGTAAAAGAAAATAATATTTTGCTTCAAGACCAATACTTCGTAGTAGCGATTCGGACCAACGTGTGAAATGGACAGCGCTATACAGTTCACATAGCGTTGTTTCTTGTCTACTATAGCAGGCAATAGACAAATCTTACAAATAGTTCGTTCTTTCCCAGCACTAAGCAGGAATAAAACATTCTTGAACAATGAAGGTCGTGGTACGAATATGAGTTATGTTATTGTAAGCTTTAAACAAAACTCTCCTGAAATAAGATTGTTTCGTAAAAGATTGTGGTCGGCCCCCAGGACGCTAAAAATGGATGGAGTTTCATATTTTCGATGAGTATTAATATTATTATTATATAATTGTTATCACTGTACCGTCAAAATTAAATGTATAAAATCTTACTATAATATTTATAGAAACAGCAAAGAAGTCTCATAAATTAAAAAAAAAACAGTGGCACTCTAGGAGTGTCGACAGAAGTGAAAACTTGAACAATTTTACTGTGCAGGAAATACTTTTAATGAGGTGTTGGTAACGGTGTCGCGAGTTGAATTGTTTTTTCGCATCTCAAAAATGTCCAACACGCCTAAAGAAGTTTTCACTTCAAAAAAAACCATCATTCTTTAATAATAAAAAATAAAAAAACAATAGCGTCTCCAACAAATGGAACAGAGTCAACGCATATAACCTGAACAATTTAATTGAGCATGCGATAGTATGATTAATAGGTTTAGTAAGAGTCTTTACAATTGAGATGATTTATAACTCCTGCTGTTTAATTTAAAAAAGTGTTTACGATTATTTCTTGGCAAAATATCAGCATTTACTACCGTACCATGACAACAGTGATAACAATTATATAATAATAATATTAATACTCATCGAAAATATGAAACTCCATCCATTTTTAGCGTCCTGGATGTGTGATTTTTACAATTTTTTTACGAGTTGTTTACAGTCGGAGCGTCCGAATGCTACTAAATGAAAAGAGCACCCAAATGTTCAATTGGGTGCTCATTCGGTGAGGACATTTTTTGTCGCTGATTGTGTATCTAGTTCTTTATTAGTGATCGATGAGTGCAGTGTTCCATTTGGGGTAATTTGTTTTTTGCGAGTGCGCGTGCGAATCATGGGTCGCAGGTAGATGTTGACCAGCAATGTATTCCTTTTAGATTTTATTGCTCTTGACTCTGACATTGGATTTTGAACCCTATAACTTCGAAGCCAAGTTTAATTTTTGTGTTTATTTGGGTGATAAAGTTATATTTTTGTGAAGCTGTTCTTGTTCAGTTTACATATTTAAATAAGTATTTGTGAAGTTGAAGACCGAGATAAGATTAAGAAGGCTCCTAGCGAGATTTACAAGAAACATGAAACTGATAGAAGCCAGACGAATACAATGGAAACAGCAACGGGTAACTCAGCATAGCAGTGACATAAAAAAGAGTCGAGTAAGCAGTTAACCCCGCCAAAAGATGCATCGCTGGACATGAATTAATCTGGCGACAACGTCGTCGTTTACAGATCCATAGATATCACCCATTGTGTGTCCACGGTTCCAAAATTGTCTTTAAGTTGAAGGGAGTTTTTTGTGCGAGTCAGTGCAGCTCCTTTTGCAGATGTGCGCCCGCGCCAACCCGTAAACCGCGTAACAATTGGTATTTTAACTTTTAAGATACTCACTATTTGTGTATAATATGAAATGCCATGTATCTCAACAAATGTGCTGTATAATCTGACGGTGAAAGTGTACAGATTGTGCAAAATACGACATACCTTGTTTTTTTATAATTTACTATTTTATTTATTATTCACTCAAACTTCTGTCTACAGGCCGATTGATAATTACGTACATTCCCTGAAAAGGGGATATCAAATCGAGTTTTATGCCGTTAAAGTTTTATGGATACTTTCCGCCTTATAAAAAACTGCTAATATAAGAAATCTACTCAACTCTGGACTCAAATTTTATACCTTTCTGATATCCTGCTCGAAATACGACCGAAAGAGAGTATTGATATTTATTTCCATTGAAAAAACGCACCACCTCTGCGGGTTTTTTACGATATTTTTCTTTTTCGTTCTCAAAAATAAGAGTCATCACAAAAATCTGATGAAAACCTGAGGTGAAAAGCAGCGAACTACAAGGCGTACTTGTACCACGTCGGAGTTGAACATAAACAACGAAGAGCCGGCCATTGCTGCGGACAACTTATCAGAACGAAGAAGAATAGAACCGAGATAGCAGTTTAACCCCGCCAAAAGATTCACCAGTGAAGCTGGACTCGAACCATCCTAGCGGAGAGAATTATCATGAAAGACTTGATTAACCACACTAGGAATAAACCAAAACAAAAGAAAATTCATGAAAGGTTAGCCGGAAAAACCGTAACCAAACGCATCAAGAAACACAGGATGTGCTATCTCGCACATGTTCACAGTCGCCGCAAACCACATCCGTACATACATGCAGTACAACACCAAATCCAAGAAAGCCGGCCTACCTATTTACACATGAAATGATATCCTAAAACAGGACATGACTTACTTCAACAAGGAAATTACTTTTGGATGGACATGGCTGAAGACCAAGATAAGATTAAGAAGACTCCTAGCGAGATTTACAAGAAACCTGAAACGGAACCAGCCTAGCGGCGCCATCGTAAGAAGATGCCCATCCATAGATAAATATCACCCGTCTCTCCACTATTCCATTGCTTACTCAAGGATGCATATCCGGTAGGCTCGCAAATCCCTCCTTATCCTAAGGGCACGTCTTCCGTACCATTACCGCGCCCCCCGGTCTACTCCTTGATATGTAATGGCCTCTGTAACCCCATGAAGCGTGAGGCTCCAGCGGCTAGTGCAAATCTCGGGGTTCATTCGATTTATCGAGTCTGGTTAAACCACGCTGGAGTTCGGTGCATTACATTTATTCATTCATTCATTCATATACATACTGACGATCCCTAAAATGCAGTTATCTTCTGTCTGTTCCAGAATGGCCAACCTGATGTGTCGCCATTCGTTACACCCGGTGTACTATGCAGAGTTCGCGTACGTCGGCAACAACAGCCACTACGTGGATCCAGTCACTGAGAAACCAATTCGTAAGAGACGCCATCTATTAATGTTATCGATACATTCTCCCGCTAAATACATCAACCTCAATAGACTACTACAATTGAAGACCGTGGGTGATCGCCCTCGCCCTCAAAATATGATGGAGCACACTGCACCTGCACCATCATTTCTCCAATTATGTTGTTAAACACTAATAATAAGTGACGATGTTATAGAAGTGATACGTTTGTAATGATACATCCCAATAACGCTTTAGCTGAGCCGGAGGTCTAACCCATGACATGACCCACTCCTTCTCCGTGCTCAGTAGTGCTATACATACCGCCTACACAAACACAGCCTTGTAAAATATTCATAGCAACATGTATGTCAGATACATAATAACAGGCGACAATTAACGTCAAGGATTTTCTCCCTCTTCTGGTGCAGCGTGTCCGGGTGACCGGGTGTAACATTCACGTTTGTGTGCTTTTGTATACCTACTTTAATAATTATAAAATAGTTTATCCTATTCAAACACTACTAAAAGTCCATTATTGCAACAATATGCGTATTTATTCATTTTCTAAACCCTGTTCAATTGTTTTATTGTTATTTTTGTGCAGTCGCAGCCCACCACGACGATCTAATCTACTTGTTCTCACTGAGTTACCGCTTCCCGATGATAGATGTCGATGACACACTAGATTCCAAGATGGTCGACAAAATGACCGCTTTGTGGTACAACTTCGCTAAAAACGGGTGAGATACAGACTACAGTATACACTTATACACAGTACATAATTATCAATTTTAATTAGAACATTCAGATCATTATATCCATAATTTTATATTATAATTATTATTATAAGGTTTTTGCGCCTGCAAGGAATGCAAAAACAATAACTTGTTAAAAAGGCATTGGTTGCGTTTACCATTTACGCCTTTAGGGTCGCTCGCGACATTCAGCTTTTCTTACGTTTTTGCAATTTACAGGTCAGTATCAGCAGTGCTATTCTGTAAAAATCTCACCGTGAACGCTTGGGTGAAGTGAGCTTGAAAGTGAGCTGTCAACAGTGTCAATCCCTATCATAATGGTGGAATGACAACTCACTTCACCTAAGCGGCTGTAAAAATCTCACCGTGAAGGTGAGATTTTTACAGAATAGCACTGCAGGTTGTGTATTAAACAAAATATCCTATACAAATATGTACCTATTCTATTTACAGAATTATAATCATTAAAATGATCAATTACTCTAAGTTCGTATTACCCTATTGAATGACCGTACCGTATTTCATGAAATCATGACATTTGAGGCCAATCATAACTTAGTAGTTACCTACCTACTATTTGTTGTGCCCGGTTGATGGCAAAAGGCTCGCCCCTATTCCATGGGACTTGAACAAAATAGACGAAAATGTGGATGTACCTACTAGTACTAGGTATAGGTACATCGATATCCGTGGGTACACCGATGCTTAACCCTTCGGAAAAAACAGGGGTGATGTACTGTATGTAGGTAATTCTACAATTTAAACACATCTGTTATGGTCGTGATTGTCGTGAATCATATTTTCACAAAAAAAAGAACTTAATTTGAATTTTGCGGGCTACCTTAGCGCATTCCCATTATAAAACACGTGTATTTATAAACGCGTGTAATTATAATTAATTAACCTAATTTCATGAGATCCTGGATTCACTTCCTTACAACACCCACGTTATGTATTATCGTTATTTTAAAGCAACTAATTATACATACCTACTTAAAATCCTTCTTCCCTCTGTAGCGACCCTGTCTTGAGAAATGAGACCTCGAAGATATCCTCTCTATCCTGGCCAACCATGAAGCCTGCCATGAGGAACTACCTGCACATCGACAAGGAGTTCACAATCCAGCAGGACCTCTATGAAGACAGGTTCAAAGTGTGGGACGAACTGTATCCGATACGGTATTGAGATTGAGGTGAAGAGACGTGTTTTGATGAATAAATGATTTTGTATACAAATTACGTGTTGTTTTTGTTTTTAAGTAGGTAGGTACCTATTTTCTGTTGAAACAGCAAGTCCCAAAGAGTCGCTTGATTCATATCTAATCGTCATATATAATTTGGTTACCTACCTAAAGTGTCCTTTAGTGGGAAATTGGTAAAAAGCGGGCCTTTCAGACAAAGAAAACGCGTAAAAACTTAAGACAATGCACCTAGACACACAAGATTTTATACAATCATAAGTATCTAGAAGGTAAGTGAGCCGTATTTATCAGCAACCAGCGGCTGACTTTACGGTCTGTAATTATGGAAATGTCTAAATGCCCTCATACATAATATAAGCCTGGATACTGGACCGCTTTAATACTGTGCATGGCCGTGATAAGTTTATCGCTGAAGGCCCTATATGATGCAGAAGAGTTCTACTCATGCCCTTGACATAATCCCTTAGTCGACGTTTATCTACCTGACGTCATCACATAGGTACACTTACTTTTGATCCACTCATCCACTTCATCTTGAATGAAGCGCCTACATCAAATGTCATCGCAATGTGTCACTCGCGGGATTTCATGTTCAAGAATGACTCATGGAATCCCTCGATACCAATAAAGACCTTATTATAAATGGCATAAAACTCTTTATTGATTACCACAGTAAACAAGACCGGATAAAAACATTCGGAAGTAAACCTTATGGGTATCACGTAAGGGTGAGTTTCCCATGTCTAGGGCTTAAAGTTTATGGTCTTCGAGCGCACTCACGCATGCGTACCGTATCGCGAATCCACTTATCCCCGACCCTTGGAAAACAGTGCTGTGAATACTAGAAAATTATTAATTATCGACAGAAAGATGGAGGATTTAAAGGAACATAATTATGATCGTTTTTAAATTAATGTCGATTATTTTATTGAAAAAACATGGTATAACAACACTGAAAAAAAAGGGTGTAGAACTTAAAATACATACATACCAATCAATAATGTTGCCATAATTATTATGGCAAATAATTTCTAGGTTATTACCCACATATTAGTATCTCCATACTAGTTAGATAATATTAACGTACCTAACTAACCTACATACATATAATATGAGTAGGTAACTAAACAAGAAAAAATGTTAGACCGAAATATTGATATAGCAACGTGCAACAATTAAAACACAGAACACTATCATAACGGGATTAAAACGAAAGTTGTTGCAAGGCAATTTGTACAAAAACACTAAGAATGTACTTATCGGATTTGTAACATTTAAAAAATAATATAATATCAATATTGGTTCATTCAGTTAAGGGGAAGCGTCAGGGCAGCCCGCGAAATTCAAATTTTCTTACGTTTTTTCCATTTTGCAGGTCAGTGTCAGGTTTTATATTGATTAAAATATGATTCGCGGCCGTAACAAATATGGTTTTACTCAATTATAATCATTACAATTAGCAAATGTGTCAAATGTCATGATTTCATGAAATTATGACATTTGACACCTTTGCTAACTTATGGAGTTGTATTGCTGATTGTAATGATTATAATTGAGTAAAGCCATATTTGTTGTGAACATAAAACCTGACACTGACCTGCAAAATGCAAAAAACGTAATGAAATTTGAATTTCGCGGGCTACCCTGACGCTTCCCCCTTAGCCGGTACCTACACCCACCCAGTTAATATTATTTTATGTTTATAAAATCTTCAGGCACGAATCTGCAAGCGCCGATGTAAGTTTATTGTACTACTAGCTTTTGCCCGCGGCTTCGCCCGCATGGATGTCGGAAAATATCCCACGGGAACGTCCAGACGCCAGTACATCAAGCTACCCGAAACTGTCAAATTTTCCCAATCAACTTTGAACCTTATACTTCAGCAATAAAGTTGAAATCTATTAAATAAATTTGACAGATTGTAGTAGCTTGAAGTGCTGGCGTCTGTACTACCGAGATTTCATACCTAATAACAGAGGAAAAGGTCATTGACTCCTACCGCTGCGCCCGCGTTGCTACGCGTAATTTTTAAACTGTGATGTCTTTTAAACTGTTCATTTAAATAATATGATTTGAAGGCATATTTTAATCTAAATTAAATGTCCAATTTAAATAACATATTTTTTTGGATAAGGATTAATACTATACTGGTCAAAAAAGCTTCGAAAATAACAATTAAATTTTTATCAAATTCTGAAAGATAAAAATGGTTATTGTGGGTCATCCTTTGAAGATAGACATATTATGCCATCCCGGACTTTTTTGTTGAACTTTTTAAGATGAATAATACCGTAGAACATAAATTTGATGTATCTTTTTCGGTTAACGCAGCGCACGCCAGTAAAGCTCCCAGTCGGCATGATTTTTTCCGACTTCTTCAACAATAATCGTCAAATTTCAGCAAATTTACACAAAACCTTGAATTATACACTAAAACCTTCCGCATGAATCATTCCGTCCATTGGTGAAAACCGTTTCAGAACCGTTCGGTAGTTTTTGAGTTTATCGCGTTCAGACAGACAGACAGACAGACGCGGCAGGGGACTTTATAATATGTAAGGAAGGATATAAGGATTGTATGAATAACCTTGGCAAGAAAACACCATTGAAAAGGCAAAAAGGTCATACTCATCATAACTTCAAGTAGGTACAAGACTAAGTACAAAACAAAATATATTTGGTAACAAAATTCCACATCAAAATCAAACTTACCGACACAAAGATTCTAGGAAGTATTTCGAATGATCAACTCAACTAATAATCAATCAAATCAGCGATGAATACGAATAGCATTGTAATTTTACATTATAGATCGGTCATCGACCGCAACAATGCGCTGAGCGAAACAATATCGCTCTCGCTGTGAAAACAATCGCTCGCATAACAACACGCACTGTCGGGCAAACACCATCGATTGTCGATGTGTAACGCCGCGCGCCGCGCGGCACCTCACTCGCTCGAGCCGCCATGACACTCCGCGAGCGCGCCCTACGCGCCTGGCACGTATCAAAATAGAATATTACACTAGTGAGTCGATTTATTAATATTCCGGCCAAGAATAATTTGGATATTACACAAGTGAGTCGATTTTTTTTGGTTTATTGTTTTGTAGTAACATCACTATGCATTCCTTTTTCATTTATTGGTATTCGTACAATTTTGTTTTTTATGTCATGTTAAATTAATTGATTTCCTAGGTACCCACAGAAAACGATCAAGGTCTTTGATTATATTTTTCGTGTATTGATTCTTGTTGTAGTTGCGGTTACAAGGCTTTCAATTCTATGTACCTATATTTCATAATTTCTTGTCTACCGGTAGCAGGATTGCGATAGTTCCAACTAACCGGTATTTATCAGATTTGTTGGTATCGGTATCGATGCAGGATGATTGCTAGATACCAGCCACTGTACCTACCAATTTTTGGTTCTTTGTGGAACTAATTTCTCATAAATCCTATTCAGCAAAAATGTTTGATAATTTGAGGTTTTTTGCTTACAAAATGCTTTTGCGATTACTGCTAATAATATCTATTTAAATTACATAGGTATCTATGTACATTTATGTACGTCGACAGACATTATTTCTTTTTGACAGCACGTTATTTCGTCATAGATCAAAGAATCTCACAGAGGCGACAGGTGTTCTCTTTTAATTTTGTAAACCATTGTTATAAACAAAGACATTTTATTTTTTCAGGGTTTGTAAAGGCCCAGCGGCCTTGCTCCCGTCATGGCGAACAATTGGTGGAGGGAACCCGACATGGGGGGTAAGAAACTGTTTTGTTTTGTCATGTTTTGTGTTGGAACTGTTTGTTTTGTCTGTTTTTATTCAACTCCACCAAGATAAAAATATTGTAAAATTTATGCTGGCAATGTTGACTCTGGGATGTTTGGTATTTCCCATTCTGTTTTTGTTGCAAAAATAATGAATTTAAATCTTTTTGATAATAAGGTATTTAATACCTATTTAATCATGTTTAAGTAGTTTTAGTTACATAAGTTTATAAAAATGCGTAGGTACTTATGTTAAAAAGTTTTATTACTTTATCACAATTACTTTGCATAATTTTAAGTACCTAGCTAAGACAAATTGTGTTACACATGTTTACTCTTTGGTCTAATAAATATTATTATTATTAATTTATTTAATTATCACGTAACACGTGACCTATAGCAATAAATGAGTATAGAGAAACTAAATAAGCCTACTGAAATAATACCTAAACAAAATACACGTTTTGGACCGTTTAGGTATTTCTCGTAATAAAATGCGCACAGTGAATTCTTTCTTTCATTGCGCGAGTCCTTTCTTCAATGTATCGGTTTTTAATTAATTAATTACTTCGACTTTGTGCACATGTGTATGTGCTGTACAAAAATAACTTCTCAGATTAGTTCTTTTATTTAGATCACTGTTTAACGGCGCGTATGATTGCGAAAACAACCGGTCTGAATATAGTTGTAACTACCTAACCTACTAACTAATTAGAATTACCGTTAACTGAGCAAAAACGAGAGTTGTAATTTTTTTTTTTTTTGGGCCTCCTTTTTGTGATTTTTCTTCTCGCCAGAGACTCAAGTGAATAGACGTAAAGTTTAGTCCAAGATATTGCAGGTGAGACTAGTTCTGTAACTGGGACGCACTAGGTCGCGTGTCGATGTGAAGAATTTGTGTCAGAAAGGCCTTTGCGGTCACCAACCTGCTGTCCACGCTAGGAAGAGGGCATTACCTCCTACTTAGGTGTTTCCTAAGTACTACAGCTAGATGCATAAGTGACCTTTGTAAGACAGTTTGGTTAATTATAAGTACCTACCTACTAGCTTTTGAAATTGGAGCTGGCTACTTCTAGAATAGGTACCTGACTTGTTTCTGAAAGGCCAATCAAGACAAAAATAAGCTGGCAGATTGTCAAACTCGCATCAAGTGATATGATTGGCTGTTGTTATTTCAATTAGCCAATCACAGCAGCACATTTTTGCCTTTCAGAAACCAGGTGGTTACTTATTTCACCATTTTAATTGTGCTATTGGTCATCTTTCCAGTGATGACAGCCCCCGTGCCGTCGGGCGAGCCGCAGGGCTGCTCCGCCATGCGCATGTGGCGCAACGCCTGCAACACGCTGGTCGCGCCTGACGCTGATGATGCGTGGAAGCAGGTGGAGGCCGCGTCCCCGCCCGAGTCCTTGTGGCACACGCTTCGGAACTGCGTGGCTTATCAGGTACAGGGGGGCAATCAGGCACAGTGGGAAAGAGATGGAGCTATACAGAACGTATAGCTCCATCTCTTTCACATAATTAAGTAATATTAATAATACTGCTTTATTAGCTTTGTTTTATAATATTAAAAGTCAAAGTAAAAAATATATTTTAATTTGGCACATAAAAGGCACTTTTGAACGTCAAAATTTATAAAAAAGAAATAGAATTGACTGTAGTCACCCCTTCCAAAAGGTAGTTTTCGTATGGGCACAGATAATATAATACTACGTAAACTCCACCGTTACTATTTTAAAATGTTTTACAATAATTTGTATACAATAATTATATGTGCTGTGTAACCATGCACCTGGAATAAGATTACTATACCACAATAGGTAAAAAGAATTAAAAATTAAGCAATGACAGATAAATTAATTATGTGATGGATACATGGTGCTCACATATTAACAAACATTGTAAAAGTATACGATATTCCAATTTTTTTTTACAATTAATACCTACTAATAAGTCAGTGTGTGGGTTCAAATAATCACAGAATATAAAATCAATGTTATGAAAATAATAAATTATACAATTAAATTAGCAACCAGTTCGATTTTGTCTTTATTTTATTTGTTATCGTCTCGATGAAGTATAATAATTTCATATAAGTACCTATAGAATTAAACTACTTAGGTAAGTATTCCCTTAGTTTTTTTTTTGTTGTTAAATAATGTAAGTAAATAAATTAAACCACCAGTTACTAAACATACATAATATACATACGTACAATGAAGTAAGTTTTGTTATTAAAACAGCTGTAAAAATAACCATCATTCTTTTCATCTCAAATTTTCCACTCATCGATGTTTCATAAACATTGCGCAGCCAGATAATTCGCGACGCGACGCGACGCATTCAACAACACACACAGGCTGTCTGATTTCCTACTTTATTCCGTCATCGTCATCCCAACGATTACACACACGTGAGCGTATGCGACATTAAACTGGCATCTTTTTACCACGAAGTGTATTTCACTTGAGTATAATTCTAATTTCGTTGTTCATTGCTTGTTTTCAGGCAGGCGTCTGGCAGAACTTGCTCAACAAAGGGATGGACGATGTGATCCAACCGGCGGCGTTCAAACTGGCGATAGTTTTGAGGCACACGCCGTCTGAGCTAACTGTCAAACTGCTGTCTGACTTGCTGCGTTTACATCCGCAGTCTGTAAGTACCAACACATAATTCTTTATTCGATAATAAAACAAACGATCAACGATACAAAAATATCGCGTGCAATACCTACGCGAGTTGAAATTGAAACTGCTATAATATGAAACCAGCCTAGTTCGTTATATCTTTATCTGGCAAGGTTGTTTGTTATATATTATACTTAGTATGTTCGAGTAGGTAGTACCTATTACTGTCTATCTTGATTACTAGTATAAATTAGTACTTCATTCTGTAGAGGTTATTACCGAGGATTGACACGGGTATTTTTTTTTACAACTGTCTGATAGATGTTTTGTTGCACATTTCTTCTTCGGAAAGGTCAAGTCAGGTCAAGCGAGGCTTGGGCAATTCAATTTCGTTGTTAGTGATCTACAATCTATGTTATTACCTACTTATCATAACATAGTCTTCTATCCATCGTAGGTAAATAAATAGGTACCAATACCAAGTTCTATGGCCAGACTGAACCAGGGTTGTTGACAATAGACTTTATTTCTTCGGCACATGACATTAAAAGTACTGCTTTAAAACTATGAATTCTACAGCCTCTCCATCTCTTCTTTCAATTCTGCGGCATCTGCTAATCTCTACTCTCAATTCGCGATAAATTCTGACGCAATCGTTTCTCATTGTTAACAACGAAATCTCTGAGATACTTTGCCTCCAATTATAATAAGAATAAGTGTTACCTATACTATTTCCACAATGTATGTCGTATACATTTAGATACTCGTAATTTCATCTGCTTGTTACACGGACATGATGTTCAAGTCAAAATGTCCATAAATCCTGTTTATTTCCAGTCTTGTTATGTATTGACTGCCACATTTGCTGAAATCCTACGTCCTAGGTCATTGAATAAACCCTGATAATAATATTGCGTTATTCTTGTAAGCATGGTTAGATTTATTTGACTTTACCCATATATGAAGGAGACTGGAGCCTATTAAATAGCCGCTTCGCCGCTTTAACAGACAAAGAGTATAGGTAACGTCAATGAAGTTCTAACAGTGCGCAAGTCATTTTATGAATGTCTTGAGATTTGATGTCATTGGATAAAGCTTAATGACGCGCATCCAGTTTTTTCACTCTCCTGTAAAGTAGCCATTTTTGACTGTACTGTTAGAACTTCACTGACGATAATCAATTGGCTGTATGACACAATGATTTTTAGTCAATTGATGTGGGAGGCAATTTACTCGGCATTAAGTATATACTTATTATGCAATCTGTCCTAATATTTTTGCCTGCACAAAGTATTTTCCGTAGAGCAAGCATCATTTATGCTCTGGTACCTCTGCAATTTACATGTAAAAATACTTTGAATCTAAATTCTATAACATTAATATCAGCCTATTATAGTCCCACTGCTGAGCAAAGACCTCTTCTCATACAGAGAAGGCACAAGCATTAATCACTACGCTTGCTCAAGACGGGTTGATGATTGGACCATGGGGGATTTTGTATGTGTTACGGAATGCAATTATTATTATCTGTGGTTTTTTATTCCTTCTTTTTTGAAGTTACATTCTCTGTGGATTTGATAGTGATGTGACGAGTCGGAATTTTTTGGACTCGAGTTACTCGAGTTGATATCGCTACTGACTCGAGTCGCAACTCGAGTTGACTCGACTCGGTGCCTATAGAGAGCGTATACAGATGTGCGAGTCGACTCGTAATGAGTTGCTCGAGTCAGACGATTTGCAACTCGAGTTGACTTGTTTTCTTTCTTTGTTTGTAGTCGTGCTACAAGCCTACAACAAAAAACAAACACTACAGCATATGATCAGGTGTACCTGGTGTACTTATCATGCTGAGAAAGAAATAATAGTAGGTATTTGTAATAAAAAATATTTAATTATTGAAGTGAAGTGTAGGTCACTTGGAAGTATTACTGACATCACTTATCAGCCTAATCAATCAGCCTTTAGAAACCCTTATTACAGTGATAAAACACAGGATTATATTAACTACAAACATAATAATATTATGTTATGGCAAACTGATACATAAAGTAAAAAGACCGTAAACGACGAGCAAGGTAGTATTAAAAAATCTCAATTAAAACAACAAAACGAAACTAAAATAAATAAATCTCTCCTTAGAATAAAATAATTCTGCTTTTAAATTGTAATTGAAAAACATTTTTTTCTTATGTTAGTTAGGTAATTAACCTAACTAACATAAGAAAAAAATATTTTTCATTAAATTCAATAACATTTAAAGAACGTGATCACAAGTACAAAATATGATGAAAAAAAAAACATTACTTCAATAAGTCCTCTTTTCGGTACAGAAAGAATTTAAAAATAATATTTGGTCAAGTTTTTTTGGCATGAGTCTGTTCCTTCTTTGGTTCGTAAGTAAACCAGCCTTTGAAAAAAGTCGTTCTGACGGTACAGAGGTAGCGGGAATGCATAAATATTTATATGCCATTCGGCATAGAGTTGGAAATACATTTTCCCTTTGCTTCCAAAAATGTATCGGGTTTTGCTTTCTATCTAGATATGGCAAATCTAGATATTGTTTTAAAACAATGGAAGCAGAAGAGATTGGAGTCTGATGCATGACAGTATCACTTATTTTCTTGTCAAATTCTTCCCATATATCGTTGTCGTCGGCCCCAGTTGAAGTTGAAGCTTCAGATGTCGAAGCAATGGCTCGTTCAGAAGTTTGCCCAAAACTTTGCCAATTAGCCAGTTCCTCCAATACATATTTAACCGCATTTTCTGCAGAACTGTCGGTCCCAAATGCCTTTTTTTTAAAACGAGGGTCTAGTATGGTTGCCTTTGCTGCAGTCCGGTTAGATTCATAAACACCTAGTCTTTTGTCTACAATTTCCAGTAATGACCGTTGTAAGTGCTTTCCAGGTTCAGTGCTTGGCGTTTTTTTTATTATAGAACTTTGCAGTCCTCTTACTAGGGGAATAACGCATGACAGCGTCGGATACGATTCTCCAGATAATACGGTGCTGATTTTTTCTACGGGCTGTAAAACAGCCACACAGTCTTCTAGAATCTGCCATTCAGCCGAATTTAAACTTGACGGAGGTGAGTCAAGCAGTGATAAAGTCGCGGATAGAGGAACTTTGACTTTCAATAATCTTTCAAACATGAAGAAAGTAGAGTTCCACCTTGTTTGCACGTCTTGCTTGAGTTTGATGATATCCAAGTTCATTTGGCTCTGCATGTCTCTAAGTGTATTAGAGGATTTTATACTCTGTTTGAAGTGGGTCACTATTGCACGACTTTTGGATATAACATCCAGCACTGTGGCATTTTTCAAATGACTAGTTTGGTCATTATCATTGTCTTTGCTAATGCAGTCTTTAACGGCAAGATTTAAAGTATGGGCAACACAGAAATGATTTCTTTTCATAAGAAAATCCTTGACTGCTTTTTTCATACTTGAAGCATTATCTGTTATAATTGTTACTACTTTATCAAAAATTTCCCACTCTGTTAATATAGCTCGTAATACATTTGAAATATTTAATGAAGTATGGTGTTCGGAAAGTTCAGTCGTTGAAACTACCATAGAGTGCAATTTTGAGTCTTTTATAAAATGTGCAGTTACACTTATGAAGCTCTTTTGACTATCTGAACTCCATATATCTGTTGTCAGGGCTATATGTTCTACACCTTGTAATTTTCCTTTAACTTCTGAACTGCATAATCTGTATTTATCTTCCAGCATTTGGGTCAACTATTTCGTGATGGCAACACATAATCCGGATTTAATCTCTGCGAATACTTTTTAAAACCTTCATTTTCAACTATTTGTAGTGGCTGCATATCTAAAACAATCATATCTAATAAAGCATCATCTCCAACTTTTTGGTTGATTTTAGTAGGGGCAATTAAACGCATTTGTGTTGGGCGCTTCGGAACGGGGTCATTGGACTCTGGCAACTCGGTGATAGTACGTCTTTGCGGCGATGTCGGTAAAATCATATCATTCATATCGTTTTGACGAAGTGAATTACTAGAACTTTGTAAACTCTGTTCAGGGACACAATCACGAGGTAAATTTTGTCCAATGGCTTCACTGTACTGAACTAAATGTTTTTTCTTAATATGGTTTACTAAGGTTGTTGTATTTCCTATGTATTTATATTCAGATGAACACAATTTGCATGTCACTTTGTTATTTTCATTGTTTTTAACAAAGAACTCCCACGCCACACTTCTTTTAGGTGCCATTATAAACATACAAAACACCACTAAGTAACAAGGCAAGGTCAGGTCGCCAACTAATAAAACAACAAAATGTTAAAATACAACACAAAATAAACATTACCGCGGTTTTTTACTCGCAATTCCGATACTGACCGAGCCCCCCGAACGAGTAACGCAACTTACGACGCAACGCGCATGCTATTGCTATTTCACTCAACTCACATCGAGTAGAGCGAGATGTGAATCATGCAATGCAATAGGCATGATAAAGGCGCGCGGCGGGCGAGCGGCGGGCCGGCCGGGGATCGATCGACCGAGTTGACTCGACTCGGTGCCTGTAGGTAGAGAGCGTATACAGATGTGCGAGTCGACTCGTAATGACGTAATGTATTGTGTTGTAGCGTCGAGTTGGTAATAACTGAACTCGAGTTGACTCGACTCGGTGCCTGTAGAGAGCGTATACAGATGTGCGAGTCGACTCGTAATGACGTAATGTATTGTGTTATTGTGTTGTAGCGTCGAGTTGGTAAAAACTGAACTCGAGTTGACTCGACTCGGTGCCTGTAGAGAGCGTATACAGATGTGCGAGTCGACTCGTAATAACGTAATGTATTGTAGTGTAGAGCTCGAGTTCGAGTCAGAGTCTGACTCACGGCGCGTGGCGGGCGATCGGGTTGCGCGGGCTCGGATCGATCGACCGAGTTGACTCGAGTTGGTAAAAACTGAACTCGAGTTGACTCGTTTGCGATTTGGCTCGAGTTACTCGAGTTAAATAACTCGACTCGCCCATCACTAGATTTGGTACAGTAACAGACACACACACAGAAACGAGTAACGACGAGTACGTATCCTAAAAATACATTATGTCCCAGTGCAATTATTAAAGTGATTTATACAACGAAGAACCGTTTTTCATTCTACAACAAACTGGCGACCGTGACTTGCGAAACTTTACGGCGGTACGGGTAAATCACTAACTCGGTGCTGTGAATGCGAAGGCCTGTTTGCGCCCACGCTGACTCTGAAGCCATTTGCAACGTGCTATAATCCATAATCATCGTAGCCAGAATGGATGCTTTGGATAAGCTGAAGAGGGAAAGGGGTCAAATACGACGCATATTTACCAGACACGCATCGATTATTGAAGATACGATCAGAAAAGAGAATCTCCCTGACGAGACAGATATGGCGTATCTTCAAGAAAAATTTAACTTACTAACGACGCTGGACAAATCGATTCAAGATATGGTACTCGGAGCGACCGATTATTCGGAAGAAAAGTGTGATGAGGAATTTGACGAGGCGGAGACATACCGACGAAGATGGTTAGCTATAAAGGGACAAATAGACAAGAAACAACCGAAATCACTGTCATACACTAACCAACCTTCGAAGCCGCATAATTTAAAGTTACCACAATTGGAACTGAGAAAATTTGATGACGATCCCAGGAGCTGGGTCCCGTTCTGGAGCCAGTTTAGGAAAATCCATGAAGATGAGTCCATTGATGACGACGACAAGTACCAGTACTTGATTCAAGCAATGACATCGGGCTCTAAAGCAAGAATTCTAGTTGAAGGTTACGCGCCTACTAAAGGAAATTACACTAATGTAGTACAGATGCTTAAGGAACGATTTGCGAAGGACGAGATCCTTATTGAAACTTTTGTTAGAGAAATACTTAAACTTGTAATGTCAAGAAACAAAGTGACGGTAGACGTTCTTTATGATCAAATTGTAGCAAACTTACAGACATTAGAAACTCTTGGAATTGTGAAGGAGAAGTATGAGTGTATATTGTACCCACTTGTTGAATCGTCCTTACCAGAAAATGTTTTGCTTAATTGGAGTCGACTCTCCCATACTGACAAATCTAGACTAACTCAGCTGTTAAAATTTTTGAAAACAGAGGTAGAAGCACAGGAACGGTTGAGCCTAGCTAAAATAGATTTTTTCCAGAGAGGTGAATCAGCAGGCAGGGAGGCATCGGTTCCTACGGCTACTTGTCTATTAACCAAAGAGACAAAGGGTAAGAAAACAGGACAAACAACAAATGAAGGTAAGAGCAATGCATGCTATTTTTGTGACAATCCTCATAATACCATTGAGTGCAATAAGGGAAATAAATTAAGCCTAGATGATAAGAAACAGTTATTAAAAACCAAAGGAGGGTGTTATATTTGCCTAAAGAAAGGACACCTAGCCAAACATTGTAAAGCCTTTGTTGTAAGCTGTTTAAACTGCAAGAAACGCCATATGGTAATATTGTGCCCATCGCTACATAACCAAGCCACTGTTCCCATTCCAAAGAGCTCTGATCCTGAAACAGAAAAGGTTCTTGTTAACAATTTCTCTAGTATTAACTCAACCACTCTTTTGCAGACGTTGATAGTTAAAATATCCAACAATAAAGGAGAAAAGAAGGTTCGGGCACTTTTGGACTCTGGATCACAGCGCACCTACATCAAAGCTGGCATGGCAGAAGAAATGCAATTGGAGGTAACAGGTAGCGAGAGACTGGGGCACATAGTATTTGGAGGCATCAAGAAAGGAGTGCAGGTACACAGGCATATTGGATTCATGCTAAGTAGCTTGGATGGTACCTATAAAACTAAAATGAGAGCCCTAGAACAGCCCACACTATGCGGCAGCTTACCTAAAGTGCATGATGCAGACATCATAAGAAAGTTGCAAAACCAAGGCATAATACTGACTGATACAAAAGAAAGTATATCAGAAATAAGTTTGCTCATAGGTTCTGATTACAAAACTGGGGTGGACATTACAAGGACCTATACAGGGTATATACAACACCATAGTGACGTCCCATTTTGCTGCAACTATTCAAGAAGATTCTTTAGAATTCATGTGGAACATTGAGACATTAGGAATAAAAGATCCATATGAAAAAGAATCCGAAAACACAGAATCAGAAATGTTAGCGTTATTTAATGAACATGTTTCAGTTAATGGAGAGGGCCGTTATGAAGTGAGCCTGATGTGGAAGTTGGGTTATCCAGAGCTGGAATCAAACTACAACCAAGCATACAATCGACTACTCTCCACAACAAAGAAACTGGAACGTACACAGAAGATTCAGGCCTATGATGATGTTTTTCAAGATTGGATTAATGAAGGCATCATAGAAGAAGTAAAGAATGACGAAAAGGATAAAGGACATTACCTACCGCATCATGCAGTAGTCAAGCTGGAGAGTGCTACTACAAAAATTCGCCCCGTATTTGACGCTTCAGCCAAAGACAGAAACAACAATTCACTGAATGCATGTATAGAGAAAGGTCCTAATCTGATTGAGCTTATACCAAAATTATTAATATTATTTAGAGAAGGAGCTGGAGTGATATCTGACATAAAGAAGGCATTTTTACAAATAGCAGTCTGTACACAAGATCGCGAGAAGTTGAAATTGCTATGGTGGAAAGATCCCAATAATAAAAACGAGGTAGCAACGTACTGCCATACCAGAGTTCCTTTTGGAGTTGCTTGTAGTCCATTTCTGCTAGCAGCTACTCTAAACCACCACCTACAAAAGCATGAAGACAACTACCCTGCCACATCAAAAAGATTAAGAGAGTCATTCTATGTTGACAACTGTGTGACCAGCTTTAACTCGATAGAAGAAAAGCTGTCATTTGTCAATGAGGCCACAACACTAATGAAGAGGGGTCAATTTGAGCTGAGAGGCTGGATGACAAATAGAAATAATACAGAAGAAGTGCCAGTATCAGTTCTAGGGATGTTGTGGAATAAAAGAAGAGATACTATTGAGTGTCAACTTAACCTAAAGAAGTTAACTACAAAGGTAACAAAGAGAGAATTGCTGTCAGTTGTCCAACAGATTTTTGACCCGTTGGGATTAGTATGCCCAGTTGCGTTGGTGCCAAAATTGATAATACAGAAAGCCTGGCTACTAAAATCCGGATGGGATGAGAAAATACCCGATAACTTAGAGAAAGAATATGTTGATTGGTTGAGTACTCTTCACTATCTTAAGGAATGCCGAGTACCGCGGCGACTCACGGAGGCACCGCTCCATGAATGTGAAACAAGTGTCCACATCTTTAGTGATGCCAGCAAAGATGCTTATGCAGGCTGTATTTTCTTACGAACAAAGCAAGGTGATAAAATAACCGTGCAGCTTATAATAGCTAAGAGTAGAGTAGCTCCCATTAAGAGATGCATATCATTGCCGCGCTTAGAACTGATGGGAGCTCTCATTGCGTCGAGGCTCTACATTGAAGTGTTGAGAGCTGGTTTATTTCGTCAATGCAAGGAATATGATGTCTACTGCTGGACAGACTCGTTGGTGACCCTGGCGTGGCTGAAAAGACAAAACACATGGAAGCCATTCATTAGTAACAGAGTAAAAGAGATTTGTAAAATACAAACAAGAATGATTGGAACCACTTACCTGGTAAAAGTAATCCAGCAGACTTACCCTCACGTGGCTGCTCCGCAAAGACACTGAAAGAGAAAAGTTGGTGGCTTGGCCCGCAATGGCTGTATCTAGAAAAAGAACACTGGCCCAAGTCAAACTTGTTGAATCTGAAAATTGATGAAAAGACAGTAAGCAGTGAACAAGTGAAGAACTCGGCAGTCCATGTAGAAGTAATTTCAGAGAGTTTTTGTAGTAAACTGCTTCATTTTAATCAATACAGTAATATAGTTCGTCTGATAGCAAGAATGCTAAGAATGAGCCCGAGAGTTAGAGGTAAATATAACATTAGCTCAGATCATATAGAAATTGATGAATACAAGAATGCAGAAGAAGCTTTGATAAAGTTAATACAAATAGAACATTTTAAAAAACGCGGAAACTCAGGACATAAATTACTAACAATAAAAGAAAAAGGGATTATAAGAGTTAAGACAAGATTAGAATATTCAAATGAACCAAAAGACTTCATCTTCCCAATATTACTTCCTGGAAATGAAGAAATAGTCAAAAGAATGGTACAACAACAACACAGAATAATGAAGCACGCTGGAACACAGCTGATGATGTCTACATTGAGAAATTCATTTTGGATTATAGGAATTAGAAGGTTGACCAAGAAGGTTGTGTCAGAATGCATTATTTGCAAAAGATATAAGGCAAGGCATTATGAAGTCCCACAGCCACCATTACCTACAGATCGGATAATGAATAATGCAGCATTTGAAGTAACTGGAATAGATCTAGCAGGCCCTTTGTACCTTAAAGATAACAAGAAATGTTGGATTGTACTATACACCTGTGCTGTTTACAGAGCTATTCACCTGGAACTGACTGATTCATTGTCAACACCTAGCTTCATTATGACATTGAGAAGATTCATAGCCAGGCGAGGCAGAGTAAGAGTTATTTACACAGACAATGGAACAAACTTTAAAGGCACATCAAATTTACTGAAAGAGGTGAATTGGCAAGAAGTAGAAACTACCACTAACTCCTATAATATAAAATGGAAGCTGTCAGTACCAGCAGCTCCCTGGTGGGGAGGATGGTGGGAAAGGTTAGTGAGAGTTGTCAAAGAGATGCTGCGTCGAATCCTTGGAAAATCGGTGGTAGACTGGATTGAACTCACAACCATACTCTGTGACTGTGAAACTATAATAAACAGCAGACCACTTACCTATGTGGAGATGGGAGAATACAAGCCGCTGACACCAATGATGTTTTTACACAGCTTACCAAGTAGTGATACTCCAGATTTGGACCAGATTGATCATAAAAGTCTGAACATCCGACACAAATATTTACAACAGCTACGAGACGATTTTAGAAGGAGATTCAGAAATGAATATTTGTCACTTCTGATAAATAAAGGAAGAGAACAGAGAAGAGAACCCAAAGTGGGAGAAGTGGTGTTAATTGAGACTGAATCTAGTAGGCTAAATTGGCCATTAGGCATAATAAAAGATATTTTTACAGGAAAGGACGGTTGTACGAGAGTGGCAAAAGTCATGACTTCTACAGGAGAAAAGGTAAGAGCTTATCAAAGATTATATCCTTTAGAATTGAGCGCCTCGGATGATTGGATTGAGCAAGTCTCCAACAGAAATGGTCCAGTGAATCCGGCGCCATCGTCTGCAACCATCTCTGTGCCTGCTGATGACACAGAACCTCAACTGAGAACCATGCCACCAGCCAGTACTAGATCAGGACGTTCTATTAAAGTACCATCTAGATTTTTAGAATAAAGTATTCAACTTAGTTTGATGTTTCCTCTGGACTTGTCAGTATGGTAGAGTACCAATTCTAAAGGAATTCTATACTATTATTTTTTAGTCCTTTTAACCTATCGAATTACCTTGAATAAACTTGGCAGGTAAATGTTATAAGTCTGTAGTAGTAAAAATTCTATGTCGATTTTATTCTATTTTTGTTAGAGCACTGGAATTACTAGCTTATTTAAATTTGAATGTTATGGTCATGTACCCAAATGATACTATGTATATTTAGTTGCATTACAGTCTTGTGATTTACATTTTGGTGTTAAAGTGTATCTAGTGGTAAAATACCTCTGAAATTCTAAGCAGATGTAATGCTATAGTATAATTAAATATTAAGTCTTAGTTGGCAGTATGTAAACTCAGTCTTCTGCCCCTCGGGAGGATCTTACGGAATGCAATTATTATTATCTGTGGTTTTTTATTCCTTCTTTTTTGAAGTTACATTCTCTGTGGATTTGGTACAGTAACAGACACACACACAGAAACGAGTAACGACGAGTACGTATCCTAAAAATACATTATGTCCCAGTGCAATTATTAAAGTGATTTATACAACGAAGAACCGTTTTTCATTCTACAACAGTATGGATCCCGTCCCCACCTCCAACAGTCATAGGATACGTGTCAATATGTTTATAAGGATCCAGAAAAAGACTTACTGTCTTTTTCAATTGCAAAATCAATGGGATTTTTTTTTTTATAACAAAAAACTTTTCGTTTCGGCTAAGCTAACCTAACCTAACTTTACCTATCCTGACCTAACATAACCTAACCTAACAGTGATAAACTGATCTTGGGTTTTGAAGGTCACATGGAACTCCTCAATGATGAACAGCATTTGTGTATTGTTGTGATTGGGTAATTGTACAAAAGATTTAAAAAAAACAGCTAGTTAGGTTAGGTTAGATTCATCCAGCAGAACCCGAGGTGGCGGCGCGTAGTGTTCCACGCGTGGCCCTATTTGACGTTGCGGGAGTCTCAGACCTCACTCCCCCCGCGGGCATGAAGTGGCCCGCGGGAGCGGGGATCATGGAAAGCGCACTAGATCTCATGATCCCCGGTTCAAGAGTGGGAAGGGAACACCAGGGTGGTATTTAGTCAGTAGGAGTCTGACAGACCCCTTCGCGCGCCCCAGGGCGAAGGACATCCATGAGGATTTTCAACCCAGGAACAAAAAAAAATTGGTAAGCCTAATCTAACCTAACCTCCCCCGACTGGACCCACTTCATGCCCGCAGAGGGAGTGAGGTATTATGAGACTTCCCCCGCGATGTCAAATAGGGGCATGTGTGGAACACTACGCGCTACCACCTCGGGTCGTGCTGGATGGGGGACGTCCCCAAGTCCGCCGTCCCTTCGGACTTGTTTACGGGGGCTGGAAGAGGGCATTGTCCGCCCTCCGCCGACGCCCGGTCCACCTGCTATGGATCAGGAGAGTGGTCTCAATCTCCCTCTCTCTTTCCGCAGCCTCCTTTTGCGAAATTACAGTTTCATAGAAGGAGATGATCGCATCCCACGACTCGGCGCTCCCAACCATCGTACGAAGGATAGCTGGCAGTAACAGTTCGGCTCCGACTTCTGATATGAGGGCACAGCGTGGCTCCTCCCATGCGGTGCACTCTGCCAGTGTATGCCGCGCTGTGTCCTCCCGGCAGTGGGTGCAGTGATGGTATCGGCGTCCGATTCCCTGTTTATATGATACAGGTACTTCTCGAAGCAGCTATGACCCGAGAGCACCTGGGTCACCCGAAACGTTAGGGAACCGTGCCTCCTCCCGAACCATTCGTCGAGCACTGATCGGATAGCGTTGACGGTAGCGAGGCTAACGGTATGGCGCACAAGCCTGTCCCGCCATTCCGTCACCAGGACTTCGCGAAGCTGAGACCGACGAAGCTCAATCTCACGCTGCATCGGTCCACTGCCCCGCGTTCGCGCCTCCTCGCGTCACCGGTGCTGTGAAGCGAGATCTCTTGCTTCTAGGTCCCAGGGCGGGGATCCGGCCAGTGCACAAGCTGCCTCGTAGGAGATCGTGCGATACCCCCTGATAGCTCTGACGGCCATCGCCCTTTGCGGTTTTCGCAGTATTGCGATGCTACCGGCCGTCAGGTCAGAAGCCCACACTACACATCACCAAGTATAACTGCCTACAGATGGTCCTCAGGCCCCCTAGATTGGGAAGCAGCGTCGACAACGCACCCGCGGCGCCCATCAACTTGGGCGTCAGTTGCCGAAAGTGGGGGCTGAAGTGAACCGGCTGTCGAGCACCAGTTCCAGGTACTTCATGTAGACTCGACAGCAATTTGGGCCCCCCCGACCACGCCGTGTGATCCTGGCGGTGGGGCTCGCCGGGGGCCGCGAAAGACCACGGCCTCCGACTTATTGAAAGCCACCTTCAGGCCCAGACGTCGTATGTGATCCACCACCTGTGAGACTGCAGCTATTGCCAGCAACGCTGCCTCCCTTTGTGAACTCCCCCGGGCCGTGACTATCGTTTTGTCCGCGTAATACGTCAGTACCCAGTCATAACCGATTTTCCACAAGAGCGGGCCCAGGACCAAGCCCTGTGGAACACCACACGACATATCGCCCCGGTCCCCATAGTCGCGTCTCCTGTAAATGACACATCTTTTCGCCAAAACCTAAGCTAACCTAACCTTACCTAACAGTGATCAATTGATCTTGGATTTTCAAGTAAAGTACATGGAACTGCTCAACGATGAACAACATCACCGTATTCTTGTGATTGGGTAATCACCCAAAAAATATCAAATAAAAAATATATCAAAGAAAACGGCTGGTTAGGTTAGGCCTGTCTATTATGGTTATCAAAGAAAAAAAATGGTCCCTGGTAAAAAAAGGCCATAATGAAAGAGAACCATAGATTGAGAATTGCTTTTGGCTATACCAAATATATAAATGTAAAAAAATGCTAATATTGAATAAAAAAGTAATATTCCAGGTAAACCCCACATATTCGAAGAATAATGTCGCCTTAGTAAAAAAAAACCTAACCCATTAGACGCTTCGAATGACACTAGTTTCAAACTTGTTGGAGGGTGGGACGTTTCTTCTCATTGAATGCTAATATTGAATAAAAAAAGTAATATTCCCGGTAAACCCCACATATTCGAAGAACGTCGCCATATTAAAAAAAAACTAATCCACCAGACGCTTCGAATGACACTAGTTTCAAACTTGTTGGAGGGTGGGACGTTTCTTCTCATTGAATGCTAATATTGAATAAAAAAAGTAATATTCCCGGTAAACCGCACATATTCGAAGAACGTCGCCATATTAAAAAAAACTAATCCACCAGACGCTTCGAATGACACTAGTTTCGAACTTGTTGGAGGGTGGGACGTTTCTTTCCATTGAATGCTATATTGAACAAAAAAGTAATATTCCCGGTAAACCCCACATATTCGAAGGATGTCGCCATAGTAAAAAGAAATCTAACCCATCAGACGCTTCGAATGACACTAGTTTCAAACTTGTTGGAGGGTGGGGACGTTTCTTCCCATTGTCCTTTATATTATCAGAAAATGTTATAACATTTAAATTATCTTAAATTTTATTAATATAGTGCAACAAAGAATCGTACTAAAGACTAACACGAACCGTCATTCCCCAGCAAGACCTAACGTCGTACATCCTAGCCCTACTCACAGACGACGAAGCCACGTGGTCCGGGAACTGCAACAGTTCTGAATCAGCAGCATCTTCCACCCCCTCCTCCCCCGCCAGCTCCGCAGACGAAGAGTCCTCCACTACCGACCAAGTCGAGACCGACGCGGACGGAGCCGAGGCCACAGATGTAGACACGAATGAGGCCGCCGGAGGTCCCGCGGATTCGGCCTCAGCCCCGGCCAAGGCCCCGGCCATCGTAACAATGGCACCACCTCCTTTCGCGATTCCTGTTCCACCTATAGTACCGGATTCGACGACTCCTGGCGATTCGAATGTTCCGGATTCAACGACGGCTGATGATCCTATTGAAGAAGGTGACTATCATTTATCTTACAAAGTAAAAATCTTAAATTCGTTAATTAATTCACTGACAGACACAGCCATGAAGTATGAAATTTTGCACAAGAATGCCAAACGAAAATGAGCACTAAGGAAGAATTTTTGAGAAAGTCACCCCTTCAGGGGTTAAATTGGGAATGAAAGATTGTATAGAATATCGTCATTTTTGCCGATGGAAAACCCAAAATCTCATCGGGCAACAATTTTTGGCAGATTGGCACTGATTAGATTTTGAACTATTTTGAAAAGACTCGAGACATTTACATTATTATCACCCTCATATCAGACATGATGGACGACGACGGCGCCGCGTCGTCGCCCGCGCCGATGTCGCCGAGCTCGGCGCAGTCGGGCGCGTCGGGTGCGTCGGGTGCGTCGGGCGCGTCGGGCGCGTCGGGCGAGTCCGGCGCGTCGGACGCGTCCGGCGGCTCGCGCGGCGCGCCCACCCCCGCGGGCCCGGCGCCACTGCGCGACCTGCAGCTGTTCGGCGACTGCGAGCTCGCCGTGCTGGCCGCCTCGAGAGAGGAGTACGATGCTCACGCTAAACTCGTAAGAGCCGAATACTCTAAGCTCACGCACGATAACTATGTCGAGTTGAGGATTAAGGTGAGCAGTTTTGTTTTATTGAGGTTGAAATACACCTACCAGTCAAGATTCTTAAATCGCCATTTTATCGGATACCTACGTAAACCTTCATATACTTACTTAATTTTATCACATATTCTCTTGCCTTCAGTTTACCGATATTCAAAGAAAATAATTTGCTGAGAAAACAACCCGCAACTCTCAGAAAACCTACTTATTTCTAGCCAAATCGGATGTTTTACTAATCGCTGAAAATTATTCAATGACCCAATCATTGGGTCTTAAAACCAAATCAGTATTACTGTCTCATACATTACCTTCATGATTAACTAAAACCATTTTTCTCCCAATTCCAGGTTCTAAACCAATTCAACCAAATACCAAAGCTGTTCCACACTCCTGAGTTCGAATGCTTCGAATCCGCAGCTCGAGAAAACATCGAACGCGAGATCCTAACGCTACGAGAACATCTCCTCACCGGGAGGAAAGACTAGTGCTACGTTTACCAGGAATGTGACGTTGACGATGATGAGGAGCTCAGTACTGAAAGCAACTAAATTTTTACTCGAACATCAAGCTTGAAAAATTACCTGAGCGCTGGGATGTGATGTGACTAGAAAAAACGGTCGCAAAATTGCCATTTTGATCGCCTTCCCAGGTGTTCTGGCTGTATCATCGTCAGTAACTAGATGGGTTTAGATTTTAAAGGTAATAAACACGGTAGTTATATCATCCATCATCATTCAGCCGAAAGAGACAAGGGCACCGCCCGTCGCGCGACGAGCGGTGCCTTTGTGTCGCGTCGCGTGTCGCGCTGGTCTGCACAAGCCTTAAACATAACGCCACGTGCTACACCTAATAAAATCATTAAATTCGATAACATGTTACATAAAGAAAAAATATTAAAAAAAACACTGTAAAATTGCTAGCCTTCAGCAAATATTAAGCGGTTGATACAGCGGAAACTAGATAAGCTAAGCTCACAAAATAAACATCATAATTATTATTTCATATCTGCTTACAGGCGCGGTTGGGTAATTTTAAAGAAAGGTTTGAGTAAACTTGCATTGCATGTTTTGTGGTACCTTCTACCTACCTCAACAACAGTACTTCTTCTCGTCGTTAATGAACGTCATAATCCTGGCAAGTCTTGAAGGCGCTTGAATTTAACTTGTGTTACACGTATTCTATAATTATGTTACTAACACAAGTAAGCTTCTTGGGTCTGTATGGCTTGCAAATAACAGTCGGTGATTATAATTACACAAAGGACACTTCCAGTGTAGTGTTATTCTTTAGATTGGTGTCTGTTTATAACCTAAATATAATTTGTTTTACAAAAGTGAGCCGCGGAAAGGCACGGCTAGTTTACGAGTCGTTGTTTTCCAATTTAAAATGTTCTTGTGATGGCGTAATATTTATGAACGCCTTATCATTCACTTATCCCCATATTATAATTATATCTACCGACATTCCGTAATAAACAGTAAATAAACATATTACGCTTTCTTAATGTTTAACACTTTATAGCAGTAATTGTATAAATAATGCATTTAGTTAGATTTACACACTGAATCACTTTTTTTCAGGAGTAGGTTATTTATTGATAATGCCATTAGATATAAAAAACATGACTGAACGTCTTTTTAGTTTCAATTGGAATATTATAATAATGTATTTGCAATTTACGAAATAATGAATATTTTCAACAAAAAAAAAATGGCATAAAACTTGCTTTTTTGTCAGTTCTGTTCAATTATTTAGTCTATGTTACATAAATATGTACCTACGTAAGTATGATAGCTACGTATAGTTTCGAAGTCTGCGCTTATTTCGATGTAGTCAGTAGTTATTGAGCTAGGTATTCTATAGAATTTCAGCTTATTATTTAATTTTATCAATTTACTAGTATTTTATGACATGGTCAATAAAATAAAGTTAAACAAATATTGTATTGAGTGTTTTTTATTGCCTCAATCGTCTCTCATAAATAAAACCGGCCAAGTGCATGTCGGACCACGCACAATGTAGTGTTCCGTAGTTGGGATGAATTTATCCCAAGAACAAACTTAACTTTGTAGTTGAAAAAAAAATCTTTCATACAGAATGTATGGGAGAACATGTTTTTACAACCGCAAATCTAAGTTGGTCGATTATTACTCGTTAACTTGTAAAGCCTACTCAGCTGTAATAGTTTTCCTTTTAAATTCGTTATATAAGCTACTGCCGTGAATTTTTTCACATATCTAAAACCAACCATTTAGCTGGCAGGGGGGGGGGGGGACGACACTTGACTCTAACAAAAATTTGCACTTTGAAGCTTAATATTTCGCAAACGGATCTCTGAATTCAAAAATGGTATTAACACACTCACAATGTTTTTAAAAGACCTTTCCAACGATACCCCACACCAAGGGGAAAAAAAAAAACATCCCCACTTTACGTGTGGGTAGGGGAGGTACCCTAAAAAAAAATTTTTTTCATCATTTTATTTTACCACTTTGTCGACATGATTAATAAGTATACCCATGCCAAATTACAACTTTCTAGTACTAACAGTCTTGGAGCTAGACCGCGGACAGACAGACAGACATGACGAAACTATAAGGGTTCCTTGTTTACTACGGAACCCTAAAAAATTAGTGAATACGAGTGCTACAAAATGACATGTACCTACTGTAATATGATTATATTTCAATGTTCCCAAAGTGACACTTGCTAGAACTTAATTATACTTCCTGACCTAGGGCTTAGTACCTAAGCATAAGTATGGGGTGGCCAACTGTACCCTAATAGCGTAATACGATACAATCACAATCTGTTTCGATTTGAAACAGATTGCTAATCCATTGCTTTATAAGTTGGAAAAAAAATCTGCTCTATAACGTAAATAAGGCAATGAATGTTGTTGAACTGTCAAAATGAAACAAATTAGGCAAAATTGCTTACGAAAATAAGTTACGCAATTAGGGTACAGTAATCCGATGGCACATAGTTTTGCCAGCAGAATATTATCATTATTGACCGTATCAAACGCTTTCCGGAAGTCAAGTACAAGACATCGACCAGTAGGTAGATATCCCACACAAAAAAAAAACCGGCCAAGTGCGAGTCGAACTCGCGCACGAAGGGTTCCGTACCATTATCTACTTACTAGATCTCGTTCAAACCAATTTTCGGTGGAAGTTTACATGGTAATGTAGGTACATCATATATATTTTTTAGTTTTATCATTCTCTTATTTTAGAAGTTACAGGGGGGGGACACATTTTACCACTTTGGAAGTGTCTCTCGCGCAAACATTCAGTTTAGAAAAAAAATATATTAGAAACCTCAATATAATTTTTGAAGACCTATCCATAGATACCCCACACGTATGAGTTTGATGAAAAAGAATATTGAGTTTCAGTTCTAGGTATGGGGAACCCCCAAAATGTATTGTTTTTTTTTCTATTTTTGTGTGAAAATCTTAATGCGGTTCACAGAATACATCTACTTACCAAGTTTCAACAGCATAGTTCTTATAGTTTCGGAAAAAAGTGGCTGTGACATATGGACGGACACACACAGGCAGACATGACGAATCCATAAGGGTTCCGTTTTTTGCCATTTGGCTTAACCCTAAAAGGTAAGAAACTGATCTTTTTGCTCTGAAACCATGTTCGTTACCTTCGATCAACAATACTAATTGTTGATCGAAGTTCGTTACACAGATACTTTTCAATTTGGGAATAAATATAATTTTATTGTAATTATGTATATTTTAGTTCTTATGTTTTCAAAAACTTTAGCTGGTGATGATAAAATGGCAATGGGACGGTATTCTTCTACTACCAATGTTTTATTCAGACTCGTGAGATGGGAATAGGAGTGACCCTCCTTGAAATTTCCTATTGTGGTCAAAGAGCATGTAACTAATTGTGGTAAGAAAATCAAACTAAACACAGTCAACAAGGGAGGCCAAAACACAACACAAACTTGACAGGTGAAAGCTATGCTAGTGCCATCTATTTAAAGTTTTCACAATTTGAAGTAATGCTGTCAACTTGTTTTTTCAAAACAATGAGGTATGGACCTCATTGTTTTGAAAAAACAAGTTGACAGCATTACTTCAAATTTTGGCCACGTACCAAAAGATCCTTGTAACCAGGATTATTTTCTAAAACATTAACAACCTTTTATGGAGTCCTCGTAAGAAGTTGGCAGAATCATTGCAGCGCTGATTTGCTGGATTTGTTTTCTCCTCTACCTATCGTTATTTCTCCTGACAAAGTTTATTCGGTTTATATGTATGTACAGACGCCAGCACATCAAGCTACTACAATCTGTCAAATTTATAGATTTATAGATTTTCAACTTTATTGCTGAAGTTTAAGGTTCAAAGTTGATTGGGAAAATTTGACAGTTTCGGGTAGCTTGATGTGCTGGCGTCTGTACCTATGTATGTATTAGTTTGTATACGAAACATCACAACAAAACATGTTGAAATAGAGATTTCAACATGTTTTGTTGTAAATGTTTCGCCAGTGCAAACGCACAGATATTATGCGTTCGCACTGGCGAAACATCACAACAAAACATGTTAGAATCTCTAGTGCCTGTCAAACTTTATATGGAAAATTGACAGGCACTAGAGATTCCAACATGTTTCGTCGTGAATGTTTCACCAGTGCAAACGCACAGTAAGGTTGACTGGTAGAAAATGCCTCAGGCATTAAGTCCGCCTTTGTACAGTATAAATAAGGGGTCATTGTTCTCATCATTATGAACAACATTTATGGGACCAAACCTCAATCCGTCGCATGTCTGTAGAGCGATAATCTGTGGTAGAGCCGCGTCTGTCTGCGAGACTTCTTTCGTGAAATGGATTTTACTACTTTTGATAGGGTTGTTTTCGACATTTTCCTTTCTCCACGAGAAGCTCCACGAGCAGCGAGCGCTACCATCAACGGGTTGGGAAAAAGTATTAATGCTGAAGATGGCGCTATTTCAACTTATTTCTAATCGTGAATCGTGGTTCTGTACAGTGTTCGTCTAGTCCAGTACCCTAATTGCGTAACACGCTTTCAATCACAATCTGAATCTGGTATTGTTCGTCGAATCGTTGAGCTCCTTTTAAGTTCTGAGTTGAGCTACACTATTACTGACAAATGCGTGCACTGACTGGACAGGTCCACTCAAATCTGTATGGTTCTTTCCGTTCTTTCTTCAGAAGACCATTTCAGACACAAATCTACACGGTCCTCAAATGAAATGTTCCGACCAAGATTATTTCTGGGTTTTTAAATACACATTAACATTAATGAATTTTATATAAACAATGACATGAATATTTACCTACTTTTAAAGTATTTTATTATTTTTATTGTGCATATGAAGACTATGTGGGTCATTCCTTTTTGTTTTGTTTTAAATTTTTTCTCAGTTAGTTCTAATCATGGTCTGACAGTTTGAGTAATTTAAGTGGCCTACCCAAATGTCCTTTTTTTGGTATTGTTCGTCGAATCGTTGAGCTCCTTAAATTCTGAGTTGAGCTGCACGGTAACTGACAAATGCGTGCACTGACTGGACAGGCCCTCTCAATCTGTGTGGTGCTTTCCTAAAAGACCACTTCAGACACCAATCCACATGGCCTTCACATGATCTGACCAAGATTATGTCTGGACTTTAAAAGAGACTGAGACCTCTGAGTTTGTTTCGGCCTTTCTTCTCAGAGTAGTCAGATAGGAAACGCCGACCTCATCTAGTTTTAAAATATGATTGACGTGTAAAAGTGTTTGTACAAACCTACTTACAGAAATAAAATCATTTATCATTTATCATTAAATCATTTTGAAGGCTTGCTAATCTATTGCTTCGGTTCGAAAAAATTGTCTGCTCAACAACGTAATTAACGCAATAAAAGTTGTTGAACTGTCAAAATTAAACCCAGCTTTATACGTTCAAGGGCCAATACAAATGATGAATAGACTTGTTAGGAAACCTTACCGACCCTGACGACCCCTAACCCTCCTCCAGGAGAGCAGTAGGGAAACCACCACAGTGTAGAAAAACAGACGCCTCCCGTCATTCCGACCTCGCCGCCGAGGTTCTTTGCGATCGCGACCGCGTCTCCGAGCAAATGATACTCCCCCCGACCCTTGCTCGATAACGAGGTGCCAGCAGTTGTTGCAGCTGAGCACGTAGCTTTAAATTCCTCAACTAATAATCATGATCATCCAGCCCGTCACATCCTTGATGTCGTCCCACCGGTTGACGCCCTAAACCGAGGTTCGTACCCCACAGGGGGTGCCCTTAGCGAGCGTTCACTTAGTTTTAATTAGTATAACCCTTGGCTGGAGGTTTTAAGTGTAGTAGCCCACGGGAAAGCCCGGTTAAGTTGTTATGATCTCACAGTTCAAGAGAAGCCATAATGTAAAAAAAAAACTTGTTAGTAAAGCACGTCCAAGGATATTTTTGAATTTGTTGGTTGCTAGGCGACACAAAAATAATTTTGACACAACTAAAATCGAATTTGACAATCGCGACTCCACGTGGTACTTATTGTATTTGCCCTGCTCCGTGAAAATTTTTTTAGAGCCGCAGGCGCGCATGTGGGCAGCCCCGACGTGTTATATATGAAATTTTTCACTTTATGTATGGAAAATATTAAAGTTATTACCTAAATGTTGAGTTTTAGGGAAATAGTTTTTTTATAGGGAGTCGAAATTTTCATTATTATTGTGATAGAACAAATGGCGATAGGCACCAATGTAATGCTCGCTTTAGTTATGAATAAACGTTGCAAGCCACGAAAATTAAAGCGGCGCGGCGAGGCTCCGCGAGCTGCATACTGCCCGCTTGCAGTACTTTGAACAGCCCTCATCTTAGGGGTGGGTCGTTACGTGATTTTTGTGAAACGTAACGTAACTAGTGACTTCGAGGACGTCACCGGTTTTGAAAACTAGTGATTTTAGTAACTAATTATTTTTCAAATTCTATTCTCATTGAAGTGTTACTGTTATTTGCGAAACGAAAATGTAGATGTTACATATGTAATACGTTACATAACACAAGCTTGTTTCGTTTCACTCTTTTCATTCGATCACTGCATTGTGATGGAACTAGTTACAAAAATCACGTGTTTGTGTGTGACTCGAAACTAGTTATTCCGTTACATGCCCCGTAGCCAGTTATTGTAACTAGTGACGTTAAATAACGCCCATACCTACCTCATCTAGTCGATGACGTGTACTCGTCAACAACGCGTCATCTCGATTTAATAGTCGATTTTCTTTGTTACTCCTCGCATTTGGATGTTGTAGACATTTTATTTTTCATCAATCGAAATTGATCATTTAATTTTGTTTTTCTAGTAAAATTATACTATTTTTTGGAATCGAATAACAGCTGTTTATTTTAAGTTTTAGTTCGCTGTCTCCACAGAGCATGTAACTTTGGTGACTCTTGAAAGCTCTATTATCCATGACGTCAAACAAAATGTAAATGTCAAAATCGTATTAAAAAACATGGCGTCTTTGACGCATTTGCTTTGATATTCCTTGAGTATAATGTTAAAATTCTATTATTTATATTGCTTATTTCTATAAAAACTATTGTGTAAAGTGTTAACCGTGTGATATTAAGGTCTTATATTATCGTCCCAGTGACTGCTACGCAGGTAAACAATAGTACGGCGAGGAGAAAGGTTATTGAACGGTGATTATAGGCCAACCAACATGGAGGCAACGGGACTGCGGCGTCGAACGGTTTGTGAGTACAGTCGCTTTATTCGTACGGGTGATGTTCACAGGCGTGTGCGATGTCGTGGCGAGGCCGTGACGAGAGGAACACGCGGTGGGGCGAGGACGACAGGTGGGCCGAGGGCCGGCCGCGCTCGCCCGTGTGGGAGCCGCGCCGCAGCGCCAGCCCCGAGCGCCGCGAGCCGCGCGCCGAGCGACATCACCACGAACGGTTCGACCGCGAGCGCGACCGCTACGACCGCGATAGGGACGAGGATCGCGACCGCCGCGACCGCTACCGCCGCGAGCGGTACGACCGGCCGCGCGACCGCGACCGCCGCCGCTCGCCCAAGCGATACGACGACCGTGACCGTGACGTGCCGGCACCGCCGTCTCCGCCTACCATTAGCGACATGGATCATAAAGCCAGTTCTAGGTCTAGCAGCCGCTCGGGCAGTCGCGAACGAATGGACTTAGATTACGAGAGTAAATACGACACCAGAGACAAACATGATGATAACCAGACCATCAATGCGTCCCCGGGGGATTGGTTTTGCAAGTGTGGACTATACAACTTCAAGAGGCGTCAAGTGTGCTACAGACGGAACTGTCAAGGAAAGAGGTCAGATGGCATAGTCTATGGTGGTGACAGTGAAAGAAACCTCTTGTCAGAGAGTGCTGGCATCACAAAACGGTTGTTATTTAGAAGATTAGATGCTTTAACTACTGAAGAGAAAATATTAGAGGTAATAAAGGTTAGATGCTCAAAGACCGTTTTAGATTCAATTGCAGGCATTACTATTGGCAGAGAAACTCTAACTGGTGCATCAAAGTGCTTAGCTTACATTAATTTTAATTCCATTGCTGATTCTACAGCCGCTCATTCTGAGTTAGCATCCCTGCAGCCACCACTAGAGATAGATGGTAGGGAGGTTCTTGTTAGTTTCTATAATGAACCAAAGAAAATTTCAAAACTACCAAGTGCAGACTATTCTTCTTATTATGCTCAAATGTCTAATTACACTTCTTCCGCTCAGGCTATGTCTGAGGCAGACCGCGTGAATGCGGCCGCTGCCGTTGCTCAATCTGCTATCTCAGCTGCTCAAGCTCGTCACATGGCCTGGACCCCTGTGAGTGTCCCAGTTTTTGTGACTTCTACTGCACAAACTGCCCCTGCAGTCAAAGCCCCCACTGGTGATGGTAAAACAGTGTATACTGCCCCTGATGTTAGGACTTTCATGTATGATGAGACTTCTGGCTACTACTATGACCCAGCCACAGGTTTATATTATGACGGTACTAGTCAGTATTTCTACAACAGTCAAACTAACCAGTACATGTATTGGGATGCCACAAACAACACTTACATAGCAGCTACACAAGCTCACCAGAATACTGAGCAGCCTAAACTGCCTAGCCCACCAACAGCCACTACTGAGAATACTATAGCTAAAGAACCAGAGGAAAAGAAAAAGAAAGATAAAGATGACAAAGTGAAAGTAGCCAAAAAGATAGCCAAAGATATGGAGAGGTGGGCTCGAACTTTGAATCAAAAGAAAGAGAATGCTAGAAGCAATATTGTAATGGAACAGCCTTTAGACACAGGGGCCAGTAAGGGCTCTGCTGACATAGGCTTTTCAGTGTTAGGGTCTGGTCCTTCCTTGACTCACGTCAGGGAACTATCTCCGCCACCCACTGGAGACGAGTTCTTAATGAAAAGGGTGGCCGACGCAGAACACGCTTTTGACAGCGACGAGGGCATCATAGACTGGGCCAAACTGACCTGCCTCATTTGTAAGCGACGCTTCCCGTCCGCAGAGGTGCTGAACAAACACAAGTCCCTGTCAGACTTACACAAACAGAACCTAGTGGAGTATCGCAAGAAGAACGAACTGATCCCGCAAATGAATGGCTACAGAGACAGAGCAGCAGAGAGACGCCTGAAGTTTGGTGAAGATGAACCACCAATCATTAGAAAGCGATATGACCCGTCTGACTCGATGCCACCACCAATGGCGCCACACCCGCCTCCCTCAGTCGTCGACACGATTGGTGGCAAGATGCTGCAGAAGATGGGCTGGTCTGAAGGTAGAGGACTGGGTAAAGAGGAACAGGGAAGAATCGCGCCCATAGAAGCCGAACAACGGCCAAGTTTGGCGGGTCTAGGACAGAAGAGAGGCATCTACACTCCCACCCCCGGGGAGACTTACAGAGACACGGTCAAAAAACTTATGATTGCCAGATATAAAGAGGTCGTCGGACAAGAGGAAGGGAAATAGGTGGGTTTCGAACTTTATTACTTTCTGCATAACAATCATTTTCGTTTGCAGGGTTGGATTACAGGTCAGTCAAATATTTCTAGTCTCTATGTCAGAAATATTGTGTCATTTTTATCTAGTTATCAGGTGCTCAAGGTTCTTCGATATAGATGAAACAAGACTGATACTTAAATTCTTTAATCATAGAACTATTTTGTGCTTGTGGGAAGTAGGCGTTATCAATGGACCAAGTGTAATTATTTCCTCCAAGCGACTCTAATTTCATAAAGATAATTCCTCAAGATCTCATGTGAAAAAAGACATGATCATAAGGTCTAAGGTTGTGGTGCATTGGTATGCAAAAATATTCCAATTCTAATGGTTTGATTCTGATTTCACTACACTAGATGTCGGCGCCCAATGCTTCTTCTGAGGGCCGTCACTCAGAAATCACGACGTCCTACATGGTAAGTATTGATTCTGGCTGAATCACAATATTCCTGTACCCTAATCATGTTTTTTTCGCAGCCCTAAAACAGGTAAATGTATAAAAACATGAAGCAAACTGGAATTCTGATATTCAAATATCTTTTCAAGCCTAAGTCTGCCGGGGTCTGACTTATTTGAAATTCTGTGGCAATTGGCATCATACTTCAAGGTGGAAATCTTCTAAATGAACTTATTGGTGTATTGATAAAATACAGGTGTCATCAGGGATATGTTTAAGTTGTTCCATTTAGTAAATTGTGATTTTGCTCAAAGTAAAAATTCTAGCAGTATAAGTGAATCAGGAAAATTTATGACCTAAATCAGCTATAAAATAACTATTTGTATTGAACTGTGACCTTTTCAACTAGATAGTACTCAAGGAATAGTACAACGAAGACTGCAATCCATAAAGTTAATTTATTCCAAACTCAATATTTCCTTTGTCTTTAAATATCTGCAACAATATCGGGTAAGGTACAGTAATAAATATTGCTAAAGATGTTAGCGCCACGGCATAGGGCTGTCGAGTCGAAGCAACGAAGAAACGGGACATATGGACAGAGATGTGATAGACTGTGACTGTAGTGTTGTGTATGAAGAAACGGTGTCTAAACCGACCCACGGCAGTTTACTGATGAATATGACCATTTACCTTACAGAGACTACATGCCAGACGCTGCTGCGAGTTGCCAAACATTATAACAAACCTGTATACTCATAGATAAGATAGACTAGAACACTAATTGTGAGATTACAACTTGAAAGCAATTTTTTTGTAGTGATGTGACCTACATCTTAGCTTAAAGTCTATTATAGATTGTAAAAGTTAATGTCTATTTTTTTATTTATATTTTTAAAGAATTTATTATATTATTAAAAATGTTTAGTTGTTATTTCTAATGTACATAGGCACTTAGTTGAGTTTCACGGAGTATATTTTATATTTAAAGACAATGAAACATGCATTGCATTTATTTTTAGTTATAACTTATACTTAACAATTGGCAGTCTAAAAAATAAATTGTGGCAGGGTGGTTAATTGACTTAGATTGATTTTGCTACACATTGTAGGCAATTTAATTTAGATAATTCTAATTAGGTACAATTTATTGTTAGTGAAGTGTTTATTTTTCCATTTTTCCGAATAACTGTAGATGATTAATGGTCAACGATTTGAAGATCGCAATAATTATAGTATTATAGTATCTAAATTATACAGCTGTATCCCTGGTTCACTCAGGAATTTAACAAGTTTTTGTAGAATTTAGGCTAATTATAGGATTTTTCCATTATAAATATTTTATAATTATATAGATACTTATTATGTTGATAGGTAGGTATTAATAGTAATAGGCAGTTATATACCCACAGCAAACTCCATTTATTTACAATATTATAGGAATGTTGATTGTATAAACTCAAACACAGTTATGTAGGCACATAGTACTTCAAGCACATAGAACACAATAGTATTATGTTACGTTATGCCACTGAATAAATAAATCAAACACGATAACTACAAATTATTACCGCGAAAAACATTTACTACGTTTTCTTGGCTATTTCTCTTTCTAGTACCAATCTCATTACTTAATCATGAAACGGTGTTCCAATTTTCTGGCTCAGTGGCTCAGCTCATATACCTACTTATTCGAAAAAAAAGAGTAATACAATTGAATACTGTACGCCTTCTGCAAAAGCGTAATTAATACCTAATCAGTTAATGAATACAAATTACCTATTGACCTAACAAACAATTTACAATCGCAAAGTAAGTGGTATAATGTGTACCTGGCACATCGTAACATGATTCGTTTTTCTATGACATTGGTAATCATGTTGTAGATAATTAATTAATGAGGAGTAATTAATTATAACTAGTTAATTACGGACAGATACAATTTTGCAGGTTTTCTTAGATTGCTTAAGTTTTTATTGAGCATGAATATAAAATGTAAAAGTGTAATGATTGTTTTTTTTATTTTTACTTCCTGTAGTCATGAAAGTTTCAAGTAGCAAAGGATGGGGTTCACATCGGCGTCGAGTCGACGATGAAATATCTGGGACTCGTCCTCGATAGCCGGTGGAACTTCGTGGAGCATTTCCGACGTTTGGCTCCCAGACTGGACCGGGCTGGGGCTGCCTTGAAGCGGCTCCTGCCCAATCTGGGAGGTCCAAACGCCTCCTGCCGGAGGCTCTACGCGGGGATCGTGCGGTCCATGGCCCTTTACGGGGCGCCGGTGTGGGCGCCTTCATTGAGGCGGAAGCCAGGCCGCCGGCTGAACGCGTCCCAAAGGGTCATGGCCATCCGGCTGGCCCGAGGATACCGCACGGTCTCCTGCGAGGCGGCGAGCCTCCTTGCCGGAGTACCGCCATGGGATCTGGAGGCAAAGGTCCTCGCGCACATTTGGGAGTGGCGCGAGGAGGCGAAGCGCCGGGGCTTAACTCCGATGCCGCAAGAAGTCGCGGCACAGCGGACAGAGCTCCGGCGGGATCTCATGGCGGAATGGAGACTGCGATTGTCGCAACCCAGCGCTGGGCACGCCACAATTGAGGCGATAAGACCCCTCTTTGAGGAGTGGCTAGAGAGGCGCCACGGCGTCCTCACCTTCCGCCTGACGCAGGTACTCACCGGACACGGCTGTTTCGGGAGGTACCTGTTCAGGATAAAGCGGGAGGAAACGCCCGGGTGTCGTCACTGTGTGGATCGCCCGGAGGATACGGTGGAGCATACGGTGGAGGTCTGCCCGGCTTGGGCAGGGCATCGCCGTGTCCTCGTGGATGCGATCGGCGGCGGTGATCTCTCGCGTCCGGCCCTGATTCGGGCCATGCTACGGAGCGAGAGGAAATGGGAGGCCGTCACCTCTTTCTGCGAAGCAGTAATTCTCGCGAAGGAGGAGACGGAGCGCGTGAGGGAGAGGCAAATTTCGCGCCCTCGCGCCCCTAACCGCCGCAGCAGGAGACGCCCTGGGCGTCGGGAATCGCAGGAAGATTTCCGGCCACCGTAGGCGCGGGCTTGCGGACGGTGAGCAATGGGTAGCTCGCCGTCCGATAAGGACCAAGCCCGGGTCGACGGCGCGTTGTGTTCCACGCGCGCCTCAAAGAGATGTCAGCAGAATTGACGGGGTCCGCTAGGGCCAATGCCAATGCCGGGGGTTCGAAGAAAACCGATAGGGAAATCGTGGCCCCCGGCAACATGGCATAGGAAGGAACACGGGTGGGTTTTAGTCAGTAAGAGTCTGACACGCCCTCCCGCTCCACCCAGAGCGGGAGAAGTTATTTGATAATTTCCCACCCAAAAAAAAAAAAAAGTAGCAAAGGATGATCTAGGTAGGTACATAACAAAACGTAGGTACCTACTTACAAAAAATAAAACAAGATTTGCATGCCCATGTGACGGTAGAAAATGGAGGTCTTATTAAAACCTACCTATATTAGGTATGTTCACAAAGTAATAAATGATTTGATTTAATTAAAGTAATATCAAGAATGCTCAGTATTTATGTAATGGACTTATGCTGCTACTCAGACCAAATAAAACACCAAGACAGCGCTGCGCTGCGAACAATACAGTGAAGCATGCCAAAACTACACCTCCGCTCTGTGCATACACGCTCACACATTTACAATCAAACTACACCTCACTAAGTGCACTCATGTTTACGAAACCGGCCTCACGTTACTGTTGACAACGCTGTCTTGGTTTTTTTATTTGGTCTGAGTGCTGCAGTCGTGAAGTCATAAATTCTTTTCTGTCACCTATTGTTACTCGTATTTGATAGGCTCAAGTCTTTTCAATTTCCTAATCGTTTAACTAACCGTTCCTAATCGTTTATCAGTTAACTGTCACGAGGACTCATTGAGATCGATAACAATTTAAATTCTATTATGTCTCATTATTAATGACAGTTGAAAGGGATTGTTATGGCTTATACCACAGGGTCGCCCCCCTATTACATGGGACTTAAACATAACGTGAACAGAGTTATGTTTAAGTCCCTTGTAAAAGCGGGCTTATCCCTTCGGGGCAGTGAAATAGGCAGTGCAGTCGATTTAATGCCGTAAGTACCTCATACTTATCGTTAGTATTCACTAGTAGGTATAGCTGTCATCTGCCTGCATAAGGAGGTACTTGTCTACTTCATGGTCATCTTTAGGCACCATCAAAGTAGGGGATCTTATCTTCATTTCACAGGTCGGCACACACATAGGTACATACACATGAGATTCGTCACAGATATAGGTAGGTAGGTACCTACTTACTCACCTTGGTCCTATCCCTAGGTGTTGCCTATGGAGCTGATGGATCCATGATGGAAGGCAGAGACATTCTAGCAAAACTAGAGTTGGCTGACGTGATCAAAATCAAATGATAAGTAAGATATAAATAAAAAGGCAACAGAAATTAAAAGGTAGGTTTATTATAGGAACTAGTTTGACTAAAGATCAACTGCCTCTGTAAGTGGAGTAGCCGTAGGGACTTAGCAGTAAGGGTATGTGGTAGTGCTGGCCGTCTTTGGTGTTGAACGTTATCTGAAAAATAATTTCGGTTTAGTGGAATGCAACACCATCTAGTGTTGAATTGAGAAACTAGTACCTAGGTATTGGTGGGTACGTCGTGATAGATGGCGCTGTTATAAAAAATTAAACCTACTTAGTACCTATTTGTTTTGTATTATTGTACAGGCATTGATTTTATTGTATGATAAGCCACTAATTTGTGGAAATTCAATAAGCAAATGATTCAATTACAACTTTATTTTTCTCAGCATGAAAACAAACAAATCGAATATATCGCTATATAGGTTAGATTAGGTCAATACACTTTGACCCCTTGATAGAGGAAACAGTCTCATCTCATGACATGTAGTAGCGAATTTATTATTTATTTTGCAGATAAGATAACCTTATCATGTTTCTAAAAGCGTAGGATAACTAAGTACCCACCTAGTAGTTCATATTTGAAGGTTAACTGCGAACAAAACGACTAACTTTTACTTTATTAGCATGTTTTCGACTTTTCGTAAACAATATTATTTCGTAAGCATTATTAATCTCATGATTTATTCATGTTTGCTGCCACGCTTGATGAAGCTGAATTTAACAAGCTTTGTATGTGTTCACATGGAAGAGGGAGATCTTCTGGAACAGGTATCTCCTTAAAAAAGAAGGCCTCTAAAATGTATTTGTTAAAACCTGTTGATTATGAAATGAATAAACTTTAATCACAATCATCATTAAATATAATGTTGCGATGTGTGCTCTCGATACCCACTCGATGAATAAAAAATGTGGAATTCGCGCATTTATTTAAATATCCAGTTATTTCGTTTGTTAAACAATCCTATGTCATAATAATAAGACCAACCTACATAAGTATAGATTATATTATCATTTAGAATTCACAAAATTTATTAAAATACCTATTACTTCTAATTTAATTACTTAACAGATAATCCTTCACAAAATAATATAGTAGGTGAGTAAGGGTAACAAAGTATACAGTACGTACCTCGACAAACGGATAAATAGTTTCCTTATCAATCATTTTATAATAATCACCAACTTTGAACAACAACTTATAAGTCCCCGCTGCCATCGAGTCATTTGAAAATGGAAACTGTATTCTCCCATCTGTGGTGGTCATAGTGCTGTGCCATAGTGTCCAGGTACTGTCCTTTTGCTTGTATAATTCAACAAAAACCCCAGCTGCAGGGGTTCCAGTAGATGTATCTAACACATGAGTAGATAAAACGGGTCGTGACATCGTTCACGTCTACTCTCTGCGGCTGTGGAGGCGGAAACTACACGATAAAGATGTTTTCTCTCGACGAATACTTATTAATTCATAACAGGACTGTTGGACTCTAATCGCTGGAGATAAGCATTGTTTTAGATTACAACGTGCGAATGTATTATTAAGATAGCAGCGAATCGCTTTGTGATTATTTTTAGTAGATAATTGTATTTGTATCTCTTCTCATGGCAATAAATTATCGCAAAAAGCCGGATTATCGTAAACATCGAACATAAATATTTTATAATCTTTCAATTCCTGCGCTTAAATACTGAGCAACATATTCAAAATAAATATTGCTAAATAATATTACCAGGCGCTTTTAATTTATCTTGCATTTTTGCTGTGTTCATGCATAGGCAGAGGCTGTGTTCCTTATTGTGCTGAATGATCATTTACATTCCTCTCTTAGTTAGTATTCAATACTACACTGAAGCTTTGTAATAAGATGCCCATAATACACCAAGTATTAGGTAGCCAGGTAGGTAGGTACAGAACGTCTCCATTATTGTCGGTAGCGACTCAAAGATAGTAGACTATCTCTAGTAGGCAACAGTTTTATCATTTAATGAAATACCCTTGATGTAGGTATTATAGTAAAAATGTGCTCTAAACAAAATTATCGAAATTGGCGTAGATAATCTACGTACTATCTTGTGATACATAAATTATTATGTAAATTACCTACTTAGTACATCGAGCTCAAATTTTTGCGAATCATTCGGTGAAGTTCGGATTAACGATACCTAATTGAAGCCTCAATAGCAGAAGACTAGTGTCAATAGTTTAGAATTAGAAAATTCATTGTGATTACCGAAAATTCTATAGGTACTTAGGTAGATACACTCAAAAACAGTCGTTGCTGGCCAATCGGTAAAAACGAATAATCATAATTTAAACTTGAATATAGAGGTAAGCGGTGAGTTGGTGACTGACTCATCATCACCGAAACTAAGTAGAAGTTAAAAAACCCATACCTATTTACACAGTAGATTCTTTGTACATATACATATAGGAGACAAGAGTTATGAAAGGATTTTGGAAAAACTTTTTTACAAAAACATACAACCGACTTCCAAAAAAACTTTTTATCTCTCGCTTTTTAGTGGGTCAGTTTATAATTTATCTACAGTTACAATAGCCTAATGTCAACTGCTTATCACCTTTCACAAAATATTGCTTTTCCCGATGCAGGGACGTTAATCTTTGAGGAGTTCTCCTGGTACTTTACCATTAGCTCCGCTTCTCCATATGCATTGTAACGAGCATAGGGATTGCAATCCCGCAAAAAAACGGGATCACGCGTTCCCGCGGGATCCCGCTGCTTTTATTAATCTGCTGGATTCCGCACCTTCAAAGCGCGGATCCGCGGATCCCGCAAAGCTTCTTAAGAGCGTATTTTTTAAAGTTATCACCATAGATTAATATCATTGTAGGTAATAGGTAGCATCTAAGAGAAAGTTGTGATTTGATTATTAGTCATTATAATGAATAAGACTGAATTAAAAGTATAGATGAATCTAAGAAAACAGATTACTTATACTTAATTAATAGAAAATGAATAATTTCTGTTGTTCAACGTAAGAAATGTTTACTTAATAAAAGTTTATTTTTACACAAAAATCTGTAGTTTCAATTTGATTGTATGACATTATAGTTTCAAAGATGCGGGATCTCGCGTGATTTCGCGCGGGATTGAGTAATCCCGCATATCAATCCCGCGGGATTGCAATCCCTAAACGAGCATAAATTGCTTGGCAACCATATTAAAGTAATCGAATCGCAACCCGTGGAATACTTAATATTGACTATTGAGAAGTTCTGGTGGCCATCTGTGGTCTTCATCATCAGTTCCACTTCACCAAATGATGCTTTTCGAGAGCAACTGCACGAGTTACTATAAAAAATACCCAAATTGCTATAGGTGTGCTTATAATATTTGAAGAGTTCCCTCGATTTCTCTGGGATACCATCATCAGATCCTGGTGGTGGTGGTACCTTATCATGGTACCACCACCCTTGGTATACCTATCTCCTTTCCAACAAAAAAAGAATCATCAAAATCGGTTCATAAACGACGAAGTTATCCGCGAACACACGTAAAAAAGAAATATACGGTCGAATTGAGTAACCTCCTCGATTTTTTTGAAGTCGGTAAAAAAAAATCACATAAACAAACAGCTGTTCTATACATTTTGAGCGCGTAGGTATTGCACTTTTCTATGAAACAGCAGATTTTTTTTTAATAACCGACGATATATTTCAACGCAGGCGGGTTCAGAATCATGTACTGAATCCATGGTAAAAGTTTTCGCGTCGATGTCCCTGCCACCCTGTATAGGGGTAAAAAGGGCTAATTTCGTTTATATGAAAAACCTTATATTATGTCATAAAGATAAGTGTAGGCAAAATACATAGTACAATTTAATACTTTATTCGAAAAAATCCTAATTTATACTACTAAAAATACTTAGTCGAGGGCGTCGGAGTTCATTTCAAGTAGAGCGTTTTTCCTGATGTAGTTCTTCTTAATGTACACATCTGGATGCATCATCACGCCTTTTCTCGAAGCTTGTTCTACAATGTCCTCTGAGACGATAACGTTGGGGCCGGTCTTCACCAGCTTCTCTTTCAGCCTGTCCGGTTCGTACCCGAACACGTTCAGGCCCGGATCGCCGTGTTTCAGGTAGTCTATCCGCCACACAGGAGGATCCTCTCCATCCTCTGCGTCCACTTTGTAGTTCATTCTGTCTCTCTTCCTGCTTATCTCCACTACTCCTCCCATGTTCATGTCCGGGACCTCCACAGACATCGACAGCTTCTCCTCAGAGTAGTCCCCGAAGTCTTTCCTCCCCTTCAACTTGTCTTTGTACTTTATCTTGTGAGGATAGAACTTCCTGATCTTCTTCCGTCCGCTGTACGGCGTCCTTGCGCTTTCTTTATTTAATTTCGACCGTTTCTTCGGTTCTCTCTCTCCATTTACTTCTAGTTTAATGTTAGCTTTTCTCTTTTTATGTTTGTTACTTGCTATGTCTTGCTTGTTTTTGTAGTATCTAGAATCGCTAACTTGTAGAAAATTTGACAGGTCTTCGCTGTTTATTGATGGGAATAAAGTTAAGTGGTAACCAGCGGGCGTCTGAGTCGTTTTATCCATGGATAGTTTCTTGTACTTCAGCTGCTGTATGGAGCGCTGTATGAGGTTCTTGAGGGTTTCGTCTTGGACGATCATGTTGCACGGTACAGTGGGGAAGTTCTTACACAGCACGTTTTGCATCATGGCTAGAACATTCTGAGGTTGATGCTGTTGCTGTTGTTGTTGCTGCTGTTGTTGTTGCTGCTGTTGTTGCTGCTGTTGCTGTTGCAGAGCCACAGAGTTATCTTTCTGGAAGTCAGACACCATCTTAGAAATGAGTGCGTCGTTTCTTATCATCATCGCATGAGACCGGATGAAGTAAAATGTTAAAAATAGCAGTGCGAAATGAAGCCGCGTCATTTCTAGTTTGTGTATCTGGAACAAATTAAATAGTTTAGTATGGATATGACAGGAAAGGTATTTAACTATTTACACGTTCTTAAATGTTTTATATACCATGAGAGTCTTGTTTCTGTCATTATTTCTGTGTTGGTGGTGCCCGAGTCCTATCTTCCATTATTTCTTTGGACCATTTTGTTTGTGATAAAGCGATGCTGACTGATAACTTTGGCGTCACACACTCACATCCTACTGCCTAGGTTCGTACGTAAGTATTACTAAAGTATAAACTACGGAACGATCGGTGTTTACAGGGAAAACTAAAACGTGAAATGTGGTTCAACATTGGTGCCGATTCCCTTGTTCACAAACTAAACTAAATTTAAGTTCAGTGCATCTTTTTCTTTCTATTTCATTAAGAAAAGGACAGAAGATACATTTTAGTTTAGTCCTGTCAAATTAATCAGCGCCTGTCACTACTCCATACAAGTTTAGACGTGATTAAAAACTTGATTACTAAAATTACGTCAAGCGCTGATTAATTTGACAGGACTAAACTAAAATTTATCTTCTGTCCTTTTCTTAATGAAATAGAAAGAAAAAGATGCACTGAACTTAAATTTAGTTTAGTTTGTGAACAAGGGAATCGGCACCAGTGTCTTTTGGGAGATAACAATTTCTCTTACCATAAACTTTTTTAAAGCGGCTTTTTAAAAATGGATACGATCATCAAATACATTCAAATTCTGTACCTAATGAATCCAAAATCTTTCACTGTTTTCGCTTATTCAATACCTATCTAATAAAAATATGCAAACCTCACAGAATTTATGGATTACAGCTACAAAATTTATTACTGAAATGAGAACTTATAAAGAAAGAAAAAAGTTAAACCACTTACTTTTGGCAGCTCCTACGATATATCCAGTCGATATAATAATGTGTTCCTAATACTAATAACAGCTAAATCATCACGTAGTGTATACTCCAGGGACGGCAGATGATTGTAAATGTTTCTAATTCATGGTGCACTTGGTAATGAGGCCTGCGCTCGTCGAGAGCCGCAGGATGTGGGGTTGGTGTGTTTGTAAACCGCGCTGTGTTTGCCACATGCTATCGCCTGTTGTTTGTAACAATATTTAGGTTTGGCGCGTGACTTAGTTGTTTGTGAAGTGTAGGTACTTACATTTTGTAAGTACCGTTAGTATTTCGGATTTTTACGTAAAAGTGTGGTCTAGCATAGTAATATTGTTTTGTTTTAAAAATGGAAGATGTGGATGACTAGTAGTTTTATTTAAAAGGTGTAGGTTATTGAAATAACTAAAAGCCTGAAAAAGGTAATTGTACCTACTCATTATTCTAAACTATGCTATGGGACTAACACCGAAACGGCAACATACGACATAACTCGACAACATGTATGAACTAAGTACCTGGCTGGTGTCGTCGCTCGTCGGTATCACAGATAATTCGGTACTAAGCAATCGCAATGCATTCATCGTTTTTGCGTTTCCAAGGCTTGCGTCGGCGAAGACACTCTGCACTCCTGATTGGCGTCTGCCCTGCCCCTGATGCATCTCTATGACCAGCCTAATTCCAATTCAAACTACCTAGATAAGTAGGTTCTTTATCTGTACATTCTGGCACGAAGAGAACTGTTGTTTGCGGTCAGAAATGGCAATACAAGGAGAAAAAGTTGTGGAAGACTGTGAGGGAGACCTTTATCTAGTTTACATGTAGACTTTAATTTAAAATATAAAAACAGGGAGTGCCTCCGCTGCCGGCGCCGGCTCCCGATGTAGCTGCCGGCGCCGGTTGCTGAATTAACTGCCGGCGCTAAGTTTGGAAAAAAAAGCGCAAAACGGGGTTGGCAATTTGGCATAATGGAGCAGATTGGCGGGGTACGCATAAAATATTACTAAACATTGTTAGGTAATTAGCGCCCTCTATATTTATAATTGCTGAAATAAAACAGTGTCATCTAGTGGCGAATAGCACTAACATTATCTACAGTAGACAACAGTTGAACAAAGTAATTCTACTATTGGTTAACAGATGTCACTGCTTAACTCAAAATAACTAGGTACTTAGTTTGCCACAAAAAGAACGCATAAATAAGCAGTTATGATTGATTTTGCTGTCTATGATTAAATCTAAAGGTTTCTAATGTCTATTGCTACATTCTAAACACATTCATTCACGCATTTTTCCCCATATTGGTAGGCACACACAAAATTTTCCCACAATACAAAACATATTGCCAGTTAGGTATCACAATGTTTGGCTAAAGAGTCTGCGGTTACATTGTTTGCTGGTGGCGGTTGTTGCAGTCATTATAATTTCCTTTCCTAGATACCACCTGCGAAAAAATTATAGGTCGCCAGACATTATTATTATCATTCGAACAAAATACCTCTAAGTCAATAAAATAAAATTAAAATCATTAAGCAAGTACTTACACCTTTGTAAAATAACCCCAAAAAAGCATCACAGAATTAACTTCTAACTGGATTCGAACTCTGTCCGCACGCGACCATACTTTACAGCCACAAAAAGAACTCCTTGACATAAACGGAAAGGGTTGAAAAAAACAAACATATCTCGGAGTGGAGGCCCTCCATCAAATTCATTTACAGGCTAGTAAAACGGACGAGTATAGTAGAAAAAGTGTACGTATGGGCAGTTGCTGAGTGAGCGGCGTTTTTGTTGGTCAGCTGAGGGAGTGGAATAGTGTGGATGAGGTAGGGACATTTTATTAGGGAAGCTTTGTTAAGTACGTTTTAGTGTTGTGGAGAAATACACTCTTAGTGTAACCGTGGAGTTTCTTGCCGGCTCTTCTCCATAGGAAGCGACCAATTGGAACCGTGCACCTAGCTATGCTTTGCAACCAACATTCCTATGCTTTGCACATGTTAAGTAAAACGGCCAATCGAGCAACAGTCTTGACGGCGTATCATGGTCTAGTAGCCTCAACATTGAGATATGGAATTATATTTTGGGGTAATGCCACGGGTAAAGATGTAGTATTTAAGTGCCAAAAAAGGTGCATAAGAGCTATATATAATTTACGGATAACAGCTGCAAACCGTTTTTTAAAAATACGAAAATATTAACTATGCCGTCGTTGTACATCTATGAAACGTCAATGTTCGTCAAAAATAATTTACATAAATTTGCTCGAGTAACTAGTCAGCGCCGTTGTGATCGGTTACAAACAGTCGGATCTAGTACTGCACTATACAGAAACAGTATTTTTGTAATGGCTCCAAAGGTCTATAATAAATTACCAAAATGTATAAGGAGTGAAGATAATGTCCGCAAATTCAAAAGTAAATTGTATTTATTTCTAATAGATAAGACGTATTACTCTATAGAAGAATTTTTAAATGATAAAATATGACATTACCAGCCCTTTAATATAATTAACCATTGACATGCATGTAAAAATAAATTATAATTGATTAATTAATTATTTATTAATGCATTTAATTGACATTATTTACTCGAACGTGACTTTGTATTGTATAAATTCAGAATTATTGCTAAAAACTTAATATATTTGTACACCAATTTCATTGGTAGGACATAGAGCTCGACTAAAATGTAAGTATACATAAGACCTTTATTGTAATACCTGTGTTCACAAATAAAGATTGATTGATTGATTGAGCTTCTGACGTTTCATAAGTGCCCTTGTAGGTTTATGTGAAATAAAATATTTTGAATTGAATTGAATTGCTGTCTGGGGGCGTAACTGTACTCTGATAGGTTATTATTACATAGTTCAAGTACCTACTTATTTCTAGTCATCCAACTCTTAAGTTGAAAAAACTTTAGGATGCCTGACATGGCCCTGCTATAACCGACCTACTTTCAGAGCTGGGCAAAATACATGCTTTGCTTTAATTAAAATACAAATTACAAAATATAATCTCGCACGTATTTAAAATACGAAATACAAAGTATTTTTAAGTCGTGTATTTGAAATACAAAATACAGTATTTTAACTATTTTCATTTAAAATACAAAATACAGTCAGGTGTTAGGTTATGTAAATAGAATATAACTAATACAGCCCAGTGTTGCCAACTTTAAAGATTGACATATTTAGCGGTCGCCATTTTGCTTACGAAAGCTATCGAGGGCAATTTTTTGCATAACGCACACATTAATAAGATCGCTAAATGTATTTATATTCAAATGTATATTGAAGCCATAAATATTTGAAATACTAACTACAAAATACCTCAGCATCAGGTATTTGAAATACCAATTACAAATTACATTTTTAAGAAGTAATTGAATTACAAATACTAAATACTTATTTGAATTTCAATTACATATTTTAATTACAAGTAATTCAAATACTGCCCAACCCTGCCTACTTTACTTGTGCGACTTTTACGGGCAGATAATACGTGTACAGAAAGATTGGTTAGGCTTACAGACTAAGTATATCTTGCACTTGTTACCTATGCTGTATCGTATGCGTAACATGTGCCGACAAGGAGTTTCCTTTCATCAAAAGTGTTAAGGTATTTAGGACAGCAATTTAATAAAATTGTTGTTCCCAATTCCTGTTTTCTTAATTACGAGGAGCAAGACCCTATATTCCTACGCCCTCGTATGTAACAATTTGTTACTTTGGAAAACTAGACAACGGTTTCTACATCACCATGTCCTTCCTATTCTTAACCGCGCCGCTCTGCAACCGTCGCGTCAGCGGCGGTGACACAGCGCCGTCATTTGTGGCGCTGACCGCCGTGTGTGTTTGAGTGTGTGTGTGTGCGATTTATAAACGCCGTACCAGTCGTGTCAGCGTTTCCGAGGGAAATGTCTTCCGATTAAATGAATGGGTTTCATATTTGAATATGGCTGTTTTTGACTCATATAGATTTCAATCATTTAACCAAGAGTAGCCCAGAACAAGAAAGTTTGTAGGTTATCAACTAGACAAAATTCTCTAGACTACTTAGTAATAATATATATGGTAATTTAAGCATAATCAGCCTATAATGTTCCCACTGCTAATCATCATTCGTTTTTAGTTTCATTCGTCTTGTTCACATAAATATTAAAGTTTAGCAGGTAGACCACAAAAAACTAAGTAAATTATTTCGATTTCTGTGAGGTAGATGCAGTTTGTTACGAGTATTTAATTAATAGAACTTTTTTGTTCGTGGATAATATTGGTGACGAGTATTTAGCGCAGTGTTGTGGTTATTATTATCAAAAAGCAGGCATAAAATATATTGAAGAGATCAGATCAGATCAGAGAATATTATTGCGCTGCGTAAAAGTGAAGTGAATATCTAATGAAACCGGACTAAGTGTGAGTGTTATCATTAATATATTTCATATTTTACTAAACATAAATCTTAATCAAGGGTATTGTTGATAGAACAGAGGTATTGTTGAGACAGAAGATGCCTTTAAAGTTTTAAATTCATTGTGAGGTTTAATTCGATTAGTGAATAATAAATAATAAGGTATTATGTGTAATAAAAACAATGTTTTTCTTTGTTCTAGAGAAATACTGTGAGGGTTAAGAGATATGAGGAAGGGGCTTATTATCGAGTAGCAGCGACGTCAAATGGTGAATGAAACAAATGGTTTCATACCAACGAGACATTTTGCTGAATTATTAAAAACACGTCATTATGAACCGTTCGCCGTGCACTCTGAAGGCTTGCATCACTGAAGACCAGCTAGAAAACCGTTTTTGACCTTAAAATATTGACCGTACCAACTTAATAAACAACAGATTCGTTATTGCATGAATTTATGGTAACGAATTTTTTAAGCACGTTTCAATAGGGTGTTTGTCGTATTTCTTGCAGATATACCGAAATTGTTTAATATTATTTTAGTAATAGTATTATTTTAGGATAAAAATTTGAGGTTTAGTTTCAATCTTCTTTTCGTAAAGAAAATGCTTTAACCTCAATAACAACCAATATTTACTAAAGTCAAATAAAATGTAAAATAATTAATACAAATAAAATATAAACAAACTGCCCATATTTAACCTTAAAATTACCTATTCTGTAAGTAGTTTTTTACATTTTAAGTAGTCTAATATTCTTATTTATTACTTAATTACTTCGACCATGATCAAAGCTTAATATTTATGGTGAAAAAATCCATTAAAAATTTAAAATATTTCATAATTTAAATATGTCTAAATAATACAAACTGCTTCTAAGTTTCTTGACATCTATTTCACATTTTATTCAGCTGAAGTAATGATAAATAATTGTAGCAGTTTATTAACTTATGTAAAATAAATATAACGAATAAACATATTTTTTTTAATTTTGTTATCATATATCACGCATTTTTTATTCTAAAACCTTTATTGCAATAACAACATAAAAAAGCAGCAATGTTTAAAAAATATTAATATCGAAAACAAAAATAATAATATTTGCAAAAAACCGCACTGTGTTTCACGAGATTAGAACCTGAGGCAGTTTGAATTCCATACCAACGCTTAACGCTTTCTGCTATCTGCACTTGTTAAGTTACTATCGAATTTTAGCAATGCCATTAACTGGTCAAGTTCACGCGCATAGTGCGTGTGTGCTAGCATGTTTAAAGCGACGGAAATATATTGTTGTTTCGTGTAACTGCGTTATCTGTCTTGTGTGTATCGTGTTGCTTACACATACAAATGTACGAGCTATACCGCGTGTTCACAGCAATACGACTCTTAGCGTGCTCATGCACTTTTGAGCGCTTACTGTACATGCTGGTTTCTTCACGATGATTTTCAGTGGTGATGAAATAATTTACACAAAGTAAAGCGCCTATCAGGGTTCGAACCTACGACCTAAGACTCGTAAACCGCGGCCACCACTGGCCCATCACCGCTACTTTACACACCACTACTTCGACAAACTCCCGCCGCAAGCTACTTAAAAACACTAGGATTCTAGGAATGTTATCGATAGAAACTCAAACGTCATATACCTACTCAGATTGAAAGTTTCATAAAAGAAGCATTAGGTACTGAGCTCGATCAGTTTGTGTTTTTAATTACTTAAAACTGTAATGTATATTAATACTAGGGATGTTACGGAAGTCGTTTTACTGGAACCGGAATCGGAGGTTTTAAATTTGATTGATTGGAATTGGAACCAGAACCGGTGTCGAAGATAGAAGTAGAAGAAAGATGTGTTATGGGAAGGCTTAATGAAACAATTTATTTATTGAATTATATTTAAATTGTTTCATTAAGCCTTCCCCTTTATGAAACAATTTAAATATAATTCAGTCTCTTTAATCAGTCAAACAATAGCGATAACATCCACAAACAAAACAATAAACCGAGACTTCGAGCGCGAGCGTGTATAAGATAAACTAAAATTATACTGGCGATGGGTTAAAACTTGTTTGTACGCGCTCTAGTCACGTGCATCGATGCGTTTCGAACTTCGGTATAACTCTGATTCAAAGTTATCGGAACCGAAGCCGGAATCGGAGGTGTAAAATTAATCGGAAGTTCCGACCTTTCGGAACCGAAATCGAAGCTTCGTAACATCCCTGATTAATACTATGAAATGTGTCTATGTAAATTAACCTATTTATATATTGGTTTATCTACAATCGTTACACTGTTTAGCCAATTAACACAAGACCACATAAAAGCCAAGAGCACAATATTAAGCGAAAGGCACAGTTTTTTTTTACAGATTTGATACATAGTTTTTACACAATTTTAATAGTTCGTGAGTAACATTGTTATCTTTTTTGGTGGACTAGGCGCTTGCATTTTTGAAGTGAAGTGCAACAAATATCAATCACACGCAGACACATCATCAGCCCACAGCAGTCCACTGCTGGACATCAATCAATCGACTCAGTCTGTCGCAGTCCACTGCTGGACATAGGCCTCTCCCAGGCTGCGCCACAACACTCTGTCCTCCGCCTTCCGCATCCAGTCTATCCGCCACCTTTTTAAGGTCGTCGGTCGTTCGTCGCTGGGGGCGACCCACGCTACGCTTGCCGATACGCGGTTTCCATTCCAGGACATGTCTGCTTCACCGGCCATCGGTCCTTCGATAAACATGGCCAGCCCACTGCCATTTTAGCTTCAGTAACTCCGGTTATTTTCTGGATCATTTTATTTCTGATCTTATCCTTCAAAAAATCTCCGGGCATAGCCCGCTCCATAGCGCGCTGGGCGACCTTGAATTTGTGGACCAGCCCGACTGTCAGTGTCCACGTTTCGGCACCGTATGTCATAACGGGGAGGACGCACTGGTTGAAGATCTTAGCCTCTAAACACTGCGGGATTGGCGACAAGAAGATTGCTGGACAAAGGCCTCTCCTATTGCACGCCATTCAACTCGATTTCGGCAACTCTCATCTAGCTGCCACCAGGCACTTTGCGTACATGGTCGCTCCAATAGCAATCCCTTCATCACAATTATTAAGAAGACTGAAAAGTCTTGGAAATGACAGAAAGACAAACATAATGATCAATCATCACTTCTTTGTAAGGATTATGACATGACTATTTTTGACACGTCTGAAATTCTCAGTGGTTTACACTTTAGACAGTGTTCTATCAATAAGTCAGCTATTATTAAAAAAAAATACAGATCTAGAACAGAGTCAAAGTCAAATAATTTATTTCAAGTAGGCACATAAAAGACATTTTTGAACGTCAAAATTTACAAAAATAGAATTGATTCTAGTCGCCCCTTCCAAAAGGTAGTCTTCGTATGGAGAAGAATGGGCAAGAAACTCCACCGTTACTCTTTTAAAATGTTTTACAATATTTTGTAAATATTAATTATTTAATTATATGTGAAGACGATGCACCTGGAATAAGATTACTATAGGTACCATAATAGATAAAAATAATAAAAAAATTAAGCAATGACAGATAAATTAATTATGTGCTGGATACATATTTATAGAACAAAGACTAAGAATATAAATAAATTCATTTATTTCAGGTAACTAACACCCATAGCCAAACATAAATGAACAAATAAGATCAATAAAAATAAATGCAATAAAATCAAACATCAATTAAAATTAAATACAATAAATCAAACATCAATTAAAGTAAAATCAAATGAAAATTAATTACGTTAAATCGAAACAAAATAAATCAATTAATGAAATGAAAGCAAAATATAATATTTTCACCGAAGGTGCAGATGTACACTCAAGAAGTAGGTAATGCCTAAAACGAGCCTTAAACCCTAAACATAACTATTGCGTAATAATTTGACGTAGCAGCTCGTAGTAATAATTTGACGTAGCACCTCGTAGACATTGCTACGAGGTGCGTAGCAGGTCCGCTACGAAGTTTAGTCGTAACGGCTATTAGGCCGCACCTTATTGAAATCAGTCTGATGTTATGAATATTCTAAAACATCTATTCATTTATCTGGTTTTTCTTCAGTTTTGGCATGATTTACCACAAAAACTGATCAAGGTGGGACAATGGGGCGAGGAATCTTCAAGAGTAGGGCGCAAGTATTCAATCTAATAACAAACTATGGACACTAATCTGTGGTGATTATGGAGCCTTTTGGGCTTTCATCGTAGAAGTCATTAGGCATATTTTCAGCAATAGACATAAAGACTACCTATACCTCAGTACGTGTTGAGGTTTGTTTCGTTGGCGACTACTTTCTGTAACGTAAATATTTTATTATTTTTTATTCGCCTCCATCTGCGTTACATTAAAGCCTCCACGAGTGATGCAATACTAAAGTCCGTCTTGCGCATCATGCCAGCCTGTGCAGTACACCTTGCTACCATCCCTTTCTGACTAGCTTTCTTACAACAGCACGAGCGGTTCTCGTACAACTGAAGTCGTGCCGACACGACACAAGACGTTAACTCCCAGAATCATGAGATATAGAAACGACACTGTATTTATATTCAACTTTCTAAGCAGTAGGCAAAACCTCCATTGGGTAGAAATTCGTTCTTATTTCAAACACCATTCGCGTTACGTACGTTGCAACAGTATTGATACAGTTTCCACCAATGGCGTCGCTCGCAACAGTTTCAAACGCTGCGATTGGTGGACGCGATGTAGCGAAGCGGGGGCGTGCCCACTTCATTAAGGCGGATGTCGCTACAAGTAGGCTTTTTACGTAGTTTGTTTTAGGGATGGCTATGATTGTTAGGGGAGGAACAGGAACGGTGCGACAGTTTGAGAGTTTATCTTACATGACGTCTTCGTATGTATTACTTAGCAAAACGATAATTAAATAACAAAAGCAATGTGTAATATCATAAATATGATTAAATATTAGGTAAGTAGGTACTTATACTTCTTTGTTTCTCTATGGTTAGATGTCTGAAATTGTGATGATGACGCAAAATCTGTTTCTATTTTATAAATTAATAAAGCCTCTCGAAGACATATTGAAAAAAAAAGGACTATAAACTTTTGTCAGGAATCACCAAATTGTTAAACAAGTGTGTTAACGAACACATTATCAACCTGCGTAAAGTAGGACTTTAGCAATGAAATGACTAACAAAACAATAAATTAACAAAAACGTCTTATACTTAACTTACGTATCCACAACATAATTCCAAGGAAATGTAATTCTAAACGACACAAAAGGCACATGGAACCCTCGTCCTCAAACAGGAACAGTGCGAGGCGTCCTTAAGCGAGGCGTCCTCAGGCGAGGCTAAGATAAAGGAACACAACACACTACACAGTATATCAGAGAGCTCTCGTGTCTCTAAATTACTTGCTCAACACAATATCCGGGAGAATAGACTGTGGAGCCGAGAAATAAAGAAGACGTGGTATATAGAATAAAGATGTAAGATTTAGTAGTGTAACAACGGCAGAAAATCTATTTGATAAAGTGTTCTTCTGGCCAGCTCCATTACAATGACCAACTAAAAACTGCTACAAAGTTTCTACTTTATCATCTCCTTTGGAGAGGTGCTGGAGAAATTAGAGACGGTGCATCTACTTTCATCTATCTGTGTATAGGGTGGTTCAGCACATTCAAAACCTGACCTGTGACCATTCCTATTATCATTTTAGAACATTTAAAGTTTTTGATGACATCTATCTACTTAGTAGGTGCAGTGATCAAAGCTTACTGTATGTAAAAATTCATTTGTCGTAGGACTATTACAGATAAGATAATCATTTATTTGCTCAAACATGAATACAATACATACACACAAATTGTCAGCATGATGTTAAAAGTTTATACATTACATGCTCAAGATTAAATATCAGCAAGTCCATACATGCGTGTCATACGTCCACGGTCCACGGCACTTCTCTTGTGTTTCTCTGATTCGTACTCGTACAAAACTGCATATTACGCCTCCTTTCTTTACGAGGAGTTGTTGTTCTTTATCCTGCAGTACCTACTTCATCATCTGTCTTGCCTTTTCCCAACTATGTAGGGGTCGGCTTCTAATCTAACTGGATGCAGCTGAATACCAGTATTTTACATGGACCGTCTGCCTATCTGACCTCCACAACCCAGTTATAGGGTAATACGATACCCCTTGGTAAGACTGGTTGTCAGACTTTCGAGTTTCTGACGACCCGTAACGACTGTCAAAGATCCACGAATGACAGCCGGAACCAACGGCTTAACGTGCTTTTCGAGGCACGGAGGGATCTCGGTATGTATACGTGGTTACCCATCCACAGACCAACCGCAGCAAGCGTAGCTCTGATCGATCGACCTGTGCGGCTGTTATTAGGTACTTGTAAGGAATTGTATCTCTCACTATAGTAAACTGTTGTTCAGAAGTAGTTCACTATTCAGCACTACCCTGCTTTAAAGTGATTTAACTTGATACTCCAGGCGTTGGTTGTTATTTATAACTCGTTTCTATATTTATGGAAGCTAATTTCACAATCTAAGTGTAGTAAGTAACCACAGTAGACCACAAACGCGTAGCTCTTTATTCTCTATGTTCTTACTTCGTTTAATGCCTTTCAGATCTTTTATCTTCCCAATTACTTACCTTAAAGCTCCCACCTACACCATCTAAAAGAAAAACATCTCAAAAATAAACCACATATAAAATGAAAAAGCAATTTAAAATAAAACTACTAAGTACCTACTGTATAATATCTTCCGGGCGTCGCAGGGGTGAGGCTGTGAGGGCAGGAGGGAAGGGGGGAGGGTAGCAGAACGATATTCAAATTGCGAACATTTCATTTTAACGCTTGCGAAGATATTCGCGCGCTCCCACGCTTGTGTAGGGTTGGGCGCGGGCGCGGTTGACGGTCGATAGATTTAATTTTGGATGGCTTTGTTTTTGTTTGTCTTTTAATAATAACAATTTAATTAGATACGAAACTTGGGGACCTTCATAAGTAAACTCCTCTATCCTGCGAGTGGTAGGATAACAATAGTTTTTCTATAGTGATTTAGATCTGCAACCTAATTGCGTGCCACAGTTTCAATCAAAATCCGAGGGTTTTGAAGGACATTCCTAATCCACTGCTTCATAGGTTTGAAAAATTCGTCTGCTCAACAACGTAAATAACCCGATGAACGTCGTTGAACTAGCAAAATGAAAGGTAGTACGATCAATTGCCATTTTATAATGTGTGTTACGCAATTAGGTATCCCGCTGGGTAGCTATCACAAGCATCATCAAAATACAAGAACACTCACTGGTATGAGGACTTGTTTCCATCTATTTCATTTATCCGTATCGTGTCCGACAGATTATATTGGCTGACAGCTGTGCAGCTTGTCCATAATCCACAATTCTATGAATATTTCTGGTTTTGTCTCAAGACCTCAACTGCTAACTGTTCTTCACTTCGCTTACTTTACTCTGATGAGTGCCTTGTCTGTGTTTCTTTTAATAATCGTGCATTAGAAATAATACACCGAAATTTCTTTATAAATCTATTCTAAAACCATCGACACCACCCCATCCCTATCCCAAGTTGAGACGTTTGCGAAATGTTCACATTTCGCGAATTGATCGTTGCTCTGCGGAATTCTCATTTGCGCCTCGTTCCTCTACCGTGCCCCCCCTCCCGTTCCGCACGCTCCGCCACACCTCACCCCCTCCGACACCCTCGCTCAGCCACACCTGTATCTGTTACGTATAGAGGATGCTCCCATTTTCGGGAATTATATCCGTGTGTGGGAATTTTGGGAAATGTACTGTGGTAATGTAATGTTATGTGTTATGTGTTATCGCAGGTAAATGAAAGGAGGTTAATGTACTCCTACAGGCTGATGTCGAAGGCGGCTGTGAAATAATCAAGAGAAGATTTTAACGACCCCGACCGTCTCTGTCCCTCTAATCATATTTAACTGGGGTTCAATTTAGTATTGTTAAGCACACATTATTATTAAAAAAGTCCCAATCCAGTATCTAATTTAAAGAAAGTCTACTGTACCAAACACGTATGACCTTCACAGGCATAAAGTTCTAATTCATCTTCCTTGATATCAAAAGTTAACAAAGTCTCAAAACACCCCGTACAAACATCCCGATCGGCTTTAAACACAAAACGCGCAGATATTCAGTTATACATTGATAATTACTCGTCACCCTCCCACCTCACCCTCCTGCGACAGTCACCCCCCCGGCCCTCTCATTGTAATTTAAATCGAATTCCCGCCGACAAGTAAATTGAAATATTTCAATTTGAACGCACCTTCCGCTCTGACGTTCGATATTTGAATTTAGAATTAAGATGGCGACGGTTACCGTTAAGCTTGATTTTATTAAACTTTTGTGTTGTCGTATTCACCATAAATATGTACCTAATTATGTTTGAAAGAGTCCTGAAAATAAATAATCTAGCAGTTAGGTACCTAGCTTGTTTAGGTCGGTAATTTGGTTCAGCTTACTGGATCAAAAGCTCTCATTACACAGCTTTGAAAATATCCTTAAAGATCTTTATAACAATAGATTGGATCTTTCCAAAAAACTTCTATTTTTATTATTACACTATTCCAGTAAAAGCAAATTATTCTTAACTAGCTGACCCAGCAAACTTCGTTCCGCCTAATAGTCAATGAATGTGCTTGTTTAGGATTTTAAAATTTCTACTACCTACGTACCGAGATATCAAAAAAGCCGATCCACACAAAATGTATGAGAACGTGAATTTTCTTCATATTTTTTTTTCGTGTGTTTTTCCTTATTTTCTCACCGTTTAAACCTTCCCTGGACTACGACAACCATTTCAAAACCAAAATCAGCTAAATCGGCCCAGCCATTCTCGAGTTTTAGTGACACTAACGAACAGCAATTGATTTTTATATATAAAATACATATAACGGTGCATATGAAGATGGAAATTGAAGACGACGATTTTTCCACGAATATCCTTGGCACGCTAAACTGTGTCAGACAAAAACGCCAAAACATTTTCTGGAGAAGACCTGAAACAGTGACTAAATCACCATTTTTTATGCATAAAGTTCTTATTTAATTAAATAAATAACACAACCCCCAACCTTTAAAATCACTGATATAGGTAATACTTTCACTAACAGCTTCGAATAAGCATGAATGATTCAGGACATCAGACAAAAATCGCACAATACCTTAAACATATTATCATTTAGACTAAAACGAAGAACGAATATGCATTTTTCCCAGTGAAACATAATTTAGATGACAAGATATAGCAGAAAACCAACGATACCATACAAATATGCCACAACGCATCACACGGAGAACTCATTACAATATGACCAACAAAAGTTATCGCCGTCATCTCATACCAGCCGAGCATATTCCACGCATTAAGACCACAATAACTAAACAATTAAACAAAAAAACTTCAGAACAATAAAGAAATAAAAACGAAACGGAATCCACGACGCGAATAACAAACATAATTGTGTTTTTTGTGATTCATTCAATACACTCTTTGTCCGCAATAAAAAAAACTGGTTCTCAAAAAAGTCACCTTTATAAATTAAGTTTCAGCATTTACCAACCAATAGGGATGCAGAGGCGGGGTCTCGGAGCTTCTCCATTGGCAGAGCCAAGCCTCTCATCTTACAACATTTTATATAACCGGATGATACAACATATACAGTTAACACTACAGTGTGAGAGGGACAGAGATATACGTTTGAATACAGTGTGTCGTTTCGCTCTCGTTCCGTCTCTGTCGCGCGTCGCGGCAGCAACTGTTCGGTTCAAAATGAATCAACAGTGTTCGAAACAACTCGGCGGAGTGCGTCGCCTTAACTGTAACGTTCGCGTTCCAAATTCGAATTGCAATTATTTTTTTAAAATTTAAAAATTGGATTATTAAAAAAGTGTTATTGAAACAGAATGTTTTTAAAGTGTTCGTTTATTTGTTAGTTGTTTTTGTTATTGTTGGATTGTTATTTTGATGGAAATGTCTCTCCCGAACGGTGTCGACGTTTCCCAGTTGGTGCAGCACCCAGTGTTGGCTGCGTTGCCGCCGTTCTTCCTCAGAGCTTCGGAAAGATATCAGGTAGATATTTTATTAATATTTATTTAAAATAAAAATGTATTAAGGTTACATTCCTGAAAAGATATAGTGTGTGAAAGTTCTGTCTCTATCTGCGAAAGGTCTTGGTTTTTTACATTTGTCTGTTAAATTTTCTTTGCTGAATTCCTACAAAGTTGTAGGTAGGTGGTGTATGTGTATAATTTGGGAAAAGGGTTTTGTTGTAATTTAAGAGTTGTTGAAATTGTAAACGAATTATTACAAAAATAGAGAGAACTCTATTTGTTTAAAATTAAATGTGATGGCTTCAGTGTCCTTTGTTATTAAAGAGAAAGAGATTTTTGAGGTTTAAAACTGGAACTTAGGTTTAGGTTTAAATACTTTTACTAACTTTAACCTATGTAAATAATTTTAGTCAAATATTATTCAGTTCTACATCGGTATCTAATTGAATAAATTGAACGTTCGACTATGCTTTCAATGAATACTTTGTTAATCTCATTTGATTTAAAGGGAGAAATTTAAGACTTCAGTTTGAAGAACTTTACAATTATTAAAGTAACATTATTAACCACACAATTTAGTTGTGATAGGAATAGCAAACAGTTAAGTTATTTAGGTATTGGTGCCGATTCCCTTGTTCACAAACTAAACTAAATTTAAGTTCAGTGCAACTTTTTCTTTCTATTTAGTTTAGTCCTGTCAAATTAATCAGCGCTTGACGTATATTGACGTAATTTTAGTGGGCAAGTTTTTCATCACGTCTAGACGTGTATGGAGTAGTGACAGGCGCTGATTAATTTGACAGGACTAAACTAAAATTTATCTTTTGTCCTTTTATTAATGAAAAAGAAAGAAAAAGATGCACTGAACTTAAATTTAGTTTAGTTTGTGAACAAGGGAATCGGCACCAATAGGCAATAATATCAATTTGAGCTGGATAAAAACTTGCATATCACCTAATTATTTTCTAAATATTGTAGGTAGGTACTAGAAACTACTTCGGCAGTACCTTTCTCACTTACCTTTCTCTAGTGCAGTATCATTCACTTGTCATAGGTCGTCATTAAATGAAACTAGGGTTTCGTAAGAGGTTGCAAAAATTCGCTCTAAATATTTTTAAACGCACCGTCTGAAACCGCGCGTCGCGTCGGCGGCATAAGTAAACTATAGCGACGGCTTATCAAAACAATGTTCTACCGAAAAATAGACATGATTTTTTCTCTCAGTCTTCTGAAGAGATAAAGATATTTTAAAATGATTTGGGCCCGAGTGCAACAATGATGACTAAATGCGTTTAGCACTAAACGTATTAACAACATAATTCTGTCTCTGTCAACTTTAGACAATTAACAGAAATGGAACCGTATTTTAAATACTTTTAGCACTAAATGTGTTTAAAGATTTGCGGTGCAAGTGGGCCTTACACTCTATCCTATAGATATTTTTGGTAATTTATCCGGCCTGAATATTTATTCCTGTGTCTATTTTGATCACATTAAAAACATTCTTTTTCGTCGACAGTTCCAGCCAGGCTATCGAGTGAGTGACTTGAACAGATTTAATACAATTAGATACTTACTTGCCTCGTTGGTCTAGTGGTCGCAAGCGCTACTGCTGAGCGTGAGGTCCTGGGTTCGATTCCCGGGTCGGGCAAAGTGTTATTGGGTTTTTCTATCTGAAATTTCTCAGTAGCAGCTCGGAGTCTGGATTTGTGCCCGGTTGATGGCAATAGGCTCGCCCCCTATTACATGGGACTTAAACATAACTGGCGAAATGTGGGTGTACCTGCAACAGGGACACCTCTGCCCAACCCTTCGGGGAAACAAGGCGTGATGTTATGTTATGTTAGATACTTACTTTAGATCAATGAACTCTGCCTACAGCAGTCGATGGTAGAAAAATAATCGAAGTTAAGACAATATAATTTAGTGCTCCAGTATTATCCACAAAAAGAACAATACATTTTTCTTGGCCTAACTTCCGCAGATTTTTCCAAAGAAAACAAAATGGAAGTAAAAAAAAATATAAAAACAACACATTTTACTATGGTAGTAGTATAACGTTTGTAACATAGTTTTTAACTTAAAATTTAAAGCGTTTTATAAATACGGTTCTAGTTAACTTCAACCCCTATTTCAACATACCATCCCGCGGGCGAGTGGAGCTCTGTTCAAACACGGCGGCAACGTTCAAAGGCAGCACGGCAGTCGAGTGTGAACTTGAAGATATAAGTAAACAGTTATAGTTAGTGGCAAGTCGAGTGACAATAGCAAACTTACGGTCGACAGGTCGCGAGTTGGAACCTTTTCTGTTGCGGTGAATGTAGTGATGAAGTTTTTCGTGTCTTAAAAATAAAAGTGAATATGTACTTGATTAATTAGGATAAAGCCGATGTTAAATAAGTGTCATCGATTATCATAATATGCTCTGAAGTTAGGTTGAATCATGAAAATTATGTTTTCGTTATGTCCATAACGTAAACGTAAATCTAACGTAAAACTTAGCAAAAAAAATATGATAAATATTTTAGTTGAATTATGGGAATTATAGGAAGGATCATGGAACATTACCAATGTTCTAATGCTCCACAGTTTTAAAAGGCTCCCACAAACAGGCGCGATGCGACTCTAATAAAATAATTTCTAAGAAAACTTCACGGTAGAACAATTACCGGTGTCGCGTCGCGCCGCCGCGTCGCGCCTCTTTGCGGAAGATTTTACATTTCTGTCTTCTTATTTTTCTCTTCGTGAGCTTCAAAATTTAGGAAGGCATAGGTAATAATTTTATTATAATAAAACTAGCAGTCGTTCGCAACTTCGTCTGCGTGCAGGTATTTTGTATAATTTTAATACAAATATATCCAGGATGAAAAGTAGCCTATCTTTCTTCAGGCTACTTAACCGGAAAATTTCAAAACAATCAGTTCAGTAGTATAGGCGAGTAAACAGACAGACAGGTAGACTCAGTTTCACATTTATTACTTATGTGTGGATATTACCTGTGCAGTAAATCACTGTAATACAATTTATTTTTAAGGTACATTTTGTGACTTAACAATTCATTAATTCATTATTTCTTCTATCTTTTGTGCATAGTCGGTGATTTTTATTAGTATATTTTGTAGAAACAAAATATACTAATAAAAATCACCGACTATGCACAAAAGATAGAAGAAAAATGAAGAAATAATGAATTAATGAATTGTTGTAACAATTCATTAATCTGGGTTCTTTCCAATCGTTTGTATTTTCTTCATTTTTATTAGTATATTTTGTAGAAACAAAATATACTAATAAAAATCACCGACTATGCACAAAAGATAGAAGAAAAATGAAGAAAATACAAACGATTGGAAAGAACCCAGATTAATGAATTGTTAAGTCACAAAATGTACCTTAAAAATAAATTGTATTACAGTGATTTACTGCGTACAGTTTCATTAGCGTTGGATTTTCTCCGGAAATGTAATTAATAAAATGAAAACTTATTAATCCGTAAGTATTCCACAGCATAGTATAGCCACACAGTCGCTGGTGACAGTCAAATTCAAATATTTTTCAAAGGGACAGGTTTTAACCTCAGTATTACTTACATACTTTAAGGCTGGAAAGTAGTCACGCTTTAAAAATACGTGTACTAGCATTTATAGTGACAGACAGAAAAACGAGTAGACAACACATCTATGACATTGGGGGCTTCATTCCTCACCTAAGAACATTGACAACAGAACCCGAATCATGATACCTTGACCCTCATCAAATATCTGTATAACAAAAACACCAAAATATCAGTTTCAAATAACACTTCCTGTAATAAATACATTAATAACAGTTCTTTTACAACAAGTTGTAAATAATTACGCAAATTAAATTACTGTGTCAAGTTCTCCCCTACATATCAGCACTAACACTTTGTTAAATTGTAATATAACACTTTTTGTTTGTAATTATTACTTCTTACAATGTTAATGTTATTGTAACTTACATTCTAGAATGTAATGTGATATTTTTGTAATGTTTATTGAATTACGAATGGTATAAAGGAATTATTATTGTAAATGATACATGATTGTGTTTGTGTGTGGCCAAAATATGGGGTTTAGAAATATTGGTAATTGAAGGTTAACTGTCTAATGAATGTCGGTCGTCAGCTGCCTCTGCGTATTTGATATAATAGCGATTCTTTTCGTCATCTGTCTTTTCTTTTCTCATGTAAGTTGGGGCAGACTTCCAGTCCAGTTAGATGCAGTTGATTATATTATCAACCATATTTTTATGGGGCAATGACTATCTGTTTACTACAAATCTCTTTTAAGACCGTACCTTAGAATGTTTATGAGAATTTTCTTAAAAAACAAAGTCTCTTGTGGTCTACAGATTTCATTCAAATATTGCCTTGCTGTACCAAGCTATGCAAAATCGGCGGTGGTATTACATTCAGACAAGAAGTAGGTAGGTTATAAGTCAATATTCATATTGATGCGTCCGTTGCAAGTCAGCAGCATTAAATGTCTTACCGCTCGCTCTACCATTAGGTATGTACCCTGAACTGCAATGATGACGTTACCTATCATTAAAATTAATTATTTTTGTTTAATTTTTTGCATAGTCCCCTGGGGGACATATAGGTTGCCTTGATTATTGTTATTTTATTCACAGTTGTGCTAGCTAATTACCTATTTGTTAGAATTTTAAATGGCCTTTATTAGGTGACATAATGCCTATATTTACAACATTTTCCATTTTCATCTGCGCTGGCTTTTTAGGAATTCTCCGAATCCCCCAGTCAATCAACTAATTGTAACACCCCCCATCTCTTCCCCACCCAGATAATCGAAGACCTCCTCACACACTACACCTACAACATTGACCCCGACAACAACCCTAAAAAGAAGTTGCTACATAATAACCAGTCTGCTTTGCCCCACCAGCGGACGCCGAAGTGCGCGCGGTGCCGCAACCACGGCGTCGTGTCGGCGTTGAAGGGGCACAAGCGGTACTGTCGGTGGCGCGATTGTGTTTGTGCTAAGTGCACACTGATCGCCGAGCGGCAGAGGGTTATGGCTGCACAGGTGAGTGTTTAGTGCCCAAATGTGATGCGTGCACAGATAGGTTTTGTTGGTTAGGGATACGGATAAGTAAATTGCTTAGTTGTCGTCAGTAGTTGGAAATGTAAAGAGAGGCAAACACTGCATGTGGCCCACATATAAGTCAATCAGTAATCTAAAAATTCAAACATTAAGCCCTATATTAAGTATTCTGTTATACCAATCAATTCAAATTATACCAAGACACAAGTTATACCAATCAATTCAAATTGATTAAATTAGCGATTTTGCAGTATATCTACTGATATTTACAGCTCTAGAGATGTCTCTTTACGTTAGTTAATTTTATAGTACTTGTCAGGTTTTATTCGGTCAGAAACTATTTACACAGTCACAATAAACGCATTAGTATTGGCCCGGGCGCTACAGCTCCCCAAAAATCTGAACAAACTTTAATACTCTTGTAGCTAGAGCGCGCAACCCCAGTGCACAGCCACTCCACACTTATATTTATTTATTTATTTATTTTTTTATTTATTTATTTGGCACCTCAACGACTTGCTCACTTAAACATACACATACAAAAATCACATATAGTTATATAGGTCTTGTGAACTCGTCACTTACAGAAGTGCACAGCACTAGCAGAGAATTTAATGATTACAGGAAGTTTTATTTATCGTTAGTTGAATTATTTACAAAATAAAAATAGATTTTAATTATGAAAAATGTTCACAACTACGATGAAATGTTTAACTAAATAACAAAAAAGACCTATGAAGAAGGAAATGAAAGTGGATATTTAACCGCTATGAAACTTGAATGATATAGTGCTATGTGTAACACATAGTTCCTACAGCCCACTCCGTCTGCGCAGGTGGCGCTGAGGCGGCAGCAGGCGCAGGAAGAAAACGAGGCCCGGGAGTTGAACCTGCTGTACGCCAGTCAGACCACCTCCGCGCCACACCACTATAGTGATCTGCCGGATGAGTCGCCAGGTATGGGCTATGTTGTTTTACCCCGTGGTCACGAGCTACACGCTCAAGCGACAGCGACTGCGGATGAAACAATGCAATAAGTAGTTTATTGCATGCCACGAGTCACCGCAACGCGACTTGCGGAGCGACGGGTGGACGCACGTCGCTTGACGCAAGTCGCATCGCTCGAGCCCGGAACGGGGCCTTAGAAATTTTGTTACGTACGTTTTAGGAAAGATTTTTTTTAACTTCACTTTTGAACGGTGCATTTATGTTAGGTTTCTATTTTTGTTTCTTACTTACAATCGCAATTTTACACACAAGGTAAAACAGGTACTTATTACTCCTGATGATATTCGTGAAATAAGGTGGGGCAACAACTTACTGATAAATGATAAATGATTTTATTTCTGTAAGTAGGTTTGTACAAACACTTTTACACGTCAATCATATTTTAAAACTAGATGAGGTCGGCGTTTCCTATCTGACTACTCTGAGAAGAAAGGCCGAAACAAACTCAGAGGTCTCAGTCTCTTTTAAAGTCCAGACATAATCTTGGTCAGATCATGTGAAGGCCATGTGGATTGGTGTCTGAAGTGGTCTTTTGAGGAAAGCACCACACAGATTGAGAGGGCCTGTCCAGTCAGTGCACGCATTTGTCAGTTATCGTGCAGCTCAACTCAGAATTTAAGGAGCTCAACGATTCGACGAACAATACCAAAAACAGGACATTTGGGTAGGCCACTTAAATTACTCAAACTGTCAGACCATGATTAGAAGTAACTGAGAAAATATTAAAAACAAAACAAAAAGGAATGACCCACAGAGTCTTCACATTCACAATAATTAAAATAATAAAATACTTTAAAAGTAAATATTCATGTCATTGTTTATATAAAATTCATTAATGTCAATGTGTATATAAAAACCCAGAAATAATCTTGGTCAGAGCATTTCATTTGAGGACCATGTAGATTTGTGTCTGAAATGGTCTTCTGAGGAAAGAACCATACAGATTTGAGTGGACCTGTCCAGTCAGTGCACGCATTTGTCAGTAATAGTGTAGCTCAACTCAGAACTTAAAAGGAGCTCAACGATTCGACGAACAATACCAAAGAAGGGACATTTGGGTAGGCCGCATAAAGTATTCAAAACTGCCAGATTATCATTAGAAGTAACTGAGAAAAAAATAAATAAATATATAAATGACCCACATAGTCCTCACATTCACAATAATTAAAATAATAATAATATTAAACTTCACAAGTAAATATTCATGTCATTGTGTATATAATTTTAAAGTTTGCAAAATAAACAAAGTTCCGAAAGTAAATATAGTAAATATATAATATGACAATTTATCTATGTGTGGGCCCCACTGAAGCTTAGCATCCAAAGTTAAGCCCAAGAAAACTGTGCTATCTTCAGGATTCAATTCTTCGCCCTTTATTAACACACTAGTTTTCACCTGTCTAACATGAGGTAGGGTGAACTTAATGCATTTGGTTTTTTTTTCATTAAGGAGTAAATTGTTAACATTAAACCAGTGAACTACTTTTGAGATCGCGCTATTTACATCGTCAGTAACCAGCTGCTGACGTTTAAGTTTAAACAAAAGTGAAGTGTCATCCGCAAACAACACTATATCATGGTTATCCTTTATGAGGTAAGGCAACTGGAGTCCTGTTGTAGGTTTGTAAATTTTTCGAAGATAGGTACTACTGAATTGACTAGGCTCGTGTTTGAGCACTATCTTTACTTCTACCATACTTTTCAAAATTCGGGGTAGATAATTCTTTCATTTTGGCAATGGATCAGAAAACCCTTTGGATTTACAGAATACCACTAAGATCATTTTCCATCCTGTGTGCCGTCGGCCTCTTGTCCAACCTTTAACATTAACATTAATGACGCCAATAGTATTTGTGTGAGGGACAGATAGACTGTCACTATAGTTTCTTTATTCCAAGCGACGTGACGGCGACACGTGTATGTCGCCATCACAATTTCCTCGAACTAGACAGTTGTAGTTCGCCTCAGGCTATCCTATATCACTGGCAGAGAGTGTCGCCAAGAATCTAATCTTACTTGTCCGGAGGCTAGCGCTTCCTTACCCCCGTCTTTGAGTGTCACTTACACGAGTCAGTCGAGTTACTGTAGTGGCAAACGATGTGAATGATTCATTTTAGACTTTTACACCCTATAAGACAATTGTTTGGTAAACCAGTGGATGATGATCGATCGATAACACATTTTTGAAACTTTAAAGCAATGAAGAATTAACCTAAAAACGATCGTTTGGGTGCTCCCAGACTGCGGTCAAACTACTTCGATCGTCGCCGTCGCCTCAAAATCTCAACTAATTATTATTATAGCATAAGACTTTTTCACCCTAAGAACAAACTTATTTAATCTATATAGGGCTAGTTTAATTGCCTGTACAATTTTCCGTCCGGAAATTTGAATTTATCTCCACTCCTCATAAAAATAAAATCACAACAACCCAGTAACTAAAACTCGCCTTAAACGGGTAAAAAAATACAGTTTAAGAAAATAAAAGCGCAGTGGTACCAATTAAGGTACAACGGTGAGTGTTGCCACTCTTACCGACGCAGCGCTGGGGGGTTAAAAAAAAACTTTAAAAAAGTCGCGACGCATTGTAGCAGCGGCGGGTTAGAACACTGCGTCCTAACAGAGCAGTTTTATTTTTTTTGTTGACTGTTTTTCTTTTATGCCAGTTTTGGATAGAAAATGTGTTGGAACAAAAATGGCGCATTCCGCAATCCGTTCAATAAATATTTGCAAAATTCTGCCTGGCCTTTGTGCTTTTGTATGGTCTGTTCTAAAAGTATCAGATGAAAATGTAAACAAAGGAATCAGAAAACATACCTGTAGATACCAGTGTCACTTACAAATTGAGTGCTTTTATTTGATTATTTGAATACGTAAACCCGAAATTCTAATTTTAAATCATCTTAAAGTTGTTTTTCATTTGACAAATCATTGGGAAAGGTAAAGGAGTTAGTTTTTATGGGCCCTCTGTATTATTACGTCTATAAATCGTATTATACCTAAAAATGTAACCAATTTATCATTTAAAATGGTCATATTTTTTAATTACGTCTAACAGAAATCACGAAATCATAATAAAAGAAAATGATGATTCCCGTTAGATGAAATATAATTATTACAACCACTGTAATCTAGAGATCATAAGGAACAAATCAATATGCGTTTCATTAATAGACACCACAATTTTTGGTGGGCCTAATCGCCGAACAAAAAAAACTATCTCTTATATAACTTAAATTTTCGTTCAATCATAATTTTATTTAAAAAAATACATAACATCACGCCTGTATTCCCCGAAGGATTAGGCAGAGTTGTTCCTATACACCCACATTTCGCCAGTTATGTTTAAGTCCCATGTAATAGGGGCGAGCCTATTGCCATCAACCGGGCACAAATCCAGACACCGCGGGCTGCTATTGAGAAATTCCAGATGGAAAAGCTCAATAACAGTTTTCCCGACCCGGGAATCCGACCCAGGACCTCGTGGTCAGCAGTAGCGCTTGCTACCACACGACGAACGAAGCAGTCTTAAAAAAGTGTTGAGATATAAAGTTGAAACCTTCTAAATATAGTTAAATGTGTTAATAGTTCCCTAGTGAGTTATTGCGTAAGAATTTGACCTGAAAACCTTCATCAGTTACTTTTGGAATAGACATTAGTAGCGATCCAATAAACAACTAGAGGACCGGGGAAGTAAGTAGTCTTTATTGTAATCTGTTTTCAAAAACCTGTCCTTCCAAATAATTGATTTGATTGTCTTATGTTATTTCGCCAACCAATCACAGCAACCAATAAGAGATGTTCCACCAGATCTGTTACCAATCAGACACATTATCAGGGTTTTAATAACAGTCTAGATAAGTCTCTCTTGTATCGAGACTTGCTATCAAAACCCCAATTTTCCTCAGTCTTTCATGCGAATACTTGTTTCAATCCAGTCCTTTGCCTCATATTTCTGTCTGAAGTACAATGGCGCACACGAGTGCGTCACGTCTCGCCGTTATTCGATACAGTCGCGCACAAAACGTAATTACTCGTAGACGCGTTCGCTTGCACTTTTGTCACTCAATATGAGGCGGTAAGATGTGCGGTGCAAGTTAGAAGATGTAGCGATTTTAGCCTTAAACATTTGAAAAAAAAATTGCAGTGGATAGGTTCTTAAAAATATTATGTTTGGGTTTGTTTAAGGGAACATAAACAATTCAATTGATTGTAATCTTTTATAAGTTTATAAGACGGCGTTGCAGTGTTTTGCTTTGAAGGGTTTGGGTGGTACTCATACCCTTTAAAACAAGAAAAAGACACATTAATTCAGCTTTGTCGCTGAGATGGCAAGGCATCTTAGATGCCTCTGGTATTGCAGATATCCTATTAAGCAGGCCGCCGGCTTGTTTGCCATAAAATTATATCATCTAGTCGTTTAAAAATTTAGGTTTGTTAAGAAACAAATGACAGTCCATGCTTGAGATTGACTTCTAGTCCTATTTCGTAAAAATCTCTTTTCCCAAAACCCTCTAATTCATTATAACATAATTAAATTCGGGTCTTTCACCACACACTCCCACGAAAAGTGCCAAGAGTTTCAGTCTGGCCCCTGAATGCACGAGTAAAAGTTAAGTTAAAAAGTACTTTTTATTCACACAAACGTGTTAATTGCTGCATGGCGTTCACAGCTTTCTTTATACAAATGTTTATAATTCGCATTGCTTGTGCCGTGCTGCTACATCAAAGTGCGCCCCTACTAGGAGAAGCAAATTAAGGGAATTGGATTATTTAGAGGTGGAGGTTTTGACGTAAATGTTAGTCGAGCTTATTTATTTTTTAGTTTGTGAAAAGGACGATACTTTATATTATTTCATTTCTAGATAAATAAAATTGGTAATTCAGTCTTAAGAATTGACAAAGACATACGGTGTCCGGGCGGGTAGGATATAGGTTTAGAAATAAATTGTCACAGAGATTTTGTAGTAACGGTGAAGACGCTTTACAATACCCGAACTTTTCCTAAACACGATAATTATGCTATACTATAATTGATCATTAACTAGCCGCCAAGAAAAGTCCATGATGAAATCAGATCAACCTATTTTTGTGAGTTTAGATAACACAGATATAAAAACACAAGTCTGATGCGCGGTTTCCATTATCTATTTGATAATCCTAGAAAACATTGAGAAGGAAATAAAAAGATGCGTATACCAGACTAGATTTGTAAAATACTTTTCACATAGCATGTGCAATAGTATCTTCCTATATCATATTGACGAAACAAAACTTCGAACAGTATCCAGAGCCAATAAAATGTATGGTGACTTCAAAGCGAGTCGGATTACCCCTAGTACCGGCAGTTAGTTATTAAATCCGTCGCCAGGTACTTTGAGTCGTGTTTAATGTGTTTTTTCTTACACTTTCTAAATTAAAGGCACTGAATTACGACTTAACGTGAAACTAGCTGTACAAGTGTATACTGCCCTTGTTAGAAAAGTGGATTATGGCTTTAATGTGGTGAGACTTACCGTTTTATTAATGCAATGTAATCCTGTCCCCATTGCATTATGAAAATGTGTAATAAAACACTAAAATCAGTTTTCTTAGAACAATAAAATTATGAAAAGTTCATTTATAAACAGTGAGTCTGGGTATTCGTTTTGGTAATTTTTCTAGACTATGTAGTTTAAAGTATCAGATTAGAAATTAAGACAATAAATCAAAACTGACAATAATTATGTAATGGAAAACCCAAATCCTCATTGCCCGACCTGTAGTTAACCGACCCAGAATGCTCAGCAGTCGAGATTTATATTGTGCCCACGGAGATGTTGAAACAAAAGAAAATGGGTTGTCATTTCTCCACTATCAACAAAAAGGCAACTTACTCGTCTCCAAATAGAAAACAAAAAGATATTTAATAAGTGTTAGTGGCCAGAGTTCACGTGCAATAAAAGAGAGTAATGTTTATTACTGTGATATAAGTATTGTGGGGCCCAGGGGTCCGAGGCCGGGGGGTCTGCATGACATTTCGCGCCCCGCATACCGACATGCTTGTGATAAAACTACGGTACAAAGGAAAGTCGATGGCGGGAAATCTGTTACTTTGTCCCTAAGACAAAGCTGAAATGTCTTATGAGAATGTAATAAGAGATGCGTCCAATAATTTTTCTTTAGATTTGTCGTCATATTTCGTCAATCTACGACCATTAGTTTTATTGTCAGCATTGTAACTTTAACGAATTAATTATCTCTTTATATTTTCTCTATTTTTCTTTGTTTGCAAGTTTTGATACTATCGAGTATTAAACTCGTGGTTTCTTTACTGTGATGTCTGAGCCGAAATATCCTTGCAAAATACATAGTTTGTCGAATCAAAGTTGTTTTTATTGGGTATTTTTTTATATACTCACAACATTTTCTAGTTTTGCTTTCCCTAAACCATTTGTATGCTAGTCCGCTATCGCTCATGCCTTATTCGGTACGAAAGCAATACATTGCTACGATATTGCGGTCCGCGTCGGAATGCGAGCCATATAGCTCCGACACAGTGTATTATTACTTTATATTTTATATTTATCGCGCTGCTTGCTATGTGACGTAAATATTTTATATTAGCGCTGTGACGTAGTTGAGCGGTCACTGTCGTCGAATAGGGAAATTGCGCAACGGGTGCCTCCCTTGCAGGGATACACACATCTCATCTACTGCATGAGGACACGGTTGTCATTAAGTTATTTCATATGCAAACAATATTACTTAAATTTTAATTTTCCTTCTAATTGAAAGAAAATTGTGTACTCAAATTCAAATTGTGTTCTTGTAGCATTATTAAATTATGACAATGTGTTGGAACATGGAAGTGTGGCATCGTTCCAAAAAGGTTTTTTGTTCACTCATTTTCGAAGGATACCTTTATCTTTATTTAAGTATACAATGGTCTATCATGCGTCCGTCTCACTTACTCATTTATTTGTCAGTCTTCCGAATCTTCAATTTTATGCACAATCACATTATTTTTGTACCTACATATTCGTTATTTTATTTATTTTTTTATCTGACACAAATTTATTTTATTTAAGTATACATTTACACGTTACATTATAAAACTGATTTACATCCGTCACATCACACTTTCAGGTCCAGTTGAAAACCAGCGTCAGGCACTTATTGTTGTCTGGCATTTTTGCTGAACTGGGCCTTTTTTGGCGCAGCCGTGAGGCACACTCCCCTGCTAATTTCCGACATCGCTCTTTACACTTTTTGTTTGATTTTAATTTTTTATTATTTTTTATCTACTGTTAATTATATTGTGTGCTTTTTTGGTCTGTGCTAAATAAATGTATTTTCTTTCTTTCTTTCTTTCTTCTTTCATATTTTTGAAACTCGATTTATTGAAAATTATTTATGTTGAACTGGAACTATGTTTTGTCACAAAAAGTTGTCTGCTTCTTTATTAAAATACATACCGTGTCCTGATGGGATTTCCCTTCAATACAATAACTGCTTTAGGGGATGAAGTTTAAAAAATCCTTCCTTAGTGCTCACCTTCATTTAGTAAAAAACACTTGTGCGAAATTTCGTGCTTCTAGAATTCATCAATTGCTGCATTGGTTGTCACTGTCAGTGAATGTTTTTTTAAAATAAAGATTATCCTTAATAGTAGTCATTGCCAACATTTTTACTGTCGATCAACCACATCCAGCTAGTCCAATAAAGAAGCTACTACCATCTATAAGAAAGCTCTCCTTCATCTTCTTCGCCCGCCTCGCTTCCTCTTATGAATTGACCCGTACGTACAATACATTGGTGCGATATTGCGTCGCTGGAATGCGCGCGTTTTATTGCCGATACACTGTGTATTGTATACTCTTTGTACATTCCACTATATTATTTGTGTATTATGTACTTTTGTTGTGGAATATGTGGGAGTGGGGTGAATATTATATAGATGTATATTAAGAAAATATTGGATTTCAGCCGATGATAAAGTGAAGATCACTTTATGGTGTCTATTTAATCGTAATTCACTGGTATTAATTTATTTAGAAAGTACAAAATTATAATATTACAATTGCAAAAGATGACATTGCTACAAGCGAGGTGTTGAGCCCGCGACCTCGTACGAGTAGGTACCTACAGAATGTTGTTCTGTAAAGTACCTACACTTCAAACCTCGCTCAAATGACATTCATTCAATCATTCACATTTCCAACGTAACCACTTCCAGCGTACCCGGTTATTCATCGGCGATTTGACTTTAAAACCAGCTTTTCGAATTTAGTTTAATGTTTAGTACTTTGATGCCATCATGTCTAGTTTTCAAAATGTTAGACTTACATCATTTTATCATTTTTAATCCTAGTCATGAATCACAGCTCATTGTCTAATTAGTAAAATATAAAGTTTGTAAATCAATTGACCTTCTCGCTAATGGTTTTATTGTTCGTAATGTTTGATTATATTCTTAATTCAATCATTTGGCCAACATTACTCCATCATGCAATCTTGACAAATATTGAACCAGATTTGTATTTTTAATTTTCATAATACTTAGAAGCATTTTCGAGTATTCTTTGTGTTTGTTCAAGTTATAATAATATTAAGTTAATAAAGATTGATTAATGTTTGTGTTTCTATAAGGAAAATTAGTTTTTTGACTGATTTGAAACCTGCGTCTACTGTCGATACTGAGGCATTTAGGTATTTAATTAGTATTTAAAGCTAGAAGATATACTTTCTCCATTGTTTCTAATAGAAAAATGTCACGGTGGGTGAGTTAATAATTTAAATAAATCTCTAAAATCTCTAGCCCAGTAGGTTTGTATGGTGAAAGCATGAGAGGATGAAAGATAATTTTTTTATAAGTTTTTTCTTCCTCTTGATTGCAGTTTGTTTATTTTACGAGTGTTATTTTATTTGTTAATTTTGTTATTTCTTGTGTTTTATATCCTTTTTTTTTTGTAATTTACATAACCTACTACATAGGTATGTGTGTAATTTTTAGTTTGTATATTGTTCTGTACGACGCCTTGGATGTATATTCTGTTATGTTGTGCATGAAACTTAAATAAATAAATAAATGATTACAGACAAACTGAATTAAGAAAATATCCAGAATGTTACAGTAAAATAATACCTGCTTAGTTTGGGGTCAACGGTCGAAACAAAACATTGTGATGTACAAACTTAATTGTGTTTATGTAAGATCACTGTGCGGTGGGCAGTGGTGGCCCAGTGGTAATGGCGAAAATTATCACTTGCTTCAAAAACGGTGAAGGAAAACATCGTGAGGAAACCGGCATGTCCTAGAACCAAAAAATTCGAAGACATCTACCAACCCGCACTGGGCCCGCGTGGTAGGTTACAGCCCACTCCCTTTCACCGAAAGGAGGCGTGTGTCCCAGCAGTGGGAATATTATAAGCTGATTATGATGAAGATCATTGTCTGTCATCACCTTTCCTTTTTGCCAATAAAACTTTTTTAAAGTATCGCTGAGCAAAATGGTTTGTTCATTATAATCAAACTAGCTTTTGCCCGCGGCTTCACACGCGTAAAGGTCGGAAAATATCCCACAGGAACGTACTACCGATATTCAGAGTACTTATCATATGTCCTAACCCAGGTCATGGCCTATCCGTATGCCATTCATCTAAATCTGTTCAGCCGTTACGGCATGAAAAGGTAACAAACAGATAGATAACAAATCTGTTTTAGGGTTCCGTACCTCAAAATGAAAAATGGAAACCCGTAAAGGATGACATCGCTGCCTGTCAAGACACTTTTTCTCAGAAACGCGTGGAGGTATCAAGTCGAAATAGATATTAAAAACTTAGGCTAAGCGCGCACTACGGATTTTGATCGTTGCGGATAATATTTCGTGTTGTTCTATCTCCTCTCAGGCTCATTTCCTACGAAATATTATATGGAAAGATTTTTGCAATTTCTGAATTTTCTCGTATTCAAACCTTAGTTGACCCGATATAGTTTTTTGACCCTAGTAATAAGAAATAGGATCGACTGGCATCAAAAAAGTTTTTGTGAAAATTGCCCATATTCTTACTGACTGTACATTTTTTTCAAAATCTATGAATGCAGATCAAAATGTTTCAAAACTTAAGGACAGTCTCCTAAGACCGTTTTCTTGTAGTGACAACGGTTAAGGTACCTGCCTTTATTGCCCCATATCAACATCCACCCTGTAAATGTTATGATTGACTACTTAGCTGCATAAAGGTATAGCGTGATGATAATCTTTTAAAAGGGTAAATCCGTAATTATCTGCAATATTCTAACCTTTTGGATAGTCTTTTTACAGTTTGCGGTAAACTATAGAAGAATACGAACATAATACAATATTGCTCATCCCCCATGGCAAATAGCGTGACAATAATTTTTGAAAAAGTCTATTGTGACGTTTCCATTATTTGACATAGATTTATTTATACCTATTTTTAAGTTAATCAAGCCAAACAGTAAAATCCTCCCCTGTAAAAAGGAATACCCCTTTTCACCCCGTTAGGGGTAGATTTTCAAAAAACCTTGATATACTTTTTTATTTGTTTTCAGTCTTAAGTATAAATACTGAGTTTCGAATTAATCAGACTGCGCGTTAAAATTCTTCCATACAAACTTTGACACCCCCCAATCCTCCCTTAGGGGGTAGTTTAGGAAAACTAAAAATTGCAAACTTTAAAACTTACATAGATAAGTATTCGTGCCAAGTTTCAAGTTTATTAACTCAAAGAATAAGATTTTTCATACAAACAAAATCCCCCCTTTTCACTCCCTTAAAGGTCGATTTTCCAAAAACCCTTTCTTAATGGATACCTACGAGTACGTCATATTATCTACCTATGTGCCAAATTTCAGCCCAATCCGTTCAGTGGTTTGAGCTGTGCGTTGATAGATCAGTCAGTCAGTCATTCAGTCAGTCACCCTTTCCTCTTATAGATATAGATTACAATTAACGAGCTTTCTGGTAATAGGCAAAGAAGAAGTAGTAGCATTGAAGAACCTTATTTTTAAGACTATGTAACAAATGGATCCATAATTGCAGAGGTTGCGCATATAAAAATCTCAAGATTTCTATCAAATTCAAAATTAAATATGTACTCAGAGATTAACATATACCACATACCATAGTGCCTCTGTGGCACAAAAGTCTTTGACCAGTGCGTGTTGCCAGTGATGACCTATGGTACTGAAACGTGGTCGCTCACAATGGGCCTTATCAGAAGGCTAAAAGTCACTCAAAGGGCAATGGAGAGGGCTATGCTTGGAGTTTTTCTACGCGATCGAATCAGAAATGAAGAGATGGGGAGAGAGATGAGAAGGAGAACTAAGGTAACCGACATAGCCTGAAGAATTGCCAAACTTAAGTGGCAATGGGCAGGGCACATTGCTCGCAGAACGGATTCTGGAGTGGCAACCACGTACCGGAAGACGTAACGTTGGAAGACCTCCCACAAGATAGACCAATGACCTTGTGAAGGCCGCAGGAAGCCGCTGGACGCGGAAAGCACAGAATTGGTCGAAGTGGAGGTGCTTAGGGGAGGCCTATGTCCAGCAGTGGACGTCTTTCGGCTGAAATGATGATGATGACTCGGAGATTCAAATACTCATATAATATTATGAATAAATATGTCTAAGGTAATAAATCGTAATAATTCAAATCGTTCACCATCATGAGATGAACAAAATCGTAATCGTATTGAGCGCAAACAAAAAATGCTCACGTTATAACACACAATGGTGCGTTTACACTCGATTAGACTAATCGAATTAGTATTACCGAGTAAACGGATCGTATTTTTATTTTCATGTTATAAAAACGTTGGTAGGTAAAGTTAATTGAATCTTCGAGTTTGCAAAACAAAAGTGCCTTTTAATTTTCTCAATTTTCGATAAGATTTGAACGATAAACTGTCTGCTAAACAAATAGGTAAGTATTTTGTGTAACAGACAGTTTGTCGATAAACTGCTAATCAAATCTGCATCTTAAGGCATTATTCTTGGCGTTGTTGTAACATTGATATTGAAAAACTCAAATAAACGCTTCAATAATAAAATAATACTACGTGGCGAGGGTCTACGCCGCTACGCAGTTGTGCTACGTTTGCTACGAAAATGATCCATTTTGCGTAACAGTCTTCATGTCATTGATTTTTCTAATAAATTTTAAACAAAGTCACTTAACATTTTAAAATCATTTGCGTTAGATAATCTCTTTTGTATTTCAAAAGTATTGTAAAATAAAAGGACTTAAGGATGACAGCATTTGTTTAATAGATTCGATTTGAGTTTGTCATCGATTCCAACGAGCGATTATCACGTCAAAATAAGTACCTAATAAAAGGGTTGGATGGTGCTTTGATACAGATTCTAAAACATTTGTCATTTTGAAAATACTTATAAAATTATTATTGATACCAAGTTGTGCTACTGTGACTACTCACGATAATTCTCAGTGTTACTGCGATAGGTACGATCTTGTGATAGAGATAAACTAGCGTTTTTTTTTGCGTCGGCATTTTTTCTACACAGAAACATTTTAACCAAAATGTCACTATATTTTTTCTCATACTTAATTCCAAAATCCGTCCAGTTACAGAATCCACAAGTTGTCCAAATGTTTGTTCAGATATTAGGTTACATGACAAATGTTGGCGATGTAGTCATTATCGCAATGGTGACGTAACTTGATAGGCAAAGGGACACATGGACCACTGATTTAAGGGTAATGTTTTTTAGGCAGGATAATGTAATGATAATAGGGAACATAATTAGGGTGCTTAAAATAATGGTTGACAGTAGTTTTACGGATATGTGTCAGGACAATTTTTAAATGCTTACTACAAAGACTGTTTCCTAAGAAAAAAAAATTGGTAGGAGACCTCAAACTGTAACGTAACAGTGTCCGTCTAATTAACATCGACATTCTTCTGTATTAACAGTATTTGGTGATGATAATAATGTTAGGGTTATTTTTAAACAAAGATTTTTCAAGAGTCCTTTAAAACATATCTCATCATCGTCACCATTCTCCTGCCCGTATCCCGATGTGTTTGTGGTCGGGTCTTTTCCTTCCATACTTCTCTGTAACAAAATATCTTTAGTTAATTGATTCAGGCGTGACCTTGCGGAAATGCATTATAAAATACAATGACGAATTGATGATAGAATACAGGATGACGATTGATTTGTCGCGAACCCGAACACGGCGCTCGGGGTGGCAACACGCCGTGTTCGGTTGCGTTCAAAATATGTTTGTAAAAAAACATAGATGATGTAGTTATTATGAGTTTTTCTGTGGACTCTTCAATAAAAACAAATGCAGTAGGTACTGTATGTTACTCTTGGTTTTTCTATACACTTCAGTATTATGGATGGGTAACCAGACATTCTTCATACAAGTCGACAATCCTTTGTACAAGATATTTGTTTAATCCAATACATTTATTTACCGTTTAAACTAAGCAAACCTCTGTCTAGTAACTTCAAACTAATATGAACCACTTCAAAACGTCTTTAGATACCAATACAAGCACTAGCCACTCAAGCGCATTGCTCTATACTCCCCTCCCTCTCATACACGCACTCAAACCCTATTCGCATCTCTTTCCTCGCCAATCCGATACCATTTATATTTCAAGTGGTGCTTAAAACATATACCTGTTCTTTTCGCTCTTACGGGGGCTGTATATATCCGTCTCTCGTCCACTTTGGTCAGCGTGGGATGAGACCTGAGTTTTCATTGTAAAAGATGGTATAATGAGAGCGCAATTTGTATGGGGGCAGAAGGGTTGGCTTTTGATGCTAACATTTTGTGTTTTATTCGTTTAAAGGAAGAAAAATGTTTAGTTGGAGTTTATTTTTTAAAAGGATTTTGTAAATACTCGGTTGAGGCGAGTTGGGGTAGAGATGAGCATCAGTAAAATGCTCTTGTTTTGTCTGTTTGAGTAACGACTGAAAAAGTATTAATAATTACATGATTGTGGATGTTTTTCATCTATAATCTTCACAGTAAACTGGCTCCTTTTCGAAGAAGAGGGAATTGTAAAATGGGATATAGGTTTTCGACTTTTCGTTCATATATCAAGCACCGTCAAGACATACCTCGCACTTTGACCCTCGAAGGCATTTTACATAATCAAACTTAAGATCTGCATAACGTCAACAATGTTAACCTATAAAGTCAACAGTACGATCAATGACCCATTTGTAAAGAATGTGTTTTCATATATTTAATTATCTACTCGAACAGACTCAATAATAACTTTACATTCCCAGAATGGTCAAACTTCGTATTATTTATCAAGAAGAGCTCTCGAAAAGTATAGAATAACTCAATAATGAGATCTTTTTCAACAAACCTCTTCAAGCACTGGCCGGTTATTGAAACCTTTTTATTTCGAGAAAAAAAACCCAATTCGAATCACCACTTGAAATCCTTACGTCTTCGAAGCATTTAGCAATGGAACTTCAACCTTATACGTAAGTTTCAGGACTTAAAATTATTTTGGCAATTCAATATTAATGTTTACAAAAAGCTTAACATCTGCGCAACTGTTACCAGCCAAAATTCAGTCTTATGTAACAATGATAAATTGCAAAATCATTTGACTTATCACCTGATCACCAACTATTCTGCTCCAAGAATAGTAAATTCTATGAGAACTAGATAGGGTATAATTTGGGTCGTGTGTAAGTTTGTCTGTTTGAGTCGAGTGGTGCTAGAAGGTTAATGGTTCAGTAATCGTCAGCGCCCGAGGGTTGAATCGCGAGTGTGTTTGATATGTTTAGAGAAATAAAGTTACGGTGGAATTGGCAAGAATCTTGCAATACCTACCTACTTAAACAGTCGCTAAAATATTTAAAACCGTATTGAATTTGTGATCGTAGTTATTTTAAGCGTATCGCTGGAGATTGTGATAACATTTTGTCATTAATCAATGAGATACTACTAATTAAATCTCATCTTTCTGTGTATATTTTTTGAGCATGGCATACTTTTTTCTCTCCATTTCCTGTCTTAATATCTAGTGAGGAAAACCAAATTTCTTTTGTCTTAATATTACACAAGTATTCATTCCCTTTTTGTCGCAGTTATTTTAAACTTTCAAAGAAAACAACTACGCTTGCACTATCACCTCAACTACGCTCAATCTGATTCTATATACTTGTAGTTCGGGAGGATTTTTTCCCTTTTTATTAGCGCATGTAACTGATACACGCCACCCGATTGATTTATTAAATATTTGTTTAGTAAAGGTGAGGTGTACCTGGTGTTAAGATGAGCGAGAACGGAGCGAGGATAGCGGGCTCAAAGAGGACGTACAGGTTTCTGATGTAGTGTATTGAAAGCTTCGGTTAAAATAGCAATTTCTGGACAGATTAGCAAAATGGGTGGGAATTTTCTGAAAAAGCGTTCTTCATTTGTTTTTCAGACTGTCTTGCGTATAGGCATCATTTGGGTATACAATGTGACTGTTTAGGTTTATTAAAACTCAATTGACTACTGGGAAAAAGGGTAGCAGACATTTCCCTACGATATCACTAGTTCTACGCAATTTCCAAATAACCTGATGGTTTTGTATTATTTGTCATTGCATGAGAATGAGTTTTCTTTCAAATCGATGTGCTTGAGTGTGGTTCGAAGTGAGCTTTAAAGAACAGCGTTACAAACTGGTATCCAAACATTTTTAGAGCAAGACAATCATTATTAGACGAAAAATGAAGTATCATGTGACTTTCCATGCACCATCTGTTAACTGTCAACACGACTTGCCCTGTAACACTTGACCTACAAATGATTATGGTAAGACCCTTGGACTGTTTTCACAAAAATACCTACTGTCTCAAAGATGAGCGAATCCCAGCTACCTATACGAGACATGCCTCCTAGATCCACCTCGTGTAAACCAACACCACACTGGAGCGGCTTCCTAACATTTTTATTAAATTTTCCGAGTGAACACAGTGTTCAGTCGGCAACTTTATACGACGGGAGTTTTTACGATTGATTAAAGTGATCCTATTACCGCTCGATATTGGTGTAAGTGTGTGTATATTGTCGGACGAATTTAACGTGGATTTTTATGATAGGGAGAGGTGGTAATGTGATAGTTTCATTATTTTTAGGAGCTTTTGTTGCTTCTCGTATAAGGGAGAAATAACATTTTGCATTCTATAAAAATGTCGTCCAATGCAAAAAGTAAGTAGGTACTAAGGTACCTACTAACTAGAACTTATAAAACTACAGGAGTGAAAAACTCAAATAGAAGGAACGATGAATGAATACCACAATTACTCAAAGCATGCTTGCGTTGTTACGTTACGGTCAATGGTAACTTAGATTTGTTTAGAAATTAAAACTGATATTGAAATAATCTCTCCCATATAAAATGTATGGATTTAAAAAAAAAACTGTAACTATTACGACAATAATTAAAAAAAGATCTAGGCCTAACTCTTTATTCATCAGTCGACCACTCCCCCACTATCTATACACTGCCATAGATAGTCAAATATTAATTAACAATCGTTTGAAGTGACAGTGTCAATCGTTATCAGATGACGTGGCGAGGGCTGAACGATGACATGTTGTGATGACATCAGAAACATGGAAACGATTGTTTTGATCTTTGTTGAAGGGCACTAAAAGCTTGGTTTTAAGTACGGTCACTAGTTACACTTGAACCACGAAAATAGCTCTTACAACACCGTAATATAGTCGCAGTCTCGTGGCGCTGTCAATGTTAGATTATATCCATGGAAGTACCGTTAACTGTACTCAGAAAGGTTGAGTAATTTTAGCGAGGGTGACATTTGTATCATGTATCGTATAATGGCTACTGCAATGATTTTTTAAGTGTCCATAACCAAATTTTTTGAGACCTTGAAAAGTATCAAAAATCCTCGTAGTTTAGTTTGATATCATCAAAACCAAATATTAATGTTATAATTTTTATCTTTGCTTTTAGTATTGTCAAAACTTGTGTCTAGTTCCGTAACTAATTTTATTCAGAAACTTGATTTTGCTTTCAAAACCTTACGAGAATTGTAGAAGTAAGTGCCCATACCTAGACCGGCATGTTTTTTATTCTGTTTCTTTTTACTCCAATTTCGCCTCTAAACAGTTTTCCACCGCAAAAGCTATATTTGCAAAATGTACCAATTTGATAGAATAGTGCTGCAATATAGTATTTTAATTTAACATATTGACAATCGTGTTTCATCAACCAACACTCGTATTATCAGTTTTAATATATTCCACCCCTCAGCAGACAATTTTGATGCTACATATCAACCACTTTAAAAGTATTAATTACTGTCTCATATTAAAATCGCAATATATCCGTATACAGGGTGACTATACTAGACGGGAGATCATTCACAGGGTGACTACTTTTGTTGAACCCGAACACAATGACATATCTCGGGGCATATTAAATACTGAACTGTAATTTGATTTGGATATTAATAGGGTTGTAACAGTATTTTATTTGTGATAATAATTTAAATTGCAGATGAAATAAAAGTATTTTTGGTAACAACTGATGCGATGCAACTTATGCAGTTTTTGTTTTATTTTGCTTGCATAAGCAATAATTTGAAGTTAGTAGTTTCTTAAAAAAAATCATCTATTGTTACTTTTCTGGTTTTTTTTTCTCATCACTTTTCATAACAACTTTTAAAAATTTTGATAATGATAACATACTGTCATTGTTAAATCAAACAAATTCGTGACAAGCCTGGCCTGCCTAGCCGGGCCTGGTTATTCCTAAACAAAAGAAATAAATTCAAAAATACAAATATTATAACCCCCGCAGTGCCTACCCTGCCGAATAATTGCATCCCAATAGAACACTAATTCCTCAATCGAATGTATAACCACATCACTCACAATCATCACGAAAATCAACTCTATTTCAACGCAACAAAACTCAATTTCAAACACCAAACTTAATAATAGAAATCGCCAACAATTGGTTTTATTGTTACCGCCCGCCGATTCAAAGTTACTCCGTTCAGACTGTAATAAATTCAGAACAATTTTAAACTTTATTTAATGGGGTTAAAGTGTAATTTGGTATGATTAATGTCTGGTAGTAAATTATAGGTGTCGGGTACAATCGTGGCGGGTAGTCAGAGTTCATTCTGTATTGCTAATCACTTGAGAATGGACTTAGTTCGGAGGGTACAAATTAAGGGTCACGTCGTAACTCGTGACGGGGGTGTTTTTATTAATTTTGCAGTCATTTGTATATTAATATTGGATAAAAGAGGGTTGGGCTGTTTGTATGTGATTAGAAATCGACAAATGTTGAATTATGGTCTGAAATGATTAACATAACATAACATAACATCACGCCTTGTTTCCCCGAAGGGTTGGGCAGAGGTGTCCCTGTAGCAGGTACACCCACATTTCGCCAGTTATGTTTAAGTCCCATGTAATAGGGGGCGAGCCTATTGCCATCAACCGGGCACAAATCCAGACTCGAATGATTAATGGGCGGTTTTATGAAGAGGATTTTAATTATAACAATGCAATCGTATGTTCAATCAAGAGAATCAAAAAGTAGCTAAGGTGAAGCCTGTCTGAGAAAAGTTAAGTAAATAAGAGTAATGAGAGCAAAACATAGAAGTTTCCATCAATAATCTCGAGTGTCTCTAAAAAAAAAAAAAAATTACACTTAGGGATAAACTCACAACGCATAAAGTACGCTTCATAATACTATTATGGTTACTAAAAGTATATTTATAAAACTATTTTATAGCAAAATATGAGCAAAGCTTTCGACCACATACAAAAACAAACCAAACAAACAAGTACAGCGGCCACAAAGCGAAACTCAAACAAAAAAGCTGAAAAACAAGAATATTTTCAAAACTGTTCACTAATTACTTTATAATAACTCAAATGTGAGGGTCAGTAATTAGCGATCTCCACTCGAGGTTTTTTTTGTTAAATTGCATACAAATCGTACGGGAACTGTTTGAGTGAGCTTTTATTTATTTACTGTTTGGGGAAAGCCTCTTTGATGCAAGCGGATTTTCAGTGAAAAAAAGTCAATGAAGAAAATAATATGTTTTCGAATGACTTATTTTTTGTACATATTCCCAGCATAAAGGAATCAACTAATTGCTGGACAACTAAGAGCTGGATCTTATGTCGACCTTTCACCATATTTCAATATTTCATTTTTTATGTCAATTTCCTTTATTTCACTTGGTATAAAGTCGAGACTAGAGTCAGTTTATTTATTTCCAGCCTGAGATACACACAATTTCAATTCTGGAAAATATGTAGGGATTCCCATATTAAAATTGTAATTGAGAGTGTTTGTTTATGTGTTTACATAGATTATACGATGGTCTTTGATGGTATACACCTTGCAAGCATTTATTTCCTTTTTGGAAATATTTGAAAGGTTATATTTTAACAATTTTTTCAACGAGATGAGCCTAAGGCCAAACTAAACATCCCTTTCCCGAAGTAACACAAATGAATAGTAATGCTAGTGGCGTACAGTCAGGGCCAGGGTTCAGTAAATCTCCCGCACAATGGGCGAGGCCGGGCGGCGCGGCGCGGCGGCATTGTGCCAAGTAATTTATAGCGACGACTGTACACGCTATGTTTCGGGTGACGGTGTAAACATTATGCACCATACAGTAATTATGTATTTATATCATTGTGATGTAGTATCATATTTTATTAGGTTCTTCTTCTCTTCCATTTCATGCGTTGTTTTGTTTCTCGTGAACATGACTAGGTTGGTTACATCTCAGAACCTAATGTAACCTTATCTTGCAAATGATAGACATGATGATTATATTGATCTATCTTACCCATAGAATTAAGCAAAGGGCTGTTAATCATTTTGTTTCACCAAACTTTGCAACTATAATTCAAAAGCAGACCTTAAACTCGAATCGGTAATCGAGAAAATTAAGTTCCGAGATCATAAAGCATCGTATATCGGCCAGTACCGCGCTCCAACAATAGTTGCCGCAACGCAGTGACATTATTATGCACACAATACAATGCAGCTTTTGTTTGCGCGACCGGCCAGTGTTATAAGCAGACGCATAAATCTACGCGAAACATTGGCGGAGTGTCGAAACATGTGCGGTAATTGTACAGAGGTGAAATGGACGGCGGAGTTTTGTTGTTTGGTAATCGAGTAATGAAGGATAAAGTGATTGGGTTTAGCTTTAAAATGACTGTGAAGATGTTCATTAGATTTGAAACGAAAATACACATTATATTACCCGTCGATATCAGCATACTGCAGTAATTTTCTCTAACTTCAATTCTGCGTTCCATGCAATAAGCGGATTGTTCTTTTCCGGGATAAATTTTTTGGCTCGATGAATATTCCAATAGAAACTTGAAAATTACCCAATTTTTTAACTAAATACAAAGTGACAAAGAGAGGAACTTGAGATGTTTCATGTGATAGTTATTTTTACTCACAGTCCATATAAAATCGTAGATAAATATCAGCAGAAATAGCTATACAAGAACGGCGGTAGTGCGTCCTCGGACAAGCTACGCTAAGCTACAGATGATCATGTCTTATTACTTTATTAGTAATCTACACATTCATGCCTAAAGAACTTTTTGATTCAAAACAGTTTCGGCATTCATAGAAACTGCGTCATAATAGTTTCCAATGACACAAATATTGACTCAGTTTAAATTTAAATAAGGGGATCCTCCGATTACGTCTTACTCAAGTAGTTGTAGTATTGATTACGCTAAAACTTTTAAGCCTTGATTCAGTAGAATTTACGTTACGTAATATTCTTATATACTAAGTTTTAACCGATATGTCATTTGCTTGTATTTCGAAACTCGTAGTGTCGGTTTTCTCAAAAAATAGGAAGGTAAAGTCAGAAGGAGGTAACGGAACTATTGGGTTGTTTTCCGGAAAATCCTTTCTTTCTCCTTTTCATTTCTCTCTACCATAACTTAGTTGTGATGTTTTTTTCTTTAAACGTTTGTCTTGTGCGTTCTACATTGTACTATTCATTAGTTGGTCATTTATATACCCATTTATTTACATAAAGAATTTTGAATTCTCCCCTATTTTATTACTGCAAATGCCAAACATTGTTGATACACAATAAATAAAAAATAAAACCAAAACACAGCCTAACAGCATCATTTACCAGCAGATGTCTATATTAATTCTACTTACATTTCAATAGCTCTATTCATCTCTTTCACGCAAACACAAAACACTATCCTCATCTCGTTCGCACACATAATGAGATTCAAAATGGCCAGTATTCGCTTTATTGTAATTCAATAAAAGTTGTTTGTATTGTATAAAACTGTTCGTATTATTTTAATGAAATTTTTTCGTGCGAGGGCGTACCTTTTATTATAACACAAAAAGACTCACATTTTTTCTTTTCACTCGATTTTTTCTTAAAGAACGGTTTACATTGATGATTGTGTTCAGTGAATTGGTTCACTTATACTCAGTGTCTTTTCAATGTAATCGTTTTTTGCGGACGCTTGCGGGTTTCGATTACGTTTTAATGGTCGCAGTCGATTTATTTGAATGAGTGTTCACTCGAGATGCTTTTATGGTTTTTAAATTGACGGAAAGCGTTCCATTTTTTGAATATTGTATAAAATCTTTTTTTGGATATTTTTTTCATCCTTGATGACAGCTACCTGTATAAATGTTTTTGTTCTACTTTTTATTATGGTATAGAAAGAGGTCATTAAAGAAAAGGATCGATTTGAATAATATATATAACTCTATTATTTGGTTTTGTATTCTATTTCATCAGTAGCAGCTTTATTACTATACAAGCCATGTACCCGATGGTATTCCTTATTGGCAAAAACTATGAACAAACACACAAACAAATACAAACACCCAAAAACAAACACAAACACAAAAATTTTACAAACGTAACCACACTAAACTACAAACTTTCATTATTTAATCTCTTTTGGGAGTGCATTTTCAAAAATCCTTTCTTAGTGCTCACTATTTGTATACAGGTAGATTTTTGAGACGGGGCAGTAAGGGCAGGCAGCGGCGAGCGTTTCATAAAGACAGAAAACACTGCCTACCCTACCTAAATCAGATAAATATTTTTAATCTTGTGCTGATATCTAATATTATTTTATCTACGAGAACTTACTATAAAAAAAATTCTTTAATCATAATTCAGCTCCAACTGTCGCGTAAAATTTGAAGCAACTGCCCACCTCGCTGCACTAGAGCCGCTGAGTGTCTCGGGAATGACACAAACTATTCGCGTCTAAATGTTTAAATGTGTGCTTTCGTGGCTATGCTGATTTAATGGGTATGCGTTCCTTTAAAAACGTGGCACACAATGTCACAAATAATGCACACAACCGCACAGAGTAGACACTGTCTTTTGATTTCCGAGTTCGATCCTTGCCACGCGATCAAGATTTCGTTTTTATTTACTTTCTATTATTTTATACTCTTTTGAAAAGAAATGAAACGCATGTCACAACCATCATAAAAATCTGAAAGAGTAAAAAAAAAAATTAACTACTATCTTGCAAAAATTTCAATACCTAAATATAATGAAAATTTTCTGGTTGATTTAGTAGCGCAATTCGTAAATGTTTATAAATCATACGACTTTAATTTAGACCACCTTATCAATGAGATCAAATGTGTGTATAAGTCTGTCGAATTCAAAACCTTAGTATTTACAAAATTATAGAACATTTTTAAGAAAATAACATAAATTCCGTTTTTCCAGAAGTACGCAGTTTGGCAAAATTAATTGTTACAGTTCCTGCGAGCAGTCTTTCAACCGAAATATCATTCTCGTCGCTAAAATGTATACCTACACACATATTTAAGAAATACACAAGGACAGTCACGACTTACAGATCCTTCCATGATTTCAATAAAAAAAACCTTTTTACGGAAATGGAACGCCTTCCCAATTATACGATTCCATATTGCAGATATTCTTATAGAAAGATAGGAGTATAGATTTAATATAAAAATAAAACCGGCCAAGTGCGTGTCGGACTACGCACAATGAAGGGTTTCGTAGTTGGGATGAATATATCCCAAATGCAAACTTAACATTGTAGGTGAAATACATGTTCTGCCATACATTCCAACTGCAAATGTAAGTTTGTACGCACAATATTGAGAGATTTACCGTATTATTTTGAGACTATAGACTTCTTATAGGTTTTCCTGTAATCTATGAGCAAAGAGCCATATTATGTATTTTTTTCAATATTTTTGGTTCAGTAGTTTCGGAGATAAGGTATAATTTAAAAGTATTTATTTTAAAATTTTATAAAACAATATTTTTAAGATCCTCGCAACAAGCCCTTTCATTTGATATGTCACACGGTACTGTTAACAAAACTTTTTTTTTTAATTTTCTTGTTTGCCCCCCAAAAGTGACCCCTATAATCAAAATTCATTTATTTTCGTTACACGTCCGTGTTAGGGTTACAAAAATACATATATGTACCAAATTTCAACTTAATTGGTCCATTCGATTCGGAGCAAACTGGCTGTGACAGACGGACAGACAGACACACGAGTGATCCTATAAGGGTTCCGTTTTTTCCTTTTGAGGTAGGTACGGAACCCTAAAAACCTAAAATAACTTTATAGATGCTCACACCATTATCTTTTCACTGCTATTATTTAATTTTGCAAACACAGAACATAAAACAAACGCGCCGTAAGGCCACTTCGAATATCCGTAAATTGCATCATTATTTAATTGAGAAGACGACGAACCAAAACGAACATGATTTTTGGTTAGATAATAGTTTTTTTTTAATAATGTCGTGATGGCCCAGTGGCTAAGGCCTCGCCTCTCATGCACGAGGTTGTGGGTTCAAATACGGGCAAGAATCAATGAGACTTTTTCAATTCATATGTACTTTCTGAGTTTATCTTGGGCATTACTAACATCGATGAAGGAAAAACATCGTGAGGAAACCTGGACTTAAAGTTAATATAAGTCTAAAATCGCTAATCTGTCTAGAGCAAGCGTGGTAATCAATGCTCGTGCCTTCTCTGTATGAGAAGAGGCCTTTGCCCAGCAGTGGGACAATAATAGGCTGGTATGTTTTTATTATGATAGCTTTTAAATTTTTCTGCCTACCCTGTCTTCGTTCGCAGTTTAAATTTTATGTTTATTTTCAGCCAGTCTATCCATCGTTAAAAGTAGATATGAGTCTCATTTCCCACAAAATGTATGGGAAAAGTTTTTGCGATTACAAACCACAGTTTGTCCTGTAAAGTTTTTTGATCCACATAAGAAATCCTTTTTTTGATCCAAAAGAAAGGACCCTGTTGAGTCGACAGTTTTTCTTGGAATATCACTATTGACGGTAAATTACAATGGGGCCCACACATAGAAAAATTGTCAGGAAGGCTAAGTTCGGCTGCGTATGCTGTTAAAAAAAATAGACAGATAACTGACGTAGATACAGCCAGAATTGTTTATTTTAGTTATTTTCATAGTCTTATGTCATATGGCATTTTTCTCTGGGGAACCTGTGTGGACATTAATACTATCTTTGTTCTACAGAAAAACGCTGTTCGAGCCATTTACAACCTAGGTCCAAGAGATTCCCTTAGAGAAAAATTCAAAGAAATAAATATTCTGACTGTAGCCTCACAATATATTTTTGAAAACCTATTGTATGTGCACAAAAATATATTAAATTTTAAGAAAATGTCTGATATTCATAGTTTAAATACCAGGAATAAACACAATCTTGCTGTACATCGCACACGTCTCCACAAAGTAGGCAACTCATTCATGGGTCAATGTATACCTACGCTTTTACAACAAACTTCCCATTGACATTCGAAACTTACCCATTAAACGATTTAAAATCTCTATCAAAACCAAACTTTGTAAAAAGGGGTACTATACAATTTCAGATTATTTAGAAGATAGAAAAGCTTGGGATTGAACTGCTCGCTCTGCTAAGCCTTGTGATAAAACCATAAAACTAGACATTTTAATTATTATGTAAAATCAACATATACCAGTTTTATATACACATTGACATTGTTGAAAATTATATTCAAAATGACATGATTACTTTGTAAAGTATTATATTATTTTAATTATTGTGAATGTGAGGACTATGTGGATATTATTTTTATTTCTCTGTTAGTTTTAGTGATGGTCTGGCAGTTTGAGTAGTTTATGCGGCCTACCCAAATGTCCTTTCTTTGGTATTGTTCGTCGTTTTGAGCTCCTTATGTTCTGAGTTGAGCTCCACGATTACTGACAAATGTTTGCATTGACTGGACAGGTCCATTCAAATCTGTGTGGTTCTTTCCTCAAAATACCTTTTCAGACACTAATCATGGTCCTCATATGGCCTGACCAAGATTATGTCTGGACTTTAAAAGAGACTGCGACCTCTGAGTTTGTTTCGGCCTTTCTTCTCAGAGTAGTCAGATAGGAAACGCCGAACTCATCTAGCTTATTTTTTTTTTTTTATATGACGTGTAAAAGTGATTCTAATATCCTATTTACAGAATAAACAATTTCATTTCATTTCATTTCAAACAGGATCGATTGGCATCATAAAAGTTTTTATGAAAACTGCACATTTTCTTGATGACTGTATTTCTTTTCAAAATCTGTGAATGCAGAAAAAAATATCGCAAAAAATTTATGTCAGTCTCTTAAGACCATTTTCTTGTAGCGGCAACGGTTAAGGTACCTGCCCTTACTGCCCCATCTCAAAAATCCACCCTGTGTAGGGACTCTTGTGCAAAATTTCATGCTTCTAGACCCAGCGGTTTAGGCTGTGCGTTGTCTGTCAGTGAATGAATTTAAAATTTGTATTAAGTAGAATAAAGAACAGTTTTTCGATTTATGCCTTTGTAGAGTGTCTGATGATTGTAACAAATTCATTCAACTTCGTCTCTACAACATGTAAGTGTAAAAGATTTCATCAAATCAAAACTATGACACTTATCCCAAACGATTGAATATCCTACAAAACTGCCTACCACCAATAAAATAAACCTATATCTATTAAAACCTTATTAAAAGCCAGCCGAACAGACTCTCGATACCCCACGTCAACGTTTAAAAAAAACAATAACTTCGGCCATTAAATTGGTTCACGCGACTGCGCCGACTTGCTTTAATTGCGGCAACACAATGACTGGTACGACTTGTGTACACCCTGTTTAAGTGTAGCCGGGAACGTATACGTGCTGTATATTGAGGAGTATGGTGTAGTGTTACTAGAAGAAACCTTTGTGATCTTAACTATAGATTACAGCGAATAACCATTTGCTCTGTGGTATGCTGATTAGTCGCTACTTGAGCACTCGTCTGCCCCAATAGCCTTTGGTCTTCTAATAGATATATACAGCTAGCTCATGTCTTAGCTTTCTGGATAAATTAATTTGTGTATGTTTAAAAATTGTCTTCACAGTTTGACTTTGTTTTGCTTAAGTGTGTATTCATGTTGAATGCTGGTAACCGGCTAGCATCGACAAGCGCTGGTTGTCAACGCTGGTCGGCGCGGGCAGTTTTCATACTTTTTGCCAAATCAGCGCGAACCGTCGCCGATAAGCGCCGACAAGTTCCTATCTGATTTAAGACGAGTGTGATGCGATAAAGCCACATTAGACAAAAATACCGCACCAAGAAACAGTTACATAAAAATATTTCATTCCGGTGTTCACGCTATGCAAGCAGAGACCATTTAAAAACATTTCACCTTCATTTGTAAACCATTATTTCAAGTAAAACCACATTAAAGTAAAACATCAGTCTGTGTACACCCCACCACTCAGTGTGCACGCTGGTTCGCCTTTTTTGTTCCCCTTTATTGTTTGAACTTTTGTTCTTCACTGTATTATTTTCTCGGAGCTCTGTGTACATTGTATTTCGAAACGAATATGTTTCAGAGAAACGTTCTTTGTTTGTTTTATGGAATTTGTTTTTTACAATTGATTCGTTATTTTTGGTGGCTCTGGAATAATATTTGAATGCGTTTTGTTTAAAAAAATATGTTAACGTAAGCGTCAGTGCGCGAAAGCGTTGATAACACTTTGACTTCTTACTTAGTTTAATGCTTTATTAAACATGAATACACAAATATGATTTTTTGTATTATTTATTTATCTGTTTTTTTAGATAATACTATCATTTGTGTATCAAATGCTTCTTATAAAAAATTTGCAAAGCAACTTATTGTTTAATTGATAAAAAAGGATTAGTAAGTAGTTTCTTATTAGCGGAAAAAAAATAGAGTACCTTTTCATGTGAGACTGAACCAATCATAACCTCAATAAATAGTAAAAATATTTGAACAAATAATCTAACCTATTCTCCTTTTTGTCAACAGTTCAAAAGCGCGCACGCATCACAGAAGTCTGCTCCAGTCCGTCACCACCAACAGAATCTCAGCAAGAATCAAAAACACCCGCCCCCACCCCGCCGCTAGCTACCCCACCCCCTCGCTCGCCCTCAGATCACGAACTGAACGTAGAAGAAGAACTAGAAGAAACAGAACCTTCACTAACACCTGAAAATCTGTCAATGAAAGAACAAAGGGAAGAAGTTCCAGTAAAAAAAGAAGAAGAAGATAAATGGGACAACAATGACTTCAAATACAAAATGTTTAGACGAGAGAGGAAGGAGACAGTAGAGACAGTAACCGAAGATCCATCTCCATACCAGAAGTCACCAGTAGATGTGCTAATAAAGGTATTCCCAAGACGCAGCCGACAAGAAATAGAAGGAATCCTAGCAAGATGCAAAGGAGATGTAGTAGCAGCTATGGAAATGATGATCACCGGGGAGAATCCAAACCCGTACCAAGTGACTCAAGAATCTCCTCCTTATATGCAGTACCAGTCAAAGTCCGCCTTCTCTCCTTTATCGAATCAGAGTTTCAAATTCTCCCCATCGCGACGGTTTCTTACGCCACCGTACAGTGGTACGGGGTACTTACCAACGGTGATCCGACCTCCTCCGGAATACCTGTCCTCGTTCATGCCACCTTCAGAGCTGATGTATGGGAGGCAGCTGCAGGTACCTTCGCCAGGTACCTCTCCTACGTCGGATAATACAAATAATGATGGGTTTTCTGATTAGTATCTGAAATATTGGACTGTACTTTAAAAAGTTTGGTGTCTGTGCCATCATTAGATGTTTGTGGATCTTCAAAAGGATCTTCATTGAAAAGTGTGAAATAAACTGGTGCAGTGGATTCTTGAGGCAAAAGCATTTATTAAACTGTGTTGAATATTTCAATTAGTTTCTTTTGTTTGTGTCACCGTCAGTTTCTAGTGATAGAGCAGCTACATGTATAAACGTTTCTATATGTGATTGGTTTCAAAATCAATGAGAATTGGTTCAATACTGCAATTGTGTACCTAAAGCTCCTCCACCGGCAGCATTTGCCTGTAGTATAAATAGACTTGCAAGCATTTGCCTTTGCAAGTAGACTGCTCAGGCCGTCAACTGCTAGGTAGTATATAGAGATAATTGAATCTAACAGGATAGATGAACACATTTAATTAATTATGTAGAAGACGGCTAGGGCGCGGGAACGTTGCGTTACATGCGAATGCTCCTGGTGAGGGAGCGCCTTAAGGACCTGATGGAGCTTTGTTTATAAGCTCTCAAATCAAAAGCAAGCCTATTTTTATTCAGTCATAAGTCATTTGTTTAACAAAAAATCTAGAAAATGTGGCCATTGGTCACAATTCAACACAGTCATGAGCGATTATAATCATAATATTATTAGAGACACGGAAAGAGTATTTTGCAATGAAAAACACAGAAACAAAAAAATATTGTTGTTATATTCACAAAATAATAAATTGAATCATTATTAAGAATTAAGAGAATTTCGTGTCTCTAATATGAATACCTATTGTAAATATTGATACAATATACTCGATATTAAATGACAAATAGATTATCCGTAGTTATTATAATTATACGTACTTAATAATTCAGAATAGTTAGCAGTAGCCATTCGCGGTAGAGTCGTAGGGAAATATAGATTGATTACATTTTAAAACTGTAGCGTGCAACGCTGTACAAAATGTAAATTTTATAGATATAATGATACTATAAGTACTATTATTAGTATCCACTCTCTAGATTTGGTTGTATTTGAGTGTAATAACTATTAAACTATCCCATTCTGATTAGGTAACTTTATTTGTAAAAGTAAGATTCTTTCTATGAAGTCTGCAAATATTTTTAGAATCTTCCCAAAAATCGTTTTCTGTTAATATTAAATGATTTTAAGACAAGTTTTTTTATTAACACCCATGATTTTTTATCCACTATTATTATAAGAATTTAATAATAAGAATGTAAATAAAACTGATTCTGAATAGAAATACGTAGATCTGAGATAACTAAATATATTCTGAATTAACAAAAAAAAAAAAAACAGTGATTTAATTATTAAATAATACTATTTAGAGTGTTTAGGCAACTATTATTATTTACGCATACTTTATCGATACACTTATGTAATAATATTAATTGTAATATTTCGATAAAATACTCTTTATTATTTAGTGTTCAATAGTTAGATAATAATAGATGGAGGTAAATGTAAATATTAGTAATAGTGAAATGTTTACCCATAATATTTAGAGATGATAATAATTATATTGTAATGTAAAATAATAATAATAAATAAACGTGCTCAATAAATCAGTACATGAATGTGTATTATTTTATACAATTTCCAACAATACAGAAATCCCGAAACAGGATGATGAATCTAGAAAAAAACAAAACAAGAAATTTAGTTTTGTGTAAACGAAAACTAATTTAACGTACAAGAAATAAAATCTACGTAGATACTTATCTACTTGCCTGAGAAGACACGTACCGACATACTTGTGATATTTAATTAGAATAATTTCCTTCTCTTCCATTTCCTATCACGAGCTTTCCTTGAAATACTCATATTGCAGTCCAAAGATTACCCTGTAAGAGAGGTCAGCAACACTAATTTGGGGCCTCTGTTTCTTTAAAAAATAATGTTCAACTGTTTGTCTCACGACACAGGGGATCCTAGTGCGAGTTCCAGGGAATTTGTAAAAGTCTGGTATCTAAGGCTACTACTATGAAATGTATTATTAGTTTTGAATAGTGTACCGTGTTTTCTGAACCGAATAGGTAAGTATTTTTTATATTATTTTACCGGTTTAAAATCCATGTGCTTAGCTAAAAAAAAACTATTAAACTATGCTTTTCCTGCGCCGCGCAGTCTCGCAGTGGAACACGCCAATTCCCGTTTGCCCAAAAACGTTCAAAATCTAGTCGCAATCTATTCTCAGCGACAGTCGAATGTCAAAACCTTGTCAAAAATGTATGAAAATTTTAGATGTTTTTGATAGATTGAGACTTAGATGAGAACGTTGTTAAAAATATGGGAATTGCCCTTGTTTGTTACCTGTCATGACATGTAACAAACACAGTTATCTTTCTCACTTATAAAAGTTGTTACAATCCCTTGTTCACATTAGCACAGATTCGCTTTACGGCAGAAGTACAATGAACTCGATATATTTGCCGCAGTTAGTAAGTAAGAAACAGAATAAGTCGTTTCTAATTCCTACAAGTAATCTATACCCCGCCTACATAACCCGACACACACACGGCACCCCCATGTCCGCACAATGCGTCTTAGTCCACAATGGAACACGTTATCGAGCCGACAGACTAATTACTAGCTTCACTGGTCAGAGACTAGACTGCCTAGTGGCAGTGGAGTCATGGATACAATATGTCTGTTGCTATATGACATGGAAATTATAGGGATTACATTCACAAAAGGCAGAATAGTCAGTAAGCTTTGTGGATAAGATGTTGGTAGAAAATGTATTAGATATTATGTAGGTTTGGAAAGAAACGGGAAAAGTTCTTGCTCGGTAAGTAGTGATGCAGGTACAAAATTGATACGGTATCTATTTCTGCGATTTAGTTTAGCTCCAAAAAAAGTACTCATTATTATTAAAACCTTTATTATCAGAGCACAGAGATCCATACAGTGTTAGTAAAGAAAACCTGAATCTAATGTTAGTAGCCTAATCCTAATCTTATGCTTAAGTCTGGAATCAGACTCCACACTATCCACGTAATATGTAGTACGGACCAGTAGACGCATGAAGTCCGATCCAGTGACGCAGCAGCGGACAATCCTACCTACCGCACAACGTGCTCAGGATGCTGTGGGAGCTGGCACGCATTCTACGAAGGATCGAGGCACACGGTTTTGGATGATGGCATGAAAGCCGTCAATCCTCGCCTCAGCAAACATCCCCGAAGCGCTACAAAAACGCGGGAGCCCCGCCAGCATCCTGAACGCATTGTTGTATTGCACACGCAGGGCGTTGTATGACCTTTGCGTATACCTAACAGTATTGCTTTGGCTATAATTTTTACAAGTGCTGAGCACTCCTGTAATTTTTCCTTAATCCAAAAACTCCAAAACTAGTAACTGTATGTGTATAGTGAATAGGTCCTTGCAGATCCATAAATCATAGGTAATAGCTATACAGAAACTTTCAATCATAAATAATTAAAGTTCTTAGTAGATCATTTTATTTTGTAGAATGCAACAACAAAGAAAGTGCTAGACATATTTACTTAGTAAATCCATGAATGCTGAATCAACATTGTGGTACAATCATAATAATTACATCCCATAAACACAGAAAATTACATCCGTCCCAATACATTGAACAGTCAAAGTAATGGTAGGAGCGATTCTAATCCTAAAAATCTTTCTCGAATCACATGAAAAACCTAGTCACCATTAGTCCCAATGCTCATACAATCAACAACTGACCACCTGAAACTCTATCAAAATCAAAACAAAAACAATATCACTTTGACAGCTCACAACTTCAACCAAACCATCTTGATACTTGTCACTCAATCCCCTATTCGCTTAGCAACTCGATGTCAATGGTCACTAAGCTTACGTCAACTCGACGTCGTCACAATGGCGTCACTCGTACGTCGAGAGGACGTGCGGACGTCTGCGGGACGTATTGTCCGATGCAAATTGGATGATAGGAAGGCTCGAAGATTGTCGTTTGTTTTGCGTGCAGTGCGGGATGTTATGCAGTTTGGTGTGAATTGAATGATGGCATCTTGTTCCTCATAAGCTATTTCAGAACCGGGGTCCACTTTGTTGTATTATGTTTCATTAATAGATTGTATTTATGTATACAATCGTTTTGTAAAATAAAATCAATAAAGTAAAATTGCCGCCGGAAATGTGCAATTTTTAAGGAAGCAGAATTTGGCCCCAACGCGAAGTTACGACCTATCTATTAAGAGGTCCATGTTGTGACTGAATTCTTGTAAGTTAAAAAATTGGTAGATATAGGTATTCTAGAATAAAGTCATTGTCTTAACCGAACCAATTTATCCTTTCAGCATCAACTTCTCACGCCCACTACAAACCATAAGCTACATAAACAAAAAAATAAAATAAAACTTTGCAACTGACAGCTAAAATTCAAAAACAGAATCAAAACGCATACGTCACAATACATTTACCGCGACCGCTCATTTGATCTGATTACGTCAAACGAGTCGGACGCCACGCGACCGGTACCACGCGGACTATTATTTCAATTTAACCGCTTTCTAATTCATTGTTTGCAGGATTTTAAATACCGGGGGGTGGTTTTAAATAATTATTTCGAATTTTAAAGTCCGTGGGAATAAAAAATTTGGGATTTTTTTTACTGTGCTTAGTGGCTAGATTATGTATGGTAGATTAATTGAACTTATGTTTGCTATTATTGATTAAAGAAGGGAGGAAAATATGTAGTGAATTTGCATTTTTTTTATATTACGACCTTTCCAGTAAAGGAGTTAACATGTCCTGTATCAATATTGGTCCTTGGAGTCCATTCCATGTCCAAAAGTGTTTTTTAAGGTCAATCAACATCCCGACATCCAAGATTCAGGCAAACGCCTAGTTTGGGGATCACCATCAGTTCTTGTGCAACCTGATTATTTAAAAATAAATTTGAAATTAGTACACAAAGCCTCATTCAATTAAATATAAATAAAGTACCAAATACGACTAGGAATTGTAGGAATACAAGTTCTACGGCATAAAAACCTTTGACCCAAGATGCTACGGCGTAGCCGCGTAGCGATTTCGTAGCACTATAAGATTGTTTAGACGTGCTGATTTAATACACTATTTCCAGATTTGTTATAATCAGATTTTTTATTCTTGTATCGATTACTAGACTTCCTGAGTGCGTTATATTTTACACATCATAAGAGTATTTTAATATAAAATAAATAACGTATTATTTTTGGTGCAAACGATTTCAACGCGCATACTAGTGAATAAATCGGTAAATTAAAAAAAATCTTCCTTCCTCAGCGTTGCATAAGCCCGTCCGTTAAAATCTGCCATAATTCAATACTTTCTTCCAACTCCGCTATCACTATTACAATAAGTTCTAACAGACAGAGACTTACATACAACTTCGTACCGCGAGTGAAAGAGACGGAAGATCCTTTTGTAAAAGTTTCAGCCCCTACAATAGAGTCGAGATGGAAAATTGTAAAATTTTAACGATTAACCGCAAACTGTGGTTATTGGATTAGAAATACTTGGCTTAGAAGTTTTACTCTTCACGCTTACGATAAGGGGCAAGCAGGAATACCGTGGGGTTCCTGATAAAGGTTTAATAGAACAAATACTGAGGTGACGGATGAAAGATTGTTAACCTAATGACCAATAATAGAATATCATTACGTCTGTCCATCCCTATGTATAACAGGGTACTCTCACATTTTGCGCGTCATGTTTTAACTTAGCATTTAATAGAGGGCGAGCGTATTGCCATCAGCCGGGCACAAATCTAGACTTCGGACTGCCACTGAGAGATACGTAATGAAAATACCCAATAACACTGCTAAATCAGGTTATCGAACTCAGGACCCTATACGATCAGAATTTGCGCTTGCGATCACTAGACCTAGGGGAGCTCGTGGCTAAGTACTAACAGCCGCATACGGGTCGATCCATCAGGTTAAGCTACGCTTGCCGGGGTTGGTCCGTGGATGGGTGACCATTTCTACATACCGAGACTCCTCCGTGCCTCGGAAAGCACGCCCCGGCTATCATTCGTGGATCTTTGACAGTCGTGACGGGTCGTCAGAAGTCTGAAAGTCTGACAACCAGTCTTACCAAGGGGTATCGTATTACCCAGTTACTGGATGTAAAAATATTGGTATTCAGCTGCATCCGGTTAGACTGGAATCCTACCCTAACTTAGTTGGAAAATGGCTAGGCAGATTGATTGATCACTAGACCTAGGGGTATAAGGTCGCCTTACTAAAACCTTAATAATATTTCATAACACGGCCCACGGGTTCGAAAATACTACGTTCATAAAAACATAAAATTACAATCAATGCAGTGGAAGAAAATCAGTTTCAAAAGTTGCTAAATGTATAGAGTGCTCGTCACTGTGCAAGTTGCAATGTACGTGTACTAAATTATTGATAGCTAAACCAACATAAGTACTACAACTGGTACACCCCACCCCACAAGTTGACCAGCCAATCTAACGTTATCCAAACATTTTAATTACTGAACTCTGCCCTGTGTCCGGCGCAGGCGTAATAAATACGAATTAAAAACAAAAACAAAATGTCCGCGGGGTTAGACGACTGCGGGGGGAGGGGGGGGGGGGGGGGGCGGCGGCGGGGGGGAGGTGTTTCAATAATAAAAATAATTACCGAGTGAGTGTTAGTGACAGCGGTGGACCAGTTGCGAAGTGTGGAGACGGCTTTATGGAGATTATAATACTTTGTGCGACCATTCGTTTTGCAGGCGACGACCGAAAGCAGGCGGTAACGGCAGTGCCGCTCAGCCGAAATGTATGAGTGCAGACTATGGCGACACGAGCGTTACACCTGCCTGGTGATGTTACGCGAGATATAACCTTTTTTTACCATTATAATAATAAAACCAGTTCACTAATTATCCCACTGCAGGGCACAGGCCTCTTCTCATAGAGAAAACGCACGAGCATTGATCGCCACGGTTGCTCAAGACGGGTTGAAGCTTTCAGACTTATATAAACTGGGCGATCACGATGTTTTACCATAATAATATTTTTTTTTATGCCTATTATGTCGAATCCGATTAAATATAACAATGTTAGTTATTTAGTGACATGAGGAACAGTGTGTAAAGTTCACTCATCCACCATAGAAAAGGGAGGATCCTCCGACCAGACGGGTGTTGTGTCTGGCGGGCAACTGCCCATCGGTTGGAAGTTGAAATCTTGTATGTATGTCGATCGCTCGGTAAACTCTAACTGCGCGATGCAGGATTTGTGTGACGTCATGTCTTTGATGCGTAGTTTGTATGTGGCGGTGTAACCGCTACATCACTCCCCTCCGGAGACCGGAGGTCGATAGTGGGCTGAATCTTGCGATGCTTCACACAGTGCCAGCTGTGGTTCCAGTGAGTCGGAACCCGGGTGCCGCACAGTTCGCGGTGAGTCGGAACTTTCTGTGGTGATTGCGGCGATTGTGGTGATTGTGGTGATTGTGGTGATTCCCCAGTGAGTCGGGGTGATTGAGGTGATTGCGTTGATTCCCCAGTGAGTCGGGGTGATGAGGCTGCTTGCGTTGATTCCCCAGTGAGTCGGGGTGATGAGGCTGAGGGTGATGACCAGGAATGCGCATTCGCTGCATACTGGTGGTCAGGATACCCGTTGAAGCCGTGGGTGCTGGCTGGCTGTGTAACTCGTCTCACGAAAGCTTGCGGGAGTGATGATGATGATGACGTCACGCCGAAGTAATTGCACGAAGGCTGCGTTGACGTTCATACTCGGGGTCACCAATTTAGGAGTATGAGGAACAGGGTGTAAAGTTCACTCATCCACCATAGAAAAGGGAGGATCCTCCGACCAGACGGGTGTTGTGTCTGGCGGGCAACTGCCCATCGGTTGGAAGTTGAAATCTTGTATGTATGTCGATCGCTCGGTAAACTCTAACTGCGCGATGCAGGATTTGTGTGACGTCATGTCTTTGATGCGTAGTTTGTATGTGGCGGTGTAACCGCTACAGTTAAATCTTGTTAGACCCGGTGAAATTCAGTATTATCTAATAAGAGCCATCTCCATACTATCCCACCTCTTTCAAGAGCGGCGCGAATATAAAATGTGCGAGCCGCGCGCCACAAGTATTGCGAATTAATCGAAACACCAATACAATCGAGAACTACCCCTTCACCCCTTTACCCCGGTACTCCCCGATGTTACCCCTTTATTACCCGTTAGGAAGAGTTCACATGCCTTAGATCTATTTGGAAGTGATCTGATCTTTACAAGCATAAAGGCTATCGTACATTGAGAGGTCCCAGGTCCATGTCGTGCAATGAGTTATAGGGGTTTTCCATCAGGAATTTCTCAGTCAGCAGCTCGTATAGATTAGTGCCTGACTCGCCCCCTTTTACACGGAAATTAAGTTGATTAATTGGCGAAATGAGGACGTAACAATAATACACCTCTGCCTGCCCTGTCGGGGAATATGGCGTGAGGTTATGACATGGAATGATCTATCTGAATAGATGAAACTGCAACAGATTGTTCTAACCGGCGGCATGCGCATGTATGAAACGCTCAGACTATTAATGTATCAACGATTATGGCAATCGTTGAGCCTCGCACAACGCGTATAAGATCAGACGGACCTGAAGATGGAACTGACCATGTATGATGATAGCCATTATTTCCCAGCAAAGGGGGATTTCTGGATTTTTTTACATTAGGGTTCAGTTTTCCCCCCTGAGGAAGATGAAACTTAAAATGAAAAGGGGACTTTCTGGACTGTTTTTACATTAGAGTCCAGTTTTCCCCCCTGAGGGGGATTCTCTCAGGGGGGAATATTGGAATAAGCCAACGAGTAATAATACTTCTCTAAAAAAAGTTTCAAAAAACGTAACCCAATAATAGCTTTTTCATTGCGGTCATTAAATTCAACACAATTTCTCCTCGCATTGTGCTACTTACTACAAAAACTCAGGCCAACCCGCGATCGCGAGTAGTTAAAACGTCAAATAAAATTCGAAATTCGAAACCATTCGAGTACTATCGATTACTATTGTACAATCGTTTTATGAATAACAACCTTTTTTCTAAAAAAACTTTTTTGATTATTGTTTTATTACCAACTTACATCCTGCCTGTGATATAGCGTTTATAATAAAGATGTAAGGTTCATTTTCGATTAATATAGGTGTATGATTAAATAGTGTTTGCGTGGGCTCAGATAGAGTTGAATTAATATTGTTGTATTTTTTTTAGTATTGTTATTGTTGACATGTGAATAGGGATTTATAATAGAAGAGTACATTTAGAACCTCATATTATTGGCTATTCTATTGATTTTTTAATACATTGGTAGCTAAACATGTCAATTTATAGACTGGGATTAAATAAATTAGTCTATTGATATGTAAACTGGTTTATTTTATAAACAGTTGACTGATATAAGCTTTGTGTGCCTACGAGTAACCAATTAACTCTCTCAGTAAAAACGATAGACGGCAGCATTTACGTACATATCTAAAGTTTATATCCATTTCCTGTGGTTTGACTGTGGCGAATCTTTTTAAATAAGAATGAGATATTGAACATTTCCATTAGCTGATGCACTCCTCATAGTAGATACTTGTTTTTGGTTTTCTACACGACGTGAGACGTGTCGACTCCAGTTTTCGCTGAGAAGAAAGCTGTCAAAATGTAATTAAAACAGGCGGTTAAATTGTGTAAAAAAACTAACGTAACGTAATCCAAGCGTACCTACTGCAGGGGAGCCCAGGGGGCTTTTCAGCAAGCATACGCAGGGCGAAAAGTTGATAGCTGAGTAGGTGCGGCATGATGAGAGAACCCCGAAAGTATATGAAAAGTTTCAGATAGGAGCCTCGTGGTCAGGGATCCACTTTTAGATTTCCAAAATGGATAAAAATACACAATCTTCAGAGCCTTTGATTTTCGTATGATAGCCTGACGCTTAAAATGACTTAATTTTTTCATCAGATTGACTATTTAAGTCAGATGCGTCATCATTTATACCTACAATATCAACCAAAACTGATTGAAGAGTGCTCTTCTAACACAACATTACTTAAAAGGCTTCAAAAAAACCTTACAAATAAAAAATCTGCCATCAAAATTAAAAATGTAACAAATCAGCTACTCAGCAAGGCGTAGGAAAGCAAATTAGGGAAACCACACGTGCGTCCGTGCGATCGCGCGGATAATCGCAAATTGTGCAAACAGCCCGTCTGAGGGGAGCCTTCTGAGAAGATCAAGTGTCGACAGATTTAATTCTGTTAAAATTATACGATTTTTTTTCGTGTGTTTGGACGTGAATTGAATTTTAGGAAGTGGAAACAGTTTTTTCAGTTCATTCATTCTTACTTTACATTCTCACAAATACTCACAATACATATAGAATTGCTATTATTGGTAAGTGTGAATGGCCTGTACACTAATACCATACTGGTCACTTCAACGCCCATCTTTGTAGTAACATATTATAAACAATTTTATTATAGATATGATAGAGTGCAATTATGGATCCTCCAAAGGCATAAATAAGTAGTCTGGCCACGCTAACTCTGCAATGGAATAAATGGCAACCCCAAAAACTTTTATATATGATATACTTTTACATCAATCAGTTATGTCAGTTTCCGGATTATAAGTAGATCTAATGATTTTGATATTTTGCCTTTTATTTTTTGCTTAAGTATTAGATTTGTTGTAATAGACTATGTCATACCTCTATACGATGACGAAACTCTATCAAATCCACACTGTATCTTGCTAAAGTGACTATTCTTTACCAGGAATAAATCAGAACATAAACAAAATAACCTATCAAAAACAAAAAGACAAATAAAGTATCAAATTATTTTTTCGTTCAAATTCAAATTCCACCGTTTTTTTACTTATGCAGACTTAGCGCGGCCAGACTCTAAATAAACAATTTAACTAAATAATATATGTATTATAGATATGAATGCTGGAAAAATGCTGAAGAACTTGTAAGTACTCTTTTTCATTTAATATAGGGCGTGCATTCTAAAAGTGGGCAACGCTCAGTGGATCGTCCCCATAGAAGAGATTGGACGTAGGCAGCCTGTGAAATCAAAATCGATATTAAAAAAAAAAAAAAAAAACTGTCGTATTCCTTTATCAAAAACCTACAAATATTGTAATGAGACTTTTTCTAATTGGACTCATATTTCAGGAGAAAATCGATAAAAAGTGATTTCTTTGTATGGAAATGGACACTTAAACTCCCCCACCGTCTGAGTTTCGCCTTGTTTCGGGTAGTATTGGAATTGTATTTTTTTATGATAAAACGAAAATCGATTATATCTCAGAAAGTGCACCATTGGGGCACCATGTGTCTTTGGACAAAATGTGGCATTTAGTAGATAGATACCAATTATAGAAATGACTACCCGAAACAAGGCGAAACTCAGACGGTAGGGGAGTTTAAGTGTCCATTTCCATACAAAAAAAAGACTTTTTATTGATTTTCTCCTGAAATATAAGTCCAATTAGAAAAAGTCTCATTACAATATTTGTAGGTTTTTGATAAAGGGATACGACATCATTTTTATTTTTTTTAAATATCGATTTTGATTTCACAAGCTGCCTACGTCCAACCTCTTCTATGGGGACAATCCACTGTGCAACGTCGCGAATAGCTGTCAAATATTTCGCTGTTTTGATTAATTTGGCAATATTACTGTATGGAAATAAGAAATATGGCCAACTAGTGAACTAAAATATTGAATATGAAATGCAATAACAATTAATATCGTAACACCGAATATTTAGTTTAAAAGTATTTCGAAACTATCTAAATGCCCTTTTTACACCTAAAACGGTTACAACATCAAATTCAGTGTTATAATTTGCAATTAATTGTTAATTAATATTTTAGGTCACTTGTTTATGATATTTCATATTTCCATATATTAACAAATTAATAAAAAGAGGTAAATATTTGACAGATATTTACGACGTTGCCAACTTTTAGAATGAATGAACAGATACAAGTTCTCAATTGTTTTGTGCTTTCCAGTTTCCATCCGGGAAGATATTTGGTCCTTTTGGTTCTTTTATAGCTACTCATTATTTGTTTGACTTCTCAGTGTTGTAAGGCGATTTATTTCTGTTTAGTAAACCAAAATGATCACAACAAAAATTGCAACAGGTTGTCCCAAAAAAAACCCAACCAACAGATAAACGTCGATTCCCATGGCGATCAGTATCAGGATCTAATCGCCAAAGGGATATGTTTCCAAAAAATAGAAAGAATCCGCCCTCAAAGCTATTGTATCCAAACCAAAATCCACTTGTTGTTACAATGGTTCACCAACATTTGACAAAGCGCCACCAACACTTGTACAAAGCTCTACCAACATTTGTTCAGGACAATTGCTAATATCTATGAGATCAGCAGATAGTAACACAATGGTTACAAAATTGATAAAATTGTAGTTTTTTGTCGGAGTTTTAGTATCCTTTAACTAATATAAGACTTTCTACGTTTTGTTCGTTTTGTCGTTTGTTTCTTATAGGCATGTAAATGTGAATTATTATTGCAAAGAATTGCTAAAGTAATGTTACATGTTTATTATTGTTTGTAATGTTTATATGCCCTTTTTACACCTAAAACGGTCACCTCACAGTGTAAATTCAAGCAATCTATTCTTTTCGTTTAAAGTTTACTAAACCAAACAGGATAAGCAACGGTTACGAGCTTTTCCAGGAGGAGGCTTGTATGTCGTCTAAAAAAAACGGATTAAAACGACTTAGTTACAAACCTAGCAAGATGAATAATTCAATCACTTAATAAGGGCGCGCTGAATTATGTGAATGGAAAAAAGACATGTTACACCGACCCCAGACCAACTGGGAGAAGGGCAGGAGACTGGCGATGAATTATATCAAAACTGATGATGAGACCTTTAGATTATTTTTTAAATGAATAGTCTAAGGCATCATCATAATTGGCTACGATCATACGAGACGATCGCGCGATGGCCATCATGCCATGCCATGCCGCCGCGTTGCTCTAAACCTATCGTACGATCCTTAATAAGCATTTCTTGAGCTCGTGCGATGACTTGCAAGCTTCAATTAGGACACTCTAAAGAAATGTGTGTATTTAATCTCATCGTGCGACGAAATCGCATCGTATGCGCGTACGATCGTTGGCTAATTAGGACGACGCCTAAAGGTCTGGATCAGGCTGTAGAATAAGTAATGATGGAAATTTTAATAACAACAATAACATTACAGATAGAGACTCTATATACAAACAAACCTGCCTTACTAAAATCAACAAACACACAACCCTTACTGATAAAACTTACAAAACCACCCTTGCCTTACAACCGCCTGAAGCGACGCACACGTGTGTTGTATTCGCTATATCAACTGATATCAGTTACAACTCCCACGAGTTGTGCCCAAAGGATTGTATTGTGGTGAGTTGGTGGCGCAGGTGGGCGTCCCACGGCTTGTGGGAGAATGGAGAATGCTTGTTATTGAGAGATCTTGATAAGAAAGTGTAGAAAACACGAAGATGTCTTTCCGATCCATTGCAGTTTTAAATGACAAGGGGTTACGTTAAGGAAATTGGCCATCTTACTTCCACAACAGATCTTGTTGAGTAAGATAACATACTATATAGACTAGACTTTTGGGTTTCTGAAAATCCGTCATGATTGTCATAGATAGTTGATATCACTTATCCGTACCTTCTTTTCTAAGGCAAAGCGGGTTTAGGGCGACTTTTTTTTCAGTGAAAACTTCTTTAGTCGCGTTGGGCAATTTTGAGATGGGTGTTCAATGTTACCTTTGGACATTGACTCAGCACTCGGCCCGGCTCACGCGCGGCCCAGTTAAAATATTGATTTGGTTGCATCTCACACGCATAGAACACTAAGAATTTATGTAATAGTGTGTGTTAAGTAACTGTAGTATATAAGCTGTAAAATATTGTAAATAAATCAGATTTGAATTTTATATTCTTGTCTCATTACCCCTCACTGTGGCCAAGACACCTTTAGCCATCTCTGATCAGTCTCGTGAGTCTGCGGGACTGGCAGTGAGTGTACCCTTCCCGAACCTGGAAATCCTGTCTACCATCCGTCTGTAACCTTAGGTCGCATGGTGCAGACATCCTGAACTTATTTATATATTTATCTATCACACTAGGTATATGATAGGTTAGGGCTGTAGGGCTTATAGGGCTTAGAGTCGTAGGCACTGTTAGGCTTGTAGGTCTTAGCAACTTCCTTTAACTTATCATATATATTTTCATGTATTATCACACCCTTAACAGTATAGCGGCCTTACGTGACGTTTGTTAAGGGTGGATGTACAGTGGGAAAAAACAATTGAACTCGCGACACCGTTACCGACCCCTCATTTTTGTAAACGCGATTGTGCTCTTTATTTTAATACGTTACGGATCAATGTTCTATGCAAGTATTTTTACTTTAAAGGTTTTGGGAATTTTCTTTTTTTGTAAACACGTTTGTGCTCTTTATTTAGATAAGGTTACGGACCAATGTTCTATACAAGTGTTTTTCTTCCACCAAGGCGATCTTGTTCAAGTTTTCACTACTGTCGGCACTCCCGGAGTGCTACTGTTTTTTTTTTACATAAAGCGGCTAATGAAGAATGATAAAAGAATAGATGGATTGCAGAAAGTGCAGGCTAATCTTTTTTCGTAACCAATCTGACTGCTCAAGGTGCACCATACAGACCTACATTTAAGTATCACCAATCGTAAAAGCTATTTTTAAACTCACTAGTGTAAAATCAATCTGTGCGATTATTATTTAGCCCCAAGCCCCTCGAATGTTTAACATCAGTACTGTAAAGGTAAACGTATCAGCAGTATTCATGAAACCAGACCACAAAGACGCATTATGTTCTCTCTTATGTTCTTACTCCCAACTGGGCTTTTTCGTAACTGATATTCAAGCAATTATCTCGATTAGTTCTGCCCGATCTCCCCACAAAGGTATCACAATTAATCAATAACGTTCTAAACAATGCAACTGCATTCGACCTCAAACTACCCTACAATTGATGTCGCCACACGATACCCATTGACTGCATTCAACTCGAGCACCGTAAGGAGAACACTACACATTGTTTTATTATTTCCTTTATTTATTCACTAAATAATAATGGTGCTTCAAATAATTGTTATTGAATTAAAAAATGTTTAGAGTTTGAATTTAATTGATTTTAGTTCTTAGTTGCATATAAATAGAGTTTTTAACAGTTATTAGTGCTAGCAATAAATAATTTAACTCTCTAAATAATTGTTTAACGATTCAATATTAAAATCACCTCTATTATTTATTGAACAAGGTTGTTATTAAGTTGTGAATAGTAATTCGAGTTATAATCTTTTTGTTAAACGGTTGCTATTGTTCGTTTATTGTTAAAGGCGTGGCTACTTTAACCGATAAGTAATAGTTAGATAAATAAGCGATGTATTACTAATTGGACCCCTTGCTGTTTGTAAACGTGGTTGTTATACGTCTGTAACCGCCACGCTTTACAGAAAGAAGATGAAACGTTGAAGTATTGAATGTTTTTATAATTTGATTATCACTGTATTGAGTTACAACGATTCGAAGCAATGAAATAAAAAAATAGCTAAAAAGATGAAAATTAAAAGATTTAACAAAGAAAGAAGAAGTTTTAATAAAATAAAATCATTTGCTTGAATAAACATGGGGTGATACATATAACAAAAGTTCTTTAAGCCGTATCTTTAACATTAAAGTATTTAAACCATATCTTTAACTTTAGAGTATTTATGATTAATTATATTATTTTAACTCAACTTCACTTATAATATTAATTACATTTTATCATTTAAATAATAGTAAGAGCCATAAAATACTCCATACCTTCATACTTCTCTTCTGTCTTCATGCTGAATACTTACATCTTGAAGACCATCATCATCTTCCTGCCCTTGTCCCATGTTACGTGGGGTTGGCGCACACGTTTTCTCCTTCCACTCTCCCCTGTCAACCGTCACGCTATCATTCACTCCCTTCTCGTTCACATCATTCATATATCTTGAAAATCGCTCGTTTGCAAATATCATGTCAGTATCAAAAAAATTGGAAATACTCTTACTATCAGATTAGCCTTCTGTCTCAATCTCTATAAAGAAAAACCCTTTTAGCCAGAAATAATCTTTTCTAATCGAAGCACACACTAATTGCTATAAGGTACCACAATACTACAATAGTCTCTAACAATACGAAACCATCTTATCGATCACATCGCTTTCTCTGCGACGGGAAAACAGATTACATCTAACTTTCGATTTGTAATCATTTCGTTACGAACCTTCTTTATTGCACTTAGTCGATTATTTTAGGGTTCCGCACCTCATATTGGATGGCTATGGAAACTGTATGACAAATAAGTCCAAACTAAAAGAACTCAATAGAAACGGTTTCTGACATCTCATCAGAATGTGCCCTCAATTGATAATTGTACTTACTACAGAAGAACACAAAGCTTTGACAAGCGTTGCAATTGTTCGCTAATCTCGCCTCCTCGGCTTTGAGGAAACGATAAAGAAAATGACTTTGATGCCCGTCTATCCGTAAACATTTGTGAATGAAATTCTCTTTTCAGGACCTGCTGAAAAAATACGTTAAAATGAGTAAGTAGGTAAGTTTACAGTAACTGGGTTGTGATGTAAATGAGTAGTAGGTAAGTTTACGGTAACTGGGTTGTGATGTAAATGAGTAGTAGGTAAGTTTACGGTAACTGGGTTGTAATGTTAATGAGTAGTAGGTAAGTTTACGGTAACTGGGTTGTAATGTTAATGAGTAGTAGGTAAGTTTACGGTAACTGGGTTGTGATGTAAATGAGTAGTAGGTAAATTTACGGTAACTGGGTTATGATGTAAAGGCACAGATTAATACAGGTGGTTCACTCCGTAAAATCATTCAAATGAAAAGCGAATGTTGCTACGATACAATAAATGCAATTCAGGTCGCACAGCGCAAATAAAATAAAATAAATAAATATAAAGCCTTTATTCTACTACTTTAAACTGTTTACATGTATGATATTTTCTCACGCCTCTAAGCAGTAGTCGCCTCCTCCATTTCCTTCCACTGATTCCTGTCCCTAGCTTTAGTCATCCATCCAGGGGGCCTACCACCAGCTCATAAGCAGTATTATTTTAATATTACTTCAGTAGGAGAAAGAGATGGAGCTATACGACCTGTAGAGCTTCATCTCTTTCCCACACTGAAGTTATATTAAAATAATACTGCTTTATGAGCTGGTGGTAGGCCCCCTGGTCCTCCTTTCTTCCAAAATATGTCTTCCCATCTTTTCCAGTAGTTACAGTTATATTCACCTAGAAGTTGCCTCTCTTTCTATCGCGTAACTCTTATATCTTCTGACTACGTTACACTCACTGAATTGGCTCAACAAGTCGAGCCAGTCGCGTGGTTGTAGCTTCATATCTAAAATGCGGAGTATAGATATTAATCTGTGGTAAAGGTCAGATATCTAGTCCCTCCATGTAAAATACTGGTGTTCAGCTGCATCCGGTTAGTCTGGAAGCCGATCCTAAGTTATCAGATCTTACTCCTAAGTCACGGAACCCTTGACAACCCACGCAAGCTCATTCACAGTTTGTGTATCTAAAGAAATTCTCCAAAACAAGGATACTGTCATTTAATACGAGTACCATCAGCTGTTCACCGCAGTTTTAATTGTATGAATAGATTTCTTTCAGTACAAAGGCAGGTAGTGCGTGCGATCAATTGAAACCCTTTGCTCTTTGTATGGGAGACGTGATAGCCTTGGGTTTAGAGGTCTATTAAACTGTATTGAGTGACATGGTATCTTGCGTTGTTTGGGTAAAGTATTTTGGAGAGATATTTCTTTGGTTAAGAGGTGACTTTACCTACTAAATTATTTTCCTATTACATGGGTTCTATACATAAATGGCGAAATACAGGTTCTGCCTACCTCGTCAGGGAATAGGAACAGGCGTAATGTTATCTAAACACGGAATTATTCCGACGTTTCAGTGTAACTTTTTCAATGTCACTGTGACAAAATCGGACCGGAACCTGGGAATGAATGGTAAGAAGATGTAAACATGCGCTAAGTTAGCGTACGTTACTAATCTAAATTGTTTTTGAAGTGAAAACTTCTATAGGCGCGTTGGACATTTTTGAAATGGGAAGAAACAATTGAACTCGCGACACCGTTACCAACACCTCATTTTTGTAAACGCGATTGTGCTCTTTATTTATATTACGTTACGGATCAATGTTCTGTGTTCAAGTTTTCACTTCTGTCGGCACTCCCGGAGTGACACTATTTCTTTTTGTTTTGTTTTTATTTGTTCCTTTCGTGAGTGAGCCTTTAAAAGATAAATATACCTTTTCTATCCACCTAAGCAGCGTAATAGAGTTAGCTCACTCTATTCCAAACATTGGACTCTACTAAACGTACTTTTAACCATCAACGGCTAGTAAATTATAAGAATGGAAATGCCCGACGCTGACAATGCAAAAACACGAACAGTGCAGCGGATTTATACGACATTTACCTTCCACATAACATTGCAAATAATCACATTAAACTATTAGGCACAAAATAAGTTTCCACACGAATACCTTACTTGCAAAATATTATTAAAACATCAATACATTGTACAAATAAGAAAGAGAACAATAATAAACATTATATTATAGTGTTCTATAATAATATCGGTTTACACACAGTATCGTGTTTCCCCACTGTTGGGCAATTGTTTAGAAAATGATAGTTTTTGTGGTTTGCACAATGAATGGGGGAAAAAAAAATAGTTGTGTGGGTAAATTAGTGAATGTACTCGTAAGGTAGCAGGTACGGATGGGTTTATTTACTGAATTGAAGTTTTTTAAGCAAAGACAGCTATCATTGTTTCTAGATGCATCGGATAGGATGGTTCGCTGATGGATAAAACAATGTAGACAATACGAGAACTTCTATGGTCTGTTCTAAAAGTAACAGGTTCACTATCCCATATGCAGACACAATAGTTAAAACAATTGAACAGACCACATATGGTTCATTAGACTGTGAACCGGTTAAGTATCTGATGAAAATGTAAACAAATGGATCCGAAAATGTAACTATAAAAAACTTTTAACTTCTTAAAAAAAAACCGACTTCCAAAAAAAACACTACAAAGTGGAAAATAACTTTAATTTCGGAAGTTGCTGTCTTTCGTTTTGAATTTACGTTTTTTGGCAATTTTTTTTTGTAAATATTTTTATTTTTCACTTTTTAGCAGTGGTACCTACCCCAAACAAATTCGAAAACCACTACCTGCTATGTAAATAACAGTGACAGGAACTTATCATATCATCCACATACTAAATGGGAAAAAGTACGTATTATTAAGCTAACTCAAAAACTGTCCAAGCAAAGTTAATACAATTTATATGAGACCACCTCGAGAGCATACCTTTTCAAATAAAAAGGAATTTTCAAAATCGGTTCACAATTGACCGAGAAATCGGAGGACATAAAAAAAAAAACATACGCGACGAACATATAACCTCCTCCTTTTTGGAAGTCGGTTAAAAATGTGCCACTTATAAATGGAGTGCTTTGACTTGATTATTTGGATAATAAAACGCGAAATTCTAATTTTTTATCATCATCAGATGTATTTCATTAGACAATAATGGTTAATTTTATAACCTCTTTTTTCGTCGATGATTTTTGATTTTAGTTCTATGTTTGACCCAATCTATCCCACTGCTGGGCAAGAATAATGTAATTCAAAAAATAATTCTTGGAAAAAGTGGTGAGATTTATAAAGTTGATACCTTCTAACTACAGATTTATATGTTACTAATTCCCTTCAGTGAGTGGTTACGTAAGAATTTATCCTGAACTGGGTTTCTTTACACTTTCATCATATACTTTTGGAAGAGACTATATCTCTACTTTTCACCACCGCGTCTTCTAATTTTTTAAACTGTCGTGGTGAAAAGTTTTGCAAGAAAACGAATAGCAAAGTGCAGGCCGACAGACTTCTAAGGGAGATTGCTTAGTTTAACATTATGCGTTTTCTTGACTATGTTTTTATTATTCTTTAAATCTCAAGACTCAGGATCAGGGAGTAGTTTTGTTGCTTTTTCGAAACATTTTTTTTGAATTAATAGATTACTTTGTTAAAATAGAATAAATGAGCTGTGTATGATCCTAAGGGGCCGTTCAAGTATTACGTTAGCACTACAGGGGGGCGAGGGGGGGTCTATGCTTTGCTTATTTTTGATGACATGGGGGGTGGGGGGTCTAGATGTCAGCATTAATTATACTTTACTACTTTTACACATATGGCAACCCACACATTGTCTATGCTCAGTTAAATTTTCTTGAATAATACTTAGTGAGGAAAAATAAATTCAAAATTAAATTCGAAACCATAAAAATGTCATTAGTAAATCTGTGTTAAAACTTAACAAATAGTATTAAGAAACCTATTACAATGACAAATATATTTGCATTCCGTCTCAACCTTATTCCTATGTAAATAAGATTTAAAATCATTGTGTTATTATTAACTATTTTGTTTGCACATACCATTGAAAAACAAACTAAGATGAGACAAACAAAATATCCAATGACACCTTTATCACATTCCAATAAAGATCAATATTGAATATCGGGGCGGTAAATATAAAATAGTAAAAATACATTTCGGGTACATACGTGCACAGAAAATGGAAATTCAAGTTTCTAAAATGTCCAAATAGTGGGCATGACGAGGTATGGCGTGAGCGGTGTACAGTCAAACAGAGAAGGCAAACAGTCGCTCAATATATCGTAGTGAGGCGATCAACCGAGCAGAGATCATGTTACTGCTGACAGTACTGGCGCGGAGAAAAGTGTTATGGTAAGTAAAGTAAAATAGTCGTTAACTTCTGTCTGGAAACGAATTGATAAATTTCTTATGTTTAAAGAGCTGCTAGGTTACTCCAACTATCAATTTGATTCTATGAATGTATTGAGCTGCAAAATCACTATCTTCTACATACTACTCTAATAGTTTCTTGCTTGGTTGTAAATTTTATATTCTTCGTTCGAGTAGTTGCAGGTCTTCTGCAGCAGAGTCTACCTAGAACCGGAGAGTCTACCTATTAGAGTCTACCTCATAGAGTCTACGGTAGCTGAAATTACCGTACTACGACTGGCTGCAAAATTGCAACTGAATTAAAAACTGCTACTGAATTTTATTTGTATTAGTGAAAATCATTTGTATGACTGCGATCCCACTAAATGTAAGCGTCCGTTATAAAGACTATCCATTTTTCAAGCTACTTCAACTTTGCCATAACACTTTTCTCCACGAATGTACCGAATTGGTGTCTTTGAAGCGGGTTAATTGCGAACAAACAATGGAATTAAGTAAACCACAGATTAAAGTTGCGTCACGAAACACTGTTCGAGGTGTGCGCGTGCGCCTGTGTGTGGCGGAATTATATCAAAATATTATAAGCACGCAAGTGTTTGTGTGAGTTGGGGGTCTGACTTGCGACGTGCGAGGGAGTCTAACTGGTGGTGGTCTGATACAGTCAACGAATCTGTAGCTAGAATGCACTTGCCGCAATTCTGAAACCATATAGGTACCAACAGGTACCAATAGGTACCAATAGGTACCAATAGGTACAATAGGGATGAAGACTAAAAAATATTTTTTGTCCGTCTTGTAGATTATATATTGAACACGTATTTTTTCTTTTTTTACCTTATCAAAAGATTACGGCGATACATTGAGTTAAAATTTGCCATGACGTCACGAGTATGTAGATTTTATACTTACTTGTGACGGAGCGAACCCCACCTCCCAACTTTAATGCGTTTTATCTAAGTATTTTTTTATTAATATGTTGAGGCAAAAAATACGTGTCTAATATTTTTTTATTATCTGACTGACGGACTAAACAGGATTTCTTTTTTTTTGACCCTGGCATCATGCCTATTATTGTAAAAGGTTAGTAAAATAATTAATTGGGTTATGGCATTACAATTAAACTTAATTTTTAATTAATTTATATTACTGTACCTAAATACCTATACTAAAAAACTAAATTTTAAGAATTTCAATAATCGTAGTCACTTACAATAGCCGTAGTTATGATTAAAAAGTTGTGAGTTCGTTACTTAATTATTTTCGAAAATGTTTCTGTGAGGTTATCTAAAAACCTCACACACATACGTACGAAATAACGAAACGCAATAAAAACGGCTCTTTGTGCGCGCGTGTTGGGGTGTGTGTGTGTGTGTGTTGTGTTAACAAGACAAATGTATTTTCCAGTTTTTGGATTAATATTTTAACGTCTAGTGTGGAGGCGTAGAGACAGCAAAGTAATTTTATTTAAATTAATTTCACAATTTAGATATTTAGCATTTTTCAGTCTAGTTTCCACGTGACATAACCGATACTGTTATTTGAACATTACCGATACTGGTCTTTTTCACGTGCCTCAGGTAATTATCAAAGTCAGGCATACTTAAGTGCCTCATAATCCGGGACACAGCAACGTGAACGAAACGTCAGTAATAATATTATTTTCTTGGAAAATCTTTGAAAATTACCTGAAGCTCTACAGTTATTTCCCTTTTTTTAAGCAATAAGCCAATATTTTTACAGCCGAACCCAACAACTTATTTTTAGCAAAAGACAGATCGCTTTTGATCGTAGACAGTATAATTCTATCTTTCATTGAATGTCGTCCCACAATTCCGTAAGGTCCTTATTCTCTGACAGATTATTGGGACGTTTAAACCATAGATACGTTTTTTAACAGACTTTAAAAATAGGAGGAGGTTCACAGTTCGTCGGAATCTTTTTTTAAAATGTATTGATGTCCCCCGATAGCTCGAAGACAGCTGGACCGATTTGAAAAAATATTTTTTTGTTTGAAAGAGTAGGTATACTTTCTAGTTGGTCCCATTGTCATTTGGTCGCGATCTGATGATGGGATCTTGGAGAAATCGAGGGAACTCTTCAAGTATTATAGGCACACCTATAGCGATTTGGGTATTTTTTATAGTAACTGGTGCATTTGTTCTCGGAAAGCATCATTTGGTAAATGGGAACTGATGATGAAGGACACAGATGGCCACCTATGGCTACTCAATAATATGTATTTCACGGGTTGCGATTCGATTACTTTAATATGGTTGGTAAGTAATTGATGCTCGTCACAATTAATATGGTGCAGTGGAGCTGATGGTGAAGTACCTGGAGAACTCCTAAACAATTAAAGTCCCTGCTTCGGGAAAAACAATATTTTGTAAAAGGTGATGAGCGGTTGACATTAGGCTATTGTAACTTAGATATATTACAAACCAACCCACTAAAAAGTGAAAACAACCGACTTCCAAACTACAAAGTGAAAAATAACTTTAATTTCGGAAGTCGGTGGCAAACTAAAATACTGATCCAAAGATACCGACTTCCGAATAATAATGTAAAACGAAAAATAATGTAAAATCAACATATACCAGTTTTATAAACACATTGCCATTGTTAAAAATTATATTCAAAATGACATGATTACTTTGTAAAGTATTATATTATTTTAACTATTGTGAATGTGAGGACTATGTGGATATTGTTTTTATTTCTCTGCTAGTTTTAGTGATGGTCTGGCAGTTTGAGTAGTTTATGCGGCCTACCCAAATGTCCTTTCTTTGGTATTGTTCGTCGAGTTGAGCTCCTTAAGTTCTGAGTTGAGCTCCACGATTATTGACAAATGCTTGCACTGACTGGACAGGTCCACTCAAATCTGTGTGGTTCTTTCCTCAAAAGACCTTTTCAGACACTTATCTACATGGTCCTCATATGGCCTGACCAAGATTATGTCTGGACTTTAAAAGAGACTGCGACCTCTGAGTTTGTTTCGGCCTTTCTTCTCAGAGTAGTCAGATAGGAAACGCCGAACTCATCTAGCTTATTTTTAATATTTTTTTATATGACGTGTAAAAGTGATTTCGATATCCTATTTACAGAATAAACAATTTCATTTCATTTCATTTCATTTCGAAATTAAAGTTATTTTTCACTTTGTAGTTTGGAAGTAGGTTGCATTTTTAGGAAAAAAAAAATTAAGCAAGTAGTCTATAGTAATTAGTCAAGCAATTAATTTTTCAATTTACCCTAAAATTACATTAGAATGTTCCATGAACAACGTTAGGTTTTCTTGCTATCTCTACCTCTAGGCACAGTACATAGCTTTGGTTGCATCGCTTACCAAACGGTTGTAAGCGACCTTGCTGCTCGGTTCACGGACGACCTATGGGGACGTACCTTACCTACTAGAATTGTATAGGTAGTCAATTAAATCACCTTGATCTTATGTCGAGTCGCTACGAGTGAAACGGGAATAGCTTATGTCGTGGTGATTTGATGGGCAGCAAGCTTGGTAACGGGACTGACTGAACTACTCAGGGTCTTACGGCAATAGGTTCGCTCCTTATTACATGGGACTTAAACATACCGCAGTGTCTCAAGACGAAAGTCTTTGACCAGTGCGTGCTGCCAGGGATGACCTATGGCACTGAAATGTGGTCGCTCACAATGGGCCTTATCAGAAGGCTAAAAGTCACCCAAAGGGCAATGGAGATGGCTATGCTTGGAGTTTCCCTACGTGATCGAATCAGAAATGAAGAGCCGTAGGAGAACCAAGGTAACCGACACAGCCCGAAGAATTGCCAAACTTAAGTGACAATGGGCAGGGCACATTGCTCACAGAATAGATGGTCGATGAGGCCGAAAGGTTCTGGAGTGGCGACCGCGTACTGGAAGCCGTAGCGTTGGAAGGCCTCCCACAAGGTGGACCGATGACCTTGTGAAGGCCGCAGGAATCCGCTGGATGCGGGAAGGACAGAACCGGTCGAAGTGGCGGTGCTTGGGGGAGGCCTGTGTCCAGCAGTGGACGTCTTTCGGCTGAAATGATGATAATGGAACATAACTGGCGAAATGTGGTCGTACTATGGTGCACCTATGCCTTACCTTTTGGGGATTGCAGGCGTGATATTATGTTATGTGGATATAATGTAATGTCTTTTTTACAGAGTGTACTACAAATTATGTGAGTATATTTGAGTAGCTCATGGTTATGAGCCCGATTATCTTTATTTAACACACCGTACATAGGGAAAAGGCTAGACAGATTGATTGATACATAAACTCACGCCTTGTTCCCATGGGGGTAGGCAGAAACTAGAGAACGCCACCTGCTACGATCCTCACATACTCCTTTTGCCTCGGTTATGTTCATACGTCTGGTCCTACACGCACGCCGGTTGCGTGTACCTACTGCGCACCTTTATTCAAGTAGTCGGAAAAACCTTTCTAAAACACACGTGATTGGGTAATACCCGTTATTATCGGAATCAATGAGATTCTTCTTCAATCAATCATTAATCACTCGGATGAGTCAGCACATTTTTTGGCTCAATTGAAGTTAGGTTGACAGTTTAAACGTAATAGGTACGGCTAAAGGTCAATTCTATTCTTGTTTTATTTGGTATTTTGACAAACTCAAGTCAGTCTGTTGCCGGCTCCACACTATCGTCCAACAGTCCAACTGTTCGTCCAACCTTCCACGTGAAGAGATATAGTTCGTGCATGTTATAGCGGTAAATCGTACCTAGATCAAAGGAGTTGTCCAACTCTCACGAACCGACCCTCCACACAGTGTGGTAATAATTATATGCACTCAAAAGGTATAGCGCAGAAGCACCTATCACTTCAACGTCTTCTATAGTGAAATTGGTTGAAACGTGCATATTGATATGTGTGGAGTTTTGATCGATCGTGATTTGGGACAGACTGGAGTCATGTTGGAGTGTTGGACGAAAGTGTGGTGCCAGCATGTCAGTTTATTACTATAGCAGACAGAAGGGCTATACTGCCCACCTTCCCTCAGCAACATGGTATGTAGCCTGGAGGCAGAGGAAGCTTTATACTTCTTATTCATTTACGTTGACATTCCTCACATGGAAATATTGTGTGGATGACTGAAATAGACTTCACGGAACAAGGTGACATCAACACGCACGTGTAAAGCTGCTGTGAATAAACCTCCATCTATAGAGAAGGAGGGACTATTCCTGAGGTATTGTTTTGAGAAATGTGGGTGTACCTGTACCTACTAAGTACAATACTGCCCCCGTAAGCCAAAAAGCGGTAACTCAGTCAAAGTGAGTTTTGAGAAAGAAGGATTTTTGAAGTGAAAACTTCTTTAGGCGCGTTGGGCATTTTTGAGATGGGAAAAAACAATTGAACTTGCGACACCGTTACCGACACCTCATTTTTGTAAACGCGATTGTGCTCTTTATTTATATTACGTTAAGGATCAATGTTCTATGCAAGAAATTTTTACTTTGAAGGTTTGGAAGTTTATTTTTTTTGTAATCGCGATTATGCTCTTTATTTAGATAAGGTTACGGACCAATGTTCTATACAAGTATTTTTCTTCCACGAAGGCGATCTTGTTCAAGTTTTCACTTCTGTCGGCACTCCCGGAGTGCCACTGTTTTTTTTTTTCTTAGCTAATTATATAATATATATATATATTATGAGAGGCATATTTACTACTGATATGTTTTAAATAGCTATGTTAATATAATTTTAGCGTCCTTTTTACCCGACTGCCCCAGAAGGAGGGTAATGTTTTTCGAGAGTTTGTATGTATGTATGTATGTATGTATGTATGTATGTATGTATGTTTGTATGTATGTATGTATGTCTATTTCTTTGGCACGCTCTGTAGCCTAAACGGCTTGATGGATTTTAACGTATGAGGTGTCGTTAGGTTCGTCTTAATAGTAGGAGTGACATAGGCTATATAATATTTATATATTGCATCTGCAAATAAAAAAAAGGAGGGGTAGGTTTAAAAAAATACATTATTGGTATCAAATAAAAGTTAGTAATGAGTCAATTCCAAATACATATGTATAATCTAAATATATAAATCCGAAAGGTCACTCACTCACTTACGCGACTCACACTCACTGACTTCATCACGAAGTATCGAAAACCACTTGACGTAAAAAGATGAAATTTGGTAGGGAGGTAGTTTATACTTAGTAGACGTTCGCTAAGAACGGATTTTTGGAAATTCGCATATACAGGGTGGATTTTGAGATGGGGCAATAAGGGCAGGTACAAAACCGTTGTCGCTACAAGAAAACAGTCTTAGAAGACTGTCCTTAACTTTTTGAAACATTTTGATTTGCATTCACAGATTTTGAAAAAATTGTACAGTCAGCAAGAAAATGGCCAATTTTCACAACAACTTTTTTGATACCGGTCGATCCTATTTCTTATTACTAAGATCAAAAAACTATATTAGGCCAACTGAGGTTTGAGTACGAAAAAAGTCAGAAATTGCAAAAAAAACTTCCCATACATTTCGTAGGAAATGAGAAGAGATAGAACACAATATACCTTTGTATGTTGAAAAATCTTTTTAATGAGGTTACCATTATTTAAATGAACACAATATACCACTATACAACAGTTGAATTATTCCAATACTTCACTGGGCTGAATAAGGAACGAATGTAGCAGATAGTTAAAGATTTAACCTTTTAAATGATTATCATCATGCTATACTTTTATAGAGCTAAGCAGTCAATCATCAATTCATCCATACTAATATTATAAATTCGAAAGTAACTGTGCCTGTATGTTTGTTACCTTTTCACGGCTAAACCACTGAACGGATTTCGATAAAATTTGGTAAAGAGATAGATGGCATCCTGGAGATGGATATAGGGTACTTTTTGTCTCAAAAATAATCCTAAAGGGCATGAGATGAGAGATCCTACAGGGGATGACAGTTTGTATGGCAAATCCAGCATTTCTTAAGTTAGAGATATGAAAATTAAAATTTATGCTTTTGTTAAGAAATAAAGAAGTACACATTTCGGCGTTTTTTTTAAATCATCCCCCAAACCGGTAAACCCCCTATTTTACCTGTTTGGGGGATGATTTTAAAATTCACATGTTAAATTGATTTTTTTTGTGTCTTCTTTTTAAGAGATTTAAGGAAATTGGAAATATAGCCATAGTCTGTATCTTGAATTATATAATTTTGTCTATATTTAATTAAAATCGGCCGACTCTGTCAAAGTTATCACAATTAGTCGTAAACTAACCTTTCTAACATGTGGGTTTTACTTCGGTTCAATGGCGGCACTAGAGTAGATATTACAAATTAATGGTGGTGATAATAGTAAAATGAATAATAATTAGTATTTTAAGTAAGGCATTTAGAATCATATAAACCTGTTTTATTTCTGTTAAAAAGCCGGACAAATATGAGTAGGATTTACGCCCTAAAGGTTCCGTCTCAAAGCTGTGCTTGATTGGCTGCCTGAATTCGCAAATCAGGATTGAAGGACAAACTTAACTTTTCAATTGAAAAATAACTTTTAATAGAGTGGAGAGTACTGATTTGAATGAAATACGTACTAAATGTTACTTCAAGACACGGTCTATAATTTTTGATCCCGGATTGAAGAACAAACTTAACTTTGCAGTTCATAAATTTTCGGATTTTCCTCTTTACTTGACCTTGCTTCTCACCAAACTTCATGCTGCTGGGCCAACGGAAATTACCAAATAGACTGGTTTATTCGCGAGTGTCAAAATATGCGGCATAAATTGCCGTTTTTTTATTGCGTTGACTTGGAAGTTTGATTTCGTTACAGATCCAAGAGACCGTAGATCTAAGTTTTTGATATCTATTTCAACTTGATGCCTCTTCGTTCCTGAGAAAAAAGGTCATAACAGACAACGAAGTAGAAAAAAAATAAAATAAGTCAACATTTAAGGGTTAAAATTTTTCATTTTGAGATACGGAACCCTAAAATAGATTTATTATGTGCCTGTTACCTTTTCCTGCCGTAAGGGCTGAACGGATTTCTAAATGAAAGGCATAGGATAGGCCATGACCTAGATAGGTTAGGGCATAGGATACTCTGAATCCCGGTAGCACGTTCCTGTGGGTTATTTTCCGACATCCACGCGGGCGAAGCCGCGGGCAAAAGCTAGTTATTTATATATTAATAAAACTAAAAAGTTTGAAATAAAACAAATTATTAAAAAAAACAAAAAACCCGACTGCAAAAACTCAACAGAAAAGAAAAAAACAAGCATTATAATCTATAGGATTTTGGTATTGCAGGCGGGGACAAACCAATAACCTGAAATTTTGGTGAAACTTTTGTTTGTCCCCGCCTGCATTACCAAAATCCTATAGATTATAATGCTTGTTTTTTTCTTTTCTGTTGAGTTTTTGCAGTCGGGTTTTTTGTTTTTTTTAATAATTTGTTTTATTGAGATTATTAGTATTAAGATTATTTAGTTTAAAACTTGAGATGCCGCTTTCTATTCTACCGTATGTATCTACTAAATTCTTTATACAAAATACTAGCTTTTGCGCGCGGCTTCGCCCGCGTGAATGTCGGAAAACTTCCCACGGGAACGTACTACCGAGATTTCAATTATCTAATAAATAACCGAGGAAATTGTCATTGACTCCTACCGCTGCGCCCGCGTTGCTACGCGTTATTTTGAAACTGTGATATCTTTTAAACTATTCATTTAAATGATATGATGTCAAGGTATATTTTAAGCTAAATTAAATGCCCAATTTAAATAACACATTTTATTGGATAAGGATTAATACTATACCGGTCACAAAAGCTTCGGAATTATCAATTAAATTTTAATCAAATTCTGAAAGATAAACATGGTTATTGTGCGTCATCCTTAGAAGATAGACATATGCCATCGGGGACTTTTTTGTTGAACTTTTTAAGATAAATAATACCTTGGAACATTAATTTGATGTATCTTTTCAGGTTTAGGCTGCGCACGCCAGTAAAGCTCCCAGTCGGCATGATTTTTTCCGACTTCTTCAACAATAATCGTCAAATTTAGTCTATTGGTGAAAATCGTTTGAAAATCCTTTCGGTAGTTTTTGAGTTTATCGCGTTCAGACAGACAGACAGACGCGGCGGGAGACTTTGTTTTATAATATGTAAGGATAAGGATTTGTTTTATAATATGTAAGGATAGCATTATTGTTCGTATAAACAAACAATATAAAACAAGATAAAATTGTGTTTTTTTGAGATACCTACCTACCGCGTTTTAGCTTTCGAGGGCAGGTTAGGTGTAGGAAGGCCATCAAGCGGCATTGGTGTTGTGAATTGCAGGTATGGCATTAAAGGCACACGAAATGTCACATCTTTATTTTGAACCGTTTTGGTGGTAACCAATTTTGCACCCTATTGGCGTATCAATCGATATATTTTTACGTGTGAACGCGAATTTGAATATAGTAGCTCAAACCTTGGTAGAATTTAAACAGACAGCAAGTTTGGTAGCGAGACTGGCGCTTATAGGAAAGCTCCCCTCAAAACATGATATATGTGGATAATAATGAATCTAGTATTAAGAAGGCTGTGGTAGCTAAACTTAACCAAGCAAAACATCGTGAACTTTAAAACCCTTTAAAAATTCCAAACCAATACATTTTTTTACCAAAAAATAACCAAGAATAACGTTAAACAATCTAGTTTGTTGTGTGCGCTTGCGACCGTTCCCAGTGTAGCCAATAAGTGACCAAATATTGTCACACTGAGTCGACGGCAGTGTCCCGTGACCGGTGCTCTGTCTCTGTCTAATCGCCGAGGTGTGAGGGGGATGGAAGATCGATGGTAGAGCGAACCACTTCGCGACAAAGCTGCCGACTAACAAAATACTATCATGGTGGCAATACAGGGCTGGACTGGGGGAGTCTAATACTGTGTTAAATGTCAGACCTGCCGTATTTCTTGCTGAGCGCTGGTTACGCTTCCAGCATTGGTATATGTAGATGGCAGAAGTTTTAAGTACTTAATAAGATAGGTATGTATGTGTATAATGATCACATTCTGATCAAATACCTAATATCTAGTAGTTTGGGAAAGGATTATAGATATGTTCGATCGACCAATCTTCCGCAAGCTCACCATTAAGGCGATAATCGCATAGCACGGCTTACGACTCGATCGCCCGATGCATGCGTTTTGACCAACAGGATACACGAAGCGTATTTAATCGTGTTCTTATTAATATAATGATATCTAGAAGTGTGAAACACACAAACAAATGCATATGGTCTCTAATTGGGCAAAAATATTTTCTTAACTGAGCATGCTTAATTTTTGTCGACTGTACATCAAAGAGCAATAGTGCTTGTTTTTTTATAGACTGCTTAAAGTAAAGTAACGAATTATTCTTGTTTTTATATTTGATGCATTTTTTATAATTCACGCACAGGTAGCATCGGGACACAAAGACACCGACAAAAAGTTCCACTCCAGGCTTAAGAAAACGAAACTGAATGTTTCCTACAGTATTTTGTGACTGTCCAACACTACTGACTTCCAGCTGTCATGCTATCGTGCTGTCGCGATGATCAATGCCATACCATCTCTACCACACACAAGAAAATAATCAGGCTAAATAGTGATCATAAACACCCTTCCAAGTCCGTCTCCGTGCGAGCACTTATAGCACGCACTCAGTTAGTAGCCGCGCCGAGAACACATCGACTTTGTGACACTTGCCGACCTGCACCGTCATACACACAGCCATTACTCAACTACGAGTATTTTATGAGCCAGAGCCGTGAACTGCATTTTTAATAGCTATACACCTTTCAAGCAGTTTAGGTTCAAATTAGCTCAAGTTTTTGGCAACAAGGCTTATTTATGTCTGGACGGCGTTGATTAAGATACGTGAGGAACTTATGACAGGCTGAAAAGGGGACAGTGTGGAAAAACACTTAAACAAGCCAAGGCATGATAATAATAATGAGGTTTACAGAAACATTTAGATAGAAAAGAAGTATGAAATATTTGGAAAATCCAAAAGCGCCTCATAACGCTCGTTTTGACTGCTTTTTTACCCATTAATTGGGTAAAATTTCTCACCTCGCAAAGAATATTTAGGTTTGCTTTTTTGGTTGCTAGGCAACGGAAGAGGGTCGAAGTTGGAAATATATACCTATAGATATATCATATTCGTTGGTTTTTTATTAATTATAATTAAACTACTTTGAATAAAAAAGCCTTTTTCAATAGGGTTCCTCCTATGGCTGAATCGAATCTATAAAAAAAATTTACTCAAATAATTGATTTTTTCGCAAGCTACAATGTTTTCAGGTTTGATACTTGATTGACGGGATTTTTTTTAAAACTATTTTGATGTTTTTTTCGTTTCTGCTGCATTCAATAAATTTTTGAAAGTACAGAATTAATCTCCATAACATTGTCTATACAATGGTATGAATTAATTAGGTTCTGTGTACGAGCAGGAGTGTAACAGTTGCAGAAAGGAGGCAAAACAAATTTTTCGATCGCGAAGCACTCTCTAATGCTTCGCGTTATGAGTCGTGCAATATTATGAAGGTCTGTGTCTAACAGATTTACAGTTATGTTAGTCTGTACGCTTCCTAATTCCTATAGGTTTATGTTTATATAGGATTAGGTGACCTTAAAGTTAGAACATAATAGGCAAAATATCCAGTGAACTAAATACGAAAGAACAAAACAACAACAACAACAATGAACAACAGTGAATGGATTTTGAAAAAAGAGATGAAGTAGTTTGTAACCTGTCAAATTTGAATCTTCTCACGAAACTTTTTACGCACAATCATGGATTAAATGTTTCTAACCCGCGAAAAAGAAAACCATTCCCACATTTCATAACAAAAGAAAGGAAAAACTAAAAAAATGCTAATACTGGCAATATCCCTCAAGGAAACACTCCTTACTGGCGTAAACGGTTTCGCACAAAAATTAGGGTTCCTCACACCGTGGAACCCTTCCATTATTGTGGTTTTTATTGTGCCCTTGCATTTTATTACTTTTTTATTTCTTTTTAACGGGAGCGGGGGTCAGTCACTGATATTATGCTTAGGGTTGGTGCAGGCAGAATATTATGTTTATTTACTTTTTTATTTTCGTGTAATTCGATCGCTCTGGTGTATTTTCCTTAAAAGTTGAATGGTGGGGTTTGAAGAATAGATAAAGGTATCGTCTGTTAGAAGCATCTATTTGTTTATTGTTGTAATTTAACTTTTGTTTAATTTTTAAAAGTTCAGGCTGGTACAATATTGTTACGAACAAGATGGCGGGATGAGTTAGGTTTACCTATAAAACCTAAACCGACTTTGTTTGGACAAGTTATGACATATACTTTAACTTGCATAGAGCTTGAGCCTTGCGCCCTTTACGTAAAACACGCTCCGTTCTTTTAAACCACGAAACAAAGAATTGGTGTTACACCTACCATTACGCACTTTTTGTCGATAAGTCTCTTTTTACGAATGTTTTTCCACTGACCAAACGAATGATTTAAATCTAAGTAAGTTACTTACCAAATTAAAATGACCCACTTAAATCTATTATGAAATCTATTATTATAATCTATAATTACCCAAACCGTTTGATCTATTAAAATTTATTTGCAGGTATTTTTTCACTAAGGATTGCCATATAACTGATAGTCCCAGTTTATCATCTACAACTAGCAAAACCTCTATCACTATTTCTCCAACTAAAACTCAATGTCTGTCAGGGGCAGCCCTATGCCCAGTGAAAGTGTTAGGGTCATCTATCAGTTGCAACACGCCGCTGCCCTTCAGTAATATCTTCTGGATTCAAATTATTTCTTACTTCAAGAGTGCTTCAAATACCTCTTTCTTTACGATGGCATATCATTCTTCTAGGGGCGAAAAGATATTTATTATTAAAATGGCTTGTTTCAACATCTCCGAATACTTTACGGTTAGTTATAAGGAAGATAATTTAATATTCACTGGCGAACGATCAAAACAAAGACTAAAGCTCGTTCCACCTGCTGAAGATCTCCCACCTGGACACGAGTTCCTTGGCTAACCTGGAAGTCTTTAAACAAACTGTGGACACTGGTTGGCTGAAGCAAGGAATACCTGTTCAGGTGGAGATTCATAGATGACTCCGTTTTGGTGTTTAAAGGTGGTGCTGTTCCTCAAACGATGGGACACTTATTGTCATGTCCTGCGTGTCCTGTCAGCTGCACGTTACAGGAACTGATGGACGCTAGTGATGGCGCTAAACTCGTAGCCAAATTCCGGGCCGAGTCCATTTAGTTCTCATTAAGGTTGCCACTGACACGCCAAGTAGAAGATTTCATGTTTTTGTTTTAAAGCGATTCATTTGTGCTGACTGTTGTTATTTAGCTAGGAACCCTACAACCTGTTCTAGTCTATTACTGGCTTTTCATTGCACGCAATCTGGCTCGCTCCTCAGCCGCTCTCATCCAACTGCTATGCGGGTCAGGCTATCCTGCTATTTAGACAGTATCTCGACGATATACTCGATTGACAAAGAACTTGACATTCAAATTTGCATTTACTAAAGTAGAGCAAATTCTAAAGAAAAGACGCAACAAAACAAAACACAACACACTCCTTCTCCACGATCGGATAAAAACAACTCGAGGTTCAAAAAAAGAAATAATTAAAAATAAAGAAAACCACAAAACACAGATGCGAACGGAAATCTCAAATTGGATTTTCAAAGAGCGATAGAAGGAGATAGCGATACGCATTAATGTGAATGTTAGACAGAGACGAGTATGTAGTCGAGATCACAAAGCCAAGTAATTGTAGACAATGGGAAACTGAAAAAGACGTTTCCTTTATAAGATTTCTATCTCAAGAACATCTTGCCTTAGGACGAGAGTGCCAACTTACGTTTGCTTTTCAACAAACTCACATTTATACCTTGATCCTTTGTCTTAAGGTTAAATTTTGCTTGGCAGGTGTAGTTTCAAATGGTAAAAAATAATATGGTAAAGTCTAAGCGACTGTGAAACCACGTCTAGCGTAAAACAAGATTTTGTCAAAGTATATTATTGTACCGACATAAGTTGAGCTCTGAGGTAGTAAATAACATTTGTAAGGCAGGATCTACGTATAATGGGCACACATACGTTTGATAATGGAAGTTTAGAGCGATAATTATAATGTAATTGTGAGTCAGTATTGTTGTCTTGAAACGAGATTGTATGGTGAAGTTAAATGCCACTGTTTGATGAAATATCTTACAGTTGAGGGCTGCTTCATTATAAGAACCTGCACAAGTGACGATACAATACGATCTTTTGTAGTGTGGCTGATCTACACCATGGTATGGCTTTTTTTGGCGTATAGGCAAGCGTATTGTGGGACACTTCCCAGTTAGATGGACCGACGAATTTAAAAAGTTGGCTGGGACAGACTGGATGCGGAAGGTGGAGGCTAGGGTGTGGCGCAGCCTGGGAGAGGCTTATGTTCAATTGTAGATTGCGATAGGCTACTGAGGCTAAGTATAATCCCTTCGATAGCTGGTGTCGTAATGAGAAAGAGAGAATCTGAGGATTTCTCTGGTAAGAACGGAAGTTGTGACAAAATGCAAATGGAGGTGAAGGCAAGCGAGATACGGGTTTACCATTGATTGTAGATTATTTTATTCTGTTGTGTAAATGCGGTCAAATAGGTAGTCGCTCCGTGTAACATTCAGCTGCATCCGGTTAGACTGGAAGCCGATTGATTTATTAATAATAATTATACAGGGTGTGAGGGACATCGACGCGCAAACTGCGTTACTATGAATTCCGCACATGATTCTAAACCTCCAGGGTAGAAATCTTCGATCAATTGGTATTGTTGATCGAAGGTAGAAATGTAATAAAGGTTATTAAAAAAAAAAAACGGCTGAACCATACTTACATTTTAACCGTTTAGATATTGCATTTTTGTAGGAAACAGTTGATTTGTTTTTCATAACCGACGAACAATTTCTACGATGGGTGGTCAAGAATCATGGACTGAATGAATGGTACCTAACATTTTGCGCTTCGATATCCCTGACATCCTGCAGATATTAAACACAATAACAGTCCCAAAAGACATCAAAGTGAGTAAATTCTGAGGAGCATTAAGTTCTTACACATCATAGTTCGTGAAATAGGTAGAATGGAAATCATCCCCACAGTAAATATCGTCATAGCTCTCAGAATAAGTAAGCTGAAGTGGGAATGGGCCGGCCATATTAGCCGTAGAACCGATAACTGTTGGGGTAGACATGGTGTTGAGTGGAGTCCGGGAATCGGCAAACGTCAGGTAAGTCGCCCTCAGACTAGGTGGAGCGACAATCTTCGGAGGGTGGCTGGTAGCACCTGGATGAGAGTTGCTGAGAATCGAGCTGAATGGCGTGCAATTGGAGAGACCTTCGTCCAGCAGTGGACTTCTGTAGGCTGATGGTGAAGTATCGTCACTCCAGCTAAACCACAGGAACCACAACACTCCGATTTACAACTATCTATGTACAATATTATCCACGATCCAATCACTTGTCAAACTCACACCACACATTTTAAAATGTCATGCCATTTAAATTAGTTTCTTTGTAGTTTGTCGCGTGTCAAGGATTAGTCGTCATGCCAATTAGTGAGGGTAGGCAGAAGGGGTGCTATCGACGCGATTGAGTGTGCAGTGTTTAATTTGTTTTTAATTTTTGGCTGGTTGATCTTGGTGTGAATTGTTAATTAGGTAATGTTATCACGCTTAGGCTTGGTGAGGGTTGGCAGAAAAGTGTTGATTTAATAGCTACGTTTCGTTAAAGATTTGAAATGTGAGTGAGCGGTTTCAATAAGAAATCAGACTTTTATTAAAACCGATTGTACAGATTGGTATCTACTTACTTAGTTTTAGAATCATATTTTTTTACTGAATCAAACATTTCTAAAACAATTTTCCACCATTCGACTTTTTTGTTGTTGTCAGTAACATAACGTATTTACTGGACACAGTTCCTTAGAATATTCTCAAAAATATAAATAATTATTTTTTATCTCTCATTCATCCTTTTACAGTCTTGCTATGAGGATTACTTGTGCTGCCATCTATTAGTGAATAGACCATTTAATTCAAATACGCTTGCGGCGTCATCTATTGTTGAGTAGCTAAAATAAGAATAAAGTACTTTGAAAAATAGTAATATAAGTAATCCCTAGATGGCGTTGAGTTCAATAAATTAAATTGTTATGAGTAACATTTCTTCGGTGTAGGATACGTGTGTAGTTTATTCTGTTCAAGAGGATTTCGAGAAAACAATACCCTTCGAAATCATGTCATTTGGCTTAAATAAAAAAAAAAATTGTTTATTTCAATTACAAAAGGCATTTAGACACAATAATATTGGAGATCACCTAGCAAGGAATTGCTTGTGTTAGGAGTTAAATAGGTCCTTATTCTTTGTTTATCTTTATATAGATTCTTTTCTTTTAGATTTTGTGAATGTGAAAACGTTGTAGGCTGTAGACTTGTGGACCATTTTCTTTTTTACTAAGCACCTGGTACTTGTTGATAGACCTACACTGTCCTCTCTTACCTATTAACATTGTAATTTGAAAACATTGTAGAAACCATTTATTTTTAAAAGAGTAACCGTGGAGTTTCTTGCCAGCTCTTCTCCATAGGATAGGAAGCGACCAATTGGAACCGTGCACCTAGCTTCTGACATTTCATAAGTACCCTTGTCGGTTTATGTGAAATAAAATATTTTGAATTTTGAATTTGAATAGAGTAGGTAAGTAATGTAGGATTGGAATGTTACTCTATGTACTAGCACAGAGAAACAGTAATTTTGTTGCAAGATCTTATGAAAGGGCTCGTCCTGAATCGAAGGAGTCCTCCCTTACTGTCTAGATAGGCAACTCCTCCCCAATCCTATTGATGCATCACGTCAATCAATCTGCCTAGCCATTTCCCAACTTTGTTGGGGTCGGCTTCCAGTCTAGCCAGATGCATATGAATCCCTGTATTTTATATGGAGCGACTGCCTATTTGACCTCCACAACCCAGTTACTGGTTTACACGATACCCCTTGGTAAGACGTTGTCAGGCTTTTGGGCTTCTGACGACTCGTAACGACTGTCAAAGATCTACGAATGACAGCCGGGACCAACGGCTTGACGTACCTTGCTTGCTATTGATGCATCACTGTCCCTCAGTAAATCTCTGATTGGTTTTCAGATTTAATCAATGTCTACTTTGTAGACTGAATGACCTCAAAAGGTTCGTCTTCTTTGTGTGGGTTCGCAATAATTTATTAATAGACATCAAATAAATCAACGTCGCAATGTCGTTCACCCTGGGAATTCTAAGATCAGTGATAACTCATCTCCTCATCACGACGTGGCATAATCATGACTGATCGGACGAAACTTTCCGATAATGTCCGAAAACATAAACAAAAACAAGTGCATGACAAACAAAAGAGATGATTCTAGAACACTAACTAACTAGGAACTAATGTTTTATAATCATGTGCTAATAGGTACCCCTTCATACCGAATTTCGGCCATGGCGGCTTATCTCAGCGGAGACAAAGCCATTGACGCGGGAGATATTATAGTGCAGGCGTGTGTGCGCAGACACAGGTGCACTCTCTCTTCCTTCACTCTCATAGTCCGATGGGATGGCAATCCGACACGACCGGAGAGAGATCAGGCGCAGGACCAACGGCGACAAGTGCGCACTGAGGCACGGAGGTATCACACAACCAACTTCCAAACTCCGGGCTGTTACTCAGAAATTCCTAATGGAAAAACCCCATAGTACACTGCCCGACCTGGGAATTGAACCCAGGGCTCAACAGACGCACGTACGACCACAAGACCAACGGCGTAATCAACTAGGAACTAACATTTTGCTAAACCACAGTTTTATATAGTTGAACTGTCAAATAAGTCTGTCTATATCAACTTTCACAAACTCCATACATCGTTTCTTTGGTCTTCCCCTACTCTTAAAGCCATCCACATTCATACTCAAAACTTTCTCACGTCAGTTTCCTCACTCCTCCGCATCACATGCCCATCCATGACAACCGATTTCCGCACAAGTTTTCAGTCACCTGCACCGGTGCCACGTCTTCAGACTTCCTCAAGTACTCATTTCTTATTCTATCCATTCGTGTAACACCACAAATTCATCTTACAATTCTTATCTCAGCTGCATGCAATTGCTTTTCACTGATCCTTTTTGTGGCACAACATTTTGTTTGATCCGTGCATGGAAATAATCTGGATATGAACATGAGACATTTTCCTTTCCACACACAAACGACTTTACAGGCCAGCCGCCGACGCAAATCCTTAAAATGCATGAAGACATCATTCGTCTCACTCTTTATTAATTGTTCATAACACAGTCTGCCACTTCAACATGTTAACAACCTTATTGTCACGATGAAACAACTAACACCTCGCGTCGTGATCACTAAATATTGTGTTTCGCCTCAAAATTTACCGTAGTGGAATATTAGAAGTTTATCTACCATATATTTGTATCTACAAATTCTGCATTAATTCGTATAAATTATTTCCGAATTTTGAAGTTTACTCCTTATGAATCGATTTTCATATAGGGCCCCCGGTATGGAAATTTTATGAGGTGTGAAATCTATACATGCGTAACACTTGTTTTATTCGTAAATAAAACAGATTAAAATTTTGAAAAATACATTACATATTTTACACTTCGATCTAAGCCGCGCGCGCGCAGGAGATCTAACTCTGGGGCTGTAGATTTTTCGGCCGTTTTTTTAAGTGAGTACTTCTTTAGGCGCGTTAGGCATTTTTGAGATGGGACTAAACATTGATTTCGCGACACTGTTACGACACCAGCTTTTGACCATTAAAAAGACATAAACGCGTTGATTGCCGCGGTGCGTGTAGTAAAAGAAACCAAACTTTTTATTTTTTAGAACTGATATTTATAATGCCTATGGCATATTCAAAGACACTCGTATCAAGGAGTAAACTCCAGTCGTGCGTCGGAGCTGACACACACACTTTTTTTAATGACATTCATAACATTTCACCATGTTATGTTTAAGTCCAATAGGTGGCGAGCCTTTTGCCATCAACCGGACACAAATCCAGACTCCAGGCTGCTACTGAGGAACTCCTGATGGAAAAACCCAACAATACCCGACCTGAGAATCGAGCCCAGGACATCATTCTCAGCAGTAGTCCTTGCGGCTGCTAGACCAAAGAGGCTGTTTTAATGACATATTGTGGTTAAAATAACCTCAATTTTCTTCTAAAAAATGTCAATTAAATTTAATGTTATATTCAAACAATATCAGTCTGCCAAGCCTTTTCCCAACTACGAGCATGTTGGGGTCGGCTTCCAGTCTAACCGGATGCAGCTGAATACCAGTATTTTACATGGAGTGACTGCCTTTCTGACCTCCACAGCCCAGTAACTGGGTAATACGATACGCCATGGTAATTCTGGTTGTCAGACTTTCGGGCTTCTGACACCCGTAACGACTGTTAAAGATCCACGAATGACAGCCGGGACCAACGGTCGAGGTACGGAGGAGTTTCAGTGTGTAAAGATGGTCACACATCCACAGACCAACCCCGGAAAGCGTAGATTAAGCTGATGAATCGACCCGTGCGGGTGTTAGAGCTTCTCAGTCGAATTATATTCAAACAATAATTGTTGGAAAATTTGGTGAGATACAAAGTTGAAATCTTCTTAATACAGATTAATGTGTTACAAATTCGCTTTAGTGAATGATTGCGTAAGAATTAACTCTGGACATGGTTTGTTTACATTTTTGTCACTTACTTTTTGAACAGACTATATTATATTCACATGTGGGGGTACCGTGGGAGTTCAATCGTCTGCGCTAATCAAGTCGGGCCCCTCAAAGCCGCGAGCGGTGAACCCGTTCCTCTCAGTTAGGACTTAACTATTTGAGATGATAGGTCCAAAGTCCAAGGGTCTACTACTGTATGGTTCTACGACCTATTTGCGTTGCAATTCTTCATAAAAGGTGTAATACGCCTTTGATATAGGTAAGATACTGATCTACTAAACTTATAATAGTAAGTATAATAACTAGGTAATTTGTCAAATTAAAGACTTCTACCTCTCTCTGTGCCCGACAGGGTCTACAATGATCATATCTCTGTAAAACCTACCACCTTAGTTCACATTGTGGAATGCAATAAATAAATAGGTACCTAGGTACCTACCTATATTGAGTATTGAGTCAGCTTGATACAAGAATTAAAAAAAAAAACTACCATCAAAATAAAATAAAAAATCTAAACTGAATAATAAAACACTAAACTAAATGAGCAGTTGCAATTTTTTTAACTGTCTTCAAAAAAAGGTGGAGGTTCTCAATTCGACTGTATTTTTTATTTAATGTTTGTTACCTCAGAACTTTCGACTGGGTGAACCGATTTTGATGATTCTTTTTTTATTTGAAAGCTGGTGCTTCCCGTGTGGTTCCATTTCAATTTGGTCCAGTTTTGACAATGGCATTCATGAGAAAATCATATAAGTCTTAAATTTGCATTAAGTATGTGCGCGACAAATGGACGAATAACTCAATATCACGCCAACCGATTTTGATGATTCTTTTTTATTGGAAAGGATGTACTTCAAGGGTACTGACCCACTAAAAAGCGAGAAATAAAAACTTTTTGACAAAAAAAAATAAAACAACCGACTTCAATAAAAACACTATAAAGTGAAAAATAACTTATATTTCAGAAGTCAGTGGCAAATAACGAATATACAAAACCAAAGACACCGACTTCCGAAATATAAGTTATTGTTCACTTTGTAGTGTTTTTTTAGAAGTCGATTGTATTTTTTTTGTCAAAAAGTTTTTTACTGTCATGTTGCAGATCCAAAAATCGAAGACATTGTGACATCCCGCACTGCCCGCGTGGTGCGATAGCACTCTCTCTCAAAGAGAGGAGGCCTGTGTCCTAGCAGAGTGGGAACGTTAGAGGCTGAATAATGCTTACGCACATGATTTTTTTTAAAATTTTGTCTAGTTATTTTTTTTCTTCTTGTAAAGTACCAATTTCACCTGTATCGTTACGCACGTAATATTTAGATAAACAACGTATATAGGTAGGTACATACCTGAAATAATATGATATTGTTAGAGTAGCCGTAGTCTTGTAATCTGTCAAACGCAGAGTCACGAACGGCGGCAGATAGCGACGGAGCCGGTGCCTATTACGTGTGCGAATGGCGAATACAGATTGGATACTATGATTCAAAGATAGAAAGAAGGCCCCAGTTTCAATAAAGAAAATAAAAGAAAAAAGGAAGAAAGAAAGCAGTACAGAAAACAGCCATCGCGCTGCTGTGACACTATGCGAGACAGAGCCCCAGCGCTAGTTTTCTTTCAGTGCAGCATAAAATGAGTATCCAATATATTCTGATTTAGCTCTGAAATCTCATTTCAAGTTTGAAAATTATCTGTTAGGTAAAAGACACCTAAAGGGTTTAATGAAATAAAATCAGAAATAAGTACATATCTAATAATACTTACACCAGCAGCCTCATTGAGCTAGTCGTCGCAAGTTGTACTGCTAAGTGTGGGATTCTGGGATTAAGCCCAGAAAAAGCCCGAAATCTAAGTTTGATCACATGCCTGACTTACTTACAGTGAATTACTGTAAATGTGGGTGTAATAGTATACACCACTCTACCTACCTCTTCAGCGAATTCCTAGAGGCGTTATGTTATGTTAAGTGTGTACATAATTAAGTCTGTGAAATTTTTTTTTCACTAGTTTCCAACTCAATTGTTCAAACGGAGTCTATTCTGCGTAATAAATTAGTCAACTAAAGCTGTAATAGTTCCAGTACTTGTACCGAAACAGACACACATTCAATGGAGTTAGTTAATAAAATATTATAATAATAATATGATATTTACTATTACTATTTTATTTTAGGATAAAGTTTTGACCTGGGGATGTTTTTGGGGTTCCGCACCAAAATGGTAAAAAGGAACCCTTATGGTGCGACTCAGTTTGTCTGTGACGGCTGGATATCTCAAGAACTACTAATGCTATCAACTTGTTTGGAATAGTTTAAGATGACGTTTGCCCAACCATTTTTCAAATAAGAAACAGAGACTGAACGGTGGTCTTAAAAATTCGAAGTGGGGCTACTAGGGCATGTGGGATATCATATGATAGTGCGCTATTTGCACATTTTCAAAAATTTTTTTTTAGGCCGCATAATTTTCAACTTTTGACGAAAACTTCCCGTTCCCCACCTTATCTCCGAACTTTGCGTAGCGAAAAATCTGAGATTATTCTATGTGACGCCTACAACCTACGCCTAGAAAGTATACAAAAGAGGTTTGTTAGGAGGCTCTCGAGAATAGCTGGTGTTCAACGCACAATTAAGCACTATGATGATAGGCTGAGTCACTTCAAAATGAAATCGTTACAATGGCGTAGAGACTTCTTAGGTTTAACTTTCATATTTAAAGTCGTAAATCAAGGCGTAGATTGCCCAGATTTGGTGAGTCAGCTAAGCATGAATGTACCTAGACCATCCGCCAGAGTTCAAAATTATAGACCTTTCTCAATCAAATCCGGTCGAAACAAATACGGATACAATGCGCCCCTTTCTTATATTCTCAGAAGATGCAATGACTTGTTCCACAGTTGCGACCTTGATATTTTCGGTGATAAATTGTGTATATTTAAGAAAAATATTTTTGTTAAAATGTAGTGTTATTATAAAAATCCCAGCTTTTGAAAGTTATACCGTAGTATTCACAGTATTCAACATTATTTTTTTAAATTATTTTTGTAATTATTTTATTGTTATTATTTGAATTTGTTTTATTACTATTATATTATTTGATGTTTTTAAACTTATTTAGGCGCGTTTGAGCGGTATGTGTATTAATGTAAGTAGTATGCTAATTGATAGTGTCGTGCTTTCCTGTAATTTAGATACATGCGAGATCTACATTTGACAGAGACTTTGGGATAATGCTGTGTATGTGTTTAGTTGGTAAGCCTTTAAATAAATAAATAAATTACAGGAAAAATAAAATAATGTCTCTAAATAGCACACTTTTTCAGAAATCATCAACAAAAATTACATTAGTTTCACTATCGGTCAAGAGATAGCGCTGACCTAAAACCGCAATATTCTACACCGCAGTGGGCAGTGTTAAAATTTTCTGACGAATATAGGCCTTGCCGATGAAAATTTAAAATGGTACAGAACCCTCGGTGCGAAAGTCCGACTCTCTCTTGACCGGTTTTTATAAATTCATGACTCACTTTTAATTTTGTGTTTACATGTTATCTCCATCTTGATAGGAATAGCAACTATCACACGCAATACCGACTCATCTTGCGTTATCAGTGGTACCTACTAGTACATTGTATGCTCATCTCGGCTCAGTTGTTGACTGTTGACAGCGGTGACCACTTGTGTACTTGTGAGGTGAGCTGTTGTTGGCTTATTTAACCACTTTTTACCATCAACAATTTTTGGAATATTTTTGGTTGTGGTTTTTTTCTTTTGTTTTCTTTGTGTGTTTTGTTCTCCGTGGTTTTGTTTATTTTTGAGTGAATCTAGTGTTTGCGTTGGTATTATTTTTCTTTTTTAAGTTAATTATTTTTTATTCAAACTTTTTATGTTCATAAAATTAATATGTTACACTTAATGAGTGTTGTATTAACTTTATTTCTGAGTCTGCAAAAGTCCAGTAAAAGTTCTAATTAATTTAACCACGGTTCTAGTTACGTAAAAAAAAAGTGTAATAAAAAGGTTTATAACAAATTACAAACGATCAATCCTTTTATCTCTAGGAATATTAATTCTCAACTTGTGGAAGCTTTATTATTTTCTACCAACACCTATTTGACTGTATTTAGTTTGCAATAAAATTATTAAGTATGTTTGAATTTATTCTTACTAAATGTTTTGTTAATAAAATTATTTCGAGCTATACTTAATTGAAAAAAAAAATACAGTGACACACACCTTAGAAACCTAAACAATCTAGATTTTATAAATTTTTCAGAAAATCATTTTAATATACCTAAGCAGAGACACTGTCAATGTTTTACCATCTAGCTAACAAAACCAAACCCGAATTCTATCACAAAACAAACCATAAATTAATAATTTCTATGAAATATTACAAGATACAAAGCGCGAGGTACCGGCGGCAATCATGTGACGTTAGTTGAGGCAAGCGGGCGCGCGCGGCGCCACCGTCGCGAAGTATTTATAGCCGAGTCAAATAAGTCAATCATTACAAATGTTACTGTTGACTCTGTTAAATGACTGATCCTTTTATTGACTTGTGGTGGATATCAGCTGCATTTTGTGATAAAATTGATAAGCAACAAAAATTGTCATTGTTGGTTTTTAGGGTTCCGTAACTCAAAAGGAAAATACGGAACCCTTATAGGATCACTTGTGTGCCTGGGTGTCTGTCTGTCCGTCTGTCACAGCCAATTTGCTCCGAATCTAATAGACCGGTTAAGTTGAAACTTAAGAAAATTTAAAAAAAAAGTTTTGCAAACTGTACTGTGTGACAATCAAATGAATTGCATTGATTTTTTTATAATTTTAAAATTAATACTTATAAAGATATTTGAGAAAATTGATAAAAATTTACCATTATCCGAAACTAATGAACCAAAAATTTTTAAAAAAATACAGAGAATGTGGTTCTTTACTCGTAGATTACAGGAAAACCTATAAAAAGTCTATGGTCTTAAAATAAAATGGCGAATGTCTCAATATTGTGCGTACAAGCTTACATTTGCAGTTGGAATGTATGGGAGAACATATTTTTCAACTACAATGTTGAGTTTGTTCTTGGGATAAATTCATTCCAACTACGGAACCCTTCATTGTGCGTAGTCCGACAAGCACTTGGCCAGTGTTTTATCTTTCTGTTTAATTGAAAGAGTCCGTCCACCTAGTTGAGTACTTCAGCTCCCGTTTTCAGGCGTGTGAACAATATGTATTGAAAAGCTCCTTACGACCTTCTTTAGTTACCAAGTTATAACAAAGATTTTGGTTTAGCAGCAAAATACCTACAGACATACTCACTGCCTGTTTCTGGAAGGCCGATGAAGTCTCAGAAAAAGGTCACCTTCGTGTCAATTCATGTTAGCTAAGTATTACGATTAAAAACAACAGGCACACAACCAAATCATTTGACTTGAGATTTAACAACAGTTTTAATTCTGTTGTCTTTAAAAACATGCTTTTCAGAAACCGAGGGTTGGAGACTTACATAAGTATAACAATAAGTTTGGATTGGACAGTCAAGCCAAATTGATTGTTATAGATCCAGTCGTCCATTTTTTCCATGAAATCTAGCAGTCATTTCTACTAGCAAACTTATGAAACCATACATAGCCATAGTTATGCTTAAGTACATCGCGTCTCATCTTAATACAATTCAGAATAACAATGCGTGATTCTGCGGTAACCTAGAAAAGTGTTGTTAACCCCTGCCAATATTGACCGCCGTGCGTGGCATGCATCACGACTTCAGGACATGCCACGAACAAACATTACCGTCGCAGTCTTACATGGTTACTTCACAGGTCACACAAACAATTTTTGGGGTAGCTATAGCAAATGGTAAAACAGCTTTGTTCTTGAAACTGGGAAAAACTACTTAAAAACGACTGAGGCGACGCGATAGAGTCGCGTCGCCTCAGTCTGCAAAACAATTTCTAAGAAAACTTCACGGTAGATCAATTACCGGTGTCGCGTCGCGCGAGTCTGCACGAGGCTTTATTCAGACTTGAATAAATATCGAAGATTTCTGCATTTTTCGATTCGACCTAATGTGAAAAACAATCCTATATTTTGGAATACTTATCAAAGGAAATTGATCTTTTTATTTAAATAACAAGTACCAGAAATGAAAGGAAAGTTCTAAAATATTTAACTTATCGTCCAAAACAAGTCAACTTTCGATTAGTACCTAGGTACCTACCTAAACATTTTTTGCATTTCACCGCACCAATCGATCCAGAGTGTATTGCTCATCAGACAAACATTCAACCACCCTTTCCCTCCCTCAGAAATAATGGCAACAAACACCCTAGAACCCGGCGCGGTGATCCGACCATCGATCGACCATGAGGGGGTCAAACTCCTAGCGGAGCGCCTCTACGGTATCGTAGTGCTAGAGTTGTCAGAACTCAATGGCTATGATGATAAGAACTATAAGCTTGTAGAAGATCCCAACGTGAAGAACCCACTGATCACGTCACATAGTGAACACGGCTATGTGCTGAAGATTATGAACTCCATGGAGTCGCAGAATGTTGATGTAGTTGAAGCTCAGAATGAGATTATGAATTTTTTGGGTGAGCGTTTTTTTTTGCATTTTGAATAAAAAAGATTTCTAGCCTGCCGGTTCGGTTTATCTACTAGTAGTAAGTGCGAGTCGCAACTGTTGAGCGTCGGTTACATCCTGGGTTCAATCCCTGGGCCCCTCCCAAACTGCTATTGGTTAACAGAAGTAAGTTATCGATATTTGCCCGAGGTCTGGATATGTGGCAAAAGGTTGACACCTCTGGCCGTTCTTTTGTTAGCTGTTAAATTTGTTAAAATAGAAGACCATTTGGAATGAACAATCCTTTAGTTACCTTAAAGTGGACCCAAGACACCAGTAATGAATTACTTACCAAGAAATATCATCCATCTGATTAGAGGATGCACCCTTTGGATCTTCCCTTTTCGATGGCTTTTAACAATGTTTCAAAAGATCTATTTGTAATATGTTACAGGTGTACAATAAAGTGTTTAATATTTCTATCCATCTTCGATCATATCGCGCTCCTGCTTAATTTTACACTTCTAATATCTTTCTCTTACAGGCACCCGTTCCATAACTTGCCCGAAACCCATCCGCAACGTGTACGGCCACTTTCACTCCATCGAGAAAATCGGAGGCAAGCAGCACGCTGTGCGACTGTTAGAGTTTGTACCAGGAGAACTGCTGCAAGGAGTGCCCAAGTCTGAGGCGCTGTTCTATCAGCTCGGAGAGTTTGTTGCTAACTTGGATAATAAGCTGCAGGTTAGTGTCTAAGGGCTATGTTATCCTGGTAGTTCGATTAAGGAGATCATTGAGCTTACATTGGTGGAGCTTCTTTTGTTTTTTACATCACGTTGTATTAGCTCGGAGAATTCGTTGCTAACTTGGATAAAGCTGCAGGTTAGTTCCGAAGGTTTATGTTTTCCTTGTATTCTACGCTTCGGTACGCTTATAGTAGATCAATATTAGACGAAAAATTAAGTTAAATGCGAAGTGTCAAGTTAATTTGTACCATGTGTGACCTTGACCTGGTTTGCATATCACCTGCAAAGCAAAATCGATATATCCAGATTTTTTTACACGATTTTAAAATGTATGGTATGGTAGGCGCCATATATATTTGGCATCCGTATAACATCATGTAGCTTAATTTAATGAACGTGAACGACCAGATTCGAAAAACCATAATTTCAAGCATCCAATTCTTTGTAAACTTAATATAAGGTCATAATAATATAAGGTCAGAAGATAAACTGTATTTGAAAATAATCCCTTCTCCACGCTGACGAAGGTAAGATCACATAGAGATTTAATTTTACTACACAATAGTATCCAACATTCGTACATATTCCTGACTGTAGTAGTTAATGTGACGGACCAAGGTTTGTACAATTTGTATTGTTTACAAATATCTCGTTACCGGTCACTGATGATAGGTATGTGATGATAGTTATCATACTCAGTGGTAGAAAAAAATGTTTTGATACGGTCAATTATTATGACGACGAAAGAGTTCATGGAAAATAGGTGCGAAGGTATCCAGTCTGGTTAAAAAAACCCTGGATTAATAAATTAGACTTGTAACTGACTTTTTATTCTTAATTTAATGTACGTTCCAATTGTATTAGCTTCTTATTTTATTTATGTAATTTTGCATGCTAGTTTTAGCGAATTGTTTTAGAACTTGTTAAAAACCCGACCAACTATAATGTACTACAAATCTTGCAAATAAAATTTCATTTCATTTAATTTCATTTAAAAATGTCCCTTTGGAAGAATAGGTACGGTTTCCGGTTTTCGGCTTCTTTGATCGTGCAATGGGTTTTTAATTAAAATGCAATGACACCATAAGTGAGATGTCCGATTCTCAGCAACATCCGAGTTAACAACGCTAGCCAGAGATACGTCTCTGGCTAGCGTTGTTAACTCGGATATTGCTCGGATAGCTAGCTATCGCCGTATCAGCCGTAAATTATACGGCTTTCCCGGGCTACAGGGGCTCCAGAACAAATATCGTAAAATGTTATCAAATTAAAAAAATTAGACTGCCTCGTTGGTCTAGTGGTCGCAAGCGCTACTGCTGAGCATGAGGTCCTGGGTTGGATTCCCGGATCGGGCAAAGCGTTATTGGGTTTTTCTATCTGAAATTTCTTAGTAGCAGCTTGGAGTCTGGATTTGTGCCCGGTTGATGGCAATAGGCTTTTAATTACAGGGGACTTAAGCATAACTGGCGAAATGTGGATGTACCTGCTACAGGGACACCTCTGCCCAACCCTTCGGGGAAACAAGGCGTGATGTTATTTATGTTATGTTATGTTAACAAATTCTTATTGATAAACGGCTCGGTATTAATGAATGACTATATGAAAAATAACGTAATTTGTTTACGAATTACAAAGGCCTCAAGCCCTAAAAGCCAAAAAATATGTGTTCTGTAACACATATTTTTTTTTTATAAGGACCGTAGCTAGGGCACTAGAGAGTTTTATTGCACTACTTCTCTATTCTAGTTCAACATTACGAAGCAATAGACTAGACTAATATTATTTTATTTTAAAGTTTGGAAAATGATGTCTCTTTTTTTATTAAATAAATGGTGGGTGGTATTGACCAATGTCTTGTCTGCAGAACTTCAACCACTCAGGACTGGTCGCTCGGGAGCACATGTGGATGCTGACGAAGGTGCCTGATCTGGAGAAGTTCAAGTATGTCATCAAGGATGCGGAGAAACTGGACCTGGCTGAGGAGGTATGAAGTGCATTATTAGAAGTAGTGAGATGTTTTTTAGTAATGCTACGGACACTGTATATGTAAAGAAAAACGACAAAAAATATGGGTGAATTATGTGACATATCTGATAAGGAAGAAAAAGACGTGCTGACCAAAAAAATATTGTGGGGTTGCAGCACGACGATGATGCCAATGGACTCGTAGTCGTCTGGTGTCCACAAACTGTTTTGTAGTTAACTGTATCACAAGAGATTCATTTTAAAAACAAAACCATCTTTATCACTTGGAGAGGAGTTGCTGCCTGTTGACAATTTATTATCGAAATAGTAAGTCTAGGTTCATTAAAGAAGATGTACCTACATACGTAGTAACAAAAATTTAATAGAGTAAACTTAGTTGGTTTGACAGAATGAATGTAAGGTAATTAAAAAAGGATGTGAGTGGAAATCTGGGAAGCCTTATTTAGATGATCATCATCATCATACGTCATTTCCACCGAAAGACGTCCACTGCTGGACATAGGCCTCCCCTAAGCACCGCCACTTCGACCGGTTTTGTGCTTCTCGCGTCCAGTGGATTCCTGCGGCCTTCACCAGGTCATTGGTCCACCAATGCTATGTTTTCCGGTACGCGGTCGCCACACCAGCCACCCTTCGGCCCCATCAGCCATCAGTTCTGCGAGCAATGTGCCCTTGAACCCTCGGCCTATAAACCTCTAGGACTTAACTATGTTACTATTACTAACATAGTACTTATAATTAATTATATTATGTAGGTATTTTAACCTAAAGGGATTGTGTATGTCAAGTTTATACTTAAACGCTATGTGCTGTGGGCAATGTCTAGTCTATTAAAGCAATTTATGTCCAAGCTAATGTACTATCATAGTAAGTAGATACAAACAGGTTTGAATAGCATGCAGCCGCTGCATTGTTAGTCAAGCGGTGCATTCGTTACAGCATAATGACATCCATTAAATATGATGTTTATCGGGCGATATTTGCAGTTATAATCTCAGTATTGAGGTAGGGCTTGGTTATAAATGTTATAAATAATTAAATGGCTTATCTATATCACTTACATTAGGCGACACGCCTAAATAAAAGCTCGCCTTTGGATTTCCAACGCTTGGCTCAGAGCCGAAAAAACAGGAGCTCCAATAGCACTCTTTTATCAAAGCATTCGTTTGGGTGTAGCCGAGTGTTAGTGAAAACGTGCAGTAGTATAGTGTAGGATAAACCTTGCCTTAAAGAGGTCAACGCTCCAAGTGTTTTAAGAGACAGGGCACTAGAATCTTAGGCGTATTTTGACCTTTTCCAACCCGAATTCGTCTTCGTTTATTGCGTCAAACCTGGAAGGAACAAGCGCGGGTTAGAAAATTGATGGAATGGAGAGAGGCCTTTTCCCAGGGGTGCGACAGAACAGGCTAGCAGAAAAACAAAATTATGCAGTCAGTCTTTAGTTTCTACGTTTCTACTCGTAATACTCCAAATCTCACTGATAGTAAATTAATAAATTATCAGGTTATAGAAGAGTTCAAGTACGCGGTAGTGCCGCGTTTCAGCGAGCTGGAGCAAGGAGTCATCCACGGAGATGTGAACGAGATGAATGTGCTCGTCGGACTCAAGCCGGGAGGCAGGTTAGTGATAACAAGAACATATATATAATAATAATGTATATATTCGTTATTTACTTAGTACCTACCTATTTTTGCAACAAGTTTGATCAATTTGAAGAGTCTCTTATGATGAATTAGCTGTTCATAGAACCAAAAGAAATACCTATGTAAATTTAAAGTGAAATCATTTATTTCAATTAGGCACATAAAAGGCACTTTTGAACGACAACATTTACAAGAAAATAGAATTGATTCTAGTTGCCCCTTCCAAAAGGTAAACTACCGTATGGTGAAGAATACTGTGACCAATCAGCACTGGGGGGTCCGCGTGGTGGCTTACAACCCACTTCCTATCACAGAAAGGAGGCCTGTGCCCCAGCAGTGGGAACATATTGATCATGCTTATGCTTATGCTGGTCAAATATTTTAGTGTTGCCATAGGACTGCCAATTAAATCATGTCGATGATTCAATTTTTAAAAGCAGTTTTGAGAGCGATATCTGTGACTTCACAGCTATGGTGCAAATGCAGTTGCACAATGAGATGGACAATTTCCATATAAGGGAATTTTTGAGTCTTGTAAATCTAATGTAAAGTTACTGATAGTGAGTTGATAGTTGGTTATATTATCATTGGTTCTTGGATTAACCACTCGAGTACCTAGTGAACATCATCTAGTGTTCTCGTGTAAGTACATTAGCTTCAACATCATATTTTAATAGAAAAACTCTTTTATCGTATCAGATTGTTGGTTTGTTTATTTTCCACGTTATTGCAAAGATAATGGCATCCCGTAATATCTTATCACTAGATTGAAATGATGAAACACCATTGAGATAACAGAAGTTTACATTAAGACTGCACCTATTTAGATATTTTGAATAAAAATAAACATTACCAATAAAAAAATACTGAAAAAGTCACTCCAAGCAATTGTTTTTCTACTTGCCAAAAGATGGCGTTGTTTACATTTTTACTAAAAATCTTTACTATTTAATTTAGGCCCCTGAATTCATCAGTGTTGAAGGTATGCACTCAGATTCTTAGCGGAATAATATTGAGGTGAGATAAGCATGTTCGTACACTCTCAAATCTGGAAAATGTTGGCTTCAAACGTGATTCTACCTGCTTCGACACTGTCTCAGCACTGATTTGGTTTGGGGATGTGGTAATATAACGCAAATCTCGATTTACTAAGGATCTTCGTTGAACAATGCATGAACATGAAACAATTAATATTTTTATACGTAGGTAACTATGGATCTTCTTCTGCGAATTTTACTATGACAGAAATGTTATTACCCAGTCAATTAATGAATACTATAAAGTCTAGCCTAAGCAGACTAGACTCCCTAGACTTTTACTTTGGTAGGTACTTTCTTTTTTACTTAATCTAGGTATATCCTTCTTCGTCCGAAGTTTCCGAACTCATTTTGACAGTACGTGACAGTACCTAAATGTTTTTAAAAACAGTACATATTCCTATCTTATATTTCTTTATGTCCCTGTATTATCTACTTAGAATAGTTATTGGATTTATATAGTCTAGTTTTCTGTTCATCCTCTCCATATTAGATTAAACTTTTTATTTATTTACTTAACACACACAAAGGCACCGCTCGTCCCGCGACGAGGGGTGTCTTTATGTCGCGTCGCATGTCGCGCCTGTTTGAATGAGCCTTAAATTGGTCATCAATTAACCCTAAGGGTGTAGATATACCTACCTAGGGACTTTTATAATTTTGACCAACTTTATTTGTCAACCACCTGCCTGTAGCAACAATAAACAATACTTATTCTATTCAATTCTTAAGGATTATTGATTTACTCCACAGCAAAACCGACTACCGCATCACAGGCATCATAGATTTCGGTGACATCCAATATTCTTACTACGTGTTCGAGCTGGCGATCACTATGACCTACATGATGCTGATCACTGGAGACCCTCGTGTCGGAGGATACGTCCTCGCTGGCTACACTGTGAACAGGCGTCTGCCTGATGATGAATACAGGCTGCTGAAGGTATGGAGAAAAGATAAATAAAACAAATATGTTGAATTAATTGTGTCTGTTCGATATCAGATGGCATTACTGGTTTGCAGTAAGCTATTGCTCTCGATAGTTTTGGTATTTGTCAATAGATGGTAGCACTTGTTTGTAGTAACCTACTTGTCTTAGTAGTTCAGTTACTCGCCTATAGATGGCACTAGTCGTATATGACGTTTTAATAATAATAATATCTATATTCGGTTTGAGTGGAGGTTTGCAAGAGCAAACGTGCTCGGAGGAAGGAAGTATTTCAGTAAGATGCTGGTAGGGATCTTGACCGTACTTCCGAGATTGTCCTGATAGCCGTGAAATACCTCTCCACTCCTCATAAGCACCTCAGGATATGTTGCCCCCTTGTGGTTTCGACACTTTGTGCTAGCGACCGTTTTCAGGGCCCATTATTGAGTGTGCAAGTCACTCCCTGCCATTTTCCTGTGTATTTTATATAAAATATTGGTTAGGCAGAGGTCTTTTCATAGTTCCAGGTAACCAATCTATTTTAGCCACCCAAATCCATAGCCCAATATGTTTTGTTTCCATGTTCTGCAATAGTCCTACACCAACCGGGGGTTGTCGTTGGGTACACTTGTATAGTGCATACAGGAATAATCGTCGGTTGGTGCCTATTAACACTTAAAAATGTCTATAGGAGCCTCTGCGAGTTGGCTTCGGCCCCTCGTACGCCTTCCAAAGGTCCAGGACTCCAGGGCCCCGAGATATGTCAAAGACATTTAAATAATATCTACCTATTTTGTTCTTTTCACAGACACTGGTTTCAGCCCGTTTAGTCCAGAGCCTGATCCTCGGTGCTTACACCCTAGAGCAGGATCCCAAAAACGTTTACGTCACATCGACAGAGAAGGCCAACGGCTGGGAACTGTTGAAGAAGATCCGCAAGTCGAAACCTACGGAAGACGTGGACCCTACTGACTGGAAGGAAATTGCCACTGAATACTTGACAAGGAGCTAATTTTTTGCGGGAGATTAAAAGGTTTTTTCGTATTTGTGTGAAATCTGAATAGTCGTCGAAGAATATTTATATAGGAGACAAGAAATTTTTTGTGGGTTTGAAGACCTCAAAGAGCTATTCTTGCTTATTATTATCAGTAATTTTGATGATTTTACTTGAATTTGAATGTATTCTCTTGTGTATTATAATTTACTTTGTAATAATTTACTTTAAATAATGCTCTATTGTAAGTTATTAAGAACAAACTGTTACTAGGTCTTGAAAGCTTGATAATAATCAAATGTATATACTAAAAAAATGCAATAAATAAATAAATAAAGTTCCATAGATGTTTTAGTAGAGTTTACTATATTTTTATAGATGTTAAATATTTTTTTAATGTTAAGAAAAGTAGTTTAATAAAGAATATTTGTAAAATCAGAAACCAGTCTATTTCAATTAGAATTCCAACGGAATTGTAAACTAGGTAGGTAAAAAATGCATGTGATTGATTAAAACAAGCCCTTTGGCTAGGATTCACATTATAACAAAAAGTTTGGAAATAACTTGCTTGCCATAGATCTTCGACAAACCTCAAGTTCATGCATCAGAAAGGTTTCGTCATATCTAAGGGTGTGGTACATACCATCAAACTGAACAATTTCTTCACCGGACCAACATCGTAATCGGGAAAAAATAATTACACCTTCCATATATTTGGATCGAGTAGGTACTGATGTTTTGTATGGGATACGATTTTGGTCCCATGGATAAAGTTGTTCAGTTTACATCCGATACATGCTGTATTTTTGAGCCAGAACCTTTCTACTCTAGCTTTAAAAAAATATGTGGCCCGAATAATAATCAGCATCGTACAGTCAGCCTTGAGTTCTACAACCAACTTTACACAAAAAGCGTAATGACAGCTCATCAATAACACATGACTATCAATGGTCGTCAATGGTGGACGATGGTGGACCACACACATCACATTATACGGAACATTATATTACGTTTATTGCCTTTTATATCATAATGGAGCGTTTATTTAAAAACATCCTATTTGTTTGATGTATGGTTTTAAATTTATGATTAATGACAGGTAATTTATTAAAGCTTAAGTTTATTTACTGGGAATTGCAGTGCAAAGTTTACAGGTATGGATTCATGTAGTGCCTTAGAACATACTTCATTTTCCTATTTAAGAAAATAGTAGGTACCTAGTAACATTAATTGATCTAATTAGATCAATTAATGTTATTAATCTCGGAAATACCATCAAAGCCTATAACATTGTTTATGTTATGAAATGATGACGTCGTTATCCACAGTGTTAGTGTGAGGAGCTACGAATAATAATATTCGTAGGTGAGGAGCGAAAAATACCTAAAGAAATTGTTAAAATTTTAAATCAGCGCCATCTATTAGCAAGTAGCAGTACTGAAATCTGCAAAAAACGTTAACTTAGACCTCGCATTTCTAGATGTTATCAGTAATTCCCTTTCCCAGAGCCTTAGCAATAACTTGGAGCTTTATTTATATTTTATACGAAATAGACATGATGTGGTTATAAGTGACTGATGAGAAAACTTGATAAGACAACCAGTGCCTCTGTCGGCGATATGTTAAACTAAGTCCTGCTTTTTTGTCGAGATTGGAATTTTAAATTTCTTCTATTGCATTACCTATAATAAATAACATTTCTTGCCGGCGGGCGGTTATTTCATTCACAGTAATCGTAAAATGGAAATATACAAAAGAATGTACAATAAATCTCAAAATGAACATAAAATTGCATAGCCAAAAAATTACTACGTCCAAATTAACCACTCAAAGAACTTACGCGAACACATTAAAATTCCCTCAGTCGAATACGGAACTCATAAATCCCAAATATTTAAAATATCACAATAAAAATATAAAGATGCAACTTCTGCTACTAATTACAATTAATTAAGCGTATAAAGACAAAAAGTTCACTTTATACTTTTGCAACCCTGATTGGGTTTTTTATAATGAGCTGTTCAATTATGCAAGCGGCGCACTCGCGTTGAAGCGTCTTCGGATACCTACATTACGATCAATCGAGTGAAAAAACCTAATTAAATTGAAAGTAATTATCTACGTTTAGGTACTTTCTTATAAGGTTATATACACCGTGAAATTTGAATCACAGTTTTGCTAGAACAAACGTTGTTCAGACCATGGTCTACTACCATTCTACAGCATCCAATAAAAAAAAACATAAATGGTTTTTGAAAAAACACAAAAAAGACAAAGTTTAAAATGTCAAGATTATCTACTGCTTACTAAATTTCGTTTATGGAGGTACATTTCCCTGTAGACAATGCTGTGTCCCGTGCGTGTTGTAGAGAGTAACGATAATTTTGACATTTTAAACTATGTCTTTTTTGTGTTTTTTCAAAACCAATTATGTTTTTTTTTTATTGGATGCTGTAAAATGGTAGTAGACCATGGTCTGAACAACGTTTGTTCTAGCAAAACTGTGATTCAAATTTCACGGTGTATACCTAACCTTATGTGGGTGTAAACGGTGATAAGAAAGGATGTGGAATTTATTTACCTAATTACTTCTTAAAACTATCTAAGGTGTCTATTAACCTGATTCCTATAACTTACCGATGGACAAGTTTGATCGAGAAATATTTCTTCGCTTCGTTCGCACGGACGTAAAAATATCGCGGCGGGATTTTATCTCGGATTGGATTTTCAACTCTCGGTGCGTTGAGAATTCAACAGTGCTTTCCAACGCGTTGAAAAAACACACTGTTGTATTTTCAACTCTCGGTGCTAAGCAGAGCGTTGAAAATTCAGTGTGCGAAAAAATCCCGCCGCGATATTTTTATCTCCGTGCGAACGTGGGCTAATGTTGGTGGGATCAGAGAGGCATTAAACTTTACTAAATTGAGGGTAGTTACATAACTTCCATGTCAGAAACAAATGGTAGGTATGAAAAACACTACACCCTTTTGAATATTAAATAATATCTACCTGTGTTCAGAAGGGTGGAGCTAATCTTTTTACGAATTCCATCTTACGTATCCAGTTGAAATAGCGAATTTTGTGTAGTAATAATAATAATTTATTATCTCACCACAAATTACAGAAAAGAGTATTTCCTCTGACTCTGAAGCTAACCCTTCTTCTATCTTCTATACAGTGTGAGTTTTTATAATGTGCACAAATCGAAATGAGGTAGTCTACCTATGCTTAATTTTACCGACGGAAAAAAAAAACTTTTTTTAATTTTTTTTTCTGTTTGTTGTCTTATTGAGAAATTTTACGATTATTGTAAAAAAATATGTTTATTTTCAATTGAGAGTAGTTTTTATTTTCCAGAATTTTCATTATTTGAGGACGCCTAATTATTTCCAATCATTACGGAGTTTGTTTCATTGCGATAGAACATTTAGTTTAAAAGTTACACAGTTGTGAGCGTATAGTGTTACTGTTATAATATTTTTTAATTCCGTAAAAAATATTTTAAAAAAATTAGATTTTTTTAAATATTTTTTCTGTCGATACAATTAAGTATGGATTCGATCATTTCAATATGTGCACATTATAAAGACTAACACTGTATATCTAAATAAAAATGAGATGCTCTTCGTTGGTGAGAGCATCACTTGAGCACGGCTAGACCGATTGGCCTATTTTTAATTTTAAAATATTCGTAATAGTCCGATTAACTTTATATCCTTTTATTTCATTTAAATACTTATAAATTATATTTTTAAATATTAGAATAAAGAGAATCGATTAACTTTATTATTAGGGGCAAAAAATGGAATGCTTGCCCAATAAAATTGGCAAATTCGGAAAAAATTGAAATCGCTTTTTTGTATGGGAATTGACATTAGGAGAGGGCAACGTCTGCCGGGTCAGCTAGTCTTAAAAAAATCTTCACCAGACGTTGAGGAAAGTCTCGTGTAATCAAACCAGCTAATTACTAGACGTCTAAGTAGTCTCTGTGACGTCACACCGGAGGTCATGATCCTCGCTGTCAAAACGAAACGGTTCTAACGTTTATGCAATTAATCATTTATCAAACGTTGATAATTATACGTAATTATACAGGCGAGGGATTAAGAATATTATAATTTGAAATAAATTAATATTAGGTATGTAATGTGAATTTCGATTTCTAATTCTGTTTTTTATGTGTGAGGTTCCCAGAAGACTGTTTCTCAAAACGTTATCTTTACTTAAACTAGGTTACCGGTTCGGTAGCATGTTCCGATAAAATAAAATTATAACGTAATTTTTTAAAAACCCGTATGCTTTTTTACTTACTTTCTGGTTCTCTGGCTGCATTCAAACTCAGCGTACCTACTACTGCAGTTCCGTGGTGAAAATAGACATATCCCAAGTTTATTTATTTATTTAAACTTCTGACACACAAAAAGGTACAAAGGCGGACTTAATGCCATAGGCATTCTCTACCAGTCAACCAAGGGTGGTGAAGAGATTAGATGGCAGGTGCTCTGTTTGAGAGGAACAAAGAAAAAATTATGAAAAATATATCATTAGAAATAAAATGTAGGAACAACAGTACATAAATAGGTTATAACTTATAATACACATACATACATTTAATATAATATATATCTATAATATATATATATAATACATTTATACAAATTCAAGGGAGAGAGGTGTTGAGATAACTTTACTCTATTTATTTTGAAAAAAACTCTGCAATTTCCGCTTAAATGCATACCGACTGGTACAAGTTACATCATAAGTCCCAGTTCTCCATCTTTCGCATGCAGTCTACCCTCGTCGCTTGTTTTAGTCCGTCAGTCCATCCATTCGGGGGCTTGAAATAACTAGCAATATTCGCTTCCATGAAGTCACCAATTATGGCAGACGACTTATCATCTACATTGCTGATCATCGCCCATATTGCAAGCCATTTAAGTAGTTTAATTCTCGGCAAGTCTCATCCCGCTGCTACCAGCCACCTTTCAAAGTTCGTCGCTCCACGAAGCCCAAGGGCGTCTTAGGGTAGGACACGTTCCCTGCCGGGGCTGCGAATATGGGCCGGAAGGGACATCGTGGCCCCCGGCAACAGGGCAACCGAAGGAACACGGGTGGGTTTTAGTCAGTAAGAGTCTGACACGTCCACAAACTGTCACGCAGTTTGGCAGGTTTATAAAATGTTATCAAGTGTTTGGTCCAAAGTAAATTATTATAATTTTTTTTTTTTACGTCCTCCCGCTGCACCCAGAGCGGGAGAAGTTATATGATAATTCCATACCCAAAAAAAAAAAAACGGTAGAACACGTTTTACGCTTGAGCTCAGTCTTCACAGTATTTTTATTTCATCCTATCTTTTTTCGACAATGTTGTGGTGAGCTTCCAGTCAAAATAAAATACAGACATAGAAGTACCTAGGTACAAATATTCACTAAGTCCTTCAACAATATTTTAAATTCATCATTATCAGGATGATAATCTTCCAAGTATTTATGTTGTGGTCAGCTACAAATTAATTTAATTAGTTGCTGTTTACAGAATACAAATATTCTGTAAGCAGCAACTGCCATCATTATTTTCTTCCACGTACCTACTTAATACCATCTCTTCAACAATCCAATTACTGTGTAATACCGATATCTTTACTCCGGTAACAGTATATCTTATCCTAGCAATATTTATGAACATAGCAAACCACATTCACTTAGCGACGGGTATCGGTACATCATTACAAGTCCTTAATGATTTATAATTAAAGAGTAACGGAGTACCCCCGGCACGCTGGGTTCCTAGTACCTAGTTATACTAAGTTTGATTGGTAATGTGATTTTTATATGGAGGTACACTAAGATAACAAACATGATTTTCATTATCTTCGTTTTTTTTAAATAAAACACGGGTCTTCTTAGGACATACATTGAACTTATTAGCAAATATTAGCAGTGGCATTAGTATTTGTCAGGTGATTATTATTTGTGTTATTTGATGGTAAATAAACATGTAACCCATAATATTGTAAGTAGTAGTAACCGCCACATAAGGAACGATGCCATGCTAGAGGCAATGAGGTGCATTGCCAGATTTCAAACACAAAGCTGAAATGTCTAAAGTCCCTAATTATACCGACACAACTTTCTAACGGACACACAGCAACACTGCCTCGCGGCAGAAATATACAGATAATAGATTTATCGAAAAGGACATGTAAGTATTGTAGCAGGTGGCGTGCTGTAGTTTCTACATACGAGTACCTAGAGGGGAAAAAAAAACTTGAGTTTACGATGTATTCACGATAGAGCCTCATCATGTGATTTTCTTATCTAACCAATACCTACAAAGGTTAAATCATCATCATCATTTCAGCCGAAAGACGTCCACTGCTGGACATAGGCCTCCCCCAAGCACCGCCACTTCGACCGATTCTATGCTTTCCGCATCCAGCGGATTCCTGCGGCCTTCACAAGGTCATCGGTCCATCTTGTGGGAGGCCTTCCAACGCCACGTCTTCCGGTACGCGGTCGCCACTCCAGAACCTTAGGACCAAAGGTTAAATACCTTGAGTAAACAAAAAAAAAAAAACAACAAAAATGTATGCCTTGTGAATTGTTTTTTGTTTTCCTTTGATTAAAAAGTCAAGGATAAATATCGGTATAACAAACCTTTGAGAAATCTTCCGTCTGCAATATTAACAACAATACTCGTTTTGGGAAAACCAGAGTATATTATTTAATAACATATTTACCCTTGTATTTACTTATATTTAATGGTCCCAAAGTTCCATAAGTTAACGTCGGCCCATTTTCATTCCAAGAACGAAAAGATCACCTATTTTCCTGCAGGTCTGTTGACTGCTTCTATAAGATTTCCAGAGCATTCTTTTTCCTGCTAATAAAGAGAAGTCTAACTTTGAGTTTGAATGTGAGAACCACGCCGGCTTGATACAATACATGACTTTATAATTGTCTGGCGGTTTTGAGTATTTTATGTTGTCCACGCAAATGTCCTGCAAATCTGTTAGCGACGTGTCACGGGTTGTTGAACTCCGTAAAATAGGGTTGAGCTACACGGTGACTCATGTCGTCTGTCGGGACAGTTCAATTCAAAGCTGCAATGGCCCCTTCTTCAAAAGGCCCTTCCAGACATGACCCTGCATTGTTAGAGTCAAATAAAATCTTAATAGTACTGTTAGAACTTTAAAAGAGACCATGATCCCTGAGTTTGTTTCGGCATTTCTTCTCAGGGATCAGTCAGCTGCGAAATGCCGGCGCCATCTAGTTTTAAAATATTGACCAAAAGATTGACGTGTAAGTTTCTTAAGAGATCTACTTACTTCATTTAATTTCTCCATTATCAATATATTGCTGCTACAGTATTACTGTTTCGTTGACCTCTTGTCCAGCCTACTGTCTGTTCCAAAAGAATTTGACGAAAATGTAAACAAATGGATCAGAAAACGTATATACCTGTAAATGCCAATTGTTTGTGCCACTTACAAATTCAGTGCTTTGATTTGATTACTAGAATACTTAAATCCGAAATTAAATTATCTTAAAGAGGTTAATTATTTCACAATTGAGGTATAATTTCAATTTTCGTCTATGTTTTTTCAATTTTATTGTAATAATGTTACTCTAACAATTTGCAAAACTGTGTTAAGAGTCTTAGCAACCAGGATTTTGATTTTATAATAATAGTACTCCAGACCGAATGTCGGCGATTGCACCCAATCTCTCAGCACTAGTCATCTACGCGTATTATAGTGCACAAGTGTGTGGGCAGACACAGGTGCACTCATTCGTCCCTCACTCTCATAGTCCGATGAGACGGCAATTCGAGACGACCGGGAGAGTCCGGGCGCAGGACCAACGGCTTAATATGCTTTCCAAGGCACGGGGGTTATCACACCGCCTACTTCCAAACTCCGGGCTGTCACTGAAAAATTCCTAATGGAAAACACAATAACTTTGCCCGACCTGGGAATCGAACCCAGGACTCCACGCTCATCAGTCGCGGTTGCGACCACCAGACGCACCTCCTTTCATATGGCATTTATACATAACGGGCGGAAATGTGTCTGTGTCCACCTCTGCATACCCCATTGACGAACAGGCGTGATGATATGTTAAACTGTTGCCGATCCGTCAGCTAAACATGATAATTGTAGTAATTTTACCTTTTATTTACTTAGTATAGGTTTATCTACACCTAGCAATAGCCCTTTAGTGGCTGATATGCTATCAAGATTAATTTTTAAGTCAATGCCTTTAAGGCGGATCCGTCAATGTAGCGCGAAATTCAAAATTTCTTACATTTTTGCAAATTGCAGCGCTGTTTTACCTTGTATGATGATGTTCAAAAGTATATTTTGACGTTCAAAAGTGCCTTTTATGTGCCTATTTGAAATAAACGATTTGACTTTGACCTGAACTTGATTCATTACGCGGCAATTATGATAACACTAAAAAAAATATTACTAAATTATGATCATCTAAAACATCAATTTAAATTAGCTCTTGAAATTATTATTGCTGCAAATAAGACTATTTCGTAAAAATATGACGATTTGCAGCAAATATAATTTTGAGAGCAATTTGCAAAAAACGTAAGAAATTTTGAATTTCGCGGGGCAAATCAAAGGAATCACCTTAACTAAGATATTTTTGTTCTACATCTAATAGTCACCTATAAAAATACTTATCTTACGCCATTTGCACGACTCAGAAGTTTCCCGCTGTGCTCGAACATAGTCTGGTCTTAAAAGGAATATAGCAGACTATTAGAATGATCTAGACCCAAGTTTTTGTGTCTAGAAAAAAAAGGGATTTTTTACAATATCGTTTTAAACTCTATTAAAAATGATTTAGTGTGTAGTCCTTACCTTAGAAGGTCAGGTATAGCAAAAACACGATATTTGGAAACGAATTAAACAAAACTTTTCCATAAACTTAAAAACATTGATCACACTAAAAAAGTAGTATTACTTGTAATAAACCATGGCATATTTTCAGTAATAGCATTTATTTTGAAGATACCCCAGAATTATAGAATTTTACTTACTTTTTTACTGTATGTGTATTTCTATCTCATATTTCTATCTTTCATTTTATATTACCTACTTAGGAAGAACTTATCTACTCTCTATTACTATATACTATCTTATCGACTATCATAATAAATAAAAAACCGGCCAAGTGCATGTCGGACCACGCACAATGTAGAGTTCCGTAGTTGGGATGAATTTATCCCAAGAACAAACTTAACTTTTTAGTTGAAATAAAAAATCTTTCATACAGAATGTATGGGTAAACATGTTTTTACAACCGCAAATTTAAGTTGGTAGATTATTACTCGTTAACTTGTAAAGTCTACTCAGTTGTGATAGTTTTCCTTTAAAATTCGTTATATTTAGCTACTGCCGTGAATTTTTTCACATACCTAAAACCAACCATTTAGCTGGCAGGGGGGGGGACACTTGACTCTAACAACAATTTGCACTTTAAAGCTTAATATTTCGCAAACGGATCTCTGAATTAAAAAATAGTATTGACACACTCACAATGTTTTTGAAAGACCTTTCCAAAGATACCCCACAAAAAGGGATAGAAAAAAAAAAACATCCCCTCTTTACGTGTAAGGGAGGTACCCTAAAAAAAAATATTTTTCATAATTTTATTTTACCACTTTGTCGACATGATTAATATGTATACCCATGCCAAATTACAACTTTCTAGTACTAACAGTCTTGGAGCTAGACCGCGGACAGAAAGACAGACAGACGGACATGACGAAACTATAAGGGTTCCTTGTTTACTACGGAACCCTAAAAACTGCTCAAAGTTGAATAGGACACACTATGCCACCCTGTGGCACTCGCTCAATAACAGGAATTAGTTTAGCGTTATTTTCATGTTCAAACCAGTTGTAGTATGATAATTATATAAATTTGTATTTTTTTGTATGATTTTTGTAAGTACACACACACAGCGATGTATGAAATCTTGCTTATTCTGGTGCTCAATATTGTCAAAAGCTTTGTTATTATCTATAAAAAATGTGACAGTTATTCTCTTAACGTCTCTGCTATTTAAAAAAAAAAATATTTTGACTGATGACTAATGACAGATTATTTTAAACTTAATAACATAATCGTTGAAGTTGTACTAACATCGTAAACCCTTGCAAATCATTAAAAACCGCTACGTTTGCTATGCCTATATCGATTTCCATACAATGGTAGCACTTGACAGCGGGCACAAATCCATACAATCAGATAAGCTCAATTATGTTCCTTATAAGAACGTTAAATAGAGCAAGTTACCTACTGTCACTAGATCAAACACAACCAGCTAATAATGAGTTGGAAAATAAGTGGGTTTTCTAACTTGTTTCATAATAAACTCCTCTACTCTTTAAATTCGACACTTGAGCTCGACGATCCTCTTGCGCTATTACATGATTGAATTCGTCTATTTGTTGCCAGAAAACACAAAATATAATATATTTTATCTACTCTCATAGCGTAATATTCGAATTATGAATTTCAAAATGAGTTTATATTGACATACTTTATTAACAGAATACCGAAATTTAAAAATAGAATCATATTATAACACTTTTTCTCTTACAAAATAATACTATAAAACAATATTTTTTCTATTACGATACAGCGCTAATTCAAGAAGTTAATATCACCAAAGAGTTTCCATCAACTTTTGGCGGGGCACAGCAGCACCCGCTGTAGCGCATGTGCGGTGATGTGCTGGTGCAGGCGACATTCATTTGTTTTGTAGTACTTACTGAATTTCGTGGGATTTTTAAATTTATTCTTGATCTTTGATTTTTATTTAGAATTTGTTTCAATCCCAATGTATGAGACTAGATAAAGTAGTGTATGAAACTGCACATAACTAGGTATTAAAACATTCGTGTGATACTATTAAAAACCTCGCCTACGGCTCGGTTTTTAAACACACACTCATGTTTTAATACCCCTCATTATGCAACAGTTTCATAAACTACTATTTTAAGGTCGCGACGTGTTAGAGGTTTATTTATAATCGGTTCTTAAAGTTAAGGGACGCCTAAACGTAAAAAAAAACAAGTTTGATTTCGTATCAACGCGATCGAAGAGGACAGATTCCCTTGGGTTATAATGTGCATGACCTTTTTTTTAAGTATTTTATTCTAGATTGATGAATAGCGAAACCTCGTCTGTAGTTAGAACAAAAAATATTAAAAATGCCTGCATTGAATGCATGCATAGCGAGCAATATTTAATTTAAACTGAACGCAATTGCAAGTTGTCATCATAACCGAGAATTAATCTGATGTTATTTAAATTACATCTTTTCAGCGAGGATTAAGATTACCGATAGTGTCACGTCACTACCGTATTAGGATCAAAGGCGCCGCGGTTGAGACTGCGAGTGAAATTAGGGTCGGAAATATTTGCGCATCGTTAAAAAAAACTATAAATAATAAATATTTTTTTTTTTTTTTTTTTTTTTTTTTTTTTTTTTTTTTTTTTTTTTTTTTTCGGTATGGCATCTCACAGTTGGTTTAGAAAAACCATGGCTGTTTAACCGGTCAATCCTGTGGCTGCCTCAAGCTACTACACTCAAAGCCTCCAGCCAGGGCACATATATAAAACTAAGCTAAAAAGCTTAGGATGAACGCGCACTAAGGGCACCCCCTGCGGGGTTCGAGCCTCGGCTTAGGGCGTTATCCGGAGGGAGGACATCAAAAGATGGGACGGGCTGGATCAAGAGGTTTTGATCATTATTATTAATCGGGGAATTTAAAGCTACGTGCACAGCTGCAACAACTGCTGGCACCTCGTTTTCGAGCAAGGGTCGGGGGGGAGTATCATTTACTCGGGGGCGCGGCGGTCGGGAACGCAAAGGACCTCGGCGGCGAGGTCGGAATGACGGGAGGCGTCTGTGTTTGTACACTGTGCTTGTTTCCCTATTGCTCTCCTGGAGGAGGGTTATGGGGTCATCGGGGTCTACTAGAATATGCCTTGGACGGCGAACTTTACTGATTCTACTCGGGACATAACTGGCGGCCTCGACAACCAGAGGGTTGCGATGTTTGGCCGCGGACTCAAAGAAACGCTTTGAAAGGCGTTTAAGAAACTGGTGGATTGTGGGAATCTTTAGGTCGAGGTGGAGAGCCTCGTTCCTGACGAACCATGGGGAACCTGTCGCCCTACGAAGGAATCTATTCTGCACCGTTTGCAGCCTATGTATATGACGGGGTTTTGCATGAGCAAAGACGGCACCCGCATAGGTCATGATAGGTCGAATGCACGCCGTGTAAACGCGCAATTTGCACCTAAGTGACAATTTGCTACGTGCATTCACCATGAAGAAGAGTCTACCGAGAGCGAAAGCGGCTCGCGAACGAACCATCTTTATGTGCTCTGCGAAGGTCAAATGATGATCGAGAACGACACCGAGATATTTGGCTCGCTTCTCCCAAGGGATCGGCTTGCCGAACATGGTGATCGGTCGGGGGAGGGGGTATCTGAGCCTTTTACGCAGTTTCGTGAAGAGAACCGCTTGGCTTTTATCTGGATTTACTTCTATCCGCCACTTTGTAAACCATGCGGCCAGTCTGTCGACTGCGCGTTGGAGAGTGAGGCGAATAGAGTCAGGGGATCTAGATTTGCAATAGATGGCAGTGTCGTCTGCGAACAGACCCAACTGCGAACTACGGCAACCTTTAGGGATGTCGCTAGTGTATAGCGTGAATATGAGGGGGGACACCACAGAGCCCTGAGGGACACCTGCGCGGATGGGACGGGGAGTGGATAGCGCTCCTTCGATGCGATAGCGGAAGACGCGATTCGATAAAAAGTCTCGTAAGATGAGCACGAGACGATCTGGCACACCGAGTTGGTACAGCTTGTATATTAAGCCGTTGTGCCAGACTTTATCGAACGCTTTCGCTACGTCGAAGAATACTGCACCGGTCATATAACCGTGCTGGAAACCAGCGCTTATGAATTCTACGATCCGGTGGGCCTGATGCACGCTAGAGTGCTCAGTTCGAAAGCCGAACTGTTCATTGGGGATGAGGCCCTTGGTCTCGGCGAAGTCTCTGAGGCGCTTATAAATAAGCCTCTCATAGATTTTTCCGAGAACCTTGAGCAAACTAATGGGACGGTAACTGGTAGGCTCGGTTTTGGGCTTACCGGGCTTAGGGATACCGATGACGGTGGCTTCTTTCCACGACTGTGGGAAGATATTGTTGCTTAAGGCACCATTGAAGATGGTGGTCAAAAGCATTATTAGGTGGGCGGGGAATAGTTGGACCACCCTATTGGTGATACCATCTGAACCGGGGGCTTTACGGGCTTTAAGACCTTTGATGATGTCGTGCACCTCGTCCGGGAGGACGGGGGGCAGCGGACAGTCAGGGTCATCAACGGGAGGGAGGGAGGCTCTACGTTCGACTTCCGCGTCGACCTTTGACAGGTGAGCTTGGTCTACTGGTAGGGAACTGGGAGTGCATTGGGCCTCGAGGCTGTCTGCGAGGCATTCAGCCTTTTCGGCATCGTCGAATGCAATGGTTTTATCGGGACGGGTCAGGGGGGGCATACCGGAAGATTGGGGAGACCTGAGTTTCCTCTGGAGCTCCCAGAAGGCCTGATGGTTTGGCTCTAGTTCGCCGAGTAACTTTCCCCAGCTCGCGTCCCGCAGCTCCGCTATACGTTTCTTTACAGATCTCTGTAAATAGCGCATATGGGCTTTGTTGGCGTTACAGGGAAAGCTATCGTACGCACGTATGGCCGCGTTCTTCTCAGTCAGTAATGCACGCACATCGTCCGGCAGGCGCCAGCGACGGTCGTCCGTCGCTGGCACTTCCCTTGAACAGTCGTTCAGGACGGATTGTACGTGATCAGTGAGTGAGTCGATCGCGGCCGTGGTGTCGGCGACAGAGTCAAAGAGATCGGGGATAGAGTCTAACTGAGGGGACGTGTTGGATTTCAGCTGTGTGCTTACTTTCTTCCAGTCCGTGATCCTCTTAGTGATAGGGGGGGCGTTCGGGTCGGGGAGACCTATGCGGGGGTCTAGTCTCATGACTACCGGGCGGTGATCAGAGTCGAGCTCTTGTACCGTTTCTATTGATTCTAACTTTAGGTTGACGTTCTTAAGGAGCGCCACATCTAAGATATCGGGGGTATAATTGGGATTGATGAGAGAGTAATGAGTGGGAGTCATCGGAGCGATGACGTCAAAAGTCAGGGAATTAGAGAGGTCGAACAGGTGTTGACCTCTGGGGTTGGTTACCGAACTATTCCAAGAGGGATGTTTGGCATTAAAATCGCCCGCTATGATGAGCGAGTTACTCATAGCGAGTAGGATCGAGAGATCGTTTGAGAGGGATTGATAGTGCCCCGGGGCGTTATCGGGGGGATTATAAGCCGATACGAGAGTGATCGGCTCGTGACCTGACATACCTAGGCGACAGGCGGAAACTTCTAATACCGAGAGGGGAGGAGGGTCTAATGGGATGCAGTGAAGCTGCTTTTTATAATATATAAGGGTGCCACCCTTGTGACAACGAGACCTGTCATTGCGAACAATCCGGTAGTTGGCAAGTGACGGGTCTCGATTGCAGGGCTTTAGGAACGTCTCTTGGATTAAGAGAACGTCAATATCGTGATCGCGGAGGAAGAGCCCTATCTCTGCCCTTTGGGTTGTTAAGCCATTGGCGTTAAAGAAGCCTATTGTTAGGGATCGGGGTTTGAGCCTAGCTAACACCGTATTATCCATTGAAGGTTTTAGGTGTGATAGCTAGGCTATCTAGGACTTGCGTAATATCCGGATACGCATTATAAATAGACTGTATCTGAGGGATATTGCCTTGAGCGGAGATGATTAGGTTGGCCATTGCCTTTGCGCGCGGGGAGACAAATGCCATATAGGTCGAGGTAATGATATTGAATGAATCAAGACCTTGGCGCTGCGCGGTCGCGGGACCGGCAGTCGGGGGACGCGGGGCTTGAGGAGCGGGAGCGGGCGCAGGTTTAGCGAGGGGCGCGGCGGGCGCAGCGGGTGCGGGGGGCGCAGAGTGCGCGGGGGGCGCTGAGGGCGCGGGTGGCGCGGTGCCACGGAAGCGGGGGTCCCTAAGGTTGAGGAGGGGGCGGGGGGGCGGGGGAGGGAAATGACCGTAAGAGGGCACCAAGGCAGGGAAAGACTGCTGGTGGTGGAGATAGTTCCACGGACTAGGCCTCTGAGGGCTTAGTCGTTGGGGCATAAGGGCGGAGGGGATCCTGTAAGAGGATGAGGAGGGAGTTTCCCTTTGCTGGCGAGCGCCGGAGCGCTTCCCCAGCTTGGGAGAAGATGCCTTAGGGGCTTTAGAGCAACCCCGGTAGTTAGCCGGGTGGCCCTCTTTGCCGCATAAAACGCAGCTGGGAGGTACGGTACAGAGGGTACGGTCTTTGGGTCGCGAACAGTCGGAAGTGCTATGCTCGCCCAGGCACTTTACGCATCTGGGTGTAGCATGGCAATTCCGCTGGGAATGGCCGTATAGCTGGCAACGGTGGCATTGTCCGACAATGCCACTCTTTTGGGGTTTCTCAATCTCGAACCCTGTGAGATGACACAGGGAGCGAATTTGGAAAATCGGGTGATGGCCCTCAACGGGCGGGCATATAACTAGGACCATGTCGTAGAGGTCACCGCCTCTAGAGCGGTGCATGCGATGGACCTCGTCTACCGGGACGTTTTGCGACTGAAGGTCGGCAATAATATCGGATGGGAGGATCTCCCTGGGGATGCGTTTTATTACGACGCGGACTTGTTTTTCTTCCGGGAGGGAGTAGGTGTGGTATGACACACCTCTCGCTCTCAGGAGACGGGTTAGTTCCCTATAATCTTTCGATGTAGGGACAAGGATTTTAATACCCTGTTGGGTGTTTCGGGCCGAGGTGAAGTCGATCTTGTGATCGACGCACCATTTGGAAATGTCCGTCCACTTCCCTTTGTCCTGAATGAACAAGGGGGGTGGAGGGGCAATCTTTCTCGCGGGGGGCGCGGGGGAATCCTTCGCGGAGGATGACGCGGTCGGGGGGGCTACGGGAGCGGGGGGCGCGGGGGTATCCTTCGCGGAGGATGACGACGACGCGATCGGAGGGGCAGTAGAGGTAGAGGGGACGGGGGCGGGGGCGGTGGGGGCTACGGTAGCGCGAGTCGCGGCTGTAGCGCGTTTGCCGGATTTAATGGTGATGGTGGACGAAGAGGAGTCAGAGTCCTCTACCGCGGCGACCTTACTGGCCTGCGCGGAGATCTGCTTCCTGTTCTTCCTCTTTCTCGCCTTTCCTTGGACGGCTGTGAAGCCGTCTTCGGAAAGGGAGGAAGAGGTAGAAGAGGCGGCAGCGGACCTTTCCTCGTCTTCTTCCTCTGAGTTATGAGAGTACGGGGTGGGGGGGCGCTTTGAAGAAGCGGGGGCGGGGTGGGGGGCGTCGGTGTCCATTGACACTGACGGAGGGGGGGAGGGAGATCGGGGTGAATCTATATTTGGGGTATCTAAAGCATCGCTGAAGGTAGTGATGCTGGAGTCAGAGTGACTCTTAATTTGGTCTAAGACCTTGTCTACTTGGTCCCCATATTGACCTTTAAGAGAGGGTTCCTTATGGAAGAATAGGTCAATCAGCTGTACGAGCAGCTTGATTACATTTTCGTAATCTGGCTGTTTAGCCATTATTGGGGGGGGGGGGGAATGCCTATATAATCCTATCTCCTCGGTGGGTATGCCGGGGATGTGTAACAATCCCTCCCTGTCGGGTAAAGACAGGGAGGATGAGTGCCTATCGGTGAGCCCTAAGCTTGCTTTGGCCCGTTGCCTATCTTAATGTGCAACGGGGTCCTATCCAGTCTAGTGCGCCGGGTGTAGACACACCCGATCGACACAGGGTGTGTAGCTGTGAAGGGAATACTGTCACCACGTGTTGACTAGGAGATCCCCCAAGGCCAAACACTGGGACCCGGCCAATTTACTGCCTCACCCTGAAGGGGGTCAGCGGGTGTGTTGGGTCAACACCCCACTCGGCTTCGTTGGCACCGTATGGTATCCACCGAGTGACCACGAAACTGTGGTTTTACCCAGAAGGGGCCTAGTGAAGCTACACACACGTATTTTCTGTTATAGAAATAGGATAGCCTTGAAAAAGGCCGTTTTTCGATCTTAGTCCAATCGATTGACGATCAGAGATCGGAAGTAGTCGGGAGACTACGAGAATCGTTACGTAAACGCAACGGAATATGACTCAAGAACACTGAGTCATGAACGGGAGAGCGCAAGCACACAACCGTCCGTGACCAGTGCCGAGCGTCGAGTGTTTTTTATTTTTGAAGTGAAAACTTTTTTAGGCGCGTTGGGCATTTTTGAGATGGGACAAAACCATTGGTTTCGCGACACTGTGACGACATCTCATTTTTGTAAACGCAATTGTGCTCTTTATTTATATTACGTTACGGATCAATGTTCTATGCAAGTATTTTTACCTTAAAGGTTTCGGAAGTATTTTTTTTTTTGTAAACGTGATTGTGCTCTTTATTTAGATAAGGTTACGGACCAATGTTCTATACAAGTATTTTTCTTCCACTAAGGCGATCTTGTTCAAGTTTTCACTTCTGTCGGCATTCCCGGAGTGCCACCAAGTTTTTTTTGTTTTTTTTTTACAGTATTTTTTACATTTAATTTGGGAATAGTCGTTTTGATAGTTAATACTTTTTTTACTAATCGAATACTGAAGTCTGCTCGAGTATGTTCGCATCAAGGAAAATTTATTTTTTTACTTGACTACATTAAACTCTCAATAGAAGGATTTTTCTATAAAATATATGCAAACAATATTTTATTTGGATACAATAAAAACAATTGCCATAAAAAAGGTAAAATCAAGTCCCAAAACAGGTACTAATATTTTATTGTTTCTGATACTTTTGGTTCCTTTTCCTTATCACGTCATTATTTTGAGTACTTTTTATAATATTTACATAACATATAAGCTAACAAACTTAAAATAATAATAATACGTTCATGTATATGAAAAAAGAGGGATAAGAATCATAAGGCATCAAAAAATTCGTCCGCATCGCTGTCAACGGGAAAAGTGCCCAAAATGTGTCGCGTGCCAAGCCATTGGTTCTAAAACAGCTGGCACAACGGCGCGCGGCGGCGCGGCGGGCGGCGGTGACAAGAGTATGGCGGATGATGTCATTAATTCTGGCGTGCGGTGCTATCCGGCCTGCGCTCTTACTGCAAGATAGGCCATGGTGTCCGAGGCCGTCGACAGGTTTACCGCACTGGCAGCGATGTGGACCTCCGCAAGGAGCGCCCAGACGCGCAGACAAGTAGTGTCATTATCTTAGTGAGATGCAATTCAGAAATCTATTTTCCCGCACTGGTGACCCTAAAGACCCTGATATTTATCGATAGATGAATGTCCCAACACTAAGCAGAGCTAGTGATGTTGTCAAAGCTCAGCGATGTCAGCTTAACGAGTAATTTGTCAATCGCGGCACCAACGCTAGTGTCAGGGAATTAATTTAATCTATCTTCAATTTGTGGTTATTCAAAATGTTAGCAGCATTTTAATTTATTGCGTTCACTAGCGTCTATCCGTAAGTAAACAGACAGACAGACAGAGTTCATTTCGCATTTATAATATTAGTATGGATGCTATATGCAGTTATATAAAATTATTTAATAACTAAAAAGTTCTTAAGTAATTTTTATCATCATCCAAAACGTTGATTAAGTATTACATTTTTGGAGAAAAGTCGATAGGTACTTGCACGCGTTGAAGTCTTTTGTATGACGCGACACGATACACGACTACCTACCCCATTGAGGAAAACAGGCGTGGTGATGGTCCTAGATAAACCACTAAAACACATAACCATTTGTCAATAGTATTTCAATATTTTGGAATAATATTTTAGCAAATTATTGTTGCAAGAGCATTTACTTAAACTAGTTACGTAAATATTAATCTGGCTATAAGGAAAAAAGTTACCTCTACCGTTTTTAAATTCTATTTAAACCATATAAAAGTAGTTTGTTTACATTCACATCCAGTTTGTGGTTAAAACCACAAATAAATAAAAAATCGTGAAAGTCAGAGACGCTCCGAAATTAACCTAAAATAAAATAATTACATAACAGAACGCAGTGAAAGAATAATTTATGTTTATATCGAAATGGACAGTAAATAATAAAACAAATATGGTCAAAAATCAATTTGTTTCGTGATCTGGGGCGAGCCGCTCATACAATAATTTTTAATTACACTATCTCCTTTGATTACTTTCTTACGAAATACGCAGATTCAGAACAATTGCAGTACTTACTGCTATATTTAGCACTTTTCCATGTTTGTAGCCCTTCATGAACTTTTTGATGTGAAATACGGCGGGTCAGACCGGCTGTTGTCGTGGCGACGCGGCCAATAGCCAACCACCAATATCCAAACGAAATGTAAATAAAGAATTTTTTTTCTTTACATAAAATCTGAATATTTTTGATTAAGCCATATTTATTTCCTTTAATAAACTATCTTTACATGCATATTTTAATACAAAATGGTTTCAATGTTTCACATGTGCCAGGTGTCCCGCGATGGTTCTAATTTTTTATGATATTGAAAGCAAACAAGCAGTCAGTGAGTCCTGGAATGGAGACAGCGTATCGGCAAGCGTAGTGTGGGACGCCCTCCAGCTAGATGGACCGATGACCTTAAAAAGGTGGATGGAACAGACTGGATGCGGAAGGCGGAGGACAGAGTGTTGTGACGCAGCCTCGGAGAGGCCTATGTCCAGCAGTGGACTGCGACAGACTGACTAGTTTGTTGATTGAAGCAGACAGCCTACTTGGTAAGTGGTCATCGACGACTCTGAACATCTGCAATACACAAGTATTGCAGATAAATGAGTAGCAGAAAGCTGGGGGTACTTGGATCAATCTAGCGTAACCTTCCCCAGAGTAAAGGTGCTTAAGCTTATTGGGAGGTCCATGTTCAACAAATTATGATCTGGAAATATAAATTATGTTGATATCCGTGATGAACTGGTGACATTGTCAAAGCAACAATGGTACCTATACCTTAAGGGCTATAAGGATCATTTGGCGCTGGACTGACATTAATAGAAAGGCGCTGTTGGTAAACATTTGTGATAATGTTTTGTGAAGCTATATTAGAAACACAAGATGGCGACATTTATTCTGATTTTGGCCGCACGCCACAATATCCTTATAAAACTGTACGAGCGTTAATATGACCATCGAGCTTAAGATACTGTCATACTAACGACGCTATACAAAGCCGAACTTAAAAAAAGTGGATGTATCATATTTACGGCCGGGTATCGCCGCTTTCCGTTTTACAAATACCATTCATAGATCGCTCAACTGCTTTACGTTTTACTAACTCAAACGACCACAAAATCTCGCTCTTCACCTAGCCCACCCACACCACGGCACCTAGCCTTATGTCCTACAAATACAAAGCTCGTTCATGTAGCCCTAGGCTTAGTTTACTCGCACGGCACTTAGTCGCCCGCGGCTTTGTTCATAATAACTCCTTTATAACGATAATTGGTAGAAATTAATTAAGATTTTACTATGCAACAGTCTTGTCTGCTTGACACGAGTAATTGTAGGCAGTTTTTGTTAAGCCAGTACTAATTTTTTTAGACTTTTGAATTTGGGACAAGTAATTGGTGTCTATTAGATTTACAATTGTAGTGATCTTAGGACTCATAATGCATTATTATTTTGTATTTAAGCTATTATTGTTTCTGAGGCCGGTTTTTACAAAGCAAGTTTGGTGAATACTCATCTTGAGGATGGCTTGATGTCGTATAAGTCTCCTTTTTTTAACGAACAGACGATGCTTCTAATACCAGCCAGTATTTGTCTCATTACTAGGAAGTAAAGCTCTGGCCAAACTGAAGCGAATCCCGCACGGGGTGCGGGACGAATTCGCTCGCAAAAATTGTGTTAACTTAAAGGTTCGTGCACGAAATCGACTGATTTTGATCAATTTTTTTCATTAGTTGTGAGAAAGAGAAACATAATTTAAACAAAATCATTTGTGATTTGAAAAGTCGAATTCTTTGTCTTGTACATAGCGGAAAGGAAATTTTCTAATAAATTAAGAATTCGTGGAAAATCACTAAAATTCGCAACAAGTTTTCCAAAAATTGACGCGAGACGCTTGATCGTTTCGTTAGAAGAAACACATAAAAAAAAAGAAGAAACCCATAAAGGAAAATATCATCAACATCATTATATGGTCTACTCGTACATACATAGGGGAACCACTTTTCTCAACTTCCATGCAAAACATAGCAGAAAAAAATGTTGAAATAACCTTTTTTTAAACCCTGTCAGTAATGTATTTTTTCCTATTATTTAGCAAACCATATTAAGAAATTTAAAAATCACACATTATATCTTCAGCTATCCTTGAAATAAAACCAAAATTTTATTTTATGATTATACTATATCTTCATTAAGTAAATCAAAGGCGAAAAACAACATATTTTCGAGAGCGCAAAAGTGATGCAACTATTAACAGGTGCTGTGACTGACACGAATGGTTTAGCACCACGAAAACTGTACACAGACTTATTGTTTCAATTATTTCAAGCTTTCTTACAATTAGATTTGACGAAAAAGGGTTTTTTTCGTGCACGGACCCTTAACTTGTATGGAACTTGTGTTCAAACTGTCGTGTTTTATTTTTATTTTTGTGAATGGCATCTCGTAGTTCTACCGAGGAGGTTGTTGGCTGCTTAACCGAGCTATCCTGTGGATGCCTTAAAAATAAATAGAGGCCAGAGGAAGTTTGTAAGTCAAAACCCTGGCTAGAGTCAGAGCTTATGACTTCTTATAAACTTAAGCGGCTACACAATAAGGGCTACGGATAGCAAGGGACAGGCTGGATTGGTTCAACTATAGTGAATAATCGTGTGAGTTCCTGTCCATTAATACAAACAATGCAGCTGCGTCCCGCATCCCGCGCGGATTGAAGCATCGATCACGAGGTACGCTCTGTCACGATCACGGTTCTGCGAGAGTCTTCATCTGTAATGCAAAGCAAGCTATGCAAAGTGAATTTTGAAACAATATTGAAATTAATTGATTCATATTTCATAATCATCAGTGTCAGCTATTGTACCCAACGGTAAATAAATAAGTTTCTTTCATCATTCAATTATAATTTTTCTACACAATCTTCGTGAATCTTAAATGCATTCATTCACTGTCAGACAACGCACGGAATAAACAGCTGCCTCTAGAAGCATAAAATTTTGCACAAGAGTTCCTAATATTTTGATTAGGTTGTTAGATGAGATGTGGAGATCAAATAGGCAGTTGCTTCATGTAAAATACTGGTATTTAGCTGCATCCCGTTAGACTGAAAATCGACCCCAATATAGTTGGGAAAAGACTAGACAGATTGTTTGAGTTCCTAATATACCGAAACGAACGAAATAATATAAAGAAAATTCATCCCCTAGAAGGGTTAACAGAGGATGAAAGTTTGTCATTTTTGCCGATGAGAATCTTATCGGACACTTGGCTTGTAACAAAAAAATCTCCTCAGTTCTATACCTTTCCATGTAACTATAGAAACCAAAATCGTATGACCACACATCAGCAGCTACGAGCAGAAGCTTGTTCAAAGCAAAGTGAAAGTATTTATTATTTGGAGACCCGCTGTGAGTCAATGAGTCAAGTATTCAAAAGAATTTATTCATCTTTGTCTTCACTCCCTATCTATTCTATTGATAAGCAGACGATAGCTAAGTTGAAATGATTTGAATAGCAAAGTGGCTAAAACATTGGCTTGTGCGGATAGTGGGTTTGATTCCCGAACGGAGTAAAATATTCGGGCGGTTTGGTGTGAGTGGATGTTAGCCTTGAGTTTGAATTTGCAGCCATAATGATATGTCGTATCGTACCTAGTACGTAGCTTGTAAACATTATTCCAGAATTGTTTTGGAATAAACATGGTGATTTGAAAGTTATTTTATTGAACAAATATACACGTTAAGTCAAATCGTCGTAATTTATTCTTCAAAACGTAATCTGTTGATTTAACAATTGGCCCTAGGATAAAACAATCTTGCCTTAAACTAACTACAAATATATTGGAAACGGCACTATTCTTAAACCCTTTTAAATGTTCAGTAACTTTTCCTACAAAATCTGTTACAGTATGGAATTAACAATTCCACCACTACAAAGCTCACAACCACGGGACAGCCGAAATGGGTATGACTCATGAATGGGTCAAAATTTTGATCCCAAAACTCTCTTTCTTATTTTAAAAACGTTTCTTAAAGACCCAAAGAGCTTTCAAGCTGGAGCTTCGTTTAGATATACGGTCTAACCCCTCAGTAGTGTGACAAACCACGCCAGCAGCGCGCGCGCACGATCTATCAACACTTAGATCACGAAAGTGTTAAAAAGTGATAGTAACAAAAAAAAAAACGCGGGAAATATTCGAATTTCGAAATGGGATCTCTTTTTTAGTGTTGGGATTATACGAATTAATCAAATGATTATTTTTTGTCGATAGTGTTTTGTTGTTTATGGTAATTCAAGTATTTTTTTATGTTAATATTTTGGTGAAATTGAAAGTGTGTTGACGTTTTTGGATGTTTTATAAGGAAAATACGTTATTGTGATGTTACTAAGGTATTTTTTATAGGAATTGTATCCGATTTCTAAAATCTAAAATTTAATTATTTAGCTAACTAATCCTTACTTTTATTCAGAAATTCTTACATGTAAATATAAACACTAAACAGGGGTAAAAGCTCATGAAAACTAATTGCAAACGTTTATTTACCCATAAGCTTTTGCGCTACGACTGCTTTCGTTTCATTTCAAAAGTGTAACAGCTGTTTCTCAAACTCATTACCCATCGTCCAACAGCTCGACCCCTTTTAGCTATTGAACTATTGTTACTTCTTAGTAAGGTTTGCATAATAATAATTTTTTTGTTGCGCTTAAATCGATTAAAAAAGTAAAAGCATGGATCCAAAACATCGTCCTGCACACATGACCAACACAAATCTTACATTCTGCCAGAATTATTTAGCTCTATTGAAATCTTATACTATGCCTAAAGGCCATGTCCTAGATATTTCGGGATGAATAAATAAACCTAAACTTTTGTCGTTTGAATAAATCAGTTTCTAGGAGCAAAAAATCGGACGTAGACTAATTATTTTAAGTACCTACCTTAATCCAAGATGGCACAGGGATGTTCTGTGTTTCTAAAACTATCGATAATTTTAAACGACGTCCATTATATTTTTTGATTAATTCTTTACAGGGAAAATATATTAAAAAAATGCTATTAACTAATTAACCAAGTGAAACTTATTGCAATTAACCCTAGGCAGATTTTGACAAATGATGTGTCTATCTACTACACGCTGTGTCTAATGGATAATTGTATCCTGTCACGATCTTGTCTGCCCTATAGGCAACAATTAGAATCATTTTATAATTTTAAAAACGTACCATTACGCCTGTAATTTCCAAAGTGTTAGGCAGAGGTGTACCTGTACTCTCACGTTTCGCCCGTTACAGGGGACCCTCCCACCTATAACGGGCGAGTGTATTGCCATCAACCGTGTACAAAAGTTACTGAAAAAATCCTGATGGCAAAACCGTTTTATAATTTAAAGCTAATATTATTTATGTATGGAGGAGATCATGCAATTATATTAACAAACAACATGTGATTATTATGTTAAAATGATAATGGAAAGACGCTCTTAGCACGAACTTAAAGGATCTAAATTACGTATATAAGTAATATCACGTTTTATCCATTACAGTACGACACAACTTAGATGTAGATACCATAACTTTGATTTGCATTCATTAATTTCATTTAAATTTTTCGAATGTATTTGGTTATATGACTTTAAAAGTTATTGCAGTTGCGTAAAGATCATTTTCAACTAAAGCAGTAATAAAGATTGGTGATTTTGAAGACGCACTCAGTTCGGATGGTCATCCGTTTTACGAATTTTGTCGATGTTACATCTAAGTTGTGTCCTGTAACATGTTTATTGCTTGTGACGGGGGACCATTTGGGGAAGTGGCTGCGGTTGCGATCTATATATTGGTATGGTTTTCCAAAGCCACGTATAAAACAATAATAATTATAATACTCAAACTAGTTTGAAGCGTATAAGTAAACCATCGAAACATTGTATTAGCTATAAATAATTTACATTTATAATCAGTTTCTAACACTATATAAATGCCTATATAATACGAGGGGCTCGTGGGTAAATGATAACAGCCACACGGGTTGGTCGCATGTTAAGCAACACTTGCTGCGGTCAGTTCGTAGATGGGTGGCCATCCATTCAAAATCAAAATCAAAATATTTTATTTAACATAAACTTACAAGGGCACTTATGAAACGTCAGTAGCTAGGTGCACGGTTCCAATTGTTCGCTTTCTATGGAGAAGAGCCGGCAAGAAACTCCACGGCTCCAACTCCACATTACATATTGAGACCCCTCCGTGCCTCGGAAAGCACGTAGATTTTTGAAAGGCGTAACGGGTATTCGGAAGCCCAAAAGTCCAGTCTTACAAAAGGGTATCGTGTTACCCAGTAACTGGGTTGTGGAGGTCAGATAGGCAGTCGCTTCATGTAAAATACTGGTATTCAGCTGCATCCGGTTAGACTAGAAGCCGATCACAACGTAGTTGGGAACAGCCAGGAAGATTGATTGACATTTATGTATAATATGATACCAAAGATACATAACTCCTTTACGTTACCTACCCTATATTTTCCAAAGTATTTATTAAAGACATTATAGTATAGATATCATAGAGACATTATAATAATTAGCAGATAACTTGAGCATGTATAACATCATAGTGTCATCCATCCGTGATTAAATAATATTAACATAACGAGATTTCCTGAATCACTTATCAAACATCGCAAAGACTGGTTTATGACAATAATATTATATTAAATCATAAATTATTATAATTACAAATGATAATAATAAGAATTATTATCATCGGTTCCTCACCTCTGGCTTGCCTTCATTGGCCGGCTGTAGTGAACACTGACGAGGAACAGAGCTCCCACCTCTTTCTTGCCTTTATTGGCCGGCTTGAGTGGAGATTCGCAAGAGCAAACGTGCTCGGAGGAAGGAAGTATTCTAGTAACATGCTGGTAGGGATCATGACCGTACTTCTGGGATTGTCCTGATAGCCGTGGAATACCGCTTTACTCCTTATAAGCACCTCGGGACATGTTGCCCCCTTGTCGTTATGACACTATGTGCTAGCGACCGTTTCCGGGTGCCCAATAATGAGTGTGCAAGTCTTAAGTAAACAGTTCACTTTAGACACCCAAACTATTAATCCAAAATCTTTGTTTCCATATCACGCAATAGTCCAGCACCAACCGGGGGTTGTCCTTGGGTGCACTTGCATACTGCGCACAGGGATAATCGTCTGCTGGAGCCTTATTTAATTAAGCACGTCTAACAGGCCGCTGCGACTTGGCTTCAGCCCCTTGTACGCCTTCCAAAGGTCCGGGGCTACAGGGTCCGGAGAAATGTCTAGAGAATTATTCATTCCGTTTATTTTAATAGCTACAATAAATACTTTCTGTCTAGTCGATTCTTTCCGTTTTTATCTTGTTTAACTCGACAGAACGATGTGAAGACGATGAGCAGTTTTCTGTCTGCATAGTAATTACGATGAACAACAATGATGTTATCATTCTCCTTAAGTTCTGAGTTGAGCTACACGAGTACTGACAAATGCTTGCACTAACTGGATAGGTCCACTCAAATCTGTGTGATTCTTTTCTCAAAAGACCATTTCAGACCATCTACATGGTCCTCATATGGCCTGATCAAGATTATGTCTGGACTTTAAAAGAGACTGCAACTTTTGAGTTTGTTTCGGCCTTTCATCTCAGAGTAGTCAGATAGGAAACGCCGAACTCATCTAGCTTATTTTTAATATGACGTATAAAAGTGATTCCGATATCTTATTTACAGAATAAACAATTTCTTTTCATTTCATTTCTCCTGCTATTATCCTAACTTATTTGTGCTCGGCCCAAAATGTCTTTCTTAAATTTTTCTCTATTATTCGTCATCTCGGTAGTCACCCCCTTTCTATCCATATCATCTTCCACAGAGTCCATCCATCGTTTCTTTGTTCTCCCCCTACTCTTATAGCCATCCACATTCATACTCAAAACTTGCCTCACGACATTTTCCTCTGCCATTTTCCATTTTTTTTTATTGCCATCATCAACAACAAACGATAATTTTATTTCTCAAATCAGTTTAGCACCTAAACTAAACGCACACTGGATTTGAAACCTCTTAACCTCTAAAGTGTTATTGTGACCTCTCTTTAGACGCCTAAAAAAAAGGGTCAATTCAACACCGTAATTATTTATTTAAAGTTGTCGAATTCAGATAAGGTATGTACAGACAACCGGACATAAATGGTAACTACGAAAACTATCCTTAGTGGTACAACATAAAGGTGCTCTTAATGTCAAATTGTTACCAGCAATGTGCGGTTGACTGTACGTCTACATTAGCTCTTTGACAGTCCTTTATAAGCGTAGGTACTTAAAATAAGACCGGTTTATAATATCTACGGGCCAAACCAAAGACTGTAAGCTCTCAAATCGAGCACAGGAAACAAAGCCCACATTCTACCCACTTTCACTGCTCATCTCGTTAGTGTAAGCAAGCGAGAAGATTAAGCAAATCAGTTAATTAATTCGGTCTCTTCAGCTGTCAGTGTCACAATGACAGCTGGCTGACAAATTACGCACCAAAGCTTACGTCAAGCGCGCAATGAGGTGAGATGAGAATGTCGCGAAATAGTAATGGGATGGATGTATCGATAAAAGAATTAGTGATATCAATCCAAATTATTAGAAATTATATAATTGTTGTGACCGTTCTAACGTCTGAAGTTTTGCAATACTTTATCGAGTTTCCTGTTTTCCAAAATAAAATATGATTGTTTTGGTAACACAACTTATTAGAATATGCAGATATTTTGGTTCTTAATTTCGTAATACGTACTTAGGTGTTATGAAATCGGTTTTAATTTAGACGAGAAAGTACAAAAAAATCCGATTTCATGGCTCTAAAGTGTTTTTTTTTCTTTGTATGATTTACTTTTTATATTTTATTTTCTTTTTGGTGTAAAAGATGTTATGGATATTGATGAACTTTATCTAACCTTTTATACCTATGTGTCACAAATAAATAAATTTGAATTTGAACCAAAAGGTTGAAATATGCTTAAAAGAATTTAAAACATAGTTTGGGATATTGAACTACTTTACAATATAATTTTGACGTTACATTGAAGGAAACAACTAAACAACAACAAAAAAATACAATTAATTTATTGAAAGCTGATATTTTGACTTTTGATCATTTAATAGCTGGTTCACATTTATTGATTTATTATGCATTGTATTGTGTTGAGTTTGTATGTCAACACAATAGGAAGCATCTTTTTTGCGCTTGCAATAATGTTTAGCGTTAATTAATTCTAAATTATATTAATTACCTGATTTAACAATTGCCATAACAGGTGATTAATGTAATTTTCTGCCGGGCTGTTTAATGTAAGTGCAAAAAGGTCGGACGGACTTAATAAGGACCTAATTAAAAACCATTATTATGTCATTACAAACGGAACTGCAAAAAAACTAGCACATACTACACATGATACAAAAATAACACAAAATGTAGGGAGTGGCTTCACTTTCACTAAATTCGCGAAGTTGATTAATTTGAATTTATTACAGTTTGACGACTGCCCGTACGACCGGGGTTCCGCTGTGACTGTCATAAATATTATTTTAGTGTTTGTTTATTTACTTTCAATTTACATAAAACACTGTTATGTAAATGGCTTTAGAGGATATTTATTTTCTTTATTTTTTCTTTTTATATTATTGCAATAATTAGTCTCTAAAGCCGAATTTATATTACTGTGTTGTGTCGTGTCGTAACGCTTTCTGGCGCAGTGTTAACTAATCAAAACTCGTGATTTGACGTAGTCCTGAACAGATTCGTTTGATTGGTGTATTCCGCGTCACGACACAATACGACACATTATTGTGTCGGTGGCTTAACCCTAATAGATTAATTGCTGATCGTGTATAACGTGTTCCTATTGGGACTCTGCTGTTCATCATCATAGACAGTATTATTACAAGAGGAAACATTATTTCTGTCATTTGTCGAATATTGTCTAAAATAATAGCTATAATTTTCGTATTTATCAAATCATCAAACAACGGGGTAGCAATTTGAGCTGTCAAAGTCAATCGAACCATAACAATGTTAAAGATAGCTGATATACTCACTAATTCCACCTCCAATATCTGTTTTAGTTACTTCTTGGTTCCGCTATAACTGAGTGTAGCGCCACGATGATTTTTGTAATAAAATATGACTACGGAACTCATAAAAAGAAAACCAACAAAACTAAATTCAATTAGTGCCCACTCACAACTCACACAGCGTCGAATCAATCACCGATGTATATGATACGATTGTACGAATGAATCAGACAATCAAGAGGGCAGGCACACTTATTTATTTCGCAGGCCAAGATTAATCGATTTACTTGCGAATTATAATGTTACATACATACCTACATGGACAGGTGATCATGTAATAGGAGCGTACTGTGTCAATTAATGTTAAAAAATGAGTTTTGCTAGTTTGCGCTACGCCCTGAGGCTAGCCAGTTGAGCTTGAAGTGGTTAGACTGTGATTGAATGATTCTTCATTGGCTGTGCCTCAGCGAGAATGTTAAAAGGACAATCTATGGTAGCCTGAGTCGAAGCACAGTTACTTGTGATTAGCGCACTACTTTCGACCCATTCATTCCTTCCTTCAATGCTGGCTTTTTAAAATTGTATGACTAGATGACTAGACTATACATTCCGCAGAGATCTAGCTACTATCTAGTCTCAAAAGCTCAAAATACAGTAACTTCTTATACCTGAAACGAAATTCTATGCCATTAAACGAGCAATATTTGTATATATATTTATTTATTTGTATATATATATTTATATTTTCACAGCCTCGGGAATGTGATACAACATTGGAATACCTGGACGATATGTTTATCTATTTTCACCCAAGCAGAGCTCGGTCGACCATGTACTATAGATAACTACTTCTAAACGTGACATCGTAAACCTTTGTTCCTAGACAAAGTGCAGAACGTAGATGCAGCCGGATGCAAAACCCGCACGACTTAAGCGCAGTACAAACTAACATAACATCACGCCTACAGTCCTCGACGGGAAAGGCAGAGGTTTAGTAGTACACCCACATTTCGCCAGTTATATTTAAGTCTCATGTAAAAGGGGGCGAGAAAAAAAATCAATAACCAATAAAACAATTTTTTTATATTTCCTTATTAGCGCGTCGGTACCTTAACAATTAGTGTAGTAATTTGTACCATCATAATGTCACAATAACTTATTTTCCTTTTAGAACAACAGTCGCAACCAAGTCTTCACATAAAGTGAATTTGAAGTGCAAAAACAATTACGTAAAAATGTAAAAAATGCTACAGACTCAATAAAAATCAGATATGGCAACCAACGGAAAAGCGCCAGAAATTACCACCAATTTCGACACAATCGATTTGGACAAAAAAGACGAAAATGGAACGTCGCATCTGGCAAAAAACGGGCAATTTACCGGGCAATTCGCCGTCCATTTGTCGGCTATCAACAGGCAATATGATGGGAATTGCCTGGGCGTGCCTCGTACGGGACATCGTCCGTCGATAATGGAGGTGGAGTGTGCTAAGGAGAGGACGAGGTTGGCGCTGTTGAAGCAATGTTCCGCCATCTTGAAGCAAGGAGACCAGAGGTATACGAAGGAGATTTTGCATCGGACATTTCAGGATGAGGTGAGTTTCAATTGTTTTTTTATTGTGAACAAACCGTAAACGAGGTGTTATTGAAAAAACTCAAAACCTCAGACACCCCAGTCAAGTTTTCATTATAGAGGTTTTTTTTTGGAAAAAAATTACCTTTAAAAAAAAACGGTGTCTACTTTCGATATTGAACAAACTACTTTCAGGTTTTGATTTATTTTAATTAAGTACACTTTGTTGAAAACTAGGTTGACAGTTGACAGAACTTATATTAAAGTTGAATAATACTCAGAAGTAAAAGGAAGGATCGTAGCAAGTGGCGCTATCTAGTTACTGCCTACCCCCATGGAAAAGGCATGAGTTTATTTATGTATGTATGAATACCTACTAAAAATGCCTTTAGCATATTACTTTAAAGAGTCTTAGTTAAATCCGTGTTCCACCAAATCAGCGGCAATCATTGACAATGACACATCATCATTTAATTTATGAATCATCAAAACATACGCATTTATTAATATCTAATCTACCTATATCTATTCATTACGCAAACTTCAATCAAACCTCATACAAACAAATCAACAGCCTCCTATAATAAAACATTAAAATAATACTTCGTAATTGAATTAAACCAGCCAGCATTGGGTAAGTTTAAGTGAACTAACACCATTAAGTTTGCCCAACAGCTATACTATTATACGTAGCCTTCGTTTTGCTCATCGTATATCGCGCAAGGTCGCCATATCACTCTTTAAATTAAACTCAGAAGGTTTACTTGACACAACCATGAACAAAAAGGCACTTTTCACACTAAAGCGTATATCACTGACTAAAAGCGTCAACTACGAACATGAAAAAACCACTTCAGCCGCCGATTGACTGGCCTTTGTTTTTCAAACATTTCCATAGTTGTCGGCCGACTATACGCTCGGTGTGAACGCGACCTAATATACAAACGTTCCTGGCAGCCGTGGTCATAAAATGTGGGAGCACTCGAGACTGACTATATCTTATTCCACTTGACTTATAAACATTCTAAAAAATATTTCTATCGATGCATTACACCCAGTCAACAAAATACATGTCAGTATTTTCACTAGGGGTTTTCATGCCACCGTCACCAATTTTTGTGTATCGTTACGTTTTATTATTATATCTACGTGAAGCCTGGAGTAGAACTTCTGCATCAATTTTGCAACAAACTCGTAACATCATTACACACAAATTAAAAGCTCCTTATAGTACGAAATGTGCAGATTTTGCACGCACAGCACAGTCGTGACCTTGGAGTTTGGAAGTTTGAAAGCTTCGCAAGTAACGCTTGAGGATCCATTGTGTGGCTGTGAAATTCACGATTGTGATTTTACGCAGATTAATTTTGTTTCTCGTTGACCGAATTAGTCTGTGTCAAGTTCAATACGAACATCATTCAACTAACCGAAAGCGAAAGTCATATTTTTTAAAGTGACAGATTCGCACCTCACCACTGTTCAAATTTCGAAGTAATGGATTCTTTTTAGGTTGTCATTGCGGACTGACTGATTAAACTCGTAAATGGTCAATCAGTGTATTTTTTTAAAGTCATAATGTTCTCAAATTGATTAAAGTACCTACTTATGTCATTGTAATTAAATAAGGGCCTGTCAGTTTGTTTGCCAACGCCTCTCATGGTCAAGTACAGTGCGCGCCAAGAAAGAAGGCCCTTTGACGCGGCGCTAGTGTCTATGCGATTGCATCACATTGGATTTAAAAAATGTAGTTCCACAATTTTCCGTGGGCCTTCTTTCGTGGCTCGCACTATACTGTTCGGTTTTTAAGCAAACATTCCAACCGCAAGCGTTCTCATTTTATAAATAAAATCCTTAACATTAATATTACTATCACGTATAGTAAATGTTGATATAACTGGCTTCCGTCAAATACCTAACGCAATGAGAGGATTTGCTTTGTGGCGCTTCCGTCTTTTATTAGCTACGATTTCATAGAAGAGCAGTTCCATCATAATTTATTGGTCGTAATGAAAATCTGTAAATTTCACCAGTATTTGACATTAACACTGTCGACTCCACCCATTTTTCATAGAACTCATACGTCATACATATTAAAAGTGAATCCTCCGGAAAGGTTGGCGGCATTACGTTTGCGATAAAGTGAACAACAATTTTTAATAAAATTTAAATGCTTGGATTTTAAAATACTAATAAATCTTGTTAAACTATACATCTGATTTTATTTTCACGGTTGATAATGCTATATTCATTAAGAAAATAATTATGTAAGAAACTATTCAAAGATATTTAAAAGAGTCTGCGCCCAAGCTAAATCTAAATTAATAAGTAACAAAATTAATAATTCTAACAATAAAATAAAAGCTGTGTGGCAGGTAATTAACAAAGAAACTGGAAACACAAAACAGCGAGATCAGAATGAATTGTCATTAAAAATTGATAATGTAACCATTTCAGATAAGTTAAAAGTTGCTGAGACACTAGAAAACTTCTTTACCAACATCCCAATAGAGGTTACGAAATCTCTCCCCTCATCATCTATACTAGCTGAATCTCTTTTAAAAGAACACTTCAGTAGAGACATTCCAAATTTTGAATTTAAGCCCATTTCAATTGTCACAATTAAAAAGCATTTAAAAGTCTTAACATAAAAAACACTGAAGACTTATGGGGGATTTCCGTTAAGGTTCTTCAAGATATCATTGACACAATTGCCCCTGTCCTAACAGGCATATTTAATCAATGTTTAGATAGCGGTACGTTTCCTGATTTAATGAAACATAGTAAAGTAGTACCAATTTTCAAATCGGGTAGTAAGAGTGATCCCTCTAATTATAGACCAATATCTGTGCTACCAGCATTGAGTAAAATATATGAAAAAATCATGCTAGACCAGATGTTGGCACATTTTAATTCTAATGGGATTTTACATAGTCACCAGTTTGGTTTCACGAAAGGTAGGTCGACGACTGACGCAGGAGTTAAACTCATCAGTCACATTTTGGAATCCTGGGAGAAGTCCCAGGATGCAATTGGCATTTTCTGTGACCTCTCAAAGGCGTTTGACTGCGTTGACCACAATACACTGATCTGTAAATTACACCACTACGGAATTCGTGGACAAGCTGCTGATCTTGTTCTTTCCTATCTATCAAACAGGCAGCAAAAAGTAAATGTTAATGGGGCGATGTCTTCGGGGTCTCTAGTGAAAATGGGCGTGCCTCAAGGTTCAATTCTCGGCCCTTTCTTATTTCTAGTTTATATAAATGATCTTCCTTACATGATGACTAACTTATCAGATATAATTCTATTTGCTGACGACACTTCTCTTATTTTTAAAATAGACAGGAAAGATACAGATGTATTACATGTCAACGATAGTCTGGCTGTACTTTCAAAATGGTTCGCAGCTAATAATCTTTTACTTAATGCGAACAAAACGAAATGTATTAGGTTCTCATTACCAAATGTACCTCAAGTAGGTCTAAATCTAAAACTTGATGGCAAAAAACTAGATGCAATAACGGAAACTATATTCTTAGGAATTACTTTAGATTCAAAATTACAATGGGGCGCCCATATTAGAACTCTTTCAGGTAGATTAAGTTCAGCTGCATATGCAGTAAGAAAAATAAGGCAGTTGACTGATATAGCCACAGCTAGGTTAGTATACTTTGCTTATTTCCACAGTATTATGTCTTATGGCGTCCTGCTGTGGGGATCGGCAGCTGACGTAGATTCAATTTTCATTTTACAAAAGAGGGCAATCCGCGCGATCTATAAAATGGGCCCTCGCGAGTCCCTTAGAGACAAATTTAAAGAAATTGATATACTGACTTTGCCTTCACTTTATATCTTAGAAAGTATTATGTATGTTCGCAAAAACTTAGGACTTTTCAAAATAAGAAGCGATTTCCATAATATAAATACACGTAGTCGACATGAAATTGTGATACCCAAATTTAGATTAACTAAAACAAGCAAGTCATTTCCTATAAACAGTATCCGCTTTTATAACAAGTTGCCAAAGTCTGTGACAGAACTTAGCGATGGGAAGTTCAAAACCCACATCAAACGTGTCCTTATCAAGAATTCATATTATAAAATTAAAGACTACGTTGAAGACAAGGAAATTTGGCAATAATTCCTTCTGCACATGTGGCTTCCCTGGTACCTCATTAACGGTATAAATAAGTAAGAGTCTATTAACTGCTCCCAAATTACCATGTTTATTTAAATCTTTTTTTTTTTTTTTTTTACATTCGCCCTTGACATATTTACTATTCTATTATTTGACATTATATACTTTTTTTTTTGTGGCTTTTGTGGACATGATAATTATTCAGATTGATTACAGTTGTAATAGCAATCATATAATTGCGTTATATTTTAAATAGGTTTTTTATTTTTTTAAATTAATTAATTTTTTTGTATAGATTCTTTTCTACATATTTTGTGAATGTGAGAACGCTGTAGGCTTAGTGGATTGTAGACCTGTTGACCATTTTCTATTTTGTTAAGTACTTGGTACTTATTGAAAGACCTACACTGTCCTCCCATACCTAGAAACACTGTTATTTGAAAGTATTGTAAAAGCCAATTATTTTTAAAAGAGTAACCGTGGAGTTTCTTGCCGGCTCTTCTCCATAGGAAACGACCAATTGGAACCGTGCACCTAGCTTCTGACGTTTCATAAGTGCCCATGTAGGTTTATGTGAAATAAAATATTTTGATTTTGATTTTGATTTTAAAAACCTATATTTAAAATGAGCCCTCCGCAAGGGCTCCCGGTATCATAATATGCGACTAGGTGAACGCTCCAGGAGGGCTCCTGGCACTGAACGTTTTAAGGTGTCAAAAAAGCTCGGTATTTGGACAATCGTTTTTGTGTGACCGTTCAGTAATGCTTAGTGAAATAAAAATCCTAAACCACAGTCAGGGTGGAATGTTGCTATACCTAATATTAGTAACTTTGTAAAAAACAAAAAAAAGGTGCATAGTCAATAGAGCGGGTACTTAACACAAAAAAGTAAAAAAAAAAAAACAGTGGCTCTCCGGAATTGCCGACAGAAGTGAAAACTTGAAAAAAAATCGGCACCGCGGTAATCGACGCGTTGATGTCTTTTACTCCATGCACCCCGGTAATCAACGCGTTGATGTCTTTTACTCCACGGTGTCGGTAACAGGTCGTGAAATGAATGGTTTAGTCCCATCTCATAAATGCCCAACGCACCTAAAAAAGTTTTCACTTTAAAAAAAAAATCCTCTATAAACGCTGTTATTCTGGCCACACAGCACACACACATGTATCATGTATTTCACAAATGTACTCGTTACATACATGTGTCATAAAATTTTATTTCAATAGCACTATCTGGTTTTTTCGTAATTCTGTGCTTTTGAAGATACAACTTTACCCATTGCTGCGTATGAATAAATATCCATGCGAATGTATTCTTTATTTTAACGGTGTAAGTTCTGTTTACAATTTTGAGAAGAGTAAAGTTAAATTGGGTAATCAAATAGTGTAATTGCAGATCTGAAAGTGTTTTTTTATTGGAATTGCGACCTTTTATCGACTCATTAAGAGTGTTCACTTAGTTTGTAAATGGCAAAGTTTAATTTGTGTCCATTTTCTAAGCAAGTGGACTGAGATTTTAACAAAAATATTCCGAAATTGCTTGCAATACACTGTATGTGTAAACTTTTATTGACGACTGTTATGTAGTTATTAAATTATTCTTGCAATAAAACTTTATTATTTCAATTGACACAAAATTTTATTAGGACTAGTTTCTTTCCCCAGATCCGCTTTCGCTTTTTTTGTAAACACGTCGCATTAGGGCAATTTACAATATGACATATGATAATAATATATTCGGAGTACAGAATACTTTTATTAACAGCCTGTACCTACCAAGGAATACCTACTACAGGTTCCGTACAAAAACGGGACCAAAAGGACCACATTGTAGGGTCCCTACCAAAACAGTACCGAAGAAGGACCACTGTTATGGCTCTGTACCCAAAGGACCACAAATCTGTTAGATAAATCCGCTATTCGTCCATCAGGTTCATTCTTCTGATTGTTATATTGTTGCTTTATTATTTACCCATATTTGCAAATCAATTATTTCGAATAAAGAATTTATATAGACTAGCTTTTGCCCGCGGCTTCGGGCGCGTGGATGTTGGAAATCATCACACGGAAACGTACTACCGTAACGTGCACCTCAGTAAAGCTCCCAATCGGCATGATTGTTTCCATCATTTTCAACAATCATCGTCATATTTCAGCCAATTTACACAAAATCTTCCTCGTGAATCACTTCGTCCATTAGTGAAAACCGTTTGAAAATCCGTTCGGTAGTTTTTGAGTTTATCGCGTTCAGACAGACAGACAGACAGACGCGGCGGGGGACTTTGTTTTATAATTTGTAAGGATGAAGAGAAGTGGTAGTGATAACGAAGAGGCGCCACAAAGTTAAAAACACTTCGCCACTTGTCTGCAAAGGTCTCGTTGTAAAGGAGCAAGTTAGTTTACAACGAAATGTTCATACTAAGTTATAGTCTCGTTAGCATTCCCCTACAATGTTCCTAGTTAACAATTAGATAAATTGCTTCCACTTTGTACCGAGTTACAAGTTAGCGCATAATAAATGACTTAATTTATGTAGCAGCTTATTTTCATGGAATAAAGTGAAGTGATATTTTTGTACGTACAGTACCGACCAAAAGTCCATGAGCAATCTCAAAAAGCAATAGACTGACGCTTCGGTTTGACTTACGACCTTCTTCTATAAGTTGTTACAATACTGTAGACACGCACATTACACACACACACTCACTTTGTCTGCAACCAATGACTAGTTCGATAATCATCATTCGTTTTTAGTTTCATTCGTCTTGTTCACATAAATATTAAAGTTTAGCAGGTAGACCACAAAAAACTAAGTAAATTATTTCGATTTCTGTGGGGTAGATGCAGTTTGTTACAAGTATTCAATTAATAGAACTTTGTTGGTTCGTGCCGTGATAATATTGGTGACGAGCATTTAGCGCAGTGTTGTGGTTATTATTATCAAAAAGCAGGCATAAAATATATTGAAGAGATCAGATCAGATCAGAGAATATTATTGCGCTGCGTAAAAGTGAAGTGAATATCTAATAAAACCGGACTAAGTGTGAGTGTTATCATTTATATATTTCATATTTTACTAAACATAAATCCTAATCAAGGGTATTGTTGGTAGAACAGAGGTATTGTTGAGACAGAAGATGCCTTTAAAGTTTTAAATTCATCGTGAGGTTTAATTCGATTAGTGAATAATAAATAATTAGGTATTATGTGTAATAAAAACAATGTTTTTCTTTGTTCTAGAGAAATACTGTGACAGTTAAGAGATATGAGGAAGGGGCTTATTATCGAGTAGCAGCGACGTCAAATGGTGAATGAAACAAATGGTTTCATACCAACGAGATATTTTGCTGAATTATTAATAACACGTCATTATGAACCGTTCGCCGTGCACTCTGAAGGCTTGCATCACTGAAGACCAGCTAGAAAACCGTTTTTGACCTTAAAATATTGACCGTACCAACTTAATAAACAACAGATTCGTTATTGCATGAATTTATGGTAACGAATTTTTTAAGCACGTTTCAATAGGGTGTTTGTCGTATTTCTTGCAGATATACCGAAATTGTTTAATATTATTTTAGTAATAGTATTATTTTAGGATTAAAATTTGAGGTTTAGTTTCAATCTTCTTTTCGTAAAGAAAATGAATACTTAAGCTATAACCTCAATACCAACCAATATTTACTAAAGCCAAATAAAGTTTAAAATAATTAATATGAACAACTGCCTTTAACCTTAAAATCAACAATTTTATCAGTAGATTTTTTTACATTTTAAGTAGTCTAATATTCTTATTTATTGCTTAATTACTTAGACCATGATCAAAGCTTTATATTTATGGTGCAAAAAAATCCATTTAAAATTTAAAACATTTCAAAATTTAAATATGTCAAAATAATACAAATTGCTTCTAAGTTTCTAGACATCTATTTCACATATTATTCATTGATAACTATACTTAAGTAAAATAAACATAACGAATAAATATTATTTATTTTTTATTATAACATATCACGCATTTTTTATTCTAAACCCTTTATTGCAATAACAACATTAATAAATAGGCAGGATATTTAAAAATATTATTATTGCAAACAAAAATAATAATATTTGCAAAAACAGCGCTGTGGTTTACGAGATTAGAACCTTAGCCATCTTGAATCTAAGACCAACGCTTAACGCCTTCTGCTATCTGCACATATAATTTACTTTCGAATTTTAGCAATGCGATACACTGGCCAAGGTCACGCGTACGAGTATGATGCGTGCTAACAAAAGTTATGGAAATATAAGTGCGGCGCCCGCGAACCGTGACGATACGATAGTGTGTAGTTCAAAACTGCGTTCTCTGTGGTGTGTGTACGTCACTCACACCACAGACGTCTGACTGTTTACACATACAAATGTACGGACTATACCGCGTGTTCACAGCAATACGACTCTTAGCGTGCTCATGCACTTTTGAGCGCTTACTGTACGTACAGTTAAAAATTTTGACTCATAAAAAATAATTTTATTTTATAAGAGTCAAAAATTTTAACTGTCTAGAGGACTGTCGAGCCTTTTGCGGTCTTTCGCAAAAAAAAAATCGTTTGTCCAAGAACTGGTTTACCTACCAAGGAGTACCTACTTCAGGTTTCGTACCAAAATGGGACCAAAGGACCACATTTTAGGGTCTCTACCAAAACAGTACCAAAGGATATATACTTTATGGGTATGCTTCTTTCCTATAATTTCGTCAAGTCGCTTTGTTGTTTTCCAATTTGATAGGCACGAGTGAGATGACAGGCTCACGGAATTCTCTCTTCTCACTGTAGTCCATCCCTGTTACAGAACAGGTGTAAACAGGGTGGTGTAATTATCACGATTGGCAAAGCGAGTGGCGATAACAGAGAACGTAAGAAAATAAATTACATGTAACCGGCGAGGTGATAACGTAACACACATAAAATGACAATTGATCGTAATGGATTTCATTCTGACAGTTCAGCCGCATTCATTGCTTTATTTGCGTTATTCAGCAGACGATTTTTTCAAACTTATGAAGCAATGGATTAGGAATTTCTTTCAAAACCCCCGGATTTCACGCAATTAGGGTGCTGGATCTCCACAACTTGCGAACCTTCCAATAAAAGACTTACAACACACAAAGGTCTCCAACTAGATCACTTGCGCAAGATCATCAATCAGCACATGTCATTACCATATGAATGGGTATTTTGACAAATGGCCGCCGCGCCTGCGCTGTGCGTCGCTCGTATCACAAATATAATTGCTTTGGAAAGTCTCCGATGGTATCAAGTGTAATATTTCACCAGCTAACATACGCTGGTGGCTAAACGGCTACTGAGCGATCGATCTAAGTTAAGCAATAGTTACTTGGATGAATGATTGGTATTCACACCTTCACTTGTTTGAAAACTTGGCCACATTTTTGGGCTCAGCTTCAGTGTTGCCTAAGGCATTGAGTTGTTCTTCATATTGGTAAGATGCCTAAATCTTTCGTGTGTTAAATACTTGATGATCATTATCATTAGCCAGTTAATTGTTAGACACAAACATCTTAAATTGGATGTCACTAAACTCGATTCTGAACTTCTCGCATCCATCTATTACCAAGTCTTTTACTCACTATAATCGTCACTCAGTCGAAAGACATCCACTGCTCCATGAATCCTCGCCATTTCGACCTATCCTGAGTTTGTCGTATCCAAAGAATTCCTGCGATTTCAGCTGGATTTTTCACTAGGCAGTTTTAAAACTAAAATGGGAGTCATATACTCGAAGCGAGTAGTTATACAGTTTGTATAAATATTACAGAAATAAGTTGGCCTCAGGTTCTGAATTCAGAGTATATTTAAACTTATGTATTACTTATGTAGTCTTTAATCTTTTACTTGATTGCAATTTAAAGAAACATTTAACATTTGTAGAACTACACATACCTAAATGTCATTCAACCTTCATTCAGATTGATGGCTAATGTCTCCCTCCGTAGTTCCGTTAGCCAATGGAATGACCGTATAATTAATTGACCAATCACAGATCGACAGTTGACAGGGTAGGTCAACTGCTTGCATGATATACTTTAACCTCATGCCGTTATTATAAATGTACTAAAGAGAATTGCACACTTTCCGTTTAGTCTAACTGGCCTACATTTTTGGCGCACAAAATTCCTTTTTCAAATGTAGGACCAAGTAGTGTGATACGTAATAAAGGAAAAAAAATAACATAGTAAGTAACCATTTTCACTACGTGCTACTTATCAATGATGCCTTCTACTTTTTATTTTACATGCGCATTCGTTTCTCCCTTCATCCTTCCCATTTAGATCAATTACACATTTGTATTTTACCTTACTCGCCTAATTGAATGTGTCTTGATCCCTTTTTATACTTGTACAAAATCACAATGTATTGACTACTGTACGATCGAGCTGTAGTGTTACCAACTATCGCTTCTGGGTTGACGCCTTGCTTGATATCCGTTATCCGGTTAAATCACTCTCCGTTTCATTTGTAATTTCCACTTATTGTAGCGGTTATTGCAGGATCATGCGAGGACGCAGGCGGTCATATCGACCGACTCGGTAATACTGAGTTTTAGAAGGCTTTTTTTTTCTCCTTATTTAGTGTGCAATAAAGAGTTCTTTGTCTATTATCGTATAGTATAGCTATGCTGACATAAGAAAGGGAGAAGACGAATGGCCAAAGTTAAAGCTAATTAGCAATGGATTTAGACACCGATTTATCCAAATCTAGCAGTTTTTCTCTAGCATTAATCTAGTAGTTATTACGTAGCCAATACCCTAATTGCGTAATACACAATCAATCACATGTTTTTCGATTCGAGACAGATTGCTAATCCATTGCTTCATAAGTTGGAAAAAAAAAACTGCTCAACAATGTAAATAACGCAATGAATGTTGTTGAACTGTCAAAATAAAACAAATTAGTCATAATCGTGTACGAAAATAAGTTACGCAATTAGGGTACTAATTGGTCTTGGTTGTGAACAAGTTCTGCTATAATGATATTTCTGTCTTAAAATTTTCACATGCAAGACCAGAGCATAAACACAGGCATAAAAACAAACCCGTTGCTAATAATACCTGACTTATGACTTATAGGCTAAGACCTAGGAACAATCTAACCTTCCATCGTTACCCACGATCTACATACGACGTGACATTGCCTTGAAGCCTAGAAGGTGGCTAATGACGTCACCCAACACAGCCAACAATTACTAGAGACAATTACTATCCCTTCACATATGATCTAACCTTGCGTTCACATTCATGATACGATTGGTCAGGTAGTGCGTGGTGCAGTGAGCTAAAATTGTAACGACCAATCAGAGCAACGGATTTTTTATTCTACGAATTGTGAAGAAAGAATTGGGTGGAATTGATTAGTTTTAAATGATAATTATGAATTAGTTCTAGATATAGTTTTGTAAGCGTTTTCGTAATTGCAACTCTTGAAAGGAGGATAACATTGATATTGCTATGCAAATAGGTAATTAAGATAATTATCGATATAACAAGTATGTTAAACAACGACATCGTTAGATAGAGTTGAGAAATACAAATGATGCTAAACGATGATGCAAATTTGGTAATAGAACTTAAATCTTTTCGTCCTGAAAACTTAAAAAGCTTATACAAAAATCAGAGCTATCAATTTTTTATTTAGCTTTTTCAATTTAGAATTTTAATGAAAAGACGTAGGTGTCATTAACTCATGTAAAATGTGTTAAATGATTATTTTACACTTTGGTTTTGTTTCCTTTTTAGGGTTCCGTTGCCAAATGGCAAAAAACGGAACCCTTATAGATTCGTCATGTCTGTCTGTCTGTCCGTCTGTCTGTCTGTCCGTCCGTATGTCACAGCCACTATTTTCCGAAACTATAAGAGCTATGCTGTTGAAACTTGGTAAGTAGATGTATTCTGTGAACCGCATTAAGATATTTACACAAAAATAGAAAAAAAACAAATAATTTTGGGGTTCCTCATACTTAGAACTGAAACTCAAAAATTTTTTTTTCATCGTACCCGTAAATCAAAATCAAAAATCAAAATCAAAATATTTTATTTCACATAAACCTACATGGGCACTTATGAAACGTCAGAAGCTAGGTGCACGGTTCCAATTGGTCGTTTCCTATGGAGAAGAGCCGGCAAGAAACTCCACGGTTACTCTTTTAAAAATAATTGGCTTTTACAATACTTTCAAATAACAGTGTTTCTAGGTATGGGAGGACAGTGTAGGTCTTTCAATAAGTACCAAGTACTTAACAAAATAGAAAATGGTCAACAGGTCTACAATCCACTAAACCTACAGCGTTCTCACATTCACAAAATATGTAGAAAAGAATCTATACAAAAAATTAATTAATTAATAAAAGTAAAAAACCTATTTTAAATAAAACGCAATTATATGATTGCTATTACAACTGTAGTCAATCTGAATAATTATCATGTCCACAATAGTAACAAAAAAAAAAAAAAAATATTGAAATTAAATCGTACGTAGGTATCTATGGATAGGTCTTTAAAAATGATATTGTGGTTTTTATTATCATTTTTTTCTAAACTGAATAGTTTGCGCGAGAGACACTTCCAAAGTGGTAAAATGTGTGTCCCCTGTAACTTCTAAAATAAGAGAATGATAAAACTAAAAAAAAATATATGATGTACATTAACATGTAAACTTCCACCGAAAATTGGTTTGAACGAGATCTAGCAAGTAGTTTTTTTAATACGTCATAAATCGTAAACCGCAATTTACCTTTCATTCAATGTTACTTGCTGCTACGGAACCCTTCATGGGCGAGTCCGACTCGCACTTGGCCGCTTTTTTATTTTTTACTTGTGTTATAATTGTTGTGTTGTGTGCCTTTTTGTCTGTGCTAAATAAATGTATTTTCTTTCTTTTCTTTCTCTATTTGTAGGCATCCGAATTGCCTTCATGAGTCCAAAGACAAGGACCACCTCCTTAAATCCGAATTGTCTCTAAGGACCAATAAAAATGTTTTCCTATTACTGACCATCTGACACTATTAATACTGTCCGGTCATTAAGCTATGAATGTTATTATAAAATATATAAAACCTAAATAGGTACTTAGCAAATATTTTTTGCTACAAGCTTATGAAGAAACCAGGACGTAATGGTTTAATTTAAACCTACGACGACACGAATGCCATACTCGGGTCGCCAAACTTAAATGAGTTGACAGAAAATGTAAATAAGTGTTTAAAGAATCTTTCTGTTTGGTTTACAGCAAATAATTTAATAATAAACCCAAGCAAAACCAATGTAATGTTGTTTAAAACAACGTCACGCAACAAAGATAGTATTGATGTCAAGCTTAAAAAGGAAAATATTGGACTGGTGAACGAAGTTAAATTTTTAGGAGTTTATATAGATTCCCTATTAAATTGGAAAAAGGAGCTCACCGCCATTGATTCCTCAATATCTTCAGCTTGTTACGCGCTAAAAAGCCTCAGGGACGATATTAATCTTAAGCAACTTAAATCTGTATATTATGCATTAGTAGAATCCAGATTACGATATAGCATTATGTTTTGGGGGAGTAGTTACGGGTACAATTGCCAAAGAGCATTCATTCTACAGAAACGTGCATTAAGAACGATTGTCAGAATCCCACAACAAGAGTCATGTAAAGAATATTTTAAAAAATTTGGTATTTTAACAGTCCCAAGTTTATATGTTTTAGTACTACTCAGCCACTTTGCGAAATACATACACGAGCACGAATCACAGGAAGAACGTGAACTTAGAGAGAAAACTAGAAGAAACGTTATAAAAAATAAAATAGCGCCGAAACTTAATATTGCTGAACATTGCTCTAAATACCAAGCAGTAGAATTATTTAATAAGTTGCCTACTGACTTTAGATCATTGATTTACAAAGGTACACTATTCAAAGCCAAACTTAAAGCATTCCTGTTGAATAAATGTTTATATTCTATATCTGAATTGGTGACAAATGATGGTGAATAGTTTCTATATTTAGTAATTTACCTTTTTGACATTATACATTCAAGACATTGTTCGATTTTTTGCATTTTAGAGAATAGATTTATACGAATTTGACATGATAATATTTACAATAATTTATATAATTACTATTTACAATCTATTGACATATTAATTCATCATATAAGTTATTGATTTTATTTTTAGTGAAATTTACTGTTTGATATTCATAATTTATTGTTTTTAGCTGTAAAATATTAATTAATGTACTACAAAATTCAAACACAATGCGAATTGTTATATGAATAAATAAATAAATACGCAAACGCAAATGAAACTAGCCACCTGACCACATGTAGGTAATGTAAATCTGCCCTGATAAATAGCCGCCAACTGGTGACGTTATGTTAAGACTCAGTGGTGTTTGCACAGTGAAATTGTTGGGCAATCTTACTGTCGGGCTGGATCAGTCTAAATGACTGACGCGGACATTAGGACTACTGAGGGTTCTCATCACATTGTCACGTTGCTGTGTTCGTCGTCGAAGTAAGACTTTCAAAGACCTTAGATTTTTCTAAAAAGTCCTAAAAAGGTGCTGATATTGTTTATTTTATTTTGAAGAATTTCTTACATTCTGTGATGCTTTGGCTTCGAAAATGACGCTTTAATTTTAACAGCTAGTGGCAATTCTGGTAAAAAAATTGTTGTAGTAAGTTGGTGTAAGTATCTTAAGTAGTAGTACTTTTAAGTTCCAAGAATTTTCTCAGACTTTCAATGTACACAAATTATACTGTCTTCAGCAAGTTGTAATCAAAATGAATGATTGAAAACAAACAAATCCTCCCAGTCATACTCATTCTTTAAAAAATTTCCAATAAAAGACATGCATTCATGCGTAAAAAACATCTTGTTTACCCACCCTACTGTAATCATCTCGAACACTCATAACCTACCACAATCGAGTCACCACCTGTCGACTACTCATAGTACCATATTATTAATTTACTATCCACTTACGGTGTGTCGTGTAGATAACCGAACCTATTAACTATAAACACATGCAATAACTCTTATGCATTATTTAATGTAAATTCTCACGATTACATAGCCGTATATTAAAGTTTTGCAATGACAGCTAGATTAGATACATTTGAATTTTAGGACGTAAATGTGAAAGGCTGGTTTCAAAGCTGTCCAGGAGACGCGTGCTGGCCGCCAGTACGGGCTCCCGGAACGGAGACACACGTGAGGTGCTAGAACATTGTTTCACAGCGACGCGGATTGATCCATACGCGACCCGTTCCGGGTAGAGCTTGTACAACGCCAGCAACCATGCCGTACGAACTCCAGTTCAGAGCACTTCACCACAGTGTTACATAGTGCTTTAGCTGGGAAGAAGAAGTGGCGCAATAAACTCCCCAGCAGCACAGCTGTCTGTTAAGAACAAAACGTTCTTTACTGTGATTCGCTTTTGTTGTCTGCCGTCCTGACCTGAGTAAACTATTTCTGCCGTCAAGCAGCGTTACTATGTTCCGGTTTGAAGGGCTTGCAAGCCGGTGTAATTACTGCGGACGGTGAGCAATGGGTAGCTCGCCGTCCAATAAAGACCAGGCCCGGGTCGGCGGAGCGTTGTGTTCCACGCGCGCTTCAAAGAGATGTTAGCACAACTGAAGGGGTCCGCTAGGGCCGATGCCTGCCAGGGTTGCGGGTTTGTCCGAAAGGGATACCGTGGCCCCTGGCAACATACAGGCAACTGAAGGAAAACGGGTAGATTTTAATCAGTAAGAGCCTGATACGCCCTCCCGCTCCACCCAGAGCGGGAGAAGTTATTTGGTTATTTCCACCCAAAAAAAAACCGGTGTAATTATACTGTAATTACACCGGTTTTTTGAGACATTTCAGTTTTATCTCTGGGATTTGAACTCGACAACACTAAAATTAGAATCAAACTGCTTTATGGTCTTAAATTGACACTGAAGGTGCCGTTGAGCCCTTTCATTTAAACCGCTTCTAGTCAAGGGTATCGTTTGAAATCTGTCAATTTTTTTACAAATTTAATTAATTTTTGACGTTGGTTGTCGCTCGTCAGCTCTTTCCTCTTTTGTCAGGAGAGCGAAATCAGCTGAACTGCCTGATCCCACCATCGTCCTTTTAGTACCAGACTATAGCTTGTCCACTCTGAACTGACGCGCCCCACTACAGCATTACCCATAGAAATCCGCATTACCGTGTGCGTAAATGCGGTACGATCGGCACGTGGTTGATATCCCGTCAAGTCTCAGCGCTTCTCCACATTTATTATGCGCACAGACAAAGTGTGGAACTCTCTGCCAGTGGCGTCTGTATTGCCTTCCACTGGGCACGCTCGAGGTCAAGAGCAAGCCCATTCTCTCTGTTTTTTTTTTTTAAAGTGGGCAGCGGAATATTATCAGCGGAAAATAAGCAGCGGAAAATAAGCAGCGGAAAATAAGCAGTGAAATATTAGGCGTTTTATTTTGTGTAAATTATTGAAGGAAAACATCGTGAGGAAACCGGCATGACCGAGAACCAAATATTCGAAGACATGTGACATCTGCCAACCCGCACTGGGCGCGCGTGGTGGATTACATTACGGCCCACTTCCTCTCAGTGAGAGGAGGCGTGTGCCCAGCAGTGGGAACATTATAGGCTGATTATGTGATCGTTAACACGATGCGTCACACTGGAAAGCAACTAATTGCTTGGAATTTCTCGATTCATGAAGTGGTGAGTCATGACCCGATCAAGTATGTATTTTTTACCAGTTTAGTGGGGATTATGTGGGGTTTCCAGACTCTTGTCTGCTACTGAGAATTTCTGTTTCATCATCATCATTCTCGTCATTCAGTTCGACAGACGTTCACTGCTGGGGCATAGGCCACCAAAAATCGCCATAGCGACTGGTGCTGGGCATAGGCCCCCAAGCATCGTCGTAGAAACTGGTGCCAGGCATAGGCCCCCAAGCATCGACATAGCGACTGGTATTGACATTTCCGCATCCAGACGAGTCCTGTGACCTTCAGCAGATCTTCGTACCTACCAATCTTGGACGGAAGTACTTCCGTAAATTCAACGGAATAACCCAATACTTACCTAGCAGTTTGGCGATGAAACCATGGAACCCAGCACCTCACGTTTAGCAGTCCCACTGTTGACTACTAGACCATCAAGACATCCAACTAAGTAGTTTGAACTCCACTATAACAGTCAAACGCAATGCCCAGTGATTTATAGCTTAGCTTATTAGAAACACTACTTATGGTAACTTGTTAGTACGCAGGCACTTATCAGCCATGATCTATATCGATCGTTAACTGTAGATCAGTGATCCATATACATAATCAGCCAATTACGTTGTTCTTAGAGTTGCAGTTAGGTTTCAGGTTATCCGGGAAGATTTAGAACTTAGCTTATGGCTATGGTGGCTGTCCTAAAATAAAAAAATCGAAGATATGTAACATCTACCAACCCGCACTACGCCCGCGTGGTGGATTACGGCCCACTGCCTCTCACAGAGAGGAGGCCTGTGTCCCAGCAGTGGGAACATTATAGGCTGATTATTCTTATGGCTATAATAATAATAATATGAGCCTAGCATTGTCCCATAACAGGGTTAAGGCCAGTTCTCATACAGATAAGGCTCGAGCATTGATCACCACGTGTGCTCAAAACGGGTTGGCGATTTCGGGCTTATTAATATAAGCCCGAAATCGCCAACCCGTTTTAAGTCCAGGTTTCCTCATGATGTTTTCCGTTACCGATGTCAGTAAACTTTCAGCCTGAATCATCCCACAGCTGGGCAAAGGCCTCCTCCCATGAGCTTCACCTATTTCGGTCCATAGAGAACTGCAGTGAATCGTTAAAAAAATACGTTACATTACTATATACCGACACCCCTCCGTGCCCCGGAAAGCACTTAAAGGCTTCCGCTGACTGGTGCGACGCGACAATGCTACACAATTCCGGTAGAACAATTTACATGAAGTTTTCATAGAATAGAGTCGCATTACACTGCCTTTAAGCCGTTGGTCCCGGTTGTCATTCGTTCATGTCAGTCGGTGTTATTCTTTGACAGTCGTTACGGGTAGTCAGAAGCCCAAAAGACTGACATCCAGTGGAATATCGTATTACCCAGTAACTGGGTTGTGGAGGTCAGATAGGCAGTTGCTCTATGTAAAATACTGGTATTCAGCTGCATCTGGGTAGACTGGAGGCCGACTCCAACATAGTTGGGAAAAGCTTGACAGATTTTTTAATTGTGATCCTTTGGTCTTCTTCTTTTTGTGTGGTTGGTGACTAACTAGTGTCAGAGTTTTAAAGCCGCGGCTTCACATGCCGTCGAGAAATATCTCTCAGGCATCGGTGGTCTTCTCGCGTCAACACAAGCTAAGTAGGTTTCGGTACGAGAATGGCTTATGATGTAGAATTAACAAAAAACCTGAGTGACTTCTGTCCGGGTTCTATCATACATATTGTAGAAATCTGAAATAGTACGAAATCCTTCAATTTTGAATTAAGATTTATACTTGAGTAATAAATATTCTCGTATTTAAGAAAAAAAAATATATTATTGCAGTTCAAATAGGTAATTCAATAAATTAATTGCAGGTCGTACAAAATATTTTTTGCTCAGTGTACGTACTTATTTTCAGAACTAATTAGTATCTCGTTTAATCCGTCATCGCTTAACATCGTGACTTTGCCGACATTATTCCAAATAAATCATTACGAGCTTATTTGTAATCTTGTTAAATTACTCAACAACACGTCGACCAACCTTCACATTACTTAAATTAATAAATTTAATTTAAATTGAAGTAATGAACATAAAAATAAATAAGCCTTGGTGCCGCGAAAATAATCCATACATTGACATAAACATTGAGTTCGATGCAAAATAGATGTGACATTATGCTCGGTGTTACTTTGGCAAGTTGTTATCGTAGAAAATTCCTAATCATTTTGTTACCACCGTACATTTACATATTTTTGTAAGGACCAAAACATTTTTTGGACATAAAGCTAGTAAGTTTGTTTTATATTTGAGCTTCCCAACCTTTTTGGCATGCTAAGACAAACCCACAACGTTTAATAGTGTGCCTGTAATAAACCTAAGGGCTTATTTATAAAAGTTTCATAAAGTTAAGTGTTGATTAGCGCCTGTTTAACCACACATTTTTAACGTTTGAACGTCACTTAACTTTAAGCAACGTTTATACATAAATCTCCTTATGTACAGACGCCAGCATATCAAGCTACCCGAAACTGTCAAATTTTCCCAATCAACTTTGAACATTATTCTTCTGCGATAAAGTTGAAAATCTATTAAATAAATTTGACAGATTGTAGTAACTTGATGTGTTGGCGTCTGTACAACATTGTTTTCAATAAATAAATTATAAGCGAAAGTGAAATCCAGCAACCTTCCTAACTAGATAGATGGGTACAATAATTGCAGATTAGTAACATACAATGCTGACCACTCCACCCACATTCAAGTTGACATTGACGTAACTTTTACATCGCGTCGACTTTTACACAAAATAATTAAAAGTGTGCGGCCCCGAAATAATCGTAATGCAATCGAAAGTAGATCGATTTAAACGTATCGATTTGAATCGAGAATCATTCGTTATGTGTGACTAATGTGACGGGTTAAGGTGTGGTCCCGAGACGATATTTTAATTAAATATCACTGACTTGTTTGTCAGGTGATCTATTACCTTAATGTTTCATTTGTATAAGTTGGTCCACATTCAGTTGTTTGTGTGAAGAGAATAAACCGTACTCCTTATCGTCATTGTCGTGGGTTGTGTACAATCTGACTTAGGTATGTCGGGAAGAAGGGCATTCGCATTCGCCTGATTAGTAGTGATCGGGCGAATCCTTATAATTATTCTGCTGTCTTCTGATAACCAATCAATTTGATAATCATGTCGATTATTTCAAAGTTAACACTGATGTTGAAGGAGAGTAGCCTTTGCCCAGCTGTGAGACAATACGGGCTAGGAAAAAATACTTATATTCCCTGACGGTTGGTTGGGCTACTGAAATACTGAAATTACAGGCAAATAAGATTACTCAGCATTATTTCTAAGGACGCCAAATAATCATGTGTGGGTTCCATTAGGTGGATTGCCATTTTTTATATTAGGGTACAATCTTTAGTAATGTTTACGGCTTAATAGTTCGTGAGTTACAGCACCTACATTGACCTGACCAAGATTATGTCTGGACTTAAAAGAAACTGTGACCCATGAGTTTGTTTCAATCTTTCGTCTCAGAGTCGAAGGGTAGGAAACACCGAACTCGTCTAGTTTGAACCATAATTTATTTTTGACGTGTTAAAGATTTTTTTTTCCAATTTACTGAAATAAATATCATTAATCATCATTTATCATTTACATCAGAACATACGAGAACCGCACCTTAACATTAGAGTAATCTAACAGATCTGCCGACCATTAATACACCGATCGTTTTAATTAGAAAACATATCGATATGTAATTTTATAAGTAATGAGTTGTTCACAACAAAATGAAGCTCAGAAAGACCACTTGTAACAACGCCTGATTACCAACTAAAATGAAGCAAGGACAGCAAACAAAAACTATCTCAAACTATTGATATAACAGTAGTTTTGTTATGTAAAAAGAAAAATGGGACCGACTGCCCGCAAATAACCCATGTACATTATCAGTAATCAGCCAGCTTATTAACTGACTTCAAAAAAGGAGGTTTCTCAATTCGACCGTATATTTTTTAAACTCCAGTATCTTTCTTTGCCTACGACATGAAAGCTTGTATAACTCTGTCAGTTAGTATTCTCTTGCAGCATATTGCTGTGTTCCTGTGAAAAATGGTGTCAATTGTAGAAGCATTTGTACCCGGCGGTCAATGTCATCGATACATTTCAACTTTGCCAGTGATATTGAAAGCGCATTGGCTTGGCAAATCTATATATAACATAAAAATACTTGGTCCTTCTGTACGCATCTGCTGACTGGTCCTAACGCTAGGATTACGACATTAAAGTCGTCGGCTTATGTTAATGTAGCGTACATTAGATAGCTGTTTACACGTACGATGTGGGTAGTTCTGCTGTCTGTACATATGTGCTGCTTGATGTTCACTCAACTGGTTTGAGATTGAGATATTTTACTTGATGATATACGATCCCAATCGCTGTTTATTGGGCGCAATTTAATCTTGAAATAAAAAGTGAATTTTCTTTTAAAAAATCCGCACATGCCAGACTTATTTCATTAAGACTCCCGTCGCGAACGCGATGCGTTTTTGGTAGAAAAATTGCCATGAAGTTTTCATAGAAATTGTTCTACTGGAGTCGCGTCCGTTGCGCTGTCCCCTCGTACCTGTCTGCGAGAGCCCTCATTTTTTAAAGTTATCTTTCTGATGTCATCATTGCTGAAAACTGTAAGGTATTAATGAGGACCGTGGGTACAGTTTTTGACAACGGTTGACGGCTAAAGCAGTGCTGCTTGAAGCAGTGGCTGAGAAACTGTCTTCTTCGATAAGTAGCAGGTATAATTCCCTTTTCAACACACTTTCAGTATCTCTAGCAATCGTCAACTCGCAGTAGTGAGACCTTGCAATGATTATTATCTGGTTTTGCATAATCAGCCTATAACGTTCTCACTACTGGGAGAGAGTGACTTGTAATCTACCACGCGGGTCCAGTGCGGGTTGGTAGATGTCACATGTCTTCGAATTTTTGGTTCTAGGACATGCCGGTTTCCTCACGATGTTTTTCTTCGCCGTATTGAGAGGATGATTAATTATTTACAAAAAGTAAAGCGCCTGCCTGGGTTCGCACTCACGACCACCCACAACTCGTAAGTCAGGACCGTTGCCACTGGGCTGCCATTGATCCACATATTATTTAATATCCAACTATAACCTCACACTCAAACGTCTATCATTAATAAAAAAGCTTCCGTTCAAGCTAACAACCACTCAGCTGTCACATACAGACTACCGGAGTTGAGACAGTGTCTGACACTTGATTCATTACGCTCTGCTTCACGAGACGATGAAAAAAATGTTAGAACAGCCTCATTAGTAAGTGAACGTGGGCTCAAATATCAGTGCACTAATTAACACTAGGTCTTTTAATAATAGGTTTCTGTTTATAATTAAATTATAGTCAGTAACATTCGTAGAAATGTGGTACAAGGAACTGTGACAAATAGACAGTAACAAAAAATTGGTTGTCTGTAAAGTAGGTTTACGGACGATAATTTTACGTGATAATGTCATAAACCGAACGCTTAGGCCGATCGTGCCTCTCTATCGCTAGTTCCGCGCTCTCGCTTGCACGCTCGGCTCAGGCGGAACGTGACACTTTTCCGTGCGTGCAGCCGGCGTTCATCGATTTATAAGACAGTATAACGTCAAAAATACCAGCGTCCCTCTTATCTCCGAAGTTTTGCAAATCGAAAAATCTGAAATATATAATTAGAATTAATAGAAGTTTACATAGATAGCACTGATGTTTTGGTACTTATCTCATCTTCCAAATACCTTTAAAAAACCTGGTTATGCGACCCCAAAAAAGGAATGGCCCTACAAAATCTGTGGCACAGTAGAATTTACATTTCTTAGGTAGGTTACTCCTTGTACCTAAGTAAAAACAGAAAACAAAAAGAAAGAAAAAAAACTGGCACTCCGGGAGTGCCGACAGAAGTGAAAACTTGAAAAAAAACTCGGAATCAACGCGTTGATGTCTTTTACTCCACGGTGTCGGTAAATTGCGTTACGTTACAGTGTCGCGAAATCAATGGTTTAGTCCCATCTCAAAAATGCCCAACGCGCTTAAGAAGTTTTCGCTTCAAAAACATGATTCCATTTTCAAAATTTCATCTTTCCATAGATTATTTCTGCGTCTAGTCATTATGCTAGGGCCCTAGGACCAGTCCTACCATTAATTGTTGAAACGAGAAGCTATTACCAATTCTATGAAAGCTTTATCTCGTACGCTATTAGTAGCCATCTTAGTTTGGAGTTAATAGTACCACGTCAGGATATGGTTATCTTGGGGGACCGCATTTTTTTTCTGGAAATTAAATGAAAAGAAATTGTTTATTCTGTAAATAGGATATCGGAAACACTTTTACAAGTCAGGTTAAAAAAAAAAAGCTAAATGAGTTCGGCGTTTCTTATTTGACTACTCTGAGAAGAAAGGCCGAAAAAAACTCAGAGGTCGCAGTCTCTATTAGAGTCCAGACAGCATAATCTTGGTCAGGCTATATGAGGACCATGTAGATTAGTGTCTGAAATGGTCTTTTGAGGTTATTAAAGGTCTCTGGTTGTGTTATTAAATTGTAACGTGATAATTTGTATGATAACAATGTTTTAATTAATTGGACCATGGCTTATGTAGTTTTGAATAAGAGAAAGGTTCACAGCATAGGAAGTAAAAAAAGCCAAGTCATAATTTTTTTTTTTCAGTTGCAGTTTAGGTAAAGAGTTTGAAGGTTTTTCCTTCAGGGGAAACTAGGATCGGAATCTGAAATTGGGCCTGTGAACTGGGACCATATAATATAAGATTTCGTTATACAGGCTGGCAGGGACATCGACGCGAAAACTTTTACCATGGATTTAGTACATGATTCTGAACGTTTCTACGCAGGGGCAAGCTGTTTTTTTTTATATCCGACGAAAACTTTCAACGCCCCCCGCGTTGAAAGTTTTCGTCGGATATAAAAAAAAAAACAACTGTTTTATAGAAAAGTGCAATTCCTACGCCGCGCCGTCAAAATGTATGGAACAGCTGATTTTTTAAAAATAACCTACGAAAAATTTCAACGCAGGGGGTTCAGAATCCATGGTAACAGTTTTCGCGTCGATGTCCTTGCCACCCTTAGATCCAATGTGTAGTTCATGAATAATTTTAGTACTTATGAAATAGGATCCCAAACAGTCCGATGGTCCACGTAATAATGAGAAGTAGTTTTTGCTGCCTATGGACACCTGCAACACCCAGGCATCAGGGATCTGTCGTTGCGTTCTCAACTGTAGAGTCAACGCTGAAAGTCGAAAAGTCGGGCGCGTTATGATCTGTAATGACATTGGTAGCCTTCAAACTGGAACAGAGCAACGCTCCGTAGAGGCACAAATAGAGCTAGGTAGGTACTTTTTTTTGTCAAAAAACTGCCAGCGTTTTTCCAATTATATTGGAGTCGGCTTCCAGTCTAACCAGATGCAGCTGAATACCAGTATCTTACATGGTATGACTGCTTATCTGACCTCCACAACCCAGTAACTGGGTAATGCGATACCCCTTGGTAAGACTGGTTATCAGACTTTCGGGTTTCTAACGACCCGTAACGACTGTCAAAGATCCACGAATGACAGCCGGAACCAACGGCTTAGCGTGCTTTTCGAGGCACGAACAAGCCCTTTCATTTATGCAGTACCATTAACCTATGTACCTACTAACTCCTACATTTAAATTCAAATGCAACTGTTTAGCAACAGATAAATAAATAAATAGTCAATTATTCGATAAGCATCGAATCGATTAGAGCTCAAAACATTAAAGTATCGAGAGGTAATCGATCACAGCTTCGTGACTGACTCAAGATAATTATATCACTCGGGTTCAGATATGATCGATTGATCGGTCGGCCGGAGGTGATGGGTTCGACCACTGGTTGAGGTTTTTTTGTGTGTCAAGTTGAAGTTGGCTACTGTTTTAAAAATATATTTTAGTGGACTATGATGGATTGGTGAAGGATAAATGTTTAAGAGGTGTTGTCGCTACTAGATTATGATTTTGGGTGGCAAAACTGGCACCCAAGCTCTCAGCCTGCTCGATGATAATAAGTGGGCACCGCTTCCTATGGGCATTGGACTTCTGCAATAGACACCAGTTGCCATCCCAGAGACAAAGCTGAAATGCCTCATGTGTTTGTAGTGAGGGATACCAACACTCATACTGTTTAAACGGGCGGCAGAATTATGTACCTACGTGTGCAAATATACTAACTTTTTGCAGTAAAAAAAAACAAAACAGAAATTATTTTCAAAATTCTTCTACATACTCAATTCTGCATCTACAAAAGCAGCCGGAGTTAAACCTCTGATAAGGGACTACCTGACAAGGGCATTGTTGTCATCGCGGGCAAAACCTGGATGAGGCTGGCACAGGAGCGTGGGGATACACCCCGCTCCCCCTACGGGACGGGGCATACAGAGCGCGGGCCGTCACCAGTACGGGGCAGCGGAAGTCGCAACTGCACTCGCAGCCCCCCGACACAAGTGTGCGAGGGAACACCGGGGTGGTTTTAGTCAGTAAGAGTCTGACAGACCCCTTTGCCCACCCCAGGGCGGAGGACATCCATGAGGATTTCAATCTCGACAAAAAAAAAAGGAGCGTGGGGATCGGCACAAGAAAAGAGAGGTCTATGCCCAGCAGTGGGTGAAGTTGGGCTGTGGATGACGATGAAGGGACAACCTTTCGAAAGTAAAGCATGAGCATGTAGGGCATACATGCCGGAGGTAGGCAGTACCCTTTATGGGCATTCATACCGATGTATATACCACAATGAACTGATTTCGAAGGATCCGTCTAAGATCTTTGACAGCTCAAGACAGGCCAGCTGCAGTATATTAACAGCCTGCTACAAGACAGCTCGTTTGTAGTAGTAAATATGTAAATGATTTGAAACTTTCACCTACATCATCTAATACAACATTGAAGCTACAAGCACCAACAATGCATCCCACCCACCAGCTACTAAGTGTCCCCCACACATACCGCGGCTACCGACGACTTTTTCTTCTAAAATGGATGCCAATTACGCGTCCATATACAAAACGCGAGTGACTTTTTGTCTTTCGTCTGAAAAGGCACTAATTATGGTTTCCGGTTAGACAGAGGGAATGCTGGGCGCGCGGCAAAAAAGTCGCAGAGGTGTGCGCGAGACGCGAAGCGACGCGCGAGTGTACCTCGTGTAGGGTTGGCAATCTTTTAAACTGTAGTATTTCTAATCTAGTAATGAAAGCACTACAAGTCAATCTATTGGACCTTTTCCCAACATGTTAGGGTCGGCTTCCAGTCTAACCAGATGCAAGTGTTCTACAAGTATCCTTTACAAACGTCATGAGTGACGTCATCATCTCTCTGGTAATTTCGCCCATAGAAATCATGTTGTTAAATAGGTAGGTGCCATTCGAATCTTCTCTTAGCTTTTAGAACCCAGTCTTGCATCAAGTTATGTTCTACAGATTCAGAACCCTACGTTTATTAATTCGCGGTTTTAGCCCATAAACTTTCTTAAAATGAAAACCGCCACTTTAGTAATCCTAGTTGTAACTACACAAAGCTTTACGTTCAAAAGGTACCATTGCTACTTTAATGATGATTGGTTCTCATGAAATAACCCTATTTTCTGCAGAGTTGAATTCGGGACTGCTTGTAAACTTATTTTCCACTGGTTACGAAACCTCACAACACATATTCACTGTCTTTCCCCACAGTGGCAGCCCTGACAAATATCTCTAAATGCGACTTCTATTAGTAAACGCATCACGAACAGCCGGGCACAGAGTAACGTACCTACATGGACTAATGAATATCTTCATTGCGGAACACATGTACCGAATTACTGATATAGGTACCATTAACTGATAGACAGATAACGGTAACTTTTTATATAGATATCAATTTTTATTGAAGGAGATATGAATGAATGAAAAATTGTTATGAAGTTATGAGAGTCGGTTGAATCGAGAGTGGTTATGTCGAGTTCGAGATTTTTGCTTGTCGAGTGCTCGAACAAAGTGGGTTCCTCTTTGTGTGTATGTTTAAACGTGAGCAATTTTTCAATAATAAATAATACAATTCAATCAGCACTTTTGTCTACAGACTAGATTGTTTGAAAAGAAGTTTTAAAGTCGACTTAACCTAATCGAACTTATTTTAGTCAATCATGAATAAAAACTAATTAATTTTGCGCTAGTTCAAATTTTAATTGACATTGCGGTTTCAAGACATTGATTGACATGACAGATGTCAACTTGTATAAATTCATCAGTGCTTACTTCATAATTATGTAAAACATGTTACAAAAAAATTGCATGAATAATAAATTAAATTCTCTGTCGACACATTACTCTGTGTCCTAATATGTCGCACAAAAAGAAAACTGCATTTATCGGAGAAAACAAATGACAATCGGTTGTAAAGTAAATAAATATAGCTTCTATGTTCCAACCTTTTAAAGTTCAGACTTGAAACAAATTAAAGTTTTCTGTCATTCTTTATGATTTGAACAATCTCCAGCGTTTGAAAGTCTGCCATAGTACCTACTACGAGTACATGATATTGGCAAAATTTTGGTGCCTCTTCCACAAAAGTCATTAATGAAGAGTTGAAGTTGACTAGATGACAAAGTTAAAAGTACACATTTTGAACCAAGACTAAATTAAGGAGACTTTATTTGTTATTGAAATCTATTTAGTAGGATGAGGTAACAAAATGACTCACATACATTGTATATTGATCCTATTTTTAAAATTCATTACACAACATTATCATTCCGTTGTGACTGCTGTAATCAAATTATTTTTCTTTTCCTAAAATAAAAGTACTCTAAGTTACTCCTTATTACATCAGCTATCTGCCAGTGAAAGTGTCGTCAAAATCGGCCCAGCCGTTTAAGCGATTAGCCGGAACAAACAGACAGACAGACAAAATAGTAAAAAAAATTTTTTTTGTTAAAACTACAGTATATAGTACTTTTAAATGCATTTTTTTTATCTACAACGGGGAAGCTCTTGGCCTGTATCTCACCTGATAGTAAGTGATGATCAGGCCGAAGGTGGAAGCAAGCTTTACATAGAATCCTCAATCATAGAGGGAATGCATGGCATTTCTTAAAAACCTGTTATTCAGTATAGATGTACAGATTATTTTCACCTGAACCCCATGCTCTCAAACATGTTACAAAACCGATAGTAATGTAAAAGAATGAACACAGGTAGAATCTACTCTTGAATGCAAATTCTATGTTAATTTTCTACCATTTTCTTGCACAGTGTCTGACATTATCACATTACACGCGACGATTTCATCTACTTATGTCCGTATAAGTACTAATTGTCCGCTAGAAGTTTCCACACCGAGCTGCACTATTCCTGCGGCGTGCGACGTGCTGATTGCGTTTTTCACAGGAACAACTATGTATTTAGAGTTTTTATCATACATAGGTTCGTCGTCTTATGTGAGCGGTGGTTGTTAAGCGATGCGATGCGATGTATCTGGGATAAGAGAATCGAACTGGTACACACGGCTACACATCAAGCATCTCTTTCCAGTTTAAGCTGATCTCGCATTGTATAGGATTTCCATACAATGCGAAGTCAGCTTATACTGGAAATGTATAGATTGATGTGTAGCCGTCTGTACAATACATACTGTTTATTGAGCCCTTGTTTGTGTCGAGAATTATTCAATTCAATATCACACAATATCATAACGCTTTCAAATACACAATCATGTAAAAAAAAAATTACGATTTTGTAGACTTCGGATGATTCTCGAACGATGCTCAAGGTTGAATCTCGAATTGGCGCTTGCGACACCGTTACCGACACCTCATTTTTGTAAACGCGATTGTGCTCTTTATTTATATTATGTTACAGATCAATTTTCAATGCAAGTATTTTTACTTTAAAGGTTTTGGATGTATTTTTTTGTAAACGCGATTGTGCTCTTTATTTAGATAAGGTTACGGACCAATAATGTTCTATACAAGTATTTTTCTTCCACCAATGCGATCTTGTTCAAGTTTTCACTTCTGTCGGCACTCCCGGAGTGGCACTGTTTTTTATCGGGCTTTTTTTGATCTGAAATTTTCCACTTGTATTAGAATCGATAAATCATCGATAGATTTATCGATCGATTTTATCGATATGTTGGTTTATATCGATCGATTAATCAAGGCGTTGGTGTTTGTAGGTCTGGGCGATCCTAGACCTATAAATACCAACGCCTGGTCGACTTGATTGCATCACATAACCGTTGACTACATTTTTGATGACCGTGTTGTTACAGCTTGCTAGGTAGGTACCTACCTAGTAAGTGCCAATAGCTACAATTACTGACACTAAAAATTCTCTACGAGAGATAATACGAGAGATAATTTGTAGCTATTGTATATTGTACCTGAGGTACCTACCTCAGCTATTTTTAAGTAGTGTCACGTAGAGATCATTTGTAGTGTCAGTAATTGTAGCTATTGGCACTTCATGTATTTACCGGTGCTCGTAACCAACAGGATACACATTGATCGCTTTTTTAACAGTTCATCAGCTATTTCTTTTGGTACCTACCCACTTAAATCTTACAGTCTATTGCCTCAGCTATTCACTGCTTAGACTCTAATTCTACATATGAATAACCCCCATTTCGTCATTTTATAAATTAATTAGAGTACTAGTAATGGAATAATAATTAATCGATTTCATTCAAATAAGGCAACCCACTACAATTTTATCCTTGCAAAACCTTGTATTAACTGAAAACTATAACGGCTGGAGAAATTGCCTCTACTGCCAATCAATCCTTGTAAAATATCGTCACTATTATCTATGGCAAACTCTAAATTACGATCGCAATCAGCCCGATGGGATTAACTTCCAAGTCCACATACGTAGAGGGGACATGTTCGCTCACATAATTAACGTCACTGACACACCACTGTGCTGTCGCTCCAACACACGTATGCCGAAGTGAGCTGGTTGGCAGTTAACATGCTCTCGTTTCCTTATATAGGCAAATGGATTAAGTATAAGCTTGAGTTTAATAAAGGGAAATAATAAACTTGTTACGAAAAGGTGTGTTAGGGAGAAATAAATAATGGTCGATTTCCTCAACTATCAAGCCACTGAAGCTACGTACTTTCTGTTTCCTATTAAAGGAAGTCCAGTCCTTCTATCTATGCTTTTTGATTACATACAATGCAAAAGTGGGACAAGCTTTTCTTAACCCCGGTTGCTGAAAGCTTAAAATATCTGCCGGCGCCATCTAGTTTTAGATTATTGACCGATAAATTTACATAATTGTCTTATAAGGGCTACTTACCTACAGAAATAAACAACAATTCATTTCATATCTTGTTAGTTGGGGATGAATTTAAAAGGAAGCTAAAAGACTTCCTGATTAAAAAGGCATATTACTCTATAAAAGAATTCCTTGAAGAAAAATAATTATTTAATGTTTAAATGATTGTGATACTTAATTATAATGTGATATAAATTATAAGAATAGTATGATATAAAATGTATGAATAATGATAATTAATATAATGTAAAATGTAGGTATAACTGGAATATTGAGTATGTTTGTTTTTTTATTTTTTTTTTATTGAGTCTTTATAACCATTTAATTGCAATGCCTTAACAGGCAACTAAGTTCTAAGAACCTACCTATTGTTAACATCTTCAAAATATTGTACAGCAATAAAGAATTTGAATTTACTCCGTTATTATTCAATCGACTCAAAAAATCACCCCACTTATCATCATACTGAATTTCCAGAAACTTTGCGACAGTTGCAAAAAACAATGTCTTTTCTTTTAACAAAAATAAAAATAGTGTAAGTAGGTAAACACGTCAGCGATTATTAACTCTCAAGAATAGGCATCAGTTTTAAAACCTCATTTGCCATCAACTTTTTACCAAGATATTATCACAAACATTGGCACAAAAATACCTCTCGACCTTAGGACCTAAACGTGATTTAACGAGTGACAGACATCAGCGTCACCATTGGCCGTCTGATCTACGATGTCAGCCAATAGACGGGCGTCTCAATGACCTAGATACCTTCAGGTATCAGTATAGCATACCTAGACTTGGATTATTTGCTTCTGTATTTATTTATTTTATATATCAGTGCTCGCAACTGTTTTTATACACAAAAACTTTAACCCCCAGTTTGAATTTAGTAAGTGCACCTCTACACCCGCTAAAGAACCATTCAAACCAGGTTCTGTTTTCAGAGGTCTGGTCTGGAGATCTGGTCTTACTGATGTAGGACGCTGTACCTAGTATTTCCAATCATGAATTCTGCCTCAAATAGCAAAATTAAAGCAAAAGGGAATTTGAAAAAAATATAAATTAACGGGTGATAAAGCTTTGATGTCCTTAAAGGGCCCTGGTGACCTGTAATACAGGTTTTTATTTAAACCTACTTCAGGCACCAGTCTCTCACAAAGTTAGCTCCTTATTCGTGCACTATTGTCAAATACTAACATTAAGTACATAACTTGTGTAGAGAAAATAAACGTCTTCTATTATATTTTTAAAGCCTTGAAGCTTCATAAGATCATTGATGAGTTAACTAAGAATTACGCCATCCATAATTCCAAAATCATTCCATTTGACGGGCGTTTTGTTTCCCGCCCTGACTGACTGACCGGTTGAGCTTTTCTCCAAATAGGTACCCCTTCGGCAACCACACAATGGTCAGTAACGTAAAGAAATAATTGTACCTAACCTCATTATCAATTAACGAACAATTTTAACGATCAGGCGCACATTGTTTCTTCAACCGTTTCTTCGAGACAGCCGTCAGTCGATCAACGTTACACTACTCAATTGAATTATTTTTTGTCTCGCTCTAACGTGTAGGAGTCGTGGCAGTCATGAATAATGGATGCACGTGAGCAGCGCGCGCCGCGTATCGATCACGCCACCCTAATGATCTACTATCGATCGATGATCTATAGTGTGAGATGGTGGGGTGACGATGAATTTTGTATCGTGCCACGATAGCCCGGTAACGGCGCAACTTACGTGCGTGCGTAGGTCGCGGTTTCGGACCCAGGCAAAAAACGTTCAAAATGTCAGCTACAATCAATGTCAAACACTTGTCAAAATGTAGGTATTTTAGAGGTATTTTTGACAGTTTGAGACTAAGATTAGAATTTTGTAAAATAAATGCTGGTTAATTGTGCAATAAATTCAAATCTAATGAATAGTGTCTAGTTTATCAGACATTTAAATTACGAGCCCTATGTGGAACGGTTGGCAATCATTGTTGGCAATTGATTTCAGTGCGGCATCCCCGCATGGCCACCCTTCTAATAATAATGCAACATTCTCAAACATTTATGGCTACGCTCGCGTCGACCGCCTTCTGTTTTGGTCGTGATTTAAGTGCTAAAGTCGCATTCCTATCATCACGACAGTTGCCTTGAAGAGTGGATAGGATAAGGAATGGTTGGTTCTTACCGGGATAGGCTGAGTTGCTGGTGACTTTTGTTAATATTTCAAATTAATAAGGTTCTAGCTGTGTTGCTATCTCAAGAACGACCTTGGATCATTTTCTTATTGATCACCGTTTTTGGAAGATGGATTTGGTGATTACAGAGAGCAGACAAAAAAAACAACTGCTTATTTACTTGCTGTCATATATTCCAATCGTACCTTGTCTATTATGGTTATATTATCGGAAGGCACAATGCGAATATAAACTATATCAGTACTACAGTACTGTATTCGAAAAAATCATAAGTCATTTATTCAAACTAGGCTGAGAATCAGCAGTTTTCGAACGACAAAGTTACATAAGACAGTCCCCCAAAAACGCCCACCCTTCACCACTTCCTAGTGCTTTAGCTGGGAAGAAGAAGTGGCGCAACAAACTCCCCAGCAGCATAGCTGCATGCAGTACTATCTTAAATTCAACCTGATAGCAGCTGAAATTTCCCATTCAACTATAATGACTAGGCATTTAGGAGTCAAGATTAGGACAGCTAAATAATAGCGTCATGAAAGTTTGAAAAGTATAAAAATTATAAAGTATCATTCCTTTGCCCGTATCCCGATTTATTTGTGTTAATCAATCTTGTCGTATAAGTCGTGTCATATCAGGACTTTATTTGAGTTATCAGCTCATAATATGTTACAAAGATCATTTAGCATTAACTTATGATAACAATGTTTTAGAAATTGAGATTATTCTACTCTCAGAAATTGCTTATTTTATTCGACATAATTCGAACGACTGATATTTTCACCATTCTATTTTAAAATCATATCTAGCTCAAATCAAATCACCTTTCACGGATCACAAACCAGTTCCAATCTCTCCCATAATGCTGCCATCATATTGTCTATGATTGAATAATTTGATACATTGTCTGTAGGAGGTTATAGTTTGATTCATTGTCTCTGGTCTATAATCATGCTGTGAGCGATTGGGCGTTGTTTATGACACTGCAGATTATGATATGATTGAATTTGCTGTCAGTTACATGTAACTTGTTGGCCAATATTATTTATTATGGTATTGGCATAATTGATAATTTGGTATTGTAATTTATTTGATCATTTTAACTTAATGTTAACGTGCAAGGTGGTTTTCTTGTCCCTGTGTGGTCTGGTGCTTTTATAAGCCACTTAGGAATGTCAAAAGGATAGGTACAACCTAACAAAAACGAAATGTTTTGAGTACCTATGGCATTGTCCAATGATCCACCAATATTCTATGTATGTTGTGTAGTCGCAGCATCTATTTTATTTTAACCATGACCATATTAGTGTTAACTGTGACTTTCTTACTTGCCATAAAATGACACCGCACAGAACTTTTTTTTTCGTCTGGTTGGTTTTTGTGTAGCAATGTCACCAGAAGAGATAAGTCATGGTCTTGTCTGATTTATTCATAGATCGGCACTTCGACGGCTCTTCAAATCTGACCAAATTTATATTTTCTCTGGCAAAAATATGTCCTTTACCGGATAAACTTTTTTAATAAGGAATCTACTACTAGGTACCTACTAAAACTGTACCTATTTAATTTGCATAATATAAAACTCAATATTCCACATTTCAGCCTAGACTTTATCGGGACCGGTTTCATACAATACCTACTTAATTATATAGGTAATTATCTTATAGCACATGGCAGTCATCTATAATAATACAGGATGACAGGGACATCAACGCGAAAGCGGTTACCATGGATTCAGTACATGATTCTGAACCCCCCTACGTTGAAATTTTTCGTCGGTTATTAAAAATAATCTGAAGTTCTATACAATTAACCGCGTAGGTATTGCACTTTTCTATAAAACAGCAGATTTAAAAAAAAATAACCGACGAATATTTTCAACGCAGCGGGGTTCAGAATCATGTACTGAATCCATGATAACAGTTTTCGCGTCGATGTCTCTGCCACCGTATGTTTGTATGTTTAATATTGAAACTGAGAGCTTAAAAGTTATACCTATAAGGCACTTTCGCTGTTTCTAACCGTAGCTCAATTGTTGAAGATTTGGTACACACTTGCGAATTTGCGATTAAATATTCCTTGAATTAATTTCTGACTTACGACGCATTGTCTTCCCAGCTTAAATTAAAAAAACAATACTAGAAAGCGGTGAAGTATTGGATTTTTGAAAGTCCATTGGGTTCAGTTTTGTGTTTGATTAACCCTTAGCCTTTTAAATGTATTTTGTATTTGTAATCACGATCTCGAAATCGGCTCTAACGATTTCGATGAAAGTTGAAATATAGGGGTTTACGGGGGCAAAAAATAGATCTAGCTGGGTCTTTCTCTATTTTTACCAGAGCAGAACTCAGTCGCCCAGGTACTGTACCTTAACAAAGTAAGAATCATTCAAATTAGTCGACACGGGATTTAACAACCGATAAAATTTAAAAGGCTTTTTTAAATTCGAGATAAAGACGACTTTCCCTTTCTCAATGAACTTGGCATACAGTTATGTTCTATGAAAACAATGCAAACTGCCCATTCAGCCCACTGTGACACCTTCTTGACTGGCAGATTTTTTTAGCCAACCTGCAGTCTGATGTTTTTATTTTAAATTTCTTTTATTTCATAAATACTCATATTAATTAAATATTTTAATATAAAAACAGAACAGGGGAAAAAACGGAACGGGGTTCACGTAACCGGCGCGGCGGCCAGGGCTCCAAAGAGAGGAACTATATAAATATTATTAACATTTTTATTATACTCTGCATACAATTGTTTGCTGTTATTGTTATATCTTTATTATGCATTTAATTTACTGTGTAGGACACAGAGATACCCACAATAGTAACACCTGTCTTATTGTACCTGTATGCACAGATAAAAGTATTTCATTTGTTTTTTTATTTGAGCTTGTCTCATATCCATCGTGTTGATCCGAGGGAAGACAAGATTGGCTATCAAAACAATCCAACCTACAATATCTCGTCAGTCGCAACATCGTAAGTGCGTGTAGAACATTATAATCGCCGGCTCACGACTGTCACATTGTGTATCAGACGCATGACATGTCGCAACTGATCCAGTTGTGAGGTCGGCGTGTTATAGCGCGGTAAGGATATTAACATTTTGATGATACTGATAGTGGTGTGGTAGAGGAAGCTACTTTCATTCTGCCCTTGAGTGTCGGAAAGAAAGCTCTATGTGCTGCGTGCTATCCATCTGCACAGCGTGATGATAATGTCAATTTGTAAGTGTACCAGCAAGATGCTCACGGCATTCTTTAGGTGGTCACGGAGTGGCTCATGTTGCCATTATGACTTGGTTATAAGCTGTAATTGTGTTTTTCTTGCCTAGGTTACCTATGTTCAAATGAACATAGGTAACCCAAGCAAGGTCATCTATGTGGCAGCATCTACATCACCACATGCGAACTACGCATCAAAGACCTGACGTCACACAAATCCTGCATCGCGCAATTAGAGGTTACCGCGAGAACACCATATATATATCTTCCCCGACATCAATCGTTGGGCAGTTGCCCACCAGACACGGCACCCGTCTGGTCGAAGGATCCTCCCTTTTCTTAAGAGGATGAGTGAACTTTACACCCTGTTCCTCATACCTCTAAACCTATATTGGAGTGTTGCCTTTTGGGTTCATCTATCAGGAATTTCCCGGTCAAAGTCTGGATTTAGTCCAGGCTCGCCTCCTATAACATGAAACTTGAACATAACTGGTGCAACGTGGGTGTATCTACTTTATCTCTCTGCCTAACCCTTTAGCGAATACAGAAATGAAGTTATGTAGTGACAGCTAATCATCTGTCGATCACGCAATGAATCCGTCAAGCTACACAGGTCGGTTCGTGCAACCGACCTGTGTAGCTTGACGGATTCAAAACGTACTTAATATTATAATCAAGTTAAGTTAACCAACAATTTTATTAAATCGACATTAAGAGCGCTTATTCTAAAAGTAGGCAACGTTGCAAATAGCTGTCAAATATTTACCTGTTTGATTAATTTGGCAATATTTCTGTATGGAAATATAAAATGTGGCTAACTAGTAAACTAAAATATTGATTATGAAATGCAATAATTAATATCGTAACACTGAATATTTAGTTTTAGATGTAAAAAAAGTATTTGGAAACTTTGCAAATGCCTTTTTTACACCTAAAAGGGTTACAACATCAAATTCAGTGTTATAATTGTATATGTATACTAGTTCACTAGTTAGCCAAATTTCTTATTTCCATACTAATCAAAACAGGTAATTAATTGACAGCTATTTACGACGTTACCAACCTTTTGGATCAACGCTCTTAATGTTATAATCAAGTTAATTAAGTGAACCAATCATTTTATTAAATCGACATTAAGAACAACCAAAACATCAAGTTTTGCTACGGAAATTACACTTTCTATTACACGTCTTAGAAGAACGGAAACTAAATGTCAGATTACATACATTTATTATTTACATCCGCTGTACGTGGGCCATAACTCAGTATTACATACTCCATAGTATGTGAATAATTAATAATCATTTCATATAGAGCAGTGGTAACCCAGTGGTAACAGTGGAAACAGTGGAAACCTGAATTTGGATGCAGTTTACATTCTGCAATAAATTGATTTCATCCAAACAGCCGGGTAATCGCGTAACACACTTCTAATAGCAAAGCATGGCATTTTGACAATAGGGATAGTGAAAAAATAATAATTTGTGTGTCAGGTAGTCTATTAAAAAATATTAGACACGCATTTTTTTGTTTTTTTATTTAGGACGTCACGAGTATGTACCTAGATTTAATACTTACTTGTGACGTAGCGACCCCCATTCCCGAACTTTAATGCGTTTTATCTAAGTCAATTTTTATTATTATTACGATAAAGCAAAAAATATGTGTCTAATATTTTTTTATTATCTGACTGACGGACTAAACAGGATTTCTTTCTTTTGACCCAGGCATCATCTCTATACAACATTTATTGCGTGATTTACGTTGTCGAGCAGGTGAATTTTTCAAACGTATGAAGCTATTTCCTTCAAAATCGGATTGTGATCGAAAATGTGTAATGCGGGATCCTGCCGTTTTGCCGAAAAGATTTTGCCAAATTTTCATTACCCAAACAAATTTTAGCAACCTTTTTTTATACCAATGTAATATTTGGAATAATTTTAGTACGCACATTTTCATTTGGTCAAATGTTTACTTGGCAGATTGTTACCAAGGATAATGTCATTAAGGCTTTTGGTCTTTAATCAAATGATTTATTACAGCAAACAATATTTAGACAATAAACGTTTAGTCAAATGATTTGTTATGACAAAAAATATAAAGGCAAAAATAAGATTTTTTTGGGAATTTGTTTGTTAAATTTGATGTCATTTGCGTATTTCTTTGTAAGCTTATGTGCTTGAAATTGTCTGAAACAAGTCAAATTTATGGTTACTAGACATTAGGTTATTTATGGAACTAGTTACAGTAGGTTATTAATTTTAAAAAAATGGTTAGGTTAGGTTAAAACTGTGACCACCTACGCACGAGCCGAGCGAGCGAAGCGAGCGGTGCCGCGGCAGCGGCCGGCGAGTGCCAGAATAGACTAGATTATATAGAAAAAAATATGGAAAAAAGAGATTATTTTTAGGAGGCTATCGAGAGAAAAAATATTTGGCTTATTTAATTTTGCGTAAAATATGTTATACCAACAAATATTTGACTAGATAAAAAATGGTAAAAGTACTAGTTGGTGAACAAGTTATTGTTCAAACGTTCACTTGCCAAACATAGGTTTTCGTAACAATTATTTGTAAAGAGATTTTTTGGTAAGTAATAATTTGGCAAATGAAATTATGCGAAAATTTGTTTGGGAAGTGATAATTTGGCAATTTCTTTTCGGTAAAACAAGGGAGACCCGTGTAATGCATTTGGAGTACTGCTCTAACCTAAAAAGGGTGAAAGAAAACATCGTGAAGGCATGCATCGCATGCATTGCCTCCTTCCCTTTATATGTGCCTCCCTGCTCACTCACGTTCGTGGGAGTCCCAACTCTATACTGGGTGTATTTGCAGATCGGGGGGAGTCCCCCATGCTTCGAAGATGGATGCGGCTTCATGTCGCAGTTTAATCTGTATTGTTTTGAATACTAACATTGGTTTTTTAAGTATATTGTTACTAACAAGAATATGGACCTGGTCTGAAATAAATGTTTAATAATAATAATAATTGCATGTCCTAGAATCAAAAAGTCGTGAGCACGACTGCTGACTGTAGCGTTCGATCAGTAGATCGGGAAAACTATTAGTACCTAGATTTTCCTTATGTGGGAAATTCTCAGTAGCCCAAGGTGTGCCCAGTTACGCTATTAGGTAGTTGAGACTAATTACATTTTCATAGTAGAATAGACCTCTGACGTAAAAGAACAAGGATAAAATACGGCATAAAAGTTTACGATATGATAGTAAATTGATATATTACATATTATTATGTTTACAACCTTGCCCTGTTTGAAATGAGTTATAACATGATATGTGCTTATCCCTTTACATATACCTGTCGTGATGCCGTGACGTCATAATTCGATGATGTACTGGTTCAATTCTCACGCCCTAAACGTATGTTGTGTAATTACGATATGAGTACTTACAGTAGACGGACGCACGGACGCGGAGAGCGCCGAACATCTCTCATCTTTATGAAGCGAAGTAACAGACCCCACCAACTTGTCTTGTGAGTTTAATGATCGAAACACAAGTCACTAGTTTGTTACTTTATCTTAATAGAGAATGGGTGTTTTAAAAGACTATATTTATGGGCGACGGGACAATCTTCTTTCTTGCCCACATATTTTTTTAACCACAATAAAAAAAAGTATGCCAGGAAGACGACTATGAGAAGAAATAAAAAAGCATATCCTACTAATATTATAAATTAAATGTGTGTTGTATTATAATAATGTAGATTCGGATCTAGAAAGTTATCATGAAAATGCAATCTTCTATGATACAGGCCCAGACTCCAGACGCTTGCCAAGTCAGAATTCGCAATAATTAGTTCAGGGATTTGAGTTAACTGCACTGAAACTAATATCTCTTGACATGCCCTAGATACTAAATTCTATACAAATGTGTGTTTGGAAAGTTTGTGTTTGGATATTTGTATGTTTGTTACTCAATAGCGCAAAAACAGCTGAACGGATTTGGATGAAATATAGCACACAGATTGTTCATAGCCTGGATTAAGACATAGGATACTTGTATGCCAGTAGTACATTCTCGTGAGATAATTTCTAACCTCCACGCGGGCGAAGCCGCGGGTAAAAGCTAGTGTTTGAATCCAACCAAAGAAACGAACACAGAGCACTGCTACAAAATCTTTTGTACACAACTGCTCGCTATTCTACACATCCGTAAGTCCAACGCCCCGAGGCAGCTTTCATAAGCGTTACAGTTAGAAGCGATTATGTTAATAGCGTCTATTTCTATATGATTAGCATTTACTTCTATAATGTAACTACACGTAATTGGGACATGATAGTGTAAACAGACATTAGTTATAAACATTACGCTATTACAGGTGGAAGGGCAAACAGTTTAATATGGCGTTTAGTTCTGCAGACAGACGAACCTCCAATATGTCATGTATTAATTAGTACTTAATTATTATAGGTCTTATAAGGTTGAGGATAGGACCCAATATCAGCCATTTATTAAGGTAAACCTATGTTAAACGGTCGTCTCATATATCTCAAGACAAACGTTTTTTACCAGTGCGTGTTGCCAGTGATGACTTATGGTACTGAAACGTGGTCGCTCGCCATATCAGAAGGCTGAAAGTCACCCAAAACGCAATGGAGAGGGCTATGCTTGGAGTTTCCCTACGTGATCCAATAAAAAATGATGAGATCCGCAGGAGAACCAAGGTACCCGACATAGCCCGAAGAATTACCAAACTTAAGTGGCAATGGGCAGGGCACATTGCTCGCAGAACGGATGACCGATGGGGTCGAAAGGTTCTGGAGTGGCGACCACGTACCGGAAGACGTAGCGTTGGAAGGCCTCCCACAAGATGGACCGATGACCTTGTGAAGGCCGCAGGAATCCGCTGGATGCGAAAAGCACAGAACCGGTCGAAGTGGCGGTGCTTGGGGGAGGCCTATGTCCAGCAGTGGACGTCTTTGGGCTGAAATGATGATGATGATGGTAAAAAATGGTGGAGGGCTAATAAACTCATAGCACGTTGATAGATGAACATCGGTGATGCTGTTTGTGAATTAGGAGTGTTATAGGTACACTGTTCGGGTCAGCATGATTCGGCATAACCGGGCGGCAAAATGTAATAGATATTTTGCCGCCCGGCTGTACAGAATCATGCCGATCCGAACAATTTTATAGCTTGCATTACAGATTTCTTCGTTTTAAAGTCAGTTTTATCTGAGATTCCCACCTCATTTAGCTTGACTATAATAAAAACATATAGCCTAAATGTAGCCAAAAAGAGCTTATGTTATGTCTGTTGTATGCTTTTCATGAATGATGGTGATGTAGGTATTTATGACCACCAGGGAAACAACTGCTATTAAACTGATCACATTTTACGATAAAAAATCCAATTTGGCGTCAATAACACATCATTAAAATTACAACCTACCCCAACACTTGGTGACCACTGCACGGTCACATAAGGGATCACATCAACACATCATTAACTACAACCTACCCCAACACTTCGTGACCACAGCATGGTCACATATGGGATCACTCAGCAACTAATAAAGATTGATGTGTCACTGATAAGGTTGTATGTGTTCATAGCACCTTGATACATCACGACACGACCACGCCTGTGACACTTTATATAAAGTTTCATGTTAGCAAGGTGTAGATCACGATTAAGGTACCTAGGTAACTTTAAAAAGAGTTGGCGTCAGTGTGGCTTCTTTGTCGATTTTCATGCTTTTTCCATGTTCATTTCTCAATAACTTGTTATTAAACTGTGTTTGCTCTCTCTAGAAGGGTTCATCAGCGTAACATACTTATAATGGCAAAACACTTTTATTTTGACAATTTAACAATTATAACGTTGTCAAGCAGACAATTTTTTCAAACTTACTCGTATAAAGTAAGTTATCCAAGTTTTAATTTAAGCAACATAGGTATCAGCTGATTTTAAACACAGTAATTAGCATGGCTTCACCCATTGTTTTTAACAGACAACTTAATCAACAACTCTAAAGCGTTAATTGGCGCGTTGCTGTCAACTCTGAGAGCTGTCACTGTCAAACTGTTACCAACTGACAGCCGATAGCAACGCCCCCTCGCGACGTGAGTAGAGATTAGCTTATCTTGATGTGAAATGACGGGGGACGCCTTAATAGTCGTATTAAAAAGTGTAATAGGATTAAATGTGACAAAACGCCTACGCAGATATGAAAGGGTTGGGCACTTTCTTATGAAGTACCTACCTATGTTGATCATCATCGGCATTCCGTTGATAAATTAAGACCATGAGTAGGTTCTGTAGGTAAGATATCCGGCGGATTATAAGTTTAAAACAATTGCCCTGCGTCTTGATTTTCATATTTCAATGATTCAATCCTCAGGAAGCCAGTCTGATTCGGCCATAACATTTCAAAACAATATATTTTATTTTGTTCTTTCTTTTTTTAAATCTGCTGTTCCATATATTTTGACCGCGCAGGTATTGCACTTTTCTATGAAACAGCTGATTAAAAAAAAAAACAACGAAAAATTTCAACGCAATGAGTTCAGAATCATGTACTGAATCCATGGTAACAGTTTTCGCGTCATGTCCTTGCCACCCTGTATAGCTTCTGCCGACCCCCACGGGAAGAAGGGGTGAGTTTATGAATGTATGTGTATGTCATATTTATTTTTAGACATGGCTTTTCAGTTTCATGATAAGAACCTAACTGTAACTAAGCAGTTCTTTTGAAAAACTGATAACTTAAGGGTCCTTGAAACGATCAATTTTACGTGATTGATACACATTTATGCGCAAATTGATCGTCTTCCAAATGCAATTGAAGTAATTAACGATATTATTACAAGTGCAATTGATTGCAATTTATCAATTGTAATTGATCGTTTCGAGGACTCTTTAGTCCAGTTCTAAGTTTTCAGTTTCTTAATAATTTTACCAGTAGTTGGAATAAAATTTGAAACACAAAAACTAGCTCATAGGTTAAGTTCGAGGTAAAGTAAGATTTCGTTTTGTAAGACACACATTCTTAGATAGATATATAGAAGACTCTTTATTAAGTACACCACCAAAATAACAGATAGGTATCACCCTGGTACTTTTCAAAACAGCAAGTGATTTAATTTCAAAACCTGTATTTTTACCATTATTGAGCCAAGTAGTAAGTCGCTTAAACACCTAGTTCCAGTTCATTTCTGCTTTCCTGGTAGTTTTAGTAAATAAACTATTAAGACAGTTGAATTTTAAAACGTCTATCGATATCATTTATTACGAATCCTTCATGCTCTTCTCTATTTTTCATCGTTGGTGCATTTCGAGGAATACTTTTGGTGCGCTTCATTTGGTGCGTTTCAAAATTGCTGCACTTCAAGGAATACCCCGTAACCCTCGGTCCCTACTGTAGGGATTTAAAAACCTGGCGTGATGCGCCTGCAGAAAAAGAGGTTTTTTACTCGATGCGATCTTTGTTCCCGCATGACTAAAGTATTCTTATTTAGTGGTGGTTAATAAAACGTATAGCGCCAAAACATAACACGATATGTGTACAAAGCATCTAGCGTTTGCTATATAGACTATGAGTTCGCGCTAGAAATATATTACTTCAACAAACTAAACGTCTAAAAGTCTAAACGTGCACAGCGGAGTCAGAACAGGATAGCAATAAAGATTTATAGTCTGGCACAGCGCGTTGGGTGAACTTGAGCGGCAGTCGGCCCGCGTCGTCTGTTATTCTGCAAAATAAATTCTCAAAATTTAACAATAATTTTGATACAAGTAAATCGAATTTGACAATCGCGACTCCACACGTGATACCTAACCACGTGAATCTTTTTAGAGCCAGAGGGGCGCAGGGGGCGCGGTCTCGACGTGTTTTATATGGAATTTTTCACTTTTTGTATGGAAAATAAGAAAAGATATTACCTACATGTAGAGTGTAAGGGGTTTAAGGGCTTTAAAAAGGGGGTCGAAATTTTCATTATTTTTGCGATTGGACACACCGTTTTCGAGATATAAGCAAAAGAAAACAAAAAGAAACAGTACTGTTTTTGTTTTACAGTTCGAGGTGTTGGTGTGAATTTAAAGTTCATAACAACCAATTTTATGCCACACGTTTTTTTTTTAAATCGCGATTTGAAATAGTCAATTAAATTTTTTACACTTTTCACCTAAATGTTCATTGATTTTGAACGCTTCATGAGAAAAATATTATATTCTTTCGTGTACAGCGTGTTGTGAGATAACATTCACCGCGCAACATCAAGTCCATCTAGCGTGTTGGCAAATAAAATGATAACGTCTCTGCCTTGAGACTGCGGACGAGTTTTGTAACAACGTGTTATAATGATAGCGTATAAAATAACGCGTTAGAAAAATATATTTCATAGTCTATAACACGTCTATAGTTTCTAGCGGCTTTGAACATCACTATTCTTATTGCCACAAAACGTATTCGTGGTATTAGCAACTACGCCAGAATACTACAACATTTAGGCAAACGCATGTAGGCTACATAATACAGTCATATTTAGTGTCATAATCTAGTTACACTGGAAGCCGACCCAGTTGCTAAAGGCTAGATACACACTGACTGACACTAATCATAATTTAAACACACAACTCAATTCATATAATTTGATCGAATCAACGTATCGAGTAGTTGACAGGAACACGTCAAGTCGAATCGATTCAAATCGATAGCAATCATCTTAATTGGAAGCAACTCCAATAAGCTGTTTACTCGATGAAGGAAAACTTGATGTTTGTAGGTATAACCTATTAATTCTATAATAATTCATAGTCATTATGTAATTACCTAGAAAACTATAATAAATGCGAAAGTGTTTATGCCTGTTGTTTGTTACGTTTTCATGGCTAAACTGCTGAACCTATATTGATGAAATTTAAAGAAAGAATAACGTTTATTTGGACACAGTTCGTGAAAACAAAATACAAATAAGAAAATAAAAAGTGAAAATAATGTTTTAACAAATTGTTGTTAAAACATTATTTTCACTTTTTATTTTGTTATTTGTATTTTGTGTGCCGTCAGACAGCATCTGTAATGAACCTTTTTTTGACTATTGAGTCAAAAAAAAGGTTCATTACAGATGCTGTCTGACGGTGGTTTTCTATTGAACCTTTACAGAATTTGGTGTAGCTTGAACCCAAAGGAAACGCATAGAACAACACACCTAACATGGTTATGTAATTTTACACAAACATTCTTTATGAATGTTTGTGTAAACTCACGGCTTTTTCTTATGAGGGCAGGCAGAAACCTCAGAACGCCACCTGCTACGATCCTTACATAGGCACTCCTTTTGCCTCGTTTACGTTCATACATCTGGTCATACACGCACGCCGATTGCGAGTACTACGCACCTGTCCTTTCTGAAGAACATTACCAATAAGGTTAGTAATGAAGTAATTTTACCTACACTTAATTACTATCCATTTGAGCTTCATCGGGTAAAAACTTCAAGAGATACAGCTCTGTGGGCTGTGACTGACAGACGGCATCGGGATCGTAAGTATTAGAGTTCCGTAGTACTCTTTGGGAAGGAAATTCTAAAAACGACCCCAAAAAATGTTCGTTTGTAAATTCTAATCTAATCCTTGTTTCCAATTCCTAAAATTTCCACTTTAAAGAAAATAAGCCTTAAATTAAATTGATTTCAGAATGACTAGTAGATACTATTGAAAAAGCCATTATATTTTTGAAAATGTAGTACAAACTGAACTTTGTATGTAAAACACTCGTTTGTTTACATGTTTGAAAACTAAATCGCGAACGCAGTGTAAGTACCAGGTACTTGCGAAAAAATCAGAAAGCCACACAGATGTAGTCGCGAGCAAAACGCTGGTCTTCAATAATGTTTTGGCCTTTGACCTTTAATTAAAAAAACTGTACAAATAAGTTTGATATCGTTCAAACATTGAAGTTAAATGTCATGACGAATTGCTTGCAGAGTTGATAGCAGTTTGTGGTTATTAGCGGGCAGAATACAACGCTATCTGTCAATCAGACAGGATTTTCACAGTAATTTTCTTTTGAATATTATCGACTAAACTCGCTTAGGCACACGGGCAATTTAAATTGCGCAATTCATGGCAATTGATAAACCATCTTGGTATACTGCTCGGTGTTGCCGAGACATCAAAATTGCCAAGAATTGCGCAGAGAGTTGTCCGTGTAAGTGCACTTTAAGAAATTGTGTGATACGTTATTTCATGGTATTCCGTGAATGTCTATAGAATCATATAGTGTGAGACAACTAGGTATTTAGCTCCATTTTAAATTGTGTTCGTTTGTATCCAAAGTCTGTCGTTTCATTTTAGTTGATGTTCTTTTGTTTATACTATTCAAAATATTAATTGGTTCTTTAAATTGTTTCAGGATTTATTGGAGCGAATATTTCGTCTATTCGACGCAGATTCGGTAGATCATTTAGATCAAAATGATTGGCTTGAATACCTGAAGGAACGTCTTACGTAAGTTACAAATATTTTTCTACACCTAATTTTACTGTGGTTACTTCATTATTCAGATACAGTTCATTTATATGGCCAAGGATTTTTTATAGTTTGTTCCATATTGTTATTATTATGTGGTTGATAGCGGTTATCTGGATACCGTGGAACAGGTTCTTATTTTCGTGTGAATAGTAACAAACTTAATTAAAATTATAAATACTTATATTATAATAAAAAACTTCAACGTTCCAACGCATTTGAAACAAGTTTGAACGCCATCTAGCGACGAGTCGACTAAACCACAATTTAAAATTTACATTCAACTTTGTTTACAGAGACGACAAACAGTTAGATTTCGTGGAGCAAGTAGAAAGTGTTGCATATGTTTTATGCGGGAACGGTGTGATAACTTTGGATACGTTTCAACTCATCCTAAAAAATAAAGTTGTAAGTACATTTTTGTTAACAGTGCCATCTATTAGCGAATAGTGTAACTAACTTGTGCTTGTAGTATTCACATAGCATAAGAGATGACGCTGTTTTAAATATTTTATAGCATATTTAATATACCAGCAAACAAAATAGTACAAACTAATTATTATTGTAGAAGAAAAGGGTAAAATGTGGGTAGCTTTTGCAAAATATTTATTCATTTATACCCTTATTATCAAAATTTTTGTGTTTCGCTGTTAAAGTTGTTTTCTTCAAATATTTTTGATTTTCAGGTAACAAACAAGTTCTTCAGGGTAGTGGACTCGGATGGTGACGGCTATACGACTGCTGACAAAATCATGGAGTTCTTATCTACAGTTACCAGTAGCAGGTATTCTTGGATTTTCAGTCTTATTAGAACTGCGGTATTGTAGGCCTCTGCTTTCTTGAAGTCATAGGCTAGATAACAGGTATAGACGTACTTAGGAACAGCCTGCCTATTACTACTGCATGTGTAGACTATTTATTTTCCCAATCGTGGTACATTCGTATGGCAAATAAATTAGCTACTTCCTGAGTCATATCATTTTGTAAAAGACGATTGGATTTAAGAAATTATGATGTGTAAAGAGTAACAACAACAGTTTAGTTAGTTAGCTCGTTTAACTAATTTAATGTTCAAAATCAAAATCTAAAGTCAATAGTATGCAAAATAATTTACATTATGCAACACAAAATATTACATTAAATTATTTTTCATTTATGTCAGCTAGCACACCAAAATATACTTACTAACAAAACTCCTACACTTTCCTTACCTACAATGTTAACTAGTCTGACAAATGAACTTTTATTTCAGACCTCGCGTTGGCTTCGATAAACACAGTGTGGACCGACTAGAGAAGCTGTTCCGAGCGACCGTCGGAGATGAGAAGGAGATCACCAGGGAACAGTTCCAGAAGATTGTTGTGTCTAAGAATGTGAGTAAATAAGTTCTGCTAACGGCCCGGGTATAGACAGCACTTGAAATAACCAGAGGTTCATTGTAGGTACTGTTATCAGCAAATGACTGGCTAAGACTAAGAACATCATTGATACGTACGATATAAACTTTATAGTCGAAGTTAAGTATTATGATTCGTAAAACTGTAATTTCAATAGCGGTCAAACCATGGTGTCCATACTATTGGTAGTGGAACCCAGAAATATTGCTTAAAAGCAAAAACAAGCACCAATAACAATTTCCTTCGCAAGACACACCACTTCTAATACATTTTTTCTCTATTTCCAGCCCTTCTTCACGGAGCGCGTGTTCCAAATCTTCGATGAAGACGACTCGGGTGCCATCTCTCTTCAGGAGTTCATCGCGGCGGTGCACCGCTTCGCTGGACAGACGCCGGAGGATAAGATACGGTTCCTGTTCAAGGTTTATGATTTAGATGGTAGGTTTGTTTTTGACATAATCTGTATTGCTGTTAAAATGGGTAAACAGCAATACAGATTCTTTAATCAATACACTTTTAATATAGATAGGTAACTAATTCAGAGTGAGAGTGAGTTTTGTTGAAATCAAATGACATACTGGCAAGAACCGATCAAATTGGAATCGAATACTCTTCATTAAACACACCATAAAAATTACAGATGAATTAATATTGAAATATTACAGAGGGTGACACAATGGGTGATACAAATTATATTGCAAACAGAGACTGTTGGCTGATTGTGACATCACGAATTGATTAATCATTTGTCGTCAATCGTAACATTATGTACGTTAAATTAGGCATTGCACTTGCACAGTATCACCCCAGAATGATACTGTTTTTATGGCTTTTCCTTATACATACCTATCCTATGATAAATAGGCAGTCGTTCCGTGTAAAATACTGGTATTCAGCTGCAGCGAGTATAGTTGGGAAAAGGCTAGGCAGATGATTTCCTATGACACATTATCCAAATGCTTTTACCAGTCAAACACCTAACCCACAGGCGACGGCCTTATTCAGCACCGCGAGCTAGCGCACGTGATGCGCGCGTGCATGGAAGAGAACGGCATGCAGTTTAGCGATGAGCAGTTACTGCACCTCACCAGCGCCATGTTTGAAGACGCGGACACTGAGCAACGCGGCGCCATTACGTATGAGGCGCTGAAAAAGCAGTTGGGGAACCATGATGGATTGTTGGAGAATTTGTCTATCAGGTGAGACTACCCTTAGTTAGTATTGCGCTGCAACTCAATAGCGCCATGTTTGAGGACGTGGACATAGAACAACTCAGCGCCATTACGTACGAGGCTATGAAGAAGCAGTTGGGGAACTATGAAGGGCTTTTGGAGAATTTGGCTATTAAGTACTTGCGTCTTCTCGTTTGCCAATCTTATTTAGCATATAAGATTGGCAAACGAGATTGATAATAGAATTCAATCAGAAGATCTTATCTGCAAGGAAATCCAATATAACGTTGTAACGTTCTAATTTATTGCTATGCATGGACGAACATCAAATTGATATCTACAATGCTAGATATCAACTTGATGTTCATCGATGCGTAGCAATAAATTCCTTTGTTCATCTTGATCATAAAAATAAAGGTACCTAGATTATGTACCTACTTAGATACAGCCAACAAAAGAGATACTTAAACTAGTAGCCAGACTTACCAAGAGCTAGTCCCTTTGTTGTAAGTGGGCTCAGGAGTCAAGTCATTGATTGAAATGAAAAGTTACGCTAAAATCAATCATGAATAACAAAACATTTAACTAATATTATAGAACTATCCCACGGTAACATACTACTGGGATAAAAAGTATCCTATGTCCTAATCCAGGTCATGGTCTACCCATGTGCCAAATTTCATCCAAATCCGTTTAGCCGTTTTAGCGTGAAAGTGCAACAAATAAACAACTTTTATAATGTTATAGTTAGGTTATGTTTAAACATACTCGTATAATTAGGATGTGGTTAATTGTGAATTAGGTCTGTCTAACATTTGACGTTCAAAACTACTGATTCTGAGTTTAATTTGAATTATGATTTTTGTTTTAACTTAATTAGAACGTTAAGTAACCTCTCTTTTTACAGCATAGACCGCTGGCTAGTTCCTCCGAAGCAGGACCCCAAGCCCGTCTCCTTCTCCCAGCGCCTGTGGAACCTCAAGCCGTACCAGCTGTCCCTGCCCTACTTCAGGAACAACTACGTGTTCCTCACGTACTTGGCGCTGTTCTTCATCGTCAACGCTGGCTTGTTCGTCACCAGGGTTGTGGAGTATAGGAAATTGAATGCTAATGGATTTGTTATATTTGCTAGGGCTTGTGGTAAGTGGAAGATTAATTATTTACCTTTTTTGGTATATGTAGTGAAATGTGGCTACCTACCGATGTTATATACGGTGCCTGCTGTTTTTACGTCAGCCACCAAGGGGAAACGGTAAATATCGATTTCCTACAGAGTTTAAAACTTTCAAGATTCCGGTCATCCGTAACTTTATTCTTATAATGAAGTATTTAATAACGATTGTTAATAACCAGGATGTTATAATTGGATGATTCTGGTGGGTATAGAGATACACCTATTCCTCGGGGTGTGAGAAACTCAAAAATGGCTGACCATCAAATATATTATACAGAAAATGATTCAAGTGATTTCCTGTTATAAATAGCTTCATTCAGGTACCAAATAATATTATAGGTAGGGGCTTATTCGCAAAAAATTACTTCATGACATCTTAAACCTCGGGATGGGACTGAACAAACTAATCTGTTATTCCACTAATACTTGATCCATTCCTCGTTCCAGGTCAATGTCTAAACTTCACCTGTTCCTGGGTCCTAGTACTGATGTTACGTCACTGCCTCACAGAGCTGCGTGTCCGCGGGTTCAGCTCCTACCTGCCTTTAGACCATCACATATACCTACACAAACTGACTGGAGTGTTGATAGTAGTGTATAGCGCTGTCCACACTGTCATGCATTTGTGTAATTTTAGTAAGTATTACCTATCCTACAATTATTTTTACATGTACATTTTATGTATAATAAAAATCGTATAGTATAGTATACGATTTTTATTATACATAAAATATACATGTACTACCAAATTATTAAGTCACAAATCGAGTGCACGAAGGGATTTCCTATCGGCAAATGAGGAACTTCCTCTCAAACTTTCATCCCCAATTTAATGCCTTAGGGATGAATTTTCGTAAATCCTTCCTTATTAGTGCTCACTCACGTTATAATAATACGTATAAGGAATTCTTGTGCAAAATTTTATAGTTTTAGACCTATCGGCTGTGCGTTGTTTGTCAGTGAATTTAAGAATTTTTATTTATACAAGTTTTCCACAAAAAAGACATAAAAATAAAAATAAACTTTATAGCTATTTTTGTTACAAAGGGTTGTACAAACTAGGCAAGCCTGTATCTTGAGCACCAATATGGAGGGTTTATCATTTAAAACTTTATTTTTTAAATATGTTTGGTAAATAAAAGTAAAAAAGGGTTTCTTCATTATGACAAAAAAAAAAGCTAATTAAAAATCTAAGAATCAAAATTAAAATTAAAGAAAACATAACAAACAAATCTAGAATAAAAATAAAATAATAATAAAACTAGAAAAAACGCTATTATGTGAAAGATTGTAAGTACTTGTCTTGTTCAACGCGTGTCTAATGGCAGTTTTCCGTCAAATCCATACATAAATGCCTAAATGCCACGTTTAAGTCGTTTATCGTCATCAGATAAACACGATTATTGTGGTAGTAAGGTCTATTTTAAAACCTCAGGATTACGCATTAACCATTAAATAAATAAAAATGTGTGAATCTGACCGAAAATTATACGGAGTTTTTAAAACATGGTCTATTAAAATAAGTCCGTTTGAGAAACCAGTTTTAATTTTTATACACTTTAATTTCTTTATCATCGGCCAATAAAATGCAAAAAGAGATGTCTGCCGAAACCAGGGATTGAACCAGGGACCTTTAGATCTTCAGTCTAACGCTCTCCCAACTGAGCTATTTCGGCTGTGATTTCAGTGGTAAAATTATAACTCGTTACCTACTAACCTGTTGAGAATTTCTATGACAAGTGCTTATCGCAATGAGGTGTTTGTGATTCTCGGGAAGTTTCAGTGAATATTGAACATGAAGCAATCGTGAATTCGTGGGCGTCAAACGTCTCTTTTGGGGATTCGGGAAAAAAGTAGGAAACCGTTAGTTAATAACGGAGGTTTGACGTTGGTATGCGAACGAGGTCACGGGCATTGACTTATAAATAGATACCATTTATCATGATAAAGGTGCGTCTCCACTGTAGCCGTTTGATTGCGAGCCGTTGAAAGTGAACAATTATTTGGTGAGTCGTGATCGATCGCAATGGCTGCTCATTGCGAAAATTCAAGTGGCAGCTTTTCTTCCCAATAAATAATCTCAAGGCAAACCAGTGGTGTTCGTTAGACGTCCTCACCGAGAAAAAATAAATTGAACTAATGGCTAATGGCAACGCGACGACGCACAGTGGAAAAAAAATGACTTTTTTTGTTTAAAAATCTGCCTACACCACAATTTTTGACGTATCTCTGCCATTTTTTTTATACACTTTGGTGTCACTGCCATTTTTCCTTAAAAGTCAATACCATAACCTCAAAAAAGCAGGAAATGAAGCAAAAAACAATTTCTAAAAAAAAATATTTTAATAAAAATCAGTTTCCTGGGGTTTTACAGGTCCCTCCAGGTCATGAATTTATTGTCTGTTTATAAAAAATTAAAATGGCGGATACAAAAAGGTGGCCCAAAAAAAATTGATTCATTTCCCGATTTTTAAAAGAAAATTATTAAAAAAGAAATTTCGATTTCGGAAAAGTGGCGGTGACACACCAAAGGGTGTTTATCTCAGGAGTGTATAAAAAAAAATGGCACTGATACGTCAAAAATTGTGGTGTAGGCAGATTTTTGAACAAAAAAACGTCTTTTTTTTCCACTGTGCGACGGCGCGACGCGACGACAGCGCGACGCGACTTGTAGAACAATTCCGTGAAGTTTTCATAGAAATTGTTTCACCTGGGTCACGTCGCACCTTTATATTTAATTTATTTATTTAACTCATACACAATGATCCATATTTTTGTTAGTGGAAATACTTAAGAATTATGTTAGTATTCAAATAAACACCACAATCACACTATCATTACTAAGATCAAAATATCAGACTCTAAATTACTAAAATGTTTAAAATTATCAATATATTACAAATAAAATTAAAAATTCATTAAAATCTTTTAATTAAATCATAAAAGCACAAAATAAATACATCAATAATTTTGTCAAGCGGTTTATAACCTACATTTTTTTTAACAAAAACCCTATTTTTTTCAGGTCTTGTGGTCGTCCACGACCCAGTCCTCAATAAGGCTAACTACACACTGTCAGAGTGGCTGCTCACAGAGAAGCCCGGCTTGTTTGGGATGATCGGCGGCTGCGCTAACCCAACGGGTATAGCGTTGGCCGTGATACTGCTTGTCATGTTCGTGTGCAGCCAGCCTTTTATTAGAAGGGGAGGGAGTTTTGAGGTAAGGAAAAGACTGTTTTTAGGCCAAGTAAATATTATTTTGATGTTTTTTTGCAGCAGAGATTTTACGTAAGTACTCAAGATTCCTTAAAACCTCAGCTCAAATTCACTCTTTGTCTCGCTCGCACACTACTGCTCGCGGACTGAGTGAGAGCGAGACTGAGCGGCGGGGAGAAGGCTCCAAGGCGCCGATAGTTTAGGTAATTTCTTTTTATGGTGAATATAACGGTGGTTATAAAAGAAAACATAGTATCTGCTTTATATTTAGTTAAGTTATTATGCAAGTTTCATGATCTAATTTGAAGTATTTTTTTAATCATCATCATCATCAGCCTATAATGTTTCCACTGCTGGGACACAGGCCTCCTCTCTGTGAGAGGGAGTGGGCCGTAATCCACCACGCGGGCCCAGTGCGGGTTGGTAGATGTCACATGTCTTCGAATTTTCGGTTCTAGGACATGCCGGTTTCCTCACGATGTTTTCCTTCACCGTTTTGAGAGCAGTGGTGATGAAATAATTTACACAAAGTAAAGCGCCTGTCTGGGTTCGAACCTACGACCTACAACTCGTAAGTCGCGGCCGTTACCACTGGGCCACCACTGCTCTATTTTTTGAATACTAGCGGTTTATTGTTCGGTTTGGAGATTTTTTTGGAATCGTGTTTTCGGCAATTCTCAACTTTACCATAAATTTATTTCAAAATTAAATCGAAAATACTGTTTCGATTTAACGGATGATCATGATCATGCTGCAGTTTTCCGTAAGGGCCAAATTATGTTTTATCATTATGAGTACTTGACATTAATTTTGGTGCATGAGTGTAGCAAGACACGACACGAACCAAAATCCTAACTAATATTACAAATGCGAAAGTGTGTTTGTTTGTCACGTTGTTACGCTTTCACGCTAAAACCGCTGAATGGATTTTGGTGAAATTTGGCGCATAGGTAGACCACCAACTTGGGTTAGGACTTATGATACTTTTTGCCCCAATATTCCCTCGGGATCGAGACTTATGCGGGTGAAACCGCTCAGCTAGTGTTGAATAAATGTTAAAATCAATAATGTATCATTCGTAGATGTCATCGTGCCCAAACGTAAGTACCTAAAACGTTCTTAATTTTCTTTGTAAACAACGTCAAATCAGTGCACCATCTTTCTGCACTTGTTCTATATGGTACGTGGGGTTGGCGCACCACGTTTTCTTCTTTCACTCTCCCCTGTCAACCGTCACGCTATCATTCACTCCCTTCTCTTTCATATCATTCCTCACACAATCCTTCCATCTTTTCTTTGGCCTTCCTCTCCCGCTCCATCCATCAACATGTTTTAAAATCCCAAAGCATATTTCTAACACCAAATCCACCATTTCAGTTAGCATAACAACCATAATAAGCTCCGTTTAAACCTTACTCTGTATATTCCCAGATATTCTACTGGACCCACCTCCTGTACGTGCCCTTCTGGCTCCTCCTGCTGCTGCACGCGCCCAACTTCTGGAAGTGGTTCGTGGTGCCCGGGACTGTGTACCTGGGTGAGAGGATCATGAGACTAGCTTGGATGAGGTGGGTTTCTACCTAACTATTGTGTTTAGTGAGTAAAGTGCAAATCGTATTTGAAGGGTACAGGGAAAGAAGGATCATTGTCAATTTTTTTCAATATTCAAATAACAATGCCATCTAGTAGAAAACCTACTGAACTATTAGGCCCTGTAACCCGAAAACGAATAAAAAGATCAGTTTACACACAAGAGCCTTTAAAAGCTAGTAGGTATGGATGTAGGAAAGAAAAGTCGTAGTCACCTCTGTTGTTTTAAAAAGATCATTGTCTATGGACTTTGATCTTTTTTTGCTTGACGTTTCGTCCGGTCAGGCAAGTGACAATTTTAAATAGTAACCGTGGAATTTCTTGCCGACTCTTCTCCGTAGGCAAAACCCATTGGAACCGTGCACCTAGCTTCTGACGTGTCATAATAAGTGCCCTTGTAGGTTTCTGTGAAATAAAACCATTTTAATTTGAAAGTGTATAGAACTTTATAGGTGCACAGCAGTGGGCCTAGCCAAGTTTGATCATGTTTGATGCAGACTATTAATGGAAAATAAAAGAAAACATTATTATTGAAAATTGGTTACGGGAAAATGTGTGGTACCTATTCAAAAGGGAGTATCTTCCGAAAATACAGACAATACTAAGTTTATTTTTCCCTTTGAGCGGATTTAATAGATTTTTACAAATTATGGTTTGGTGGTATTCCGTGAATAGCTAAAAATGGTCTTAGATACTGAAAAAATACGGAAAGGAAAAAAACTTTTCCTGTGTAGAGACTTGTGTACGGTTTATGTTGATATGTATGTTCATGGAAAGTGTTAAGTTAGAAAAATTTTTAAAAATCTACTATCAATAAGTAAATATTTGTGATTCTAGGTCAGAGCGCGGCAAGACCTACATCTCTTCTGGCATTCTGCTCCCGTCTCGCGTCACCCACCTCGTGGTGAAACGTCCCCCTCTGTTCCACTTCCACGCGGGTGACTACTTGTTCGTAAACATACCTGCTATAGCCACGTATGAGTGGCATCCTTTTACTATTAGCAGTGCACCGGAGCAAGAAGGTTAGTATTTTTTATTATTTTTGTTCGCATTAAATACCAATTAAAGGAGATTCTCGTTGCCCTGGGTGTTCTGGCAAAATGTATGTGAGACCAGCAACTTAAATAAACTGGCAGAATGATGATACTTGGCATACAATATGTTTGTTATATTTGCCGGGTCCGAGTCCATATGCTCGCAGGGCACTTAAGCTCTTGTAACACTGGCTAGGCTAGCTGGACCGTTTACAAAGGTGGTTGCCACTACTATGCCTTCATCTCCAAACGTGAATATAGCACTGTACTGACGGCACTTAGACAAAAGACAAATTAATCAGCTATGGTTCTTTCTATGCTCCTCCTTCAGCTAGTAATTCTTTTAAGCTAAATCAAAGAAGGTTCATCGTTTTGTTTCCTATTTCAGACTACATTTGGCTTCACATCCGCGGCGTGGGTCAATGGACCAACCGTCTGTATTCGTACTTTGAGAGAGAGCAGGCGAGACTGCACGGTGAAGAACTGCCGGCTATTGAGAGTGGACACGAGTAAGTACAACAAGCAATTAATGTGGTATTTTATTGGATTACCTCATTGAAGAAATATGGATTTTCTGTACATAACATAAATTAAAGTCGTTGTTTTTCGTATCTGCTGTATGACCACGTTGTTTTTCTAAATTTCGCAACGAATTTTGATACCGTTTTCACCATCATTAACTTTATTTTATTTGAAATTTCTGGAATATTTTTGTGTAGGTACAAAATACATTAATATTAAACTTACATAATTACAATAACAATTATAGTTGGAGGAGGCTTTTACCACCTCAGGCGGTCATTACATAGATTTTTTTTTGTTAAATTGAAGATAACACGTACGCAACACTAACAAATATAAAGTTAAGATTTTTGTTCATTAATAACACACTAACATACTTAATACTCTTAGTACACTGATGGGTTTCATGCTCTTATAAGGAAGCAGTGTGCGTCGCTGCTGAGTCGTGTTAGGTCCAGTAGCAATAGTATAATAAGCGTGTTCGCGGACAGGTGGGACACTCCACTGCTGCGCTACGGGATACGTTTGCATACTGCACTGTGAGCAGTGGACAGTTCCTCCCAGTCTTATTGTATGTAACTGTGTCCTTAACTGTTTTTTATTTTGTGTATGTTGTTTTGTTTTGTTTTTATTTTGATGTGAATTAGTTGTTTATAAGATGTGTGTGTCGAAATATGGATGTTTTCGGAATTAAATGATTTTATTATATTATATTAGTGTAAAAACCTCATGGATATAGTTGTAAGGAATTAATTAAACCTTTATTTTTTATAATTATAATGACAAAATCTCAATGTTTTGGCAAGTTATAAAAAACGTGCGAAGCAAGGGGCGAGTCGCTAGTCACACTAATATTATAAAGGCGAAAGTTTGTGAGTGTGTGTGTATGTTTGTCTCTTCTTACCGCAAAAACTGCTAAACAGATTTGGATGCAATTTGGCACACAGATAGTTTATAACCTGGATTAACACATAGGATATTTTTTATCCCGATATTCCCAAGGGATCGAGACTTCTGCAGGTGAAACCGCGGGGCGCAGCTAGTATTTTATAAAGCAACAACATTATATTATTTAAAAAACGTGCTATATTTGGGATGTGCATTAGGTGATGTGTATTAGCTAAGGCAGCGTTCCTGAAAGCGGCCTAAAAAAAGGAAAGATTCAGCAGGGAAATCAGTGCTTGTAATCTGTGACATTAACCTTTCTTCACATCCCAACGCTTAAAAATTACTGTCACATAAGCGGAGGGCCATGAACACGTAAACGTTTATTTGAACGATTTTCGTCTCAAAAATACAACTATTCAAAACTTTTTTTTTTTTGCGACGAGCTCAATAATTATCACTTATAGACATTTTAAAACTAAGTAAATATTATGTGCGAGCATTCTCAATTTTAAAATTGTTCGATTAATTTTACGTTCTCGCGTTACGTTTACTGCGCGCGTTCATGCTAGGCCCAAAGGAAATCATTCTCGAACATGATTTATTTCAATTCTTCAAAAGACTAAAACCAACTTTGGAGACATCAATCTCTCACTTTATCCTCTTCTTTTTAGGAAACTAGCGCGCTCCATATCCAGTCAGAGTAAGAAGAGTAGCAAGAGTTCCATCGCCAGCCCTAAGAAGCGTTCCGTAGACTTCTCTCCGAGGTTGAGTTACACCAACGACGCGTACGTAGGAGATGACGGGAATGGGGATGTTAAACAGATTGAAGGTGTGTAGCGATGCTTTTGGCAGTAGATAACAATAATGTTACTTACTTTTTAACCTCCTCCGTCTAAACGTGCTGGGGAAGGACCACATGGTTGCTGGTGTAAAGAAGTAAGTTGTTGGGTAGGAATCCTCTATATTTCCCGGAGACTAACATTAACCATTTTAACACGCCAGTAGCCTGCAATTACGAATCCAAAGTACTGTCGTTTATCGATAGATGTGATTTTGACATCGTGGGTAACTTTGTAGCTGGCAAGGGTATTTTTCCCGTTTGTTTTTTTTAATAGAAATATTTCTCTTAGGATAGATGATCTTATCTAATAATAAAATAATTACAGTTTTAACATTATTCAATTACAAAAAAAGAAATTTCAATCCTAAACTTTCTTAATTTTCAGCACCAAAGTCACCAACAAAGATATCTTACAATCCTTCCCTACTGCTGGCACCCGCCAGAACGTTAGAGAAGTCGCGTTCCATGCCCGATGTGCAGAAGAACGTGAAGAAACGACAGCGGTTGATGGTGTAAGTTTAAAGTTATTTGTGGCTTTTGTGAGAACTTGGCTTGCAGCACTGTCGTGTATCTGAACGTTCTAAAAATTGGTATGATAGTAGATAATAATTAATTGATTCAGGCGTGACCTTGCGGAAATCCATTATAAAATACAATAGACGTGGATATATTTAGTAACTTGTTCCGCTTAGCTATTTCTAAAGAGCCATTTAAAACTCCTGAAACGCCTAAAATTCAATCAATCAATCAATCAATATTTTTTTTATTTTTTATAAGGATAATATCCCAATACGGCTAGTGGTTTCTTATGTTGGTGCACCAGCATATAATTTGTCAAAACATTTGAACTGTTTATTGAAGTCTAGATCAAATTATAAACCAAAGTTTAGTCTTAAAAATAGTTTACAGTTAATAGAGAAAGTTAAGGATATTGATTTGCCAACTAGTGCAAAATTATTATCATTAGATGTTAAAAGTTTATTCACAAACGTTCCATATGAGGAGTGTTTACAGATACTAGAAGATATTTTTGAGAAACAGCGAATCCATCCGTGAGATTAATGAATTATTATTTTTGACCAACATTTGTATGGAACAAAATTATTTTAGGTTCAAAAATCAATATTACAAACAAAAAGAAGGTTTAGCCATGGGTTCTCCACTCAGCCTACTTATGGCAGATATCTTCATGGACCATTTTGAAAATAAATACATTGTAGGACAGCCTCAAATTTTATATTATTACTGTTATGTTGACGACATAATTATGTGTTGGACAGGTACATTGCGTCAAATTGATGTTTTTGTTAATAAAATCAATAGTTTACATCCTAAAATAAAGTTTAAATTAGAATTAGAAGTTGACGGATCCCTTAACTTTTTAGATTTAACTATTACAAGAAAAAACAACAAACACGATTTTCAGATTTATAGAAAACCAACTTCTACAGATGTTACGATTCCTGCGTCATCTTGTCATCCGATTCAACATAAATTGGCAGCTTATCATAGTTTCACTCATAGATTAATGACAGTACCACTTTCACGAGATAATTATGACAGAGAACTTAACATTATTGATCATATAGCTGAGAGTAACGGATACAATAAGAAAATAGTTGATGATTTGATTCAAACGAAACGTCGCAACATAGTTCGTTCACTTTTGTATCCACTGCCTCCAGAAAAACCACATGAATATTTAGGTAGTTTGACATACTTAGGGTCAATTAGTGATAGGGTTTCAAAAACATTGTTTCGAAATGGATTAAGGGTAGCTTTTATAACAAATAATTCATTAGGACAGATTTGTAACGGAAAAGATCGATTAGAAAACCACAAAAAGACACGTGTATACAAGTTACATTGATCGCAGTGAAACTTGTAACACCTGTCTTTTTAATATTCTTGTATACACCTGTCTTCTAACACTTAATAGATACAGGTCATTCGTTAAATAATAATAACACTTTCGAAATTTTACACACATGTGATAAAGGTTTCAGAATGTCAATACTAGAGAGTTTAGAAATTGTCAAAAATATACAGGAAACATTTCACTATTGAACGAATTAAATACGAGTATGCCAAGATCACCTTTGCTGCGATTGTTCGTCCCTTATCGCACTGATAACGGCGACACTATATAAGTGGGTTTGACGGGCGATAAGGATCCCCCCCCCCCCGAACCTTGCTCGAAAACGAGGTGCCAGCAGTTGTTACAGCTGAGCACGTAGCTTTAAATACCCCGCATAATAATCATGATGAAAATATAAATTTGATCCAGCCTGTCCCTTCTTGCTGTCCTCCCATCAGCGATGCCCTAAGTCGAGGTCCGTACCCCACAGGGGGTGACCTTAGCGAGCATTCGCTTAATTTTAATTTAGAAGAAGTTCAAAAAGCTCCTGGCTGGAGGCTCTAAGTGTAGAAGCTTATGGCACCCACAGGAAAATCCGGTTATGCATCCAAGACCTTAGTGGTCAGTACTGCGAGAGGCCCTTTTAAAAAAAAAAAACACGATAAGGCTCAGTCTGCACTCAGCGCTCGGTGTGGCAACACGCCGTGTTCGAGTTCGCAACAAGTCCATCGTCATCCTGAGGATGCCTCGTTGAGAAGTGAAACACGTGTCGATTTCTTTCAGGAGTTTTTTATGGCTCTTTAGAAATAGCTAAGTGGAACAAGTTACTAAATATATCCACGTTTATTATTGTATTTTAAAGTAAATAATGTTAAAAATCGAAAAGGTACAAGAAAAACTAAAATAAAAAGAATTTATTTTTTAAGAAAGAAGAATTTATAAGTACACAACTCCACATTATTTTTTCCTCTATTTTAGTGAACGTCAAAATCCAGCCAAGTTCTTCACGTGAAAGGAAGGGTTAAGGCACCTGTTTGACCGCCAGCGATTAAGACGCTGATATATTTCAGCGGCCTTGACGGTTAGCTTGCGTGTTCTGTGCTGAGCTCACGCAACGATACGTACGTCCAACCAGCAATAGGACTCGCCCATCAAGGAGCGCTGGCCCAAATTAGACGCATTATTAATTTAATATCTGGATGACCGAGCTTTGCTCGTTTTTTTTTTTGAACGACATTTTCTAAAAAATGAAGCCGAGCTAGATCGATTTATTGCCCCCGAAACCCAATGCATACAAAATTTCATGAAAATGTTGGAGCCGTTTCCGAGATTCAGATTATATATTTATATACATATTTACAAGAATTGCTCGTTTAAAGGTATTAGATAGATTACATAAATCAAAAGGTATTTTAATAAAACATGTAGGTACACCAAAAGATAAATGATTAAATTATCTTTAAAATGTTGAAAGTTTCAGAAAAAATACGCTTGATAGTTTTTGCGTGATTCTCAGTTTTTTATCCGCGTTAGACATAACTTTACAAATTAATTTCACTATGCAAAATGCTATTATTTAACATATATTTTTTCCAAATCATTAACACTACTCGTTTAGACGTGATCTTCAGTATAAAATCATTAAAGATCGCTTAGTGCGAGTAGTGCTAGCAAATAAAAAATAAAACTAATTGGCGAGCAACGAGCAGCGAGCGCGCGACGGCACGAGCGATTACTCGCTGGTATGCGTGTGTACCAAGCGTGAGTCTCTCAGCGAGTGTTCTGCCCTCCAAGCGAGCGTCGCTGAGCGAGTACTCTTTTTTTGATAGCTCTTGTCGCTGCGACATACAAGTACTCACTGGCGGTGTGAACAGTCAGCGATCAACTATTAATTTATGTTCAGGACCCACAATCTTTTGTTCGTTTCTTGAGCGAGAAAATCGTCGATAGCTAGCTTCCTCGTCGGCGGTGGGACAGTGGCCTAAAGATAACACACCTAGTAAAATACCGGTTGCCTGTTTCTTCGTCATTATCATTGTATTTTTTTATTATTTTTAACTCATTTCTTTCCAGTCTCCGCGACTTCATGCGCTCAGAATCAGAGAGCAAGCTAGACGAGAGCTCGATGCTTCACGCTCGCAAGTCGTTCGGTCTCGCGTGCAAGATCCCGCAGAACAAGTCACTGGTGCACAGCTTCCGATACATGAGGACCAAGCCGACCATCATAGCGTTCAAGACGCCCAGTTTCGAAGAGAGGAGGAGGAGTAATGATAGTATCTTGACTCTTGGTAAGTAATTTTTTTAGGTATATGATTAAACTGGCTTCTGCCCGCAACTTCTGTCCACGTGGAACTCACCTATACCAAAAAACATATCCTAGGGCCCTCGTCAATAGTGTAGCTTTCTATCAGTGAAAGAATAAACAGGGTCAAATTAAATTAGCTAGCAAAATTCCACAGACGTGATGGATATCGATATTTCAACACAATAAAACAGATTTTATCAACTCACACTTCAAGTAAAAATACTACAGCAGTCATTGACCCCCAAAAAAAAACAAATCTTATTTATTTTTATTTTGTCATGTTTAAACTTTAAATATCGATACCCATCACGTATGCAGAGTTTCGATAGCTAATTTATTTGACCCGGTATATTAAAGTCCGATTATATTATTTGTAATCAAATCAAATCAATCAAATCAAATTATTTATTTGCTAGAATGCAGGTATACAAATAAGGTCGTGAAGAATTAAAGTTGAGCCCAAGATTCGACATGCAAAATATAAATGAATAAAATATGATGCTATAATAAAAAATAAGAACATAAACACAATTATCAGATAAAAATTAACAGTTCAATACAATTAAAATCAATTCAGTCAAAATGGAATTAATAAATACATAATAGTCAAATAAGATTAAAATGTCAAAATACAATTCCAATGTCAAAATACTATTCAAATTTCGAAAAATACTATTCACATGTCAAAATACAAATAAAATGTCAAACAAAATACAATAAAAAGTCATTTTAGTCGATATCATGAAAATGTTCAAAATTGAATTTATTTAATTACCAAAATTTCAAGGTCCATAATAATCGGTCATTTAGAAAGTCATTAATGGAGTAATAACATTTTTCCACCAGAAAAGCTTTATGTTTGAAATGTGTAATTTTTGAAATTTTATTTCGGTAATTTATTAAATATGATTGGTCCCATACAAATGACACTTTTTCTTAATAGTGCAGTTTTATAGCCACCTTCTTTTTCTCTGTAGGGCATCTCATAGCTGCTCTCTGAGGTCATGACTATTTAACCGGGCTTAGCCTAAGGTTTTATATTGGCTTCTTACGGGACCCTTTCTGGTGTCCGAGACCTTAGTGAATTACTTCGTATTTGTTTTAACAAATATTGCCATTTCCTTAATAAGTAATGACAGAAAGGGAAGAATTTTTAGAGTCAAACAAAGGCTTGCAACTATCTGTGAGTTTAAGACCGCACATCGCTCTTACACAGCGTTTCTCAGCTTTAAACATCTTATCTCTTAGGCTATAGTTATCCCAAAAAAATATTCCAAACCTCAAGACCGAGGCAATCAAACCATGGTAAGCTTTTAAAGCAGTTTTTGTGTCAACTTTTTTTGCCAAATTCCATAGGACATATGCTGCAGTGCTCAGCTTTTTGCACACTTCTTCGGCTTGAGGTTTCCTAGTTAGTTGATTGTCTATCATTATTCCCAAAAATTGCGCAGTTTTGACTACTTTGATATCTTCCCTATCATATTGTACGTTTACATTTGGTGGAATTGTACGCTGGTGGAAGTGCATTAACTAGTTTTTTGTAGGTTTATTACTAGGTTGTTCTTATCAAGCCAGCTTATAATATTTTTTAAAGTGCCATTAATGTCTTGTGCGTAACGAGTTATGTGCACATTTCACGAGTGCTGTACAGTCATCGGTAGATAAAACCATAGGGTGCTGTATGTGACGTTGCAGTTCGTTTATATACAGCAAAATAGGAGCGGCCCTAACACACTGCCCTGTGGTACACCGAATCTAAATATTCTGCCTTCAGATCGGTATTTCTTTTAACATTTTATTTTAAGGCAAATGCTGGATGTCTCTGTGTATTATGTGCGATTACTAAGGTAAGATTCTAAGAGATTCAGCACGTTTCCTCTAATACCGTATCTGTTAAGTTTATTTATAATATATTATGATTGACGCAGTCAAAAGCCTTTGTCATATATGTAAAGATGGCACAAATGGGTATTTTGTTACCTACGTTTATCAATATTTCATGTAATAAGTCATATACGGATGTATTAATGCTTTTATTTTTTTCTAATGCTCGCTTGTTCACTGCATCGGATTAGTACTTCCAGAGATTAGAGATTACCTCATACAAACAAATGCCTCTTTATAATTTTAGTTTGGATGTAGGTCGAAACTGAGAATGTAGGGTGGATAATATTTAGTAGTTATTTGGCTTTTCATATCGACGTTAGAAATTAGCTCAAACTTGAATTTTCATTGTATATCAAGACCTGCTGGATCAAAGAAATCAGTTGTAAGAAATCTAAGCTTAAGCTCTGAAACTGTAGTCATGTCCATTAATGAGAAGACCTTTCTAGCAAAATCAGCATATAATGTTTCCGCAACTGATACATAGGCCTCCTTTTTGTGAGAGGGAGTGGGCTGTAATGCACCGCGCGGGCCCAGTGCGGGTTGGTAGATGTCAAATATGTTCGAATTTTTGGTTCACGGGGACGTCAGTTTCCTCGCGATGTTTTCCTTCACCTTTTTTGAGAGCAGTGGTGATGAAGTAATTTACACAAAGTAAAACGCCTGTCTGGGTTTAAACCTACGACCTACAGCTCGTAAGTCACGACCATTAGATTACACTGGGCCACTACTGCTCTAAGAAGATCTCTCTATCTGAAGCAAAATCTTATGATAAACAGTTTGTTTGATAAATATCATAATATCAGACTATCATAAAACTTTGGAAATCTTACGAAGTGACTGAGATTTCACCATATTGTGCTTTCTGCGGGTGACAAGTGACAATCAGAGCACAACTTATCTTTTCAATAATTTGTTACAGGTAGGTATTTGTGAGCGAGAGGCTTTGCGACAAGCATTCACTTACAGCTTCTTCTTACAATGATAACATCTCTTCATGTTTTACAGCACGTCGCCGTTTATCAAAGAGTTTATCACCGGACAGAGATCTGGAGTCTATGCCGGAGAAGATCGTGGAGGTTGAGAACGATGGCTCAGAGGCCACGGATGACTTCGAGAGCAACTACCCCATTGGGAAGCCGTTGGAGGTAATTATCGTATCTTGTTTTTCTGATTGCCGAATTAAACCTCCTAAATAGCGTTGAAACCTTTTTGAATCATTCAGTTTTAAGATGGGTGTAAAATAGTAAACCTGACCCATATTATTTCCACTTTCTTCACCCTTTTTACATAATAAGTTAAACGTAAACTAAGATTGACTTGAATTCTTGTATGTTGTATTTTAGCTGTCTATAAGCGACGGCAACTTTCATTAGACCTGCCATTTGCTAACCGTTGCAGGGTGGTCCACTGGGTCACCACTGCTCTCAAAAAACACAATTTATACAGTAGTAACAAGTAGATAATACGTTAAAATTCCAGATCTACCTCGACGGTCCGTACGGCGCGGCCTCTTCCCACATCTTCCTCGCCGAACATGCTGCCCTGGTAGCGGCCGGTATAGGGGTGACTCCCTTCGCGTCCATCCTACAGGCCGTCATGTACCGCTACTGGAGCGCCAGGCAGGACTGCCCTAAGTGCGGACACACGTGGGCTTCAGACATGCCCAGGCATAATATGAATTTGAAGAAAGTAAGTCCGGTCTGACCTTCAAAACATGAAACGTTTTAACGTTCAAGCTCCGCGGTTTGACATTGACACTATCGACATTTTTCAGAATTTTTGTGTGAAACAGCCAACAGACGATATCATTATTTAGTTGTAAAAATTGTGATTTAAGCCGCGTGTATCAGCCGTGGACATTTGTACACGGGGGATTTACCGGCTTTCACTCTATGTATAATCGGTTGAAATACCTCAACCGGACTCCAATTAAGAAAAAGTGCCTGTAAATGGTTTAATTGAAATAAATGCTTTGAGTTTGAGTTTGAGAATGTTTTCGCGTGGATTGGCAATATAATCCTACTTTCCAGTTTCATTATTATACGAAGTACAAGCGAAACCTTAACAATAATTTGTATAATATCTACTAGTAGCTAGTAGGGAACCAGGAAATGTTATTGAAAGGTTTGTGTGAAAAGCTATTAAGTAGTGAAAATTAATAAAAAAAAAACAGAATTTATTTTTCACGTTGCAGGATTTTTTTTTTTTTTTTTTGTATATTGTTTTTATTTTTCCGGTTTTAGCTATGATGTAATAATGAGCAGTGGTCTGATAAATTACTATATTTCGAGGTCAATATTTTTACACAAGTGACAAGTCACCAGGTGCAAAAACATAAGCCGTAACTATATTAATTTGAATCGGCGACAGGCGTGTGCATTGTGCAACAGGCCAGTGCATACATATATGCGACCTCTTTCAATAAATATGACCAACCAAACAAAAAAAGAATCATCAAAATCAATTCATATTGGCGCAGTAATCGCGTAACAAACAAACAGTTGAATTGAAAACCTCCTACTTTTGGAAGTCGGTTAAAAAATAATCCCACTATAAATCCAAAAGAAACACTTTTCGTCTGGTTAATAACCTAGTAGCAGTAATAATAGTACTCGAGTTAGACTGCCCCATAAGACCACCAGTCCACCACACGCTCTAAAAGAGTCGCCTTCAGAAGTTTACTATATCCTATTCCTCCTTCTTCCTTCTTTTAGTCTATTCCTATTATCCTATAGATTTAAATGTTAATGACACTGTATGGTTGATCTTTGTACGAAGTAAACCACCTTCATTCCAGGTGGACTTCTTCTGGATAAACCGCGAGCAGCGTTCGTTCGAGTGGTTCGTCTCGCTCCTCTCCCAACTGGAGATAGAACAGGCCGAACTAGGAGGAGCTCTGGACCGGTTTCTAGACATGCACATGTACATCACCAGCGCGTTACAGAAGTCCGATATGAAGGCTGTAGGGCTACAGCTGGCATTGGATCTGTTGCATGAGAAGGTTGGTCTACTATTCTATGAATAACTTTTCGCTAGGTAAGGTTGGGTTAGGTTACATCCACATAGAGAGGGGCCGGATCTGGACGACAGTCAGTTCGGCTTTCGGCATGGGCGCTCCACTGTTGACGCAATAATTCGGGTGAGAGTCCTGGCGGAGGAAGCGGTATCCCGGGGCGGGGTGATGTTGGCGTTGTCCTTGGACATCTCCAACGCATTCAATACCCTGCTCTGGAGTTGTATTTGGGAGGCATTGCGGTACCATAGGGTGCCCCGCTATCTCCGCCACATTGTTGGGGCTTATTTAGCGGAAAGGTGTGTCACTTACAGGGGACGCGATGGTGGAGGTCAGCGCGATATGTCGTGCGTTGCTTCACAGGGCTCGGTCGTGGGCCCGCTCCTGTGGAACATCGGTTACGACTGGGTGCTGAGGGGCGAGTTCCATCCGGGAGTGGACCTGATGTGTTATGCGGACGACACGTTGGTTACGGCCTGGGGGAGCTCGTATAGGGAAGCAGCGTTGCTGGCGACGGCTGCGATCTCACAGGTAGTGGGTCGCATACGACGCCTGGGCCTTGAAGTGGCTCTCAATAAGTCGGAGGCCGTGGTCTTTCACGGCCCTCGGCGAGCGCCACCGCCAGGATCACAGGTCGCGGTTGCTGTCGAGTCCACCATGAAGTACCTTGGACTGGTGCTCGACAGCCGGTGGGACTTCGGCCCCACTTTCGACAACTGACGCCCAAGTTGATGGGCGCCGCGGGTGCGTTGTCGACGCCGCTTCCCAATCTGGGGTTGCCCGAGCACCGCCTGTAGGCGGTTGTACTTGGGGATCGTGCGATCCATGGCCCTGTACGGGGCCCCGGTGTGGGCTTCCGACCTGACGGCCGGCAGCATCGCAATACTGTGAAAACCACAGAGGGCGATGGTCGTCAGAGCTATCAGGGGTATCGCACGATCTCCTACGAGGCGGCTTGTGCACTGGCCGGATCTCCACCCTGGGACCTAGAAGCGAGAGCCTCGCTTCACTGCACCGGTGGCGCGAGGCGGCGCGAACGCGGGGAGGTGGACCGATGCAGCGTGAGATCGAGCTTCGTCGGTCTCAGCTCCGCGAGGTCCTGGTGACGGAATGGCGGGACAGGCTTCTGCGCCCTACTGCCGGCCTCGCTACCGTCTACGCGATCCGACCAATGCTCGACGAATGGCTTGGGAGGAGGCACAAACACAGGCATAAACAAGGAGCCGGACGCTCGGTGCCATCACTGCACCCACTGTCGGGAAGACACGGCGCAGCATACACTGGCAGAGTGTACCGCATTGGAGGAGCCGCGCCGTGTCCTTGTGTCTGAAGTCGGAGCCGACCTGGCGCTGCCGGCTGTCGCTCGTTCGATGGTTGGGAGCGCCGAGTCGTGGGATGCGGTGATCTCCTTCTCTTCCAGCCCCCCGTAAACAGATCCGGAGGGACGGTGAACTCGGGGACGTCCGCCGCCCCCCATCCAGCTGGACCCGAGGTGGTGGCGCGTAGTGTTCCACGCGCGCCCCTATTTAACGTCGCGGGGGGAGTCTCTACTCACTCCCCCCTCGGGCATTGAAGTGGCTCGCAAAAGCGGGCCGGCACCAGTCGGGGATCATGGAGGGCGCACTAGATCTCATGATCCAAGTGTGGGAAAGGAACCCCGGGGTGGTTTTTAGTCAGTAGGAGTCTGACAGACCCCTCCGTCCGCCCCCCAGGGCGGAGGACATCCATGAGGAATTTCCAAACCGGAACAAAAAAAAAAAAGGTTACATCCACATGTCACCAGTGAATTACAGAAGTCTTATATGAAAGCCGTACTTACCGCCTTCCGAATTACAAACTATTCTACTCCTCGATTGTATATTTTAACCTTATTATAGATTATTATCTTTCCACCAGCTGACCTTGCATAATTACCATCTTTTGTCAATTAACCTTTATACCTATATTTTCAGGAAAAACGCGATCTAATAACCGGCCTAAAGACCAGGACAAACGCCGGGCGTCCAAACTGGGACAAAGTGTTCAAGCAGCTACAGGAGCAGAACAAAGGCAAGGTGACCGTGTTCTACTGCGGGCCGCCACAGCTCGCCAAGATACTCAGGGTCAAGTGTGATCAATTTGGATTTGGATTTAGGAAGGAAGTCTTCTAGTGGGCGAAGTTTTAGATCAGAACCATCAGTTGAATGAAGGTTTATTCTCTGACATTGAAAGAGAGATTCCTTTCTTTACTAGTGTTATTTAAATGTTTGCTGTGTAAGGCATACCAATGACATTGTGAGAATGTATTTTCAACTGCTAAAAACTGTCAAACACCACGCAATAAATAAATACCACAAAAAAAAAATTTACAGGAAATAAGAGAATTTGTCGGAATGCTACCGTGCTACTAAAGTTATTAAAATGACATTCAATTTTAATAAAAAAGTCATAGGATTTTGTATATGGAAAAAAAAAAAATTATACTGGAACCATGACTTGACGTTATTAATCTGAGCTTGCATAACTGAGGAACACTCAGTTATGCAAGCTCAGATTAATAACGTCAAGTTATGGTTCCAGTATAAAAAAATTATTAAACGTTTTGATACTAATAAAATTCGATATTTGACTTATTCAATTTCCCACTTATTGATTAAAAAACTTTTATAATCAATTATATTTTAAAAGGACCACTTGCACAAAAAAACAATATTACCAACATCATTAATTCCTGGTCCTTTTTTTATAAAATTGTTATGTTTGCACGAATTGGCGGGGCCACTGCCATGCCCCGAGTAGGTACTCGGTAAGTAATAATTAAAATGGAAATAAGTACTTATAAGTTACATTAAGTGATGTTAGTTGTATAAATAATATTATAATTATTTTTAAATGTATCTATTATAAATAAGAATAAACTACATTTATTATTTAATTTACGTATAGTTACCACATTGTTAGTCATTGTTTAGAAACTATTTTGACATTATTATTACCTAATTAAACACAATTTATAAGAAACCATTTGATTTTCTTTTCGTAATATGAAAAAACTACTTTTTCTCGTTTTTTTACTTTTTTTCCGTTGTGTTTCCATAGACATAGAATTTTTTTTGACAACCTTTGGTTCACCCATACAATTATAATCACTATCAGACTAACTAGAGCAAGCTATTGCTGGTCCTAACCCTTTCATGGCACCACACTGCCACGAACGAAAAGATGATGTATTCTTGTGAAAATAAACTCTTGGTTTTTATTTGTTTAATATCGCGGGATGCCGGTCTTTTGGAAAGCATACGAGAGGCCGAAACCAACTCGTAGAGGTCCCTTAGATAATTTTAAATGGAATAAGGCACCACCAACCGACGATTATCCCAGTATGTACTATGCAATTGCATCCAAGGACAACCCCCGGTTGATGTAGGACAATTGTAGGATATGGAAACAAAGCTATTTGACTATGGATTTGGGTGGCTTAAGTTGGCTGGTGACCTGGAACTATGGAAGGACTATGGCCCCTGCCTGATCAATGTTTTAAATGTACACGGATAAAAAGGCAGGGGTGACCTGCACACTCAATAATGAGCCCCCGAAAACTGTCGCTAGTACATAATGTTGTAGTGACAAGAGGGCAACATGTCTTGAGGAGCTCGAAGAGTGGAGAGGTATTCCACGGCTTTCAGAACAATCCCAGAGCCCGGAAAATTGTCAAGATCCCTACGAGCACTTACTGGAATACTTCCTTCCTCTAAACACCTTTGCTCTTGCGAATCTCCACTCAAGCCAGCCAATTAAGGCAAGAAAGAGTTGGGAGCTCCGTTCCTCGTCAGTGTTCACTCCAACCGGCCAATAAAGGCAAGCCAGAGGTGAGGAACAAGACTTCTCCCGTAAGATAGGGTCTGTGGAGTCGCTACTGCCCAACAGCTCGCCACATGCTGCCCTGCGGGTTGATTTTTATTATTACTGTTTCTATTTATTTTCATTTAATATTACTAATTAGAAGAAATAATAAAAATAATTACAATCTACAAAATCCACTTGGTACAAGTCTTTACTACAGAAACGCGAACTGCAGCAACACAATTGTATAGTTGGCTAGCAGACCCATCAGACTCAGTTGTAACGCCACGTCTGCGTAGAACAGGCCACACACACGTATCTTGCTGAACGAAGCTCGATGTAACCGCAGCACGTTCTTGCACAGTTTCCTCTCGTCGTCTGTAACATTATTTTATAAAATATTCATAACTTAAGTTGGATGGTAATAGAGACGAAGAAAAAAAAAAGAAGGATGGATTGTGTGAGGATATACATAATATTTATTTGAATAAAAACTTGTTTTTATAAGAAGAAAATTGAAAGATAGAGTGACAAGGGAAAATGGAGGAAAAGAACGTGTTGCACCAACCCCAAGTAACATGGGACAAGGGTAGGAAGAGGATGATGGTTCATAGCTCAAATTGAGTCCTCTCCACGAATGATAAAACCCGCGAAATTTGTCTGTCTCTGTCACCTATGCAGTAACTTAGTGTTAATATTTTACCATCATCACTCTCCGTTATCCTAATTTATTTAGAGTTATCCGTCATCTCAATATTAACCCCATATCATCTTTCACTTCATCCATCCATCCTTCATCCACATTTTATACTCCAGTTTCCTCACAACATATACCTCATTAGTCTGCATCACATACCAGGCCAACTGACTTCCACTTAACTTTTCAGTCACTGACGCCAGTTCCAGTATACCTCTCAGGTACATATTCTGGCATTTATATACAGAGTGGCAGGAAAATTTTCAAAGCAGGGGTGTTATAATCATGTACTGAATCCATGGTAAAAGTTTTCGCGTCGATGTCCCTGCCACCCTGTATATATGTATATTATCATGGGAAGGGTATATATTATTTAATATCTTGTTAGGTTTCAATATATTAATACGTAATTGTTGGATATTGTACTGGCAACACCCAAAAATTCGATGTGTCAAGAGAAACGCGGGAACCTTGTTCTGGGTTGGGCGCTCGTGACGGTAAGACGTGCTTAGTGGCTGTGTCGGTAAAAAGATAGATTGGCATAGGATTGGTTGGAGATCTACTGTAAATTAAGGTAACCTATTAGTTTTATGGTAAATATTAGAATACGGATTGAATTGTGATATTATGTGGGGAATAGGAGATGTAATGGTATGGTGTAGAATATTGAATTTGATGTTGGTAAAGAAATATGAATGACTGACAAAATATCTTGGTGTTTTATATTATTTTCCATATCCCTGAAATATTGGAAATATGTAGTTTTATTAAACAGTTTTAGATAATGATTTTGGGGTAACGACTTTAAGATTCATTCGGGGATTAGTATTCATTTTGAGGTTAAATAATTATATTCAGAATTAAATTAGTTATTTTAGAGTTAGGATGGTTCTTATTTCAATCTACTGAATAAAATCTGAAATTCATTCATTCACTCAATCACTGACGGACAGCGCACAGCCTTAACTGCTGGAGCTAGAAGCATGAAATGGACAACAGTTCCTTATAATATAACGTGGTTTAGTACTGAGGAAAGATTTTTTAAAAATTCATCTAAAGGGGTTATACAGGGTATGAAAGTCTGATGAAGTTCGTCATTTTTGTCAATGGGAATTGTATAAATTATGCATAAAAGAAATTACCAGTGCAATTTGACTTCAAAATAACTGCGCAACAATCTCGAACATTATGTTCAGCTAAGTAGAATGTCTCGCACCGCTGCATGAACATCGTTTGCCACGTCAAGTTCTTAAACAACCAACACAAAAGCAAGAGTATTCCCAGAGTTGCTGAATGCTGTAACAAAATAAACATTTCGATTCAATTCAAAATATTTTATTTCACTTAGACCTACATGGGGATTTATAAAACGTCAGAAGCTAGGTACGCAGGCGAAGAATTTCGACGGTTACTCAGTAAAAAAATGGCTTTTACATTATTTTCAAATTAAATTACAGTGTGTTAATTAATGGCTATGGGAGGACAGTGTAGGCCTGTTAACAAGTACCAGATACTTAACAAAACTATAAAATGGTCAACATGTGTGATACGATCCTTCAAAGGGACCTTGCACACTACTTGATTTTAGATCTTCCAATTTCGTTAACTCATTGGGCAGCTATGTTAGAAGTGCATGACGCCCAGTTCGGGTTCAAGGCGGCAGTTTCTACGGAGAATGCCATCCTAAGCCTGAAACATACCGTCAAGTACTAAACCGCGAGGAGGACGCCGGTGTACGCGTGTTTCCTCGATTTGTCGAAAGCTTTCGATCTCGTCTCTTATGACGTGTTATGGGACAAGTTGAGGGGCACGGGTGTACCGGCGGAGTACACAACCTTCCTCAGATACTGGATGCTCACCAAAAAAATCGGGTAAGGTGGGTCGATACTCTGTCGGATGAATACCAAATGGAATGTGGTGGATGGCAGGGGGGGTTAAGCTCGTCCCTGTTATTTAATTTGTACATCAATCAGCTTATCGAGCGAGTGAGCAGCACACATGTCGGCTGTCATATAGACAGTACATATGTCAATAACGTAAGTTACGCGGACGACATGGTGTTGCTCAGTCCATCGATCTGTGAGACGTATGCGGAGGTACACGGCCTTAAATATAACTCAAAAAAGAGTGAGGTCTTAGTGTTTACGGTACCTAAACAACAGCCCCGTCGTGTACCTCCGGTATATCTCAACGGCGTAGTACTTAATGTTGTGAATAGTTTTAAGTACCTGGGTCATGTTGTCACTAATGACCTACGGGATGATGGTGACATAGAGCGAGCGCAGGGCGTTGGCGGTGAGGAGCTATATGCTGCCGTCCTAACGAAAAGTGCAATAACTCGAGTTTTGCGCCGAATTGAGATAAGTACATAACAAAATCACGCCTTGTTTCCCCGAAGGGTTGGGCAGAGGTGTCCCTGTAGCAGGTACACCGACATTTCGCCAGTTATATTTAAGTCCCATTTAATAGGGGGCGAGCCTATTGCCATCAAACGGGCACAGATCCAGACTCCGAGCTGCTACTGAGAAATGTCAGATGGAAAACCCAATAACACTTTGCCCGACCCTGGAATCGAACCCAGGACCTCATGCTCAGCAGTAGCGCTTGCAACCACTAGACCAACGAGGCAGTTGAGATAAGTACATATTCGGAATTTGCAGAACGAGATCTGTATCTGTTTATATCTTTTTAGACACTTTTTACGTATCTATGACGAATTTGCCTTGTATACCATGTATAGTGTTGGAGATATCTACGAACAAAACGAAAATAAAATCATTACCCGCGTTTTTCTCGAAAGGTTTAACCTAGTTATTGCACTTTTCGTAAGGACGGCAGTATACTCGCCCGTAGGTTCGCTCGCTGCACGGCAGACGTCAAAGTCACTTTATTTAAGGCGTTCTGTCAGTCCTTCTACTCGAGTGGTCTATGGGTGTCACAATATACGAGCCGACCCTACAACGTCCTGCGCGTGCAATACAACAACGCTTTCAGGATGCTGTTGCGGTTGCCGCGTCGTTATAGTGCGTCTGAAATGTTTGCTGCAGCGCACACGGATGGCTTTCACGCCAACATGCGTAATAAAGCGGCTTCCTTACTACAACGCTTGCGTAACACTCGTAACAGTATCCTGAAAATGATTGCTAGCAGACCGGACTGCCCTATCCAAAGATACTGGGTAAAAATAGCATTAGGTTTGTGCTAACTAATTAATTATATTACTAACAACACTAACATAGCATTTAAGCACAATTTGTTACTAACCACTAACAACTTATAGACTAATTTCGGTCTGAAATAAATATATTTTATTTTATTAGTTATGTCTATGTTATCTCTGTTTTCTTTGGAGGCAGGCCTTTGCCCAGGAGTGGGATAGTACATGCTAGATTTTTTTTTAAGAATGATAAGAATAACAAAGTGATAACTCTGACAAGGGGAGATGAAAAGGAAAAAAATAATATCTTTCGTCAACCCCAAAGAACATGAGACAGGGAAGAAGCTTAAAAGAAACAAATTCAACGAATACTCACTATGATATTATTCTTGGCGCAAAACTTCAACGTTTCAATTGTCACTTGAATGTAAATGAGAGAGTGGAAGAGTCCTTCAATAATATAATACAGAATCTGAAAAGTGGTAAAATTACTTAATAAAGATCCTTCCACTACGTACTATCTCCCTGAATATGAGTGGAAAGAGATAGAAGAGTAGTATCATCATCATTTCAGCAGAAAGACGTGCACTGCTGGACATAAGATAGATAGCATACAATGGAACAATAAAAGTAAAATAAAATAAATAATTAATAGGCATAGGTAAACTCTTTCATAAAATTTGTTCATTAACACTAAATGTTATAACAAGATACTTACGAATGGCTGAAAATAAACTTTAAATATGCCATAACACTCTAGAATGTCAGCATAAGCTTGAAACAATCTCTTACTCCTACTCTTACCACGCGTTTCTTCCATTTCAAGGGAATTTAAGACTTGAATATTCCATAGCTCAAGTTTATTTTGTAACAATTTAATTACTCGAATGGCATAAACGACATTAAAATCGAAAACAATCAGAATATAATTAACACTTAAATAAAACCAAGGTAAAGCCATCTTTATGTTAAGATAAGAGAAGATTATACAATAACAGCTGAGAGCCATGATAACAATAATCCAATTGCAAATGATGAATTGGTTAAAACTGGTTTCATTTTTGAGAAATCTGTGTACTCTTTGAAATATTAAGACAAACTTAATATTATTTTTGGTTTGAATGATTCCGATGACGAAATTAAGAGCAAACCCGAAACAATAGTAGATGCAGTCAGTAAAACAGGTGACCATCGTGTATTTTGTATATAAAATATGTTCGTTGTATTGAAACATCATATAGGTTCGGAATATGTACAAAGAAATAAATACTATAGCTCCAGTCATTAAACACAAATTGATGATGAAATTGTTAAGAGTTAGGCAATTGTTTTTTATGCGATAGCTAGGAGTAAACGAAATAAACTGCATCAGATTCAAAGGCCACAGCATTAACTGCACATCTTTGTCCACCATATTATTCATAATATAGTTCACTGGATTATTTTGTTCGATGTTACGAAAGTTCTCCATTTTAAATATTAATGGCTTCCCGGCACACGTTTGATACGATAATCGTTACTAAATGTATTAACTGCGCACATTAAATTCATTATGAATAATTGGTTGTGAACGGAATGAATTGTGTCAATTACATTAACGAATTTTCTTTAGTGTATGTAAAAATAGGTGCCAAGGTAGGTATTTATTGTAAGTCCATCCAACACTTAAGCTCGTCACATACTTTGAAAATAATATAAAATATATATATTATCTTCGACATATCGCTCACCGTGTAATTTAATGGACCACCACACACATTAAAGATTATATATATTTTACCTAAAGTATTTTTATGCGCTATAATACATAAAAATATTATCTTCGATATGTGTGATGAGCTTTACAGGCTGGGCACGTGTCAGCATGGCAATCATATAGCAATCAAAAAGGTTTATAAATTTAAATACCTGGGCCATTTGGTTACTTATGACCTGAAAGACGATCTGGATCTTGAGAGCATTGCGCAGACCATTGTCAGTTAGGGGTACACTTTGTACAGTTGCAATTAAAATAGCCCTTTTTAAGGCAAACTGCACATCACTATACATACTAGGGAGCATATACCCAAAAGGCTTACAATTTTCAATACGTACCAAGTGATAATCAGAGCACAACTTATCTTACACAATGATTTTATAGGTAGCTATTTGTGAGCGAGAGGCTTTACGACAGGCATTCATTTAGAGCTTCTATTCTTATAATGATAACATCCCTTCATGTTTTACAGCACGTTGCCGTCTATCAAAGAGCTTATCACCCGACAGAGAAATGGAGTACATACTGGAGAAGATCGTGGAAGTTGAGAACGCGATGGCTCAGAGGCCACGGACAACTTCGAGAGCAACTACCCCCTCGGGAAGACGTTGGAATTAATTATCGTATCTTGTTTTTCTGATAGCCGAATTAATCGTTCCTAAATAGCGTTGAAACCTTTTTGAATCATTCCGTTTTAAGGTGGGTGTAAAATAGTACCTAAACCTGACCCATATTATTTCCACGTTCTTTACAACTTTGTACATAATAAAACATAAACTAAGATTGACTCGACTAATTGGATGTTGTATATTAGCTGTATAAAAGCGACGGCAACTTTCATCAGACTTGCCATTTGCTAATCGTTCCAACCCTGGTTTCCACTGGGCCACATGGGGCCACCACTGCTTTCCAAAGTCACAATAAAAAAATAAAGTGCAACAAGTAATACACTAAAATTCCAGATCTACCTCGACGGTCCGTACGGCGCGGCCTCTTCCCACATCTTCGCCGAAGCATGCTGCCCTGGTAGCGGCCGGTATAGGGGTAATTCCCTTCGCGTCCATCCTATAGGCCGTCATGTACCACTACTGGAGCGCCAGGCAGGACTGCCCTAAGTGCGGACATACGTGGGCTTCCGAAATGCCCAGGCATATGATTTTGAAGAAGGTAAGTGCGTATTAACTCATTGTATGATTAGTTGCAATACCTCTCAACCAGACTCCAGTGTAAAAAATGTTTACGAGTGGATTAGCATTAATATATTTAAGCAAAACTTATAACTAGCAATACATTTTATAATACCTAGTAGCTAGCAGGTTACCAGGAAATGTTATTGAAAGATTTGTGTGAAAAGCTATTAGTGTGTGAAATTCAGGAAAATAATTCCAAACATGAATAGTACTCAGAAAATAACATCTGACTTTGTCCACAATTAATACAGCAGAAGCACATAGTAATCACGTAGATTTAAAACAAACAGGTTAGTAGTCTAGTAGCAGCAATTATAGCACACGAGTTAGACTGCCCCATATGACCACCACACGCTCTAAAAGAGCCGCCTTCAGAAGTCTACTATATCCTATATTTAAATAATAAAATAAAATAGTAACAAGTTTAAAACTGTACATAGGATATTATTGAAAACTAGCTGCGCATGGCGGTGTCACCCGCATAAGTCTCGATCCCGTGGGAATATCGGGATAAAAAAGTATCCTATGTGTTAATTCAGGTTATAAACTATCTGTGTGCTAAATTTCATCCAAATCTGTTTAGCCGTTTGAGCGTGAAGAAGAGACAAACATACACACACACTCACAAACTTTCGCCTTTATAATATTAGTGTGAAAAGTAATTGCCACGAAGCGTGGGAACGACTCTAGTGCCGAAAATATAGTTTTTAGAATTTTTGTTCACTTAACTGTTTGTCTGGATGTATGTTCTGGATTGGTGCAAAAGAGGCTGAACGGATTTTTTTTATAACTTGAATTAACATGTAGGGTACTTTTGATCCTAGTACGTTACAAAATAATTACAAATATAGATCTAAATGTTAATGACACTGTATGATTGATCTTTATACGAAGTAAACAACCTTCACTCCAGGTGGACTTCTTCTGGATAAACCGCGAGTAGCGTTCGTTCGAGTGGTTCGTCTCGCTCCTCTCCCAACTGGAGATAGAACAGGCCGAACTAGGAGGAACCAGCGCGTTACAGAAGTCTGATATGAAGGCTGTAGGGCTGCAGCTGGCATTGGATCTGTTGCATGAGAAGGTTGGTCTACTATTCTATGAATAGCTTTTCGCTAGGTAAGGTTGGGCTAGGTTAGATCTCACGATCTCCGGTCCAAGAGTGGGAAGGGAACATCGGGGTGGTTTTTAGTCAGTAGGAGTCTGACAGACCCCTTCGTCCGCCCCAGGGCGGAGGACATTTATGAGGATGTTCCAACCCGGAACAAAAAAAAAAAAATATGTTTGTACGACTTGGCGGGGCCACTGCCATACCCCGAGTAGGTAGGTACTCGGTAAGCAAAAATTAAAATGGCAATAAGTACTATAAGTTACATTAAGTGATGTTAGTTGCATAAATAATATTATCATTATTTTTAAATGGATAAAAAAAAAGATCCCAAAAAAAAAAAATTACTACGAAAAAAAAAAATTACTTCCGGAAATCTGTGGTTGACTATAACACAAAATTTCCGAAAAAAATACTAAACTTCCGAAAAAAAAATACAAAGTTTCCAAAAAGTCAATATATGTTGTGCTACAAAGTTAGTGACAAAAATGAATCGCTGCAAAACCTACTCCACGTAGTCTTGTCTGCCCTACCCCTTTTTTTTTTTGTGTGCGAAATTATCGTATAACTTCTCCCGCTCTGGATGAAGCGTCAGACTCTTACTGACTAAAACCCACCCGTGTTCCTTCAGTTGCCATGTTGCCGGGGGGCCACGATTTCCTTTTCGGCCTTATTCGCAACCCCGGCAGGCATCGGCCCTAGCGGACCCCGTCAATTCTGCTGACATCTCTTTGAGGCGCGCGTGGAACACAACGCGCCGTCGAGCTGGGCTTGGTCCTTATCGGACGGCGAGCTACCCATTGTTCACCATCCGCGTCTGCCGTACCCCTAGTGTGTAATTTAAGCCCGCGTGGGACCGCTGGAGCCTCGCAGCACCGGAGCCGTGACAGAAACCATGGCTGCTGCATATTGCATACTCGCTTGCATGCTGTATGCATGGTGTATGCTTGTTTGCATGTTTGAAAAATATTACGTCAGCAAATTCTGTATTGATTTTTCAGAATTTTCAGTATTTTATTCGGTTTGCCCAACCCTTCGGGGAAACAAGGCGTGATGTTGTGTTGTGATGTGATATTCGGTCGTTTCAGTATTTTATTTGGTCGTTTCTTTATTTGCATTCGCATATAAGTTGTCGGAAAATTAGTATTTACTCGTATAGCAAGCAGTAAATTTCATATTTTGAGTATGCACATATTTTAATTTTTTTCCGGGGCGTTTATTAATACCCTATCGTTATTCGTTACCATACGATAGTAATCGTTATCAGTCTTTGGCGGAGTGGATATTGGTCTGACCAGTGGCGACGCTAGACCAAACGATGGCGACATCGGCTTTGCAAGGCCTCTGATTTCCCAGTCGAACGAAAAACGTTAAATTGAATGAGCTGAATGTATTTTAGTTTGTGAATATTTTTAGTTAAGTTAAATCAAATCAAATCATTTATTTGCTTGAATATGGGTTGGTACATGAGGTGATACATACAACAGAAGATCTTTAAACCATATCCTACCTTAACAGGTGTGCAAATATCTATTACAAAAAAAATAAAAAATCTTACAATCATACATTTATATATAGCAAATATTATTATTGGGGTATTTATGACATTCATTAATTATATAATTTTATTATTATTACTTATTAAAAAAAAAATTCATTTACATAACACAACATCACGCCTTTTTTCCCCGAAGGGTTGGGCAGAGGTGTTCCTGTAGCAGGTAGAATAGAATTTTATTTCACTCTCAAAGTACAACAAAAACACTTAATCTATGAAGTACAATTTTCAAGGTGTTTGATGGTTGTACAGCAGCAAGTATTAATGATATACCAACTCCCAAACTAAGTCAAGCTTGTATTTTGGGAGTTAGTGGTTCTACACAGGACTTATATAGACACAACCTTGTACACCCACATTTCGCCAGTTATGTTTAAGTCCCATGTAATAGGGGCGAGCCTATTGCCATCAACCGGGCACAAATCCAGACTCCGAACTGCTACTGAGAAATTTCTTTTTTGAAATTTGGATCATCTCTTGAGAAAGATGTTTCATTTTTTTAAAGCTGAATAGTTTTCGTTATTTGGTTGGTAATTTTACTTTTATTTTGAATGGAATCTTCAATGTAACCTTCAGCCACCTTGCTGGATTTCCACCCACCGTGCCTTTTTATAGTGGTTAAGTTAGCCCCAGCATCGGCTAAAAGTGTAGCCGATGTTCTCCGGAAGCAAAGACCTGTGTACAATTCCGGGTTTGCTAACTTGAAATAACTTGCGATTTGCTTCGGCATACTTCTGATGATATTTTTTCCAATAACTTGTTTGTAGCATTTGCCTTGGTGGTACTTCAAAAAAAATCGGTTGGTGTTTACATTTTCAGGACGAAGATTTCTGTATTTTTGTACGAATTCAGAAAATTCTTGAGGAACTACAAATGTTCGGTCAATTTTAGTTTTTGTGTTCGGTAGTTTAATTACTAACAACTAACCCTGTTGTTCTATGTTCTCTATTGTTATATTTGTCAATTCAATACCTCGGCATGCGCCAGTTATACCGAAGATAAGAACCACCTAAAACAAGCGAAATATAAAAATAAGTATGTTTTATAGGATTGTAAGAATTTAAAAGATAAATGATGAAGCGTTACCATTATGTGATTTGTTATTTTACGTACCTTAACAGCTAAATATATGTCATCAGGGGCTTCATTTATGAATGTTTTCACGTCTTGCGCTGTAAAAACCTTTGACTTTTTGCTTTTGTGCCCAGCTGATTGTCTTTTTAGAAAAGATGATAATTTTGAAAAGTTCTTGATATTGATGTCGTGTTTAGTACTCATAGTTGCTTTTAACATTGAATAAATGCACCACAAACTAGATGGCTGCAGCTTTTTTGATAGCTCACTAAAGTATGTTAAGAATACAGTCTCAGATAAAGACATTACTCGTTTTTCTTTTTGCCACTTCATGAACTCATCGTAAGTTTTCAAATATCTCTCTTTAGATCTTTCAGGCAAAATATTGTTAATTGCTGCTTCAGCTTCCATTTTCATTGACCGATTCAATGAAAATGGAAGCTGAAGCAGCAATTAACAATATTTTGCGAGTGCAGCTTATATCTTCATCACTTGCAGAACTCATGTTTTTTTCCTAATTAGCACGTAATTATAAAAAAATCCCAAAAACAAACAATATTTAAAGTAAAAGTTTTCTATTCCCGCCTTTTTTCATCTTTTATTTTTTTTCAAGAACGAAATTGAGCTTCGCCGTTCGATGTTTAAAATTGATGACTATTCTACTCATACGAAGACAAGGCTGAATAGCGAAGCGACCTCTTTTGTCATTGGGCTTAATGCATGATGTCTATTGCCAGTATGATGGTTAGATGTACGCGAACTTTTTGAAAGAGTGAAGAGTTTTTTTTAAATTACTTACCGCCCTAGGGCTTTTCTAGCTACATTATTACCCTAGAGCGCTAATTGGTTACCTACAAGCCCCATTTGGGGGTAATAAGGACCTACTTACCGAATATGAAAGATGTAAAATAATCATTAACGCTATAATAGGATTTATTAATCAAGTAAGTCTTTAATCTATTCTTAAATGATATAATGTTATTATATTATTAGGTCATTTGTGTCGCGCTGACCTCAAGTAACATGGGACAAGGGCAGGAAGATGAAGATGAAGATGATATTATTGGGTAATTTATTATATATTTTAGGGCCCGTACAAAATGCACTCTTGTCAAACATAACCATTCTATGGCGTATTGCACGAAGTGTACTGGCAAGTCTGGTACTTTTTAGCGTCTCACATTTGGTTATATTATTTCTAATGTCTAATGCTAGTTCATAGATATACAGCGATGGGAATGTCAATATTTTTAAATTTATAAAATGTGGTTTACAAGTATCTGTGGTTTTAATGCACATATTGCCCGGATATATTTCTTTTGGGCTTTGAAGACAGTTTCTCTCTCAGTGGCATTCCCCCAAAACATTATACTATACCTTAGACTCGGACCAACGTAAGCGTGATAAGCTGATAGAAGTGCACTTTGATTTACGATTTTACGAAGCATATAGATGACATATGAATATCGACTTAGTTTTGTACATACTTGTTCAATATGCGTCCTCATGTCATGCGTCTATGTGTAGTCCAAGAAATTTTGTAGTTTTTATTTTTTCAATGTTTTTTTGGTCATAGTTTATACAGGGTGGCAGGGACATCGACGCGAAAACTGAAACCATGGATTCAGTACATGATTTTGAACGCCCCTGCGTTGAAATTTTTCGTCGGTTTTTTAAAAAAAAATCTGCTATTTCATAGAAAAGTGCAATACCTACGTGGTCAAAATGTATGGAACAGCTGATTTTTTTTTTAAATAACCGACGAAAAATTTCAACGCAGAGTGGTTCAGAATCATGTACTGAATCCATGGTTTCAGTTTTCGCGTCGATGTCCCTACCACCCCGTATTGAATTGACTAAATTTTGAATTTATATTTTTGAAAATCATTATAAATATTTTAGTTAGGTTTATTTAAATTCATTAAAATTTAGCCAGTTAACTATAGATGATAGAGTATCATTCATTTCATGTTCATGTGCCGTAGGGTCTTCAGATACAACTATTTCAGTACTATCGTCAGCATATAGAACTATGGAAGATTTGATGGATTTGGGCAGGTCGTTAATATAAATAATAAAGAGTAGAGGACCTAGAATACTCCTTTGTGGTACACCTTTGCAGACATTTAGTTAGTACATCATTTTGTTATTTTAACCCTATAATATGGTAATTACAAAAATGTAATTAATTAAATAACAATGTATGACTATATGAATTTTATTGCTAACTAGCTTCTGCCCGCGACTTCGTTCACGTGGAAGTCGCAAGACACCACAATAACAGCCACATTTTTTATAAAACTTCCTTGTATACCACGTTTGTAGTTTTATTCTCAGCAGCCAAAATATACAGAGAATCACGAATGGTGACTCGGCACCAAGCGTCGTACAGTTGTCCGTGTGAGAAGCAGCTTGTCCTGAGGTCGACATCCACAAACTTTGGTGTCGGCCCATGGACTTGTTAAAAATCATCGCAAAGCATACGCTCATAGGGAGCTGCACGCGCTTAAGCTGGTGATTGTGGGGAATTATCTCGCCAATTTCCGCCTCGATGACGTTTCTCTGCAAAGACATGACTTTGAACTGGGTTCCGTTACACAGCTTCGGCGGAATTAAGTTCCGAAGGAGCATAATCGGGACACAGACCTTCAGCTGGATGATGTACAGTATCGACCAAAAGTCCATGAGCAATCTCACAAAGCAATAGACTGACGCTTTGGTTTGACTTACGACCTTCTTCTATAAGTTGTTACAATACTGTAGACACGCACATTACACACACACACTCACTTTGTCTGCAACCAATGACTAGTTCCATAATCATCATTCGTTTTTAGTTTCATTCGTCTTGTTCACATACATATTAAAGTTTAGCAGGTAGACCACAAAAAACTAAGTAAATTATTTCGATTTCTGTGGGGTAGATGCAGTTTGTTACGAGTATTTAATTAGGTAATAGAACTTTGTTGGTTCGTGGATAATATTGGTGACGAGTATTTAGCGCAGTGTTGTGGTTATTATTATTAAAAAGCAGGCATAAAATATATTGAAGAGATCAGATCAGATCAGAGAATATTATTGCGCTGCGTAAAAGTGAAGTGAATATCTAATGAAACCGGACTAAGTGTGAGTGTTATCATTTATATAATTCATATTTTAGTAAACATAAATCTTAATCAAGGATATTGTTGATAGAACAGAGGTATTGTTGAGACAGAAGATGCCTTTAAAGTTTTAAATTCATTGTGAGGTTTAATTCGATTAGTGAATAATAAATAATAAGGTATTATGTGTAATAAAAACAATGTTTTTCTTTGTTTTAGAGAAATACTGTGAGGGTTAAGAGATATGAGGAAGGGGCTTATTATCGAGTAGCAGCGATGTCAAATGGTGAATGAAACAAATGGTTTCATACCAACGAGATATTTTGCTGAATTATTAAAAACACGTCATTATTAACCGTTCGCCGTGCACTCTGAAGGCTTGCATCACTGAAGACCAGCTAGAAAACCGTTTTTGACCTTAAAATATTGACCGTACCAACTTAATAAACAACAGATTCGTTATTGCATGAATTTATGGTAACGAATTTTTTAAGCACGTTTCAATAGGGTGTTTGTCGTATTTCTTGCAGATATACCGAAATTGTTTAATATTATTTTAGTAATAGTATTATTTTAGGATTAAAATTTGAGGTTTAGTTTCAATCTTCTTTTCGTAAAGAAAATGAATACTTAAGCTTTAACCTCAATAACAACCAATATTTACTAAAGTCAAATAAAATGTAAAATAATTAATACAAATAAAATATAAACAAACTGCCCATATTTAACCTTAAAATTACCTATTCTGTAAGTAGTTTTTTACATTTTAAGTAGTCTAATATTCTTATTTATTACTTAATTACTTCGACCATGATCAAAGCTTAATATTTATGGTGAAAAAATCCATTAAAAATTTAAAATATTTCATAATTTAAATATGTCAAAATAATACAAACTGCTTCTAAGTTTCTTGACATCTATTTCACATCTTATTCAGCTGAAGTAATGATAAATAATTGTAGCAGTTTTTTAACTTATGTAAAATAAATATAACGAATAAACATATTTTTTTTAATTTTGTTATCATATATCACGCATTTTTTATTCTAAAACCTTTATTGCAATAACAACATAAAAAAGCAGCAATATTTAAAAAATATTATTATCGAAAACAAAAATAATAATATTTGCAAAAAACCGCACTGTGTTTTACGAGATTAGAACCTGAGGCAGTTTGAATTCCATACTAACGCTTAACGCTTTCTGCTATCTGCACTTGTTAAGTTACTATCGAATTTTAGCAATGCCATTAACTGGTCAAGTTCACGCGCATAGTGCGTGTGTGCTAGCATGTTTAAAGCGACGGAAATATATTGTTGTTTCGTGTAGTGCAAAACTGCGTTATCTGTGGTGTGTGTATCGTGTTGCTTACACATACAAATGTACGAGCTATACCGCGTGTTCACAGCAATACGACTCTTAGCGTGCTCATGCACTTTTGAGCGCTTACTGTACACTGGAAGTCCACTTGCCATTAGCAAATTCAGAAATTCTACGGGGTAATGTGTGGCATCATCTTCCTCCACATCAGTATTAATGGAGGTGTATATCACTTCGCTCCCTTCAATTTCCGAAAGAACACTGGTTGATCGCTGCAGATTGATCATTTTCGGCATTAAAATGGGAACACGCCCAAGAATTCTCTTGGTACGGTATTCGACTGATGTCTCCGTATACCAGACGAATAAGATCTTCTAAAGTGGGAACTACTGTACCAAGAGTCTCTGGTCCCTAACAGAGAAGGCACTCTTGCCTTCACCAACTTTTAGAAGAACATCGGAGAATTCTTGAGCATTTAAATTCCCGCCAAGCCGAGCTCGCATGTTGATGGTCAAGCGCAGTCTATGAACTCTCAACCCTAGAGTCGACCTTTTTAACGAAGTATTCACTTTGTCAGTTAGAACTGTGACACCACCCATCATGTCTTGGATGCTGCGGATGTCCTGCAGGGTTCTGTTTATAGCTTCAACTGCTTTCCTATTTACCATAATACATTCATCCCATACAATGAAGCGCAATCCCTAAGCACACGCCCCTTGTTACTGTTGCGTGACACCCCACAAACAATCGTTTCGTTGCTCTCTAAATCGATGGGAATCTTAAACATGGCGTGCGCTGTTTTATCACCAGGAAGCAGCGTGGCAACGATTCCAGAAGATCCACACACCAATTTTAAAATCGCTAGAACAAATCTGCTGTCAAAATTTGTGTGTAAACAAAAATTACATAAATAAACACTAATTAAAGTAGACGAACTTTTCGGCTTTTAGCCTCACATAATATTTCAAGATGATTGTCATACCTAGTTAACCATCTAGGTAACCTGGAAGTCTTTAAACAGACTCCGGACCCAGGTTGTCCGAAGAAAGGAGGCGGCTCTATACAATAAGTTACGCTCTACAATGTGTCTGGCAGGAAGGAACGCTGACATCTGAGATACAGGACATGTCCTAGTTTGAGTGTCAGGAGTTTCACAAATTCGTGCATGTACTTAGTCTAATTACTATAAGGATCCAAGTTACTTAAGAAATTCATTGTTAACCCTTTTTTCTCCTAATGTATTAGGCTTATGAAATAAAATTTAATTTAATTTAAAGGAAAATCTGTTCAGGTGGATATTCATAGACGACTCCGCTTTGGAGTGTAAATGTGGCGCTATTCCACAAAGGATGGGATATCATATCCAGGTCAGCTGCACGTTACAGGAACTGATGTTTTTTCAATATTTTTTGACAGCTGCTCTAGCGCACATATTGTAATAAGTCTGCGGCGCGTGAGTTGCCGACGGCAAGAAATGTTGCCATTTTAAATATTATATTTGTATAAACATTTAGGACTAGTATTGTATTTATTTTATTTTTGATTTGTTATTTCACTATATGCTGCACCGGTTGACGTCATCACGTCAGCGCCGGCTATCGCTGAAAACCAGCGCTGGGGCTCTGTCTCGCATGGGGTCGCAGCTTTATGCTGAGCGATGGCCGTTTTGCGTGGATGTGACGCATATTTTCCCCCAATTTGTTATTTACGTGTTCTTTTTTAATCTTTTTTTGCGTCATGTTTACCGCAAATAAACGAATTTTCTTTCTTTCTTTCTTTCTTCTTTGATGGACGCTTGTGATGGCGCCAAACACGTACCCGATTTCTGGGCCGTATCCATTTAGATTGCCATCGACACGCTAAGAAGAAGAATAGCTAAAGTAGCACCTAGTGATATACTGTGATTGTTACCTGTTGCAGTGGCCTTGTGAATAAATAAATAAATAAAATAATTTATTTCAATTAGGCACATAAAAGGCACTTTTGAACGTCAAAATTTATAAAAAATTGAATTGATTCTAGTCATCCCTTCCAAAAGATAGTTTTCGTGTGGAGAAGAATGGGCAAGAAACTCCACCGTTACTCTTTTAAAATGTTTTACAATATTTTGTATACATTAATTATATAATTATACAATTAAATTAGCAACCAGTTTGATTTTGTCTAGACTCTAAATTGTCCTATGGAGCTAGACCAGCACGCTTCCAAGCATTCTTATCTATGATATAATCCTCTAATTTTTAATATGCTTTTTACAAAAAGTACTTTTAACATGAGTTTTAAATTTTCTTTCAGTTAATTGTAATATATCACATGGTATTTTGTTGTAACATTTAACACAGTACCCCATAAAAGATGTGTGTACTTTAGATAATTTGAAAAATGGTTGATCAACAGTGTAAACAATTGGGGGTAATCCCTTCTTATATCAATATTCGTTCCAATACATATAGTAGATCAGCTAATATCGCTTTGAGTAGGGCAAAAAACATTTGGTTAAATGAGGAAATAAGATACTGGTTTTCAGTTAGGGATAATATAAAAAATCATCTTAAAATTTTGTACACAGAGTTAGTTTTCAGACTACACAATATAGAATTTGATATTTTAGACAATAAAGCGCGGGAATTCGCATCTATTACAGCTCACGAAAAATATTTGATACAGTCTAGGAAGTTGGAAAGATTAGTTAGAAACAACAGAAGTCACAGTAATGAAGGCATTTATATTAATAGTGACAGACAAATGGATCAGCAAACATGTCCTCATACGTTTCATCAACGAGTAAAAAACCTAACTAACATACAATTGTCAAGTGAAGAAACTTCTTTGCTGGAGAAAGGACTTAAATTTAATTTCCAGCCCGTCTTGTCACAAAAACCTTTGGAACTTTTGGCGGTAGATTCAGAAATGGCTATAGTTAGAGGTAAAAAAGATGAGACAGTAGCACACCAGGTATCTGTTCATATTAAACAGTCTCTTAACTCATCAAATTCAATGACTTTATCATCAGACCTACGTATTTATAGATCTTTGAAGAACAAGATTGATCAAAACAGTATAGTTGTTACTAAGGCCGATAAAGGAAACACAATAGTTATCTTAGACAGAAACATTTACGACCAAAAGGTAAATGACGTAATACAGGGCAGCGATTTTCAACAACTAAGTTCGGACCCCACTAAAGTATTTACTTCACAATTAAAAAACATTACTAAAAACATTTCTTACGTCGATCAGAAACCGTTAAAATATATTGTACCAATGAACCCAAGGTCTCCTATGCTATACGGCTTGCCTAAAATTCATAAGGATAATATCCCAATAAGGCCAGTGGTTTCTTATATCGGTGCACCAGCATATAATTTGTCAAAACATTTGAACTGTTTATTGAAGTCGAGATCGAATTATAAACCAAAGTTTAGTCTTAAAAATAGTTTACAGTTAATAGAGAAAGTTAAGGATATTGATTTACCGACTAGTGCAAAATTATTATCATTAGATGTTGAAAGTTTATTCACAAACGTTCCATATGAGGAGTGTTTACAAATACTAGAAGATCTTTTTGAGAAACGGCGAATCCATCCTGGTGAGGTTAATGAATTATTATCTTTGACCAAGATTTGTATGGAACAAAATTATTTTAGGTTCAAAAACCAATATTACAAACAAAAAGAAGGTTTAGCCATGGGTTCTCCACTCAGCCCCCTTATGGCAGATATATTCATGGACCATTTTGAAAATAAATACATTGTAGGACAGCCTCAAATTTTATATTATTACCGTTATGTTGACGACATAATTATGTGTTGGACCGGTACATTGCGTCAAATTGATGTTTTTGTTAATAAAATCAATAGTTTACACCCTAAAATAAAATTTAAATTAGAATTAGAAATTGACGGATCCCTTAACTTTTTAGATTTAACTATTACAAGAAAAAACAATAAACACGATTTTCAGATTTATAGAAAACCAACTTGTACAGATGTTACGATTCCTGCGTCATCTTGTCATCCGATTCAACATAAATTAGCAGCTTATCATAGTTTCACTCATAGATTAATGACAGTACCACTTTCACGAGATAATTATGACAGAGAACTTAACATTATTTATCATATAGCTGAAAGTAACGGATACAATAAGAGAATGGTTGATGATTTGATTCAAACGAAACGTCGCAACATAGTTCGTTCACTTTTGTATCCACTGCCTCCAGAAAGACCACATGAATATTTAGGAAGTTTGACATACTTAGGGTCAATTAGTGATAGGGTTTCAAAAACTTTGTTTCGAAATGGATTAAGGGTAGCTTTTAAAACAAATAATTCACTAAGACAGATTTGTAACGGAAAAGATCGATTAGAAAACCACAAAAAATCAGGTGTATACAAGTTACATTGCGATGATTGTAATGGTATTTACATAAGTCAAACTGGTCGTAATTTTCAGACAAGATATAAGGAACATATTGCAGCGTACAGGAATAATTATCCAGAAAAATCCCATTTTGCACAACATTTAATAGATACAGGTCATTCGTTAAATAATAATAACACTTTCGAAATTTTACACACATGTGATAAAGGTTTCAGAATGTCAGTATTAGAGAGTTTAGAAATTGTCAAAAATAATACCGGAAACATTACACTGTTGAACGAATTAAATACGAGTATGCCTAGGTCACCTTTGCTGCGATTGTTCGCCCCTTATCGCACTAATAACGGTCGCACTGATAACGGCGACACTATATAAGTGGGTTTCACGGGCGATAAGGCTCAGTCTGCACTCAGCGCTTGGTGTGGCAACACGCCGTGTTCGAGTTCGCAACAAGTCCATCGTCATCCTGAGGATGCCTCGTTGAGAGGTGAAACACGTGTCGATTTCTTTCAGGAGTTTTTTATGGCTCTTTAGAAATAGCTAAGCGGAACAAGTTACTAAATATATCCACGTCTATTGTATTTTGGTTGATCTATTTAATTTTATTTCTAGTATTAAAATTATGTCTATCACTTATTTTATTCAAAATATGTAAATTTTTCCTTACATACGAGTACATAATATTTTCATAGATGAATTGGCAAGGTACCATCATAATATTAATCTTTTTAAATAGTTCCCTGAGAGATTCACGACGACATAGATAATAAATGGCTCTGACAGCCCTCTTTTGTAAAATAAATATGGATTCAATGTCAACAGCCCGACCCCAAAGTAAAATGCCATACGATATAATTCAAACTCAAACTCAAACTCAAAGCATTTATTTCAAATAAACCAATTACAGGTACTTTTGAATTGTCAAGGGGTCGGTCAGTCAGAAAGATGAAGCTAGTTGCCCATTCCAAAGCGTAGTAGGTACCTATGGAGAAGAACGGGCAAGAAACTCCACGGACACTCTTTTAAATAAAAATAAAAAAAATTGTTACAAAATATTGGTTACATTATTCATGTTGAAATTATACATGTGAGAACAATGTAGAAAGACGTGCACGTTAAAAGCGTCCGTAACAAAAAACAAAAATAAAAATAATTCAAAAATTAAAATAAACCGTGGCAGTTAAGAGATGACCAGTCCCTACTGACGGCGCCCGTTCACGAACATGACGCATGGATCAGCACCATTTAGCTCAACCATTTTGAAGGGAACTTAATGATCCAACACACACGCCACCATCAGCGAGACATTTGAGTGAGCATGACACTCTCAGCCGCCAGGGCACATTCAAGTCAATGAAAGACGTACCCAGGTAATGGTAGCTTTATGGAATGTACGTGGTCACAATGCCCACACATGTGATATGCAATTATACAATACAAAGAGATTGAATTTATACAAAGAAAGATAGTTTTTACAATCTTCATCAGCCGCAACAACACTTTCGAATGCTCATCAATTAATTTATGTGCCCTTGTGGAGCTGGACCAGCGCTAAGCCAAGCATTTTTATCAGCGATGTAATCCCCCAACTTATAATATGCTTGGCAGCATAGTGTGCGTTTTATACAAGATTTAAATTTCGTTTCGTTCAGTTGGAGTATGTGGGGAGGTATTTTATTATAACATTTTAAACAGTACCCCATGAAGGATGAGTCTACTTTAGCCAGTCTGAAACCCGGTTGAACTAATTGGTCCCTATTTCTAGTCCTATAATTGTGTCTATCACCTCTTTTACTGAAAAGACTTAGATGTTTCCTTACATACATGATGTTTTCATAGATATATTGACAAGGTACCGTCATGATGTTAATATCTTTAAACAGTTCCCTTAGAGAATCGCGTCTGCGGAGGCCATATATTGCTCTGATGGCTCTCTAATGCTGTGAAAGTAGCTAAAATATACCAAACGCGCAGTTTCTACATCTGTTAACTGTCTTATCTTTCTAACAGCATAAGCGGCTGAGTTTAGCCGCCCCGCAAGAGATATGAGGTCCCCATTGTAATTTCTCGTCTAACGTGATTCCTAGAAAAACTGTTTGATGAATAAATTCCAGTTTTTCACCATTCAATATGATGTCACATTCGCTTCTTCTAACATTCGGTAATTTAAATCTAATGCAGTTGGTTCTTTTCTCATTTAGTACCAAATTATTTACGGTAAACCAATCTTGGACCTGAAGAATAGAGTTATTCACGTTGTCAAGATTTTGTGTTCTCTTTTAAAGATCAATGATGTGTTATCTGCAAATAACACCATCTTCGGATGATTTTAAAGTAATTGGGGTAAATTATTCATGTAAACTAAAAAGAGGAATGGAACCAATATTGAACCTTGAGGAACGCCCATTGCCATTTCAGACCCCAATGAGTTTACGCCGTTTACTTGAACTTTAATCTTTCTATCTTTCAAGTATGATATGAGTAAATCTAGACCTGTATTCGTAATTCCATAGTATTCTAGTTTCAGCAGAAGTGTTTCATGGTTTACGCAATCGAACGCCTTCGAGAGGTCGCAAAAGATTCCAATGGCATCTTGTGCTTCTTCCCAGGCATTCAAAATGTTCTTTTTAGGGTGACACCGGCGTCAGCGGTACAACGCCCTTTGGTGAAACCGTACTGTTGTTCATGAAAGATGGACATTTTAATTAAAGTGACTGTCCATGCCCATGATGTCCTTACTATCACCGGATTTGAACAAAGGAACTACTTTACTCAGTTTCATGAGATCCGGAAAGACTCCTTGGTCTACACTGGTGTTAAATACGAAAGCAATGGTTTCGATGATAGATTTACAGACTTTTACAGATATTCCCCTTAGATCTTCTGTTGATTTAATTTTAAGATCTTTAAAAGTTTTTTTTATCAGCCTGGGGGTTTGTATGCTGAGACCTAAAGTCTAAAGGCCATGCCTTTACATTATTTCTAAGTAAGACGGCAGAAAGTGCGGGTGATGAATTTAAATTTTCAGTAGTTTTATGGGGAATATTAGCAAAAAAGTTTTCAAATTCCTGAGCTATGTCTAAATCTGAGTGGATGTGTAGTCTCTAAATTTAATTCAGTATTACGCTGTTTTTTCCTATCTGTTTCATTATTTATTATTTGCCAGGTAGTTTTTATTTTATCATTAGCTGATTTTATTTTATTGGTAATGTAAAGAGCTTTAGCTATTTTGCACGCACTTTAAAAGTTTTACAATATTTTGCAACATACTGATGAAAGCTTATTCATATGTTGCTTTAGGCCATAAAGTTCAAAAAGTTTTTACCTGCTTTTACGAATACCTGGAGTGGCCCAATCACTAAATAAGAACTTTGTGTAAATAGTTTTAGTCTTTAGTGGAAAAGTGTTGATAAATTGCTTGTTTAGTAGTGAGAAAAACTCGTCGTAAAACTCATTTGGGTCAAATATATTATTAAAACTCTGAACACATTATTTACTTGCCAAAGAATTATTTAATTTCTCTAAATTTTTACATGTAATTGGCCTAAACCTTATTTGAATTTTTTGTAAAGGCATGTAGGAGCAAAATGTTATTACTGTTTGTCCACTGTGATCAGATGGCAACTTATTTACAATTTGTATAAGTAAGTAATCACAATTACAAAAAATATTATCTATACAAGTGGCAGAAGAAGCTGTCACTCGGGTTGGTTCAATAAAAACATTTGACAAATCAAATGACCTAAAAAGACTTGTTGACTTGTTTGATGTGAATGTTGAGGCAATTCAGCTGCGAGACAACACGGACATAGTGCGTAGGCTAAAGAGAACTAAACCATTTGAGTTAGCGTAGTGTGTAAATAGGTAGTGAATTAATAATAAATAGTAACAATGCTGTGCTATACCTACATATAACACAAGAACAAAGTGTTTTATCAATTATCAGACCCTAAGAAAGTGCTACGAAATTGACCTTGTGTAAAAGTTCAAATTGACACTATTCTTAGATATAACATAATCTATCTCGTAAAAATATTAAGTTAGAATTAAATTACTTATTAGTCTATTAGGCTAGATTGTAATCAATTACTAAGAACGTCAATTCTTATTAATACAGAAAAAAAAGACAACAATCTGACAGTGTTCGAGTTAATTTCTAATAAATTAATGTTAAAATCACCACATATAGTTATTGAGTTACTACTAGCACTACATCTTCCATTACAGAATCAAACAGATAGATTCTGGTAACTTGGAGGATACGCATACAATTCAATGGTGTGTTCAACAGACAGTCCCATGATGTCTTTTCGTTCTTTCGATTGAATATAATTTTTTACTAATAGTAATGACCCGCCATGTATCATACGTTTTCGGCTAAAATGGCTAACTACACAATAATTTTCATAGTGAATTGACATTACTTGACGATCTTTTAACCAATGTTCTGTTAAACAAATGATTTCAAACTTGGTATTTTCTAAAAACAATTCTATTTCCAGTATTTTGGAAGAGCAACCTTGGATATTTTGATTGAATAATTTTTCCCCCACATGGTTTTTTATTATTATGTAAAATATTGCCAGAAGATACCTTTTTATTATTCTCTAATAATAATTGGTTATTTGATGGGGTAAATTCTGTTGTCTTACTAACTAGTTTAAAGAGTTATCCGGAGTGAACTACAACTGAAGAGTCTAGAATGCCCGTATGAGTTCCAGCAAGAATAGAATACCCTATCTGACTGTTAGTGGCCTCCAAAGATGTAGATATTATAATAATAATAACACCAACCGGGGGTTGTCCTTGGGTGCACTTGCATAGTGCATACAGGGATAATCGTCGGTTGGTGCCTCATTCCTTTTAAAATTGTCTAAGGAGCCTCTGCGAGTTGGCTTCGGCCCCTCGAACGCCTTCCAAAAGACCGGGACCCTAAGATCCCGAGATATTTAGAAATATAAAAATAATAATGTTTGTTAAAATATAAAAATAAACACCAACTGGGGGTTTTCCTTGGGTGCACTTGTATAGTGAATACAGGGATAATCGTCGGTTGGTGCCTCATTTCATTTAAAAAAACGTCTAAGGGTCCGGAATCCCAAGGTCTCGAGATATGTAAAAGAAAAAAAAAAGTGTCTAAGTGTCCAGTGTCTAAGAAAAGGACTGTCTAACCGGTCCGCTATTACTTTCAGAATGCTGTTGGAGCTTGCTCGGATACGGTGCAATATGGAGGCCGCTCTCTTTCTCATTATGGCATGAAAGCCATCAATCTGAGCCTCCATAAACATGCCGGATGCACTACAGTATCTCGGCAGCCCCAACAACATCCTAAAAGCGTTATTATATTGTACACGAAGGACATTGAGTGTCCGCTGAGTACAGCTGACCCACAGGGTGCACGAATTAAATGATTGGCAGGTGGATTGGTGGTGGTTTATAGGTGGATCCTCCTTCGTACAACATGATGATTTAACTGCTAACATCAGTCGCTATTTCAAATGCAGAAAAATTTGAGAAGTAGGATGCAAGATCGAACAAAGCGAGCTCGAAAATATCTAACATATTTTGACGTTGTTTGGGACTTGATGAAAAAGTACAATATAAATAAATATGAAATAAATATGAATATAACTAAACTTTTAATAACTTGTAAAACTTTTTGCGAGACCCCGTGAGACGCGAGGCCGACGCCTAACGCCGCCACTGGCTCTGACACGTACCCCCTTAAGTGTTGGATGGGCTTACGATAGTAATTAATACCTACTCACCAATAGAATTAAGTAAGTAAATGTCTAATTCGTTAAAGTAATTGACACGACTAATTCCGTTCACAACCAATTATTATAATGAATTTCATGTGCGCAGATGAAACATTTACCTACTAACGATTATTGTATCAAACGTGTGCCAAGAAGCCATTACTATTTAAAATGGAGAACTTCTGTAACATCGAACAAAATAATCCTGTGAACTATAGTTTGAATAATATGGTGGACAAAGATGTGCAGTTAATGCTGTGGCCTTTGAATCTGATACAATTATTTTCGTTTACTCCTAGATATCGCATCAAAAACAATTGTATTACTCCCAACAGTTTCATCTTCAATTTGTTTTCAATGATTGGAGCTATAGTATATATTTATTTGTACATATTTCGAACCTATATGCTGTTTTGTTACAAAGAACATCTAGGGTTCACTAAATTCATGACGTTCACCTCTTTTACTGACTGCATCTACTATTGTTTCGGGTTCACTCTTAATTTCGTCATCGGGATCATTCAAACCAAAAATAATATTAAGTTTGTCTTAATATTTCAAAGAGTGCACAGATTCCTCAACGATGAAACCAGTTTTAACCATTTCATCATTTGGAATTGGATTATGTTTAGCATGGCTCTTAGCTGTTATTTTATCATCTTCTCTTATTTTAACATAAAGCTGGGTTTACCTTGGTTTTATTTAATTGTTAATTATCTTCTGGTTGTTTTCGATTTAAATGTCGTTTATGCCATTCGAGTCATTAAATTGTTACAAAATAAACTTGAGTTATTGAATGTTCAAGTTTTAAATTCCCTTGAAATGGAAGAAACGCCCAGAGAAAAGTTCTGTAAGAGAATGTTTCAAGCATATTCTGATATTCTAGAGTGTTATGGCATCTATAAAGTTTATTTTCAGCCATTCGTAAGTACTTTGCTAAGTACACAGGTCACTCAGAAAGTTTTGCGACTAACAGTTTTTGTCTATGGGACACTGGCTGGTTTTGATGTCAATTAAAACTATGACTATTTATTACAAAAAAACACAACGTTCCAAATTCGAAATTCCCTCCACATTTTTAATACGAATTACATATGAAGAGATTCAGTATAATTATACTGCAGACTGGATCTGGAAGTGTGCATGAAATTCTACACGGGTATCTTCGGGTAAGGAAGATAGTTTCTCGCTGGGTACCGCACAATCTAACGCAGGCTCAGAAGGAGGTTCGGGTAGAATGGTGCCGAGACATGAACAAAATTTGAAGCAGGCTCGTCTCGACGCGTTATGATATCATTACGGGTGATGAATCTTGGATTTATCAGTATAATCCAGAAACGAAGCGTCAGTCGACCGTGTGGCTGTTTCAAAATGAACCAACGCCTACCAAAGTGAAGCGAGCCAGAGGTGCAGGCAAAATTTATATAGCAAGTTTTTTTCTTTGATGGGTTATCTGGTATCAGTACCCTTACGAGACCAAAGGAGCATCAATGCTGAATGGGATGTTACCAAATGTTTGCCAAAAGTTTTTACTGCTGCAAGCAGCAAGCGACCGAACACTGGCCTCCGTGGGCTACTACTTCACCACGACAGCGCGCCGGCTCACTCGGCGCTCAAAACAAGGGACTTTCTGGACAGCACATCGGTCAAATTTATAGGTCATCCTCCTAACAGTCCCGATTTGGCTCCGTGCGACTTTTGCTTGTTCCCCAAAATAAAAAATCAACTCAAAGGAAAACCATTTTCATCACCGGAAGATGCACTGGCTGCATTTGAGAAAAAGATTGAAGAGGTGTCTGATGTGGATTGGAAAATGTGTTATGAAAATTGGTTTGGACGTATGAAACTGTGTATGAAAGATGCCAATGGAGAGTTCTTTGAAAATATTTAATAAAAAAAGTCATAACCTGTAGTATATGTTTTTCTAGTATCGCAAAACTTTCTGAGTGCCCCATGTATGTATAGCATAGAATTTTTTTTTTTGAAAAAAATTAAGCCTGTGTTGTTCCATTGTTTATCACTCTTTTATCTCTTTCCACTTACATTTAGAGAGACAGTACGTAGTGGAAGGATTTTTATAAAGTAATTTTGGAAATTTTCAGATTCTGTATTATATTATTGAAGGATTCCTTCATTCTCTCATTTATATTCAAGTGACTATTGAATCATTGAAGCTAGGCTTCAAGAATAATACCTTAGTGAGTATTCGTTGAATTTATTTCTTTTAAGCTTCTTTCCTGTCTCATGTTGATTTGGTTTCAAAAAAAGATATAATATTTTTTTTTATTTTTTCGTCTCCCCTTGTCAGAGTTATCACCTTGTTATTTATATCATTCCTCTTATATTTTTTGTTTGATTTCCATTCTTCTTGTATTTATGTACATCACTGTCGTCGCTTTTTTCTTTTTCCTAGCATGCTCTTTCCCACTTCTGCTCGCTTAGCGTGACCACAATAGAAACGGGTTTTGTCGACGGAAGAATAGACAAAATGACAGATGAACAATCACAATCTGTCATTTTTTCTATTCTTCCGTCGATAAAACCCGTTACGCGTGCTGGGCAAAGGTCTGACTCCAAAGATAGGTATAAAATTCAATGACGGTACAGCTACTATGCCACTCGCCTGAATAAGATCTTATCTAGTAGTGTGCAAGATTCCTTTAAAGGATCGTATCACAATTGATCATTTTTAATTTTGTTAAGTAACTGGTACTTGTTGACAAGCCATTGCTGTCCTCCCATGCCTATTAACACTGTAATTTGAAAATATTGTAAAAGCCAAACATTTTTTTAAAAGAGTAATCTTGGAGATTCTTCCCGGCTCTTATCGATAGGAAATAATTAATTGGAACTGTGCACCTAGCCTCTGACATTTCATAAGTGTGTGAATTTAACTGAAATGTTTATTTTGTTACAGCATGCAGCAACTCTGGGAATGCTCTCCGTTATGTGTTGGTTGATTAAGGACTTGACGTGGCAAACGATGTTCATGCAGCGGTGCGAGACATTCTACTTAGCTGTAGATAGTGTTCGAGATTGTTGCGTAGTTATTTTGAAGTCAAATTGCACTGGTAATTTTTTTGAAATACTTAAATTATATAAGCCTCATGGAATTTTCCATTGACAATTAAATGACGGACTTTCATACCCTATTTATTAGATAAGTGATGAATTTTCAAAAATAAATCCTCAGTATGTTAAATGGAACTCTTGTCCATCTCATGCTTCTAACCTCAGCGGCTTATTCTGTGTCAGTGAGTGAATGAATGTATGAATTTAAATGGAAGACTTGAACTGGTGACTTGAACTGGCGTCAGTGACCAGGGTTGGCATAAAACAAACAAGTTGTTTTAAAACACGTATTTTAAACAGTGTTTAAAACAGTTTGAAATAAAATAATGTTTTTAGACGATAATAGCCATTACAGTAAGTACAAATAGAGATGTAAGTCGCGTGGGTGTGCCGTCTCTCATGAGAGACGCCGGTCCTTTACCGGTTAAGTATTTAAAATCATAGTATAAAAAAAACCGGCGTGTAAGACTACGCACAATGAAGGGTTCCGTAGTTGGGATGAATTTATCCCAAATACAAGCTTAACATTGTAGTTGAAATAATTGTTCTTAATAATTGAAATAATTGGAATGTATGGGACATTCCAACTGCAAATGTAAGTTTGTACGCCGAATATTGAGAGATTCACCATGTTATTTGAAGACCATAGACTTCTTATAGGTTTTCCTGTAATCTATGTGTAAAGAGCCATACATGTATTTTTTTTTTAATTTTTGGTCACGTAGTTTTGGAGATAAGGGGGAGAAAGAATGATAAATTTTCATCGAATTTCTTAAAAGGTTAAATAGTTTTATACATTTCGTCGCCGGTCGAAATAAAGTAAATCCCCGCAATTATTTTGGGGGTCCCCTTATTTGAATATAGTCCATCCTCACCTATATCACTATACTTTGTCACTTGTCGAAAAGAGGTAACTATTTAAATACACTTTTAGGTAAGGTCCATCTAAGAACGAAAATTGGAATTCGCAATTCTAAACTGTAGGTACTGGGTAGTTTATTATCTGTGTTACATACTTATTTAGATAGACTACAAAAAAAAAAGGATTTTCACAGATTAGATAGTTTATTAGTTAGTACGTTAGTACTAACTAATTATAACGTATACAGGATAAGTTTTTATCCAGTGCACAAACTTTAACACGTGACTTTACTCATCATTATGAACCACTGATATTAATGGACCAAACCTGAAATAGCGAAAAAAAAATCAGCTGTTCCGTAGATTTTTGACGAGTTTTGCGAACGTAAATGTAGGAAACAGCTGATTGTTTCATCGCGAAATTACTTAAAAAAAAAAAAAAAAAATCTCCAATGAATCTATTATATCCTCACACAATCCATCCATCTTTTCTTTGGTCTTCGTCTCTATCCATCCAGCTTAAGCTTTTAGTATTTTTATAAAATAATGTTACAGACGACGAGAGGAAACTGTGCAAGAACGTGCTGCGGTTACATCGAGCTTCGTTCAGCAAGATACGTGTGTGTGGCCTGTTCTACGCAGACGTGGCGTTACAACTGAGTCTGATGGGTCTGCTAGCCAACTATACAATTGTGTTGTTGCAGTTCGCGTTTCTGTAGTAAAGACTTGTACTAAATAGTTTTCTAAGATTGTAATTATTTTTATTATTTCTTCTTTTTCTCGCGGTCAGTCCAAGAGTTTATTTTCACATGTAGGATCTTGGCCTAAACTCAGAAATGAAACAACGATTTTATGGATATTCTTTGATTTAATTCTCACAGCAAAATATCAACGCTCTGTTCAACGATTCAATCCTCAGTTCGTACAAAAGTCGAAACTGTCATACTTTTAAATAAAAATGAAATGGCAAAAGTCTCAACTCTCAACAGCCAATACCTTAAATTAGACGATTACTACTTTAGTGGCGGGTATCTGTCAATTTTACCAGACGAAAAATACAAGACTGTTTACGTGTTTATGATAACTGACAGATACTTGTCACTGACACAAATAATAACAATTGGATAACAAATCATGATTATAATAATACTGATAGTCTTACAGCTCGGCCATCCTTTAATAAGTGAGTCCTCTCACTTCAAGAAAAGAAATATACGAAAATAAACTTTAGTACATATACAATAATAAAACTATATTTATTAATTTAGTTACATAATTTTTATATCATACTTTCTAATACAATTATCTATGACATGTTATCTTGTCTTTTTTTTACCTAAAACTCATCTCGCATGATCCTCTATGATATGCAATCATCTGTGCGATATCTGTACTCGATATCATTCGTTTCTGCACTAATTGCTCATAGTCTATGCTCATAATAAAGCTATCATATACACACATTCATACATCTTGCACGATCTGCTACGGTCTTCAATCATCTGTACGATGCCAACTAGTTGGTACCATTCGTTTCTGTACTGATTGTTCATAGCCTGTGCTCATATTACTATTTCAATCTATAATCATAATCTGTGCATAGTTCCATTTATCATCTGCACGAATCATTCGAATCAAATAGTTATTACAATGCACAATTATACAAAATAATCACAATTATGTCAATCATCTTAATAATTCATTATCTTTACATAGTAATAATAATAGTGATGTAATAAGTAATTAAAAAATACTTTAAAATTCATTAATTTTAATACTACTGCCTAAATTAATCTCATTATTCATTATCAGTTTCACTATCATTATTATCATTTTCGTTGCCATCTTCACTGGAATAATCATTAAAATTAAGCCAAGGATGAATTTTATCAATTGCTATTATATTTTCGTATCGTTTGTTTCCTTTTCTAGTTAGTGGGGTGTTCTCTACTAAGAACCTGTCATTGGGTAAAGCTTTTACGATTCGGTACGGACCCTGAAGTTTTGGTATAAGCTTTTTAGATTTACCTAGGTGCTCTTTATCAATGACTGTCCTCTCAATTCTAACAAGATCTCCTACATTGTATGATTTCGGTTTCTTTCTGTTCTTGTCAAACCTAGCCTTCGCCTTTTCCTGATCCTTATCGATTTTCTTTTTAGCATCAGACCTCAGTTGCATTAGGTCGTCGCCACTAACTAATTGAGTTGTTTCAGAAATCGCGTCTCCCAATATATTTTCCGATGTTGAAATTAATTTGAACCCGAATAATAATTCTGAGGGACTCTTGCCTGTCGCTTTACTCACAGTCGTATTCATACCTAATTGAATATCTCCTACATAATCATCCCATGTATTTTCATTGTTGCCATGACATTTGGTGCTCAACGCGTCAGATATAGTTCGATTGAACCTCTCGACCTGCCCATTCGCTCTAGGGGTAGCTACCGCGTTCAGTATGTGTTTAATGTTCAATTTATCTATAAACTCTTTGAACTTCCCACTAGTGAAACACGTACCTCGGTCTGTAATAAGCCTGGACGGAGCACCAAAGTAACTAAAGTACTCATGAAATATTTTGATTGCAGTTGACGTTTTCGTATCCTTCACGGCACGTATATTAACAAATTTTGTGAATGCATCAACAATAACCAAAATATACATATTGCCCCTCCTAGAACGAACAAACGGGCCGAGATGATCCGCATGCATGTATGGAATGGGATTTCTATTTTTGGGATAGGGTGTAATAACCCTTCCTTTTGGCCTGATGGTGCTTTATGGTGTGCACATTGTAAGCATGATGATACATATTTTTTTGTGAATCGACGCATCTTCGGGAACCAAAATGTTGCTTTTAACCTACTCAGCGTTTTATCAAAACCAAAATGCCCTACATGGTCGTGGTTCATGCGCAAAACTTGCCACCTAACACCCCTCGGTACCACCCAACGAATTCCATCATCTAAGATACGGTATACGTAGTCACCCTTCAGCTGATAATTCTTTCGTATATCAGCAACGAATTTCGTTTCATCGTCGAGAAGAATTTCTCGAATTCGCTTTATTTCTTCGTCGTTACTCTGTACGGTCGCAATCCAATCGGTTGTTTCTACTTGCAATACGTCAATTACATGTATGTTAGTATCGTCAGTGTCTTCAGCCACCGGAGCACGACTTAGGGCATCGACATGAGCCATACGTGACCCTGATCTGTATTCAATGGTACAGTCGTACTCCTGTAGCTGCACCCACCATCGCGCGATCCTGGGTATGAGGTCACGCTTTGTCAAAGTCGTTCTTAACGCATTACAATCAGTTACTATTTTAAATTGTAATCCCAGCAAATAAACACGGAATCGACTTAAAGAGGCAACGACAGCTAACGTCTCGAGATCAAAAGAGTGGAGTTTTTGCTCATCTTCTGAATTTTTCCGACTGTAGTAGGCGACAGTCCTCAACTGTCTGTCACTACCTCGCTGCATAAGAATGCCTGCGATGCCTATCTTTGATGCATCGGTATGTAACTCAGTCTCTAATCGCGCATCAAACAAGGCTATTATAGGTCGTTCTACGAGTTTCTCTTTGAGCGTGTTAAAAGCAGATGTACATTCTGCGGTCCATTTCCACTCAAATTTGGATTTTAAAAGATTCGTTAATGGGCATGCTATTATTGCAAAGTTTTTGACGAATCGACGAAAAAAACTTGCAAGTCCTATAAAACGTCATCATGTACGTTCTTGGGTACAGGAAAATCGGAAATTGCATTTGTTTTACGCGAGCCGGGACGTATGCCATCTCCAGATACACAAAACCCTAGAAAATCTATCTCCTTTTGGAAGAAATGGCACTTCTTTAATTTGAGAGTTAGCCCTGACTTAGCCAAATGCTGGAGAACTTCTTCTAAACGTGTTAAACCATCATTAAATGTACTAGCGGGAATCAGGATATCATCCATGTAAATAACAACGTATTTCAAGTCAGAGAGAACTTTATTAATTACCCTTTGGAAAATTGAAGGAGCATTCGCTAACCCAAAAGGCATTCTTTTATACTGGTACTGACCGTCGGGTGTTACAAAAGCCGTGAGCTCTTGTGAACCCTCTGATATTGGAATCTGGTAGTACCCAGATGCAAGGTCAAGACTAATGAAAAGAGAATTGCCTGACAACCTATCTAATTGGTCGTCGATCAGCGGTAAAGGATAGTGCTCTTTACGAGTCTTGTTATTTAGGGCTCTGTAATCGACACAGAGCCTCTTCTCACCCGTTTTCTTCTTCACAAGAAGGATTGGACTCGCATAGGATGAGTTAGACTCACAAACGATATCGGCGTCGATCATTTCCTTTACCATTGTTCGAACCAATTCACGTTCCGGATATGAGAGTCTATAAGGTCGGTAAACCACTGGCTTCGCGTCGTTCAATTCTATCTCCATCTGTACTATGTTAGTATACCCTAAATCAGCTAAACAAGAGGAAAAACAACCCTCATACCTCTTTAGTAGAGACTTCAATTTAAATATCTCATCATCAGATAGGTGACCGCCATAATTCAAATCGGAACTCGAATCATGGTTGCTAAAATCTAGCATGTTAATTTCAAAACCTGTTTCAGCTCTGTAAACTCGACTAATTAATGTATCTTTATTTAGTAAAAGTAAATGGTCGCTAAAATTTTGGACTAGAAGTGCTACAAAACTATTCTCAAGGTAGTATTCACCTGGCAATAAATAAAACTCCTTACCAGGCTGACCTCTTAATGAACCCCTGACATATACAGACCCAGTGTAGCTTCTATCGGAAAAAACTGGGATCATAATCATTTGTTTTGGTTGAATTTCAACATCTGCCTTAAGAAGTAACCGCAATTTGTTAAAATCTTCCTTGCTAAAGATTAAGGAATTTGTAGTTTTTGTAATAATGATTCCGGGTTTTTCTGTAAAACTGTGACCAACTAACACAGGATATTTAATTATGCTATCTTCAACTACATAAACGTCAACCATCTCTACGATATTATTAATATCTATTTTTATGCGCGCCATTCCTATTGGTACAACGATATTATTACCTAATCCTCTCATAACGGGTAACTCCCCTACTGACCAACTAACTCCTAATGATTTTGCTACGCTACATTGTATCAATGTGCACTGACTACCTAAATCTACATACCCCTTAACCAGAATACCATTAACCTTTAGCGAGATCATATATTTCTCATTACTAGTATCATCAACATCGACTTTCATAACTTTCTTTTCTGCACTAGAAGTATCTTTACTATTTTCGCTTGACAGCTGCGAGCAATCAATCGTTACATGGCCAAGCCTTTTACAAATGTTACACCTCAGCAGCTTTTTCGTACACTTATTACTAAAATGACCTACTTCTTTACAGTTAAAACAAGTTATAGATGCACTAGATTGTGACCTAGATAACTTTGAATCATTCCCAACGAACTGCTTAGTATTCGAATTTGTATTACTTAACGGTAAAATCTTTTTATCTTGGCTAATCTTCGACTTGTCAAAATCGCGACTTTGTTTAATAGACTGAAAGTAATTAAGAACCTCTTCAGGCTCTTGACATTTGGCTGCTTTAGCACCGAGTCTCAAGGAACGATCCTCAATGCCATAGAGCAAGCAATCAACGGCACGCTTCCCGAAAATCTCGCATCGATTCAACAGATTTAATTTTTCATAATAATATAATTCTAACGATTCATTGTATTTCACGCGTTTATTTAACATTTCGGTAAGTAATTCTGCATAATCGTCACTACTAGGAAAGGAATCAATTAATTTAATTTTCCACTCAGGCCACGAAAATGACATTGAAGGTAAGGCCTGGTACCATGTACGAGCAACACCCGTAAGTCTGGGCAGTGCGTAGTGAATAACTTGATCATCACCCCAACGGTACAGCTTCGCACATTCGTCGACCTTATTAAGCCACATGTGGACCGTCTGGCCCTTGAACATGGGGTCAAATTCAGGAATAACATTACCTAACATCGGAAATTTATTGCCTTCTGGCTTTGCATCCGACAAAGATTTAATTAACTCGTTCAAAAATAACCGAGTCTCACTGTTAGCAAACATAGATTTGTTTACCTGAATATTTCCGCGTGGTTCATCACTTACTGCGGTGTTTGATGAGCTACTTCGGTCAGACGGCCGCCTACGGCGTCCGGTATGCCGCTGCTCACTCCGCTTCTTCGTCAGGCTTCGGCGCGAGCGATGCTCACCCTCGCAGCTACGTTTCCGACTTCGCCGACGCCGCCCATCAGTCCGTGTTCGAGGTCGAGTCCTCTCGTCCTGGTCACTCTCACTCCGCTTCCTCATCAGGCTCCGGCGCGAGCGATGCTCTTCTTCGCGGCTACGTTTCCGACTTCGTCGACGCCGCCCATTAGTCCGTGTTCGAGATCGACTCCTCACGTTCTGGTCACTCGAATCGCTAGGCGTACTCATATGGCGCCTGCGACGTTTCTTCTTACTTAAGCTAATCTCACTGGCTTCATTATCGCGGCAACGCCTACGTTTCATGCTCACAATGGCTGGAGTAAAACGGGACCGGCTCTTATGCGATTAGTTACTGTCACGGTCCATATTTACTAATATTTTCCAAAACTTGTGGGTGTGTTGTATTTATCCCACTTCTGAGATGTAGGATCTTGGCCTAAACTCAGAAATGAAACAACGATTTTATGGATATTCTTTGATTTAATTCTCACAGCAAAATATCAACGCTCTGTTCAACGATTCAATCCTCAGTTCGTAGAAAAGTCGAAACTGTCATACTTTTAAATAAAAATGAAATGGCAAAAGTCTCAACTCTCAACAGCCAATACCTTAAATTAGACGATTACTACTTTAGTGGCGGGTATCTGTCAATGTTACCAGACGAAAAATACAAGACTGTTTACGTGTTTATGACAACTGACAGATACTTGTCACTGACACAAATAATAACAATTGGATAACCTAAATCATGATTATAATAATACTGATAGTCTTACACACATGAAAGACTTAGGACCAGTAATGGCTTGCTCTAGCTATTCTGATAGTGATTATAATTTTATGGGTACTAGAGGTGGGCGCCGCGCCGCTTATTGCGCACCGCTGCCGCCGCCGAGCATTGGAGACGGGCGAAAGTTCATACAAAGTTGGGCCTGACGTTACAGTAACAATTATTGCATTATTATATTTATGTATTAATACCATTTCAAAAATAATAAAATGTTTACGACTGCTCCATGGTAGAAAAAAATATAGGGTGTTATTGGTTTGTCCAAAAACAAAGTGAGTGTTGCTTCTTAAACTTATTCTTACACCAAGCTCTCACATTATATTTTAAGAAAAGAATTATCAGTCTTCAATCAAACAGTTTTACTTGGAAACACGCTAGACGAGAAATTACAATGGGGACCTCATATAACATCTCTTGCGGGGCGGCTAAGCTCGGCCGCTTATGCTGTTAGAAAGATAAGACAGTTAACAGATGTAGAAACCGCGCGTTTGGTCTATTTTAGCTACTTTCACAGCATTATGTCATATGGCATTTTACTGTGGGGTCGGACTGGACTGCTCACATTGAATCCATCTTTATTTTACAAAAAAGAGCTGTCAGAGCCATTTATAATCTATGTCGTCGCGAATCTCTCAGGGAACTATTTAAAAAGATCAATATTATGACGGTACCTTGCCAATTCATCTATGAAAATATTATGTATGTCAGGAAAAATCTACATCTTTTTAAGAAAATAAGTGATAGACATAATTTTAATACTAGAAATAAAGATAAAATTGATAAACCATTTTTCAGATTATCTAAAGTACATAATTCTTTTATGGGATACTGTGTTAAATGTTACAAAAAAATACATTTTTTTTTCTTTTTGGGTGGGAAATTATCAAATAACTTCTCCCGCTCTGGGTGGAGCGGGAGGGCGTGTCAGACACTTACTGACTAAAACCCACCCGTGTTCCTTCCTATGCCATGTTGCCGGGGGGCCACGATATCCCTATCGGCCCATATTCGCAGCCCCGGCAGGCATTGGCCCTAGCGGACCCCGTCAATTCTGCTGACATCTCTTTGAGGCGCGCGTGGAACACAACGCGCCGTCGACCCGGGCTTGGTCCTTACCGGACGGCGAGCTACCCATTGCTCACCGTCCGCAAGCCCGCGCCTACGGTGGCCGGAAATCTTCTTGTGATTCCCGACGCCCAGGGCGTCTCCTCCTGCGGCGGTTAGGGGCGCGAGGGCGCGAAATTTGCCTCTACCTCACGCGCTCCGTCTCCTCCTTCGCGAGCTGATCGCATCCACGAGGACACGGCGATGCCCTGCCCAAGCCGGGCAGACCTCCACCGTATGCTCCACCATGTCCTCCGGGCGATCCACACAGTGATGACACCCGGGCGTTTCCTCCCGCTTTATCCTGAACAGGTACCTCCCGAAACAGCCATGTCCGGTGAGGACCTGCGTCAGGCGGAAGGTGAGGACGCCGTGGCGCCTCTCTAGCCACTCCTCAAAGAGGAGTCTTATCGCCGCAATTGTGGCGTGCCCAGCGCTGGGTTGCGACAATCGCACTCTCCATTCCGCCATGAGATCCCGCCGGAGCTCTGTCCGCTGTGCCGCGACTTCTTGCGGCATTGGAGTTAAGCCCCGGCGTTTCGCCTCCTCGCGCCACTCCCAAATGTGCGCGAGGACCTTTGCCTCCAGATCCCATGGCGGTACTCCGGCAAGGAGGCTCGCCGCCTCGCAGGAGACCGTGCGGTATCCTCGGGCCAGCCGGATGGCCATGACCCTTTGGGACGCGTTCAGCCGGCGGCCTGGCTGCTGCCTCAATGAAGGCGCCCACACCGGCGCCCCGTAAAGGGCCATGGACCGCACGATCCCCGCGTAGAGCCTCCGGACAACAAAATACCTGGTGATACATTACAATTAACTGAAAGAAAATTTAAAACTTATATTAAAAGTACTTTTTTTAAACAATCATCTTACAAATTAGAGGATTATATCTTAGATAAGAATGCTTGGAAGCATGCTGGTCTGGCTTCATAGAACAATTTAGAGTCTAGACAAAATCAAACTGGTTGCTAATTTAATTGTATAATTAATTATTATAGAAGCTTCATCACTTTACTTTGATAGTAAGCATCCTATCCTTCTGCATTCGTCACACCATCTTACTAAATTAATTTTTGAGCGAGAACACTTGCATAAGTTGCATGCTGGCCCCCAATTGCTCCTCGCGAGCGTCAGGGAGTACATCTGGCTCATTAATGGCCGGCATCTCGCCAGGCGAACTGTGCATAACTGTGTCCGATGCAAAAGAGTACAAGGCATGACGTTATCTCCCTTTATGGGGAGCTTACCCTCATAACGTATTACGGTGGATTTTCCGTTTCGCAGTGTAGGTATAGATTTTGCCGGCCCATTTTTTGTCCTAAATAGGAAAGAGCGCGGTTCAAGGGTCATAAAATGCTACTTGTGCATTTTTGTATGCTTAAGGTATAAATGTGTGCACCTGGAAGCGGTAAGCGATCTTTCGAAGGAGGCTTTTATTTTAACTTTACGTAGATTTATTTCACGCCGCGGCAAACCCATTGAAATTTTCTGCGATAATGGCCGCAATTTTGTTGCCGCGGCTAAAGATATTGGCAGCATTTTAAAATGTAATCATCAAGCTATAAGTGATTTCTCAAGCGAAGAAGAAATCAAATTTTTGTTTTCTCCTGCTTACGCTCCGCACTTTTGTGGTATCTGGGAGGCTGGGGTGAAATCTGCTAAATTTCACATTAGGCGTGTAATGGGAAATACGCATTTGACCTTTGAGGAAATATCCACATTATTCGCACAAGTGGAAGCCATTTTAAATAGCCGCCCACTCTGTCCTATATCCTCATCCCCAAATAACTGTCTTTTCCTCACACCAGGGCATTTTTTTCTTGGTCGGCCACTAACTGCGCTGCCTTCACCGCATCTCGTCGAAAGCAAGACCACCAACTTAAAACGCCACGAAAGGCTCGAACAGATCCGCCAGCATTTTTGGAAAAGATGGCAGAACGAGTATTTGGCTGAGCTGCAGCAGAGATCGAAACGGCGCACTCATACTACTCCGCTACATGTTGGAGACCTGGTTCTATTGCACGAGGAGAACCTGCCGCCACTGTGTTGGCGTACAGAGCGCGTCAGTAAACTATTTCCTGGCCCTGACGGCGTGTGTCGCGCAGCAGATGTACAAACCACCCGAGGAAGTTTCCGGAAGCCCTTCACGCGACTTTGCCCGCTACCAGTCACCGAGCACCTGATGCAGAGTTAAAAGTCGGGAACTTTTAACGGCGGGGAGGATGTTCGCGCCTGATATTATTATAATAGCATGACACTACGCGCGCGAGTTATTGCAATCATATTCTTTTTCTTATATTTTCTATGTGTTTAACGTCGGTACTTCTAAAATTTTATCGAAATTGTTAATGAAAAATTTCTACCTTCGTGTTATTATTATTCACCTACCAAACTAGAAGTAGCAACTAGCTCTGCTAATTTTCATTAGAATAGTCAAATTATATTTTAAAACTACCAATAAACCAGTTATTGGAAAACTATTGGTTTCATTTGAGTGCTCTAGAGCTCCAAGTTTCTATTAGAAACAAATACTGCTGAGCTTATGGTAGGCCCCCAGGCCCCTTGATCTAAAACACCGCTCACTAGAAGACCTCCTTCCTAAATCCAAATCCAAATTGATCCTGAAACCTTCCATCGGTTGACAGCTGATCGCCTGACATCTTTAAGACGTCACCTCGCCTGCCGTTACCAACAATATCATATGAAAGTTATGTCAAATGAAATTAGACTATCTGTTATTATACCAAACATTACACACCCGTCGGAAACAAAAATTGTCACCGTAGCTGAAATCGGCATAGGCTATATTATTATTACTAATCCTTTGAAAAGCCTTTTGGGTATATGCTCCCTAGTATGTACAGTGATGTGCAGTTTGCCTTAAAAATGGCTATTTTAATTGTGACTGTACCTGTGGGCCAGCATATTCGCCCTAACTGACAATGGTCTGCGCACCCTCTCAAGATCTAGATCGTCTTTCAGGTCATAAGTAACCAGATGGCCCAGGTATTTAAATTGATAAACCTTTTTGATTGCTATTTATGATTGCTATACTGACATGTGCCCAGCCCGTGAAGCTCATCATCATCACACACATCGAAGATAATATTTATAAATATTGTAGCGCATAAAAATACTTTAAGATAAAATATATATTATCTTCAGTGTATGTGGTGGTCCATTCGGTAAGGCGCCGTGGGTGGTCCGCGCCGTGACAGTTTTACGACCGCACTTAAATAAACAAACACTCGGATTTCTTTACAACGTCTCAAGTAGTATTGTTAATGTTTTTTGCTACTCGAATAGATTAGGAATACGTTTCAAAAGGTTGCAGTCTTTTTAAACAACGTTCACTTATCTTTATTACCCGCTTTTGTTATTATTTCTTTTGTTCTTTGTGATAACGATTTCTGATAAAACTACCGTACCAATTCACACGAAATTTTGCAGGGTACATTATGGATAGATAAGTTATCTAACAAAAGCGTTTTTAGAGACAAACAAAAAATTCAAAAAATCTAGATTTTAGATGATCTAGAATTTCTAATGCTTACGTAACTTTCTCCGTCCCAAAAAAATTTTTTTTTGTTGTAAGTATTTTGTTCTAAATGTTGTCTAAACCGATGAAGTATGTCTCAAAAAATAAAAAAAAAACACTTACCGATCAGATATACACAGAAAAACCACAAAATATCACAACTTTCACCACACTTTCACCTTTCACTCATCCGTTTGTTTACACTTTTTTGGTTGGGTCAAAATAGGTATAATATGATGTTATTTAGTGCGAATATTATCTAAAACGATGTAATATTTACTTCAAAATGAAAATATCACCACTTTCCGACGATTTACACACAAAAACCATTAAAAAACGAATTATTACAGCGAACGCGCGCGTCCCGGGAGTGACGTTTGACTGACATTTTACCGCGCGGGAATGTCATTTTCAACATTTTTTTAAAATGTTGCCTATTCATATTTTTGCTTTTAGTCGATTTATTTGACAAGAATATTTATCCGACCATAGACAGAAAAATCCACAGACGATAATAGCCATTACAGCAAGTACAAATAGAGATGTAAATCACGTGGGTGTGCCGTCTCTCATGAGAGACGCCGGTCCTTTACCGGTTAAACTGTACGGTGAGCAATTTGTCGAAGATAGTTTATAAGTATTTTATATTTTCTTCAAAGTGTGTGACGAGCTTAAGTGTTGGATTGAGTGATTGGCTTTGAGTTTGAGTTTGGAGGAACTTACAATAATACCTACTTTGGCACCTATATTTACATAGACTAAAGAAAATTCGTTAATGTAATTGACACAATTCATTCCGTTCACAACCAATTATGATAATGAATTTGATGTACGCAGTTAATACATTTACTAACGATTATTGTATCAAACGCGTGCCAGGAAGCCGTTACTATTTAAAATGGAGAACTTTCGTAACATCCAACAAAATAATCCAGTGAACTATGTTCTGAATAATGTGGTGGACAAAGATGTGCAGTTAATGCTATGGCCTTTGAATATGATGCAATTCATTTCGTTTACTCCTAGCTATCGCATCAAAAACAATTGCGTAACTCCTAACAATTTCATCATCAATTTGTTTTCAATGACTGGAGCTATAGTATTTATTTCTTTGTACATATTCCGAACCTATATGCTGTTTCGTTACAAAGAATATCTAGGATTCACTAAATTCATGACGTTCACCTCTTTTATTGACTGCATCTACTATTGTTTCGGGTTTGCTCTTAATTTCGTCATCGGGATCATTCAAACCAAAAATAGTATTAAGTTTGTCTTAATATTTCAAAGAGTGCACAGATTTCTCAACAATGAAACCAGTTTTAACCATTTCATCATTTGGAATTGGATAATGGTTATCATGGCTCTCAGCTGTTATTATATAATCTTTTCTTATCTTTACATACAGCTGGCTTTACCTTGGTTTTATTTATTTATTAATTACCTTCTGGTTATTTTCGATTTTAGTATCATTTATGCCATTCGCGTCATTAAATTGTTACAAAATAAACTTGAGTTATGGAATATTCAAGTATTAAATTCCCTTGAAATGGAAGAGATGCGTGGTGAATATTTTTGTAAGAGATTGTTTCAAGCTTATGCTGACATTCTGGAGAGTTATGGCATATGTAAAGTTTATTTTCAGCCATTCGTAAGTATCTTGTTATGAACATTTAGTTTTGATGAACCAATTTTATCCAAGAAGTTACCTATTATTTCCTTTATTTCATTTCAAAACATACCATTTATATTTTTAAATATTCATATAAAAAATTAAAAAAAAAACATTTAAAAATATAAAAAATTGTCGCCCACCGGTGTCGGGAACAGGGTCCAAGCCACCGGTGGTCAGGGCTCCTGAGAGAGGAACCTCCTAATAATACGCGCCGTGTCCAGGAGTACTGCTTTCTGGATCAAGCCCCTGATCCAGCTGCCTAACGAGAGCCTCCTCAGGTGTTGGTCGAGGCTCTTGGCTATTATGCCATTGGCCGTCACGACTATCGGCACAATGATTGCTGTATCCACATCCCACATGTCGACAACCTCGCGAGCCAGGTCAAGATACTTAATCCGTTTATCTTTTTCAGCTTTCACGAGGTTCTCGTCATGCGGGACCGCTATATCAATAATCATTGTGCGACGCTCTAATCGATCTATCACCACTATGTCTGGCTTATTGGCAACAATAGTCCTGTCAGTGATGATAGATCGATCCCAATACAATGTGATATTGCCATTTTCGAGGACTGGGTCGGGCACATATCTATAGTACGGTACTTCCGATTCCACAAGATTGTATTTCAGAGCAAGTTACTGGTGGATAATCCTGGCTACAAGGTTGTGCCTATGCAAGTAGTTTCCGTTAGCCAGACGAGAACAGCCAGAAATAATGTGTCGGATTGATTCTCCGGGTCGGTGGCATGCCCGACAGATGTCAACCGTGCCGTCTTTCACAATATATTTCCGGTAGTTGTTCGTCATCATAACTTCTTCCATAATCGCAAAGACAAAACCTTCGGTTTCCCCAAAGAGGTCACCGATGAGGATACGGACGCTAACAGGTCTACATCGGGCCCATGTAAGGCCCGGTAAAAGCGCCCGTGAGGCTCTTTGCTCTGCCATACCTCCCTGCGGTCATTAGTATCTAGTACTATAGGTTTGCGCCAGTTCTCGTTAGCCAAGGATAGCGGAGTGAGGCCCTTGTCTACTGAGACCACATCTCGGTGCATCCCCACGTCAGTTTCTAGGAAGTATTCCCTGAGACTGCATACCTCACGGTTGTGCAGGGTCTTAGCATTTAAGAAGCCTCGACCTCCGCACTTCCGTGGGAAATACAGTCTCATTACCGATGAGCGTGGGTGATGCATCCGATTAGCGGTCAGCAGTGCGCGGACCCTCCTATCCAGGGCGTCAAGTTCTGTCTGAGTCCATTTGAGTATGCCGAAAGAGTACATCAAAACCGGCATGACCCAACCGTTGAAGGCGCGGACCTTGTTCCCGCCTGATAAAAGACTATTTAATACTTTATTCAGGCGGCTAAAGAAGCGCTCCTTTAGCGATTGCTTCATGTCAGCAGCGTTGATACCTAACGCTTCCGACATACCCAAATACTTGTAGGTTTCGGTTGAGGAGAGGGATCTTAGGTGTATGGAGTCCGAGAGTAGGGTTTCTACGGATTCCACAATCTTTCCTCGCTTGACATGCATGACCGCACATTTGTCCACACCAAATTCCATCCTGATGGCACTACTGAAAGTTTCGGTTACCTTCAGTAGTTCCAGCAGTTGCAAATTGTTGTGGGCAAAGAGTTTCAAGTCATCCATGTAAAGGAGATGAGATAGAACCTGACCACCTCTCCTCAATCGGTAACCTAGCCCTGAATCCTCCAGCAGTGTACTTAGAGGATTCCAGGCTAGGCAGAACCAAAGTGGGCTCAAACTGTCGCCCTGAAATATACCTCGCTTTATCCTTATCGGCTCGCTATTCCTCTGGATATGTCGACATCCTGGATAGCGAAGAACTGTCCTCCATTGGCCCATACATGACATCAGGAAGGTGCGTAGAGTTGCATCTACTTTATACAACTCCAGCACCCTCATGAGCCATGTATGTGGCACAAAGTCATAGGCCTTCTTATAATCTATCCAACATGTCGACAAATCCCTTCGGGAACGACGGACCTGTTGGATAATGGCCATATCGATGAGGAGCAGCTCCTTAGTACCGCGGGACCCGTTCCTGCATCCATTTTGAGAGGCAGACATGATGGTGTTGGTGTCTATATGTTTGTTAATTTTAGCTCTCAAAATGGATGTAAAAACTTTATAAACCGTCGGTAGACAAGTGATCAGCCTATAATTTTTGGGTTCCGCAGTACTACCTGATTTATGGAGCAGGTGGGTTATTCCTGTCGTTAGGAACTGGGGCAGCGACCCTAACTCTAAGGCTGACTGGAACTGGGATGCCAATCGAGCGTGCGACCTTTGGAACCATTTTATCCAAAAATTGTGCAGCCTGTCCGGCCCAGGAGATTTCCAGTTAGGCAACGGACGGACTGCACGAGCTACATCTTGGGGGCTGATGGTAAGTGCCCCCATTTCTGGTATTTGCTCGCACGCTCGCTCGATCTGCCTAGTCCAATCTCCTTCAGTGTGATTGACAGGTACCGACCAGTTGCTTCGCCAGAACGAACACATGGCGTCATCATCTGGCAGGCGCGTGTCAATCACACCTTGATCCGGTCGCTCCCAAGCCCTGTAAACCCACCTTTCATCGCTCTGGAATGTGCGATTCTGAGTGTACCGCTCCACTCTCCGCCTGTACCGTCGAATACGGTTTGCCGATGCATAGATCTTCTGCTTCAGGAAGTCGATACGCTCTGTGACGCGGGTCAAATAATCTCGAGGACTGATATCAGTTCCCGAGAACGCCCGCCTGAAGCAGATTAGTTTGCCGATGAGTACTCTAGCCTCACCGATACGACACTCAATCCTGCACTGCCAAGCTGGTACAGCTGGTTTTGGTCATGGAGCTCTGTCACTGTTGGTAAATTTAACATGAGCTACACGACATGCCGCTACAGCTGCACAGTACAAGATCGAGTGGGTATCGGCGAGGTCTTTGCTGCCGTCAAAACAGTTTGATAGCAGCGAGTCTAGAGTACACACCAGCGCCTTATTGTTCTTGTGCATGGGCAAACGAGGTAAACGTGGTCTAAGTCCAGGCGGAGTGGAGCGGTACTCCTGGAAAGCATCTTCCAAAGCGCTCCTCAATCTTGCATTGCATTGGGTACTCACGGATATAACCCCGTCATCATCCTCTTTGCCAACGTGGTCAGGTCGCGGTGAAGCACTGGGTGAATTTTGTAGTTGCACCGCGACCAGTGGCGAGGCAGGTTTAACACGGTAATTCCGTGATTCGAGGCGTAGTCGATCAAGTACGGCGTCATCCAGCATATGGTTACGCTGGATGACCCGCACCTGATCCGACAGTCGCTGGGCCAACACGTTGACAGCTGGTTCAAGCACCTGAAACAGAGAGAGCATCCGACCACGGTACGCAGTCAAGTTACTTCCCCCCTCTGTAGCCCCAAAGTATGCGTGCATGACATTTTCGTTCACAGTTTGTGTCCATCTCATGCGCCGCACACTTGCACCGCGAGCGGGGACCCTATCAGAGGCCGGTGGGCCTCGAAGTCCTAAGCTGGCCGGTGGTCGGCCTCTTCCGCGCCGACGTGCTGGTGGTGGTGTCGTCGGCGGCGAGAAGTATTCGTCGCTCGAGCTCGACGCAACTGCAGCGGCCCGTGTCACTCGACTCACGTCTGGAGCAGAATCCGGCAGAAGTTACCTATTATTATTTATATTTTAACAAATCTCGGGACCATGGGTCCCGGTCCTTTGGAAGGCGTACGAGGGGCCGAAGCCAACTCGCAGAGGCCCCTTAGACATTTTTAAGTGTTGAGGCACTAACCGACGATTATCCCTGTATGCACTATACAAGTGCACCCAAGGACAACCCCCGGTTGGTGTAGGACTATTGAACAACATGGAAACAAAACATATTGGGCTATGGATTTGGGTGGCTATAGTCGATTGGTTACCTGGAACTATGGAAAGACTATGGCCCCTGCCGGACCAATATTTTATATAAAATACACAGGAACATTGCAGGGGGTGACTTGCACACTCAATAATGGGCCCCCGAAAACGGTCGCTAGCACAAAGTGTCGTAGCGACAAGGGGGCAACATATCTTGAGGTGCTCACGAGGAGTGGAGAGGTATTCCACGGCTATCAGGACAATCCCCAGTACGGTCAAGATCCTTACCAGCATCTTACTGGAATACTTCCTTCCTCCGAGCACGTTTGCTCTTGCGAATCTCCACTCAAGCCGACCAATTAAGGCAATAATGAGGTGGGAGCTCTGTTCCTCGTCAGTGTTCACTCTAGCCAGCCAATAAAGGCAAGCTAGAGGTGAGGAACAAGACTTCTCCCGGGAGATAGGGTCAGTGGGGTCGCTACTGCCCAACAGCTCGCCACATGCTGCCCTTGCGGGTTTTTATATCTCTCTTGGTCTGGCTCCTCATCCCAAACCCGTTCCGGCAAAGTGAACTCTACCGGCACAGGCCTAGAGTTCGGAGCACGCAAGCTTCACCACGACGTAAACGTAGAGATACGGCGCTGGGGTTATTATTATTATTTCGTTTATTCATCTAGTTTCTTATTAATTTATATTTTTAAATATTTCTTAAAATAAACAGGATAAAAAAAAAACATTTAAAAATATAAAAAATAGAGGTCCGCCGGTGTCGGGAGCAGGGTCCAAGCTACCGGTGGTTAGGGCTGCAGAGACAGGAACCTTCTCACAATGCGAGCCGTATCGAGGAGTACAGCTTTCTGGATCAGGCCTTTGATCCAACCGCCTAACGAGAGCCTCAAGAGATGTTGGTCGAGGCGTTACGACAATCGGCATAATGGTAGCCGAGCTCACACTCCACATGTTGACAACCTCGTGTGCTAAGTCGAGATATTTTATTTGTTTCTCTTTTTCAGCTTTCACGAGGTTCTCGTCATGTGGAATGGTAACATTGACTATCATTGCGTGGCGCGCTAATCGATCTATCACCACTATATCAGGCTTATTGGCAACAATAGTCCTGTCAGTAATGATAGACCGATCCCAGTACAACGTGACATGGTAATTTTCGAGAACTGGGTCGGGCACATACTTGTAATACGGTACCTCAGAATCTATAAGTTTATATTTCAAAGCAAGCTGTTGGTGGATAATCCTGGCCACTTGGTTATGTCTGTGCAAGTACTCGCCGTTAGCCAGACGAGAACAACCCGAGATGATATGTCTGATAGACTCACCCGGCCGGTGGCATGCCCGATACACGTCAACCGTCCCGTCCTTCATAATATGTCTCCGGTAGTTATTCGTCAAGATAACTTCGTCCATAATTGCACAGACGAGTCACCAAAACGTAGCCAGACGCTATAAAATCTACACCGGGCTCATGAAGAGCCCGATAGAAGCGCCCGTGAAGTTCCTTGCTTTGCCATACCTCCTTGCGGTTATCTGTAGTAAGTACCACAGGTTTGTGCCATTATTATTATTTTTATTCATTTATTTCGGACAGAATCCATATAATGTGTTAGTAACAATTAACTTATGCCTATTAATTATTTATTTTATTTAACCTTTATTGTTCCATTGTATATTACCTTATGTGCGGTAATGGACGTCTTTCGGCTGAAATGATGATGATACTACCCTGATGATGATCTATCTCTTTCCACTTATATTTAGGGAGACAGTACGGTGGAAGGATCTTTATTGAGTAATTTGATCACTTTTCAGATTCTGTATTATATTATTGAAGCATTCCTCCATTCTCTCATTTACATTCAAGTGACTATTGAAACGATGAAGCTAGGCTTCAAGAATAACACCATAGTGAGTATTCGTTGAATTTGTTTATTTTAAGCTTCTTCCCTGTCTCATGTTCTTCGGGGTTGACGAAAGATTTTTTTTTCCCTTTTTATCTCCCCTTGTCAGAGTTATCACTTTGTTATTCATATTATTCTTCTTGTATTGTTTTATTGATCTCCGTCTTTGTATTTATATATACATCACTCTCTTCACCATTTTATTTTTCTAGCATGTGCTGTTCCACTCCTGGGCAAAGGCCTGCCTCCAAAGATATATATAAAATTAAATTTAGGTACAGCTACATGCAACACACCTAATATAGCTGCCCAATGAGTTAACGAAATTGGAAGATCTTATCTAGTAGTATGCAAGGTCCCTTTGAAGGATCGTATCACACATGTTGACCATTTTTGTCACAATATCATCGCCTATAATGAAAACGAGGGTGGGCGCTGATACCTATATTTACAAGATATTAAGTTATCTTAGCTTAGGTATTGGCTGCAACTCGAACATACAACCTTACTTACCTTAAGGCTTATTTTTACTATAAACCATGTTTTATATTACTTGAAGGTGTAAATAAACATTTTTTTTTTATCATTTTGTAAAGTACCTGGTACTTGTTGACAGGCCTACGCTGTCCTCCCAATTTTTTTTTTTTTTTTTACTTTATCTCATAGCTGACCTCTGAGGTCATGGCTATTTAACCGGTCAATCCTGTGGGTGCCTTAAGCTGCTACACTTTAAACCTCCAGCCAGGGGTTATTCAACTAAGCTAATTAAAACTAGATGAACGCTCGCTAAGGGCACCCCCTGTGGGGTACGAACCTCGGCTTAGGGCTTTTACCGGAGGAAGAACATCAAAGATGGGACGGGCTGGATCAAGGTTTTGATTATGATTATTAATCGGGGAATTTAAAGCTACGTGAACAGCTGCAACAACTGTTGGCATCTCGTTTTCGAGCAAGGGTCGGGAGGAGTATCATTTACTCGGGGACGCGGTCGCGATCGCAAAGGACCTCGGCGGCGCGGTCGGAATGACGGGAGGCGTCTGTGCTTGTATATTGTACTTGTTTCCCTATTGCTCTCCTGGAGGAGGGTTATGAGGTCATCAGGGTCGGCGAGAATGTGCCTTGGACGGCGGGTATGACTAATTAGAAAGAAATAAAGAAAAAAGAAAAGAAAGAAAATTGCATTTATTGGCATTAAGACAGAAAAATGCACCTTAAAACTATAAAAACAGAAAACAATGATTATAATGCCAAAAGGGCCTCAGCTCAGCATAATGTCAGATGGCAACACAAAGTGTACCACCTGACGCTGATTTTCAGCTGCAACCTACGAGTGTCATACGCTAGAATAATAATGAACACAAATATGGAAGTGTCAGTCCGTTTTAATAAATAAATTAAAGGTAATATAAGATAGGACAATATAAAAAAGCTCATACTAAATCAAATAAATGTTGTGACATAGGTACATGTGTGTGTACAGTGTGTATTAATGAGAAACTGAAATAAATATAAAATAAAGATCCAATATCTGTGTATTACCTATATAAAAATAATAAATCTATATATAAATAGATAGTACCTTTAATGCAAAATCGTGTGACTGCGTTCTTCTAAAAATACGAAACGAAGGTTGATGCGGTTTTTATTATCATTTAGAGTATTTATGACAATAATTATTGACAAATAAAACTTAATTCTACTTGGGACATAACTGGCAGCCTCGACAACCAGAGTTGTGATGTTTGGCCGCGGACTCAAAGTAACGCTTTGCAAGGCGTTTTAGGAATTGGTGGATAGTGGGAATTTTTAGGTCGAGATGGAGACTCTCGTTCCTAACAAACCAGGAGGAACCGGTGGCCCTACGGAGGAATCGGTTTTGGAGGGTTTGCATCCTATGGATATGATGGGGTTTTGCATGAGCAAAGACGGCACCCTCATGGGTCATGATTGGTCGAATGCACGCTGTATAGATGCGCAATTTGCACTAAAGTGACAATTTGCTACGTGCATTCAGAACGAAATGGAGTCTACTGAGAGCGAAAGCAGCTCGCGAACGAACCATCTTTATGTGCTCTGCGAAAGTAAGGTGGTGCTCGAGAACAACACCTAGATATTTAGCTCGCTTCTCCCAAGAGATCGGCTTGCCAAACATGGTGACTGATCGAGGGAGGGGGTCTCTATGCCTAGTGCGCGGTTTCAAAAAGAGAACCGCTTGGTTTTTATCGGGATTTACTTCTATGCGCCACTTTCTAAACCAGGCAGCAAGTCTATTGACTGAGTCCTGGAGAGTGCGGGCAATAATATCGGGGATCTAGATCTAAAGTAGATGGCCGTATCGTCTGCGAACAGAGCCAACTCCGCCCTTCTCCCATCCTTAGGGATATCGCTGGCGAATAGCGTAAAAATGAGGGGGGAGATCACAGAGCCCTGAGGGACACCTGCTCGGATAGGGCGGGGGATTCGCCTGCATACCTAGCTTCTGACGTTTTATAAATCCCCATGTAGGTCTATGTGAAATAAAATATTGTAATTGAATTGAAATGTTTATTTTGTTACAGCATGCAGCAACTCTGGGAATGCTCTCGCTTTTGTGTTGGTTGATTAAGAACTTGACGTGGCAAACGATGTTCATGCAGCGGTGCGAGACATTCTACTTAGCTGAGCATAGTGTTCGAGATTGTTGCGCAGTTATTTTGAAGTCAAATTGCACTGGTAATTTCTTTTAAATACATAATTTACGCAAGCCAGATGGAATTTCCCACTGACAAAAATGACGAACTTCCATACAAACTTTCATCCCTATTTAACCTCTTTAGGTGATACATTTTCTAAAATCTCTCCTCAGTAATAAACTACGTTAGGGCGAAAATACACATGCCTGTACAATGGAGCAGTAGCTTGCATGCTAGTTAACGGCATGTCGAAGTTAATGCACACTGTGGATACATTTGCATGTAAACTTATATGCCATTTGCTTCCTTGCATGCCTGTTACTTGCAAGAAGTATACCCAAGCCAGTTCACGAGACAGCACGATCGAGTAACGCTAAAAATACTGTTTATAGTTTTTGCAATGGAAAGCATTCGAAGTGAATTAAATAATCTGCTACTACTGCTACTTCTAGCAGTGGATTGTGTGGTTAAATTAATGAGAGGAAAGATAAGAGAAGAAGAAGAAAGAATTGGGTGAAAGATTGGATTAGTAGAAGGGATAATTATGGAGAAAGTCGTTGTTTTCTTTCAGAAATGTGACAAGAAGACGCAGATGATTACAGAAACCGATTATGCTTTCTGCTTGCTTCTTGAAAAATTTGATGAATTGTTAGCAAAAATTGAGGACAAAATACCAAATAAAAAAACCGGCCAAGGGCGTGTCAGACCACGCACAATGAAGGGTTCCGTAGTTGGGATGAATTTATCCCAAGAACAAACTTAACTTTGTAGTTGAAAAAAAAAATCTTTCATACTGAATGTATGGGAGAACATGTTTTTGCAACCGCAAATGTAAGTTGGTCGATTATTACTCGTAAGTTGTAAAGCCTACTTAGCTGTGATAGTTATATGCTACTGTCGTGAGATTTTTCACATACCCAAAACCAACCATTAAGCTTGTAGGGGGGGGGACACTTGACTCTAACAAAAATTTGCAATTTAAAGCTTAATATTTAGAAAACGGATACCTAAATCCAAAAATAGTATTGGCAAACTAACAATATTTTTGAACGACCTTTTCAACGATACCCCACAGAGGGAAAAAAAATCATCCTCACTTTACGTCTAGGGGAGGTACCCGAAAAAAATGTTTTTTTCATGATTTTATTTTACCACTTTGTTGGCGTAATTAATATGTATACCCATGTCAAATTACAGCTTTCTAGTACTAAGCGTCTCTGAGCTAAGCCGCGGACAGACTGACAGACAGACAGACAGACGGACAGACAGACAGACGGACATGACGAAACTATAAGGGTTCCTTGTTTACTACGGAACCCTAAAAACGATACTCCTATGCAAAATGTTCCAGCCAAAACTAAATTGGAAATGACTGCGACTGGAGATCTATTTAAATGGCTTTAGATACACACACATAGTTTAGTTGACTGCCTCGTTGGTCTAGTGGTCGCAAGCGCTACTGCTGAATATGAGGTCCTGGGTTCGATTCCCGGGTCGGGCAAAGTGTTATTGGGTTTTTCCATCTGGAGTTTCTCAGTAGCAGCCCGGAGTCTGGATTTGTGCCCGGTTGATGGCAATAGACTCGCCCCCTATTACATGGGACTTAAACTTAACTGGCGAAACGTGGGTGTACTATAGGTAACCCTTCGGGGATTACAGGCGTGATGTATGTTATGTTACATAGTTTCGTAAGACTGCTTACAGACTAACACTACTGGTCAGCTACTGACATGCTTGTAGCTGTCGCGTACGTTCACACGTGCCCGTTCTGCAGCTTCCCGCGTCTCCTCCCTCATAATGCATGCTAGGAAATCAAATGTTGTGCAATCTACTTGCTTGCCATATTACCAGGAACAGGCGTGCCAGTTAACGTATACACATGAAAGTACCTGGCACGTGCAAGTATCTGGTATGAAGCGTGCCAGCTACAGGCATGTGTATTTTCGCCTAAGGAACTCTTGTCCATTTCATGCTTTTAACCCCAGCGGTTAAGTTTGTGCGCTGTTTTTCAGTGAGTGATGAATGAATGAATGAATTTATAAATTAAATTCAGTAGATAATAAATAATACATACTATTTCCATGATAATTTAAATAAATGCCAGAGTATGTACCGAAAAGGAAGACTTGGACTGGCGTCAGTGGCTGAAAAGTTGAGTGGAAGTCAATTGGCCTGGTACGGGCTTGTGATGCGGATTAATGAGGAATATGTCGTGAGGAAACTGGAGTATAAATATGGATGGCTGAAAAGTACAGTAAGCGCTCAAAAGTGCATAAGCACGCTAAGAGTCGTATTGCTGTGAACACGCGGTGTAGTCCGTACATTTGTATGTGTAAACAGTCAGACGTCTGTGGTGTGCGTGCCGTACACACACACAGAACGCAGTTTTGCACTATACACTGTCGTATCGTCACGGTTCGCGGGCGCCGCAGTTATATTTCCATCACTTTTGTTAGCACGCATCATACGCGTGACCTTGGCCAGTGTATCGCATTGCTAAAATTCGAAAGTAAATTATATGTGCAAATAGCAGAAGGCGTTAAGCGTTGGTCTTAGATTCAAGATAGCTAAGGTTCTAATCTCGTAAATCACAGCGCTGTTTTTGCAAATATTATTATTTTTGTTCGCAATAATAATATTTTTAAATATTCCTGCCTATTTATTAATGTTGTTATTGCAATAAAGGGTTTAGAATAAAAATGCGTGATATGTGATAATAAAAAATAAATATTATTTATTCGTTATATTTATTTTACTTAAGTTTATTTAACAAACTGCTACAATTATTTATCATTACTTCACCTGAATAATATGTGAAATAGATGTCAAGAAACTTAGAAGCAATTTGTATTATTTTGACATATTTAAATTTTGAAATGTTTTAAATAAATGGATTTTTTTCACCATAAATATAAAGCTTTGATCATGGTCGAAGTAATTAAGCAATAAATAAGAATATTAGACTAAATAGAATGTAAAAAAATCTACTGACAATATTGTTGATTTTAAGGTAAAGTATTATTTTAAATTTTATTTGGCTTTAGTAAATATTGGTTGGTATTGAGGTTATAGCTTAAGTATTCATTTTCTTTACGAAAAGAAGATTGAAACTAAACCTCAAATTTTAATCCTAAAATAATAATATTACTAAAATAATATTAATTAAACAATTTCGGTCTATCTGCAAGAAATACGACAAACACCCTATTGAAACGTGCTTAAAAAAATCGTTACCATAAATTCATGCAATAACGAATCTGTTGTTTATTAAGTTGGTACGGTCAATATTTTAAGGTTAAAAACGGTTTTCTAGCTGGTCTTCAGTGATGCAAGCCTTCAGAGTGCACGGCGAACGGTTCATAATGACGTGTTTTTAATAATTCAGCAAAATATCTCGTTGGTATGAAACCATTTGTTTCATATTCATTCACCATTTGACGTCGCTGCACCTCGATAATAAGCCCCTTCCTCATATCTCTTAACCCTCACAGTATTTCTCTAGAACAAAGAAAAACATTGTTTTTATTACACATAATACCTAATTATTTATTATTCACTAATTGAATTAAACCTCATAATGAATTTAAAACTTAAAAGGCATCTTCTGTCTCAACAATACCTCTGTTCTATCAACAATACCCTTGATTAAGATTTATGTTTAGTAAAATATGAAATATATAAATGATAACACTCACTCTTAGTCCGGTTTCATTAGATATTCACTTCACTTTTACGCAGCGCAATAATATTCTCTGATCTGATCTGATCTCTTCAATATATTTTATGCCTGCTTTTTGAAAATAATAACCACAACACTGCGCTAAATACTCGTCACCAATATTATCCACGAACCAACAAAGTTCTATTAATTGAATACTCGTAACGAACTGTATCTGTCTACCCTACAGAAATCGAAATAATTTACTTAGTTTTCTGTGGTCTACCTGCTAAACTTTAATATTTATGTGAACAAGACGAATGAAACAAAAAACGAATGATTATCGAACTAGTCATTGGTTGCAGACAAAGTGAGTGTGTGTGTGTACTGTGCGTGTCTATAGTATTGTAACAATTTATACAAGAAGGTCGTAAGTCAAACCGAAGCTTCAGTCTATTGCTTTGTGAGATTGCTTATGGACTTTTGGTCGGTACTGTACCTAGAGGAAAAAATTATGAATGCATGAAAGACGAAATGGCTGGAAATGGGGTTAATATTGAGATGACGGATAACTCTAAATAAATTGGTTTAAAGGAGGAGGAAGATGATGATAAAAGATCAACACTAAGTTACTGCATAGGTGACGGAAACAGAAAAGTTTCGCGGGTTTGATCATTATTGGAGAGAACTCAATTTAAGATATGAATCATCATCCTCTTCCTGCCTTTGTCCCATGTCATTTGGAGGAAAAGAACATGTTGCAAGAACCTTGCAACTCGTTCTTTTCCTCCATTTTCCCTTGTCACTCTCTCTTTCACTTCGTTTTCATATAAAAACAAGTTTTTATTCCAATAAATGTATATCCTCACACAATCCATCCATATTTTCTTTTTCTTCGTCTCTATTACCATCCAACTTAAGTTATGAATATTGTATAAAATAATATTACAGACGACGAGAGGAAACTGTGCAAGAACGTGCTGCGGTTACATCGAGCTTCGTTCAGCAAGATACGTGTGTGTGGCCTGTTCTACGCAGACGTGGCGTTACAACTGAGTCTGATGGGTCTGCTAGCCAACTATACAATTGTGTTGCTGCAATTCGCGTTTCTGTAGTAAAGACTTATACTAAATAAATGTTGAAGATTGTAATTGTTTTTATTATTTCTTCTTTTTTCTCGCGGACAGTCCAAGAGTTTATTTTCGCAAGAATATATAATTTTTTCATTCGTGGCTGTGGTGCCATGAAAGGCGTAGGACCAGCAATGGCTTGCTCTAGCTAGTGTGATAGATATTACAATTGTATGGGTACAACCATAAGTTGTCAAAAAAAAAAAAAAACTATGTTTATAGAAACACAACGAAACGAATAAAAAAAACATGATACAGCCGTTTTTTTTATGATACGAAAAGAAAATCATGTGGTTCCTTATAAGTTTTATTTTAATTAGGTAATAATAATGTCAAAATAGTTTCTAAAAAATGACTAACAATGTGGTTACTATACGTAAATTAAATAATAAATGTAGTTTATTCTTATTTATAATAGATACATTTAAAAATAATTACATTATTATTTAAACAACTAACATCACATAATGTAACTTATAGTACTTATTGGCATTTTAATTATTACTTACCGAGTACCTACCTACTCGGAGCATGGCAGTGGCCCCGCCAAGTCGTACAAACACAGGAATTTTATCAAAAAAGTATCAGGAATTAATGATGTTGGTAATATTATTTTTTTGTGCGAGTGGTCCTTTTATAATAGAATTGATTATAAAAGTTTTTTTAGTCAGTAAGTAGGTAATTTAACTGGAACCATGACTTGACGTTATTAATCTGGGCTAGCAATTATTTTGCAAGAAAATTAGGTTTTTAAATAGGATAAAATATTTGCGGTTAATTTTAGTGGTCAAGCTAATTTCATTTCAATTAATAAAAATCGAAAAGGCTGAATCCTGAGTCGAGAATTGTGAAGAACGTGGAAATAATATGGCTCAGGTTTACAATTTTACATCCTCCTTAAAACCGAATGATTCAAAAAGGTTTCAACGCTATTTAGGAACGATTAATTCGGCAGTCAGAAAAACAAGATACGATAATTACCTCCAACGGATTCCCAATGGGGTAGTTGCTCTCGAAGTCATCCGTGGCCTCTGAGCCATTGTTCTCAACCTCCACGATCTTCTCCGCCATAGACTCCATTTCTCTGTCGGGTGAACTCTTTGATAGGCGCTGACGTGCTGTAAAATGTGAAGGGATGTTATCATAATAAGAATAGAAGCTCCAAATGAATGCCTGTCGTAAAGCCTCTCGCTCATAAATAGCTACCTATAAAATCATTGTGTACATAAGATAAGTTGTGCTCTGATTGTCACTTGGCACGTATTGAACATTGTAAGCCTTTTGGATATATACTCCCTAGTATGTATAGTGATGTGCAGTTTGCCTTAAAAAGAGCTATTTTAATTGCGACTGTACACACGGCTACACATCAAGCTATACAAAACCAGTTTATGTTGATCTCGCATTGTATAGGATTTCCGTACAATGCGAGGTCAGTTTATACTGGAAATGTATTGCTTGATGTGTAGCCGTGTGTACAAGTGTACCTGTGGGCCAGCATATTCACCCTAACTGACAATGGTCTGCGTACCCTCTCAAGATCTAGATCGTCTTTCAGGTCATAAACTAACCAGATAGATGGCCCAGGTATTTAAAATAAACTTTTTTGATTGCTATATGATTGCTATACTGACACGTGCCCAGCCCGTAAAGCTTATCACAAACATCGAAGATAATATTTATAAATATTGTAGCGCATAAAAATACTTTAAGGTAAAATATATATAATCTTCACTGCGTGTGGTTGTCCATTAAATTGTACGTTGAGCAATATGTCCAAGATAATATAAATTTTATATTTTCTTCAGTGTGTGATGGATGGACTTACAATAATACGAGTACCTACCTAGGTACCTATACTTACATACACTAAAGAAAATTCGTTAATGTAATTGACACAATAAATTCCGTTCACAACCAATTATCATAATGAATTTGATGTGCGCAGTTAATACATTTAGTAACGATTATCATATCAGACGTGTGCCAGGAAGCCATTACTATTTAAAATGGAGAACTTTCGTAACATCGAGCAAAATAATCCAGTGAACTATGTTATGAATAATGTGGTGGACAAAGATGTGCAGTTAATGTTGTGGCCTTTGAATCTGATGCAATTCTTTTCGTTTACTCCTAGCTATCGCATCAAAAACAATTGCGTAACTTCTAACAATTTCATCATCAATTTGTTTTCAATGACTGGAGCTATAGTATTTATTTCTTTGTACATATTCCGAACCTATATAGTGTTTTGTTACAAAGAATATCTTTTATTTACAAAATTCATGACGCTCGTCTGTTTTACTGACTGCATCTACTATTGTTTCGGGTTCGCTCTTAATTTCATCATCGGGATCATTCAAACCAAAAATAATATTAAGTTTGTCTTAATATTTCAAAGAGTGCACAGATTTCTCAACAATGAAACCAGTTTCAACCATTTCATCATTTGGAATTGGATTGTGGTTATCATGGCTCTCAGCTGTTATTGTATAATCTTCTCTTATCTTACCACACAGCTGAATTTACCTTGGTTTTATATTATTGTTAATTATCTTATAATTATTTTCGATTTTAATGTCGTTTATGCCATTCGAGTCATTAAATTGTTACATAATAAACTTGAGTTATGGAATATTCAAGTCTTAAATTCCCTTGAAATGGAAGAGAAAGTTGGTGAATATGTCAGTAAGAGATTGTTTCAAGCTTTTGCTGAAATTCTAGAATGTTTTGGCATGTATGAAGTTTATTTTCAGCCATTCGTAAGTACCTTGTTATTAGGGCCTTTTTCACCACCTCCGATTGGGTTCTCGTTAACGTACTTGGTAGATAATATCCTACAAATTCTTGTCCATTTTTTAATTTATTCGGTAAGTAGTGGCTATTCGGACATCGTGAAATAGGCCCTAAGTGTTAATGAACAAATTTTGTGGAAGAAGTTACCTATGCCTATTAATTATTTATTTTATTTAACCTTTATTGTTCCGTTGTATACTACCCTATGTCCAGCGGGGGACGTCATTCTGCTGAAATGATGATGATACTACTCTTCTGTCTGTCCACTTATATTCAGGGAGACAGTACGTAGTGAAAGGATATTTTATGTAATTTTATCACTTTTCAGATTCTGTATTATATTATTGAAGGATTCTTCCATTCTCTCATTTACATTCAAATGACAATTGAAATGTTGAAGTTTTGCGTCAAGAATAATATCTTAGTGAGTATTCGTTGAAATTGTTTCTTTTAAGCTTCTTCCCTGTCACATATTCTTTGGGGTTGACAAAAGATATATTTTTTTCCTTTTCATCTCAGTTTTCAGTTCAGTCTTTACCGTGTAGATGGTAAGGTCAACGCACTTCCCTAATTGAAATCTTGTGTATTTTACGAGTCTCTGAGTAGAGTTTTGTGTAAAATCTATAGTATACAACAATTACAAAACATGAACTATAAAACAATTGTTAAATATTCCGCTAAAGGACCGCGGACGCACCGGTGCGTCCAAGTACCCACGCGGCTTACAACTCTATTTGTACTCGCTGTAATGGCTATTATTGTCTGTGAATTTTTCAGTCTATGGTCGGATAAATATTCTCGTCAAATAAATCGACTAAAAGCAAAAATATTAATAGGCAACATTTTAAAAAAATGTAGAAAATCACGTTCCCGCGCGATAAAATGTCAGTCAAACGTCACTCCCGGGACGCGCGCGTTCGCTGTAATAATTCGTTTTTTAATGGTTTTTGTGTGTAAATAATCGGAAAGTGGTGATATTTTCATTTTGAAGCAAATATTACATCGTTTTAGATAATATTCGCACTTAATAACATCATGTTATACCTATTTTGACCCAAACAAAAAGTGTAAACAAACATTTGAATGAAAAAGTGACCGTGCTGTGATTTTGTGGTATTTTGGTGTGTGATCGTCGATATTTTATGTGTAAGTCCCATTTTTTATACAAATTATTAGATTTCTAATAATTTTAGCATGTTTTTTTTTGCCTTAATACGGCAAAAAAATATTTTTTTGAAACGGAGAAAATTACGTAAGCACTAGAAATTCTAGGTCTTAAAAATTCTAGATTTTTTGTATTTTTTATTTTCAATGTTTGTCTCTAAAAACGCTTTTGTTAGATAACATAACTATCCATAATAAAGGTCATAATAATAACCCCACCGCCGTATCTCTACGTTGACGTCGTGGTGGGGCTTGCGCGCTCCGAACTCTGGGTATGTGCCGGTAAAGTTTACTTTGCCGAAACAGATCTAGGGTGAGGAGCCAGACCAAGAGAGATACAAAAACCCGCAGGGCAGCATGTGGCGAGCTGTTGGGCAGTAGCGACCCCACGGACCCTATCTTCCGGGAGAAGTCTTGTTCCTCACCTCTGGCTTGCCTTTATTGGCCGGCTAGAGTGAACACTGACGAGGAACAGAGCTCCCACCTCATTCTTGCCTTTATTGGCTGGCTTGAGTGGAGATTCGCAAGAGCAAATATGCTCGGAGGAAGGAAGTATTCCAGTAAGATGCTGGTAGGGATCTTGACCGTACTTCCGGGATTGTCCTGATAGCCGTGGAATACCTCTCCACTCCTCATAAGCACCTCAGGACATGTTGCCCCCTTGTCGCTTCGACACTTTGTGCTAGCGACCATTTTCAGGGGCCCATTATTGAGTGTGCAAGTCACCCCCTGCCATTTTATCCGTGTACATATAAACATTGATCAGGCAGGGGCCATAGTCCTTCCATAGTTCCAGGTAACCAGTCCACTTTAACCACCCAAACCCATAGTCAAAATATATTTGTTTCCATATTCTGTAATAGTCTTACACCAACCGGGGGTTGTCCTTGGGTGCCCTAGCGTAGTGCGAACAGGGATAGTCGTCGGTTGGTGCCTCAATACTTAAAAATGTCTAAGGGGCCTTTGCGAGTTGGCTTCGGCCCCTCGTACGCCTTCCAAAGGTCCGGGACCCCAGGGTCCCGAGATATGTTAGACTTTAAAAAAATAATAATAATAATATAGGGTCATCCAGCGTAACCATATGCTGGATGACGCCGTACTTGATCGACTATGCCTCGAATCACGGAATAACCATATTACACCTGCTTCGCCACTGGTCGCGGTGCAATTGCAAAATTTACCCAGTTCTTCACCGCGATCCGACCGCGTTGGTGAAGAGGATGATGACGGGGTTATATCCGTGAGTTCCCAATGCAATGCACGATTGAGGAGCGCTTTGGAGGATGCTTTTCGGGAGTACCGTTCTATTCCGCCTGGACTTAGACCACAATTACCTCGTTTGCCCATGCACAAGAAAAACAAGGCGCTGGTGTGTACTCTAGACTCGCTTCTGTCAAACTGTTTTGACGGCAGCAAAGACCTCGCCGATACCCACTCGATCTTGTACTGTGCAGCTGTGGCGGCATGTCGTGTAGCTCAAGTTAAATTTGCCAACAGTGACAGAGCTCCACGACCAAAACCAGCTGTACCAGCTTGGCAGTGCAGGATTGAGCGTCGTATTGGTGAGGCTAGAGTACTCATCGGCAAGCTAATCTGCTTCAGGGAAGGCAATACTCGCCCTAGAGTGATGCGCTTTGTGAAGCGGGCGTTCTCGGGAACTGAAATTAGTTCTCGAGATTATTTGACCCGCGTCACAGAGCGTATCGACTTCCTGAAGCAGAAGATCTGTGCATGGGCAAATCGCATTCGACGGTATAGGCGGAGAGTGGAGCGGTACACTCAGAATCGCACATTCCAGAGCGATGAAAGGTGGGTTTACAGGGCTTGGGAGCGACCAGACAAAAGTGTGATTGACACGCGCCTACCGGATGATGACGCCATGTGCTCGTTCTGGCGAAGCATCTGGTCGGCGCCTGTCAATCACACCGAAGGAGACTGGACTAGGAAGGTCGAACGAGCGTGCGAACAAATACCAGAAATGGGGGCACTCACCATCAGCCCCCAAGATGTAGCTCGTGCAGTCCGTCCGTTACCTAACTGGAAATCACCAGGACCGGACGGGCTGCACAATTTTTGGATAAAATGGTTACAAAGGTCGCACGCCCGTTTGGCATCCCAGTTCCAGTCAGCTTTAGAGTCAGGGTTGCTGCCCCAGTTCTTAACGACAGGAATAACCCACCTGCTCCATAAATCAGGTAGTACTGCGGAACCCAAAAATTATAGACCGATCACTTGTCTACCGACGGTCTATAAAGTTTTTACATCCATTTTGAGAACTAAAATTAACAAACATATAGACACCAACTCCATCATGTCTGCCTCTCAAAATGGATGTAGGAACGGGTCCCGCGGTACTAAGGAGCTACTCCTCATCGATATGGCCATTAGCCAGCAGGTTCGGCGTTCCCGAAGGGATCTGTCAACATGTTGGATAGATTATAAGAAGGCCTACGACACGGTGCCACATACATGGCTCATGAGGGTGCTGGAGTTGTATAAAGTAGATGCAACTCTACGCACCTTCCTGATGTCATGTATGGGGCAATGGAGGACGGTGCTTCGCTATCCAGGATGTCGACATATCCTGAGGAATAGCGAACCGATAAGGATCGAGCGAGGTATATTCCAGGGTGACAGTTTGAGTCCACTTTGGTTCTGCCTAGCCTTGAATCCTCTAAGCACACTGCTGGAGGATTCAGGGCTGGGCTATCGATTGAGAAGAGGTGGTCAGGTTATATCTCACCTCCTTTACATGGATGACTTGAAACTCTTTGCCCCCAACAATTTTCAACTGCTGGAGCTACTGAAGGTAACCGAAACTTTCAGTAGTGCCATCAGGATGGAATTTGGTGTGGACAAATGTGCGGTCATGCATGTAAAACGAGGGGAGATTGTGGAATCCGTGGGAACCCACCTCTCGGATTCCATACACCTAAGATCCCTCTCCTCAATCGAAACCTACAAGTATTTGGGTATGTCGGAAGCGTTAGGTATCAACGCTGCTGACATGAAGCAATCGCTGAAGGAGCGCTTCTTTAACCGCCTGAATAAAGTATTAAAAATAGTCTTTTATCAGGCGGAAACAAGGTGCGCGCCTTCAACGGTTGGGTCATGCCAGTTTTGATGTACTCTTTCGGCATACTCAAATGGACTCAGACGGAACTTGACGCCCTGGATAGGAGGGTCCGTACACTGCTGACCGCAAATCGGATGCATCACCCACGTTCATCGGTGATGAGACTGTATATCCCACGGAAGTGCGGAGGTCGAGGTTTCTTAAATGCTAAGACCCTGCACAACCGTGAGGTATGCAGTCTCAGGGAATACTTCCTAGAAACCGACGTGGGGATGCACCGAGATGTAGTCTCAGTGGACAAGGGCCTCACCCCGCTATCCTTGGCTAACGAGAACTGGGGCAAACCTATAGTATTAGATACTAATGACCGCAGGGAGGTATGGCAGAGCAAAGAGCTTCACGGGCGCTTTTACCGGGCCTTACATGGGCCCGATGTAGACCTGTTAGCGTCCGTATCCTGGTTGCGATTCGGTGACCTCTTTGGGGAAACCGAAGGTTTTGTCTTTGCGATTATGGACGAAGTTATGATGACGAACAACTACCGGAAATATATTGTGAAGGACGGCACGGTTGACATCTGTCGGGCATGCCACCGCCCCGGAGAATCAATCCGACACATTATTTCTGGCTGTTCTCGTCTGGCTAACGGAGACTACTTGCATAGGCACAACCTTGTAGCCAGGATTATCCACCAGCAACTTGCTCTGAAATACAGTCTTGTGGAATCGGAAATACCGTACTATAGATATGTGCCCGACCCAGTCCTCGAAAATGGCAATATCACGTTGTATTGGGATCGATCTATCATCACTGACAGGACTATTGTTGCCAATAAGCCAGACATAGTGGTGATAGATCGATTAGAGCGTCGCACAATGATTATTGATATAACGGTCCCGCATGACGAGAACCTCGTGAAAGCTGAGAAAGAGAAACAAATAAAATATCTCAACTTAGCACACGAGGTTGTTGACATGTGGAATGTGAGCTCGGCTATCATTGTGCCGATTGTCGTAACGGCTAATGGCCTGATGGCCGAAAGCCTCGACCAACATCTCTCGAGGCTCTCGTTAGGCGGTTGGATCAAGCGCCTGATTCAGAAGGCAGTACTCCTCGATACGGCTCGCATTGTGAGGAGGTTCCTGTCTCTGCAGCCGTAACCACCGGTAGCTTGGACCCTGCTCCCGACACCGGCGGAACTCTATTTTTTTATATTTTTAAATGTTTTTTATAATTTTTATTTTAAGAAATATTTAAAAATGTAATAGAATAAGAATTAAAATGTATAAACGAATAATAATAATAAAATATTTATTTTCAAGTAACATCGACTCATATCGTTAATAACAAATTACTTACAAACTAAGATAGTACAATATTTATAAACAACTAAAAAACAAGATCAAGACAAACGGCAAACAATCAGCCATTAGTAGGCACATGCAGCTGGCTTAAGAAGTAAATGATAGGACAATCCAGTTTGCTAGCAATGACAACCAGGAGACTGTTGGAGCTGGCACGCACTCTGTGCAACAGGGATGCTGCACGCTTGCGTCTGATTGCAGCAAAGCCGTCAGTTTGCACGTCCGTGAACATACCCGAGGCACTACAAAAGCGTGGCAGCCCCAACAGCATTCTGAATGCATTGTTGTACTGAACACGAAGAGCATTAACAGCTTTTTGAGTAAAACTAGTCCAAAGGCTACACGAGTAAAAAACTTGACAATATGCCTTAAAAAGTGTTATTTTAACCGCATCTGTACAGCGTGAGAACCTTCGGATCAGCATATTACATCTTACTGCTAATGCTCTTTGCTCCCGGTCCACATCTAGATTATCCCTGAAATCCTCCGCTACAATATGCCCTAGATATTTAAACTGAAGAACACGGTTCAAGACACCACCATTTAAAGAGACAGTTGGGTATCTCTCTGCGCTTTTATTGGCCGCCTTAAAGATAAGCAACTGACTCTTGTCCGTGTTATATCTCAAACCGTGCTCCTCAGCGTAACACTCACAAACTTTAATTAATTTTCTGAGACCTACCATAGACGGGCTTAGCAGCGCCATGTCATCAGCGTAGCTAATGTTATTAAATGCTACCCCATCTATATAGCAGCCAGCATGCATACTGCTGAGCTCGACAATCAGCTCATTTATATATAAATTAAACAGGGTAGGGGAGCTTAATCCACCCTGTCTAACTCCACATTCCATCACGTACTCATCCGACCGTTCATTTGCCCATTTTACACAATTCATTTGATGTGTGTACCAGTACTTAAAAACACTAATCAATTCACTGGGTACATTCGCGTCACACAATTTAGACCATAACTTATCATAAGACACCACGTCAAATGCCTTTGACATATCCAAGAAACAGGCAAAAACAGGAGTCTGGTTGCCTGTATAGTATTTTACAGTCTTTTTTAGACATAAAATTGCAGTTTCCGTGGATAAACCCTCTCTAAACCCATGTTGAGCATCATGGAGCTTGACATTATTCTTTAAAAAGTTGTTCAACAAAGAGTCAAAAACTTTAGCCACAATCGTGGCTAAGGAGATTGGTCTGTAGTTCGCTTTATCTGATATGTCCCTGGTCTTATTTTTTACAATGGGAACTACAATAGTTTTCATCATATCCTTTGGCAGATAAGCGTGCGACACACAACAATTATAAAACAAAGCCAGTACCCTGGGCAAAAGTGTTCCACACTGAGCCCGTCGTGTCCCGGGGACTTTCCGCGCTTCATATGTACCAATACGTTCTTTACTTCTTTTGCTGTATACCTTATTTTTAAGCTTTGTGAAGAAGGCCGCTCAAGTTCACCATCGTCTGAGGATGGGCCCAGTGGAGATTTAATAGTAAACAAGTCTTTAAACAGGTTTGAGATCTCCGCCGTATCAGTAAGACCTTCAACGCTAACAGGAAAGCTAGACCTATGGTTCAAGCTGTTAGTACTTTTCCAAAAGTCTTTAAAATTATTAGTACTGTGAAGGCAAGCTATCTTGTCCATAACGATTTGTTCTTGATGGTCTTGGCACCATTTTAACTTAGATTTAAATACCTTTCTTGTTTGTAGCATATTATCATAAAGCCGGCCACCCAATGGTTTACCTGCCTCTATCCACAACTGAAAACCAAGAAAAAAAAGAAACTAAAATTTATCTTCTGTCCTTTTCTTAATGAATTAGAAAGAAAAAGATGCACTGAACTTAAATTTAGTTTAGTTTGTGAACAAGGGAATCGGCACCAATGAATTGTAAAAACATAAAGCGTAAGTTGAAGGAACATTACATCAAATCGATTATAATTTAACTGTTAATTGCGCGTTGATCAAATCTCAGGCCATGGCATGCTAAGATAGACCCCATAGGTCTAATTGTGTGCTCTGTTTAAGTGTAAGGAACTTGCAATTTACAAAATAAATAGATGAATAATCTCCCCTTGTCAGAGTTATCACTTTGTAATTCATATAATTCCTCTTGTATTTTTTATTGATCTCCGTCCTTGTATTTATATGTACAGTACCGACCAAAAGTCCATGAGCAATCTCACAAAGCAATAGACTGACGCTTCGGTTTGACTTACGACCTTCTTCTATAAGTTGTTACAATACTGTAGACACGCACATTACACACACACACTCACTTTGTCTGCAACCAATGACTAGTTCAATAATCATCATTCGTTTTTAGTTTCATTCGTCTTGTTCACATAAATATTAAAGTTTAGCAGGTAGACCACAAAAAACTAAGTAAATTATTTCGATTTCTGTGGGCTAGATGCAGTTTGTTACGAGTATTTAATTAATAGAACTTTGTTGGTTCGTGGATTATATTGGTGACGAGTATTTAGCGCAGTGTTGTGGTTATTATTATCAAAAAGCAGGCATAAAATATATTGAAGAGATCAGATCAGATCAGAGAATATTATTGCGCTGCGTAAAAGTGAAGTGAATATCTAATGAAACCGGACTAAGTGTGAGTGTTATCATTTATATATTTCATATTTTACTAAACATAAATCTTAATCAAGGGTATTGTTGATAGAACAGAGGTATTGTTGAGACAGAAGATGCCTTTAAAGTTTTAAATTCATTGTGAGGTTTAATTCGATTAGTGAATAATAAATAATAAGGTATTATGTGTAATAAAAACAATGTTTTTCTTTGTTCTAGAGAAATACTGTGAAGGTTAAGAGATATGAGGAAGGGGCTTATTATCGAGTAGCAGCGACGTCAAATGGTGAATGAAACAAATGGTTTCATACCAACGAGATATTTTGCTGAATTATTAAAAACACGTCATTATGAACCGTTCGCCGTGCACTCTGAAGGCTTGCATCACTGAAGACCAGCTAGAAAACCGTTTTTGAACTTAAAATATTGACCGTACCAACTTAATAAACAACAGATTCGTTATTGCATGAATTTATGGTAACGAATTTTTTAAGCACGTTTCAATAGGGTGTTTGTCGTATTTCTTGCAGATATACCGAAATTGTTTAATATTATTTTAGTAATAGTATTATTTTAGGATTAAAATTTGAGGTTTAGTTTCAATCTTCTTTTCGTAAAGAAAATGAATACTTAAGCTTTAACCTCAATAACAACCAATATTTACTAAAGTCAAATAAAATGTAAAATAATTAATACAAATAAAATATAAACAAACTGCCCATATTTAACCTTAAAATTACCTATTCTGTAAGTAGTTTTTTACATTTTAAGTAGTCTAATATTCTTATTTATTACTTAATTACTTCGACCATGATCAAAGCTTAATATTTATGGTGAAAAAATCCATTAAAAATTTAAAATATTTCATAATTTAAATATGTCAAAATAATACAAACTGCTTCTAAGTTTCTTGACATCTATTTCACATCTTATTCAGCTGAAGTAATGATAAATAATTGTAGCAGTTTATTAACTTATGTAAAATAAATATAACGAATAAACATATTTTTTTAATTTTGTTATCATATATCACGCATTTTTTATTCTAAAACCTTTATTGCAATAACAACATAAAAAAGCAGCAATATTTAAAAAATATTATTATCGAAAACAAAAATAATAGTATTTGCAAAAAACCGCACTGTGTTTTACGAGATTAGAACCTGAGGCAGTTTGAATTCCATACCAACGCTTAACGCTTTCTGCTATCTGCACTTGTTAAGTTACTATCGAATTTTAGCAATGCCATTAACTGGTAAAGTTCACGCGCATAGTGCGTGTGTGCTAGCATGTTTAAAGCGATGGAAATATATTGTTGTTTCGTGTAGTGCAAAACTGCGTTATCTGTGGTGTGTGTATCGTGTTGGTTACACATACAAATGTACGAGCTATGCCGCGTGTTCACAGCAATACGACTCTTAGCGTGCTTATGCACTTTTGAGCGCTTACTGTACATCACTCTCTTCACCATTTTTTTTTTTAACATAATGCTGTCCCGCTCCTGGGCAAAGCCCTACCTCGAAAGAAATGTATAAAATTAAATTTAGCTAATGCCACCATGCCACACACCTAATATAGCTGCCAAATAAGTTAACGAAATTGGAAGATCTTATCTATAGTGTGCAAGGTCCCTTTGAAGGATCGTATCACACATGTTGACCATTTTATAATGTTGTTAAGTACCCTGGTACTTGTTGACAGACCTACGCTAGTCCTCCCATACCTATTAACACTGTAATTTAATTTGAAAACATTGTAAAACTCATTTTTTTTTTTTCTTATCTTATCTTATCTTATGTTATCTTATCTTCGAGATTCTTCACCTGCGTACCTAGCTTCTGACGTTTTATAAATCCCCATGTAGGTCTATGTGAAATTAAATATTTTGAATTTAATTGAAATGTTTATTTTATTACAGGATGGAGCAACTCTGGCAATGCTCTCGCTTTTGTGTTGGTTAATTAAGAACTTGACGTGGCAAACGATGTTCATGCAGCGGTGCGAGACATTCTACTTAGCTGTAGATAGTGTTCGAGATTGTTGCGCAGTTATTTTGAAGTCAAATTGCACTGGTAACTTCTTGTATGCATAATTTATACAAGCCTGTTGAAATTTCCCATTGACAAATTTGACGAACTTCATCAGACTTTCATACCCTATATAACCCCTTTAGGTCATGAATTTTCAAAAATCTTTCCTCAGTACTAAACCACGTTAACCATAAGGAACTGTTGTCCATTTCATGGTTCTAACCCCAGCAGGAACTGTTGTCCATTTCATGCTTCTAACCCCAGCAGTTAAGGCTGTGCGCTGTCTGACAGTGAGTGAATGTATGTATGAATTTAAGATTTTATTAAGTAGATTATAAATAATATATACCCTTCCCATGATAATATTTCTGTCTGCTTACTGCGAAAACATGATAACTGCACTTTTTTTTTGTTTATTTATTTATTTATTTAAACTTCTCACACACAAAAAGGTACAAAGGCGGACTTAATGCCATAGGCATTCTCTACCAGTCAACCAAGGGTGGTGAAGAGATATCGTGCGGTCCATGGCCCTTTACGGGGCGCCGGTGTGGGCGCCTTCATTGAGGCGGCAGCCAGGCCGCCGGCTGAACGCGTCCCAAAGGGTCATGGCCATCCGGCTGGCCCGAGGATACCGCACGGTCTCCTGCGAGGCGGCGAGCCTCCTTGCCGGAGTACCGCCATGGGATCTGGAGGCAAAGGTCCTCGCGCACATTTGGGAGTGGCGCGAGGAGGCGAAGCGCCGGGGCTTAACTCCGATGCCGCAAGAAGTCGCGGCACAGCGGACAGAGCTCCGGCGGGATCTCATGGCGGAATGGAGAGTGCGATTGTCGCAACCCAGCGCTGGGCACGCCACAATTGCGGCGATAAGACCCCTCTTTGAGGAGTGGCTAGAGAGGCGCCACGGCGTCCTCACCTTCCGCCTGACGCAGGTACTCACCGGACACGGCAGTTTCGGGAGGTACCTGTTCAGGATAAAGCGGGAGGAAACGCCCGGGTGTCGTCACTGTGTGGATCGCCCGGAGGACACGGTGGAGCACACGGTGGAGGTCTGCCCGGCTTGGGCAGGGCATCGCCGTGTCCTCGTGGATGCGATCGGCGGCGGTGATCTCTCGCGTCCGGCCCTGATTCGGGCCATGCTACGGAGCGAGAGGAAATGGGAGGCCGTCACCTCTTTCTGCGAAGCAGTAATGCTCGCGAAGGAGGAGACGGAGCGCGTGAGGGAGAGGCAAATTTCGCGCCCTCGCGCCCCTAACCGCCGCAGCAGGAGACGCCCTGGGCGTCGGGAATCGCAGGAAGATTTCCGGCCACCGTAGGCGCGGGCTTGCGGTCGGTGAGCAATGGGTAGCTCGCCGTCCGATAAGGACCAAGCCCGGGTCGACGGCGCGTTGTGTTCCACGCGCGCCTCAAAGAGATGTCAGCAGAATTGACGGGGTCCGCTAGGGCCAATGCCTGCCGGGGGTTCGAAGAAAACCGATGGGGAAATCGTGTAAGAGTCTGACACGCCCTCCCGCTCCACCCAGAGCGGGAGAAGTTATTTGATAATTTCCCACCCAAAAAAAAAAAAAAAAAAAAAGGGTGGTGAAGAGATTAGATGGCAGGTGCTCTGTTTGAAAGGAACAAAGAAAAAATTATTAAAAATATATCATTAGAAATAAAATCTAGGAACAACAGTACATAAATAGGTTATAACTTATAATACACATACATACATTTAATATAAAATATATCTATAATATATATATATATATACAAATTCAAGGGAGAGAGGTATTGAGATGACTCTACTCTATTTATTTTGAAAAAAACTGCAATTTCCGCTTAAATGCATACCGACTGGTGGTTTGTTGTTTACCATGTTAACATATAATATACACAAACATATTTACAACTAACTACTATACATATTATGTACAAGTATGTAAAGGAAAAAGTTAAAAATAAAGACAAGAGCTCATTGGGCGTCAAAAAATTCGTCCGCATTGCTGCCAGCGGGAAAAGTGCCCAAAAGGCTGGCAGCGTTGCCACGTTGGATAGCGATGCTGATTATTTGGCCTAAGAATTGGCCAGCCCTCTGGTCACGTAAAGAGTCGACCAACCGCTTGGCGATGTCCCGGAATACTCGGTGAGCACTCGGACCCCATGGCCCTAGTGTTTCAACCCCAAACGGCTCAAAAATATAGCTACCAGTAAGGTTGCTATATTTGCGCCGTTTGAGGTTTTCTGCACCTGCAGCAGCCGCCCCGGCACAGCCCGCAGTTCCAGGAAGATGGGATGGCGCAAGGGTGTCGACACAGGTTGCATCCCACACCAAAGGCCTACCCAACTTCCACGGCATTATGGTCATTCCGTCTGGCCTCTTTCCATCGTCGCGTGCCAAGCCATTGGGTTCTAAAACAGCTGGCACCCCGGCGGTGACAAGAGCCCGACGGAGGATGTCATTAATGCTTGCGTGCCGTGCCAACCGACCAGCGCTCTTGCTGCAGGAAAGGCCATGATGTGCGAGGCGGTCGACAGCTTCACCGTACTGACAGCGATGTGGAGCCCCGCAAGGAGCGCCCAGACGCAGACTTGTAGCGAGCCGAAAAGTGGTGTCACCCAGCATAGTGCCTATGTTGGGTGACGGTAGCGCCTGAAGCCAGAGGTCCGACTCCCACTCTCCCACAGCTAGCAGGCGGGCACGCTCGGCAGTGTTGGTGGACGTATTTATGAGATTATTCCGTACCAACCTGCAGAGCGGCTCATCCCACTGTCTCTGGGAAGACGGGTTCTCGGGCTGCTCCGTATCCGGACAAGCCATTTTCCATGCGTTCATCGCATCAGTCAAACACGGCACTTCAGAGGCAACCTGAGAAGCGGTTAAGATTTTTCTGGTTAACTCTTCAGTGCTGTGGACCGAGGACAGAAACGCCGGTAAGCTTACACTAGAAATTTTGCGGATGCCGAGCCCACCGAAGCGGATGGGTAGTGTGGCTTGCAGCCACGCGCGGTCGTCCAATGCCACATTTATAATTGATGTTAGAGTACTTCGAATAATTTGATCGATTTTGTCTAAAAGGTGTGTGGCTTCTTCCATAAAGGGGAAGAGCGGAGAAAGTACATAAAATTTGGACCGAAACAGCAGTATCTGATAAGGGTGAATGCCGAATGTAAGTTTATTTTAGAAAGTCTGTCCGAAATATCGTTAAAGTGTTTAATTTTTTTGTCAACGAAAGGGAAAACCTGTCTTCTAAAATTGGGGAACCCAGGAGGTGCAGTGAACTTTTTTCCAAAACTTTGATGTCTGGGGTTATTGAATTAAATTTCTGTATGGTCGATTGTCTGTCAGTATTGTCACAAAGGTAAATTTCACATTTTGAAAAGTTGAGGTCAATGCCGATGGATTGGAACTGCTGCTTTAGGAATTGAAGATCTTTTAGAACAGTATCCACGTCACCTCCTAGAGTCCCATCATCTAAATACCACACATTAAATTTTGAATTTAGTTGTTGTATTATGGGGTGAATAGCTAAGCTGAAAATTACTGGCCCGAGGGGATCACCTTGTTGGCATCCAACTGCAGATTCCAAAACGTTGTCTCTATAAAGTAATCTGGAAGGGTGCCTGTAGCACTGCCACAAAAAACCATTTTAATTTACGAAATTGAGTTTAAAATGCAGTTATATGTGATTTTACGCGCTACTGGTAAAACCGAATAAATGCTAAATCCAATGGCTCCCGAGATAATGAGTTTGTAAAAGTGATATCTACGCACATTTGGAAAAAAAATTACCCATTATATAAAAATATACCCATGATATATATGTATAGTATGACCTTATAATTCAATACTCAATATATTTATTTTTATTTTATTTATTTATTTTATTTCATCGAGTTACAATGACTCATACACAAATATACAAAATACAATATATCACACATAACTTAATCAAACAATACATTAAACATTACAATAAAATACAAAACAAAACACCACCTTACATACAACACTTACATTGTCACAACATAAAATTACAGACGACTGTAGGTGACGTGCAAGTCACTGCAGCGTCGCATGTACGGACTCGACTGTCCGTACATGCGACGCTGCAGTGACTGTCATGTCTGTCATGTTTATTGCTTCCACATGTGAACTTAGGTTTAACAAAATAATATGATCATTGTGGACCCTGTCGGGCACAGCAAAAGTAGGAAAAATAAATAAATGGCAAATGGCGGTATGTGGTAATTAATAATCTTACGGCTTAAATCCTATTCGGTTTACACAGCTAAAAAATAAATACGGTTTGAGCTTTTTACATTTTTTTTTTTAAATAGTAAAATGGTAAGAATTATTCCGAGAAAAGGTCATAAACGCATTTATTCCATTTTACCTGTTAAATACTTCTACTTGGTTTGATAATTTCTCTACAGCAAAAACGAAATAAATGTCATTTATGCTTTTTAACCAATAAGAACGAGAGCGATCGATCACAGTTTTCACCTTGTGCTACTCCCATGGTGTTCGAAAAACTACGAAATTCTGGCACGTTTCAGATTTTTTTTGTAAAATATACTTTTTTTATCTTTGTTCCATATTTTTGTGAAGCAAAGTAAATTTGCTACAATTCAGGCCTAACCCAAGCACTCTAGTTATACACAACAGGTTGCGAAGATACAGCTAGTCAAAAATGGGAAGGTTTTTCCAATTGATAATTTTTGTTAAAAATTGAATTTATTTTAATTTAATTGATCACTTTTAACCAAACTACACCGAACACATCCCGGACGTCAGCTTGTACGAGATTAGGATGGCTCTGAAGCAGCTCAAAAACAATAAGGCACCGGGTGATGACGGAATTACGACCGAACTCCTAAATGCCGGCGGAAAACCCGTTCTTAAGGCCCTTCCAGAAGCTGTTTGATGCCGTCATACTCGAGGGCAAAACGCCATAGAGGTGTGGTGATACTTTTCTAGAAGGGCAACCCTCCTTAAGAATTTATAGGCCATCTCACTTCTTAGCCATGTCTACAAGCTGTTTTTAAGTGTCACGAACCGTTTCGCACGCAGGCTTGACGACTTCCAGCCTCCCAAACATCCGTAAAAACCTTAGCACCATAGACCACATACAAACGCTGCAGCACGTTACATAGAAGACCAAAGAGCTGCCTCTCTGGTTAGCGTTTGTGGACTACAAGAAAGCCTTTGATTCGATCGAAACATGGGCTATACTAAAGTCTCTTCTACGGTGCCAGATCGACTATCGGTACATCGGGGTGCTGTTTGTGCTTGTACGAAAATGCTACTATGTCAGTCCCCTTCCAGGACCAGACCTCGAAACCTATCCTTCTGCAGTGAGGTGTGAGACAGGGAGACGTTATCTCTCCGAAACTGTTCACCGCAGCACTGGAGGATGTCTTCAAGTTTCTGGACTGGAAAGGGCATCAACATCAATGGCGCGTACATCACTAGCCTTCGGTTTGCCGAAGACATAGTTGTCATGGCTGAGATTATGGAGGACTTCAGTATAATACTCGATGATTTCAGTAGAGCTTCCAAAAAAGTGAGTCTTAAAATGAAGATAGGCAAGACAAAGATCATGTCAAATGCCCATGTAACACCCTCTCTCGGATCGGAGACGCTACACTCGAAGTTGTGGACGAGTATGTTTACCTAGAACCAATTCTCCAGCTAGGTAGGTCCGACTCGGCTTGGCAACATTCGGGAAGCTACGCAATATCTTCTCGTCCCACATACCAGTGCCTCAAGACGAAAGTGCGTGTTGCCAGTGATGAGTGTGATGACTTATGGTACGGAAACGTGGTCGCTCTTAATGGGCCTTATTAAAAGGCTAAAAGTCACCCAAAGAGCAATAGAGAGGGCTATGCTTGGAGTTTCACTACGTGATCGAATCAGAAATTAAGATCCGCAGAAGAACCAATGTAGCCCGGTAGGAACCAAGATAGCCCGAAGAAATGCCAAACTTAAGTGGCAGAATAGATGGCCAATGGGGCCAAAAGGGTCTGGAATGGCGACCGCGTACCGGAAGGTGTAGCGTTAGAAAGCCTCCCATAAAGTGTACCGATGACCTAGCGAAGGCCGCAGGAATCCGCTGGATGTGGGAGCGGAACCGGTTGAAGTGGCAGTGCTTAGGGGAGGCCTATGTCCAGCAGTGGACGTCTTTCAGCTGAAATGATGATGATGATAAAGTTAGTACCTGACTTTTGTATAAAGTTAGTACCTAATAAAATGATATACAGATTTAAGTTTTAAGTACTATTAGATTATACTTGTGTTTAGTTATTCAGCAATAAAGGCTTAGTAATATTAATGTGATATACACTTTAACTCTACCGGTAAAACAGGTTCAAAGTATCAAAAACATTATTAATTTAGAGAATTTTGTCAAAAAAGTTCTTTCCAATCAAGTAATTGTCGTAAAATACAATGGTCCATTATTTGGAGTCACTGCTTGGGCCGGCGACGCAGGTGCTTGGTGCTGAGTGTCAGCATGGAGACGTTAGTATCAGCTTTACAGCCATGGATATAGCTGTCATTATTAAGAAGATGGTGAGAGGAAAGTCTCCAGGTCATGATGACCTTTAGCATCAAGCACTTGAAGCACGCTGGTGTACATTACCGAGGGTACTGGTAATGCTGTTTAATCTGTGCATCAGCCATAATTACTTACCTGATGATCTCATGTGCACGGTGGTAGTTCCGAACGTTAAAAACAAAACGGGTGATGTGTCGGATGTATCGAACTATAGGCCTATTTCGCTCGCTACTGTTATAGCCAAGGTGCTGGACAGGTTGCTTGATAAACAGTTGGAGAAGCACCTTCATATTCATGACGCTCAGTTTGGCTTCACGCCTGGTTTGTCAACTAAGAGTGCTATCCTCTGTCTAAAGCAGTCTGTACAGTACTACACGGCTAGAAATACTCCTGTGTATGCTTGTTACCTAGACCTCTCGAAAGCGTTCGATTTAGTAAATTATGCTGTGGTACAAGCTGTGTCGATGTTTAGGTATTCTTACAGTCACCAGAGGAACAGTGTGAAATGGGCGGGAGTATATTCCGACGTGTACGGATTAGATTGCGGTGTGAGGCAGTGGGGGTTAACATCGCCCCGTTTGTTCAACCTGTATATGAACCAGCTGATCGGCGAGCTCAGCATTGCTAATGCGGCTTGCTCAATAAGCGGAGTACCTATTAATAACATCAGCTACGCGGATGATATGGTGCTGCTGAGCCCATCGGTTGGGAGATTGCAGAAACTCCTGCGCATTTGTGAGACATATGCTGGGACTCATGGGCTCAGGTACAACTCTAAGAAAAGTGAGTAGGTACATGATTTTCAAGGCTGGTACCAAATGTTACGCTTTTATACCTCCGATCACTCGTTGCGGTGCTAGTCTGAATAGGGTTAGCCAATTTAAGTACCTGGGCTACTGGGTCACAGATAACTTGTCTGACAATGAGGATATCGAGCGGGAACAGAGGGCGCTGTCAGTTTGCTGTAAAATGTTGGCTAGGTAGGTTTGCACGCTGTACTCAACAAGTAAAGGTGACCTCGACATTTAAAGCCTATTGTCAGTCTTTTTGTACGTGCAGCCTATGGGCCAACTATGTGCAGCGAGCATACAGTGCCATGCGTGTACAGTACAATAATGCGTTTAGGGTGCTGCTAGGGCTGCCGCGGTTTTGCAGCGCTTCTACGATGTTCGCGCAGGTGCAAACTGATGAATTTTATGCTATTATTAGAAAGCGGAGCGCCTCGATACTAAGTCGCTTACGATGCAGCACTGACAGTATCCTGAGCGTATTGTCCGAACGGTGGGACTTGGTGGTGTTGGAGAAATTCTATGTAATTTGTAATGCATAATATGGGGATAACTTCCTGAAATAAATGATTAATAATAACCCCACCGTCATATCTCTACTTTGACGTCGTGGTGGGGTTTGCGCTCTCCGAACTCTAGGTCTGTGCCGATAGAGTTTACTTTGCCGGAACAGATCTAGGATGAGGAGCCAGACCAAGAGAGATACAAAAATCCGCAAGGGCAGCATGTGGTGAGCTGTTGGGCAGTAGCGACCCCACGAACCCTACCTCCCGGGAGAAGTCTTGTTCCTCACTTCTGGCTTGCCTTTATTGGCCGGCTGGAGTGAACACTGACGAGGAACGGAGCTCCCACCTCATTCTTGCCTTAATTGGCCAACTTGAGTGAAGATTCGCGAGACCAAACGTACTCGGAGGAAGGAAGTATTCCATTAAGTGCTCGTAGGGATCTTGACCATCTTCCGGGCTCTGGAATTGTTCTGAAAGCCGTGGAATACCTCTCCACTCCTCAAGCACCTCAGGACGTGTTGCCCCTTGTCGCTACGTCACTATGTACTAGAGACCGTTTCCGGGCCCATCATTGTGTGTGCAAATCACCCCCTGCTGTTTTGTCCGTGTACCTACATATAAAACACCCTACCATAGTTCCAGGTAATCAGTCCACTTTAACCACCCAAACTCATGTCCAATATATTTGTTTCCATAGTCTGCAATAGTCCTACATCAACCAGGGGTTGTCCTTGAGTGCACTTGAATAGTACATACAAGGATAATCGTCGGTTCGTGCCTCATTTAATTAAAAACGTCTAACAGGGCTCTGCGAGTTAGCTTCGGCCTCTCGTACGCTTTTCAAAGGTCCGGGATCCCAGGGTTCCGAGAAATGTCAAAGACCCTTTAAATAATAATAATTATACAAAACTGAAATGAGCTTTTGAAATCATTTAATTCAGAAGATATATCACTTTTGTGCAGTACAGGTAAAACATGATAAATGTGGTCCCCTTTCGATCTAAATTTTCATAGAGTTTGTACTATTACTAACGATAACTAAATAATAAATAAGAGTGAATCTTAAAAGAACAACAACAACAGTTAGTGCAACATTTTGTTTTATCAGTTTTTGAATTAATGAGTTTGAAATAGATCAAATTAAAACTTAAACTTTCAAAAATCATTTACTCGAAATGACAAAAACTGCATGTTTTATCATGTTTTCGCAGTAAGCAGACGATAAATATTAAATGGCCTGCCTGGTTGCGAGCAACTTGGAAGTAGCGCTCGTCGGCCGCTACCGCGGCACCGCTCGCTTCGCTCGCTCGGCTCGCGCGTGGTTGGTCACAGTTCTAACCTAACCTAACTCATTTCACCCAGTTCACAATTTTTCGACAGTTTATAACCTAACGGAAATAATTCCGACAGATTATAAACTAACGGTTCTTACAATGTTACGGTGACATATATAAATGCCAGAGTATGTACCTAAGAGGAAGACGTTTAGATATAGAAAGTATAAATGTGAATGAAGGATTGAAGAGTACCTAGAGGAAGACTGAATTGATGGATGGTGTGAAAGATGATATGGGGTCAGTATTGAGATGACGGAAAACTCTAAATAAATTAGGACAAGGGAGGATGATGATGATAAAAGATCAACACTAAGTTACTGCATAGGTGACAGAGACAGACAAGGTTCGTGGGTTTGATCATCGTTGGATAGGACTTAATTTGAGCTATGAATCATCATCCCTTTCCTACCCTTGTTCCATGTTACTTGGGGTTGATGCAACGCGTTCTTTTCCTCCATTTTCCCTTGTCACTTGTCATTCTATTTTTCAATTTTTTTTCTTATAAAAACAAGTTTTTATTCAAATAAATATAATGTAAATCCTCACACAATCCATACATTTTTTCTTTTTTCTTTGTATCTATCTCCATCCAACTTAAGTTATGAATATTTTATAAAATAATGTTACAGACGACGAGAGGAAACTGTGCAAGAACGTGCTGCGGTTACATCGAGCTTCGTTCAGCAAGATACGTGTATGTGGCCTGTTCTACGCAGACGTGGCGTTACAACTGAGTCTGATGGGTCTGCTAGCCAACTATACAATTGTGTTGCTGCAGTTCGCGTTTCTGTAGTAATGACTTGTACTAAGTGAATTTTTTAGATTGTAATTATTTTTATTTTATCTTCTTTTTCTCGCGGACAGTCCAAGACTTTATTTTCACAAGAATACATCATCTTTTCGTTCGTGGCTGTAGTGCCATCAAAAACCAGCAATGGCGTGCTCTAGCTAGTCTGGTAGTGATTATAATTGTCTAAGAAGCATAGTAGTTTCAGCAATATTGACGAGGCAACCAAGAATAGATTTGTCTCAAGAAAGATGAAGATTCCCCATCCAAAAAATTTCTTCTTTGTAGGGTTCCGTACCTCAAAAGGAAAAATCGGAACCCTTAAAGGATCACTCGTGTATCTGTCTGTCTATCTGTCCGTCTGTCTGTCCGTCTGTCACAGCCAATTTACTCCGAATCGAATGGACCGATTAAGTTGAAATTTGGTACACATATGTATTTCTGTGACCCAAACACGAATGTGTAACGTAAATAAATGAATTTTGAATATAGGGGTCACTTTTGGGGGCCAAACAAGAAAATTAAAAAAAAAAGTTTTGCTAACAGTACCGTGTGACATATCAAATGAAAGGACTTAATGCGAGGACCTTAAAAATATTTTTTATATAATTTTGAAATAAACAGTTTTAAAGATATTTAAGTAATTCTATGAAAATTGACCATTCCCCCCCTTTTCTCCGAAACTACAGGACCAAAAATTTTGAAAAAAATACATAGTATGGCTCTTTACTCATAGATTACAGGAAAACCAATAAGAAGTCTATGGTCTTAAAATAACATGGTAAATCTCTCAATATTGTGCGCATAAGCTTACATTTCGTCGCTCGGCATCCAATAGGCCCATCTCTCTAGTTACTATAATATTAAAAGTGTTTGACTACTTAATACACAACTAAATTCTCTGTGGCAACACTACAGCTAACAGCTGATTTGAATTTGTCCTTAAAATTTTAATTTTAAATATTATATTTCCTTCTTATTAAGGCCTATTTCCAATTTAATAACTAATTTAAAGCTTAATTAAGTGTTTTGTGTGTTAATTTCAGGCACTAAGTGCAAATTATGTATAAAAATTTCATTGTGATTCGTTGACAGTTACCGGCTCAAGCGAACGTTGCATTTTCGTCTCGTTATCAGGTACAATACTAAATATTTTACTTGGTAGTAGATTGTTTACGTTTTAATATTTTACCTACAATTTATTAGATCATTTTTATTACGGCTACAAGTTGATGCCAATGACCTTAAAAACGTAAACATAACCTTAATTAGTTTGGTGACAGAACTTCTTTCTTTACGATCTAAATTTCATTTTCCGTTCAACTAATCATCTGTTACTCAATCCACTACTCTTTTCCAACCCCTTCTCTTTTTCTCTTTAATCATGATTATGACTCGCAGCGCGCGGGCTCGCCTTGAAGAGACCAAACTCAGTCAGGCTTTGAGCGAATTAAAAGCGTCTCAGGAGCTCTGTGACCAACTGATTAAGGAAAAAGATGAAAATGAAATGGAGTTCCTTGGTGTCCTTGAAAGAAATAGCAAGTTAAAAACAGAAATGGCTCAGTTATACATTCAACACACTGATGCCATAGAAGCCCGGGACAGGCTCCAAGTTGTTGTGGACGGGTTCAGCCAGTGTAGCAATGAGTATGAACAAGCTCTTAGTCATAAACATTTATTACAACAGCAGCTACATGAGGCTCACAGTCAGATTGAACAACTTGAGACAACAAATCTTAACATCACTGCCTCGCTGAATCAAAGTCTTTTCAATGAATTGGTGCCTATAGCCCCATCAATGGTTTCTGCAATAAACCCCTCTTACACAATAGATTTAACAGGTAATCATGATTCAAAATCAAGTAAATCAGTGAGGGTAGTTACTAGTAAAAATAAAATAAAAAAATACATAAAAATTAACAAATACATAGTTAAAACTAAGAAAATGATCAAAAAACAAAGGTTCTTCTTCAAAAATGTTAAGCTTAATAGAGAAAGGTTGCATCTATTAAAACAATTAGACATGTATTCATTTAACTTAGAAAAAAGCACTAGGAAATACCAAATTGACACAGAAGACTTGCAGTATGAACTTGACCAACTAAAGGAAAAACTTACTTGTATGACCATCAAATATACAGCCTCTTTTTTTTTTTTTTTTTTGGGTGGGAAATTATCAAATAACTTCTCCCGCTCTGGGTGGAGCGGGAGGGCGTGTCAGACTCTTACTGACTAAAACCCACCCGTGTTCCTTCGGTTGCCCTGTTGCCGGGGGCCACGATGTCCCCATCGGTTTTCTTCGAACCCCCGGCAGGCATTGGCCCTAACGGACCCCGTCAATTCTGCTGACATCTCTTTGAGGCGCGCGTGGAACACAACGCGCCGTCGACCCGGGCTTGGTCCTTACCGGACGGCGAGCTACCCATTGCTCACCGTCCGCAAGCCCGCGCCTACGGTGGCCGGAAATCGGCACGCGATTCCCGCCCCGGGCGTCTCCTCCTGCGGCGGTTAGGAGCGTGAGGGCGCGAAATTTGCCTCTCCCTCACGCGTTCCGCCTCCTCCTTCGCGAGCATTACCGCTTCGCAGAAGGAGGTGACGGCCTGCCATTTCCTCTCGCTCCGTACCATGGCCTGAACCAGGGCCGGACGCGAGAGATCACCGCCGCCGATCGCCTCCACGAGGACACGGCGTTGCTCCGCCCAAGCCGGGCAGACCTCCACCGTATGCTCCACCGTGTCCTCAGGCCGATCCACACAATGGTGACACCCGGGTGTTTCCTCCCGCCTTATCCTGAACAGGTACCTCCCGAAGCACCCGTGTCCGGTGAGGACCTGCGTCAGGCGGAAGGTGAGGACGCCGTGACGCCTCTCAAGCCACTCCTCAAAGAGGGGTCTTATCGCCGCAATTGTGGCGTGCCCAGCGCGGGGTTGCGACAATCGCACCCTCCATGACGCCATGAGATCCCGCCGGAGCTCTGTCCGCTGTGCCGCGATTTCTTGCGGCATCGGAGTTAAGCCCCGGCGTTTCGCCTCCTCGCGCCACTCCCAGATGTGCGCGAGGACCTTTGCCTCCAGATCCCATGGCGGTAATCCGGCAAGGAGGCTCGCCGCCTCGCAGGAGACCGTGCGGTATCCTCGGGCCAGCCGGATGGCCATGACCCTCTGGGACGCGTTCAACCGGCGGGCTGGCCGCAGCCTCAATGAACGCGCCCACACCGGTGCCCCGTAAAGGGCCATGGACCGCACGATCCCCGCATAGAGCCTCCGGCAGGAGGCGTTTGGACCTCCCAGATTGGGCAGGAGCCGCTTCAAGGCAGCCCCGGCCCGGTCCAGTCTGGGAGCCAAACGTCGGAAATGTTCGACGAAATTCCACCGGCTGTCGAGGACGAGTCCCAGATACTTCATCGTCGACTCGACACCGATGTGAACCCCTCCCGCCATTACCTGGGAACCCGACGGTGGCGCATTCCGAGGACCATGAAAACCCATGGCCTCAGACTTGTGCAGGGCCACCTCGAGTCCCAGCTGCCGGATCCTATTTACGATTGTCGCAACCCCGCGTGTCGCTAAGTCGGCCGCCGCCTGGTACGACCCCCCCTGCGCCAGGACCAGCGTGTCGTCAGCGTAGCAAACGACGCTGACGCCGCTAGGGAGGTCGGCGCGCAGCACCCAGTCGTATCCGATGTCCCACAGATGCGGCCCCAGGACCGAACCCTGTGGGACACCGCACGACATCTCTTGCCGGTTCCACTCTCCTTGGTGACCGGGGTAGATGACGGCCCTGTCCGTCAGATAGGCCTCGACCACACGACAGAGGTAGGTCGGCATCCGGTGATACCGGAGTGCCTCCCTGATGCAACTCCAGGGCAGGGTGTTGAAGGCATTGGCGATGTCTAGAGACACCGCCAAGACGACCCCACCCCGGGCCACAGCATCCCCCGTCGTGAGGGCCCGCACGCGCATGATGGCGTCTACCGTAGAGCGCCCCCTGCGGAAGCCGAACTGGCTCTCCACCAGATCCGGCCCCACTCGCACCAGCTGCCCGACGAGGCGGTCTGCAATGACTCTTTCAAAGAGCTTGCCCACCTCATCGAGCAGCACAATGGGCCGATACGCGGACGGAGAGTCCGCTGGGCGCCCCGGCTTCTTGATGAGGACCAGTTTCCCCGTCTTCCAACGAAGTGGGAACTGGCCCCTCTCCATGCATGCGCTTAGGAGCCCCCTTAGTCGAGGCCCGAGAGCCCCCATGGCCAGGACCCAGGCTTTTTCGGGTATGCCGTCGGGTCCTGGGGCGGTATTCTTCGCACTCATCTTGCGTACCGCCACTCTCATTTCTACCTCAGTCACCTCTGGAGCATCGTCGTCGTCGGTGTGGTCCGCATCGGGCACCGCAGAAGGCGGAGCCATGGGCGGAGGGGTATGATCCCCTCTGGAAGGGAACAGAGCGCTCACCACGTCCCCCACAAGCTGGGGCCGGAGACTCTGCGTCAGCGGGGGGGCCCATGGGCGGAGTTTCTCCCGCACCATTTTGTATGGGCGCCCCCACGGGTCCCTGTTGAGAGTCTCCAGCATCTCCTCTCGGGCCAGTGCCCTGGCCTGCAGGATCTCCGCTTGGAGGGCGGTCTTCGCCGCTCTGTACCCCTCGTACAACTCCGCCTGGATGGCTTCCGTATCCGGAGGGCGGATACGGAGCCTGCGGTGCCTGGCGTACCGGCGTCGCGCAGCTACGCACGCCCTGCGCAGAGCCTCCAGCTCTTGCGACCACCAGTACACCTGGCGCGAAGCACGTCTAGGATGGACCCGGGGCATTGCCATGTCACACACATTGGACATGGCCTCCCGGAACCACTCCGCCTCGTCATTGATGTCGGCAGGCCTGTCCGGTGATGACACCCAGGCCTGCACGATCGAGGCTTCCAGGAGAAGCTCCCGGTCCAGCTGCTTCAGCGCCCACCGCGGACCACTCGGGGCCTGTCGGACCGGCGCGCTGGAGGTCTGGGTGGAGACGTCAAACCGGATGTACCAGTGATCGGAGTAGGTCTCCACCCCCTCCATGACGCGCCAGTCAATGACACGAGGCGACAGAGCGGGGCTGGCGAACGAAATGTCCACCACCGATTCACCACGCATCCGCACGCACGTGGGGACAGAACCCCGGTTTAGGACGACCAGGCCTGTCTCCAGAGCCCAGTCCTCCACCATCCTACCCCGTGTGTCCGTATACCGGGAACCCCAAGCCAGATTCTTGGCATTGAAGTCCCCGAGTACGAGCACGGGGAGGGAACCAAACCCGACGACGACGATTCTTAACTCCGCAAGGGAGTTGTGGAACTCGGCAAGAGTTCGGCTCGGGGAGAAGTAAACACCCACCACGACAATCTCCCCGAACCGTGCTGCAACGCAACCCCGTCCTCTCTTGACCGACTCGAGGGACGGAGTTCCGGCGGCGGCCGACGAAATGAGGGTCACTGAGCCGCTCAGGTCCTCCACCCAGTCATCCCTGGGCGGGACAAAGTACGGCTCAGCGACCACGGCGATGTTAATCGACCACTGCGCCATGCTCTGGAGCAACAGATCCTGAGCGGCGGCGCAGTGGTTTTTAACAGTTTTTGAATTAATGAGTTTGAAATAGATCAAATTAAAACTTAAACTTTCAAAAATCATTTACTCGAAATGACAAAAACTGCATGTTTTATCATGTTTTCGCTGTAAGCAGACGATACATATTTAATGGCCTGCCTGGTTGCGAGCAACTTGGAGTAGCACTCGCCGGCCGCTACGGCGGCACCGCTCGGTTTGCTCGCTTGGCTCGCGCGTGGTTGGTCACAGTTCTAACCTAACCTAACTTATTTCACAAAGTTCACAATTTTTCGACAGTTTATAATCTAACGGAAATAATTCCGACAGATTATAAACTAACGGTTCTTACAATGTTACGGTGACATATATAAATGCCAGAGTATGTACCTAAGAGGAAGACTGTTTAGATATAGAAAGTATAAATGTGAATGAAGGATTAAAGAGTACCTAGAGGAAGACTGAATTGATGGATGGTGTGAAAGATGATATGGGGTTAATATTGAGATGACGGAAAACTCTAAATAAATTAGGACAAGGGAAGATGATGATGATGATAAAAGATCAACACTAAGTTACTGCATAGGTGACAGAGACAGACAAGTTTCGTGGTTTTGATCATCGTTGGAGAGGACTTCATTTGAGCTATAAACCGTCATCCCCTTCCTGCCCTTGTACCATGTTACTAGGGGTTGGTGCAACACGTTCTTTTCCTCCATTTTCCCTTGTCACTCAATTTTTCAATTTTTTTTCTTATAAAAACAAGTTTTTATTCAAATAAATAAAATGTATATCCTCACACAATCCTTACATTTTTTCTTTGTTCTTTGTATCTATCTCCATCCAACTTAAGTTATGAATAATTTATAAAATAATGTTACAGACGACGAGAGGAAACTGTGCAAGAATGTGCTGCGGTTACATCGAACTTCGTTCAGCAAGATACGTGTATGTGGCCTGTTCTACGCAGGCATGGCGTTACAACTGAGTCTGATGGGTCTGCTAGCCAACTATACAATTGTGTTGCTGCAGTTCGCGTTTCTGTAGTAATGACTTGTACTAAGTGAATTTTTTAGATTGTAATTATTTTTATTTTATCTTCTTTTTCTCGCGGACAGTCCAAGACTTTATTTTCACAAGAATACATCATCTTTTCGTTCGTGGCTGTAGTGCCATCAAAAACCAGTAATGGCGTGCTCTAGCTAGTCTGGTAGTGATTATAATTGTCTAAGAAGCATAGTAGTTTCAGCAATATTGACGAGGCAACCAAGAATAGATTTGTCTCAAGAAAGATGAAGATTCCCCATCCAAAAAATTTCTTCTTTGTAGGGTTCCGTACCTCAAAAGGAAAAATCGGAACCCTTAAAGGATCACTCGTGTGTCTGTCTGTCTGTCTGTCTATCTGTCCGTCTGTCTGTCCGTCTGTCACAGCCAATTTACTCCGAATCGAATGGACCGATTAAGTTGAAATTTGGTACACATATGTATTTCTGTGACCCAAACACGAATATGTAACGTAAATAAATGAATTTTGAATATAGGGGTCACTTTTGGGGCCAAACAAGAAAATTAAAAAAAAAAGTTTTGCTAACAGTACCGTGTGACATATCAAATGAAAGGACTTAATGCGAGGACCTTAAAAATATTTTTTATATAATTTTGAAATAAACAGTTTTAAAGATATTTAAGTAATTCAATGAAAATTGACCATTCCCCCCCCTTTTCTCCGAAACTACTGGACCAAAAATTTTGAAAAAAATACATAGTATGGCTCTTTACTCATAGATTACAGGAAAACCAATAAGAAGTCTATGGTCTTAAAATAACATGGTAAATCTCTCAATATTGTGCGCATAAGCTTACATTTCGTCGCTCGGCATCCAATAGGCCCATCTCTCTAGTTACTATAATATTAAAAGTGTTTGACTACTTAATACACAACTAAATAAAACTGTAAATGTACATGACAACCAATTCGGGTTTCGGCGAGGTTTGTCAACAGAAAGTGCAGTGTTGTGTCTTAAGCATACTGTAACATACTATACCCAGCGTGGGACGCCGATTTATGCTGGCTTGGTTGCTTATGACGTATTGTGGAGAAAGATGAAGGATAAGTTGCCAGTTTATAAACATCTTTAAATATTGGTGTGGTAACCAGATCAATAGTGTACGATGGGCTGGAACTTTATCCAGGCCAAACAGGTTGGAATGCGGGATGAGGCAGGGAGGGTTGAGCTCACCCACGCTTTTCAACTTGTTTGTAAACGAGCTGATCGGCGAGCTCAGCAGCACCAGAGTGGGTTGCTATAAAGATGTGTGTAAATAATATTAGCTATGTTTCCCTTAAAAGGGGCTATTTTAATTGTGACTGTACGTAAGTGTAACTGTGGGCCAGCATTTTCGCCCTAACTGACAATGGTCTGCGCACCCTCTCAAGATCTAGATCGTCTTTCAGGTCATAAGTAACCAGATAGATGGCCCAGGTATTTAAATTGATAAACCTTTTTGATTGCTATATGATTGCTATACTGACACGTGCCCAGCCCGTAAAGCTCATCACACACATCGAAGATAATATTTATAAATATTGTAGCGCATAAAAATACTTTTATATTGTTATCGATAGTAAATTATATCGCATTTTATTTAATAAGCTATGTAAATTAATTCTGATTTTATTATTAAAAGTATTTTTTTGACTATTGTAGTACCGACTGAGTTCGTAGATTGCACGACTAACCAATCACGGCGCATTACTTAGAACGGAGGTATAATGGGAGGGAAAACGCCATCTTGGTTGTCGTGCCAGTCCGGCGAGCTCAGTCGTGCATAAGACGTCGAGATACGAGTAGTAAAGCTCGAGCTGTGATTTTAAGAGGATACCTAGTGTTAACTGTGAGGTATATTTGATTTTTTGTTGGAGAAATAGAATAAGTAAGTACATGAACAAGTGCCTTTTATTTCTAAACCTTATTTTCAAAAGCCATGAACCTGAATAACAGTTAATTTTCATATTTAAACTATTACTAGATTCTCTGTAAGAATACAGAGTCTACAATATAATCTTCACTGCGTGTGGTTGTCCATTAAATTGTATGGTGAGCAATATGTCCAAGATAATTTATATATTTTGTATTTTTTTCAGTGTGTGACGAACTTAAGTGTTGGATGGACTTACAATAATACTTATATTTAGGCACCTACATTTATATACACTAGAGAAAATTCATTAATGTAATTGACACAATTCATTCATTCACAACCAATTATAATAAAGAATTTGATGTGCGCAGTTAATACATTTACGTATGATTATCATATCAAACGTGTGCCAGGAAGCCATTACTATTTAAAATGGAGAACATTCGTAACATCGAACAAAATAATCCAGTGAACTATGTTATGAATAATGTGGTGGACAAAGATGTGCAGTTAATGTTGTGGCCTTTGAATCTGATGCAATTCATTTCGTTTACTCCTAGCTATCGCATCAAAAACAATTGCGTAACTTCTAACAATTTCATCATCAATTTGTGTTCAATGACTGGAGCTATAGTATTTATTTCTTTGTACATATTCCGAACCTATATGCTGTTTCGATACAATGAACATCTTTTATATACAAAATTCATAATGCTCACCTGTTTTACTGACTGCATCTACTATGGTTTCGGGTTCGCTCTTAATTTCATCATCGGAATCATTCAAACCAAAAACAATATTAAGTTTGTCTTAATATTTCAAAGAGTGCACAGATTTCTCAACAATGAAACCAGTTTCAACCATTTTATCATTTGGAATTGGATTGTGGTTATCATGGCTCTCAGCTGTTATTGTATAATCTTCTCTTATCTTAACTCGCAGCTGGATTTACCTTGGTTTTATTTGTTTGTTTATTATATTCTGGTTGCTTTCGATTTTAATGTCGTTTATGCCATTCGAGTTATTAAATTGTTACAAATTAAACTTGAGTTATGGAATATTCAAGTCTTAAATTCCCTTGAAATTGAACAGACACGTGGTGAATATTTCTGTAAGAGATTGTTTCAAGCTTATGCTGACATTCTAGAGTGTTATGGCATTTATAAAGTTTATTTTCAGCCATTCGTAAGTACCTTGTTATGAACATTTAGTGTTAATGAACAAATTTTATGGAAAAAGTTGTTAAGGTTATATAAATTGTTCCGGTGTGTACTACCCTATGTCCAGCGGTGGACGTCTTTCTTCTGAAATGATGATGATACTACTCTTCTATCTCTTTCCACTTATATTCAGGGAGATAGTACGTAGTGGAAGGATATTTTAAGTAATTCCATCACTTTTCAGATTCTGTATTATATTATTGAAGGACTCTTCCATTCTCTCATTTACATTCAAGTGACAATTGAAACGTTGAAGTTTTGCGTCAAGAATAATATCATAGTGAGTATTCGTTGAATTTGTTTCTTTTAAGCTTTTTCCCTGTCACATATTCTTTGGGGTTGACGAAAGACAAATCTCTTTTGCCTTTCATCTCAGTCTTCAGTTCAGTCTTTACCGTGTACACCGCAAGGTCAACGCGCTTCCATAATTGAAATCGACTGTATTTTACGAGTATCTGAGTAGAGTTTTATGTGAAATCTATAGTATACAACAATTACAAAACATGAACTATAAACCAATTTTTAAACTTATTTCATTTTGGTGATTTAAGGAACTTAAAAATGAACAATAAATAAAACTTCATTTTGTGAGAACATCGAACGTGTGTGTGTTGAAACGCATAAGAGACGGATTGTGCCCGGCGTGGGCGCTTAAGACTTTTTGGTCGCGACGACGACGTTCACTACTTAGACGATACGTTATTAGCGGTGGTGTGGGTATGTACGAATCTTATTCACCCAACTATAATTATATTTGATCTAACAATAATATCATGCCGAAGTGCGATAATTGTAACAAAACAATTACAACTAAAAACCCAGGACTAGAATGTTGCAAATGTGAGAAAATCGTGCATGCAAATATAACATGCACCGGGCTAACACAAAAGCAAATACTAGCTATTCGTAACTCGGAAACTTTGGAATGGACTTGCAGTGAATGTCACCGACATACTCCTGTCAGGATATCATTTATCGTCCCAGAGGAAAACGATGGTGAGGTTGACGAACCAACTTCAATGACGACCACATCATCTAACTTTCCGATAGATATGAAACCATTGGCATCAAATATTTCCAAGGAGGTTAAAAAAATAGTTCAAAAAGAACTGGAGCCCTTATAGTCCTCTATAAATTTATGCTCTGGGTAAATTGATGATTTTGTGGAATCGATTAAAATTATGAAACAAAAGCTGAAAGATATGAAAAATAAAAATAACTGTCTCTGCAATAAAATTATCCGCTACGAAACCAAAATCTTTTCTTCAGAACAGCGCTTAAACGAGTCTAACCAAAATAAATTGAATGACTTTATTGAAAAAATCGGAATCCCATACATAAAAAACGAAGAACTGTGGCAAATCTCAACTAAAATTGCTGAAAAAATGAGCATAGATAAGTCTGTGATAAAAAGCGTAAAACGTTTGAAAACGCACCAGAATCTAGGCGTTCTACAGTTAGAACTAGAGAGAATACTAAGGACGTGGAATGTTGGACACGTACCGCTAACCAATTTAATTTGTCATCAGCTGATATATTGTCCAACGTATCTCGTAATGAAGCGCTTGCAAAAATGTACGTGTGATTCGCGTTACCACAAGTACTCGTAAACAGAAAACTTATGTGGATAGCTAAACAACAACTGCGACAGGATTTTATGTAAATATAAATGGTTCTAAAATGGAAAAGTACTGGTGAAGAAAGGAGAGGTCAACAGTGCTGGAATAGACAAGATAATTAACATTAGATGTTGTTCAATCATGAACAAGCAATAACAGCGTCGCACCGTCAGCGCTGAGAAATGACCTACTGAGATCTTCGCCTCATCGGTTCGATACATATACAAACACACATCTTAATAAGTATAAATGTGTATGGACCATTAAATTAGTATATAATTAAGTTAATTACTGTAATAAAATAGTTATCAAGCTGGAGTCGAGTGTGATTTATCTCCTATACTTCCTCTTACTGTGGCCAAGACTCCTTTAGCCATCATCGATCCTGTGAGTCTGTGGGATCGGCAGTAAGAAAACCATTTCCTGTGTACATTGCACGACGTACACAAACCCCTATTCCTTCCCAAATTCCGTCTGTAACCGTAGGTCTCCTTGTAACAGACTTCCCGCACGTATAACCAACGTAACTCACGTTTGGTATGGTTTGTATGGTATGGGTAAGGGTGTTAGGATAACTAGGGTGCTTGGTAATTTTATACGGCTAGGTTTTTAGTCATTAGAGTCGTAGGTAGCTATTCGGTACCAGGCTCGATTGCCTTAAACATAGCCACACTGTACGCATTTGGGATAAGGCCGTACTAAGTCAAGTCCTGGTGCGTACAGATGTGAAGACGACATACAAAATCTTAAAAAATACAATAGACGTGGATATATGTAGTAACTTGTTCCGCTTAACCGGAACAAGCCGTTAAGCGGAACAAGTTACTACATATATCCACGTCTATTGTATTTTATAATGGATTTCCGCAAGGTCACGCCTGAATCAATTAATTATACAAAATCTTCTTAAAAATATACCGAATAGCTCCAAATAAAAACAAGCACAAATCTTTCTCATGTATTTTAATAAGTATCATGGCTGTATTAAGTTGTATTAAGGAAATCTTTGATTGCATTGATTTACCGGCCTACGTTAGTAAACTACCAAAAAACACAAATAAATTAAATGAAGTGCATGTTAACATTCGATCGTTGATATTATGAACTGTTTAATCGCTGTTTAATCACGAATTGACATTGTAGTTCTCACGGAAGTGGGGATATCGGAACAAATTGTATCTATGTATCAATTGGATGGATTTACACTGTATTATAGTATTTTGCGTAAAATCAGGAAAGGTGGTGGGATTTTTTCCATTATAAAGCGCAATATACCGTACAGAACCTTTCTTCAAATGTATATAGCTCTTGCTGAGTTGATAGTCTCCTGACTCACTAGTTATGGACGCACATTTAAAACTATCTTGATAAAATACATAATTTGCAAACACGTTTGCTGAAACTTGTAGTACCAAACTATAATTAATTGATTCAGGCGTGGCCTTGCGGAAATCCATTATAAAATACAATAGACGTGGATTTATTTAGTAACTTGTTCCGCTTAGCTATTTCTAAAGAGCCATAAAAAACTCCTGGAAGAAATCGACACGTGTTTCACCTCTCAACGAGGCATCCTCAGGATGACGATGGACTTGTTGCGAACTCAAACACGGCGTGTTGTTTCACGGGCGATAAGGCTCAGTCTGCACTCAGCGCTTGGTGTGGCAACACGCCGTGCATGCTAAGATAGAGGTCTAATTGTGTGCTTTGTTTAAGTGTAAGGAACTTGCAATTTACAAAATAAATAGATAAATAATCTCCCCTTGTCAGAGTTATCACTTTGTAATTCATATCATTCCTCTTGTATTTTTTTATTGATCTCCGTCCTTGTATTTATATATGTTACCGGCCAAACCCGATTCTAGGATGAACTAGTTTCGCCTAGGCCAAACCAGTTCTCCCTACACGCGATAGGACAAACCAGTATAGCCTAGGCCAAACTCGTTCATCCTGTTACCGATAGGATAAACCAGTTTAGCCTAGGTCGAATCGGTTTATCCTAGTTAGAATTTAAAAGCTTTGGGATAAACTGGTACGTCCTAGTCTGAACTAATTTCACCTAGTTTGTATCTTCTATAAGCTTTTCAAAGTAAACTTTAAAAGGAATAGAATAATTAATCAATAATTTCACATTTATCACTAGACCAACTTATGTTCATCCACAGAAATCACCTTATCTGCAATTTGCTTATTTATTTTTGCAAGGTTTACTCTGGTGACACTTAGAATTGCAGAGCACTTTGTTTTTCTTACAATTGCATTTGTTTGTTGTACAGTTTTTCATGCAACTGCATTTCACGAAGCCCTGACCCAACTGAATGTTTTGTGGCTGCAGTCCTTAAAGATATTTCAATATCCTGGTTAATATCTCCCACATCTAAAAACTTCTGAATCAGTGAAGCAGACTTCGAAATCAGTTCTAAAAAAAAGGAGTTAAAACAAATATTTAAAACAGAAAAATATGGAAAATTTTAGTAAAATTATACCTGCAAGAATGTTTTTGAAGTACACCATGTTTGGTACCAACTTTGTAAAGACCCTCATCAGTCTTTTGAAGTATTACTCTAAATTATGTTTTGAAGGTCACCTCTGCCTTTGTCTACATCTGGAATAGGTATGGTTACGTTGTCTCCAATGTTAGCTGGTGGATGGGATTTGTCAGAGGAAGCTTTCATTCTTTTAGCTTGTTTTTCTAAATTTTCTGTCGCAATTTTTCTAGCATTTTGAATGTCGTTTGTGTACATTTTCACAATGTTATCATCATCATTGTCTTCCAACTGTTCAGTGTTGCTGTCATCTTCGATTGCCTTGTTTAGGTCATCTTCATCCTGTAAATCATTTATGATTTCTTGAGGCAACGAGGAAGTGGAAAGTCCTACTCTAGGTTCAATTCCGACATTATTGACAAATTCTCTGCCATTATCAGATTGAAGAATACACAGCGCCCCTACAGTTAGGAATATGTCATTCAAATGATAAGCCACTTCTGCAGCCCTCTTTGATGTTAACGCACGAAGGAGAACAAATTTTGTGAGATGGTCTTGGTAAACCAGATTGAATTTAAAATTCCCGTCTGGTTGTGTTTGGAAATCAATCAAATCGACTTGACATCTGCTATTCATTTCCGAATGCAGAATTGGCTTTGAAACTAGTTCTCTTTTCTTTTAGTTTTCTTTTGTTGACAAAACATCACACATTGATAAATAGAGGCCTATCATTTCCTTTGTGATATTGGCATATTTTTTTGATATCTCGGCTTTCATCCTATCACGACCACCATGACCCATAGCTACATGAGCTGCGTTAATCACATCATAAAGTTCATCAGTTGGAAGAAAGTATTTTATATTCCCTTCACGCCGTGCAATGAGTTTTTTCACATCACCAATTTTCAAAACAGCTAATCGTTTCAGTATTATTTTTTGTAATAATGTTATTTTTTCACACTTTTCCGCGTCTTCTACTTGTTTAACCAAATTCGCATATTTGTCTACGGATAACACATTATAATGAGAAGACTTTTTGTTTTCACTCTGCAAAATTTCCTCCAAAAACTTTTCTCTCCACAGCTTTTGATTGGCTTGTCTACTACACGAAGACTCATCCATGATAAAACGCCTCACAATAATTATACTAGGATTATAATAAAAAAATTTAAACGCAACCAGCAACTTAACACAATACCGTTCAAATCAACGAACAGGGCGAGCGAAGAGGGGTTGAAGGGCGCGAGGAGCAAGCCAGATTCGAGAATTCCCCGTTCGTACAGGCAGTGACATGCGTTCCGACTAGGCAATATTAGTTCAGACTTGGACGTAAATGAGCCAGTACCAGTTTATCCTAAAGCATGTAAATTCTAACTAGGATAAACCGATTCGACCTAGGCTAAACTGGTTTATCCTATCGGTAACAGGATGAACGAGTTTGGCCTAGGCTATACTGGTTTGTCCTATCGCGTGTAGGGAGAACTGGTTTGGCCTAGGTGAAACTAGTTCATCCTAAAATCGGATTTGGCCGGTAACATATACATCACTCTCTTCACCATTTTTTTCTCAAGCATGTGCTGTCGCACTCATGGGCAAAGGCCTGCCTCGAAAGATATGTATAAATTAAATTTAGCTAATGCCACATGCCACACACCTAATAATTATAGCTGCCAAATAAGTTAACGAAATAGGAAGATCTTATTTATAGTGTGCTAGGTCCCTTTGAAGGATCGTATCACACATGTTGACCATTTTATAATTTTTTTAAGTACCTGGTACTTGTTGACAGGCCTACGCTAGTCCTCCCATACCTATTAACACTGTAGTTTGAAAACATTGTAAAACTCATTTATTTTTTTAAACGAGTAACCTTCGAGATTCTTCGCCTGCATACCTAGCTTCTGACGTTTTATAAATCCCCATGTAGGTCTATGTGAAATTAAATATTTTGAATTGAATTTAAATGTTTATTTTATTACAGGATGCAGCAACTCTGGCAATGCTCTCGTTTTTGTGTTGGTTAATTAAGAACTTGACGTGGCAAACGATGTTCATGCAGCGGTGCGAGACATTCTACTTAGCTGTAGACAGTGTTCGAGATTGTTGCGCAGTTATTTTGAAGTCAAATTGCACTGGTAACTTCTTGTATGCATAATTTAGAGAAGCCTGTTGAAATTTCCCATTGACAAATTTGACAAACTTCCTCAGACTTTCATACCCTACGAGTATATAACCCCTTTAGGTCATGAATTTTCAAAAATCTTTCCTCAGTACTAAACCACGTTATATTATAAGGAACTGTAGTCCATTTCGTGGTTCTAACCCCAGCAGTTAAGGCTGTGCGCTGTCTGACAGTGAGTGAAAGTATGTATGAATTTAAGATTTTATTAAGTAGATATTAAATAATATATACTCTTCCCATGATAATATTTCTCTGCTCTCTGTCTGCTTACTGCGAAAACATGATAAATGCACTTTTTTACGAAATTGAGTTTATAATGCAGTTATATGTGATTTTACGCGCTGTTTACTGGTAAAACCGAATAAATGCTAGGTCCAATGGCTGCCGAGATAATGAGTTTGTAAAAGTTATATCTACGCACATTTGGAAAAAAAATTACCCATGATATATATATAGTATGACCTTATAATTCAATACTCAATATATTTATTGCTTCCACATGGGAACTTAGGTTTAACCAAATAATAATTATGATCATTGTGGACCCTGTCGGGCACAGCAAAAGTAGGAAAAATAAATAAATGGCAAATGGCGGTATGTGGTAATTAATAATCTTACGGCTTAAATCCTATTCGGTTTACACAGCTAAAAAATAAATACGGTTTGAGCTTTTTACATTTTTTTTTTTAAATAGTAAAATGGTAAGAATTATTCCGAGAAAAGGTCATAAACGCATTTATTCCATTTTACCTGTTAAATACTTCTACTTGGTTTGATAATTTCTCTACAGCAAAAACGAAATAAATGTCATTTATGCTTTTTAACCAATAAGAACGAGAGCGATCGATCACAGTTGTCACCTTGTGCTACTCCCATGGTGTTCGAAAAACTACGAAATTCTGGCACGTTTCAGATTTTTTTTGTAAAATATACTTTTTTTATCTTTGTTCCATATTTTTGTGAAGCAAAGTAAATTTGCTACAATTCAGGCCTAACCCAAGCACTCTAGTTATACACAACAGGTTGCGAAGATACAGCTAGTCAAAAATGGGAAGGTTTTTCTAATTGATAATTTTTGTTAAAAATTGAATTTATTTTAATTTAATTGATCACTTTTAACCAAACTACACCGAACACATCCCGGACGTCAGCTTGTACGAGATTAGGATGGCTCTGAAGCAGCTTAAAAACAATAAGGCACCGGGTGATGACGGAATTACGACCGAACTCCTAAATGCCGGCGGAAAACCCGTTCTTAAGGCCCTTCCAGAAGCTGTTTGATGCCGTCATACTCGAGGGCAAAACGCCATAGAGGTGTGGTGATACTTTTCTAGAAGGGCAACCCTCCTTAAGAATTATAGGCCATCTCACTTCTTAGCCATGTCTACAAGCTGTTTTTAAGTGTCATCACGAACCGTTTCGCACGCAGGCTTGACGACTTCCAGCCTCCCAAACATCCGTAAAAACCTTAGCACCATAGACCACATACAAACGCTGCGGCATGTTATATAGAAGACCAAAGAGCTGCCTCTCTGGTTAGCGTTTGTGGACTGCAAGAAACATGGGCTATACTAAAGTCTCTTCAACGGTGCCAGATCGACTATCGGTACATCGGGGTGCTGTTTGTGCTTGTACGAAAATGCTACTATGTCAGTCCCTTCCAGGACCAGACCTCGAAACCTATCCTTCTGCAGTGAGGTGTGAGACAGGGAGACGTTATCTCTCCGAAACTGTTCACCGCAGCACTGGAGGATGTCTTCAAGTTTCTGAACTGGAAAGGGCATCAACATCAATGGCAAGTACATCACTAGCCTTCGGTTTGCCGACGACATAGTTGTCATGGCTGAGATTATGGAGGACCTCAGTTTAATACTCGATGATTTCAGTAGAGCTTCCAAAAAGTGAGTCTTAAAATGAAGATAGGCAAGACAAAGGTCATGTCAAATGCCCATGTAACACCCTCTCTCATGAAGATCGCAGACGCTACACTCGAAGTTGTGGACGAGTATGTTTACCTAGAACAAATTCTCTAGTTAGGTAGGTCCGACTCGGCTTGGCAACATTCGGGAAGCTACGCAATATCTTCTCGTCCCACATACCAGTGCCTCAAGACGAAAGTGCGTGTTGCTAGTGATGACTTATGGTACGGAAACGTGGTCGTTCTTAATGGGCCTTATTAGAAGGCTAAAAGTCACCCAAAGGGCAATAGAGAGGGCTATGCTTGGAGTTTCACTACGTGATCGAATCAGAAATGAAGAGATCTGCAGAAGAACCAACGTAGCCCGGTAGGAACCGAGATAGCCCGAAGAAATGCCAAACTTAAGTGGCAGAATAGATGGCCAATGGGGCCAAAAGGTTCTGGAGTGGCGACCGCGTACCGGAAGATGTAGCGTTAGAAAGCCTCCCATAAAGTGTACCGATGACCTTGCGAAGGCCGCAGGAATCCGCTGGACGTGGGAGTGGAACCGGTGGAAGTGGCGGTGCTTGGGGGAGGCCTATGTCCAGCAGTGGACGTCTTTCAGCTGAAATGATGATGATGATCACTTTTGTATGAAGTTAGTACCTAATAACGAAAGTAGTACTAAAGTTTTTAGTACTATTAGATTATACTTGTGTTTAGTTATTCAGCAATAAAGGCTTAATAATAATAAAGTGACATACACTTAAACTCTTCCGGTAAAACAGGTTCAAAGTATCAAAAACATTGTTAATTTAGAGAATTTTGTCAAAAAAGTTCTTTCCAATCAAGTAATTGTCGTAAAATACAATAATCCATTATTTGGAGTCACTGCTTGGGCCGGCGGCGCAGGTGCTTGGTGCTGAGTGTCAGCATGGAGACGTTAGTATCAGCTTTACAGCCAAGGATATAGCTGTCATTGTTAAGAAGATGGTGAGAGGAAAGTCTCCAGGTCATGATAACATTTAGCATCAAGCACTTGAAGCACGCTGGTGTACATTACCGAGGGTACTGGCAATGCTGTTTAATCTGTGCATCAGCCATAATTACTTACCTGATGATCTCATGTGCACGGTGGTAGTTCCGATCGTTAAAAACAAAACAGGTGATGTGTCGGATGTATCGAACTATAGGCTTATTTCGATCGCTACTGTTATAGCCAAGGTGCTGGACAGGTTGCTTGACAAACAGTTGGAGAAGCACCTTCATATACATGACGCTCAGTTTGGCTTCACGCCTGGTTTGTCGACTAAGAGTGCTATCCTCTGTCTAAAGCAGACTGTACAGTCTACACGGCTAGAAATACTCCTGTGTACACTTGTTACCTAGACCTCTCGAAAGCGTTCGATTTAATAAATTATAACATGGTGTGGTACAAGCTGCACAGTGAGGCACAGGTGCCGAGTGAGATTGTGTATTCTTACAGTCACCAGAGGAACAGTGTGAAATGGGCGGGAGTATATTCCAACGTGTACGAATCGGATTGCGGTGTGAGGCACGGGGGGTTAACATCGCCCCGCTTGTTCAACCTGTACATGAACCAGCTGATCGGCGAGCTCAGCAGTGCTAATGCGGGTTGCTCAATAAGCGGAGTGCCTATTAATAACATCAGCTACGCGGATGATATGGTGCTGCTGAGCCCGTCGGTTGGGGGGTTGCAGAAATTCCTGCGCATTTGTGAGATATATGCTGGGCTTCATGGGCTCAGGTACAACTCTAAGAAAAGTGAGTACATGATTTTCAAGGCTGGTACCAAATGTTACTCTTTTATACCTCCGATCACTCTTTGCGGTGCTAGTCTGAATAGGGTTAGCCAATTTAAGTACCTGGGCTACTGGGTCACAGATAACTTGTCTGACAATGAGGATATCGAGCGGTAACGGAGGGCGCTGTCATTTCGCTGTAACATGTTGGCTAGGTAGGTTTGCACGCTGTACTCGACAAGTAAAGGTGACCTCGACATTTAAAGCCTATTGTCAGTATTTTTATACGTGCAGCCTATGGGCCAACCATGTGCAGCGAGCATACAGCGCCATGCGTGTACAGTACAACAATGCGTTTAGGGTGCTGCTAGGGCTGCCGCGGTTTTGCAGCGCTTCTACGATGTTCGCGCAGGCGCAAACTAATGACTTTTATACTATTATTAGAAAGCGGAGTGCCTCGATACGAAGTCGCTTACGACGCAGCACTAACAGTATCCTGAGCGTATTATCCGAACGGTGGGACTTGGTGGTGTTGGAGAATTCCTATGTAATTTGTAGTGCATAATACGGGGATAACTTCCTGAAATAAATAATTAATAATAACCCCACCGTCATATCTCTACTTTGACGCTGTGGTGGGGTTTGCGCTCTCCGAACTCTAGGTCTGTGCCGATAGAGTTTACTTTGCCGGAACAGGTCTAGGATGAGGAGCCAGACCAAGAGAGATACAAAAACCCGCAAGGGCAGCATGTGGTGAGCTGTTGGGCAGTAGCGACCCCACGGACCCTATCTCCCGGGGGAAGTCTTGTTCCTCACTTTTGGCTTGCCTTTATTGGCCGGCTGGAGTGAACACTGACGAGGAATGGAGCTCCCACCTCATTCTTGCCTTAATTGGCCGACTTGAGTGAAGATTCGCAAGAGCAAACGTACTCGGAGGAAGGAAGTATTCCAGTAAGTGCTCGTAGGTATCTTAACCATCTTCCGGACTCTGGGATTGTTCTGAAAGCCGTGGAATACCTCTCCACTCCTCAAGCACCTCAGGACGTGTTGCCCCTTGTCGCTACGTCACTATGTACTAGAGACCGTTTCCGGGCCCATCATTGTGTGTGCAAGTCACCCCTTGCTGTTTTGTCCGTGTACCTACATATAAAACACCCTACCATAGTCCAGGTAATCAGTCCACTTTAACCACCCAAACTCATGTCCAATATATTTGTTTCCATAGCCTGCAATAGTCCTACATCAACCAGGGGTTGTCCTTGGGTGCACTTGCATAGTACATACAAGGATAATATTGTCGGTTCGTGCCTCATTTAATTTAAAACGTCTAACAGGGCTCTGCGAGTTAGCTTCGGCCTCTCGTACGCTTTTCAAAGGTCCGGGATCCCAGGGTTCCGAGAAATGTCAAAGACCCTTTAAATAATAATAATTATACAAAACTGAAATGAACTTTTGAAATCATTTAATTCAGAAGATATATCACTTTTGTGCAGTACAGGTAAAACATGATAAATGTGGTCCCCTTTCGATCTAAATTTTATATAGTTTGTACTATTACCAAATAATAAATAGGAGTGAATCTTAAAAGAACAACAACAACAGTTAGTACAACATTTTGTTTTAACAGTTTTTGAATTAATGAGTTTGAAATAGATCAAATTAAAACTTAAACTTTCAAAAATCATTTACTCTAAATGACAAAAACTGCATGTTTTATCATGTTTTCGCTGTAAGCAGACGATACATATTTAATGGCCTGCCTGGTTGCGAGCAACTTGGAGTAGCACTCGCCGGCCGCTACGGCGGCACCGCTCGCTTTGCTCGCTTGGCTCGCGCGTGGTTGGTCACAGTTCTAACCTAACCTAACTTATTTCACACAGTTCACAATTTTTCGACAGTTTATAATCTAACGGAAATAATTCCGACAGATTATAAACTAACGGTTCTTACAATGTTACGGTGACATATATAAATGCCAGTGTATGTACCTAAGAGGAAGACTGTTTAGATATAGAAAGTATAAATGTGAATGAAGGATTAAAGAGTACCTAGAGGAAGACTGAATTGATGGATGAAGTGAAAGATGATATGGGGTTAATATTGAGATGACGGATAACTCTAAATAAATTAGGACAAGGGAGGATGATGATGATGATAAAAGATCAACACTAAGTTACTGCATAGGTGACAGAGACAGACAAGTTTCGTGGGTTTGATCATCGTTGGAGAGGACTTAATTTGAGCTATAAACCGTCATCCCCTTCCTGCCCTTGTACCATGTTACTAGGGGTTGGTGCAACACGTTCTTTTCCTCCATTTTCCTTTGTCACTATATTTTTCAATTTTTTTTCTCATAAAAACAAGTTATTATTCAAATAATTAATATAATGTATATCCTCACACAATCCATCCATCTTTTCTTTTTCTTCGTCTCTATTACCATCCAACTTAAGTTATGAATATTTTATAAAATAATGTTACAGACGACGAGAGGAAACTGTGCAAGAACGTGCTGCGGTTACATCGAGCTTCGTTCAGCAAGATACGTGTGTGTGGCCTGTTCTACGCAGACGTGGCGTTACAACTGAGTCTGATGAGTCTGCTAGCCAACTATACAATTGTGTTGCTGCAGTTCGCGTTTCTGTAGTAAAGACTTGTACTAAATGGATTTTGTAGATTGTAATTATTTTTATTTATTGTAATTATTTCTTAAGAAATAATAGAAGTGATTAGAAATAATAAATAGGTTTTTTTTAAGTAAAGACCGAAGAGAGAAGATTGAGGCGTGAACGTCCTTCTTACCCTTTAAGGTAAGCCTCAAGCTTTTAAGAAAATATTAAAGTTCTATGTTTACGTAAGTTTTATTTTGTATTTTTTATTTCATTAAAAGCTTGTTTTTAAAAAGGTTTTTACTTAAATTTTATTTTGTAGTTTTTAGCATTAGAATTTGTTTAACTATCTGTTCTATCACCTTCGCTTGAAAGGTATTTGTAAAGACAAATCCAACGAACCCAAACACGTCGTTACATAAGTCATGGTGTGAAACCAACTAAGTTGCACTAGTCAAGTAATGCTATAATTTAGAACGGGCTATCATAATTAAATACGTTTATAAAATGTTGTGTCTGTGCTGTTGACTGCTGAATTTCCTCGTCTGGAGTCAATTGTGGGTGGAGCAGTCAGGTCGTGGTAGACTTCAGAATGGACTATCAACATTTTAAATGCGTATATAAAATTTCGTGTCTGTACTGTTGACCGTTGAAGTGTGGGAACACTTCACACCAGGGATGGTCTGGAGCCAATCCTGGGTGCAGCAGCCAGGTCATGGTGAACTTTAAAACGAGCTATAATAATTGAATGCGTATATAACATTTAGTGTCTCTGCTGTTGACCGCTGAGGAGTTTCCTCGTCTGGAGCCAATCCTAGCTGCTGTAGCCATTCCTGGCTGTCAAATCAGAACATGCATCATAAAAAATTGCATTGTCTTTGAAACTGAACCGACATGTAAAATTTCAACTCCGTAGTATAAGAGGAAGTGGTTTTAATTCAGCTTGCAAGATTTGCTAACTAACTAACACACTAACAAGGCAAAAAAGCTTGTAATAATAAGAGCGTTGCAGGTTGGGATAGACATGTCAGCAGTGCCTACAGGGAGGTGCGGGCTAAGTTCAGTATGTGGGACTGGCACGGCAGACCGTCGTCAGGGCATCTTTTCGAAGAAATGGTAAAAGCGAAGAAAGTTTTTAAAGGTAGACTGAAATGGTATCAAAATCACCAATAATAAATTAGAATGGACATACTTGCCTCGCATCACACCAATTCAGACTTCCGTAGTGTCTGGAAATGTATCAGTAGAATGAGCGTGGCTCAGCTGGTGAGTGTTGATGAACCTTACTTAGTAGCGGAACTGTTTAAAGCACAGTTCATGGTTCAGTAGCTATTGGGGCCAGCGCAGTCGGTAATCGATGCTGAGGACCAAATGGGACCACTCTCAACACTTTTCACAGCTAAAGATATAAGAGTAGCTCTTATGAACATGAAGGTTTCAGTATCGAGTATTTACATCAGGTTGCCACTTACCCTAGGGTTCTGGCATTACTGTTTAACGTGTGTATCGCGCACTCTCACCTGCCAGACAGTATGTTGAAAACGGTGGTCGTACCAGTAATTAAAAACAAAACTGGAGATGCATCAGATGGGTCGAATTATAGACCTATCTCTTTGGCAACTGTTGCAGCTAAAGTGTTTGACAGTGTGCTGAACGTACAGCTGGAGAAACATTTGCGGTTGCACGATGCACAGTTCCGGTTTCGGCCTGGCTTATCCACTGAAAGTGCAATCGCTTGCCTTAAGCACACTGTCAGGTACTACACTAGCAGGAGTACACCAGTTAAAGGGGCGTTTCTGGATCTCTCATAGGCATTCGACCGGGTCTCATACGACATTCTTTGGGGTAAGCTAAAAGCGACAGGTGTCCCCAACGAATTGCTGAACGTTTTTAGATGCTGGTACGGCAACCAAACAAACATTGTAAGATGGGGGAGTAACTTTTCTTTACCACTGCCTTAAGCCCACATTCGCCACATTCCAACCATACAGGTTGGAATGTGGCGTAAGGCAGCGCGGCTTAACCTCCCTTGACCTTTTCAATATGTACTAAACGTGCAGCCAATGCGGTGCGTATTCAATAAAACAACGCTTTTAGGGCACTGTTGCGACTGCCCCGTTATTGAAATATAAGTATTTGAATTTATAAGTCAATTTTTTTTTACTTAGTTTTTACGAGTCAATTTATTTTTATTTTATTTTATTGTTGACATAATCTACTCATTACAATGTTTTTGTTATGAGTTGTATTGCAATTTGTGGTTAGCTAGCGACCTCGACAATTGATCATATTATTTTTTGCCTGAGCAATCGGCAGCAAGTTCGTCATGCTTCCTTAGATGTCACTGCTTGCGGTAGTGTCGGGGGTCGGGTTGCCTCCTTCCCTCAAATATGGCGAGGGGGGTAATGGCTGATCTTTGCGTTATGCTCGTGAACGGGTGCTGCTTGTGGTGACTGGTCGTCTTGCTGATCATGGTTTTGTTATTGTTACTAGTAATTAACTGTTCATTTATTTTACCTCGATGGTCCTAGTTTATCATTTATAACTGCCAATTACAGCTTTATGTAAGCGGGCACGCCCTTTGTGTCTGGAGGCTTTTATTTAGATATTTAGTTCTGTTTACGTTTCGTTTTTTTTTTTAATATAATGCTTGAGTATAGTTTTCGATGTTTTGGTTGGTATATTGGCGTGTGCTAGCTGACATATGGCCTATAATTTATCATTTAAATTATGTTTTGTGTTGCATAATGTAAGTTATTTTGTATACTATTGTATAGAATCATTCTCTAACTTGAACAGACAGCTGTGCTGCTGGGGAGTTTGTTGCGCCACTTCTTCTTCCCAGCTAAAGGCACTAGGAAGTGGTGAAGGTTGGGCGTTTTTGGGGGACTGTCTTATGTAATTTTGACGTTCGAAAAGTGCTGATTCGAATAAATGAGCCTAGTTTGAATAAACGACTTTTGAATTTTGAATTGCAGTGCTTCTGCAATGTTTGCGCGAGCCAAAGTGGATAGCTTCTCAGCTGTAGTGCGGAAAAAGAATGCTTCTCTTCTCACAAGGTTGCGGGACAGTAGCAACAGCCTCCTGAAAGCTATTGCTGATGGACCTGACGGAAAGCCCCATAATGAGGCATCTTATTAAAATCTTGTCGGTAGTAGAATATAAGTACTAACATAGCAAATAAGTTAAATTGTTTACTAACATCTAGAATTGTAAATATTTAATGTTTTTGTGATTGAATCTAGTTGTCTGTTGAATAAATGAATAATAATAATAGTGCCTCATTTCTTTAAAATTGTCTATTGGGCCTCTGCGAGTTGGCTTCGGCCCCTCGTACGCCTTCCAAAGGTCCGGGACCCCAGGGTCCCGAGAAATGTAAAAGAACTGAAATAATAATAATCATTTAAAAAATTAACTTTATAAACGTCTAACGGGACACTGCGAGTTGGCTTCGGCCCCTCGTACGCCTTCCAAAGGACCGAGATCCATGGTCCCGAGAAAAGTTAAAACAAAAACAAGAGTTTATACTCACAATACATCATCTTTTCGTTCGTGGCTGTAGTGCCATGAAAGGCTTAAGACCAGCAATGGCTTTCTCTAGTTAGTCTGATAGTGATTATAATTGTGGGTGTATCCCATCTGGCCCGGTGACTTGGCCCGGCACCGGGCCACATGGGACAAAAAAGTTTTAACTGGCCCGGTGATATGTTTACCGGGCCAGATGACACAAATCAAGTGCCATCGTCCCCGGAAAGGGGAGAAAAGAGGATACGTCTCGTAATTTGTGAAATACTAACTATATGCATCTATGAAAGGGATTATATAATATGATTATAGGATATGAATGGTAGGTTAGGTTAGGTTAGAACTGTGACCACACACCGCACGAGCCGAGCGAGCGAAGCGAGCGGTGCCGCGGTAGCGGCCGGCGAGTGCCAGAAACCATTTAGGCAAGTTTATCCCACTGCTACCGGCCGCACCTAGTTTTAGCCGGCTAAAACTAGGTGTAGCCGCACTTCGGGTTTTAGCCGTAACATATCGACCACACAAGAATTACGTTTGCCTGACAACTTTTCAGCAAATGTTTCAGCAGTTTGATTTATAAGTTCAATCCCTTTCATAGATGCATATAGTTAGTATTTCACAAATTACGAGGCGTATCCTCTTTTCTCCCCTTTCCGGGGACGATGGCACTTGATTTGTGTCATCTGGCCCGGTAAACATATCACCGGGCCAGTTAAAACTTTTTTGTCCCATGTGGCCCGGTGCCGGGCCAAGTCACCGGGCCAGATGGGATACACTCATAATTGTATGGGTAGAACCAAAAGTTGTCCAAAAAATTATATATCTATAGAAACACAACAAAACAATAAATAAAAAAGTGAAACAGTAGTTTATTTTATGATACGAAAAGAAAATCAAATGGTTTCTTATAAATTTTATTTTAATTAGGTAACAATAATGTCAAAATAGTTTCTAAACAAATGTTAGTCATTGTTTAGAAACTATTTTGAAATTATTGTTGTAACTATACGTAAATTAAATAATAAATTTAAGTTATTCTTATTTATAATAAATACATTTAAAAGGATAGTAATAAACGCCCCGGAAAAAAATTAAAATATTTGCATACTCAAAATATGAAATTTACTGCTATAAATACTAATTTTCCGACAACTTATATGCGAATACAAATAAAGAAACGACCGAATAAATACCGAAAATTCCGAAATATCAATACAGAATTTGCTGACGTAATATTTTTCAAACATGCAAACAAGCATACACCCTGCATGCAGCATGTAAGCGAGCATGCAATATGCAGCAGGCATGGTTTCTGTCACGGCTCCGACGCTGCAAGGCTCCGGGGCGGTCCCACGCGAGCTTATTGTCGCAGATGGTTTTTTTAAAACCACCTGCTCTTCAGCTGGCGGGCCGCCTCGCCCCTCCGCGCCTACGCGGGTTTAAATTACACTCTAGGGGTAGGGCAGACAAGACTACGTGGAGTCGGTTTTGCAGCGATTCGTTTCTGTCCTTAACTTACAAAAGTTAATGACAGAAACGAATCCCTGCAAAACCGCACAACATATTGACTTTTCGGAAACTCGGTATTTTTTTTTTTTTGGAAGTTTAGTATTTTTTTTGGAAATTTTGTATTACAGTCAACCACAGATATTCGGAAGTTATTTCTTTTTTCGGAAGCTTTATTGTTATCCTTTCCAAATTACAGTGATAATAGGTATGAGAGGACAGTGTAGGCCTATCAACAAGTACCAGGTACTTAGCAAAATAGAAAAAGGTCCACAAGTCTACTGCCTACAACATTCTTATATTCACAAAATCTAAAAGAAAAGCATCTGAATAAAAATAAATAAAATAAAGACTTATTTAAACCAAATGACTTGATTGAAACTATAGCTGTAACAAATCTATATTTATATATGTCGCAGGGATATTGTCAAACCAGTGATATTATAATTTCACGAAACTTTGTCAACCGCCTCCATTTCTCACAATTTAACACTAGTGAAATTATAATACTTATCACTGATTTGATAATATCCCTGCGACATAGATTATAATAAAATTAATCCCTATTTCCTTTGGTCACGGGCACAGCATCACGCGTGAACGTCTGGACCGATTTCGCCAATACTTTTTTTTGTGTTTGTTATCGCGTCATGTCAGGAGAAGGTTTTTATGAAAGAAAAAATTAAGAAAGTTGCGCGGAAAGTAGATTGCACCCGTGCAAAGCATGGGCGGGTCGCTAGTTTGATAAAAAATATGGAATATTGTATGGAGTATTGTATTGGTGCCGATTCTCTTATCACAAATGCCTCTAAACTGGATTAAAAATCACCAAAATTTTATTTTATTCCTGTCAAACGACGATTTCCCATTCTGAAATAGACTAAAGTGACATAACTTAACTATATTTTAGTTTGACAGCACTAAGATGGTACTGAGATATTAATTTAGTGAAAATGGAAATTTTGCTATTCTGAATTTGACGTTTTTCACCTAAAATTTAGATTTTCTAACTAAATCTGACTATTTTTAATCGCGACTAAACACGTGTGGAATAAAATTGTTTGTCATGAACTTTAAATTCATACCAACAACTCGACTTCAGATGCAAAAACAGTTTGTCAAATTCGATTTAGATGTGTCAAAATTATTTTTTAAATTTGAGATTCTCATAGTCAAAAGTAAGGAATTTTAGTGACAGTTTAGTTAGTTTAGTTCGGTGTACAAGAGAATCGACACCAATAGCAAATAATGAAAGGATTATGTCAAGGAAGTGTGTAAGAAAAATAAAGTTAATTAATACTAATAATACATTATAAATTACAACAAAATGTACAATAAGTAAGTACATACGTACATACATCTACATAAATATGCCTTCTACGTCACTGTAATCGTCATAGGAAATACAGACGTTATCAATACGTAGGTACGTATGAATGTGCTAAATATGTTCGCAGAAGCGTCACTGACCTTCACGCCAAGGTTTTCAACGCAAGTTCAATGCTGATATCCTGCCAAGGGCGACCTTCGTAGCAAGGTCAAGCGACCTTGGAGCGAGGACGCGGCCTTGGTCAAGGTCATTTAGTAAAGCTCGATTTTGTGACGTTATGTAATTTTTGTTAGATGAATTTAGGAAGATATTTAGGATGATAGGGAAGATTTTGTTTTTGCAATGTTTTGACCTTGAGTCAAGGTTTTTTGACGTCACAAGGTTGTTTCTTGAAAAATCTGACGCTAGTTTTAACAATTTGTTACTAACCCTAGGTCGTGTTAAGCGTTTGTATGAATATTAATTATTACAAAGTTTATTAAGTCCTAAAAATAGTGCAAAGAACAGTTTTTTCTTTTAATAGTTTACAAGTTGTATAAAGTGACATCTTAAACTTCACAGAGTCACTACTTTAAAATCAGCATAGTTGCTGATTTTAAAGTAGTGACTCTGTGAAGTTACTGGTATTGCTGCTGCCTAATAGATGGCGCTATATTTAAATATGTAAACCTGCTTTATTTTTGCTAAAACTTGTGAATGTTTTTTAACGTCATTCTCCGATAAACATTGTATGTAATAATATTATGTTGATATACTCTTAGCCGACGTGATGTTGATCTCATAAATATTTTTCTGATAAGCACACTTGTCTAGAAATAAATAACTAATTTACTTCTGACCGAGACTTGAAGATTACCTGCTACCACAGATTACATATAGTACCTGCTACTCATAATATAGGTATTCTGAAACACACTCCGGCAAGGTACAGACGCCAGCACTTCAAGCTACTACAATCTGTCAAATTTATTTAATAGATTTTCAACTTTATCGCTGAAGTTCAAGGTTCAAAGTCGATTGGGAAAATTTGACAGTTTCGGGTAGCTTGATGTGCTGGCGTCTGTACGTGATTCTCTCTGGTTCTCTTTTTTAATTTTAGGCATGTTAATAATATTTTAAAAACCAAATTGGGTCGGTGTCTTATCCGAATATTCTGAAAATAAATTCCGAAACAAACTCAAAGGTCACAGTCTCGTCTAGTCTAAACATAATCTTTGTCAAATCATATTATGAGGAGAACCATTTAGTAGAATAGTTTCGAAACGTTTTTAACCGACTTCCAAAAAGGAGGAGGTTATATGTTCGACGCGTATGTTTATTGGTCCCATATAAATTTTATTAACTTTGCTTGGGTAGTTTTTGAGTTAGCTACAAAATACTTATTTTTTTTCCCACTTAGTATGTAGATGATGATAAGTTCTTGACACTGGTAGCAGGTAGTGGTATTCGAATGTGTGTGGGGTAGGTACCACAACTAAAAAGTGAAAAATAAAAACTTTTTACAAAAAAAAACAACCGACTTCCAAAAAAAAACACTACAAAGTGAAAAATAACTTTAATTTCGGAAGTCGGTGGCAAAAAACGAAAACACAAAACCCAAGACACCGACTTCCGAAATTAAAGTTATTTTTCACTTTGTAGTGTTTTTTTTTGGAAGTCTGTTGTTTTTGTTAGGAGCGTATTGCAAAGTAGGTATAACTAATTGATAAGTAGGTAGGTATGTAGACAGGTAAAAAGAATTATGACCTATTGTGCAAGAAATTAGAAAGGCTAGATTTTACAACCTTCATTTATTTTAATCTTACTGCACTTGAATACAAATTTAAAAATTAGTTAGGTACAGCATGTGAAAAGGCATAATCTGGGTATTTTTACAAACAAGTAAGTTCGTAACATAAGGCAGGCTAGTTAAAGGGACTACAGGAGCTAACGCAAGTTTTATAATGCCTAAACGTAAGTATATGATCCACTGCAGTACCTAAACAAAATCAGAATAATATATCCCATCAAAAACATTCTGTAAAAAACTAGCCAAGTCTCGATGGAGCTGCTTGTTTATCTCTAAAAAGTAATGAAATCTAGACAAAGTCGTGCCAAGTCTAAGGTTCCTTACTGCGATTTCTTTATTATTATAGTTAATGTTGTGTGACTTGGCCGTTGAAGGGTACACAAGGGTACAAAACCAGGTGCTCCATGACACCATTGCACCAATCTGTCGCCAGAACCGCTATCCATTGTCAATGCTGAATGCATGTGTTGCACAATCAACAACAGCCTAAAATGAGACACTAGCGTCCAATTACCAATACCAGTATGGGCTATTATCTCGCTTAACAAACATAGGTAGTTACAACAGATATAACATTACGTGTAAACAAAATTGACTTGTACCCACTAACGTGTAAAGAATGTTCAACGGCCAAGTCACACAACATTAACTATAATAATAAAGAAATCGCAGTAAGGAACCTTAGACTTGGCACGACTTTGTCTAGATTTCATTACTTTTTAGAGATAAACAAGCAGCTCCATCGAGACTTGGCTAGTTTTTTACAGAATGTTTTTGATGGGATTTTGTTTACACGTAATGTTATATCTGTTGTAACTACCTATGTTTGTTAAGCGAGATAATAGCCCATACTGGTATTGGTAATTGGACGCTAGTGTCTCATTTTAGGCTGTTGTTGATTGTGCAACACATGCATTCAGCATTGACAATGGATAGCGGTTCTGGCGACAGATTGGTGCAATGGTGTCATGGAGCACCTGGTTTTGTACCCTTGTGTACCCTTCAACGGCCAAGTCACACAACATTAACTATAATAATAAAGAAATCGCAGTAAGGAACCTTAGACTTGGCACGACTTTGTCTAGATTTCATTACTTTTTAGAGATAAACAAGCAGCTCCATCGAGACTTGGCTAGTTTTTTACAGAACGTTTTTGATGGGATTTCACTTCTTTTTGTAGAAACGTGGGCATACTGATTTATTGTATTAGATTTTCTTATTTGACACAGTTTCTTTCTTTTTAGGAGTAGTTTTTTCTTTTGCTTTTTTTATTATTACAAATCTTTCTTTTCTTTTTTTCCGGTTCTGATTCTTGTACAGTAGCAACAGTTTTTCGTATTGCCCATTCGCGTTCATTATTTATTCTTTTAGACGGTTTAGACGGTTTAATTTCTGAAAGCTCGGCACGGTATTTACGCCTAAGCAAGCCGGTTATATTCGGTGATCGCTGAAGCTTGAGCTTTTATACTCTTGAAGTCAACATTTATGAGGTGCACCCCATGAAGATTGGTTATTCGTGAAAGCGCCACGTAGGCTTGGCCACAAGAGAATATGGAGGTGCTAATGTCCATGAGGGCATTTTTTAGACTTAGACCTTGTATCTTGTGAATTGTTAGGGCATACGCCACACAGATTTTTAATTGTTCTCTGTACACGCATGCCCGGGGGGTATGATCTCAAATTTTGACTTAATAGGCAATAATTCGTGAATCAAATTATTAACGAATTTCTTAATTATTAGACAAGTGTCAATGTAATTAATTATAAATGAACTTTCTACCAAAGGTATTACCTACGTAGTACGGAAATACAGCTAAATTAATGATATTTTTAAACGAAACGAAGTAATATCTAACTAAATAAACTAAACCTAGAATACTAGAAAGTACTTATAAACACGAACGCGATTCGAAGTACTGCCTAACTGTAAATTAAACCTAGAAAACTAAGAGTACTAAATAACTAACAATTAAATAAATTTTTCAATTAAAACTTCTTTTAAATCTAATAATTAAGTAATAACCAGTAATCCGTCACTAATCATAAAATTCCTAACCTATTCAAATCTTCGAATTGTTATAATAACAACTTGCTAATTAAACTTAGCAAACCTCACGAAATAATAAGCGAAATCAACGAAATGCAAATAATCCCTCCTAATCCCTAGCAAACGTTTTCAAGCGCAGTAGAAGAATGTCGTAAACGACTGTAACGCGGCCGGTTGCCACTTCGCCATATAAAAAACAAACAAATCGTATATCGGAAAAACAAACGTAAGCGCGTTTTAAAATACAGTCAGCGCTTTCTAGCGACGTGTGCGGGTATCACCGCCACTCTTAGTCCAATACATTATGTTTTGACCAAATTTTGAGCGAAATTGAGCGACATTAATATTTTTGTGTAATTTGTTTATTTAATTTATGTAATGTTCGAGTAGAATAAAGTTAATCGTTCGAATATTTCTTCTTCTAAACTTGTAAGTATAAAAGCCAGTCTAGTCTTATCCAGAGTTTTCCTTTAAATTTATTTATATGCGTATTAAAAGCAGAAGGGGAGGCATTCGCCCAGCAGTGAGACGCTATAGGCTAGATTAAATTAGATTAGAAGATGTGTCCCACTACGCTGGATTTTTGCAATGACAGTCGATTTTTTTATGTACCAATAGTAGAAGGGGGCATTACCATATCTCTAATACAGCTGAGACCAGCTGAGGGTTCTTCATCAGATACTTCAGACCTTCGATTTTTGACATCAAATGAAGCAGCCCACCAAGTTGAATATTTTTTGTAAAGGCGGTATGTCGATCTCTAATAGTTTGGTTGGGCTCTTGTGTTTTCTAATCAGGGTCACCAGGTACTCCAGATCTTCGACTATCCTAGTTTTTATAGTTTTCCCTTTATGTGGCCACTAAACCCTAACTCTGTACCAAATTTCAGCTCTCTGAGTTTATGGGAAGTACTAGTTCTATTCTGATGATCATGAGTGAGTGAGTGTCATAAATACGAAACTTTGCTTTCGCTTAACTTCGGAACTAAATGACCTACAGACTAGAAATTTTGGATTTTAAGTATGTGATTATAGCTAACTAGATGACGAAAATTTCTGCGTTCTGATCTTATCCAGAGGTTCTCAAATAGGGGCCTGAAAATGCGGCGAAATGGTTCCAGTAAAGGATGGTACGGCAGTGTTTGCTTCGCGCTCGACTTGGCGGGGGCACTGCCGTGCCCCCCGATGATATTCTTCAGGATATATGCAAGTTAGATACGAGTGCCGATTTTCTTGTACACCGAACTAAACTATCACTAAAATTCCTTAATTTTGGCTATGAGAATCTTAAAGATATACAGCAAAAAAAAAAATTTTTTTTACACAACTGAAATCTAATTTGACAATCGTGACTCCACGTGGTACTTGTTCACCCTACCCCGCCGTGAATTTCTTTTAGAGCCGGAGGCGCACATGGGGTGCAGCGTCGACGTGTTTTATATGGAATTTTTCACTTTTTGTATGGAAAATGTGAAATACATGTTGAGTTTTAGGGGTTTTTAAGTTTCATAAAGGGGGTTGTTTTCATAATTTTTGCGATAAGACACACTATTTTCGAGTTATAAGCAAAAGAAAAGAAAAAAAGATACATTACTATTTTTACACCTGAAGTCGAGGTGTTGCTGTTTATTACAACTCATGTTATTCCACACTTGATTAAAATTAGTCAGTTAAAATTAAACAATCAAAATTCCTACAATTTTGATTGTTTAATTTTAACTGACTAATTTAAATTAAAAAACGTCAAATTCAGAATAGTAAAATTTCCATTTTCACTAAATTAATAACTCAGTGCTATCTTAGTGCTGTCAAACTAAAATACAGTTAAGTTGTGTCACTTTAGTCAATTTCAGAATGGGAAATCATCGTTTGACAGGGATAAACAACATTTTTGTGATTTTTAGTCTAGTTTAGAGGCATTTGTGACAAGAGAATTGGCACTAGTGTGTTGAAAACATAATATACTTAATTAATTTGATACGATATAAAAAATCACGAAGATACCTCTAAAAATTGTTTTATTATTATTCTGATTTTTTGTCAGATTATTCTACAAGCAACAGTTAACATACTAGTGTTTTAGTTTTTTAGTACTTGTACATACCTAATTGCTTTATATGACGATGCGTCACAAAATATTTTTTTAATGTATAAAATCGTTATGTTAACTTGATAGCTTCATAAATAAAATTATAAGATAGAAATTTGTTCGCAAAAATGCGAAACGAAACAATACAATACAAATTGTTTAGTATCGTTGTATTAACCTAAATTCATACATAGGATACTTAATAGTAAAGTAAATAGTTAGCAAACAAATTGCATTTAAAATTAGAATTTTGATGAAAGTACCAAAGACCATTAATAGCCTCAATTAGGTAGGTTACATAGCCATAATTTGATATTTTTTATTGCATCCAGGTCACCTAGACCGAGACCTAAACCTGACCCTAAGTTCTGGAAATCTAGCCCTTCAGGAAACCTATTCAATTAAATTTGTATGAGACTAAACTTTACTTCGTAACATTGAAAATAAAGGCTAAACAACCTGTATTCAGAGGCTCGTCATAAGCTGAAAAATCTTGATACGAAAATTAAAATACTAGATTTCTCTAGGGCAATAGACCACCTTGTGGTTTCTTTGTGTAACTTGGGAATCGGTAAAATCAGGTGCGTTGTACTTAAGCTCATGCACCATTTTTAGTAATTGTAGATACATGAACCTTTTAAGTTACCCGAAAACGTGTCCATACTGAGAAGAGTAAGCTCACACATTTGGTGCCGATTCTCTTGTCACAAATGCCTCTAAATTAGACTCAAAATCACCAAAATTTTGTTTATTCCTGTCAAACGACGATTTCCCATTCTGAAATAGACTAAAGTGACACAACTTAACTATATTTTAGTTTGACAGCACTAAGATGGCACTAAGTTATAAATTTAGTGAAAATGGCAATTTTGCTATTCAGAATTTAACGTTTTTCACTTAAAACTTTAATTTTCTAAGTTACTAAATCTGATTATTTTTAATTGCGATTAAAAAGGTGTGGAATTAAACTAGTTCTCATAGCCAAAAATAAGGATTTCTTGTAAATAGTTTAGTTAGTTTAGTTCGGTGTACAAGAGAATTGTAACCATTATTAAATAGCGTTTCCATGACAATCAAGTCACTGCGTTAAGGTACCATTCCATAGCCGACCGCAGGCGGCAGCAGCACACCGTCCGCCTGACGCAGGTCCTCACCGAACACGGCTGCTTCGGAAGGTTCCTGTTCAGGATAAGGCGGGAGGAAACGCCCGGGTGTCACCATTGTGTGGAGGACACGGTGGAACATACGGTGGAGGTCTGCCCGGCTTGGGCGGAGCATCGCCGTGTCTTCGTGGAGGCGATCGGCGGCGGTGATCTCTCGCGTCCGGCCCTGGTTCAGGCCATGGTACGGAGCGAGAGGAAATGGCAGGCCGTCACCTCCTTCTGCGAAGCGGTAATGCTCGCGAAGGAGGAGGAAGAACGCGTGAGGGAGAGGCAAATTTCGCGCCCTCACGCCCCTAACCGCCGCAGGAGGAGACGCCCTGGGCGGGAATCGCGAGCCGATTTCCGGCCACTGTAGGCGCGGGCTTGCGAACGGTGAGCAATGGGTAGCTCGCCGTCCGATAAGGATCAGGCTAGAGTCGACGGCGCATTGTGTTCCACGCGCGCCTTAAAGAGATGTCAGCAGAATTGACGGGGTCCGCTAGGGCCAATGCCTACCGGGGCTGCGAATAAGGCTAAAAGGGACATCGTGGCCCCCGGCAACAGGGCAACAGGGGCAAGTCTGACACGCCCTCCCGCTCCACCCAGAGCGGGAGAAGTTATTTGATAATTTCCCACCCAAAAAAAAAAAAAAGGCGGCAGCAGCAGGCGACGTGTCGCCCCGACACGACTGGTTTCTATATATTTCTATGAAATACCTTCCTTAATTAGCGACACGTTGGTTTCACCGTCGCCGTCGCGTCACGTCACCTGCTGCTGCCGTCTGCGGTCGGCTACGGAATTGTATTGTATTTTTCCCACGGCGATTTTTCTTCGTGCACTGGATTTTCAACGCTTTGCTTAGCACCGAGAGTTCAAAATCCAACAGTGTGTTTTTTCAACGCGCTGGGACGCACTCTGTAGGATTCTGAACGTTCAGCTCAACAACGAGAGTTGAAAATCCAGTGCGCGAAAAAATCCCGCCACGATATTTTTACGTCCGTACCAACGTGGGCTTTTGTAACGAAACAGAAATGCGACTATCTTTTGCCGCGTTGGGGCCTTTGCCGCTGCTATCATAATTTCATGACAGCGGTTACCGCTCTTCTAACTTTACTCATCAAGGTGCTTTGTTTTATCCACAAGTTTTATCAGAAACCGCCTTGCAGACTTGTCTAAAATAGCGCAATATTTGTTTTTAGATCAAATACATACGAGGGTCATTCAATAAATACTTAGCCTACAAAAAGTAAACGAAAATTTTGGAAAAGTGGCAATTTATTTTTCAACATAGTCTCCTTTTAGTTCGATACACTTAGCCCAGCGATGCTCCAACTTTTTTAACCCGTCCGAAAAATAGTTTTTGTCAAACTCTGCAAAATAGGCCTCCGTGGCGGCGATTACCTCTAGTGATTTTTTCAGATTAGGAAACAAAGAAGTCACAAGGGGCCAAATCTGGAGAATACGGTGGATGGGGCAGCAATTCGTAGCGTAATTCGACCAATTTGGCCATGGCAACGGCAGACGTGACGTTCTTCACCAGATGGGGTCGTTTTTTCTTTAATTCGGCGTCGAATTGGCCCAATAAATAGGCATAGTAAAGCCCTGTAATTGTTTTACCCTTCTCGAGGTAATCGATGTAGATCACACCTTCTGAATCCCAGAAAACGGTGGCCATAACTTTTCCGGCCGATTTTACAGTTTTCGCCTTCTTTGGAGCACGTTCGCCGGTCTGGATCCATTGTTTTGATTGCTCCTTGGTCTCTGGTGTGTACCAGTGGATCCAGGTTTCATCGACGGTCACAAAACGACGCAAAAACTCCGCTGGATTCCGCTTAAACAGCGCCAAACACGTCTCCGATGTGGTCTCACGGTTGCGCTTGTTTTCTGGTGTGAGTAAACGCGGCACCCATCGCGCCGACAGCTTTCTCATGCCGAGTTCCTCGTGAAGAAAATGATGCACTGTTCCTTCTGAAATGCCTACAGTCTCAGCTAGCTCCCGAACCTTCAATCGGCGATCTGCCAATACGAGATCATGGATTTTTTTAATGTTTTCCTCCGTAGCAGTTGTTTTCGGTGCACCTGGACGTGGTTCATCAAAAACCGACGTACGGCCACGTGCAAACTCGTTGAACCAATTCTTGACGGTGGCCATCGATGGAGAAGAGTCACCGTACACAGCATCCAAGCGCTCTTTGATTTCGATGCGCGTTTTCCCTTCCAAAAATAGGAATCGAATCACCGAACGATATTGCTCTTTTTCCATTTTTGTAAAACCGATCGACACGTTCGCTTCCATAAGTTGTCAAATTAAAACAAATGAAGGGATTGGAATGAAAATTTGAAAAAAGAATTAAAAAAGAATGTGCTACACTGTGGTAAAACTCTTTTGAAACTACAGCGCCCTCTGGCGATGAGGCTAGGTACTTATTGAATGCACCTCGTAGGTACGTCAATAGTACAGTCGATCGCGCGTCAATGGTAACACTTTGACCTTGAACTGACCCAGTACGGTTGAGTGTCAATAAAATAAGAGGTCAGATTACACTGGTTTTGTTAACACTGACGTGCGGCCTACCGTACTGTTGACGAACGGAACTTATTGGCTTTGTTGAGCCCGTCCGTTTGTATATCACAGGACATATCGATAAAGATACGCTACATACAACGATAACAAACTGATATGGAGCGGAGGAAAGGTCGTTGTACACTGATGTGTAACAACTTAACAAGACCATGCTGCTCGGGCGTAAATAGGCCTCGTCTAATACCCACATTGAATTTGCATGCAATTAATTGTTTTAAATTAAAAATTACTTACCTTCCTGTGCCTTAAGGTTGCATTATTTTAATGTCAGTAGGTAATACCTTTGTCCCAGCTGTCATTCGTAAATCTTTGAAGCAAGCCGTCCACCGCCAGCTAAACTAAGTTAGTTTAAAGTCAGTTTAGTTTAGCTCGCCAATTTTTCAAACATGTGCATCCACCCACATGTATGAAAAAATCAAAATAAAAAGTCATTTATTCAAACTAGGCTGAGAATCAGCACTTTTCGAACGTCAAAATTACATAAGACAGTCCCCCAAAAACGCCCACCCTTCACCACTTCCTAGTGCCTTTAGCTAGAAAAACTGGCAAACTAAACTAATTTAGGGCGGATTGTCTCACGTCCATTTAACGCACGCGTATACGTCAAAAATGGCGCAAACTTTCGTCAAACCAAAATACGGGTTGTCGATATAAGTTTTATACACAGCTCCCATACAAAACTTTAGAGATATCGTCGCCACCGTTGGAACCCTGTTTCATGCCTTCACGTGGTATATAATTTCTTCTAAAATTATAATTGCTTGTATGGATTTTATATATAATTCCAAACTTGATCTACGACATACGGTCTATTAAAATAACTTTATATCGTTCAACTTGTGAAATGTTTGAAGCAGGCAGGTAGAAATCTGCCGGGGCTGCGGGTTTGTCTGAAAGGGTTACCATGGCCCCTGACAACATGGCAACTGAAGGAACACGGGTAGGTTTTAGTCAAGAGTCTGACACGCCTTCCCGCTCCGCCCAGAGCGGGAGAAGTTATTTGAAAATTTCCAACCCAAAAAAAGGCAGGTAGAAATGTGTAGCTTTTGTATTTTAAAAGATCGTCACATCAAATTATGCCGTCTGGTCAGTTTACGGTCAGTTTAATCCATGCAAAGGAGTGTAACTGTCTCTTTGGGCTAGAATAAACTAATCGATGGTTTAAACTGCCAATATTTAATCAACCGACATTGATCTTATGAAATAATCGATGCCCAGAGAGAGATTAAACTCGCTTCTGTAGTTTAAACTAAGATTGATCTTACAGCCCTAAACCTATGGGGACGAGCAGGAATTGATAGCAAGATATCATGTTTCAAAGGAAGAATCGTATCAAAGCTCTATTGTTATTGAAAATGCGACGTTGTCATAATTTTTTAGGACAAAATACTCTGAATTAAGATGTTTTTTAATCATATTTTACGTTAGGGTTTTTTATATAATCGTGACTTTGTTGAATTATTTAAAATTAAAAAATAATAATAATTAGGCCAGTTGATTCCTTGATGACATGATCTCATTCATACCCTAGAGTTATGGTTTTATAAGGAACACCTTATTTAAGCTTGCCAGCTAACGATGAGGAAAGATTAGCTGTTACAACTGACTTTCATAAAATATCTAGATTTCCGAAAGAATTAGGTACATTTGATTGTACTCTAATCCAAATTAGTTAGTTGTCACTTGAAAATTTGACGTGAACGGCGAAGATCATCTTTTATGGGGTACTGTGTTAAATGTTACAACAAAATACCTTGTGACATATTGCAATTAAATGAAAGAAAATTTAAAACTCATATCAAAAGTGCACTTTGTAAACAAGCATATTACAAATTAGAGGATTATATCCAGGATAAGAGTGCTTTTAAACATGCTGGTCCTGCTCCATAGGACAATTTAGAATCAAGACAAAATCAAACTGGTTGCTAATTTAATTGTAAAATTGATTATTTTGTGTTTTATGACATTGATTTAACATTCTGTGATTACTTTCTCACAGACTGACTTATTAATTACAAAATTTTAGGAAAATCGTCTACTTTTACAATGTTTGTAAATATGTGAGCACCATGTATCTATCACATATTAAATTATCTGTCGTTGCTTCATTTTTAATTATTTTTACCTATTGTGGTATAGTAATTTTATTCTAGGTGCATCGTCTTCACATATAATTATTTAACTAATGTACGTACCTATACAAACTATTGTAAAACATTTTAAAAGAGTAACGGTGGAGTTTCTTGCCCATTCTTCTCCCTACGAAAACTACCTTTTGGAAGGGGCGACTAGAATCATTTTTAATATTTTGTAAATTTCGACGTTCAAAAGTGCCATACATGGGCCTATTTGAAATAAATGATTTGACTTTGACTTTGACTTTGAAGTGCTGCCATAATAATAAACATCTCCCAACCATTTTTATTGGGAAAAATTATTGCTTTTTACTGGCAGCCCAAATAACTTTGACAATCGGTTATTTATGCAGTGAAACAAGGCTTTGAATTTAACTAACGTTAAACAAACGTTGACTAACGTTAAACATCTTACATAATCGTTATAACTTGACGTATGTTAAGTTAACAAACCGTTTGAAACAACCGGCCCTTAGTTTAGCTGGCGTTAGACGGCTCGCTTGGCAGTCATTACGGATAAGTCTAACAACCAGTTTTACCTAGGGGTATCGTGTTACCCAGTAACTGGGTTGTGGAGGTCAGATAGGCAGTCGCTCTATGTAAAATACTGGTGGTCAGCTCCATCAGGTTAACCTGGAAGCCATAAAAAAAGGTGAGTTTGCGTAGTTACCAAAAATGTCTTCGTCTATTACCGTTTTTCTGGAATATATAATATCAATACCGTGATAAATCATTATAATTCTTCAGGTTTTAACTAGATGCCTCAACATTGCAAAAAATTGTTTTATTTCTTTTACCTTGGCGAGTTACTTATACCTAGATAGTGAAAAATTATATGTAGGTACGCATATTTGTTAACATCTTGTTTTTACCTTGTGGAACGCAAATAAATGAATATGAATATGAATATGACATAAATGTTCAGTAGACGATATTTACTCTATATTCTACTAGAATGCACCGTCATTCCCTCGTGGGCTATCCTTCACATCACATGTTATATTAATAGGAACAGCTATTTATACTTATTTATATTGACTCGTCGCTTGCCAACGCACGTGGAGGGATCTTCGTAAAGAAATGTGTCCATCGGATTTCCGATTATCCACTTTCTATTTCAGATTGAAAAGCCAAAAACGTTTTCATCCCGAGGCCCTAGTACGAACACGCGACTTAAACGGTAACGTAAATTCGATCGATTTTTTTATCAAAAATACAACTATCCCATAGCATTTTGGTTACAATTTTTGCGACAAGCACAATTATTATCACTCATAGATATGAATAAAGTCTTAAAACTAAGTAAATATTGTGTGCAAAACGAGTATTTTCTATTTTAAAATGATCGAAGTTACGTTACGTTTACTCCGCGCGTTCATGCTAGGCTGAAACTATGGATTGCCCGAACAAGTAAAGAACGAAACTACAACTTGATTGAGGCTGTTTCAAGTTATGTGTCGTATCAAACATTTCAGTAAGCTTAGGTCTACCAAGACAAAGTTCTTTGTGCGTTTGATCTAACATTATACCTTTGTAAATTATTTCTAAGATTTTATGTTAAAATTTTACCAATTTTTAATACTGAATAAATATTGTATTATTGTATTATTGTTTCGTTTATTCATTTTAGTTCTTATTCTATTACATTTTTAAATATTTCTTAAAATAAAAAGGATAAAAAAACATTTAAAAATATAAAAAAATAGAGTTCCGCCGGTGTCGGGAGCAGGGTCCAAGCTACCGGTGGTTAGGGCTGCAGAGACAGGAACCTCCTCACAATGTATTATTGTTATTGTTATTATTGATGCTGGGGCTTCATTTTCGCGTTATCGCGAACTTTGCTTCGTGCGCGCTCTGTTGCTCAGCAAGACGTCAAGCGGTGTGCGAGAGAGAGCGCGCGTAGTTTAGTTCGCGATAACGCGACAATGTAACCCCAGCATAAGATCTGGTAAAACGGGTGGGACCATAATGCTGGGGCTATATTGTATCCCATGCCTACATTGACGAGCGTGTAAAAAGATTAATATTATGACGCTGACACACTAGACTGTCGGTGCCAAAAACACGGCGCAACATCAAGATTCGTCCAATGTGACCAGATGCAGGTAGCTTGCGCCTTAAAACTCATGATGACACGACGTGGAGTGTCGGATTTTCATAATTTTCCCGCAAATCAGCTTGGTGTAGTCTAAGATGCGCAAAATAATCGTCAACAAAATGAAATTAGAGCGATTAACCCTTCAACTGTCATTAACGAGACACAATAGAATTTTAATTGTTATCCGCCTTAATAAGGCTGCTTAACAGGTGATGAGTCAGTATTACCACGAGATTGACAGGACAAAAATGTTGGTTGATGGCAATTGACGCACCGTTTATTAATCAGTCGTACCAAATGACTATCGTTATTTTAAAATCGACTTCCACAAACATGCGTGAACTAACTCGTTAATCATCTGTTCTTCTTTTACACCGCAGTGTACTCGCAGCCTAATATCATCGTTATCATTGTATAATATACTGTACTGACATTCAGTAGTGTTCAACATACTTCCACCGCGAACGGACGTGTCGTCTGTCGAGACAATTTACAATAATTTATTAATAAACTTATGTTAAAGTGACAGATAAACATGAAAGTGCTATTTTGTGTCGTGTTGTTCACACTCGGCGCGGTTGTTAAAGGTAAGTTATTGACTAATAAGTGGTTTTGTTTTCTTAATGTTGGCCAGAAATAGTTCTATTAAGATTGTTGATGCGTAAATAAAAGTACCTACTGATTATTAAAATATAGGTACACAGGATGACGCCAAGTTGGAATTAGATTAGATATTCGGTCCCCGCGTTATCGTTCGTATACATACAAAAAATCGTATAAGTAGAAACTTTCTTAGGAAAATATTTCCAAAATGTCAGTAAATGTCAAATGTTTTCAGTAGTGGGTTGTCTGTTAGTCACTGTTAAGCCTCTCCTGCGCGTGTTTTTTCGAAACATTACAGGAAAAAACTTGCACATAAACATTTGCTTTCATACAAAATGTCGTGTTTGCATACACAAATGGCCTCTTTGTTGCGACGTTTTTGTGTAAAAACACCTATGTACTTACTATACCCATTTTTGCAAAGAAATAAATGATTTGATTTGATTTTATTTGTGGAGACCCGGCTTTTTTAGTTCAACTGTTTCGAATGCAGGAATTTTACACATATGCAATGCCGCCCATAGGCATGTGAGCGCCTGTATTTTTCTGAATATTCATAAAAATTATCGAAATTTTAAAGTTAAAAGGGTACTTCGGGTGTAAAAGGGCTTTCTACCTTTTTTTTTTCTTAAGTAAGTATTTAATTTTTTCAAACTCTATGATTTTATGGACACTTGTGTTTTTTAAATAAATACTGATATTTTTTTAGAAAAAATTTCTTCACCTCCGTTTTTTTTTTTCATATTCTAGTATCATAGTCTAGTTTCAGCGACAAATTTTAATAAAAATGTTAGTTAATCCGATAAAATAACTCATAAGCTTTTAGAAATAATAAACAGAATCCAAATCGAGCCAATAACATCGAAGATATGGTTTGCCATATCTTCTAGTTACTCAAAAAATCAAATAAATAATAATAACATGAAAAATATTAAAGATAGACAGACCTTTTAAAGTTAATTTTTGATAATTTTCATAAATATTCAGAAAAATAAGGGTGGACACTTGTCCATGGGCGATATTACCCAGGTATATTTGAATCATAAACTCTTTCAAAATCTTACGAAATCTAAAAAAAAACTTTATCATTTTGTGTTCAGAATTATTTGTCACACCAATATAGTTTTACTGTGTTTTGAAGAATATTAGCTTTGTATAGCGATTGATAAGTAAGGCACTAATAATGATAAAAGATAGTGATAATCACTTGATTAGGTAAATAGCAGGCTGTCGTTGTACCACAGCAGGACAGAAGCCTCTTCTCATACAGAGATACAAGCATTACAAAGATATAAACATGTCTAGATAAACAGTCAAAGCTGTAAACTCCTCGAAAAAAATAGCGTCCAACTGTTAGCTGCTAAATGCACGCATACTAGAAAAGCACAATGACGTGCTGCGAGTGTAAGACGTAGCTGTCACGCACACCAGCATGACAAAGTTGGCCTGTTAGTTTTAGTTCTTTTGCAGCGCGACATTATCTAGACCATAGATATTGTACATCCACCCTTAACAAACGTCACGTAAGGCCGCTATACTGTCAAGGGTGTGATAATACATGAAAATATATGATAAGTTAAAGGAAGTTGCTAAGACCTACAAGCCTACTAGTCCCTACGACTCTAAGCCCTATAAGCCCTACAGCCCTAACCTATCATATACCTAGCGTGATAGATAAATATATAAATAAGTTCAGGATGTCTGCACCATGCGACCTAAGGTTACAGACGGATGGTAGACAGGATTTCCAGGTTCGGGAAGGGTACACTCACTGCCAGTCCCGCAGACTCACGAGACTGATCAGAGATGGCTAAAGGTGTCTTGGCCACAGTGAGGGGTAATGAGACAAGAATATAAAATTCAAATCTGATTTATTGATAACATGTTGCAGCTTATATACTACAATTACTTAACACACACTATTACAAAAATACTGATCTAGCCATTAAAGAAGCATTGATTACCATGCTTGCTCTGCTCACTTTGGTTATCAATTTCATATTAGTAGCTCTAGGTTTCTCCACGATATTTTCCTGCATAAGTTAGTGTAACATACTTAGTAGTATAAATATAAGTATGAAGTCCCTCGGTCCGATACCCAACTCAGGCATATAGAGTTATTGGGTTTTCCCACTAGGCATATCTCAGTAGCAGCTCTTTGTCTGTATTTGGCCGGTTGACGGCAATATAGGATCGCCTATTACATGATCTTTAAACATAAAAATAAAAAGCATAGAAAAACAAAAGTATATATAAAGTATTTAGGTCCTTTGTTATCGATGAAATCAAGAACAATATTCATTAGGCACGAGAGTTGAAGGACCTAAATTATCAACAACTCCTAAGCCTTCAATCAATCAATCAACTCAACCTAGTCAAATATGAACGGCAGTAATTTTGTTTTAAAATAAACTTTAATTATAATATTTACAGTAATCAGGTGTGATCGGTTAGAGCGATACAGACGGAATGCTTACGAACTATTGATACATCTTTAATAAAAAAAGGTTAATATAAAAAACATATTTCTGGAATGGTCCACAAGGCCACTTGTTCGAAAGAGATGCATAATAAATAACTGCAATCGGTGACATAGCAATTTAACAAAATAATTAATACAAAAGGTTAGAAACAGAGTGTCGTGATTTACTACTGTGGGAACTGATGCCTGGTATGCATAACTACCTATCGCGGTCTACTGCTGGACATAGGCCTCTCCCAGGCTGCGCCACAACACCCTGTCCTCCGCCTTCCGCATCCAGTCTGTCCCAGCCTCGTCGGTCCATCTAGCTGAGCCGATACGCGGTCTCTACTCTAGGACTCGTCTGCACTCCACCGGCCATCGGTCCTGCGACAAACATGGCCAGCGGCCAGCCCACTGCCATTTCAGTTGTTTACTCTGCAAGCTATGTCGGTAACTCCGGTTCTTTTTCGAATAATTTCGTTTCTGATTTTATCCTTCAAAGAAACTCCGAGCATAGCCCGCTCCATAGCACGTTGAGCGACCTTGAATTTGTGGACCAGTCCGACTGTCAAGTGCCCACGTTTGCCACACGTTCCGGTGGTGTTTGCCTATACGTAATAGTAATCATTACGTACCTACTGCTCATTCTATTCATCTCGAAAAGTATATTTAGTAGCTAAATATTTACCTAATCACCAAGCTTAATAATCCATTGTATCATTAGTATTATCATATGGAAAATTAACACTACTATTCCACGAATTCTGTTGGTGTACAAAGACCAAAAACCTTATCATAACGACCACACTAATACCATATACAATAAGATACAGGCGTTATTGATTTATTTATGCATCTTCAAGATCAAGACTCTAGTTCCGGTCTGTGAGATAAAACAGAGAACCAGCTACACTTTTCAGACGTGTTTTCAGTCACGTCATTCAATGTAAAGAGATCGTAGGATTCACAAAATAATGGAAAAGAAAAAGAAAGATTACAAGTTAAAAAAACATAAAACAATTCGAAAATCAAAATCACAAGAAACATTTTGAAAAACAGAACCTCAACGCAATCTGCACGCGAAGCCCTTATTTATGAGGTGCCAGCCCTATTCAAACTTGCGTAGCAAATGTCATTTCTAACGCCCCGGAAGGACAGTTAAGACAATTCTAATCGATTCGTTGAAAACTTAACACAGCCAGTACCTAACGTGGGTGGTACTACGCAATAAGCCCATAAAGCTTCGAAGCATTCCATAGAACTCCTGAAATTGATTAAATAGGTAGTGCAATTCTCCGGTGGCGGAAACAAGGCGCGGTGGCGGGGGGAGCCATGGGGTCGGCAAAGTGACGTAATGCTGACGGAATTCCAAACGTACGACTCTTACATTTGGAAATAAGATCAGTATACTGCAACTACCTGCAAGCCGCCCTCCGCGCGGTCGTATACAACCTTTTTTTTTACCTCGCAATATAAGGGTCGTACTTCTTCTTAATTCTTACTACACTTTCTGGCTATACCTTCGCGAAAAATGGGCGTGATGAAAATAGTACCTAAGTTAGTAGATTTGCTGTATGCAAGTTATATGTCAATTAGATAGACACATGGACAGCAGCGTCCTCCAGTCTGCTAATAACAACATACTGCAGTCACCAATTAATTTGACAAGCCTGGTGATTAAAATGACATGACAGAATAATGTTATATGTCATAACCATTTATCAACTGACTGTATTAACTAGCTATACATAGGTCGGTATAAATATAAAATGATTATACCGTTGAATAAAATAACAACGTTATCATAATCTGTCAACTAGTTTGTGATCTTTGAAACACAAAGTACACACGGCTACACATCATCTATACATTTCCAGTTTATGATGATCTCGCATTGTGTAGGATTTCTGTTCAATGCGAGGTAAGCTTATACTTTAAATGAACAGCTTGATGTTTAGCCGTGTGTACATGCTACTATAGACATTAAATTAACAATGATACACCCTCGGACCAAATGAAAAACCAAGACATAGCGCTGCGAACAAAAAAGTGAAGCATGCCAAGACTACACCTCCGCTCTATGCGTACACGATCACACGCACACATGTATAACCATGTACAATCAAACTACGCCTCACTAAGAGACACATGTTTACGAAACCGGCTTCACGTCACTGTTGACAGCACTATGTCTTGGTTTTTTATTTGGTCTGAGTGATATAATAAAATTTTATCAAAATTACCTATGCCACAGCAGGCCGAAATTACGTCGCTTATTTTCAGAAAGCGAAGCCCGCGGAATTTTCGTCGCGGAATTTTCGTCGCGTAATTTTCGGCAGGTGAGCGGCGGGTATCGCCCCTCGCAAAGTTTTTCAAATAATGTTATATTACAAAAACTTTGCGAACTATTTAATTAACAAAGCCATGAATTTACTAACTTAATAATTTGATAAGAAATATTTCCAGCTAATGCGATAAGACATTTTTAGCACATAAACAACTGTTAGTAGGTACTAAAGTTAAGTTGGTAACTGAAGAATAAATCTAATCGTTCGATTGATTAAATAATTAATTAAAACCATTCAAAATGAATGTTCTTCATACCTGCACATTTTGTCACTAAATTTCTTGTCCTCCCGACCCACCCCCGGCGCATCGCATCGCATCACCCCCGGCGCATCGCATCGCATCACCCGCGATATTACTTAATTTTCGCTTATCGTTCTTTCTGACTAATTTTCTTGCTCGGCTCCTAAGGGTCCTAGCGTGATGTTAAATAGCCTTCTTCAAGAATTAGGCTATCAAATGCAAAAATAATTTTTCAAATCCGACTGGCAGTTCCAGAGATAAGCGCGTTCAAACAAACACAAACTATTCAGCTTTATTATTAGAATAGATAACTGGGAACAATTCTGTACCTTTAGTGAAAAGTGATATATCTCGACCTATATCAGTTTTAATATTCTTACACTAAGTTTAACAGTAAAAAAAAATGCAATTTTTTGGTCTAATTGGTACCCCTCTAAGATTAAAATTGCGCAAGCTTATTTTGGTGTAAAGTGCTCTAACTAAGCATTTTTACATTTATTAATGATAAGATAAAGATAAGATAATATTTATTTGCTTAAACATGTGTCATACATACAAGAAAATACATGCATGCAAGATGGTAAGAACATTATTACATGTTTGCTACATGATGTGACGTGGATTCAGGAAAATTATTAATTAATTAAAACATTCTCTTCGAATAACACTAAATTAAGTAGTTAAAGAGCAAAATAATAAAAATCAAACAGAACTCTAATAAAATACATTTTAAATATTATCAATGTGAACTGAACAAATATTTCAAGTACCTTAATGTATACTAATACAAATGTATGTGACTCTTATTACGCGATCTATGTGAATTAGTACAAACTGATATATTTACCTACACATAATCATCCAACACCAACCAATAAATAATGTGTAAAATGGTTCAAGTCATTAAATTAATTTACACATAAAACGACTTTAATATATTATGTTGTGTTAGGTGATACAACTGGATTTCTTTTTAAATTATAAAAAACTATACAAATTAATCTGTTTCTTCTTACACTAAATCGTGCTCTAAGATATTGTTTACCAATGTCAGTAATCAGTACTCATTTTAGTGAAGTAGACAAAGAGTCAGATTTTTTTAAAACTTTAACATTTTCTCAAAATCATGTTTTTCCAGATACATCACTTTTCACTGGAGGTACAGTTATGAGAAAACAAGTAAACATTAGTAAAAAACTTTCCTTATTATAACCAGTTATTTAACGAGTGTCGTCTCATATTGTAGCGATTTGAACTACTGACCTGTCACCTACTGACTTGATATTGATGTACTAATGCTAAACTATCACGAGTAATGATTACTTCGAACATTATCTAGGTACATTGCATTACTGAGATAAAATACTAGAATTAACTTTCTAGAATCAGTGCATAAAGGGCCCTGTATCAATAAAATTTGGAGGCCTTTTTAACCCGATTAGTTCTAAAGGAAACAGCCGCACGGGTCCATCCATCAGGTTAAACTACGCTTGCCGGGGTTGGTCCGTAGATGGGTGACCATCTTTACATACCGAGACTCCTCCGTGTCTCGAAAAGCACGTAAAGCCATTGGTCCCGGCTGTCATTCGTTAATCTTTGACAGTCGTTACGGGTCGTCAGAACCAGCAACCCGAAAGTCTGACAACCAGTCTTACCAAGGGGTATCGTATTACCCAGTTACTGGGTTGTGGAGGTCAGATAGGTAGTCGCTGCATATAAAATACTGGTATTCAGATACATTCGGTTAGACTGGAAGCCGACCCCAACATAGTTGGGAAAAGGCTAGACAGATTGATTGAGTTCTAAAGTAGGGTACTGATTTCACAAAATAAACTTGTTATGAACCTAAGTGACCTTTCTAAGAGAATGCAAGAGGGAGCTCGATCTTTGTAGCATCCTGTCTCGGATAGGTTATATTATATGTGAGTGATTTACTAAATGAATTCAAGAGCTTGATAATTAGACCGCGCCTGTGGCACAGACTAAGAAACGGACAAAGGCAAACCTCCTTAAAACTTTGCAATTTTTTTACCTATTTTGGTAGGGTTGGTACAGTATGTACGTATTTTAATTTATAAACTTAATTATTCTATCACTTATGGGTCGGTAGGTATTACCTACGCATTTGAAATCATAAACACTAATCATTTGGCATAAATTCTTAAAAACAATATTGTCAAAATGTCGTTATTTTTGCTCTCAAACGTTTACGAGATAGGAAGGTACCTGTTCAGTACCACTTACTAAAATAACCATTAAATCGTTTATGATCAATACCAAAATTTTGTTGCACCAACGGATTGAGTTTTCTTTCGATAAACTTTCGAGAAACTACAACTTGCTTGGAAACGACTCTTAACTTGAAACAGCTGTTTCAAGTTAAGAGTCGTTTCCAAACATTTCAGTAAGGATAGGTCTACCAAGACAATGTTCTTTGTTCGTTTAAGAACTGGTAAAAAACCTTAACAGAATGACATCCCATGCCTATATTGACACTAGTCCAGCGTAGAATAAATCGATGACACACTAGACTGGTTTTTCGGCCGCAATAAAACACCGTGCAATTGCAAGCACAGGTGCTAAGTCACGACTCATGCGTCACCAATGCCTTCCACAAACGGCGCAAACTAATTCATTCAATGGCTAAATAGAAGTATGGGCGATTGCCCTAGCAATGTATAAACATCGTACCTAGTTATATGTAATGTGGAATAGCTGAATATTAGTATTTTGTTTGAAAAACGTTTCAGGAACTTTTCATTTTGTTACAAAACTGAAAATAAAATCGTGGAAACTCCTACGTCAATAAGTATACAAACTTGTAAAAGAAAAAGATTTTGCTATGAACTTTAGCTAGGCGATTGTTTACAAATTTCAAGAAATAGGTGAGTAAAAAAATAGATTTTGTTGCAAAAATAACCCTATGTATGTCATATTATATACACTGATTATACAAAGGAGAAATAAAATATTGAAATAAAATAACAACAATGACATTAATTATTTATTTAATGTGTACGTACATTCATTATTTATAATGGAGCAAAAGTGATAATTATCTAGTCAATGGAAACACATTATCTAAAAATGAAGCCGGAGCAGACAACGTGTCCTGGTGTCTCACCCACTTCAAATACCAGATCACTGTCGATCATGACGTGACAGCATCAGCCAACAGTTCTGTTCCCCAAAATACAGCTGCAGTAAAATACAAGAATGTCCTCTAAGGGATTACTTGTAGTTTTGCTTTCATATATATAATATATACACATAGTAAAACTCTTTGGCTGATATGCCTCGATTATTCGGCCACTTAAGAGTGGAGGTCTCGACCAGCTAAATAAAGTGATTCTATCAAGGTCCGGGCACAGTTCATATACACCATTTAATCTAATATGCTCTCTGTAGTATGACCGGGCTTGTTTATCTGTCCAATTGGGGCAGGTTTCCATCCACTCTAGAAAAAAATGGTTCGCAGTGAAATTCGAGTATAATATGTTGTTATTTTCAAGCAACAAGTGCCAAACATTCAGAGTCAAACGTGTCTCACAAACCCTAGTACCGCGGGGAATATAAAAATTATGTTTTTCAACAAGCGTCTTTTTATAAATCCTGGAAAAGCATGTAACTATTTTTCAAAGACAACCATTAAACACATAGTGTGTTGTGTCTGTAGCCCGCTTATAATTTGGCAGATTTATTTCAAGTTCTGGGACAGGTCTAGGGTGCAGGTGCTAGGTGCTGCTTCAGGTTCAGCTATTGGTTCAGATCCAGGTAGATTTACCGATTTTGATCCTGATTTGACAGTCGTTGATGTCCCATCCAAAGATGACACGCATAGTTCATAACCTAAAATAAAAAGTCAATTTAGTATTTATGGAGTTGATCATCGCAGGCCACAAATATTTATATGATGAACTGTGAACACAAGTGTTTGTGTTGGTCTGGGTATTTCCAAAAAGAAAAAGTATTAGGTATCTCCATTGTCTAGTACCATAATACCTATATTATGGTACTAGACAATGGAGATACCTAATACTTTTTACTAAGGTCTACTTAGTTTGGGACTCGATTGTGCAGTGTAAACTGTATATTTATAATTTGTTTTAATATTATGAAGTATGCATTGAATCAATTTAAGATAACACACATTAGATAGGTCAGGGACAGGACCGACTATTTGCAGGCCGATGAGCTGATTGTCCGAAAAGGATGACGATCCATCCATGCATCGGATAGGCATTTTAATATGAAAGTATACCTACATTGTGTTTAAACATCATTTTAATTACCTGATACAGTTGATGTGAATTGTTCCTTTCCACCGTATGGTGTTGTGCACAACTGCACATCTCACACCATTGTATGCCCAATTATACGAGCATCACCAGCTATTTCCGAGCTCAGAAGTTTAAAACATAGATGAAAAATGTTGGCATCCATTGGAACCTAGAACAAACTTATTTACATGAGTTAAGAATGTAACAAATACCTACACATTTTAATAATTTATGACATCTATGGCAATTGTCGTTGTGACCATTACAAGAAAACATGAGTCTTTGTGATCCATTGCCATTAAGTTTATAATTATAAGACTAGCACTTTGCTCGCGACTTCATCCGCGTGGACTGCGCACGTTCCCCTAAAAAAATTAACATTTAATCCTCCCCCTTTAAAAGGTAGTTTTTGAAACTTAATGTTTACGATTTTTACCATTTACTTCGATAAATAAGTATTCCGGCCAATTTTTAATTTTATAGATCAAAGGAATAAGATTTTCAAATTCAAATACACTGTGTCCTCACTTTTCATCACGACAGGGCTTGTTTAAAAAAAGCCTTTGATATGTTTGACATACCAAACGATTTTAAGACCTAAACATTATTTATACCCATTTTTGAGTTAATTGAAGCAAGCAGTAAAATTCAACCCTTAAACTATATCCTTTTCTACCCCGATAGGAGTTGATTTTTTTAAAACCCTGATGCACGTACTTTTTTCATGTTTTGTTTTAAGTACTGAGTTTCGGGGTTAAATCCAACAGTGGGTTTGACACCCTCTAACCTAAATCCTCTGTAAGGGATTGTTTTATAAAACTAAAACTGATAATCTTTATTATTTACTGAGGCAAGTATTGCCAAGTTTCAAGTTTATTAACCAAAGGAAAAATATTTTTCTTATAAACTGTATCCCCTCTTTTTACCACCACAGAGATTGAATTTTGAAAAATTTTTTGGGGTGTTTCCATAACTTGACTCAAAGATTATGTATACCAATTTTTGAGTTAGTCAAGCCACGCAGTAAAATCCTCCTATTTATAACCCCTTTTTGCCTCGTCAGGGGTTGATTTTCGAAAAACCCAAAGACGTAGGTATTTTTGTTTTATTTTCTGTCAAAAGTTTAACCGTGCATTAAAATCCTTCCATACAAATTTTAACCTTACAAAGCTACCCCAGCCTATGATTCCCTATGATTTTATGGACTTACACTTGTGTTTTTAAAATAAATATTGTTTTTTTTTTAAATGTCTTGTTTTTTTTTTAAAGCCGACAAATTTTAATGGAAAATGTTAGTTATTCCGATAAAATAACTCATAAGCTTTTAGAAATAATATACAGAATCCAAATCGAGCCAATAACATCGGAAATAAGGCAAACGCTACTCAAATAATTGAAAATTGATTAGCATGAAAAATATTAAAGATTTTTCGATAACTTTTCATGAATATTCAGAAAAATACGGGCGGTCACATTGCCCATGGGCGACATTGTATATATCTATAATATACATATAAAACTGCGTGAAAATGATTTCAGCTAACTGTAGATGACTTACCTTGATTGTTAACCATCGTGCTAAGATAGTGAGTAGAAGACCAGGTAAAGAAGACGCGCTGTATTTGCGTGGCTACACCACAGTTTACGCATCTCATGATGAATCAATAGGCAAGGCAAGTCCGTGTAGAGTAGAGGAAGGTCAGTAGGAAGATGGGCACACACAATAAGGCCGATAAACAAGCGAGGGTCAAAGTAAATATCTAAAATATTGTGAAAACGTAACGAACGACCGAACGGCAGAGCGATCTAACGATGTCTCACCTGACTGACTGACGTTTTTTATTTTTATACATAGAGATGGGATTGACCTTGGAATGTAAAGCTGGGCATTCACGATCAGTCCATCGAGCCAAATAGCGAAATTAATATATTTCCATGTTACTAGGGTGAATTCGCAAAAGTAGGTAGGTACTATTGTTTACATTTTGTTATAAACAATTATCTATAAGATGTATTTGTTGCTTTAATTTTTTCTTTCTTTTGGTGTGTATAACTTGGCTATCGCATTAGATTAATGGTAGTTTTAAGGCATTTCAATAAATAAATAAAAAATGTACATCCAAAAGATCGTGAGTGTGTCCATTCTTCAATCCAAATTTTGGCGTGACGTCTAATCATGGATTTTCCGAGTGCAAAATCTGTGGGCCGTGGCACCACGCCGAGCGGCCCGTGAGTGTGCAAACTCACATCCATTTTGCATTCAATATGTTGAAAGCAACAAATAGCAATCGCAGAAAGTAAAACTTCTTTTTCGGAGTCTGAAATCATTATCTACTATTTCACCATACGTCTATATGCGTCCCCGTCGATCCAGAAATGAAAGTCATTTGGACTGAAGCCATGAGTGGCCTAAACTACTGGCGTCCATCCATTTGATTTAATCCAAATGGACTGACCGTGAATGCCCAGCTTAACAGAAACAATTAAATAATTGAAAAAAAAATAGGTACAATTAGGTATTATTGTTCTTGTCGATCATTATTCAGTCTACATTCTTCGACATAAAATAGTTACTTATCAGGATAGTAATTGTGATGGTTATTGAATCGACAGATTTTTTGTTTACAAACGTATTGCAATATAAAAATAAATATAATAATTAATACTGTTAATTTTAAAGTAGGTTTATTGTTCACATTCCCGTAGAATGGAACTTATCAAAAAAAAAAAACATGAAAAAAAACTTTTAATTATACGATCAGTTCTCGAAAGTACTAGCCATACCTTATTAGGTCATCAAGGGAATACCTAAAACCCAAACTCTTTTGTGTGCAACAATAAATATGGGTATGCACTTGCAGATAGACAATCTTGTATGGTAGGTACCTAGCTAATTACGACGATGACGTGCGGGCACCACTTTAGCAGAGTGAGAATCGAATGGAAAATTTTTAGGGTTCCATATTCAAAGTGTGTCAACGGGACCCTATTACTAAGGCTCTGCTGTCCGTCCTTCCATCTGTCACAGGGCTGTATCTTTTGAACCGTAATGGCCGCTACCTATAACAACAAATAAAATAAAATACAGTTAAAAATTAAAGGGTTAAACAAATTATTTTGTATTGTTAACTAATTAACTATGACGGTGGCACGGAACTCTTCGTGTGCGAGTTCGACTGGCACTTTACCGCGTTTTTTCACCGCCACGTCAGTGCGCGGACCCGCGTGTCTGCGGTTGATACCGTACGGCCTCTTATGGACGACCGTTTTTTTCACCGGACGACAGACCGTTTTTTTTACCGGACTCGCAGTGTTGTATGTCTCTTATTGAATGTACATGCACCAAATACCGGTTCGGCTACTAATTTACGCCGGGTGCGGCTCCGTCTCCCCTGGGACGAAGGACACCGGTCCGGTGGCGTAAGAAAGTGCGGTTCCCCACGCCAGTTATTGATGCGGTAGGTAGACGCTACCGGATGTATCGTTCGTTTTTAGGGTTCCATAGGTACCCGAAGGGTGCCAAACGGAACCCTATTACTAAGCCTCCGCTGTCCGTCCGTCTGTCTATCAGCAGGCTGTATCTCATGAACCGTAACAGATAGACAGTTGGAGTTTATACAGATTGTGCATTTCTATTAAATAATAAAAACTAAATAAAGTAAAAAATTAAAGAGGGTCCCCACCCCACACAATAAACTTCTTTTTTTTTACCCTCGCATGTGGGGTGTTATTTTTAGAACGCATCGAGTAGACTTCAATTTTTTTTTTTTAATCTTCATAAATTGATAACCCGTAAAAGGCCCGTAAAAGTTATCAGTTTTATACCATTTTTGTACGAGCTCTATCGCAACAACTAAACAAGTTAGAAATTTGAAACTTCTGTATACCATGTACCATACACTGTATTTAATCAACAAATATTAAAAACGTAGTAAGGTATTTTATTTAAATATGTGCGATTTCCTGCAACTGTAAAAAAATTATTTGTAATTCACAGTATCAATATGAAATACAAATTTATCTTTGCGATTTTTAAATTTCAGATGAAAGACATTCTTCGTTTAGAATTTTCAATTTATTTGCTAAATATTGTACGGTGGTACGGAACCCACGAAGGGTTCCGTACCGTTCCGTGCGAGTCCGACTCGCACTTGGCCGGTATTATTTGGAAATTGAGTGCCGTCTACCTGAGTTTTTTTCCGTGAAATTATAAATGTATATATTGACATGGAATTGTTAATAACATTGATCGAAAATAGACCTGTACCCTAATTGTGTAACTTATTTTCGTAAACAATTATGCGTAATTTGTTTCATTTTGACAGGTCAACAACATTCATTGCGTTATTACGTTGTTGAGCAGATTTTTTTGTTCCAACTTATGAAGCAATGGATTAGCAATCTGTTTCAAATTGAAACAGATTGTGATTGTGTTGAATTACGCAATTAGGGTACTGTACTGTGGGACAAAACCCAAGAGTGTTATAAAAACGTAAAGTTGCCTGACAAAGAAAAAAATATTTTGGTAAGTTATATTTTATTTTTATTATTATTTCTATGCATATTCATTCTGCCAGTGTACACCACACCCTGCTGCCATGCTGGTGACAGAAAATACTCCGCATATTAGTTACGAATCATATTTGCTGTTACCATTACCTTGTGAGTTTGTGACGAATGTGAACGAGTTGAATTACTTAAAGCACTATTAGTAAGCAGCACGCGTTCTAGCATTATCTGTAACATTGTTATCAATTCTCTCTACTTTATGAATTATATTTTGTAGTAAACATGTTTACAGGAGTATTTTTTTAAACATTTAATGTTCTAGGCCAAATCCTCTATTAGCCGACGTTCACACGGACGTAATAAAATCGCGGCGGGATTTTATCGCGCACTGGCTTTTAACTCTCGGTGTTAAGCCGAGCGTTGAGAATCCAACGCGCTGGGACGCACTCTCGTCCCAGCGCGTTAAAAAAACACACTGTTTGATTTTTCAACTCTCGGAGCTAAGCAGAGCGTTGAAAATCCAGTGAAAACGAAAAAACAATCGCCTTATTTTGATAATATTTCAAATGCGGATTCACGTTGCGCCGAGCTCTCGTGAGACGATAATTGTTTTTTTTTTTATTACGTCGATTTGATGTCCACCATAAGGATGAAAGTGTTGATGTAAAGCGAAAGCTTCATCGGCAACAAATACATAAGGTACTTCACTGTCTACGCCTGGCAACTGCTTGGGCCGTGGAATATTTTATCTCTCTATCTATCGCCTACTACACTTTTCCAAAATTCTATTTCTTTAAATACTGGAGTTTATCTCTAAGAAATCAAGCGTCTCACTAGTTGCCATTGTCCATGCAACGCCAATACCACATTGCAAATCGAAACTACTGCAGCTGCAGCGTCGAGATCCATTCAATGCACATCCAGGCCGTCCAATGAATTCCAACCTGTAGCTGCAGCGTCGAAATCCATTCAATCCACATCTAAGCCGTCTAATGAATACCAACCTGTAGCTGTAGCGTCGACATCCATTCAATCCACGTCTAGGCTGTCCAATGAATACCAACCTGCAGCTGCAGCGTTGACATATTTTTTTTACGTTTTACGTCTTTTTTTCCATCCGAAAATAATTGGAAAATTTTGTATCATCTCCTTCCAACACCTCAAAAAGGGAATAAAATACACCATATTCTTCCTTTTCCAATCCCATTGATCTTTTATGTTTTTCTGTTTCTTTTTGTTTTTTCTTGTATAAATAGTAAGCTAATATGTAATTTTTTTGCTTACTGTCCCACATTATCACAACTGTAATCTCTTTCGCAACCAGTGCAAACCAACCCGATAAACCGCATTCGAAGCTAACGTTAATCCGGTAGAAAATCTTGCTCCTATACAAGGACATCCGTTTATTGAAAATCCGATGTCCGGTGAAAAAACGGACGTTAACACGCGCCCTGCGGCAGAAATAACGTCCACCGCAACGCAGTGCGCGCTAGCCCTTACATCATCATTGACACTATATATATATACTGACATTCAATGGTGTTCAAGTTACTTCTACTGCTTCTACCGTGAACAGATCATCTGTTCAGACAATTTACAACAATTAATTAGAGTGAAAAAAATCATGAAAATGCACGTTTGTATCGTTTTGTTCATAATCGGCGCTGTTGTTAAAGGTAATTATTAATTTACTACCGAATTAGTTTATTTATTAAGGTCTAGTTTTGTGTGTCACTGTAAATACTTGACGAATAAGTAGATTTGTTGTCTTATTGTTAGCAGGAAATAGGTCTATAAGGTATCCCGCGAAATTAAAATTTTCTTACGTTTTTTTGCAATTTGCAGGTCAGTATCAAAAATACAACTCCTTATGTTAGAATAATCCTCAAATGTCATGATTTCATGAAATAATCATTCAATAGGATTAAATGAACTTAGAGAATTTTATTGATGATTTTAATGATTATAATTTAAAAAATATATATTTTAAACGGCCACGAATCATATTAAGATCAACATGCAACCTGAAAATGACCTGCAAATTGCTATAATAGCTATTGCTCGTGGCTAAGTAATAACAGTCACACGGGTCGATCCATCAGGTTAAGCTACGCTTGCCGGGGTTGGTCCGTGGATGGGTGACCATCTGTATATATACCGAGACTCTTCCGTGCCTCGGAAAGCACGCTAAGCCGTTGGTCCCGGCTGTCATTCGTGGATCTTTGACAGTCGTAACGGGTCGTCGGAAGCCCGAAAGTCTGAAAACCAGTCTTACTAAGGGGTATCGTATTACCCAGTTACTGGGTGTTGGAGATCAGAGGCCCTAGTGTGAGTTTAAGTGACCGCGTTCAAATCAAATCAAATCAAATCAAATCATTTATTACTTTGCAAACATGGGTAATTATTACATTGATGTTTTATTAAGAAAGTCCTCCATGTTCTACCGTCACATGGGCATGCAAATCATGTTAATTTACACAAATTTAAAGACATATTAAATTTAAATAACAAGTAGGAAATTTTAACAATACATAATAAAAATTAATGTCAAATCGTTCAAATTACAGTAAATGTCAAATTAAAACAGGATGTCAAATGTCAAAAAAAGGTAGCAGTAATCAAAAAATAAAAAGTCAAATGGATTATTAGTATATCAATCAGTCAGTGATTCATCATTAAGAAATTCGTCAATTGTGTAATAACTTTTTTCTATTAATATTTTATTTAGTGCCCTTTTGCTCCTATTGGCCCTTAACTGGCCTTCACTGATGAAGGACCTATCGGAGCGCCGAACACAGTCGATGCGTAAAGTCGAGATGGTTAAAAGAAACTCACACTAGGTCCTCTGATATAATAGTATTCAGCTGTAACCAGTTAGACTGGAAGCTGACCCCAACATAGTTGGGAAAAGGCTAGGCAGATTGACTGACGTGTAAATTGCTAAAAACATAAGAAAATTTGATTTTTGCAGGCTACCCTGACGCTTTCGCCATAATAAGATTGTGGATACGTAAATAATAGTACCGACTTTTCTATTAAAATATAGAGGTACATTGAATGACGCCAATTTAAAGTTCATTTTTAATCCCAGAGACTAATTTGACATTTCAAGTGATTGTCGTTTGTGTATTCAATTTAGAGTTTGATATTTGCACCTGTTAAATATGCCTGTGTCCAAAAATGTTTTTTGTACTTGTAGATTATTAAAAAAAATTGGACACGTATTTTTTTCTTTTTTGACTTAAATCAAAATATTACGGCGATAATGTGGCATGACGTCACGCCTTGCTAGATTGAATACTGCGTTGTGACGTAGCGAGCCCCCACTCCCCAACTTTAATGCGTGTTTCTAAGTTATTTTTGGTTAATATGAAAAAGCAAAAAATATGTGTCTAATATTTTTTTATTATCTGAAAGACGGACTAAATAGAATTTCTTTTTTTTTACCTAGGCAACTACCCTATTATTCTCTGGGATTAAAAACGAACTGTAGTTGGAAATGGACAGTAGATATTCGTTTGTATCTAAGCAAAAATTCGTAAAAGTATGTAGAAACTTTCTTAGGAAAATAAATTCTAAAATGTCTTTTTGCTTTGTTTTCAGTAGTTTAGTGGGTGTTGAGTCACTGTCAGTTCAACCGTTTCGAATGCAGGAATTTTATACGTAGATACAGGCATATTGAATCATGAAATATTTCAAAAACTTTCGTAATCTAAAATGTTTCCCAATGTTTTTGTGTTCGAGAATTATTAGTCACACCAATTAAGTAGTTTTCTTGTGTTTTGAAGAACATTAGCTTTTTATAGCGATTGATAAGCATCTGTGCACTGATATAACACATAGTGATTACCATATGATTAGGTAAATTCCAATACCGGGTCAGGCAGCTCGACCTGAGTCAACTGGAACAGCCTGTCGTCCCACTACAGGACAAAAGCCTCTTCTCACACAGAGAAGGAACAATCATAGATTACAATAGATTCATCAAATCAATGCGTAGGTTATCGATTTCATAATATTAACTCAAGGTTTCTCCGCGATATTTTCCTTTTTCTAAGTTTTTCCTCAATTAGTGCTTGTGTCTTAGATTTCTTTTGAAGTAGGTATATGAACTACCTCGTAGGTCTTGTGGTCGTAAGCACTACTGCTGAGCATGGAGTCCCTGGGTTCGATACTCAACTTGGGCATAGAGTTATTGGGTTTTCCCATCAGGAGCTTGAAGTCTGTATTTGGCCGGTGGACGGTAATAATGGCATTGCCCCCATCTTAATCATAACTCGCGAAATAAGGGGTAAATAGTATCTAAATTAGTAGATTTGCTGTATGCAACTGATAATATTTTGTCAATATAATGGACACATGGACAGTAGCGTCCTCCTGGCTGCAAATAACACCATACTGCAGTTATTAAATGACATTACACAGTAGAATAATTATATAGCTGTCATAACCATTTATCAACATACTGTATATACTTGCTCTACATAGGTTGTCGATATGTAATGATATAAAATTATTATACCGTTGAATAAAATAATAACGTTATCACAATCTGTCAAGTAGTTTATGATCTTTGAAACACGAAGTACGTGCATACCCTATAGACTGTATCTACACTAATAATAAACAGAGATAAAGTTTTATTGTAGATGTAAGAGGTAATCTCTAGAACTACTGATCCGATTTAGAAAATTATTAAATTAGACTATTAAAGGTTCAATGTCCAGCCGTAGCAAATATTTGTTGGTTCATTTGAGATTCATTTTTGTAAACACAAACAATATTTTTTTAATTTTTCGCACGGGCTTCAATTTAATTGTAATATAAGAGTTACTATGCCGTGGTAAATTTTTTAAACAATCGGTGACTACCCAGGAAGTGACCCTCGTACCTTTCATCATAGCATCTGCTGAAATTTCGCGACGGAAAATTCGGTCTGTTTACGCTTGCAATATTTTTAATAAAATTTTAATATATAAATAAGTAATAGTTCATTATTTTTTTCGACATTAAATTAACACTGATTCACAATAGCATTTTATCAAAATTACCTATGACATAGTAGGCCGAAATTACTTCGCATAATTTTATAGAAAGCGAAGCCCGCGGAATATCCTTCGCGTAATTTTCGGCAGGTGAGCCGGGTATCGCCCCTCGCGGAGTTATTGTAATAATGCTTTATAAAAACTATTTAAATAACAAAGCTATAAACAAACTTCATCATTTGATAACGAATATTTCCTGCACAAGCGATAAGTTTTTGCATTTTTGACTGTTTTTAACCGACTTCAAAAAAAAGGAGGAGGTTCTCAATTCGTCGGGATATTTTTTTGTAAATAAACAACTGTAGGTAGGTACTAAAGTTAAGTTGGTAAGGACAATAAATCTAATCGTTTGATTGATTAAATCAACGTGAAACATCACTTCTTTAAGAAAAACATTCTAAATTAATGGTTTTCTTCTTTCTTACCTATAACTGACAAATAATAGCTAAGAAAATTATGAGAAAACGTACAAACATGAGTGAAAAACTTTCCTTCTTATAACCAGTTATTTATCGAGTATCATCTGGGAATATTGTAGCGATTTGAACTTATGACACCTACTGACTTGATGTTGAAGTACTAGTCCTAAGGTTTCACAAATCATGATACTTCGAACAGTATCTACATTGCATTACTGAGATAATACTTAGAAAGAAATTTCTAGACTCAATAGCTTCGCCAGCTACCCCAGCTACGGCAGCCACTGCAGCTACGCCAGCTACAGCAGCTACGCCAGCCACGGCAGCTACGGCAGCGCGATTTGTGCGAGCTGCGACGGCAGCTACCCCAGCTACGGCAGCTACAGCAGCTACGGCAGCTACCCCGGCTACGGCAGCTACGGCGGCTACGGCAGCTTAGTAGCGGCGTAGCCAGATATGAAAGCCAGAAACACACCGACGTATGCACACACTCACACGCACCCCTACACTCACTAGCACACACCAATTAATATGTAAAAAAAAAATCTTTGCTAATTTTAATTATAGTTTTACACCTAAACAATCCCTAATTCTTGTGTTTAGTATAAAACAATCTAAAATTCAACTTATTATAACTAATTACAACTTAAACTCATTTAGATATTTCAAAATTATATAAGTTATCATAACTTAGGTATTGGCTGCAACTCTAACATGCAACTTTACTTACCGTAAGGCCTATTTCTATTGTAAACCATTTTTTTTAAACAAAAATCATGTCAGTCCTACCTCTTCAGAAATGCATTGTAGTCAATTTTATAGTTATTTAAGTTACTTCGGTAAGTTAGTTACCTTGTCGCTAGCTTCTTACCTTCAAATTTAAATATGTAAAGTGTGTTTAAAATTTTAATTTTAATTGGTCCTGACTTGAATAAATTATTCTTATAATAGAATTCTTAACGCAAAAACTCGAATTGAATACCTTAAAATTGTTATTAATTGGCCCATAATTGTATGTTACTGTTTAACTGAATAACATCAATTAAATATTTGCATGCCAACAGTGCATGACGGAATGTGTCTTTGCACTGAATTTTATATGTAAGAAACATCTTTTGTACCACATTTTATGCAATTATACGATTTTGATTTGATTTGATTTGTTTTATATTGTGATCGCATTCGAAATGATATATTCATAATAGTAGTTACACCTCTACTTAGCTCTGCGGGAAATACAGGCGTGAATTCAGTAGCGGATCCAGGGGCTCAAGCATCAAAAGCACCTGAGTTCTTTCGTGACAGATTTTATTATTTTAAATGAATAGAATCGTACTAATTTTATTAATTGCATTGTAATCAAAATTTAAATTATGAAATTTCGTTTATTCATTTTAATTCTTATTCTATTACATTTTTAAATATTTCTTAAAATAAAAAGGATAAAAAAACATTTAAAAATATAAAAAAATAGAGTTCCGCCGGTGTCGGGAGCAGGGTCCAAGCTACCGGTGGTTAGGGCTGCAGAGACAGGAACCTCCTCACAATGCGAGCCGTATCGAGGAGTACTGCCTTCTGAATCAGGCGCTTGATCCAACCGCCTAACGAAAGCCTCGAGAGATGTTGGTCGAGGCTTTCGGCCATCAGGCCATTAGCCGTTACGACAATCGGCACAATGATAGCCGAGCTCACATTCCACATGTCAACAACCTCGTGTGCTAAGTCGAGATATTTTATTTGTTTCTCTTTCTCAGCTTTCACGAGGTTCTCGTCATGTGGAATGGTAATATCGATTATCATTGCGCGGCGCGCTAATCGATCTATCACTACTATATCAGGCTTATTTGCTACAATAGTCCTGTCAGTAATGATAGACCGATCCCAGTACAACGTGACATGGTCATTTTCGAGAACTGGGTCGGGCACATACTTGTAATACGGTACCTCAGAGTCCACAAGTTTATATTTCAAAGCAAGTTGCTGGTGAATAATCCTAGCCACTTGGTTATGTCTGTGCAAGTACTCGCCGTTAACTAGACGCGAGCAACCAGAGATAATATGTCTGATGGACTCACCCGGACGATGGCATGCCCGACACACGTCAACCGTACCGTCCTTCATAATATGTCTCCGGTAGTTATTCGTCAAGATAACTTCGTCCATAATTGCACAGACGAAACCTTCGGTTTCCCCGAAAAGGTCACCGGAACGTAGCCAGGATACGGACGCTAGGAAATCTACACTGGGCTCATGGAGAGCTCGATAGAAGCGCCCGTGAAGCGCCTTGCTTTGCCATACCTCCTTGCGGTCATCTGTAGTAAGTACTACAGGTTTGCGCCAGTTCTCTTTAGCCATGGAGAGCGGGGTGAGCCCGTTGTCCACTGCGACCACATCACGGTGCATACCCACATCGGCTTTAAGAAAGTAGTCCCTGAGGCTGCACACCTCGCGGTTGTGGAGGGTCTTCGCATTTAAAAAGCCTCGACCCCCGCACTTCCGCGGGATGTACAGTCTCATCACCGATGAACGTGGGTGATGCATCCGGTTTGCGGTCAGGAGTGTACGGACCCTCCTGTCCAGGGCGTCGAGTTCAGTCTGAGTCCATTTGAGTATGCCGAAAGAGTACATCAAGACCGGCATGACCCAACCGTTGAAGGCGCGCACCTTGTTTCCGCCTGAAAGAAGACTATTTAATACCTTTTTCAGGCGACCAAAGAAGCGCTCCTTCAAAGATTGCTTCATGTCAGCAACGTTGATGCCTAACGCTTCCGACATACCCAAATACTTATAGCTTTCAGCTGAGGAGAGGGATCTGAGGTGTATGGAGTCCGAGAGTTGGGTTCTCTCGGATTCCATAATCTCCCCTCGCTTTACATGCATGACTGCACATTTGTCCCCACCAAATTCCATCCTGATGGCGCCACTGAATGTTTCAGTTATCTTCAGTAGCTCCATCAGTCGCAATCTGTTGGGGGCAAAGAGTTTCAAGTCATCCATGTAGAGGAGGTGAGATATGACCTGACCACCTCTCCTCAACCTATAGCCTAGGCCTGAATCCTCCAGCAGTGTGCTCAGAGGATTCAGGGCTAAGCAAAACCAAAGTGGACTTAAACTGTCGCCCTGAAATATTCCCCGTTTAATCCATACAGGCTCGTCATTCCCCTGGATCTGTCGGCATCCTGGATAGCGAAGGACCGTCCTCCATTGCCCCATACACGACATCAGGAAGGCGCGCAGAGATGCATCTATCTTGTACAACTCCAGCACCCTCATGAGCCATGTATGTGGCACCGAGTCGTAGGCCTTCTTATAGTCTATCCAGCATGTCGACAGATCCTTGCGGGATCGACGAACCTGTTGGCTTATGGCCATGTCGATGAGGAGAAGCTCCTTAGTACCACGGGACCCGTTCCTACATCCATTTTGGGAGGCTGACATAATTGAATTTCTGTCAATGTGTGTGTTAATTTTTGCTCTCAAAATGGATGTAAGAAGTTTATAGACCGTCGACAAACATGTGATCGGTCTATAATTCTTGGGTTCCGCGGGACTACCTGACTTATGGAGCAGGTGGGTAACGCCTGTTGTTAGAAACTGTGGTAGCGACCCAGACTCTAGGGCTAGCTGGAATTGAGATGCCAGGCGAGTGTGTGAACTACTCAGCCATTTTAACCAAAAGTTGTGCAGTCCGTCCGGCCCCGGTGATTTCCAGTTCGGTAACGGACGGACTGCTCTGGCTACGTCTAATGGCGTGATTAGCACAGTATTCATTTCTGGTATAGTTTCACACACTCGCTCGACATCCTGCATCCAACCAGCCTCAGTGTGACAAACGGGCACCGACCAGATGCTGCGCCAGAATGCACTCGTGGCGGCATCATCCGGGCGGCGCACGTCCGTCACATTTTGTTCAGGTCGCTCCCAAGCTCTATATACCCACCTCTCATCGCTCTGGAACATGCGATTCTGCATGTATCGGTCAACCCGCCGCTTATACCGCCGAATACGGCTCGCCCATGCACAAACTTTCTGCTTCAGGAAGTCGATGCGCTCTGTGACACGGGACATGTATTCTTGAGGACTGATTCCAGTCCCCGAGAATGCCCGCCTTACAAAGCGCATCACTCGTGGTCGTGTATTTCCCTCCCTGAAGCAGTATAGTTTGCCGATGAGTACCCTGGCCCCAAATTATGAAATTATTATTAGTATTTTTGTTTATTGCTAATTATTAAATGTGTACCTACTGCATGCTATAAGTATAACCAAGATGTAAATCTAAATATTTGCACGGCTGAAATGCCGAATATAGTGAAACCCATAGTACTTAAGAACAGATGTACCTATATTCTTGCAAATAAATATCATTCATTCATTCATTCATTCATTCATTAAAGTGAACTAAACCAACGATATTATTCTAATTAAACTCTTTAGCAAGCATTACACTACCTAAGGTACAGTACCGACCAAAAGTCCATGAGCAATCTCACAAAGCAATAGACTGACGCTTCGGTTTGACTTACGACCTTCTTCTATAAGTTGTTACAATACTGTAGACACGCACATTACACACACACACTCACTTTGTCTGCAACCAATGACTAGTTCAATAATCATCATTCGTTTTTAGTTTCATTCGTGTTGTTCACATAAATATTAAAGTTTAGCAGGTAGACCACAAAAAACTAAGTAAATTATTTCGATTTCTGTGGGGTAGATGCAGTTTGTTACGAGTATTTAATTAATAGAACTTTGTTGGTTCGTGGATAATATTGGTGACGAGTATTTAGCGCAGTGTTGTGGTTATTATTATCAAAAAGCAGGCATAAAATATATTGAAGAGATCAGATCAGATCAGAGAATATTATTGCGCTGCGTAAAAGTGAAGTGAATATCTAATGAAACCGGACTAAGTGTGAGTGTTATCATTTATATATTTCATATTTTACTAAACATAAATCTTAATCAAGGGTATTGTTGATAGAACAGAGGTATTGTTGAGACAGAAGATGCCTTTAAAGTTTTAAATTCATTGTGAGGTTTAATTCGATTAGTGAATAATAAATAATAAGGTATTATGTGTAATAAAAACAACGTTTTTCTTTGTTCTAGAGAAATACTGTGAGGGTTAAGAGATATGAGGAAGGGGCTTATTATCGAGTAGCAGCGACGTCAAATGGTGAATGAAACAAATGGTTTCATACCAACGAGATATTTTGCTGAATTATTAAAAACACGTCATTATGAACCGTTCGCCGTGCACTCTGAAGGCTTGCATCACTGAAGACCAGCTAGAAAACCGTTTTTGACCTTAAAATATTGACCGTACCAACTTAATAAACAACAGATTCGTTATTGCATGAATTTATGGTAACGAATTTTTGAAGCACGTTTCAATAGGGTGTTTGTCGTATTTCTTGCAGATATACCGAAATTGTTTAATATTATTTTAGTAATAGTATTATTTTAGGATTAAAATTTGAGGTTTAGTTTCAATCTTCTTTTCGTAAAGAAAATGAATACTTAAGCTTTAACCTCAATAACAACCAATATTTACTAAAGTCAAATAAAATGTAAAATAATTAATACAAATAAAATATAAACAAACTGCCCATATTTAACCTTAAAATTACCTATTCTGTTAGTAGTTTTTTACATTTTAAGTAGTCTAATATTCTTATTTATTACTTAATTACTTCGACCATGATCAAAGCTTAATATTTATGGTGAAAAAATCCATTAAAAATTTAAAATATTTCATAATTTAAATATGTCAAAATAATACATACTGCTTCTAAGTTTCTTGACATCTATTTCACATCTTATTCAGCTGAAGTAATGATAAATAATTGTAGCAGTTTTTTAACTTATGTAAAATAAATATAACGAATAAACATATTTTTTTTAATTTTGTTATCATATATCACGCATTTTTTATTCTAAAACCTTTATTGCAATAACAACATAAAAAAGCAGCAATATTTAAAAAATATTATTATCGAAAACAAAAATAATAATATTTGCAAAAAACCGCACTGTGTTTTACGAGATTAGAACCTGAGACAGTTTGAATTTCATACCAACGCTTAACGCTTTCTGCTATTTGCACTTGTTAAGTTACTATCGAATTTTAGCAATGCCATTAACTGGTCAAGTTCACGCGCATAGTGCGTGTGTGCTAGCATGTTTAAAGCGACGGAAATATATTGTTGTTTCGTGTAGGGCAAAACTGCGTTATCTGTGGTGTGTGTATCGTGTTGCTTACACATACAAATGTACGAGCTATACCGCGAGTTCACAGCAATACGACTCTTAGCGTGCTCATGCACTTTTGAGCGCTTACTGTACAATTGTCATTAATTATCCTTAACATAAGTATTTTGTTTTCAAGTTTAAATTTTCTTTAAGATGTTTTGTTTACGTGACAAATTTTGAATCCACGTGCCACTAATTCTAGCACTCATACTGCCTCCACCGCCAGCCTACTGCTCTCGCGTTGCGACTCGCGTCGTCACCACTATCGTGTCATCGTCGTGATACCTATTGCAAGTGTCGTTTTTACTGCTTTTTTGGTGTTCACTTTGCTAAAACCTATCCTCAGTGGGGTCAAGCCCCTCCCAAACGATAATCTTGGATCCGCCACGGGGCGTGATGTTATGTGCTTATGAGAATGGAATAGTTCCAATTATAAATGCTCTCTTAATTAAGATCGTTAAATTTTGACAATTGAAACGCGATGGCAGATGATTATTATTGATGCAATAAGCGTGTTTACAACGTAGTAACCCTGAGGTTGAGAGGACTGCTTAGACATGAGACTGCTGGTTCGATCCTTACGAATTAAGGTCATCTAGAGATCGGACATTCGGATGCATATTTACCTAAAGTTAATTTGTGGCTATGAAATTATGGAAATGGCTTTTCTGAAAAATAAATCCCGGTATGCCAGGAAATCCGGCAATGCATAACTTATCGGATACATGTAAGCGAGCAGCCTGGTCCCTGGTGAAGAAACGCCTGCAAGCGGAAGCTGTATGCATGCAGGCGCCTCGCCGTCCGCACGGGGACCCCTCGCCGCCCGCGCGCGGTCCTATATCTAATGTCATAAGTTCTTCCAATATTCTCCTTCTGCCCGTCTTTCTTTTAACATGTTATGCGCCCAATATCTCCTTTTGTAATAACTATAATTACCAGTTCGCGAAAACTAAGACATAACGAAGAAAAGCGTGCTTCTCAAGGAGATACTAAACTTACTTAGAGAGCTGAAACTATGTATATATATGAACGTGGCTTCAGACCGTTGTCGGGTTTTAATGTAGTGTTTTCCTTAATTGTGAGTCAGAGTTGTCTTGAAACTTGCACAAAAGTTCCTGATATTGGCAAAGTTTCATCGATATGAATAACAAATGAACAACGTTTACGATGACGTGATATATTATCATATCACACTATTGCATCAATATTTCATATTATTATCTTTAAGTAAACTGGTCGTGCGCAGTTATCTAGGATAAGTCGTACTAAATATTATTTTGGTATAAATTTTTTATCAAGGTATATCGCGTTTGTGAATTTCATATACTTAAGTTCAGACATGTGTACCTACATAGTATCTAGTATGTAGGTATTGATGGTGAATGTGGATGGCTTTATGTGAAGGGAGCAAAGAAACGATTGATGGACTGTGAGAAATATGGCTAGAAAGGGGGTGACCACTGATATGACGACTAATACAGAAGTATGGAAGAAAAAAGTGAGTCACACGTAATCTATTCGATTTATAAACGTGTGACTCCGGATTTTTAATTAGCTTGTCTGTCTGTGATGCCTTGTTTATATCTTTTTAGTTGACTTTTTGTCGTAGTTGGGTTTTAGTTTTATCACTTTTATTTTTATTTAAATTATTTTGGGGATATAATATATATATTTTAAATGTGCTCGTCAAGCCCTTTCATTTGATACTCAACATGGTATAATTAAAACCATTTTTTTTTAAGTTCATGACTTTATGTCCTCTAGAGGGTGCCATATTGAGTTAAATGTGACGTCACATAGCCTATAACCAGCAAACGATCAAGATGCTTCCAACGATACCCCATTTGTCAAATTATGATCAGGAGTTTAGAAGTTATGAGGTAACAGATGAACATACATACATACCGGTCAAAATCATAACCCTCCTTTTTGCTTCGCCGTAGTCGGGTAAAAAGACATGTTACACCGACCACAAAAACATTAAGATAAGGACAAGAGAATGATGATGATGTTCCAGAATGTAGGTTTATTATGTAGTTATTGGAACGAAGTTCTTTCAGAAGCCTGCGAACACGGCTCGCAACTACAAATTGAGATGTTTGCAAAATTCAATTCCAAGCACGTTGCGCTAGTGTGAGTGACTGTCGGAGCGATATACACCTACAGTGAGCAATACTACCACGCACACATTGACAATTATTGCTTGACGCGATAGCACTACTAGCTTTCGAAAATGTATGATAAATTTGGATGTGTTCCGTAATACCAAAAATGATGAATGATAACTTAATATTTTTCCATATTTTTTTTTCGATAATTTGTTAATATAAGCTATGCTTCTGCAGAAATAATATTACAAATATTGTTGTTTATAATACAGAAAAAACAATATATGAAAACATGTCATTTACGCTGTAAAAATGTGCGAAATTAAATTCGTTTAAACTTCATTTTAGAAAAAATGTTTACTGGAAAAAAAAAGGGATAGTAATAAAACCTCCGAAAAAAAATCAGAATATGAGCATTCTCAAAATATGAAATTGACTGCTTAATATACTAATTTTCCGACAACTTTTAAGCGAATACAAATAAAGAAACGACCGAATAAAATACTGAAAATTCTGTAAAATCAATACAGCATTTGCTGACGTAATATTCATTTAGTCATTTTTATCGTAACTCACCTATTATAAATTTAGAATTAACCTTACACATTTTATAAACTGTGGCGCAAACAAAGACCAGGTTCGTTTAGGTACAAGAGAATGTAATGTTTTGGAAATGTGGTGTTTTACATTCTCTTGTGCCGAAACGGACCCTGGCACTCGCCGGCCGCTACCGCGGCACCGCTCGCTACGCTCGCTCGGCTCGTGCGTTTTGTGGTTTCACAGTTCTAACCTAACCTAACCTATCTTTCAAAGCAAAACGTAAACAAAAACATGAACGAACGTATTATTTTAGCAGAACATACGTTTTCGGAAACTTAGTATTTTTTTCGGAAATTATTATTTGAAAGCACAGATTATTTTTCGTAGAATTGTATTTTGAATAAGCTCATGTTTGTTTTTTAAATACAACATTTTTTGTCGATTAATTTTGTAATAATTTTTCAGTAAGTAATTCATTTTAACACATCGTATTACAGTCAACCACAGATCGTCGGAAGTTAATTTGTTTTTCGGAAGCTTTATTATTTCCCAAAAAAAAGTAGGAGCCTAGATAAACACTATCTAAATCCGAATAACAACATAATATGGTAGAAATATGCCCAAATTGTAAATGATTTAGGTATTACGTTTGTATGGACAATTCATGAGTCACCGCGTTCGCGGCTTATAAACTTTGAGAAATCGTCACGCTAAAAAGTGATAAATACTTGCGACTGTCTTCTTCTAATTCAAGGAGAAAGAGAGAGAGAGAGAATGCCGGCAGAACAAAAACAAAAGAAAAAAACAAAGTGATTAGCCGACGTTCACACGGACGTAAAAAAATCTCGGCAATTTTTTTTTCGTGCACTTAATTTTCAACGCTCTACTTAGCGCCGAGAGTTAAAAATCTAACAGTGTGTGTTTTCAACGCGCTGGGACGAGAGTGCGTCCCAGCGCGTTGGATTCTCAGCGCTCGGTTTAACACCGAGAGTTGAAAATCCACTGCGCAATAAAATCCCGCCGCGATTTTATTACGTCCGTGCAAACGTCGACTTACAGTGTCGTGGGATAAAATTGTACATATCGGCCCGATTGCACTGCACCGGAGAGAGAGAGTGTGAATTTGGTCAAAATGAAAATCCAAGATGGTGGCTGCGATATTTTTTTTTGTTTTAAATCATACGTGAGAAGGAACTTCGTTTCTGACGAGGGCCTCCGACCGCACACGTTTTTTTATTGTATTCAGTTCAGCCCTTAATTGTAAGGAAAGGCTTGACCAAACCCTTTTCATGACTCAATACTGTGTTATCAAGAAATTATTCGATCTTCGAAACAAACTTATGTTTTCATAATATGCCTGTATTGTCCGCGGCAAACCGAAAAACAGCAACACTGCTTGGGGACAATTGGCATAGTGTTCTTTTCTTCTGTTCTGTTTGTTTTCAATAAAATACGTTTCTTATTCCATCTTCAATTCATTGTGGATAACAAACGCGAAGGTTTTACCCAACCAGCGAATGTCAATACACAGTTCTGATAAGTACTACCGTTACATGATAAGAGATGTAATGTATAACATTTTAAAATAGATAAATAAACTATATAAATAACTGCCTCGTTGGTCTACACTACTGCTGAGCATGGTCCGGGGTTCGATTCCCAGGTCTGGCAAAGTGTTATTGGGTTCTTCCGTCAGAGATTTCTCAGTAGCAGCCCGGAGTCTGGATTTGTGCCCGGTTGATGGCAATAGGCTCGCCCCATATTACATGGGACTTAAAACATAACTGGCGAAATGTGGGTGTATTATAGGTACACCTCTGCACCCTTGCCTCGACGTTGTTGTTAAGTTGAGTCGTAATAAACACAGATGAAGTAATTCTTGCAAACGCAGTCGTTCTACGTCAATACTTAATACTTACCTACATTTTCAACGAAATGGGGTCACAATGAAAGGGTGACGTAATTTCAATTGAACTCATAAAAAGATTCGTCTCCGGGGAATACCTACCTAAATGTAATATTTCCGCTTTCTGCCATCACACACTCACTCATTTCATGATAAAGGTCACTCAGGTACGATTGATTGACGTAACGGATGAGCTCTTGTTAGATACGACGGACGCCCGTTTGCGAGACAGTTCAGTGAGTCAGTTCGGCTTCCTGACATGACGCCGGAGCCGTCCGGCGCCGGACCCGCAAGATACAAAAAAAACGGAATAATATCTCAGAAGAGGCTTCCTGTACAAGACACCGGAGTCGCACCGGCGCGGCGCCGGACGGACCGCATGTTTGTGTATACGAATGAATATCATATCACCCATGTGGCGCAGATTATTCATCATAACAGCCGAAAGACGTCCACTGCTGGACATAGGCCTCCCCCAAGCACCGCCACTTCTACCGATTCTGTGCTTTCCGCATCATTCTGATTTATTCTGAATTTCTTTATCTTGCGGTCCGCCGCCGGTACGGCTCCGGCGTCATGTACAGGAAGCCTATAAATAGTGTACAAAATGTACCTACGCAATGCTGCGCTGGTGCGCCGGCGCGGACGTCGGGAGGTGCGGCGCATGGACGATATTCATTCGTATACACAAACATGCGGTCCGGCGCCAGTGCGGCTCCGGCGTCATGCACACGTAACCTTCAGCGATTTATGTTGCTGACTGACACGTAGGTATACCAAACCAGTCAATACTGAATTGTCTTCATATGTATTACCATGTTCCTACACGAGGCTAGTGACTGAAATGGTTTTCACGGTGAGATTTTTACATAATAGGCCTCGTATCCGGGTCCAATATACATGAAGAGATACATAATAATATGAGTTTTTTTTAACGTGTGTCTATTCTTTGGAACAGTATTTTGGAGATTCAAAATAGCAATGTCTTTCTTTTTGTTCCCTGCTATTAATTCAATAGTGTAACGGATGTGAGTCAAATGTCTGTGGTTGTGTGTCATTGAGCTATTTTAGCTGAACGTAAGCAATGTGACATACGTTGTCATTAATCACCGTGATTATGAAACGAATAAGAGAAGGTAAATCATCATGATCATTTCAGCCGAAAGACGTCCTCTGCTGGACATAGGCCTCCCCCAAGCACCAGCACAGCGATTCTGTGCTTCCCGCATCCAGCGAGGCGGAAAATACTGCCTATCAATTATGATTTACTACAGCGAAATAACTTTTATTTTCAATATGATTTTATAACTTAACTTTCAGACATTATTATTTATTTTATAGCAATGTTGAATTGTTGAATATATTTACTGCTATGTATTTACTTAGGTGCATAAAAGTGACATTGCGATCGAAAGGAAATGATAAGTTTACACATTAAAAACACAAAAGCGACTGACACGTGGATGGCCACGATAATATCGAAACGTTAGAAATTACAAAAGCGCATAATGCTATACTCATAGGTTAATTATAATTCTAGAACGACATTCAAACATGAATCTGAACTATGTAGGCTAAATGTTTGTTGGATTTTAATTCGACTATGTTATTGAAAAATACATATTGGTTAGGTACCTATAAGAAATAGTTCGCATCTAAAACATACAGTCCAAATCACTGAAGAAACTTTGATAAAAGAGGTTTCATTGGATTCCTGAGGTTTCAGTGGAACCCTGAAACTGTGCTATACGACGACCTCACAGAAAATTCAAAATGACGGACGATAAACGTCATTTTCAAAATGTTCTTACTTTTTACCCGACTACGGCCAAGAAAAAAGAAGGGTTATGATTTTAACCGGTATGTATGTATGTTCATCTGTTACCTCATAAGTCATAACTTCTAAACTACCGATCATACCTAATTTGACAAATGAGGTATCATTGGAAGCTTCTTGATCGTCCGCTGGTTACAGGCTATGTGACGTCACATTAAATGCAACATGGCGCCCTCTAAAGCACATAAAGTCATGAACTAAAAATAATATAAAAAGGTAAAGCCGTGGTCGCATGCCATTTTAATTTTGTAATTGTACAGGCATGCGACCACCGGTTTACCTTGACCATTTTTGTACCTATGTCTTGATTTCTGTCTGAAATATTTTCTTGTTTCATACTTTTTAGAGCGTGATTTTTCAGTAGTCGGGTTTTAGTTTTTTTAGTGTTCATTTTCTCTCTTGTTCCATAAATTATTTTCTTTTGCGATTTTATTTTTATCACGGCTCTTATCAGGATCTATTTTTAAATGTGTTAAGTCTTGTTGACACATTCCTGCGGCGATGATCTTTGTTTTAAAAACCAAACACTGCCACTTTACATATTGACGCTGACAATCTTTAGCATATATTTCTGTTTGAGAATAAATTGTGAAATGTATGTAATTATTAGTCACTTAAACAGTCATCATCATCATTCGAAAGGCAGGCCAGATTGTGGATGGGTGACCATCCATTACATACCGAGCCCTCTCTATGTCCCGGCTATCATTTGTAGATCTTTCTTAGTCGTCAAGACTTTCAAGAGTTGGAAAGTCAAAAAACCAGTTTTACTTTTTAAACGTAAGCGTATCGTGTTATCCAGTACCTAGGATGTGGAGGTCAGATAGGCCGTCACTCTATGTAAAATACTAACATTCATTCGAAAGCCGTCCACAGCTGGACAAGGCCTACCCCAAAGCATCGCCATAATGACTGGTCCTGTGCTGTCCGCATCCTGCAAATTATTGCCAGCAATCATTGCTTTATAGTTACTCAAACACAAAGCATTTATTTGAATTAAATAATTTACAGGCATTTTGAACTATCAAACAGTCGGTCAGTTTGTCAGAAAGTTGAAGCTTTGCCTGTTCCAAAATGTAGATCTGAAGAACGGGCAAGAAACTCCAAGGATACTCTTTTAAATCAAGATATTACAAAATTCTAGATGCTTACATTATTCTTGTTGCATCTATATGTGAGAAAAAAATGTAATACGTCTAAAAAGAACGCGCTTACGTGACATGGGGCCCGTCTGCCATGACCCTGAAATCTGTTTAAGCTAATGTACAGACGCCAGCACATCAAAGCTACTACAATCTGTCAAATTTATTTAATAGATTTTCAACTTTATCGCTGAAGTTTAAGGTTCAAAGTTGATTGGGAAAATTTGACAGTTTCGGGTAGCTTGATGTGCTGGCGTCTGTACAAGGAAAAACCTTGCTCCGAATTTCTAATCATGATTCAACAACGTGATTCAATTATTTCCTGGTTTTTTAGTCTTTAATCCAGCCCTTTGTTGTGATTCAAGGAACAATTATTAAAGGAATAAAAAAAAAAAACATTAGTAATTATACGTCGGCTTTTCCTGAAGGAGTTAGCAGAGCTGTATTAAGTACACCCACAATTATTTAGCCTGTTATGTTGTAGTTAGTGGTGAGCAAATACTACTATTACAATTTACTATTATAATTAAATTTAATACCAGTATTTGCTCACGACTCTGTACAAATATGTACCTATTTGTACCATCGGGTACAAATAGGTACTGAGAATAGGCTGTGGCTGGTCTGGGCTAGCTGGGAGGCTGAGGTAGATAGCTACTGAGAATTCCTATGGAAAACCCACTACCACTGCCCTCTCACCCACTCCCTGGCTTGTGTCCCACTGTAGGACGTCCTCTTCTGGCACGCAATGACAGCTACGCGCACAGATGGTAATAAGTCTGCGGCGCGTGAGTAGCCGACGGCACGAAATGTTGGCATTTTTAAATATTATTTTTGTAAAAACATTAAAGGACTAGTTTTTTATTTATTTTATTTTTGATTTGTTATTTCACTATATGCTGCACCGGTTGACGTCATCACGTCAGCGCCGGCTATCGCTGAAAACCAGCGCTGGGGCTCTGTCTCGCATGGGGTCGCAGCTTTATGCTGAGCGATGGCCGTTTTGCGTGGATGTGACGCATATTTTCCCCAAATTTGTTTTTTACGTGTTTTTTTTTAAATCTTTCTTTGCCTCATGTTTACCGCAAATAAACGAATTTTCTTTCTTTCTTTCTTTCTTTCTTTCTTCTCATACAAAAATAAGAATGACCAATGATCATCACGCTTAACGTAATCAGCCTTTAACGTTCCCACTGCTGGGACACAGGCCTCCCTCTCTGTGAAATGGAGAGGGTCGTAAGCCAACCCGCGGGCCCAGTGTGCTTTGGTGGATGTCACAACATGTCTTCAAATATGCTTCATCATGCTTGCTCACTCTAGTTTCAGAACATAATAAATCAGTCTATTATCTAAATCTCCCTATATAAGGAGGCGTGACCGTAAGTTATGATATTAAAAGGAAATAATGTAAAGTTGAACGATAAAATAATACGACTTGATAAAATGCTAATTATCTAAATGAAGCATGCTGATATAACATCTTACTATGAACGTCGTACAGTCGTACTGTAATCAATAAAGTGTTGCAGTACCGTAATAAGAAATAATTATAATTGCATTTTGTAAACCTATTATCACGAGTTCCTTGACTGCATTTTGGTTATAGTGTGACTGTTCAGCGAGAGATCAGACGAGGATCTATCCCAGTACCCCGTGTACTGGGATCGATCATCGTCTTCCATTAAAATAAATTAATAGTTTAAAAAACACTAGAAAAACACGCTTTTATAAATGCACTTACGTGGCCTTTCTCGCAAGTGCAAACACGACTATGATACGATATTCCATCATGGAATACCAGTACCTATTTTCCGGCTTCATCATCAGACCTTGAAACCTAATCGTGACCAAATTACATTACTAGACTTTTCTAAGAAATCCAAAACAGCTATGATACGATTTTCCATCATGAAGTTCCAGTTCATATCTTCCGGCTCCATCGTCAGATCAATTCGATAGTACCATATTATTGTAGTGTCATCAGAACTACATACAGCTGCTAATTTTCATTATGCTGCGACCCTTGGAAGATGGTTAAATTAGTTACCTTAGATTCCATTACATAGTTAGTTCCATACAGATCGACCTAATAAAAGCGTGTTAAATATCACAGTATGTCTCACTGGATTTCAATTGCGACAGTTGCATGTAATGGCTATGAAAATGAAATAAAAGTATTTATTTCCAGATATATCTAACTTAAAATAAGGCAAGGCTATGTATTTATTTTTTGAGAAATTGATACCATAAAGGCTTGTGCAGACCAGCGCGACACGCGACGCGACACAAAGGCACCGCTCGTAGCGCGACGAGCGGTGCCTTTGTGTCGCGCCGTGTGTCGCGCTGGTCTGCACAAGCCTTAAAGCTTCGGATATCTATCAATTTTCTCAACACTTAATTAAGTAATTAAATTATTTAATTTCCCCGACTGTATTACACACAACTATGTTATATTATACTTATGCCAATAAAAGAGGGACAAAAAGGTTATTTTCTTTCGTCACTGCAAGTAAATAACAGACAAATAAATACTACCTAAATTACAACAGCAATCGACAAACGGCAACTATGTTATCAAATTATAATCTGACAACACCGGTATCAGACGCAGGTCCTAGTTATCATTGATAAAACGAATAAATACATATTTAAACGACTGAATCCACAGTAATAATAACAATTCAAGTGAGAAAATGAGTCTGTTGCTTTAGTATGTTTTAACTGCTAAACTGCGGAACGGAATTTGATGTTTGAGGGAAAAGTAGGTAACTTGTACTCCCCGTATACCTACGACAACAGTACTTTTCATTCTGAAAACAGTTTTTCCAGGAAAGTAGACTTTGAAGCATATTTCAGCTTTGTCTCCGAGATGGATAAATAGGTATAGGTGCAATGGTAACTAAAATACAATAGACGTTGTTATATTTAGTAACCTGTTTCGCTTAACTATTCCTAAAGAGCCATAAAAACCCTGTAAGAAATCGACACGTGTTTCACCTCTCAACGAGGCATCCACGCCGAGCGCTGTTTGCAGACCAGCGCTCGGTGTGGCAACACGCCGTGTTCGGGTTCGCGACAAGTCAATCGTCATCCTGAGGATGCCTCGTTGAGAGGTGAAACACGCGTCGATTTCTTACAGGGTTTTTATGGCTCTTTAGGAATAGTTAAGTGGAACAGGTTACTAAATATAAAAACGTCTATTATATTTTATAATGGATTTCCGCAAGGTCACGCCTGAATCAATTAATATACTAAATAACTATTTAATTATCCTTCCATTGACAAAAATTACAAACTTCCATACAACATCCCTTACTCCATTCGGGGAAAATTTTAAAAAAATCTTTCTTAGTGCTTACATTCGTTATACAAGTTCAGAAGCTTTTGTGCAAAATTTCAGGCTTCTAATAGACTCTTAGTCTAGGCTGTGTGTTGTCTGTCAATGAATTTAAGAATTTTATCAATTTTCTCTCTTAGTTCGGTATCGCCTCGGGAAATCTATAAGGTCCTTCGCCAATGAAACTGAACGCGATCGCACATTACCTTTTTAACCGACTTCCAAAAAGGAGGAGGTTATACATTCGTAGCGTGTTTTTTTTTTATGTTTGTAACCGATTTCTCCGTCATTAATTGTGGACCGATATTAATTTTTTTTTTTTTTTCGAAAGCTTGTGCTCTCAATTTGGTCCCATATAAATTTTATTAACTTTGCTTGGGTAGTTTTTGAGTTAGCTACAAAATACGTATTTTTTTCCACTTAGTATGTAGATGATATGATAAGTTCCTGTCTCTGGTAGCAGGTAATGGTATTCGAATGTGTGTGAGGTAGGTACCTACTACAACTAAAAAGTGAAAAATAAAAACATTTTACAAAAAAAAAAACAACCGACTTCCAAAAAATACACTACAAAGTGAAAAATAACTTTAATTTCGGAAGTCGGTGGCAAAAAACGAAAATACGAAACCCAAGACACCGACTTCCGAAATTAAAGTTATTTTTCACTTTGTAGTATTTTTTTTGGAAGTCGGTTGTTTTTTTTTTTGTAAAAAGTTTTTTCCTCTATAACTGCCAGAAGACTTACAAACATTTAAAAAAGCAAATTCGAAAACTTATAAGTACAAATCAAAACGTTTCCTTACACAACATTTCTTTGAATGTATGTAGGTATGTATTAATGTGCCTACAAATTATTGTCATCATTTTAAATTATTATAATTATGTAGCATTGAAGTTAACATCTTTGTAAAATTTATATGAACGGCTCGCCAGCACACAGATAAACCCTGAGAGGTTTTCGTTGTAAAGCTAAAACCAAAATAAGTTAAGTGTTACAGACATAAATAAATAATAAAAAACATCTAAGCCGCTTGCAAGAGCTATCACTGATAATATTCCATAACAATTATATCACTGACCACTTTTCATCACGTTTCCTGTTAGCCTGTTTACTGACATAAACTTTCCATAAAATACATCGTAAAAGCAATTTTTTCTATCAAATGACATACAATTTCAACTAAACACTTAATTGGTCTTGCAATAAGGAAAATGTTCTAGAAAAACTGCAGTACAATAGGAAAAATAAAAACTAGAGTGTAATATAATTATGTGCCCATTGAATAGTGTATTCATTAAATGTTTCTCAGAAAACAAAAGGAAACTTAGGTACAATGAGGCGAATCATTAGTAATAACAATATGAATTCGGTTGCAAGTGACCGAGACAATAAGTTATTTGGGTGACTAAAAATAAATATTACGTTTAGTAGAATACAGTTACTCCGCAGGCGCGATTCTCTAAGGAAACTGTTTAAGGATATTAACATCATGACGGTACTTTGTTAATATTTCTATGAAAACGTCTACGGGAGCCTTAACTAACAACTCAACTCAATACTCAAAGCATTTATTTCAATTAAACCATTTACAAGCACTTTTGAATTGTCAAGGAATCGGTCAGTCAGAAATATGAAGCTAGTTGTCCATTCCAAGCGATTCCAAACCTATGGAGAAGAACGGGCAAGAAATTCCACGGACACTATTAAAAAAAAAATTGTTACAAAATATTGCCTTAATACGAACATCGTGCGGGTATTTCTATTTATGCATAGTTATAGTCGTTTCTTATTAATAGATTTATAGATTAATGGATAAAAACAGAATTTCGGAGTGTTAAGTTTTCTAACAACAATGTGAGTCAAATTCAAATTAATTCCTGTTATACTTACCTACATTATAATTAAAATTTTATTTCTATCCCGTAGTCTATGTACCTACAAACAAAGCAAATGGGTCTCAATTTAAATTAGCATAATCAGCCTATATAATGTTCCCACTTCTGGGACACCGGCCTCCCCTTTTTTGAGAGGGAGTGGGCTGTAATCTGTCACGCAGGCCCTGTGCGGGTTGGTGGATGTCATATGTCATCGATATTTTGTTCTAGGAATAGGATTGTTTGTTATTTAAACAAAGAAAAGCGCCTACCTGGGTTCGAACCCACGACCTTCAACTTGTCAAGTCGGGGCCGTTACCACAGAGCGACCAATTTGGACTTGGTACTCATTTTTTATTCTCCTTGATTAAAAATACATAGGTAGGTTTATAGGTGTAAATATACTTGACAGTTATTAAGCATCAATGAATCTTCATTATCATAAAAGCCCGCACTTGTACAACACACTGTACTTACAAATGTAGTTCATTCAATTAGTCTGAATGCACTCGAGTCGCGACATTTCCGTACTCCCAAATAAAACTAGGGGAATTCCCACCCCGCCCACGGCAAAAAAATAATGCGTATAAAATTAACGTCGCAGTCACTTATCGCGGGCAAACCCCACATTCTTCAGAATGGTGCCAATTCTGTATTTCGTCGTGTGGATATTAGATTTACCTATACTCCATTTGAAATAAGATTAGACATTTAAACAAACCTTTTTTACAGTCCGTTCAACCGATTTTGACTTCCAAGCCGTAGGCATAAGGATGGTATTAAAAGCAAAAAAGTGGTTACAAAACCAACTGTTTACTGCAGCTGCCATTTGTCATACCTCCAACGCAATAGAAGTCAATATCGGTTGAACGAACTGTATGAAAGGTTTCTTTAAATGTCTAATCTTATTTCAAATGGAGTTTAGGTACTCCTCGTCATCTGCCTAGCATTTTCTCAACTTTACTAGGGCCGGCTTCCAATCTAATCGGATGCAGCTGAATACCAGTATTTTACTTGGAGCGACTGCCCATCTGACCTTCACAACCCAGCTGGGTAACAAGATTACCCTTGGCAAGACTGGTGGTCAGACTTTCGAGCTCGTAACTGCCGTACTTAACGACTGTCAACGATCTACTAATGACGGCCGGCACCAACGGCTTAACGTGCTTTCCGAGACAGAGGAGTCCCGGTATGTTCGGGATGGTCACCCATCCACAGACCGCTTTCGGAAAGTTAAAACTGACTGTTTTTATCTTCTCTACGTATTGCAGAATTGGGTTTACTCAGAAGAATGTTGGGTTTGCCCCCGAAAACTGTCATGTTACGTCAATGATCATCAGAAAGAGATGCAAACTTAAACTCAAACTCAAAGCATTTATTTCAAATAAACCAATTACAAGCACTTTTGAATTGTCAAGGGGTCGGTCAGTCAGAAAGATGAAGCTAGTTGCCCATTCCAAAGCGTAGTAGGTACCTATGGAGAAGAACGGGCAAGAAACTCCACGGACACTTTTAAATCAGAATATGGTTACAAAATATTGGTTACATCATTCATGTTAAAGTTATACATGTGAGAACGATGCAGAACGTTAAAAGCGTCCGTAATAGAAAATAAAACAAATAATACAATTCAAAAATTAAATTAAAATAAGCCATGGCAGCTAAGAGATGACCAGTCCCTACTGACAGCGCCCGTTCACGAACATGACGCATGGAAATGCAAACACACTTCTTATTTCTTATATTAAAAGAGTGAAAAATGAATGGTTTGGTAATGTTATAGCTTCAGTGGAAACTGGAAAGACATCTTAAAAAGACATACCCCGATCTTATTAATATTGTCCTCCTTGTATTCATAGCACGTGGCGTTCTATAGTTGCTTTTTTTTATCTCCATGAGGAAATAGCGTGAATATATACCCTTAAATATGAAAGTAGAATAATTACAGCATGAAAATGCTACAGTTAGCGACACAAGTCGATTAAAACTTTGGTTTTTTAAATCTTAATTATTGAGAATAATTAGATATGCTAATTAAACTCTTAGCCATTTCATTATAATTATGAAAAGCTAATAAACAATTTATCGAATACTTTTGATAAAAACATGTTCGTGTAAAATGTTACCAAGACGAGACCATATGGCTCGCACTGTCAAAAAGTTATCAGATGTAATGTAGAGCCAAGCTTCCAACTCTACACGCCCTAACTGTACAAGCCCTAACTTCACAAACTCTACACCTTAGTCAAAATTATGTGACTTGGCCGTTTCCGGCCCGATCGTCGTTGGTTTATTGGTGGGTCGTGTAAAGTTAGAAACTTGGCTCTACATGAAAAATAATTAACGAAATGAATGAATAATTAACTATTGTTTAAAGGAAAAGTAACATAACATAACATCACGCCTTGTTTCCCCGAAGGGTTGGGCAGAGGTGTCCCTGTAGCAGGTACACCCACATTTCGCCAGTTATGTTTAAGTCCCATGTAATAAGGGGCGAGCCTATTGCCATCAACCGGGCACAAATCCAGACTCCGAGCTGCTACTGAGAAATTTCAGATAGAAAAACCCAATAACACTTTGCCCGACCCGGGAATCGAACCCAGGACCTCTTGCTCAGCAGTAGCGCTTGCGACCACTAGACCAACGAGGCAGTAAAGGAAAAGTAATGAACAGTGAATAAATGTTTCACCTTACGCCCATGTGACGGTAGCAAAACACTTCGAGAAAAGGTAGGTAGTGCTCTTGCGCTTCGCTTGGCTCGTCTTGGCGGGAGCACTGTCGTGCCCTCAGATTTAAAAGTGATAGTGTTCATGGACTTTTGTTCCTGACTAAACCTATTACTGTTATGACTTAAAATTGAATAAAAGAATTCGTGTAGGTAATTAATATTATTAATATTACTCTTCTGTTAACTTTCTCATCATTGGTGATTTTAACATGAGCGGTATTAACTGGGTCCTATCTGATAATATATCGCTCGTCCCAACGAACCCAATCAAGTCCTGACGAAGTTTTACTTGGTGATGAAGTATGTACCCTAGATTTTGATCAATACAATGGTGTTCTTAATAGGTATGGTAAAATTTTTGATTTGGTACTTTCTAACCAATTAGTTACTGTGGTTGAATGTTCAAGTCAGCTGGTCCCATTGACGCCTACCATCCAGCACTGCTAATTAATATGGATTTCGTTGAGGCTCCAAGCTCGTCTATGGTTGAATGTTCAAGTTAGCTGGTCCCATTGACGCCTACCATCCAGTACTGCTAATTAATATGGATTTCGTTGAGGCTCCAGGCTCGTCTATGGTTGAATGTTCAAGTCAGCTGGTCCCATTGACGCCTACCATCCAGCACTGCTAATTAATATGGATTTCGTTGAGGCTCCAGGCTCCTCTATGGTTGAATGTTCAAGTCAGCTGGTCCCATTGACGCCTACCATCCAGCACTGCAAATTAATATAGATTTCGTTGAGGCTCCAGGCTCCTCTACAATATCTGTTCGACAAGGGTGACTATGAATCTATCAACAAAGATATTTCCACGATTGACTGAGAATCCGAATTTGCGACACGAACAATTGATGAATCATTAAACGTTTTCAATCGAGTTATTCTCAATTTACGCACAAAATACATTCCACAAAAATTACATCGTAGCAAAACTTATCCAACTTGGTACAATTCGGCATTAATTAAACCAATTAAAGAAAAATACAAATATTTAAAAAAAATTAAGACGTATGGCAACATAGCGGATGAGTCAACATTGAAGCTTCATCGTGAAAGAGTAAAAGTATTAGAATCGCAATGTTATGAAAACTATTTGAATTTAACCGAAAAATCTATTAAAGAAAACCCTAAGAATTTTTGGACCTTCGTTAAAAAAAGATACAACTCTAATGCAGTTCCGAGCACTTAAAACTATAATAGCGAAGCTTTGCATACCGGAGAATCAATATGCGAAGCTCTGTCTACGTACTTTCACTCTACGTTTCTGGATACTAGCCATAGTCATGGAATTCCTTCACCTCCTCTTTTTACAGAATCTTCCAGCGTATCTGATATATGTAGCATTGTAGTAAACGTCAAGGAAGTTTCTAACTTGCTTCGCAAGTTGGATACTTCTAAAGTGGCTAGCCCAGATAATATTTCATCCAAATTACTTGTCGATGTTCGACTACGATTGCCCAACCTGTCTCGATTCTCTTCAGGAAATCCTTGGATACTTGTGTTGCACCTGAACTTTGAAAATCGGCTTTCATAACGCCTATCCATCAAAAAAGTGTCAAAACCGAAATTGTAAACTATAGGCCGATATCCAAGCTCTGTATTGTGGCAAAAATCTTCGAAAGGATTATCTATAACCAGGCATATAGCGCTCTTAAAACATCGTTTAGTTCCTTTCAACATGGTTTTTTGAAGGGCAGGTCTACCGTCACCAGCTTAATTCTGCTCAATGATTTTATTACTGACGCCATGGATAACGGTAAGCAGGTTGATGTCGTTTATACTGATTACAGTAAAGTTTTTGGTCGAATTGACCATGAGATCTTACTATCAAAGTTATATGGTATGGGAATACGAGGTGATTTACTCAGATGGTTTAGTTCTTATCTGAAGAACAGGTCCCAAGCAGTAGTATTAAGCAATTATATGTCTGGTTGGGTGCCTGTTTCCAGTGGAGTCCCCCAGGGTTCATTGCTCGGCCCATTACTTTATCTATATAAAAGACAACTCTTGCTTGATTTCATCCAAACTGTTGTGTTTTGCTGACGATATGAAGATCTACGCCACAATATCATCACATGTGGACGTGATTGCACTTCAGGATGATTTACGTCGTCTGGAGGCTTATTGTCGTGGGAGTAAGCTTGATCTCAACCCTTGTTCGGTTCTCACATATTCTCGAAAGCGCGCAATTATACCTTCATCGTATATCTTGGGTGATCAAGTACTACCTGGAACGAATTGCATCCGAGATCTGGGGGTATATCACGATTCTAAACTTACGTTTAAATTTCATATAGATGCCATAGTCGCTAAAGCATCTAAAGCACTAGGTTTCACAATGCGGCTGTCCAGGTGCTTCACTCAAGCCAAAACTTTAAAAATTATTTACTGTACATTTGTTAGAAGCCACTTAGAATACGCGTCTGAAATCTGGAATCCATGTTATCACAAGTACATTGATCGTATAGAGAGCATCCAGTAAAGGTTCATCAAGATTTGTGTTATTATCAGAAAGTGCCCTACCGGTCTGAAGATTACCTCAACCTCTGTAAGAAGTATCATATACTACCCCTAATTAATCGGCGAGCAATCTCTGACTGTATTTCACTATTTTAAAATTTCATTAATTCTATTAATAACTCCGATATTATATCCAAATTTTATTTTAGCGTTCCCGGAAGGTCGAAGCGATGGAATGCACCGTTGCGTATTCCATTTACCTCTATGAATTACAGGCAAAATTAATTTATAGTGCGTGCAAGTAGCAACTTTAATAGCATGTGCAAACAGCATGATTTTGATCCATTCATAACAAGTGTGTCCTCGGCCAGAAAGTGCTTGAGCCTTAACTTTTTCAATTAAGATTTTGTATGTTCAGGTTTTGTTGTACCTATTGAATATGTAATGTGAATTTAGTTTAAGCACGAATGTTATACTGTTTTTTTCTCTCTCTTCTTTTTCTTTGGTAGCTGTGTTGTGTTGTTCACACTCTTTTGACTTTTAATTGGCTGTCAGTCTCACATACTATTTTTATTCTGTTTGTTTTAGCTGTAAGTCATCCATAGTTAATAAATAAATAAATTAGAATCTTCTACAAAGTGTCTGTGTGTATAGGTACTTTCCCCAGAACACCAAGGTTATGAAAGCTACATGATGTGTTCCAATTAGTTTATTTATCATTTACATCTTCAACGAGACTAAATAACAATTTAATTCCTATCAATCACACAGACTCGTAAAGGTCATGTCTTATCTCCATTATTTATTCAGCAATATGAATGATTCTTCTTCCTTGATCTTATACTAGCTGTGGGGCACAGCTAGTATAAGATCAAGGAAGAATCTTTTTGGTCTGTGCTAAATAATTGTTTTTTTTTAATATAAACACAATTACGAGTCATTTTCGCAAAAATAATATAAAACGCTTTGTATTATTACCTTGTTTTGGCAACTAGCTACGATATGGACAGCGCCATTCTGGTTCAACTCAAAGCCGACCACAACAAAGTTAGAAAATAGAACGATGATGAATGCTATTTACGAATAAAATAGTGTCACTAACAATAACAATTATATTTACAGTTAAACCAAGATACTTTAATAACTAATGTCGTTATTCTAACTAACAAGCTATTCTGTATTAATCAGGCCTTTTGGTACCTATGCGACCGCAAAGCTGTTCTATTTACTGAATGAAAAACAAAACTGACTTCCAAAAAAAAACACTACACAGTGAAAAATTACTTCAGTGTCTTTGGTTTTGTATTTTTTTTTTGTCACCGACTTCCGAAATGAATAGTACTTTTCACTTTGTAGTGTTTTTTTTGGAAGCCGATATTTTTTGTTGAGAATTGAATTATTGCAATAATTAAGAAGCGGCAATATTGCACTTGATTATTTTAATGACTCAGTGAATACTAAATAAGCAGTTGACATTTTCATATTAAGTACTTGTTAATATTGACACAATGATTTATTTTTCATTATTGATAATGAAAATACTGAAAAGGTGTTGTGATTTTTTGCCCAAATACCAAACAAATGAGACTCGACAACAGTTTTAATTATCAAAAGGTTTTAAACCACAAAAATGAGAGTTATACACCTAAAGGTTTACGTTAATAGCCCTATTCAAAACCACAACGCTTACAGGATAAACGCAAAATAAACGCGAAATAGTAGCGAATGATCCAACACACGAAGGTTAAACTATGTTTGCCGCGGTCGGTTCGTGGATGGGTGACCAACCATTCATTCCATATCGAGACCCCTCTGTGCCTTGGAAAGCACGTTAACCCGTGACAGTCGTTACGGATAGTCAGAAGCCTAAAAGTCTGACAACCAGTCTTACCAAGGGGTATCGTGTTACCCAGTAACTGGGTTGTGGAGGTCAGATAGGCAGTCGCTCCATGTAAAATACTGGTATTCAATTGCATCTGGTTAGACTGGAAGCTGACTCCAATATACATAGTTAGAAAAAGGTTTGATTGAAGATGAATTGATTGATTACCTATTTTTAATACAATACATTTTATATGATTAATTCATGACACGTGTTTTCCGAAGGGGTAGATAGAGAACCCCACGTGTAGCATACACGCTTGCAACCACTGGAGCAATGAATTCAAGTAGGTCCTGTACGAGAACAACATAGCATTGTATTAATTTATAGAAGTAATGTTCATTGATGAATGAATCATAATTATAATGATCTCATTAATTATTTATCATTTTACATGTTTAAATTATGTAAACGTTACATTATTTTGGAGACAAGTAACACAATAACGGCTTGGTACGTGACGATAGAAAGAGACCAGATGGGATGACGTTGTTGCCTTGGAAGGTGGGTAGGCCTCTGGTGTGGGATGCAACCTGTGTCGACACCCTTGCGCCATCCCATGTTTCTAGCACGGTGGGCTGTGCTGGCGCCGCTGCTGCGGCTGCTGAGACCCTCAAGCGGCGTAAATACTGTAACCTTATGGGTAACTACAGTTTTGAGCCGTTTGGGGTCGAAACGCTAGGACCATGGGGCCCGAGTGCGCGTCTCCTTTTTAAGGAAATTTCTCGTCGACTGGTCGACACTTCACGTGACCAGAGGGCTGGCTCGTTCTTTGGCCAAAGAATTAGCATTGCCATTCAACGTGGCAATGCTGCCAGTGTTCTGGGCACGTGTCCGGATGACAGCGATGCGGACGAATACTTCGACGCCTATGTTTCGTTTTGTTTTTATTATTTTTATTTATACAGATAGTTAGTTAGTCTTTTAATTTAGTACCTAATGTAAATAGTTAGCTGTGTTAAAAACTGTAAAAAAACTAATAAAGAGTTGAAAAGACAAAAAATAAATAAAAAAATAAACATTATAATAATCATAGACATTTTCATTAACCTCTCGAATGCCGTAATTACAGACACAATTAAAAAACCATTAAGTCTCGTGTAGATCTACGTTCCGGCATACCAAGGGTTAAAAAAAAGCCTAAAATTGATGTTAATAAGACCTGATAGCATTATTAAGTAGATAACTCAGTTACTTTACCGGTTAATTTGTACTTAAAGATTAGGAAATAAAACAACCCAATGGAAAATTAACTTCTTAAATAATTAAAACGTGTAGGTTTGAATTGATGTTGCTGTCACAAATATAACATAACATCACGCCTGTGTCCTTGAAGGCAAGGCCGTACCTGTAGTAACAGGTGTGTGTATTTTGTTATGATAAGACTTAAACAATTGTTTTGGTTTCAGCGCAACAAGATTACCAAGACTACGAAGACGGTTGGCAACATGACACGGGCTTCTATGACAACTACAAAGATGCTTATGAAGACAGTAACGAGAATACAGACGTAAAACAAGCAGAGACCACACAAGCTGAAGTACAAGATGTGCCGGAACCAACCGAAGTACAATCAGAACCACAAAGCAATAAATTCGACGATTATCAAATTGAAGATAACAGATCGGATTCGACGCAAGAAGAACAAGTAGAGGAAAATAAAGAGGTGGCGGCTGAAGCGGAGGTAGCTGAAGAACCTTTAGCAAGTGAGCAAGCTGAAGAACATAGAGTTTTACCACTAGAAGAACCAGAACAAAGTAAAGAAGACTTGCAAGAACTTGGACTTGATGATGACACGTGGGGTGAGGCAGTTGATGACATCGCTCCTCTACCTGTACCGGAGACAGATGACAACAACGACAACATTTTTGAGGAAACCAAAGACATTTTGAACAAAGATCAAGATTATTTGGACGAACTAGTTCAGGCGCCAGTCGATGATGATAAGGATATGGATAAAATCATTGAGGAAACAAACAAACTTTTGGCAGAAAGTGATGACGCTTTTGATGCAAATGATTATGATAACTTTGATGAACAGGAAAAGAGCGATGAAGACGTGTTCAGTGAAAATAATGATGAAAATGAAGAAGATACACCTGCGAAAGTATATGCCGATCTGAATGCTGACTTAGACAAATTGTTTGAAACTCTTGACAAATTGGGTGATGATAATTCCGACGAAAATCTAGATACTGATGAGGAAGTAGCGGACGACGTCCAAGACTATGAAGAAAAATACGGCAAACCATACAAAGAAGACGTCGTCCTCTCGTGGCGAAACGCGGAAGTGGATGCTGCAGAGCCAGAAGGCTCGAAACTAAGTGACGAAACTGCTGATGACAATAATGGTGAAGCAGCAGACGAAAACGTTGTCTCGGCTGAAGCGGCAGATGATGATGAATATGAAAATGTAGATGATAGCAATCTATCTCAAATTTTCGCTGAAAATGCCAATGCGTCAAACAAGAATGCTGAAAAAGATGAACAAGAACTTGTTGAACTAGACGTTAACAACAAAGAAAGTGCCACAGAGACTACTGCTGCTTTACTACAGAAAATCGATGGAGTAAAAGAAGCTTTCGACTATGTTGACAACTATGACGAGCCTAGTGACAGTGAACCTAACCCTGACGATGACATTGACAGCGAAATCAAACAAATATTCGCCAATGATGTCAAAGAGCCCCAGTCGTATGGAAACGATGCTTTGGTTGACGAGAAGCAAACCAAAGAAGAGAATGCTGAAGAATTTGAAGGAGTCGAAACGAAAACAACCACCAGCGCTGAAGAAGACACCAAACAAAAGACAATGATGGTTAATGATCTAAATAGTGCTGAGCTCAGTGATATCATGATCCAGTTTGTTGCCGCTCATAAAGAAGATTTCGACGTAAACTCTGAAAATTTCGCAAAGCACGTAAAGCCTATTCATATCACTCTATCTGTGGATGAACCCACAAATGTCACTTCACCAGATTATCCCGAGCCCTACCCTACTAACAATATCATTGATTGGGTATTCGATGGACCAGGTATGGGTATCGAATTGAACATTACAAGCTTTGCTGTCAACGGTGCTCTCGGCGACTATCTGCTTGTAAAACCAGGTAAATATTTTAATTTTATTGAAGCGTACACATAAAACAATTCAGATAATAGGGTAATGTGTTACCCAGGAAATGGGTTGTGCAGGTCAGATAGGCAGTCACCTTGTGAAATACTGGTATTTAGCTGCATCTAGTAAGACTTGGAGCTGACTCCAACATAGTTGGGAAATGGCTAGGCAGATGATGAGACATAAAATAATTCAATCAAACGACAATTCACTTTAGTCATTTTAAACAGATGAATCAGATTTATTACTTTAGTTATTACTCGTATTTTCAATGTATCGACCTATTCATGAACTTAAATAAACAATAAACATAAGTTTCATAGTTAAATGATTCATGTTTTGTTTTCAACTTAACAGACATTGGTGTCTCATCAATAGTTAAATGCCTATTCTAAAGTAACTAACCCAGAGTTTTATTATCTGTTATGATTCAAAACACATGCTTTAATTCATTAATGAATTTGTGTTTACCACTGTGAACTTTTGAGTTCAAATACATAAATTAAATTTGTAAGAACCAAGCTTTCTTCGCTGATGAAAATAGTTTTTAGGGTTCCGTCCCCAACGGGTGCCAACGAAACCCTATCACTAAGACTCCGCTGTCCGTCCGTCCCTTCATTCGTCTGTCACAGGGCTGTATATTTTGAACCGTAATAGCTAGACACTTAAATTTTTCACAGAGTGTGTATTACTATGGCCGCTATAACAACAAAATATATCGAATGTGTAGTATTAAATATTGGACTATGGTACGGAACCCCTCGTACATGGCCGCTTTTGTTTAGTAGCTGTATTGCTTACAGACAAAGTTCTATAAGGCTGCTCTAGTGGCCGAAAAAAATTCTGTAGAATATAAAAACTCATAACATCAACCAAGTCTTAGTGATTATTGAATTGACAGCATATTTAATTGAAAGATATAGGTAAATTACAAGTATCTTTGACTGATTGCGACAGAGATTAGAAAGCGATCGTTCTTAAAAATACGGGAATTACCCTTCAGGTATTATTTCATTATTTATTTGGGAAACACATGCACGACATTACAAATATAATTCCAAGATATTGCATAGTTAAATTTCCACAAAAACAGACATATTTACAATAAAAATGGAGAGCTTATATCCTTGGACAATTCACAGGTGGTCTCGACGCGTCTGGCACAGAAGGTCTGGTCTTCTCCCATCACTTGACTTCAGTGAGAAGGTACAGGTTCACTGACGTCAACCGCATGTTCGTCAGATTCGAAGCCAAGCCTAGTAACTGGCAGTTCCAGAAAGGCTTCTTTTTCAGTGTTAAATTGATCTGTAAGTATATTTTTGTTCTTTATTTTTTTTCTAAAACGGATTTGATAGTGTTTTGTTTTTAATAGAAAACCCCATTATCTATGGCACTGTTGCAACCAATGTAAGTGGCGTCGACCGCCATTGAAATACAAGTTCTGGCTGCTCTTTTGTGATTTGAGTTTGCAACACGTTAAGCTGGATTCATATAACTGTGTTGTGTCGTGTTGTGACGCCTTCTGACGCAGTATTAACCAATCAAAACTCGTTGTGATACGACGTAGTTCTGAAGTGGTTCGTTTGATTGGTGTATGCCGAGTTAGGACATAACACGAGACGGTAATATGTCGGTGGCTTTACTTTTACTCAAAAGTCTTGGTCATTGAGCCTCAGAGGTTTTGTACACTCTTTTTTAATTTAACGATGAGTTACGAGACACATGATTCGTAAATAACTTTATTTAAACTAAACTAAACTTTATTATTAGCTTGTTATTAGTGCTAAATAATATTTATGGTTATGTCTGTGCGGGTGCTGCTTTTACCGATTTATCATTTACATTTTACACTTCATTTCCTAAACAACAATTCGTGTTGTAAACAGTGATAAAACGTGTATAAATTCAGAATTACCTTCATAATGTATTTTATACATTCACGTCTAAGGGGGATAACACTAGGTATGATCATAGATATAAAACATTATAGAGATATACCCATAATAATTTGTCTATTTTACAATTTCAATATAATATGACTCAAAGCTCAAAGCGTAAAGTCGATTGCCACCATGGATATATTATACGTTTAATAATACATCTATGATTGCCACGGTATCTGCGCAGTCCATTTGTTTGCCAGCCATGCATTCATGCTTGGCATGGCCGAGGGCTGTGGGGTTTCCATAAAAATTTAAGCAAAGTACACGTGCCTAGCTTCGCCGTGGGCTGACTACGATTTTCGGCTTATTGCATGACCCTCGGTTCACTAGCTAAACGTTATATACAGAGATGATTCAACTTTCCAACCCACCTCTTCCAGGGCCACTTCCAACATTCCGTGACGAAGAGCCTGAAGCCGAGGCAGTAGCGAGCCTTCCCGAAGAGACCCTCACCCTCAACCTAGCTGGCCTGACCCTGCCGAAGTTCAACGAGATCAAGGAGCAGTTCCTAGAGCTGCTTGCCGATATGGCGAAGGAGTACATCAGGGATAACAACATCGCAATAGGATTGAATACTACGTGAGTATTTTTGTTTTTCTTGTTCTCTTGATTCGAGACAATTTTTATTAGGCAATGTCATGTAAAATAAATCAGTCAGCTTGGATATTATCATTAATTTGTCACCCGTAGAGACTCTTTTACTTTAAGTCGGACAACCAGTCTTACCAAGGGGTATCGTGTCACCAAGTAACGGGCTGTGGAAAATATTAGTATTTAACTGCATCCGGTTAACTGGAAGCCGAACCCAACATTTTTATGTTGGATACAATGTAAGTATATGTGACTATTAGGTACGAGTATTGTAGAGGTTACTACGTAACAACTGGATCACCAGTGAGCATCGTCACTTACTCAATAAGAAACTTTTATATTCATAATTAGTATTAAGTAATTAACTAAACATATTTATTACTCAAACTCAAAGCATTTATTTCAAATAAACCAATTACAGGCACTTTTGAATTGTCTAGGGGTCGGTCAGTCAGAAAGATGAAGCTAGTTGACCATTCCGGGCAAGAAACTCCACAGACACTCTTTTACTTTTTACTTTTTGATTTCTTCGACGACCTTTGCATAATTTTTAGTTTAGTAATCACTGTAGGTATTAACACCATGAACTCATGAGTAAGATGTACATAATATCTTAGTACTTACTTACATTCATAGTTTTTTTCTATCGCATACTCAGTTAAGGAAAATTACTAACCGTGTCTACTATTCTTTACCGCAATTAACTGCAACACCAGATTTTTTATTATGATTTTAGTTTTGTTAAATGCGTAGTTAGAACGAATTAATTGACGTTTCTAGTTTATTACTGTTTTATATGAATAAAACAAATTATTTTTAGGGCATGGGTGCCGAAGTACAGGCACATTACAAGAGACATTTCAGTTTTGTCTCTGATAGATAAATTAGGACCTGTGGTTCTTCACGCCTTGTTTCCTCGAAGGGTTCGGCAGAGGTGAACCTTTAGTACACCCAGTCGCCAGTTACGTTTAAGTCCCATGTAATAGGGGGCGAGCCTATTGCCATCAACCGGGCACAAATCAGTTTTTTCTGTGGAATATTAGTAATTAGAGCACATGTGATGCCTCTAAACTATCAGCCTGCAATGCCAGCTTATTTGTCATTATTACTGTCTTGTTTCCTGACCTCAATAACAATAAAGAGTATTTAAGTATCGAAAATAAAGTAAAAAAAAAATACTTAAATTTACTTCCTTAATTTCGATATTATTTCCGAAAAATCGATGTAGGTACATACAACAAAAAAAAAACTCGCCGAATGCATAACCTCCTCCTTTTTATGAAGTCGATTAAAAAGTAATGGTGAAGCAGCAGACGAGAATGTTGTCTCGGCTGAAGCGGCAGATGATGATGAATATGAAAATGTAGATGATAGCAATCTATCTCAAATTTTCGCTGAAAATGCTAATGCCTCAAACAAGAATGCTGCAAAATATGAACATGAACTCGTTGAACTAGACGTTAACAATAAAGAAAGTGCCACAGAGACTACTGCTGCTTTACTAGAGAAAATCGATGGAGTAAAAGAAGCTTTCGACTATGCTGGCAACTATGACGAGCCTAGTGACAGTGAACCTAACCCTGACGATGACATTGACAGCGAAATCAAACAAATATTCGCCAATAATGTCAAAGAGCCCCAGTCGTATGGAAACGATGCTTTGGTTGACGAGAAGCAAACCAAAGAAGAGAATGCTGAAGAATTTGAAGGAGTCGAAACGAAAACAACCACCAGCGCTGAAGAGGACACCAAACAAAAGACAATGATGGTTAATGATCTAAATAGTGCTGAGCTCAGTGATATCATGATCCAGTTTGTTGCCGCTCATAAAGAAGATTTTGACGTAAACTCTGAAAATTTCGCAAAGCTCGTAAAGCCTATTCATATCACTCTATCTGTGGATGAACCCACAAATGTCAGTTATGTTAAAGTCCCATGTAATAGGGGGCGAGCCTATTGCCATCAACCGGGCATGATTCCCTAGGATATCAGTAACTAGAACACATGTGTTGCCTCTAAACTATCAGCCTGCAATGCCAGCTTGTTTGTCACATAAACAAATACTTACTACAGTCTTGTTTCCTGACATCACTAACAATAAAGAGTATTTAAGTATCGAAAATACAGAATAGTGTTACGTTGATCGATGACTCAACGTAGATAACTTATCACAGGATTATCGAACGGAAGACGAAACAAAGAAACGATAAAACTATAATAAATGTATTATTTTGGTTGATAAAAATATTTGTTTAACCATATCTTTAAAATGATGGTTCTATTTATTCTGGTATTCACTCACACAAAGGTGTTTATACTATTGTGTGCGTTTTTTTAAATAATATTAGAGTTAAATCGATATTTGATTACAAGCGTAGGTAAAGGTAGATACGTAAAACTAAAGCTACTCAGTCTAAGTAACAATGCATCATCATCATTTCAGCCGAAAGACGTCCACTGCTGGACATAGGCCTCCCCCAAGCACCACCACTTCAACCGATTCTGTGCTTTACACCATACTGCGGTCGCCAACTCTCCTGCTAAGCGTGGTGATTATGGCAAAAACCCCACCACCAAACTACAAGTAACAGTTCAGAAAGATGAATGTCTCATAGAACATCCAAAATAAATTAAAAAAACCAAAAAACCCGACTGCAAAAACACATAACTGAAAAGAGAAAAATTGTTTGTGTATTTTAAAAAGACTTTTCAAACCCTGTGATAAAATATTAGTAGTTATAACTAACTGACAAAACACAGCAGAAAACAAATATAAAATTAGACAGATTAATGTTTCACGAATGTTGCACAAAGAAAAGGGAGCTATTTATACCACAAAACATCTAAATTGAGGTTATTCCAATGTTTGTGCATTTTTCTGCTCGTGCATTTTAAGTATTCCAATCTATCAATGTCTAAGAAATATTTATATTCAAATTGGTTGACATCCTGTTCCCCGCCAAAATTTTAAAACATCCAATGCCGAATTTACATCAGATTAGATAGCTGATTAATTATAAGTATCGTCATAATCATGCAACAACTTTTTTTTTAAACAACCATACTTCCTAAAACCACACTACAATGTAAAAAATTACTTAAATTTCGGAAGTCGGTGTCTTCGGTTTTGTATTTTCGTTTTTGTGGAAGTCGGTGGTGACTTCCGATATTACTACCGAAAAATCGATGTATACATACAATAAAAAAAACTCGCCGAATGCTTAACCTCTTCTTCCTTTTTATGAAGTCCGTTAAAAGCATTGGATTGATTAACATAGCTGAAAGTTATCATTTCCTGACACTCTTCATCGAAAGTTCTAATCAACGCACTTAGAAATAGGATTGGTTAACGCACCATTGTTATTTAGTGAAGTCATTTGCTATTTTATTATCATCCATCATCATTCACATTTTTTCATTTGAAATATAACAATCATAATCTTAATCAATAATTAATTAAAATCGTGTTTTTGTTAGATCTAACCGATATAAATACAGGTATATTTTTATCGATCGGTACCAGTAATCAATGACATCACATTCTTGGTAACTTGCTATAGTATTTTTTTGTGAAATCCTGTCGGATTAGTATCGCTTTAGCTGACAATCGATAAATAAGTCATTGGTCTTTTATATATCACCCTGTAACTGTCCCACTCAAAATCAATATATTTTATTTCATATAAACATACATGGGTACTTATGAAACGTTAGAAGCACGGTTTCAATTGGTCGTTTCCTATGGAGAAAAGCCAACAAGAAACTCCACTACTTTTTTTTTATAATTGACTTTTATCAATAAACAACCTTTCCTTTTCCTTTTCTTTTGTTCCTTTTTTCTGTTTTTTTTTTCATGTATTTAATTAATTTAAAATATTTTTTTTTCTAATAACATAATCTAATGACACCTAATGGGTCACTTATAAATTTATATGTCTTCAAAGTCAAAGTCAAAGTCAAATAATTTATTTCAATTAGGCACAAAAAGGCACTTTTGAACTTCAAAATTTACAAAAAATAGAATTGATTCTAGTCGCCCCTTCCAAAAGGTAGTTTTCGTATGGAGAAGAATGGACAAGAAACTCCACCGTTACTCTTTTAAAATATTTTACAATATTTTGTATACATTAATTTTATAATAATATGTGAAAACGATGCACCTGGAATAAGATTACTATACCACAATAGGTAAAAAAATAATTATGACAAAACATAGCGCACCCCTTTTTTATGTAAACACCTACCTATGTTTCACAAATAAATTGATTGATGGATAATGTTTCCTTACAATTTAAGAGCGTTTATTCTGAAAGTTTGCAACGTCGCAAATAGATGTCAAATATTTCGCTGTTTTGATTAATTTGGTAATATTACTGTATGGAAATAAGAAATGTGGCCAACTAGCGAACTAGAATATTAACAATGAATTGCAATTATAACACTGAATTTGATGTTGTAACCGTTTGAAGTGTAAAAAAGACATTTGGAAAGTTTTCAAATACTTACGATATTAATTATTGCATTTCATAATCAATATTTTAGTTCACTAGTAGCTATATTTCATGTTTCCATACAGTAATATTGCCAAATTAATCAAAACAGGTAAATATGTGACAACTATTTGCGACGTTGCCAACTTTAGGATATACGCTCTTAAGTGCACACGTAATATGACTTTTTAGGTCATCAACGTAAGGTTTAATTTGCAATGATTGATACGGATCCGTGAAATGTACCAATTGTTACGAAATTGGGTTACTCACCGTTCCGTGTTCATTTGTTTTTCCTGTGAGGATATTGGCGCAATGATAAGCCCTCTTTAGCCACACGTGGCCCCTGACATTTGTCCCCCTGTGAACGCCTGCGTTGTGTTGTATTCCTATTATAATGCTAACCGATCGTTAACGTTAATAGAATAAATACAAATATCTACATCTATTCTTTTACCAGAAATTAATGCAAGAAAAAACTCGACATTTTATTAAAATCACTTACTTATGATGCTACAGAAAAACTTGTGGAAAAACATTTCGGAAAACACACCGACACGACACACAACACACCCTCACCCTCTCTTACTCAACATTAGGTACTCACACACACGGAACATCTCAAAATGTATTATTTTGTAAATTTCTTTAAATTAATTTTTTTAATTAAAAAACCTTTGTTATGTATTCGTCTTGGAACAACCTACCCTCTCACTAGGAGTCCGGCGTTGGTAGCTGCGCTGCAGTTTTAACAATTGTAGCTATCATCGTTTAACATTTTTGTCTTTGTATGTATTTGTTTTTTGTTTTTGTTCCCAATAAACGATTTTATTATTTTTTATTATTATAATGGTTAAAAATAACAGTGTCATAACTTCACACGTTTGAAAGCGTAATTAACTTGAAACAGCCTATCAATATTATCAAAATATTTATAGCTGAATTTAGCTCTAGAATTTGGTCCTATTTCCTATAAGGTAGTCAAGGTTAAGCAACGTTTGCCGATGTCGGTCCGTGGATGGGTGACCATCCATAACATACGTATATCCATGTCATTCGTATATCTTTGACAGTCGTTACGGGTAGTCAGAAGCCCGAAAGTCTACCAACCAGTCTTACCAAGATGTATGGTGTTACCCAGTAACTGGTTGCGGAGGTCAGATTGTTAGTCGCTTCATTTAAAATACTGGTATTCTGCTGCATCCGGTTAGACTGGAAGCCGACCCCAACACAGTTGGAAAAAGGCTCGGCAGATAGGTATAACCTATAAAGTCGTCAATAAGTTTCTGTATTCCAGAAACTATTAGTATCCACAACAATCCGTTAGTAAATAAGACAGTTCTTATAATTTACTAACGGATTGTTTAAGTAAGTCACAATTTAAAATAAAAACACTTAAACTTAAGTTTTTTTTCGTATTTCTTAGAAAAAAGGAAAAATGATAAAGTTATCAAAGTGATGAAACAATGTTGCTATCTAATTTCTTTGAAATGTATTTGTTTTGTTGGCTTAGGTTACTGCGTAATTTGGTATCAAAATTATTGTCGCTATTAAAAATTAATTGCGTCGTGATGGCCCAGTGGTTAAGACTAGTGATATATCGATCGTCAAAATGTGATCCGCGGATACGGATACGGATCATAAGGGTCTAGATCCGCGAATACGGATACGGATCTCAACTTTCTTCAGGTTCAGCAGGAATTATTTATGATCCTCATCGTAACTGACTTTTGGGGGACAAAGCCGCCAAGTTACTCTTTTTGAAATACAATTTATCAGTACTCAATATTAATTATGACGTATATTTTTTTTTAAGTTCTTGAAAACAACATAGTTTTAATTGATGTGTTAACTCACATAATTTTTTCAATTAGCATAGCACAAATTTAATATTAGAGGTAAAACGAGAAAAAGTGAGATCAATCTCACTACAAAGACAGTTTAATGACTACCTTATAACTTAATTTACTGATACTTACTCTACTTGAATTATAATAAATATTTTACTAATTTGGATTGAAGTTAACAGTATTTCATTGTTCTTTAAAATTTCATGTACATTTTTTCTCCCTCGGATATCCGCGGATACGGATCCGGCACATCACTAGTTAAGACCTCTCAAGCACAAGGTTGTGGGTTCAAATCCGGGCAAGTACCAATGTCAGTTTTTTAATTTATACATACTTTTTTTTTTTTTGGTTGGTAAATTATCAAATAACTTCTTCCGCTCTGGACGGAGCGGGAGGGCATGTCAGACTCTTACTGACTAAAACCCACCCGTGTTCCTTCGGTTACCATGTTGCGTCGCGGTCGTGAAGAAACTTGGGCTTGTAATTAATATACCTAAGTCTGAAATTGCCAATCCACCTAGAAACAGCGTGGTGATGGGCAGTACCTAATAATAGGATGGTATTATTGTTAAGAATTAATACATTTAAAAATACCTTTTATTATTACGTTATTTAGTATAAACAGAGAAGTCATTGCCGTGGTTAAATTACTCATGTACGCGTATTGTCTTGGAAGTTATATGTAATTGGAACGGCTTGTTGACTAATTCGATTCGTCGTCAATAAAAGTATCTAATATGAGGTAATGGTTATAATCACAGATATAGATATACCTAGATAAGCAAGAGCAACTACTCCGCGTGCCATTTTCGTGTCCAGCTTACGTACAATAATCGTAAGCTGCCACTTTCGCGCTCAGTCTGCATCGGTGCCACGCTTGTCGGAAGTCAGTTAAAAAATTGAAAATGGTTAATTACGCTGTTATAAATTGTAAAAACTGTGCAAATGCGAGGAGAAAAAATAAAATAAACGTTTTCTAGTGCTTGTGACGTCATAGTAGGTAGTCAAAAAATGGCACGCTTGGTTTTCATACAGATCGTGATACTTGCGTTATCTAGGTCTATCTATATCTGTGGTTATAATATTACATGACGTATTAAACCCTGTCCGATCCGTGAGGGTATTGTTAAGTATAGTATTGAGAGTCTTTTTATGTGGTAATTATCAGGAAAATTAATAAAAAAATCGTAAATTTTTTTCAATGGGTTATTTCACCAGGTTGTTCCTCTCGTCACAAAGCTTCACATAGTTATCAACATAATATTGTGATAAGAATTATAGCGTTTTGACAAAAAATTATAAAATACATAAATAATCCTTTGTGAGAGACTGGCGTCCATACTAGGATATCCTGTGTGACGGATCACCAGGCTCTCACCCCGAATTTAATAAATTAACACTACAATGGCCAATTTACAAATTCTAGACAAATTATTTATTGATCAAGGGATAGAACAGACTTTTTATCCTCTAAATTTAAATGAATTAAGTAACCAATCAAATTTATATTAATTAATTCAGGTGTAGTTAATGTGTGTATAGTTTATCTTATAAACAACTCCCATGTTGTTCTTTTAAAATATTCAAAACTTGAATTCTACGCACAGTTCTTTCATAATCTGCAGTGTTAAGATAAAATTATTCTAAATGCGGAACTCTCAACATTGTCGCATACAAAGTTTAACTATGCGCTATACATATGTAACATGTACATACGGACAAGAGTATTTCTATTCTCGTCTCTTACGTCACACTGACCCAGTTACGTATCAATTTGAATAACAATACCTATTCACTAGACGAACTGTGCGAAGAACATCTAAAAACGATACAAAAATCTTTTAAGAAAACAGAAAAAAATCAAATAAAAGTCCTGAAAATTAAGGAATTCGTAATTCCTGTTCGAGAGATTCAAGGTACGCATGCGTGAAACGGAGCTTCGCGCAAGCGCGGTACAAACGTCAAATCTATTTCAGTAAAGCTTAAGAGACGAGCTTATAAAACCGCTTTTAAACGAAGTAATATACAAAACTAATTGTAAATACACTAAAAAGATAACAGTGCGTGATTGAAGTGTTAAACGTGTATAATGTGCACAAAAACGACATAAACATGTTGAGTATAAGAGTGATATTCCAAAATGCAGCATTGCGACGAATCGATTCGAACGTTCCCTGATGCCAAATAAAGAATTTAGTGTCAAATATACAGAATGGAGCCTTTGATAGATAGGAACAACTTCGCCATTAGCGCGATGGTGACCGTGGCTATGCAGATATTATTCTTTACTATAGCCTCGCTGTTTCAGAATGATAAAGTGACTGACTTCACTGGCGGGGCTAACTTTATTATTATAGCCTTGCTCACCTTCTTTCTCGGGCAAGGCGGCTCCCATCTGAAGAGTTATGACAGCAGGCAGCTGATGGTCACTGCCTTCGTATGCCTCTGGGGTGTCAGACTCTCTGGCTACCTTATCTATAGAATCTACCACATAGGTAGAGATAAACAGTTTGAAGATCGTAAGAGCAATACGCTACGGTTCGCAGTATTCTATACATTTCAGGCAGTGTGGGTGTATATTGTGAGTTTGCCAGTAATTATCATGAATTCGCCGCATCACTCCTTTCCTAAGTCCCCAAAGACCATGACGACTTTAGACTCAGCTGGCGCAGGGATTTTTGTTATTGGACTGTTGATTGAAACGTATGCCGATCTACAGAAGTTTGCCTTTAGACAGGAACCAGCAAACCAAGGGAAATGGTGTAACGATGGACTCTGGGGACTGTCAAGACATCCCAACTACTTTGGTGAAGTGGTTCTCTGGTGGGGAATTTTCATAATATCTTTAAATGTGATACACGGCGTCGAATGGATCGCGATACTATCACCATTATTTACGACAGCGATCATACTGTTCTTATCTGGCATACCACTGCTCGAACGATCGGCGGACGAAAAATACAGAGATAACCCAGATTATTTGTATTATAAGGCATCGACTTCGCCCTTGATACCGATACCACCTGCAATCTACGTGGAAGTACCACGGTTCTTGAAGTTCGTCATGTGCTGCGAGTTTCCGATCTATGACTCGACTACTGACGAGTTCCCAGCCCCAACCATTGTGACTGAGACAACCAGCATCTCTATGGTTCAGTCTCAGACATAGCTAACAAACGCCGCGCGCGATCTCGCCGCGGCTAACGACCAAATAATCAAGAACCCTAATCAGAAACAATTGTGATACACAGCCGAGGATAGACAACACCGGCTGCCAAACTCGTTGCCACTCAAACAAAATAACACTGTAGATATGAACCTTCACAATAGTTATATGGAAAATATTAAGAAAACTAAACACATAGCCTTAGGACTTATAGAAGAGACGAGGGATTATAGCGCTGCCAACACACCTGATAATGATATTGCAAAGAGCATAGACTTAGCTGTGCCTAGTACTAGTTATGCAAAACGACCTACAGAGATAGTTAAATATGGTAAAATTACTTTTAATACAACTGCGATATTGCATCACTATCCTCAAGTATCTAATAATGAACTGAAGTTACATAGCACTAAGGATGCCAAGAAGAAAACTGACTTGAATCTCCAAGAGCCTAAAGTAGATAATAATAATGAATCGACTCCAGAAGAGGTAGTAGTAGATATTATAAAGAAAGATAATTACAATAATAATGATACAGCTAAGGTTGACGTAACGACTGACAATGCTATTGAAGTAGTGAACCAACCGGTGAAATTTACAGAAGAAAAGCTTGTATGAGATTGGGAGTTAACTTTTTACTCTGTACATTTTAGATTGTGTAGATTTTGGCATCGATACTTGAAGCCTACTTGGACATATCGCGATGGATGTTAAGACTGGCCACAGAGTAACAAATGTATCAGAGAGACAATTTAGATGTGATAAGTGTAAAGTCCTCATACCATAGATGGAATCCGTCTCACTTAGTATAAATGTTAGATTTACAGTTATAAGAATTAATTATAAAATATTAATTAAGGATCTAGAAGAGTATGTTATTGGTGAGTCTTTGAAACTTATTTGCATGACTTTCTAATTTAATTTCATAAATTAAAAATAGAGCACTGTGTTCATTTGTTTTTTCTCCTTCGAACGCTCTAGATTTTTATGTTTCAGCCTTATCTTCACCGATTTATAGTGCAATTAGCAAACATACGACGTATTTCTTATCTATCACATGAAACAGCACATTAACAATAACGACTACGTTTAGGTAAACTTATTTATTACATTTTGCTGTTATGAAGGCTATATATACTTTCTCCTTATGGTTTAGTGCTTTTATAGTTTAAAATATTTATAATACTGGCTCTCTGTTCTACCTGATGATAAGTCCTTTTTTAAGTCAGTCTATCACAGTCCACTGCTGGATATAGGCCTTTCCCGATCTGCTGCACAACATTTCGTTCTGTTTATTATTTATTTATTCTTGAGAAACCTTAAAGTTTAATATCAATATAGTTAAATACTGTTGTTATGTTAAACCCATTTTAACTGTAATATCTTGTAACTCACGTCCACGTTACGTGAACGTGTCTTGATCTACGTGATATCGCATTGCGCCCATGACTCAGAGACAGTACAAAAGTGCCTGAATTTTAACTGGCAAATGTGGCCTTTCGAACTTCAACACTTCAATGCTGCGTTGCGGCAGAAATGCGTATGGTGTCAAAGCTGCGTACTATACAACAGTAGGTACTTCTGTCTTATATGTCCGTAAGTGCACTTATAACTCGAGAATCACTTATTAATTCTTATCTTCTTCTTATTTTCTCTGGCTAAGTGTTAGTACATTTTAGTCTATGCGAGCGGAGACGCGAGTAATGCCAGTCTTATTTAAGGTGAACTGTCAAGATTTAGGTATTTTTCCATAATCTGTCTTTAGCCCTAGAAGAAATATCTAGACAATTTCACACAAAACAGTGGAAAATAATGTCGTGAAGTAATTGTATATTCATGTCATTGAATTGATAAGCACCAGTCGAATGATAAGAAGTTATTGATAAACTTGTCTGCGATAAACAATAGGAATAGATAGCTTGTATTAGTGAAAGACATTTTGAGTGACTTTGTTTGACAACTACCATGTTATTGCATATCTACGGATAACACTTTGACGACACCGATTTTCGAGTAGATTCAAAACGCACGTCAGACCATGTAAGGCAGCTAACAAAAAATTTACTGACGTCATTCTTTCTATGGTATAAAGTAGGATTGCCAAATTTTTTTTGATCAAATATAGTATTTTCGAAGCCTTTGCCTGCAAAAATATAGTAGACGGCGGAAAAAAAATTATATTGTAAATAATTTATGTTTAAAAAATATCATATTTTTAATGCATAATTTTTGCTACTTTGAGCATTTATTACGATACGATCACATGATTTTGTTATTTTAAAATGTCTCGTAACAATTATTACACTCTAAATAAAGGTATACATATACCATTAATTCAGCTTTTAAGAGATTAATACTGGTTCATCACTATGAAAATATGCACTCAGTAAAAGCTTAAAAGTAAAAAATAATTAAATGATACTATTTTTTAAATAGTAAAAAATAATTAAATGATACTATTTTTTAAGTAAAGTTGTTACCATTTTTTAACAATAGATTCAGCAACAAACTGTTGGTCAGAAAGAGCGATATCCAGAATTTTATTTAACTGATTTATTTCAGATCACAAATTGTTAAAGTACCTAAATTATTTTTTCATCGAAAATAGTGCAGTTTCAACAGCTTATTTTTTTTTATATCTTGTTTAGGCCGCTAGCAGCAGCAATATACTATATAAAGTAAAGGAACGGACACGCATTCCTCCTCTTCTCCTTGGTTTAAAGTAAAGCGTATAGAATATACGAGTACTTAGATTATTTTTAGCGCCATTAACAACTTGCAGACATAAAATATAACGCATTATTGAAAGGAAGTAAGTAATAAGTTGTTAGACAATGGATCGAAACTCAGCCACTACTCTACCTACTGGAGTTGATAGATATTCAAATTCAAAAGTCATTTATTCAAACTAGGCTAAGAATCAGCACTTTTCTAACGTCAAAATTACATAAGACAGTCCCCCAAAACGCCCACCCTTCACCACTTCCTAGTGCCTTTCGCTAGGAAGAAAAAATGGCGCAACAAACTCCCCAGCAGCACAGCTGTCTGTTCAAGTTAAAAAAAAAAAAAGATTCTATACAATAGTATGCAAAATAATTTACGTTACGCAACACAAAACATAATTTAAATGCTAAATTATTGCCTTTCAACTGTCATTAACAAGACACAATAGAATTTTAATTGTTATCCACCTCAATGAGGCGTAGTAACAGATGATGAGATATGTCAGCTGTACACGCCAATATACCAACCAAAAACAGCGAGAACTATACTCAAGAAGAAATAAAAAATAAAACTAAACGTAAACAGAACTAAATATCTAAATAAAAGCCTCCAGGCATAAAGGGGTATTATATCGATCACCAATCGATTTTGCTAAGACATTTGTTGTTTAAAGAAACCTTGTAGGAACTGTAAAGATGACAATAATATTAGTACACACGAAGTATCTATCACTATATACACCGTGAAATTTTAATCTCAGTTTTGCTACAACAAACTTTATTCAGACCATGGTCTACTACCATTCTACAGAATCAAATAAAAAAAAACATAAATTGGTTTTTGAAAAAACACAAAAAGACAAAGTTTAAAATGTCAAGATTATCTATTGCTTACTAAATTTCGTTTATGGAGATACTGTTCGTTATAGGGCGGGTAAAACACAAAACAGAAACACAAAGTTACCGGTAAAGAGTACTTATATAACTTTTACAGTTATTTAACATAAACTCACACATAAAACAGTTCACAAAACCGACACGATAGAAACGAGCGTAAATAGGAGACTTTAAAATAGGACTACACCGAATTTGGCGGGAACGCCCGAGCGATTTGGCATACGTCCGCGCGCACTGGTGTTTCGAGGGCACTCATTCGACTGGCGCGGCGTCCCCACGCGTCGGCAGGCGAGCGCGCGAATAAAAGGCGGCCCCGCGCATGCGTACAAGGCAAGCATGATCAACGTTGCTTCTGTGGCGCGGGGTTGCCATTTCGCTTCGCGCGTAATTCAAACTTAAAACTAACATTTTGATTATATGAGGCGAGTGAGTTGCCTACATTCCACCCCCTTGTTCCTGAACATTCTCGTCAGTAGGCAACACAATGACCTTTACAACCGGTCGCTTCATAAAGCCCCTACAGGTTCTAACAGTCACTACTCTAATATGGCCATCGCGGCCTGGGTGGACTGCGCTAATCACGCCCTTAGGCCACTCATTACGCGGCTGATTCTCTTCTAAAATAAGAACCATGTCTCCCACCTTCACGGGCGGCACTTCGTGCAGCCACTTTTGACGCTTTTGAAGAGTGGGGACATACTCTTTCAGCCAGCGTCGCCAAAACCTGTCCGCCAGAGTCTGAGCCTTTACCCAAGCCTTTCTACTGGTTAAATCCGATGCATCAAAGGTACCTAACGTAGATGCACCGGTAGCTGTACCTATCAATAAATGATTGGGGGTAAGAGCGATGGGCCCATCGGGGTCCGTACCCACAAAGGTTAATGGCCTACTGTTCAGTGTCATCTCTACTTCAGCCATTAATGTTATTAGTAACTCCTCTTTAGGTGCCCGCGCCGTCAAAGTCACTCTAAGTGCGGTCTTTATTGAGCGGACGAGCCGCTCCCAGCACCCACCCATGTGCGGGGCTGCAGGAGGGTTAAATTGCCAAGAAATGCCCTTGGTAACGACGAAATCGTGAATTTTGTCACGCTCCATTGCCTGAATGGCAGCTTTCAGTTCTGCGTCAGCACCTACAAAGTTTGTGCCTCTATCACTGAACATGATAGAGGGTTGTCCACGGCGAGCTATCAAGCGTCGGATTGCCATTATGGCTGAGTCAGCTGATAGTGAAGACGCGAGCTCAATATGAACACCGCGAGTGACAAGGCAAGTAAAAATAACGCCCCATCTTTTTTCACGGCGCCTTCCTATCGAAACTTCCATTGGACCAAAATAATCTACCCCGCAATGTACGAAAGCTCTTCTTGTATTTACAAGTCTAGCGGCCGGTAGATCTCCCATCTTGGGTAACGAAGGTTGAGCACGACGGACGCGACAAAGCTGACATTTGGATACGGCTGATTTGACTGTACGTCGCAATTGAGTTATCCAATATTTTTCCCTAATACTGTTTATGACAGTTTCAGTATTGGCGTGGTGAGCGCGCTTGTGATATTCGAGTGCAATAAGACGCGCAGTATAGCTATGCCCATCTAAAATAATGGGATACTTCTCATCAAACATTAAATCTGGTGCAGCACTCAGGCGTCCTCTAACTCGAAGCAAACCGTCATCTTCATACAAAAAAGGATCTAAATCGCGAATTTTACTATCAGCAGGTAATACACTTTTTGTTTTCAGTAGTGACAACTCCTTGGGGAAAGTCTCTGCTTGACACTGTTTCAACAAAATAATCTCAGCATCACGGACGTTGCTAGCTGCTAACTTCTCAACCTGGTTCTTGCGACACAAACCTAAAAAGGCAAGAACTCGACCCGCAGATCTAACAGCCCGTGTCCAACTAGTAAACCTATCAACATTAAATAGAGGTTCATACTGTTTTATTAAGTGAACCTTCTCAAGACGCTCCAATTCAGAATCGACTGCATCGTCGAACTCGTTGACCGGCCACAGGTCTTTGTCCCGGTACAAGAAAGAGGGACCAGTAAACCACAACTTACAATTTGTAGGCCAGTATAGTTTCGTGGCTTCATCAGCAGGGTTTTCTGCAGACGGCACCCAACGCCACTCACTTGGGTTGGACTTCCGGTCGATTTCTGCTAACCGATGTGAAACGAACTTCTGAAAATCACGAGGATCCGAATGTACCCATTTTAAGACCGTTTTCGAATCGGACCACAAGTACTTGCGTGTTATTGTCAAACCTTGCTCTTTAACAATGATGCTAGCTAATCTACACGCCAGTACAGCTGCCTGAAGTTCAAGGCGGGGCACGGATATTACCTTCAGTGGGGCGACACGAGCTTTGCCAATAACAAGTGAGACGGTTGGTTTACCAAATTCATCCCTACCAACTAAATATGCCACTGCAGCATAGGCTGATTCGCTCGCATCGCCAAAAACGTGTAATTCGACAGTTGAAGGATCAAGCCTATACCAACGCGGCACTCGCATGTTACCTAGCTGTTTTATATCCTGCAGCCACCTTTCCCATTCCTTGAACTCGTTTTCCTGCAGCTGATCATCCCATCCTATACCAGATTTCCATATTTTCTGTAACAAGATTTTAGACTTTATCGTGTAAGGATAAAGTAAGCCTAGAGGATCAAAGATACTCATTATAAATTTCAGGAATTGCCGTTTAGTAGGAATAACTCTACCGTCTACTACGTCAGGCGTCACTTTTTTAAACGATAAGTCGAACGCTAACTCGTCTGACTCCGGGATCCATATCATACCTAAAGTTCGTTCGCCGCTGTATGGAGACTTATCAAAATTTACAGTACCGGGCACGACAGCTGGTAACTCTTTTCGAAGTTCGGGTGAATTAGTCACCCACCCCCTGATAGAGAATCCACCAGCGGAGTGTATCATGGACACATCTTTGATCAGCTGACGTGCACTATCTATTGAATTAACACTATCTAAGTAATCATCCATATAATGATTTTCGTGAATTGCCTTGACGGCCTCAGGATACGAATCTCGGAACTCACTAGCATTTTTATTCAAAACATGTATGGCTGAGGCAGGCGACGATTTGGCACCGAAAATCATAGACACCATCACGTATGTATCAGGTTCGCGCTCTCTGTTCCGGCCTCTCCAAAGAAAGAGTTGCGCACCCTGATCTTCTTCCCTAATTTGAATACGGAGAAACATATTATCAGCTATGTCCGCTGTATAAGCTATTGGACCAGATCGAAACTTAAACAATACGCCTAATAAAGAATTCAGCAAGTCCGGCCCTGTTAGCAAATAATCATTTAAACATGCACCCTTGCATTTGGCCGCGGCATCATAAACCAATCTTAGTTTATTTGGTTTATTCGGGTTAATGACCCCAAAATGCGGCAGGTGCCATACCGGGTTAACACTGAGCGGAGTATCCAGCCGCCTAGCATATTTCTCAGAAATTAACCTATCAATTTGACGAGAATACGATTCAGCATAATCGGGGTTTTTATCCATCTTACTTTCTATGCCGCGTAAGCGTTTCACAGCATAATCATAATTATCGGGTAAGTGTACAGCGTCACGTGACCATAGTAATCCTACCTCCCAGCCCCCGTCGACACGGCGACTAGTGCTATCTAGGATCTTACAGGCGCGTTCAGTCTCAACATTTTTGCGTGACACTTCTGTGATACCGATTGACTCGAGCAAAAATTGCTGTTTTACAAGTTCGTTTAAATCATCAAAACTTTCGAATGCTAGATTAACCGATTCACGAACAGACTCGTCAAAAATACCTATAGGCCCATGAACAACCCAGCCTAACTTCGTAAGCGACGCTACGGGTTGTCCGGATTTACCCTGTCGTATTTCCCGGTTAACTATTAACCGCCAATTATCTTGCCCAATTAATAACATTGGTTTTGCGCACGACATCTCACAACAATCTAAGTCTCGTAGATGTTTATTCATAGCTAAAACTCTGGCGGGCACACTTTGGGTGGGTAATTCTAAGTTATCGATAGTACGTAATGCGATATCATGACACAAACCGTTGGGTCCGCGTATTAGTGCAGTCACCCTACAAGAATTCTTATCAGTAATAACATGACCACGTGCACTAACAATTTTCAACGGGGATAATGGTCCACTAAAATTACAAACACTAGAATCAATTAACGACACAGTGGCACCATCATCAAGCAATGCATAACAATTATATTCGACATTATTTACAATAATAGAAACAGGCACAATTTTTAATAATGTTTTTGTGTTCCGACATCGCTCACCCATACTCGTCACTGACTCGGCGTCCGACGGCGGTTGTACGGCGGCCGCCTGCGACGCGGCACCCACAGGTGGGGGGGCGCCGGCGCTGGCGGCGCCCGGGGCGCTCGACTTCTCGTAGTGGAGAAATGTGTGATGTGGAGAACGACACTTTTCACACCGTTTTGCGCGACAACGATAACGAGAATGATTTTGCACTAAGCATTTAAAACATAACTTATTTACCTTTACGAAGTCCCACTTTTCTTTTTCACTTTTATTTACGAATTTGTCGCACTCTGTTAATACGTGAGCCGCACTACTACACAACACGCACACACTGGATGACAACGACGTACTCGATGACGCAGATTCCTCGCTGGTAATGTGTACACGCTGAGTATGTTCCCGTTGCTGACGACGCGCGGGCTCCGCGCGCCCGGCGCGCCAAATGTTCACAGCGCCTGCGGTAGCGGGGTTGGCAGCAGCGGTGGGCCGGTTACGATAACTATTATTAGGCTCGGTGCTTATGTTCAGTGGTAGGTAATAAGCTGATGCCCGTGACAAGTGACTCAGGAACTCGAGTACAATATTTATGTTCGGCGATACACGAAGATCTTCTTTATTATCGGTATTCAATTTCATAACAAACTCGCCGTACTGCGCTCTTTGAACGTGGGTCAATTTACTTAGTATTTCGTGCGTTATTTGTGGGTTATTTATATAACCCTCCGCTTTTATGTTTTTGAGAATGTACACGCAATTTCGTATAACACACGTCATATTTCTCAACTCGATGCCACTGTCGGATACACGTGGTAGATTTCGAATTTTATGAAGGGCAGTTTCCAATAGTAAATTGGGATGTCCGAACTCCTCTTCTAGGGCTTTTATTACGTCCGCTGGGTCGGCCCCGGTACGAAGCAGACCTTCAACGGCACACCTTGCCGCGCCACGGAGCGATGCTTGTAGTCGTACGGTGTTCTCGTGCAAGCTATACGTGGACGCAGTAGCTTCATAGGTGCGTCGATACGCCAACCAGTCTACCGGGCTGCCATCAAACACGGGGAGATCATAATTTTGTTTTGGCCGTTTCATGTTTGTTATAATAACGTCGGCTAGATGCATGATGTCAGAAGCTGCGACGGTGCCGGTGTTGGTGACTTCGGGCGGAGCCCCAGGTGCACATTTCTGATTGGACGGGGAGGACGCCGCCGCGGGCTCGAAAAGCGCGCGAACGCCGGCGCGAACGGTGGCGTTCGGCGCATGCGCGGTGCCGCGCGCGGGCTCTCGGGCTAGGCCTTCGGACGGGCACGCGCCGGCCGGCGCACGGGGCGCTGGCGGTATATCCGCGTGCTCGTATGGGGCTTGACTTGAGCTTAGCCACTCATCCACGTTATTAGCACTACAACAAACACTGTGAGCGCGGTTTTCCGATGCTTCGTCCTCGATCTCCGCGATGTCTAATGCAAGTTTCTTTTTTATAAGCTGTTCTTTCAACTTGGCGAGTTCTTCTTCGGCCTTGTACTCAGCACGGAGGCGTAGCGCTTCACGGCTCACGCGGCTTGATCGCGACCCGGTCGACGTGGCAACAACTTCACTACGCGGGATCGTAGTGACACACATCGTATCCGCTTCAGGTCGTTGCTCAGCTCCAACGTGGGCTTTGCTCCGTGTCACGACGCCAGTTACTTTGCTATCCATTTTGATCCGGCTTGCGAAGGACCAATGTTCGGTATAGGGCGGGTAAAACACAAAACAGAAACACAAAGTTACCGGTAAAGAGTACTTATATTACTTTTCACAGTATTTAACATAAACTCACACATAAAACAGTTCACAAAACCGACACGATAGAAACTAGCGTAAATAGGAGACTTTAAAATAGGACTACACCGAATTTGGCGGGAACGCCCGAGCGATTTGGCATACGTCCGCGCGCACTGGTGTTTCGAGGGCACCCATTCGACTGGCGCGGCGTCCCCACGCGTCGGCAGGCGAGCGCGCGAATAAAAGGCGGCCCCGCGCATGCGTACAAGGCAAGCATGATCAACGTTGCTTCTGTGGCGCGGGGTTGCCATTTCGCTTCGCGCGTAATTCAAACTTAAAACTAACATTTTGATTATATGAGGCGAGTGAGTTGCCTACAGATACATTTCCCTGTAGACAATGCTGTGTCCCATGCGTGGTGTCTGTGTTGTAGGGAGTAACGATAATCTTGACATTTTAAACTTTGTTTTTTTTTGTGTAGAATGGTAGTAGGTAGACCATGGTCTGAACAACATTTGTTCTAACAAAACTGTGATTCAAATTTCACGGTGTATATATATACACTGAAAATGACATGTTTCTTCTCTTAAGAACGTAGGTTTTTGATTGCATCCAAATTGACAAAGGCATTAACATTATATCCGTTTAATTACAAATCATTGGAAGTTGACAGAATGTCAGAAATAGTTTTAATTACGTCTCTGTGCGTCATTGCCATGCACAATGACGCACAGACACGTAATTATAATTAATTAAGACGTTATAAAAAAATATATCAGTAGTTAGTGTAATCGTGTTTAGAGTGTCACATAATTTCTTGCCACTGCTGCATAATTATAGACTATGTAAGTAGATCTTGAATACCTGTGGTTATAGTGTGTCTTGATAATGTGCACATATCGAAATGAGGGAATCTAAGCTTAATAATAAACGTTTTTTTTTAATTTTTTTATTATTATTTAATAAATATTTTTTATTTATTGAGAAATTTTAAGATTATTTTAAAAAATTATACAGATTTTTCCTAAAAAAACTTGTTGTTCTTCAATTGAGAGTAGTTTTTTTCCACAATTAATTTAATGAGGACGCCTCTTTACGTCCAATCATTATGGAGTTTGTTTCATCGCGATAGATCATTTAGTAAAACTTAACTAAGCGACGCTTGCCGCGGTCGGATCTTGGACGGGTGACCATCCATTACATATCGAGACCCCTCCGTACCTCGAAAAACACTTTTTCTATTTCACTTGTGAATATAAATACCTCTTCCATACAATACGTACATAACATTTAGGTACTGACTAGAAAATTTGACGATTCTAATCTTAACGTTCTACCTGTAAATGCTGGCTATTCTTGGGCCTCTCAATGACCGCTAAAAGTAATAGTCATAGGAGATATTGCTATCATTATCTTGTCATACAATTGATGATAGTAGTGTTCCTAAGATGTACCTAAAGTTCACTTCTAACCTCACTCGAATGACAGCACATAATTCGAAAACGAACTCATTTGTTTTTATTATCAATCATCGTGGATTCACACCCCGACAACGATCGCATTTCGAAGTGATGATAGTCTAAACTAAACTAATTTTTTAAGAGAAAATATTTATTTGCAATCGATAAACTCAAAAAATACTTAACCGATTTAAACACGTGATTAGTTCACCTATAGCTACACTATCAGCGCGTAACATTGAGATAAAATATTAAATACAGAACCTCTTTTTTTATAAGTCGGTTATTTTTTTTTTCGGAATGGCATCTCACAGCTGGTTTTGAGAAACCTTCGCTGTTTAACCGGTCAATCCTGTGGCTGCCTCAAGCTACTACACTCAAAGCCTCCAGCCAGGGCACATATATAAAACTAAGCTAAAAAGCTTAGGATGAACGCGCGCTAAGGGCACCCCCTGCGGGGTTCGAGCCTCGGCTTAGGGCGTTATCCGGAGGGAGGACATCAAAAGATGGGACGGGCTGGATCAAGAGGTTTTGATCATTATTATTAAACGGGGAATTTAAAGCTACGTGCACAGCTGCAACAACTGCTGGCACCTCGTTTTCGAGCAAGGGTCGGGGGGGAGTATCATTTACTCGGGGGCGCGGCGGTCGGGAACGCAAAGGACCTCGGCGGCGAGGTCGGAATGACGGGAGGCGTCTGTATTTGTACACTGTGCTTGTTTCCCTATTGCTCTCCTGGAGGAGGGTTATGGGGTCAACGGGGTATAAGTCGGTTATAAATATGGGTCTTATACCATTAGTGGTAACAAAACCATAGCGCGAATTTAAACAAAGGAACGCCATCTAGGGAGCTGTCCAGAACTAAAATTTCAACTAAGTTCAAAGTGATAATAAATGCTCATCCCACGGGAACATTACATTATTTCGGAATAAAAAGTAGCCTATGTGTAAATCCAGGGTGTCAGCTACGTCCATACCAAATTTTATCAAAATTGGTCTAGCCGTTTGTGCGTGAAGAAGAGACAAACATACACAGACACTCACAAACTTTCGCCTTTATATTTTTTGTTTTTAATAATTAGTGTGATAGTGTGATTGTTCCACCAGAGTCGCGTCGCGCCTGTCTGCGGGGCCTTGAAGCCAGGAATACTTGCACAACAGAATTCAAAAGATAGAAGCCATTGTGGCATACCCATGTTATCACCAATCATAAGTTATTTTTACACAATACAAGCATGCAAGCTATTTCCATACTTTTGTGCAAATTACTGACATGCTTTGCACTCCTGACACAACTTTAACTTTACCGGTATTTTCAAGCTAGATTATATTTTCAAAGACGTAATTCCTGAAGACGTATTAGAAACATCAATCATAGCAGATGACCTTCAAACAGGAGATAAACACTGATCTATTATAAGATCGAATGAGCAAGTTTATCGACTGTTTTGTTTATGTTCAGTACGCCATCAATTTATATTGCGCAATTAATAATATTTTCTCTTGCTTTTACTTATGACTTTGGTTACGTTTCTTAGAATAATAACATCATCTACGTCATATTCAGCACCTAAAATATCACTGCTGGGCTTAAGCGTCCCTTTTATGCTATCAAACTAGATCATGTCACATTCTGGTGTTTATTTGATTAATTTCGATGTTTTCTGTAAATATCTTGTTAAAAAACATTCTTCTAATAACTCGACTTCCATTTTTTCATAAATAGTAAAGGAATTCGTCGCGAAAGATATTATGTACAAGGCTAAAGTAATAAATGATCGTAAGCAGTGTTACCTTTGCTAAAACCATATTGTTTCTTTGTTCCCAAAATATAATGTTCCACTGATCTACGTGTAATTAATCCGTCATAGTCAGGCCATTCTTCAACACTCCAAAACCCCGAAAAACTAAGTTCTGTTTACATTTTTCTAAAGGCTTTTGTCATTGTTTCCAGATGGGAAGTAACGCAGATCACCAGGACAGCTGTCTGCAACATCCAATGGCCTGAGTATGAGAATTGCGTGGAGGTGACCTTCGGGGTTCCCCTCCACTATGAGGAGGAGCCAGAAGAGTCGAGACTTAACACCCAAGACCTGGAAGATATGTGGACTACGTATGTTATCAAGAAGGAGTTCTCCGAGAGACTGCATTCGTTGGGTATCACGGTGAGTCCTGTTTTTCTATTGGCATGATGAATGAATAAATCATTATTATTTTGGACTAAACATTTGAATACCACGTTTGAAGTACAGTCGGTCTCCCTCGCGTTTACTCGTGCAAGACAACCCAGAGTGTCACAAATATAGTCAGGAATCTCCAGTTGTGAATATTCGTAAATACATCCCTAATGCCAGTATAGTAATCTTGTTATCAATATCTTTAGTATTCTTTAGTGACATAAGTTCAACAGGTAGAAGTCTTGAAATAATGTCACGCGACTCCTATCATGCATTTGATACCATATTATTTTGTGTATTCATCGTCATACTTATCTCCACTCAGTATCTTTAAATCTTCTGCCAAGACGATGTGCTGATACGAGTTAACTATACCTACCTAACAGTATTACTTTCTTTTCCTCTTCACCTTATTTCTTTCCCTTTTTATTTGATTTTTACTAGTCCTTCTTCAGTGGGCCTTTCACGAAACAAATACTTAAAAAAAACAAAAATACTAAAGAATAGGTGAATTTTCGATGAAAAAATCATTTGAATTTACGTTACGTTTACTTCACGCAGTCGTGCTAAGTGCTAGGGCCTCTGTTGCGCTGCAGATTCAAAACTCGCCTCTGTTCAAATTCCGAAGTGATTGGTTCTATTTTCGCCACTCTCTTGTAGTTTTTCCATTCCTTGATCTGTTGGTTTGTATGTTCCAGGAGTACGCGATCCCCAACGACCGCACGGTGCTGATGGTGTGGCTGGTGATCGCCGCCGGGGTGCTCATCTCCATGGCCATGCTCGCCTTCGCGCTCTGGCGGTTCAGCTGCTTCGAGGATTATACTAGGTGAGCTGATTAAAATGTTACTTTGACGCGATAACATTAAAACTAGATTGGGTGACTTAGTTTACTAATGATGAAGATCAAAAAGTTTTGGAGAGGTACTGCTTATAATAGAGAAGGAACGTCTGATTTGTTTCCAAATAAAAAACACGTTATCTAATTAACCTAGATAGCAATAGAGACATAAACACTTATTTAAGAATATTGTATTACAATCATAAACTCAACCATATTTTGGTACACATAATAAAACTACTACCTTTGAGAAACTTCAAATCAATGCAATGATATCTAAAAGGCCTTTAGTACCTCAAGGTTCAATTATTTCACATGAGGCTTCTGAATCATAACAAGATCTGTAAAACTATAGTAGTTCACGAACTAAACTCTCAATCCTTTCTTGATAGCTCACACAGTCTTCTTCTCTAATTCTACAAACTAAAGAACCTATCAACCCTTCCAGAATGCAAGCGTACGGCGACACAGACAGCATCCAGAACGAGAAACGTCACCTGGACCTGTACCCCACCCCCCACCAGACGCTCCCGCCACTCTACTCCGAGAACGACTACAAATGGGCTGATGACAAATACGACGACTCGACCAGAGGTTAGTAACCAATGAAGTATTTTTTATTTTGTTAGATGGCTAACTAAAAAGCAGATGGCCCACCTGATAGTAAGGGCAACCTCCACTTATGAACGTCTGCAATACCAGAGGCATCGCAAATTCTTTGGAATCCCAGAGACAAAGCTAGTCGAATATAAGTATAACTACACCGACACTCCGAAACGTAGTGGCACTTCCTTGGATGAGCATTTGTAACAAAAAATAGAGGTACCGAAACAGTGTACCTAATTCACAAATGTTTCAGTGCTCTCTCGATTGTGTGTTTTGACAGATTGGCCATACAAAATGTGTCAAAAGCACAATCGAGAGACCGTTAAAACGTTTGTTAATTAGAGGAATTAGGGCCCAGATGGTTTACCTCAAACGGGTCACTGCATTTTCTTATCAAATAGCACTATTTGATTCCTAAATAGATATATTTTCCTGTTGAATTATTGATCATTCAAATGTGGTGTGTCGTTTGACGACTTTTTTGTAATTACAATATTTAACATTCTTTTTTTCACATTCCAGTGGACATGGGAGGCTTCGCCAACAGGAGTTACATCCGGGACGAGCTCTACGACCTAGACTCGGACGAGGACGTCATCACCCCACGTGACAGGTACTAATTGTGATGGCGTAAGGTTCAATATAGCTTGGATTGACTTGAAATGAATAATAGCTTTTTCTCTTATATAATGCGCTGGAATGACGATACATATACTTTGAGAATGTTGTGAAAAATTCCATAAGTTCTTAAAATGTATGTTGTCTTCGTTCCAGCTCTGAATTTCTAATATCTCATGTTTTTTATATCTTACTTAGACTTAGAGACCGTTTTTTATAACTCCTTATTTCCAATTTGATTGGGGAAGAAATTGCAATAATGTTGTTTAGGTATTTTAATCTTTCTTGAAACAATTATTTCAAAGCTATTTTTCCATGACAAGCAAATCACCTCTTCGTTTCTACTAACCTCAATGTATCTAACTCTGCCGTGCCTGTAACTAACATCTCTCTTCCAACCACTAACCTTTCAGGTACACAACAAACGTGTAGCCGGCACAGCACCTCACTAGCGCTTGTATACAATGGTATGAAATTTACTAACACTTCATTTATTTTAACTTTTATGTTCTTTATTCATCTAATAACTTATTTTAATCCTTCATTATCAATGTCAGAACCTCATTTACGATATTATACTATATAATCACACCATCCCGGCTCTTTCCATGAATGATCATAACTACCCATCCATGATCTATATCTATATATATATATAAAGAGGTAAAATTTGTGAATTTGTATGGAACTTCGGAACTACCGATCCGATTGTAAACATTATTTCACTAATAGGAAGCTGCAGTATGGCCGAGTGTCTTGGATAAAAAAAGTTTACTTCCATATGAACGGATGACGCGGCAGAAGCTAGTCAACTAATATTTTTAAATCTTCACTTCATTATCAATTTCCAAACTTCATTTACGATACTTATTCACATCATCCCGGTTCTTCAAATGAATGATGATTGAGGATACTAACCATTTTTTTTTCACATCATTTTTTTTACCTCCTTCACTAACAGGAACGTCACAATTTTCCCTATTCCTTGTTTCATTAATCATAACAATTTTTACACCACTATCTTCTGAGTGAGTTACGATTGCCCGCAGTGCACTTGTCTGAAGCACCAACCACACGAAAAGAAGAGAAGACTTGTCCGAAGAATGTTTCTTTCGTAACTTAATTCATTACATACTCTTCATTATCTTTTTTATCTCTATACCAATTTTTCGTACCGCAAACATCAGTCACTAATTTCCTATTTTCCTAGAAATTACAAATCATCATCATTAAGGCTATCTCACCTTTAATAGCATGCATTATCGTTCTTGTTAACTTTTTAGTTATTTCTGTGGCTTTTAATCTCACTAGCTGCATGTAAATAACATTATTATAACCTTCTACTGAACTATGTGATACTTTATTAAGAATTTACTTGTTTACACTATTACCATTTGCGATTATAAAAAATGTATCGTTATTATCATCATGATTTCTATCATCAGTACTTTGATTTATATAATATTACTTAATATCACGCCTTGTTTTCCTAAAGGATTGGGCAGAGGTGTACCTATGGTACACCCACATTTCATCAGTTATGTTAAAGTTCCTTAAAATAGGGGAACATATTGCTATAAACCGAGCGCAAATCCATATATCCATATTCTATTAAACTACAGTTACAAACTCACTTATCACAAGTTATTTTCTTATCATTTCCTTATTTTGCCATTTTCAGGAAAAGCGCTATCAGTCCGAGGGACTACAAAGACGCGTAAGAGGCGTACCTACGTAAGGATATTCCAAAATTTATCGATATCGATAAATAAATTGAATTTATCGACACAATTTATCGTTTTTTAAATTCGTCATCGTATCGCTTTAAACACATTGTGAGTATCTTATTATGATTAGTTTAATCGATTGGTTTATCGATATCGATAAGGGTTAGGTTGAATTTAAATAACGTAGTTAGTGTAGGCTGTAAGTTTTAACTGTCTGTTGATTTTATGTGATTTTTAAATAATTTTAGTCATTTGTGGATACTGTCGAGAAAATAATAGAGCGGTGAATAGTTTTTGTGTAGAAAATAATAATATAAAAAATAATAATTATGTTATATAAAATAATTTTGTAAACATTTATAAAATAAATTAAATTAAATGCATTTAACATGCTTATTACAGCAATATAATGCTAATGTTTGATCTATATTTGATTACCCTACTTTAATTTTAATAAATCTATTTGTCATTCCATTTTTATAATTACTGATATTTTATTTTTGTTTTAACGTGAAAACTATTCACCTTGTTATATATTATGTGGCAGTATTCTCAAAGTATATAATGTAATAAATAGATATTATACCGTTGTATACTTAATAGATATATAAGTATACGTACATTTATGTAGATATTGTAAAGTACATCATAAAACGTTGTGGTTTTATTATTTTTTATAAAGACATCTTTAACTTCTTTTGTAAATTAATTTTCTTTTACTTATATTTATTTTGTTTTCTTATTCACGAATAAATGGTTATTTTTTATTTTGTGGTTTTTATTTTATTTTATAATTTTCAAAACGAATTGGGAAAATAAATTAAAATAAAGTGTAATTGAATAAACTAGTTATTACTAAATAATGTATATTAGAAATGATTAATTATTTAATAGTTAAATGTAAAGAAACCATGGTTTTTGTTGCCTATGGTTGTGTTTTCAGAGTTTATGATAGGGTTGTGACACGTTACCATTCCTAAGATATAAAATTTTCCATACATTCACTCTTCTATTGAGTTTGAAGCATTTATCCAAATTTATAATTATATCTATTTGTGCGATAAACGTACCTATCCATTAATATACGAATATAAGTAAATAGTGTATAAAATATCACATTAATTTGCCAAAAAGCAGCAAATATAAGCGGCAAGATGAAAATAATAAATTATAAGAAAAGTGAGATTATGAAACATTGCTGCCAGTTAAGATATCTTTGTTAGCATTGAGCGTAGGTACAAGTTTATTTTATTTTATTCTAATGCATCTGAAAACCAGTTTTTTATACCATAATGATCATACACATTTTCCATAAAGTTCAGTAAGCCTCAAAAAGACGTATAGGTACATCGACAACAATTCATTTATTGTCTACAATATAAAAAAATATCCTACAATATTGTATCAATCAACAAAACACATTCTCATCATTTCAGCCGAAAGACGTCCACTGCTGGACATAGGCCTCCTCAAAGCACCGCCACTTTGACCAGTTCTGTGTTTCCCGCATCCAGTGGATTGCTGCGGCCTTCACCACCTTGTGGGAATACTACGTCTTCCGGTACGCGGTCGCCACTACAGAACCATTCGGCCCCATCGGTCATCTGTTCTGCGAGCAATGTGCTTTGCCCACTGCCACTTAAGTTTGGCAATTCTTCGGGATATGTCGGTTATCTTAGTTGTCCTACGGATCTCATCATTTCTGATTCGATCACGTAGGGAAACTTCAAGCATAACCCTCTCCATTGCCCTTTGGGTGACTTTTATTCTTCTAATAAGTCCTATTCTGAGCGACCACGTGTGGGAATGAGTGTGAGTTACTTACTTAACTCACTCACTGCGGTATGTGGGACGGAAAGATACTGCGTAGCTTCCTGAATGCACTTATTACAATTGTAGCAACTCATTGATACAGTATAATAGAACACAAACTGTGGACAATCAAATATAATCTTGTCGATGTATCCATGTTTTTAAGCGTGACTTTAACAAAGTAACACGGCAAAAAAGTACTATCCAGTGAATTGTCTCTCTTTCAACATCAGGCAACTTATTTTTAAACGAAGTATGTATTGTCCCAGTAAAAAGTAACGTTTTCTGGATGAAAGAGAGAGATACCACGTTTGGCAGCTTCAATGCCAAAAAGAGACAAAACATCAATAAGGTTATAATTATACGAATGTTTCAGATACCTACTGAGTATTTTCCAAGAAAAGAGAGATAACCGGTCCCTTATTTATTTTAGAGTATTTATATGCCACTTCCAGATTATTATTCAAACGTATATTAATATTGTACTAGCGTGTATTGTGACTTATAATATACAGGATGTAAGGAACATCGACGCGCAAACTGTTACTACGAATTCAGCACCATAATTCTAAAACAAATCACCTGTACATACATTTTGACCGTGTAGTTTGAAAATGGCCATTTAGGTATCGCACTTTTGCATAACACAGCAGATTTTTACTAAATAAGGGACGAAAAATTTCATCGCTGGTGGATCTAGAATAATGTACTGAATTCATGATAGCAGTTTGACCGTCAATGTTTACATCCTGTATAATGGGCGAAATTAAACAAAATATATAAAAAACCGTATAAACGTAGAGTTGTGGTCACCTCGATACCTGAAGTAAATATAGTTCCTTAGATATATCGTAGATAGATGATATTTAATTTTAAAATTAATTTCTACGTATATGAGATGTCCATGTAAACCGCTAAATAAATTTTATAGTATAAAAATAAGTTTTGTAGAATATTTGAAGACCAAATTCTAAGAAAGGAAACCGAAATATTTATAAAAAATATATAAATAGGTTTTTCCAAAGGAATCTGTCGGTACTGTTTCCTCAAAGTGACTGGAAAATATTTGGCGAGAAGTGTAAATTAATAAAACAAAATAATGCTTAAAACAATTTCCAACAATGTGTAAAAATCCAATAACATGGCTGCTGCTGTTATAATCCAAATAGAATCGGTATACAATTCAATATGTAGAACATTTAAAATTATTGCCAAATTAAAATACATTGATGTCAATTTTTTATGCCAAATTCTATATAATACTCGTATACCTTGAACGGTTTCATTATTTTAACGGTGGCTAAAAGAGACGTGATAAAAGTAAGAATATGTAATTAACATACCAATATATCGCATATATTTATATTTACCGTCAAAAAATCTATTAAGTTGTATCACAAGTCTTTACTGTGGTATAGTATTTTATCTCGACGCGCGCTTTACTTGTGGTTCCCAAAGTGTACAAACACGCAGCTGTGAATGTACTTATGTATGTAAGCGCAGGAGCTCTCGGTACCATCTGAGACAATGGCAAAGTCGGAAGTATGTGTGTGTGTTTGTGCGTGTGTGTTATGTGCTAACGCTACTTGTCTCCACGCACACATTCACAGCGTGTTTGTACACTTGGTTACCACAAGAACAGCACACGTCGCTTCGTGAGATAAAAATACTAAACTTAGAAATGATACAGAAGGATTATATTACGAAAAACATATGAAAAGTAAGTATTATTAAAACGATTCAGGGATCTGAATAAAAATCCTATTGTTTACGAAAATGGGAAAAATCTGGTATATTTAAGCTCTTTTAAAATAATATATAAAAATTGTTTTTTAAATAGATAACATTATATTTGTCATTCTTCCTTCTCTAGCTAATAAATTAGAATATGTAATGTCATCTAATATTTGTGTTAACGATGTTCTTAATTAAATATAAAAATATATTAATGTTTTTATAATATCTGTATTATAAGATCTATTCAGTGTTTTGTTTAGCTATAAAATTTATTATTATATTCTATTTAGGTCTTATTACATTTACTGACATACATTTTTATTTATGGAAATTTACCAATTATAAATGTCTGCATACTACTTCATTACATATTTAAAAAATATAAATTCTTTACATGCGTAGAAAACAACGTTTTAATTTTGTTTTTATAATATACAAAATTATTTACTTATTATGAAGCGAAAGTTCAAAATTATAATATAAAATATTAAAAATCAAAGATCATGCTTCTCACTTAATTTTACAGTGAGGTAATTTTTCGCAAATATTTATTGAAATAAAAAATGTAATAATATTTATGAAAAACATATTTTACGGGGCATCTTTATTTTACGTGAAAATCGCGAATATAAAATGTACCGTTAAATATTAAAATGAAAAAACGAGTTTTACGCAAGTGTGTGAGTGAGTTTGACAATGAACACCAAACACTATTCATAATGTATGTGAAATGTAATTATTAACGGGCAATAAAATAAATTATGCCTATTAAATGTTTCTTTTATTTATTTCCTTATGTTTCTAGTGGCTATAAATAGTCGTTTAATAGTCCATCAGCAATAATTCTATTATTTTATAATAGGTAATTATAAAACAATCTTATGACTTTGTGGACACTTGGATACTGAAGCCCAATGGAGTACGCAGAAAATACTGAACGCCAGATGCTACGATGATAAATCGATGCTACATGGGCAATATTAAAAATTACAAAATTATTGGAGCAATATTAATGAATCAAAATTAATAAGAGTTCTAAAAAGTTCCTATGTTTAATTTAACGATTACTTGGTCTATGTCTCTCATAATTTGTCTATGTATAAATTTCGGAATGGTTTTTATACGTAAATATACCTTAAGACTCGCCTAGTCAGAAGAATAGATTATTTTCATCTTGTAAAAACATATTTCTGTCCCTATAAGGAATAATATAAAGTTTATGTTTATTAATGAACAATCTTGACATCGAGCAATACGGAACAATGTTGCTCCACATTGCTCCACTAATATTATTGTTCCAAATGTTAACGGATAATTAAGACGCCAATTACTAGCAGTAAAACAATACGATACCCCTTTTTTTTTGGTTGGGAAATTGTCAAATAACTTCTCCCGGTCTGGGCGAAGCGGGAGGACGTGTGACTCTTACTGACTAAAACCTTCAGATGCCTATATGTTGCCAGGGGCCATGGTATCTGTTTCGGACTTTTCCGCGACCCCGGCAGGCATCGGCCCTAGCGAACCCCACGCACTGACGAATACGATACAATGCAGTAGCTAATACTGTTAAGCCGTTAGGTACCTACTTATATTATTTATTTTTACTCTGCATTATTTAGCAAATTAAAAAAAACTAAAGGTGTCGTGGCTTCATGGGTCACCTGGTTAAAACGAAATTACTTTCGCTTTTGCAAACTTTTGTAACATACCTAATTAAAGTGTCGTGACGGTCAAATGTTACACTTTATTCAGTCTAGCTCTCATTTGCCAAATGTGCAGAGCATAGCGTGCGATACTAGTTTATTGTTAATTAAAACGGTAATACCAGTTACATTATTAACATAGAGATTGAAACAGGTATAGTAAACGAAAATATTTCAAATACTAACATATAATAGAGGACAACCTAGCATATTTACTTCTCGCAAAACATCAGACATACACGCATAATTCTGCTCCATTCATCAGCAAACAGACCACATTCAGGATCTGTGTTCAGGAGAGCGTTAAGCATCCTTAAAGTACGACACACAGGGGACTCAGCTCTGGCGACAGTTAAGCAACTTCATTCCAAAAACGATACCCCTGCAGTAGCTAATACTGATAAGCCGTTAAATTATTTCCTTTTACTTCACGTCAATTAGCAAACACAACTAATATATTTTAATCTGCAAAAATGCGCAGCAGCTCATAATACTTAGACAAAATAGTGTAAACACACATCATAGTGATGTCAAATACAAATGAAACATAACTTTGAACATCGCCATTCTGAATTTAGACGGTTTTCGTATTGTTACCGTATTGGGTAATTCTGAAACAGTAGGTTGAAAAAGGAAGCCTATCCTAGGCTAAGAAATAACAGTGCAAAGTGAAGTGCTACTAACATAGTCTTAAGCCTTATTTATTATCACAAGTTTTGAATAAAATAAAAATATGTATGTTTAGGTATATTTGTCTTGCACACAGATAAACCCTGAGAGGTTTTCATTGTGTGGATAAAACCAAACTTTAAAATAGGGTAAGTATTTTGGTAATAAATAATAATTGGTACCTTATTCCGTTTAAAATTGTCTAAGGGGCCTCTGCGAATTGGCGTCGTACGTTTTCCAAATATATCAAAGACATTTTTTATAACAAATGGGCCTGTGTCGCCTGAAATAAATTTTATCATTATTATATCAATTTACTCGTACTATAACAACACACCCACTGTAGTAAGAGTAGATAATTTTCTCTATTTACATTTCAAAGTCACAAACATCCTGTGTAGTCCTCCCTGGCTCTTGTACTAGGAGTTCCTGTATCACAAGAGTCAAGAGATATCAGCTGATTTTGGTAAATGAACAATAACATAACTATTTATCAAAAGTTATCCAAATACATACATTACTCGTAGATTTCATATGATATTTTAGGGCTACACAAAAGTATATATACATAATCTGACAGCTAGTTAACAGATTCACTTTTTATTAAAAAGTTGTCAATAAGGAGGTACTTATTTTTTATAGTTATCTTAACCATATAGAATTTCTGTTTATGAACTAATTCAAGTTAAAACAAAAAATCCTTTACAACACAATTTATTTCACAGCAGTCACAAAGAAAATAATATGCGAGAGGATATATAAGACAACAATTCATAACAGAATTACCCACATACTCTCCGCGCAAGGTCACTTCAGATCTTGGGCTTAGAGCGCGCGCATCACAATTAGCACAAGATAACGTGATAACAGCGAGATAACGTCAGGACATCAGCGTTACGAAACTATGGAGAGTTCCCTCAGAAAAAATACGTGAAAGTGGTGTTTGAGTTGCTCGATTCTGAATTTGAATTTTTCAAATGATTTGGATTCTTTTTTGAGTTGTGAGTTTGATTCTTTTATTGTCTGAGTGCGTGAGTCGATTCTAAAATGAAGGGTCATTGTTTTGTTTTGTTGTGTTTGTGTTTGGAGTTTTGTAGGTAAAAATAAGGAAAAAGTGAGTCTACATTTTCATTTGCCAAATTTTTTATTTAATAATCTTCCATACCACTAAATGATTGAAAAATAAGTAACTTTGAGATATAAACAAAATGGAAATCGAAACTAAAGAAGTAGAATACGAACAAATAAACCAACTATACGATGAATGTCTCAACTATTTAAAAGACAGCCAAAACTACATCGAAGACAATTCAAATTCTATTGAAGATCCTGACTATGATACTATTAAAGACAAAGTTGAAGACCAAATTGAGAAAAACATGGAAGCAAAGACAGTTTACAAACTTGAAAATGAAAAGTCCACCGAAAGTCTAGATTCAATCAAATCAGAACCACGTTCAGATAGATTAAGAAAGCTATCAAAGCAACTGCCAAAGATAATAATCACTCAAAGTACAACAAGTTTAGACTTTAAGAAAGAAGATATGAAAATGGTGCCTTTGCGTAGTCAAAAGTCAAAAAGCGATCGCGTATTACCGAGGATCGATCGACATCTACCTAGAAGTGATCTTAGTATGCCACTAATCAATCATCATCATCATTACAATATGTCGAAAGTTGATCGAAACTTGTCGAAGAATGACAGAAATATGGTGCAAGTTGATCGAGTTTTGTCGAAAAACGAAATTAGTATGTCGACCATGGATCGTAGAACACCGAAAGTGATGAAGCCTTTCAATCATGTACCTCCAGAGAAGAAGAAAGTTTTGCCTAATAAGTAAGTTTGTATATGTTCTGTATTTTATTAGTGCGCTGAAACTTTTCTGGTCCTTAGTTTTTAGTATGTTACTTGAAGAGGGTAGGCAGTCGCCCAAAAACAATTGTAATCAGAAAAATCTGTTAAACGAGGTAGTGACAATTTCCCTATGGACCGTCAGTGGTTGCAGTGGTCGTAGGAGAATCATTTGACGATATTCGTCTAAGAGGGAGACAGTATTTTTCCTTTCTACTTATGTTCAAAAAGATAAATTGATCTTGAAATCTAAGGAGAGCTTACGTTATTAAATAAGTATTATGTTATACATACAAATGTAATATTGTTATCTTAGTTTATGTACCTACCTAGTGACAGTCAACTCAAACAGAAACGTTTGATTTGCATTAATTATACTACTCACGAATGACGCACTTTCGGAATCATAGTAGAATGACAAGGAAAAGCAAATGAAAATATTGGTATTTCAATACTTATAACACACATAACATCACGCCTGTATCCCCCGAAGGGTTAGGCAGAGATTTACCAGCCACAAATACAGACTCCGGGCTGCTACTGAGAAATTCCATTAGAAAACCGTTTGCCCGATTTGGCAGTACCGCTTGCGACCTCTAGGTCAACGAGGCAGTGATTGTTGAATTAACAAGTAAAAGAATTTGTATTTCGTAGCGATTAATTTTAATGTAGTTGTTTCCACCATAATTTCAATAAATTACATTAGGATTTAGTTAAAATCTTATTCTAATTAAATAAATCTTACTTCTAATTGATAAGTTGGTAACATTTTCTGATCTCTTCTTTTCGTGACTAACCTGGTGTCAGAGTTTTAAAGCCACCCATGGGCCTCTGACTTGGCTTCATATGTCGTCGAGAAATATCTCTCAGGCATGCCGGTTTCCTCACGATGTTTTCCTTCACCGTTTTTAAGCCAGTGATAATTATACGATACACACGTGAATTCGAAAAGTCTGAGGTGCGTGCATTGGGTTCGAACTCGAGACCTATGACTTGGCAGTCCGACGGTCACACCACTAGGTATCACTGCTACATTTTCTGGTTGGATTCAGATATAGCCCGCATTTTTGACCGCAGCAAGGTTTCGTCAATGGCGGTTTAGAACGCGCGGCTTTGTTTACATAGTTTATCTTCTTATTGGGCATACGAGGATTATATCAGATTTGTGTTAAGGTCGATGTCACTAGATAATCTACATTAAGAACGTATCTATGCTACATAGTAAATCCAACATAATGGTCATAATAATTAGAAACACCTTAGAGAATGATGAACTGTGAGTCAATATAAGAAAAAATGGTTCAATAGATGAGGAAATAGTTCCAACCCATTTTGTAGTGTGGTTTGTATCTCCAAATGCAGCCCAATATTGAAAATTTGAAATTGAACTAAGCTAATCAGATTTCGTTTAATCACTCTCCCAGGTATTTGATAGAGTGCGTCCTATATCAAAACTGGCCTTTAGACATAATACTACAGGTAACTCAGTCTGGAATCATTTGGACAAAGAACAAACTCGAACTGACTCAGTTCATATTGAATATGTCACTACAAGAATATTGCTTTATAACATTCATGTAATGTATAATGTAGCGACCTGATCATCTTATTATAACATCCTATTGTATTGAAACCTACATTTACGAATAAATTTGATTTGATTTTCCATTTGTTTCCAAGTGGTTTCAGACACCCGCACCGCACTCGCCCAGGGTACGGCAACCACCCAAAGCGTCTGGTCTCCAAAACTGGCATGGAGAATGTGGCGCTGATCTCCAACGTGCCCTTCGAAAGGATACGGCTGTTGAACGATACCTTTCATACTTTGGTAAGCGATTAAATGAATTACAACCTTTATAAATTATAAATAGCTAAAAACCGCGGCTAGCGTAAGAGAAGATGTATGTGATAGGATAGGTAGATTAGACAGGTTACACAATATATTAGAATATTGTTTATTTTGCTACAGCTAGTTAATAAACAAAGTTGGTTAAAATTAAAAAGTATGTTTTCAAGATACCTCTAGGGTATAAAATAATAAGAAAATAAATAAAACATATTTTCTAAACTCAAATCATACCATAGATAACACAGGGGTTTTGCGAGCAACATCATACTTAGTGTTTTACAGAAATTCAAATAGGTAGGTACCATAACTGAGTCCTACAAGACTACCAATGGCATTTTAAAACTAGCAACGTCCACTATGTTCTATGTTAGAGGGTTTGGTTTCTGCACTTAGTCCCTCAGGTGGACCGTTGTGTGTGGGCCATGGCGGCCAACGGCGGTTATTCCAACAGGCCCAATCTCCTTCCAGAAGTTGATTATGTCTCCAAAAACCAAAGCCAAAGATACCGTTTTAGGCCCCCTAGGGGCCTTAATCGGCCGCTTTGGCAGAACCATAATATGATTATATTATAAATCAAACTAAAAGTCACAAACTGACAATTCATAATATTATCTGCGTTCAATTCATTGCGGGTCACTAGCGATGCGAATTAGGAAGGTATTAGAAATGGGCGGGGTGGCGGGGGTCGGGATCTTACCGAAACACTAAATGCGTAAAGTACGCGTCGTCATTTTGACGAATGGTTAGTGACACAGGGTTAATGTGGCCTTTTTAGGCCCACAGGTCTGTTAACACCCACTAAAATTTAAACTAATAATTAAAATATAGCTGGAATTCCCAACTAGTGTGCGATACTAATTATAGAATTTAACCCCTTTTCGACCCTCCTCACTACCTACTTTGTATTCATCTGAGGGGAGTGCAGGTCATCAGTGTGTACTTAGGGCTAATTCAAATTGCCGGAAAAGTAGACAGTGCATTTATTATCGGACTAGCTGTGCCCCGCGGTGTTACCCGCGGTTTATCAGTTACACTAAAACGTGTATTATTTAACCGGTGAGTAAAATATTCACATTTTTAGAGGCAAAAATATAAATTTGAGTATCGGAAAGATCAGTATGGTTGGCAATTCACGAAAACTAAACTTATCGAGGACTGAACGGGAGAGCTGGCCAAGCTGACTTATTTAATTTGTCTCGGTCGTAGAGAGCCAGAAATCTTTTTATTACAGTACATCCCGGTAAACAACATTACGGGACTTATTATTTTCTACGTAAATAAAAATATTTCTGGCTCTCGACACACGCGAGCAACCCACGTAGAGATGCCCGTGGGAGAAGCGGGGGGTGCCCAGGTGGATGCCAGCTACTTTTAGAGTTTGCCCCTGACTTTTATTTATAGTAATGGAGAAAGCCACCTTCAGAGGAAATTGCAAGCGCTTGAACTGGAATGGCAAGTTGGTGGGTATAATGGGGATTCTGGGTATCAATACCGTCTCTCCTTTGGCCTCTCCGGTGAGGATGGTGACCTGCACGATGTGCCGTCTGAGCTCTGTGACGCGTAACCTGGTGCCGTTACACAATCTGGGCGCGTCCAGGTTACGCATCAGTATGACAGGCACTCCAACCTTGACCTCCAACTTGTGGGAGGGCACCCCTGACAGGTCGAGGGAATTTAAGAACTCTACAGGGTATGTAGTTGCGTCTTCAGTTGTCATCACCGTGTCTATTGACATGTAGGTCCTCAACTCACCTGGAACATGCTCTTTTATTTTTATATTAATCTTTCCCACCGATTCGTTTTTGGGCGCCATGATAGCTCTTTCGCACAACCACTCCTCGTTAGCCAGGTTTTGTTGTAAGCTCGGAAATAGGTACCTCATTAATAAGGTTATCTTTCGAGCTTACAACATTGCTAAATCGGCTGTCAAAAGTTATTTGGCCGTTAGCGTCCGTCGGCACGCGACCTTCGCCGACCTCGAGGAGTGTCTGTGCGAAGAGTCCAAACTCCTGATCATTGAAGAGCTAAACCCTCATGTTGGTCTTCAGCTGTAACCGCTCCACCTTACTCTCGGCATGCAACTTGCTCTGATTCAGAGCTATGTAGCGCAGACGCTCACTTTCTATCTTTAAGTACATATCCACCAAGAATTGAGAAAGTAGTGTCCTACGGCGCAGCAACAAATTAAAATTATTTTCACGGACTATGGAAAGCGTAAAAGTCCATGCAGGTGACTTTTTTATTTCGGTTGGTTTGAGGGATATTAAAGTAGTATCCCTCTTGTCCCTTTCAGTAAATTATTGGATACTGTAGAGCATCATAATATCGGTGCGTGTGTGCAACCCTGGCGAGGGAGTCATTGTACTTCCGCAAGACGATGTCTCTCGGGGCCGTGGGGTCGGCGCCCGCGACCACAGCCGCCACCTCGGCGGCCGCCGGAGCGTTGTAGCGGCGCGGGTGCTGCCCGCTCGGCACGCGCTCTGCGTGTATGACTACCTTGCAACTATCATCGGGCATATTCTCTAGGGCGGACTTAAATTCATGGACCAAGATGTTGTGGTTGTGCAGGACTTGTTGAATTTTAAGTACAGTTTCTCGCTCCACGCCTTGAATGATTTGACACCGTCTGTCAGTTTCCACCTCGTCGTCTCCCTTAACATACACCTGTAAAAATTGAGGCTGTTCGTTAAGTGGCGGCAACAGCGACCCTATTTTGTGATGTACTTGGCCTTGCACCGTAAATGTAGGGAACAATACAGGCATGGCAAGAATTTGGTTCGCCCCGAAAGACGTCATGTGAAAACTTGAATTGCATTTTTTTACACGGTTAAGGAATCGTCGAGATTCATCAGTTTCACCTGTAAATAATGTTTTTAAGGGATCCACAGGCTCTTCTAAAATAGAGCAACACATTCCTGCTCTTTCCTCCTTCCATTTTAATACCCCACAATGGCGACACACATTTTCCATGCGGCTAATTTTAATGAGCCTGTGGTTACTGTAATCTAATGTCGCACCATATTCAAACGCACATTTTTCAAATACCCCCAAGAGTTTCTAGTAAATATTTGCCACCGATTAGCTTGACGCTGTGCAACTGCGAGTCGGCGAGCATTTGCCTCATATGTTGTCTCAGAAGCACGCTGATTAGCTATTAGCTGAGCATGCTCTCACCGTCGAGAAGCAGCTTCTTCAGGTGTTTCAGTGGCACGCTGAGAGGCCATGCGATCTGCCTTTTTTTTGACGCCGAGAAGCTGCTTCTTCAGGTGTCTCTGAATAACGGTGAGAGGCTACGCGGATAGCATTTTCCTGACGTCGAGCATCAGCTTGCGCAGAAGTTTCTCCAGCTCTGACTTCTGCCTGACGTGCTGCTTGCTCACGTCTACGCTGTTCAGCATGAACAATAGATTCTTGCTGTCTAGCAATTTTCTTAACTTGAACTTCTTGAGAGCTCTGTGAAAGATGGGATTTGCATTTGCGAGTCATAATTTCACAAAAAATATTAACAATATCCTAGAAATTATGCATGGGCGTTATTTAACGACACTAGTTACAATAACTGGCTACGGGGCATGTAGCCGAATAACTAGTTTCGAGTCATACTTATACACGTGATTCTTGTAACTAGTTAAATCACAATGCAGTGATCGAATGAAATGAGTGAAACGAAACAAAAGTACGTTGCGACGCATGTTGTTTCTTTCGCGCGTAATTAGTTTAGTAGGTATTACGTTAATAATGTAACTGCATAATTATGTGGCTACAAAAAATTATTAGTTCCAAAAACTTAAAGCTTGTGATATGTAACGTATTACGTAGGTAATCATTTATATTTTCGTTTCGCAAATAACTGTAACACTTCGATAGAATCACCGAATAGAATTTGAAAAATAACTAGTTACTAAAATTACTAGTTTTCAAAACCGGTGACGTCCTCAAAGTCACTAGTTACGTTACGTTTCGCAAAAATCACATTACGACCCACCCCTACTAGAAATATTTATAAATATACTTGATCTTTCAAAATAGCTATAAATGTTCTTACAACTAAAATATTATCTATTCTAAACAATAAACCCTACAAAAAACAAAAGTAACAACTTATCCTAACAAATAAAAAACCAAACAAAGAACGACCTATATATATATATTATTACTCTAATAATTTTTAAAATCAACGAATATATTAAATACAGAACCTTTTTCTTTTTTAAGTCGGTTATTTTTTTATTTTTTTTGTAGGGCATCTCACAGCTGGTTTTGAAAAACCTTCGCTGTTTAACCGGTCAATAAAAGTCGGTAATTTTTTTTTTTTTTCGGTATGACGTCTCACAGCTGGTTTTGAGAAACCGTCGCTGTTTAACCGGTCAATCCTGTGGCTGCCTCAAGCTACTACACTCAAAGCCTCCAGCCAGGGCACATATATAAAACTAAGCTAAAAAGCTTAGGATGAACGCGCGCTAAGGGCACCCCCTGCGGGGTTCGAGCCTCGGCTTAGGGCGTTATCCGGGGGGAGGACATCAAAAGATGGGACGGGCTGGATCAAAGGGTTTTGATCATTATTATTACTATACGGGGAATTTAAAGTTACGTGCACAGCTGCAACAACTGCTGGCACCTCGTTTTCGAGCAAGGGTCGGGGGGAGTACGAGTATCATTTACTCGGGGGCGCGGCGGTCGGGAACGCAAAGGACCTCGGCGGCGAGGTCGGAATGACGGGAGGCGTCTGTGTTTGTACACTGTGCTTGTTTCCCTATTGCTCTCCTGGAGGAGGGTTATGGGGTCATCGGGGTCTACTAGGATATGCCTTGGGCGGCGAACTTGACTTATTCTACTAGGGACATAACTGGCGGCCTCGACAACCAGAGGGTTGCGATGTTTGGCCGCGGACTCAAAGAAACGCTTTGAAAGGCGTTTTAGAAATTGGTGGATTGTGGGAATCTTTAGGTCGAGGTGGAGAGCCTCGTTCCTGACGAACCATGGGGAACCTGTCGCCCTACGAAGGAATCTATTCTGGACTGTTTGCATCCTCCATGGATATGACGGGGTTTTGCATGAGCAAAGACGGCACCCGCATAAGTCATGATCGGTCGAATGCACGCCGTGTAAACGCTCAATTTGCACCTAAGTGACAATTTGCTACGTGCATTCACCAGGAAAAAGAGTCTACCGAGAGCGAAAGCGGCTCGCGAACGAACCATCTTTATGTGCTCTGCGAAGGTCAAATGATAATCGAGAACGACACCGAGATATTTGGCTCGCTTCTCCCAAGGGATCGGCTTGCCGAACATGGTGATCGGTCGGGGGAGGGGGTATTTGAGCCTTTTACGCAGTTTCGTGAAGAGAACCGCTTGGCTTTTGTCTGGGTTCACTTCTATCCGCCACTTTGTAAACCATGCGGCCAGTCTGTCGACTGCGCGTTGGAGAGTGAGGCGAATAGAGTCGGGGGATCTAGATTTGCAGTAGATGGCAGTGTCGTCTGCGAACAGACCCAACTGCGAACTACGGCAACCTTTAGGGATGTCGCTAGTGTATAGCGTGAATATGAGGGGGGACACCACAGAGCCCTGAGGGACACCTGCGCGGATGGGACGGGGAGTGGATAACGCTCCTTCGATGCGATAGCGGAAGACGCGGTTCGATAAAAAGTCTCGTAAGATGAGCACGAGACGATCTGGCACACCGAGTTGGTACAGCTTGTATATTAAGCCGTTGTGCCAGACTTTATCGAACGCTTTCGCTACGTCGAAGAATACTGCACCGGTCATATAACCGTGCTGGAAGCCAGCACTTATGAATTCTACGATACGGTGGGCCTGATGCACGCTAGAGTGCTCAGTTCGAAAGCCGAACTGTTCGTTGGGGATGAGGCCCTTGGTCTCGGCGAAGTCTCTGAGACGCTTATAAATAAGCCTCTCATAGATTTTTCCGAGAACCTTGAGCAAACTAATGGGACGGTAACTGGTGGGCTCGGTTTGGGGCTTGCCGGGCTTAGGGATACCAATGACGGTGGCTTCTTTCCACGACTGGGGAAATATATTGTTGCTTAAGGCACCATTGAAGATGGTGGTCAAAAGCATTATTAGGTGGGCGGGGAATAGTTGGATCACCCTATTGGTGATACCATCTGAACTGGGGGCTTTACGGGCTTTAAGACCTTTGATGATGTCGTGCACCTCGTCCGGGAGGACGGGGGGCAGCGGACAGTCAGGGTCATCGACGGGAGGGAGGGAGGCTCTACGTTCGACTTCCGCGTCAACCTTTGACAGGTGAGCTTGGTCTACTGGTAGGGAACTGGGAGTGCATTGGGTTTTATCGGGACGGGTCAGAGGGGGCATGCCGGAGGATTGGGGAGCCCTGAGTTTCCTCTGGAGCTCCCAGAAGGCCTGATGGTTTGGCTCTAGTTCGCCGAGTAACTTTCCCCAGCTCGCGTCCCGCAGCTCCGCTACACGTTTCTTTACAGATCTCTGTAAATAGCGCATATGGGCTTTGTTGGCGTTACAGGGAAAGCTATCGTACGCACGTATGGCCGCGTTCTTCTCAGTCAGTAATGCACGCACATCGTCCGGCAAGCGCCAGCGACGGTCGTCCATCGCTGACACTTCCCTTGAACAATCGTTCAGGACGGTTTGTATATGATCAGTGAGTGAGTCGATCGCGGCCGTGGTGTCGGCGACAGAGTCAAAGAGATCGGGGATAGAGTCTAACTGAGGGGACGTGTTGGATTTCAGCTGTGTGCTTACTTTCTTCCAGTCCGTGATCCTCTTAATGATAGGGGGGGCGTTCGGGTCGGGGAGACCTATGCGGGGGTATAGTCTCATGACTACCGGGCGGTGATCAGAGTCGAGCTCTTGTACCGTTTCTATTGATTCTAACTTTAGGTTGACGTTCTTAAGGAGCGCCACGTCTAAGATATCGGGGGTATGATTAGGATTTATGAGAGAGAAATGAGTGGGAGTCATCGGAGCGATGACGTCAAAAGTCAGGGAGTTTGAGAGGTCGAACAGGTGTTGACCTCTGGGGTTGGTTACAGAACTATTCCAAGAGGGATGTTTGGCATTTAGATCGCCCGCTATGATGAGCGAGTTACTCATAGTGAGTAGGATCGAGAGATCGTTTGAGAGGGATTGATAGTGCCCCGGGGCGTTATCGGGGGGATTATAGACCGATACGAAAGTGATCGGCTCGTGGCCTGACATACCTAGGCGACAGGCGGAAACTTCTAATACCGAGAGGGGAGGAGGGTCTAATGGGATGCAGTGAAGCTGCTTTTTATAATAGATAAGGGTGCCACCCTTGTGACAACGCGACCTGTCATTGCGAACAATCCGGTAGTTGGCAAGTGACGAGTCTCGATTGCAGGGCTTTAGGAACGTCTCTTGAATTAAGATAACGTCTATATCGTGATCGCGGAGGAAGAGCCCATCTCTGCCCTTTGGGTTTTTAAGCCATTGGCGTTAAAGAAGCCTATTGTTAGGGATCGGGGTTTGAACCTAGCTATCGCCGTATTATCCATTGAAGGTTTTAGGTGTGATAGCTAGGCTATCTAGGACTTGCGTGATATCCGGATACGCATTGTAAATAGACTGTATCTGAGGGATATTGCCTTGAGCGGAGATGATTAAATTGGCCATTGCCTTTGCGCGCGGGGAGACAAATGCCATATAGGTCGAGGTAATGATGTTGAATGAATCAAGACCTTGGCGCTGCGCGGTCGCGGGACCGGCAGTCGGGGGACGCGGGGCTTGAGGAGCGGGAGCGGGCGCGGGTTTAGCGAGGGGCGCGGCGGGCGCGGGGGGCGCAGAGGGCGCGGGGGGCGCAGAGGGCGCGGGGGGCGCAGAGGGCGCGGGGGGCGCGGAGGGCGCGGGTGGCACGGTGCCACGGAAGCGGGGGTCCCTAAGGTGGGGGGAGCGGGGGTGGGGCGGGGGAGGGAAGTGACCGTGAGAGGGCACCAAGGCAGGGAAAGATTGCTGGTGGTGGAGATAGTTCCACGGACTAGGCCTCTGAGGGCTTAGTCGTTGGGGCATAAGGGCGGAGGGGATCCTATAAGAGTATGAGGAGGGAGTTTCCCTTTGCTGGCGAGCGCCGGAGCGCTTCCCCAGCTTGAGAGAAGAAGCCTTAGGGGCTTTTGAGCAACCCCGGTAGTTAGCCGGGTGGCCCTCTTTGCCGCATAAAACGCAGCTGGGAGGTACGGTACAGAGGGTACGGTCTTTGGGGCGGGAGCAGTCGGAAGTGCTATGCTCGCCCAGGCACTTTACGCACCTGGGTGTTGCATGGCAATTCCGCTGTGAGTGGCCGTATAACTGGCAGCGGTGGCATTGTCCGACAATGCCACTCTTTTGAGGTTTTTCGATTTCGAACCCTGTGAGACGACACAGAGAACGAATTTGAAAGATCGGGTGGTGGCCCTCAACGGGCGGGCATATGACTAGGATCATATCGTAGAGGTCACCGCCTCTGGAGCGGTGCATACGATGGACCTCATCTACTGGGACGTTTTGCGACTGAAGGTCGGCAAGAATATCGGACGGGAGGATTTCCCTGGGAATGCGTTTAATGACTACGCGAACTTGTTTCTCTTCCGGGAGGGAGTAGGTGTGGTATGACACACCTCTCGCTCTCAGGAGACGGGTTAGTTCCCTATAATCGCGCGATATAGGGACTAGGATTTTTATACCCTGTTGGGTATTGCGGGCCGAGGTGAAATCGATCTTGTGATCGACGCACCATTTCGAGATGTCCGTCCACTTCCCTTTGTCCTGAATGAACAAGGGGGGTGGAGGGGCGATCTTTCTCGCGGGGGGCGCGGGGGCATCCTTCGCGGAGGATGAAGCGGTCGGGGGGGCTACGGGAGCGGGGGGCGCGGGTTATCCTTCGCGGAGGATGACGACGACGCGGTCGGGGGGGCGGTAGAGGTAGAGGGGACGGGGGCAGGGGCAGGGGGGGCTACTGTGGACGAAGAGGAGTCCTCAACCGCGGCGACCTTACTGGCCTGCGCCGAGCTCTGCTTCCTGTTCTTCCTCTTTCTCCCCTTTCCTTGGACGGCTACGAAGCCGTCGTCGGAGGGGGAAGAGGTAGAGGAGGCGGCAGCGGACCTTTACAAAAAGTCGGTTAAAAATAACAATGGGTCTTATACTATTAGTAGTAACGAAACCATAGCGCGAATTTAAACAGAAGAACGCCATCTAGGGAGCTATCTAGAACTAAAATTTCAACAAAGTGCAAAGTGATAAGAAATGCTCGTCCCACGGGAACACTACATTCTTTCGGGATAAAAATAGCCTATGTGTAAATCCAGAGTATCAGCTACGTCCGTACCAAATGTTATCAAAATTGGTCCAGCCGTTTGAACGTGATGAAGAGACAAACACACACACACACACATTTACAAACTTTCCCCTTTATAATATTAGTGTAATAATATAATTAGTACCTTCATGTATAATGTGGCTAATTTGTACCTTTGTGCAGCATGGTCCTAGGGTATTACTATGGTTACACAATACAATGTAGCGCGTGAGTGGCAGGCTAATTACATAGGTATGGATATAATTTTGTTTGAAGTATTAATGACTCATGTGTATTAAACATACATTCTTTACATTTCTCCTTGTTTTGGGTGCTACTATCTATTTAATTTCCATCACAAATCAAACAAATATCTTCATATTTTTCAATACGTAGGTACTTACTTCTTTGTCTCATTTACATATCTGGATTATGAACTATCAAAATAGCTGCAAATGCATAGATATTTATATATTCTAAATAATTCATGTATAGGAAACAGTTCAGTCAACTATAAAGTAAGATAAACAGGTAATAACGATCATCTTTCCGCTACATTTCCATCATCATCATAGCAGCCTGGATCCAACCCAAGAAAAGCGAAGTCAAAGATTTGGCTACTCAGCACACGCTCAAGTTTTATTTAAAGTTGATATAAGTTAGCTGCCGATATAGTACAGTCAGCATCAAAAGTCGATTAACACTTCAGTTTTTTCAATATTATTTATTGAGCAAAATATTCATAAAAATTCTGAACAAATATAAAATTTTAAGAGCATTAACTCATAGCTATTGTATGAAATGTTGAAAAACAAAGTATCAAACCAGGTATCTATTTAGTTGATAAACGTCAAAGTAACAGTGTTAACCGACTTTTGATGCTGACCGTACATCTTTTTTACCACATTACCTGGTATGATTCCGAACAACGCAGTGCTACCGCAGCAGTGCATATAACTAATTTGAGATTTCATTCCGAGCACGGCAGCAATGCGACGCAGAAATGTCGCGAAAATGACCAGGAGTGACGCGGCAGCACTGCCGCGTGCAGCGTTGTTCGGAATCATACCTTTAAGAAGCATGCCTTCACCACAAAACATTCGTCAAAGACCACTACCCCCACTTCTCTCTCTCCTCTTTCCAGATCAACTTACGCTGGCGCTGGATCGTCATCGGCACTATCGTGGTCCACTTCGCCATCTGGTTGGTCTTCGCTGTGTTCTGGTACATCACTGCTCTGGCTCACTATGACTTCGAGCCGGATCCGCCTAAGAGAACCTGTGTTACTGGTGGAAAGGACTTTGTGACGATATTCTTGGCTTCTGTTGAGGCTCAGGTTAGTATAACTAGGACTGATTTCTTTCGAACTTTATTAGTCTTGAGATAAAGATGTTACTTGTAGATCTGCTTTTCAGAAGCTGGAATTAGTAAGCATATCATAGATACTTAGGCCGGTTGATCACCAACACCGTTAACATGACATCAACGAGAAACGAGATTTTTCAAACTGAACGTGACGTCACAGCGCTGGTGTTCCACTGCACGCATGTATATATTGCTACTTCGGCGCCATGCCAGGATCTTTTTATCGTTGACGTCCCTGTGGACAAACAGCCTTAACATGAATATGAGTGGAACACATCACGCCTATGAACGTGGAGGCTTTCTGGGATAATTAATTGACATTTATAAAAGCGAGCAGAGGTCAATGCCAGGCTACTGGCGTTGACCGGACGGTAGTCACAATCTGCACTTATAGTCCTTAGGCACATATTATTATTCTTATCAATATTTCACTACATTATTATCATCAATTAACAACGAGTTGTAAATATTGCAAATTGGCAAATCTTTTCATCACGACACGAAAAACTACCGTATTAAGGAAGGTAGGTAAAAATACGAAGGAAAATGTTAAAGAGATGTAATATAAAATTAAATATATTTCTGTGTAAGTAAGTATTTAGATCATTTTAAGTTTCTGTTTAAACAAGAGCAGCACAGGAAAATGTAATGAGTCAAGACGTGAAGCAACACAACAATATAATATTAGGGACAACAACAATTGCCCTCGATCTTAAACGACAGACAGACAGACACACGATCAGAGTGGAGATTGCCAGTTATTGCATTAACTGGATTTACTTCGGTCGCCCACTGCGCACACTTAGTGCAAATTACATTATAAGGGCCGAGATATGGACAAGTTAAAAGTTGCAAGAAGAAAGCAAAAATTAAAAACATTTTCGTGGTTTTGCACAGACCTGTAGTGAAGTTTAGAAATCAAAGGTTTTGCCTGACATTGATATCACAGGCTAGAGAAAGACAGCAATAGGTATGCTTGAATATGCGAGGGTATAATAAGGAGGCAAACTTAAAGGACGAAGGAACTAATTATGATGAAGTCAACACTTTTTCTTCGGTTTTATTTTAAGGGTTGCGATTACGTTACTTCCTTAGTTCGATATTATTTCCTCCTAATTCACACAACGACACCTTTCTTTTGATCTAAGGTGTCCATAAATGTTACTTAAGACCGGCCATATACATACAGAATTCCGTTTCAAAATATCGTTTCGGAATTTTGAAGGTAGCAAATTCATACAAAAGGACGACCACATACAGATGGAATTCCGTTTCGAAATTTCGAATCGGAGAAAATTTCAAACGGAGAACTACTGTGCGTGTGTGATAGATCCTTGATTTTGTATGAATTTGGCGATTCGGAATTCCGTATGTATGTGGCCGGCCTAGCTCGTGCTTTAGCTGGTTCTGTCTCTATCTTGCACTAGTAGTTTGTCAGTTGTGCGACAGTGATAGGAATAACAGTTAGCCAAAGTACGTGCTCAGAAACCTTTATGTAGATATCGTTCTAAGACGCCATAGGATAGCCTAGATTCAAACCCAGTTAACCTCCTGACATTGACCTTAAACGACTTCTAACTCTTAAACACTTATGAAAAGAGTTCAAGATTGTCCTATTCTTAGCAGAATACCGCTCAACACACGGCATGCAATGCAAGTAAGTCCCTTTGTAGTGTAAATGGTGTAATTTGTGCAGATTAGTTCACAAAACGACCCAGTCCGCGGTCGAAGCGTGCCGTAGTCCATACAATGACATTGTGCACTGACTTTGTACTTGAAATGGAAAAGAACTGCGATTTGAAATGACAGGACATGTGTTGGTTTATTTAGGACCGAAGAACGAAGGTATACCATGACCAAAGAAATGTAAATCTTTGCTACGACTCATACTAACAAAGTAATCATCTGTATATTCGACCTATAAGTGTTTTGCCAAAAAATTTAAACATCACTAAGATTGAAACTAAGTATTTGTCACAAAGACAAAATAGACTTTATCGATTTAAGACATGCAAGTGACGTTCAACCTGAGGGTGATAAGACAATTACGAGGTCGACTATAGGTACAAAGGATCAGCATAAACTGGAAATGTATAGCTTGATGTGTAGCCGTGTGTACTGTGATGCTGAATTTATCAGTTATCACCTGATTTTATCTAACTTAATACTGCAAGAGTTCTGAATACAATCGACCAGTATTATGTTATTGTATATACTTGACTGAGAATTATATATATTTTTAAGTCGCTCTTCTTTCGTAGATTGTACCAGGTCAACGTGGGCGCTCACTAGTTTAACCACACAGCAATCACGCACAAATAGATTCGTCATTAACTCCGAAACAACATGAAATAAGGAAGCCAAACAATTGTCTCAAGGTGTCTGCTGTTAGCTAGGAATAGACCATGATTACTCTTGGTCCTAGGACACGGACTCCCAAAGTGTTGATGTGGGTGTAAGGTGAATATGAAACAAATTTCTGATGGGATCTTACGCCAATGACAATGACACTGACAACTTCATTTCAAATTGGTTATTTGTGTTCAGCTATAAAACCAATGAATTCTTGCCCAAGCGTTTGCTGAATTCTGAAAAGCCATTATTTTTCTTAGAGTAACATAGGGTATGTCCATAATTATTCATTTTTGAGCATGCTTATAGAAATGTTTTTGTTATTATCCTCTTGATGAAAGACACTTTGGTAAGCGTGATTCATTACCTACATGTCATTTATTTTGGAAAACATAACATGAAATTGATTAATCACCAACTAATATAGTGTAAAGGCAATAAAATTATTGTCAAAAGTGGCATTTCCGAACAAATTCCAACACTTTACGTCCGTCGTTAAGTTCTTCAAATAATTGGCCATGCCACAGGCAAGATTCAATTAGTCCAATCTTTTACCGCCAATGACTAAATTGTGGCAATCAAGGACTATTGAGTGTCCCATCCTCTTTACGGGAATTAGCTGCAGAGAACGTTGATCGTAAAATTGGGGATGGCTTTGTGTGTAAGCGGAAGGTAGATTGGTTCGGACTTTCGGAGCGGTTCTTTTATTTTACGTGTCGTTACTGATAATTATTAAGACTACCAGTCTTAATAATTATCACTTTAACTTTGTTGCAGTAACATCTTCACTCATATCATCATCTGCCTAGACTTTTCCCAACTACGTTGGGGTCGGCTTCCAGTCTAAACAGATGCAGTTGAATAACAGTTTTTACATGGAGCGACTGCCTATCAGACCCACAATCCAGTTACAGTACCTCTTGGCACGACTGGTTCTCAGACTTTCGGGCTTCTGACTACCCGTGACAATTGTCAAAGATCTACAAATGTCAGCCTGGACCAACTGCTTAACGTCCTTCCAAAGCATGGAGGGGTCTCGGTATGTAATGGACGGTCACCCATCCATGGACCGACCTCGGCAAGGGTAGCTTAGCCATGAAGATCGGCCTGTGCGGCTTTTATTGTTTAACCTTTAGAAAGTGTATCATTGGTATTTTTATTTTATTTTTTAACTCCTCTGTGGGTGTAATAAACACCTCTGCTCAACTCTTCAGGAGTACAGCCGTGATGTTAGATTACGTTATGTTATAAGGTGAAAATAAGTAGTTATCTGTAATGATTTTGTTTTATCGTTTTCAGACTACGATTGGATTTGGGGATCGAGCGATAGATGAAGAATGCCCGGAGTCGATATTCCTGTTCATCATGCAGGTAAAGTTGGTTGTTCTTATCAGACAAGAGGAAACTCTTAACTCTTAACATAGGTACTGGGAATTGTAATAGGTAGATAATACGTCACTAGAAAGGCAAAATTACTTAACCGCCATACTATTTATATGGCGGTTAAGTAATTTTGCCTTTCCAGTGATGATTATTATCTAAGCCGCTTTCACTGGGTGGTCACTTGGTCATGGGGTGCTAAGGTGCTATGATCCAATAAAAGTATTTTATCGGTCAAAGTATAATATTGCATAAAAGTATATATAACATAACATCAATAATAGTAATGATTTATGTAAGCAGTATGGGCAATAAGTAATAATCTTCAGTTTTGAACGACTGTAATACAGAACATACATTTATAAATATTTATATACATCAATGAAGGTCGCTCATTGTTAACTGGAATAATAGAAATCGTGTAATTATGTCACTGTGTAACAGATGGTAAATAATTACAAGTTTTATTTAATTTTACTGCGTGCAGCGCCATCTAGTTTATCTTGCTAGAATTGTTTGAGAATTTAAGACCTAGTTTTATCACTAGATGGCGGTAGTGGTCCCAAATAGTTAATATAAGAAGTGAAAAAGAAACCTAGGCTATCTGCTGATTATATTGGTTGATCGTTGAAATACCGTATTAACTATAGAATTTGCTTACAGAAAGACACAGTATCCAAATCTAGGCTTCAAACTAGTAGATATATAGATGAACTTTTACTTTCTGGACTTTTGGCCTATGTCTTGCAACTCCATTTCAGCTAATCCTGGGCACCGGTCTCTCAGGCGTGCTGACGTGTGTCGTTTACGCTAAGTTGACGAGACCAGAGAAACTCTCCCGTGATGGCGTTGGATTCAGTAAGAAGGCTGTGGTAAGTATAAACTATAGTATATCAATGACTGCGGTCGCTACTGTGCCCAAAACGGTAGGTGTGTAAGCAAAATCACCATTGTAGTTGTCAAGTATCCTAGTCCCTGCATTCATGATCTACTTACCTCTTCCTATATTGCGGCGGCTTCTAGTATAACCAGCTGCAATTGAATTATAACATTGAGAGATATGCCATCTGACCTCTTAGTAAATAAAAAATAGTGTCTTCATCAAATCGGTTACCACTTTTGGACATTTGACTAGTGATCACGAAACAAGGATAATTATATAATATGCTGCTAATGAATGTGTTACTGAATACTGTTCTTCGGCAAGCACTAAACTTATGTTAGAGATATCGATATCATATAGATCATCGCCATCGATTACTCAACACTACAACCCTTTTGTCATTCTTATTCCTACATCTTTCAGATCAGTATGCGTGACGGTCGCCTCTGCCTGATGCTGAGGGCGTGGGACCTCAACTACGACCACATCATCAGCTCCGAGTTCACAGCACACTTTGTTAATACTTACAGGTGACGTAATAATAACTCCACATATAGTTTAATTTCTCTTATATCTTATTTCTACATACATACATACATAAACTCACGCCTTCTTCCCATGGGGGTAGGCAGAAACTACAGAACGCCACCTGCTACGATCCTTACATACTTCTTTTGCCTCGTTTACGTTCATACATCTGGTCATACACGCACGCCGGTTGCGAGTACTACGCACCTGGCCTTTCTGAAGAACATCACCAATAAGGTCAGTGTATGTCCTCCTAGGGCGTCCCCGCCCGGCCTTTCCCTTCACATTAGCCTCGTAAATACATTTTGTTAGTCGCCTTTCATTCATCCTCTCAACATGCCCAAACCATCTCAGCATACCCTTTTCAATTTTTGTCACTACATCTTCTTTTAAATCACACCGCTGTCTTATCACATCATTTCTCAGCCTATCATTCATAGTCAGACCACACATGCTTCGCAAGGAACGCATTTCCACAGCATTTATTCTACTTTCATGTTGTTTTTGCCACACCCAACATTCACTTCCATACATAAGCGTATCTTATTTCTCTTTCTCTTATATCTTTAGATTCCAATTTCAATGTACATTAGGCATCTTGGATGCTACAGATTTTGGTTCGTGCTCCAGTCAAACTACTGCATTAATACCGTGATTAATTAATACAGTCAACCGCACGTCAGACAGAGGAGCTCGTGGCTAAGTATTAACAGCTGCACTGGTCGATCCATCAGGTTAAGCTACGCGTTGGATTGGTCCGTGGATGGGCGACCATCTTTAGATACCGAGACCCCTCCGTGCCTCGGAAAGCACGTTAAGCCGTTGGTCCCGACTGTCATTCGTGGATCTTTGACAGTCGTTACGAGTCGTCAGAAGCCCGAAAGACTGACAACCAGTCTTACCAAGGGGTATCGTATTACCCAGTTACTGGATCGTGGAGTTCTGATAGGCAGTCGCTCCATGTAAAATACTGGTATTCAGCTGCATCCGGTTAGACTGCAAGTCAACCCCAACATAGTTGGGACACGGCTGGGCAGATTAATCGACCGCACGCCAGTGGTAACAGTTTGACCTTCAGCCACCTAGCGGAGTATACGGAGTTCAAATAGAATACGAGGTCAGCTTATACTAGTTTTGTTACCACTGACATTGCGAAGACTTTACCAACATTGAAATCATTAAGCTTTCCATATTAATGGAGTCAAAACTATTTCTCGGTTTTCTTCTCTATGCATGATAAAACAAGTTCGGTTTACTACCTCCTAATATTGATAATTTGTCAGTACCTAATAATGCTTCCTGCATCTCTCGCCCAGTTACATTTAACAAACGCTATTCATTACCGTTCCAGAACCAAGGAAGGCGAAGTGATCCGCTACTACGCGCGCAGTTTAACTCTCCAACAGCGTCAGTTTCTCCTCTGGCCGGTCACATTGGTGCACGTCATCGATGCCACCAGCCCGCTGTTTGGATATACGCCAGATTTGATCGCTCATAACAGGTAAGCGTACCATTTACCATAATGGCATAAGCATAATCAGCCAATAACGTTCCTACTACTGGAACTGCTGCCTCCTCTCTGCGAGAGGGAGTGGGCCGTTATCCACCACGCGGGACCAGCGCGGGTTGGTGGATGTCACATGTCTTCGAATTTGTACCTAATACAATACTGTAATTGAGTATGTTGTGACTGAATAAGAATTTTTTTCCAGTTGTCTTAAATTTTAGCCAATCAGTTTTGTTTTTTTTTTTCTATGTGTATTTAGACAAGTTATTAGATGATGATACTGACGCTCTAGTAGTTAAAAGTGGTTAAAAGTAACACCGCCTAGAGTGTTGTTGGGTCTTTTAGGATATTCTTAATTCTTAGAAGCTGCCTTAATTAATTATACCCGGTAAGTAGCAATAGGCCCGTCCCATAACATAGGACATTGAACAATTGTCAAAACGTGGGTGTACACGACAGCATTGCCAATCTAGACCTGAAGCTGTTAATTATTGTCTCTCTGTAAGGCAAAGAACCACCATACAAGGAACGATTATAACTCACTACGTTTCCTTCCTACATTTAAGCAACGTATTAAATACCTCTATTTTTGGGAAACCTGTACTAGACATAGAAGTATTAATCCGCACTTGTTTGTTCAGTATTAAAGTGGACTGTTTACTATTGTTGTACCTATGTCTAAAGCTCCATGTAAAATACTGGTATTCAACTGCATCCAGTTAGACTGGAAGGTGACCCCAACATAGTTGGAAAAAGGCACGCAGATGCTAATGATGTATAATATATGTCTACAGCAAAAAAACCTTTTCTTCCGCAGTTACGAGATCACAATAAGTCTGAAAGGCGCCTCAGCATCCATGGGCACGTTCACTCAAAGCCAGACATCGTACCTGCCCAAGGAAGTCGCGTGGGGGTACCGGTTCCCACCTGTCGTAAAGTGAGTGAGGTTTTGATTTCATAATGGCTTAGTTGGAGAGGTCTATGTGAAGTACTAGACTGCAGCTATAGGCAGGTTATGGATGGATGGAAACTGAACACTAAGTCTACTGATGGGAACTAGTTACTACCTCCAATATGGCGTTTTACACCAAGGGTTGTGCTAATGCTTTGGCAAAATAAAATACAACAAAATATATAGTGTCTCATGTGCCAGTAATTTCACCAGCACTAATGCTCTTCAAGCCGTAACATTGGAATGTTGTTTGGCTTAAATAGAAATGGGGATACTACTACTGCTAACTTGGTTGAGGTCTGCCAGGAGGATTAATGAATTTAATAGAAAATGTCCCTTAAATAGCCCATTTTATTTATTTCGGGTGTATTACTATCGAGAACAGTACGCCTAATATTTCTTATTCCGATGCCATTTAAATATAGTTTGTTGAAACTGTCTGATTGACTTTTATTGCAAGCTGTACATGTGATTGCTGTTCCACATAACGTGTCCACAGAATTCGTGAACAGTATACGTAAAGGGTTTTCAGGTATGACTCGCACAAGCAGAAGTACGTGATTGACCACAAGAAGCTGGACCTCCTCGAGCCCGTCGATACTCCCTACTGCTGCGCTAGAGATGTTTATAGAACGTGAGTGTAAACGCTGTAAAATATTTTAGTCCATGAACCATAAAAAAGTTACGTTCTTCCTTCTTTTTCGTATCGTGTGGTTAGTGGCTGGTGTCAGAGTTTTAAAGCCGCCCATGGGCCTCTGACTTGACTTCACATGCCGTCGAGAAATATCTCTCAGGCATGCCGGTTTCTTCACGATGTTTTCCTTCACCGTTTTTGAAGCAATTGGTAATAATTATACAATACGCACATGAATCCGGTTCGAATTCGAGACCTATGACTTGGCAGTCCGACGGTCACTAGGTTATCACTGCTCTCACAAAGGCTGAACTGCTATCAATGCCAAATGTGATCATGATGTCATATGCTCTCTTTTGAGAGAAAGTTGCAGCTCCTGATACACCAAGCAGTGACAAAACTACCAGCTAAAATGGAAATAATGAGAGGCGATGTATTACTGTCGGCACCCATCAACAAAGTATTCAGAACATTCTTCATTCTATCTTAATTTTGTTATTTCAGGTCTACACCAGAGAAGATGGAGCCACCGCCTACTCCTGGTACTCCAGGCAATTTCAGCGAGACAGTCTCAGGCTTCCATCTTGAAAGATCTTCGTCTTTTAGGAAAAAAACTAATAATTTGTCTTGAAAATTGGATGGATTTTTATGTGAAGATATTTAGTATATTAGAAATAGTAATTAAAAGAGATTATTATGTTTATAAGTTATTGTAATGTGGATAGATGATAAAGTATTAGAAAATATGCTATCAATGATGAGGTTGAAATCAATCACACGTGAAATACATAATATTATTACACGCATTTGAAGTGCTTGAGAGGAGCGGTCGCTTGTGAAATTAGCATATATGCCTTATGAAACAGTTTTTTGAATTTGTAATATAATAATGTTTTCAAATTATCGTCTAGATATAAAATGTTGTATTCTATTGTATGTTACGTCAGTATTATTTGTAAATGATACACTTTTACGAGGTGTCGAAGTTTTTGAAATTATATATTTTTTCATATTATAATGTGGTTTCAATTTAATTTGTAAGTTTGAATCATATTGCTGCAGGTAAGAGCTTCTCTATACTTTCATGGAACCTACATTTCGTTTTGGGTTACATAACAAACAGCCATTATCTTCAGTAGTACTCTGAAAAGGATCTGAAGGGTCACAGATATTGTGGAGTCCACCTCGTAATGGCTGCACCACATTTGGCAACAATTTCCAGCAAATTGAAACTTAATTATGGTTGAAACTATATCTAACAATCAGTATGTTGGAGTCGGCTTCCAGCCTAACCGGATGCAGCTGAATACCAGTATTTTACATGGAGAGACTGCCTATCTGACCTCCAGAATCCAGTAACTGGGCAATATACCCCTTAGTAAGACTGGTTGTCAGAGTTTCGGCCTTCTGACGACCCGTAACGACTGTCAAAGATCCATCCAAGAATGACAGCCGGGACCAACGGTTTAACGTGCTTTCCGAGGCATGGAGGAGGCTTGGTATATAAAGATGGTCAGCCATCTACGGCCGACCGCGGCAAGCGTAGCTTAACCTGATCAATAAACCCGTGCGGCTGTTATTACTTAGCCACGAGCCCTATAAACTGTCCAAGCCTTGTTGTTTTATGATGTGCAAGTGACATTCAACCTTAGGGTGCTGAAGCAATCACGAGATTAACTATAGGAACCCTGTAAATCAAAATGGAGAACAAAACAAATATATTTGTGACCATGAAGCATGCACTCTTACAATAAACGCAATAATTCCTAAAATAATAATCAGATTGTGCTAAGACTCCTTTCCAGATCTGAATGTAATATTTGAAAGTGACTATCAGTTCTTAACAACTCGTGCGATATATTTATTTTGCTGACTCTAATTACCTTCTTAATTCATAAATTCAAGTCAACGCCCCATAAAGATTTCTAGGCCATAATTAGATCAAAACAACTAGTACAAATATATTTGTTTCTTATCTTCGCTAAAGGTGTGCGTCTTATCTCAAAAGATAACTATTGTACCGAGCAGTACCATACCTTTAGCACAAGTGTATTCCAAATCAAGTCAATATTTTGGTATAATAAAAGTATTAATTTTAACGTGTTCAAGAAAAGTGCAGTGAAATAAATTCTGTGAATAAAAATTGATGTGGAGAGACATGTGAGAGGGGGAAAAAGCTATGGTTTGCAATAAAATGATAGTGAAATTGGAGCAAAAGTAATACGTGATAACTACAAATATTACTTACCTACTTATTTTTTCTTTATCTGACAGGAAAATCTTTAGTGATATCCTAAGAACAGAAAAATGATATTGCGACGTTAAAATTTCACATTAGGATTAATTTAATATAAAATTCTGTAGATAGTTACCTATGAGACCAAAAATATCTACAAAGTAAGCGTCTGTAAATAAGAGGTTTCTTCAAGTAATAAATTCCTAAAACGCAATTAGATTCCAATCACGCATTAAAATGCATAACCTCGAAGTGACCAAAATGAACTTCAGTGAAAGTGACTCGCGACGAGGGAGTCGGACTAGAGCCGTAGAAAGTGAGTCAAGACGAGGTAGTCGAAGCAGAGCCTTAGAAAGATCTCTTAGCTACTCCGAAGCCATAGGAAATGGCTCAGGCAGATCCTCAATAGAAATCCCTAATATCGTTGACACAGACGTTTACGCCAACGAAGAGTTAAAGAAACACTACAGAATTTCACAAACATACGTTGAAGGAAAAGAAATTAGTTTCCCATCAGGAGGAACTAACGTAGATACAAAGAATTATCTAAGAATCCCTATAGAGGAGGCTTCGCAAGATTCTTCTATATACTCAAGTGAGGATGAGCAAACTGATCGAGGTTTGGTCATGACTATAGACGTTGGAGATATTAGCACCAGTCCTAAAGATTCTGATGTTTCAAAGCCATTGTCGGAGCGATCAACTCTTCCTATTGCAAGTTCAAGTGTTGATACGAATACAAATCATATTTATGATACAATTGAGACAGCTGAAAGTATCGAGAGTCCTGACAGCATATTTGATGGAAGGGACACTACTTTTGGACCGTCAGCTCACGGGTATTCTACTCCTTATAGTAGGAGAAAGAAGAGGATGACTCATCGGTAAGAAAATGTTCATTTTGACTAAGATTTTATAGTATTTTCGGGTTCAGTAAATCCACTTGGTCAATAGCATAAGCTGCAAGTTAGATGATCACATTCTGGAGGATCGTCCACAACAATCAAATGCACAATAATTGCAAACTAAATATTATCAGCTGCTAGATCAATGCTTTCAAGTCTATAGATAATCGTAAGCCTGTAATTAATATTGAAATAGTTATTCACATAAACAAAGTAATTACCTAACAGTTTGGAACGTGTTCTCTAACAGTTTGGGACGTATTCTCTATATTTATCGGGCTAAAAAAAAGCCTTCTATTCAAACCTAGCCTACCGCTGGGATATCTAACTGAACTTTACCAATCCCTAACCAGCCCTAGCCGCAGTACCCTCCGCTTTCGGCGATAGTCAATGTAATTTATCTACTACGTGCAAATCGATAAAAAATTAACACATTCTTAGTCAAAGTCGCACGATTTCGTCGTTATTTATATCCAAAATAACAGTCACTTAACATGTCAGCCCTGAATCATATCGCCGATATCATATGTCCATGTTAAGGTAAACCATGAATTAAGATAAGATAATACTTGAATTTCTAAGATTACCAAAAAGTATTGGAAAAAAAATTGCTAATGATTGAATCATTTGTTTACGTTTGTCATATCGGCTGATAACTGTTCAATGTTAAACATGTTCCTCCCAATTCCAACTACTTACAGCAACTAATCAATTGAGGAATTTCCATTGTAACCATGCTTAGCAGATTTATTGACATGAAATTAAATTGTAAGTAGGATATAGGAATCACTTTTAAACGACATATTAAAAAAATATATGAGCTAGATGAGGTCGGCGTTTCCTATCTGACTACACTGAGAAGAAAGGCCGAAACAAACTCAGAGGTCACAGTCTCTTTTAAAGTTCAGACATAAATGTTGGTCAGATCATGTAAAGACCAGATTAGTGTCTGAAATGGTCTTTTGAGGAAAGAACCACACAGATTTGATTGGTCAAATACCCTCCTCAATTAACATATAAATGTGCATAGCATACGTCGGATGCACCCTAGGTCACAGCCAGCCCCACCACCACAATGCCGTCGCGCTAACTCGTAAACACGGCCAAAAATCTTTTATCGTTCAGGCCTGAAATTAGAGTAAAATAATAAATGTACAGGATTAAAACAACGCTTTATACCCACTCCCTTCGTACCACCCAATAGCACAGATGAATAGAGATAGTTAACTACGCATTTTAGGTATGAAGCCACAAGTACACAGCGAGCCTGTCTTGTCGGGCCAATTCAGTGAGTGTAACGTAGTCAAAAGATCTAAGAGTTACGCGATAGGAAGAGAGGCAACTTCCAGGTGAATATAATTGTAGGTAATTAGCGCTGTGCGACCTGAATTGCACTTTATTGTGTCGAAGCAAGAGTCACTTTTTATTTAAATGATTTTGCGGAGTGAACCATCCGTATTCATCTGTGCCAATAGACAATATAATTTTTCTGAAAACGTATGACTTTCTTTCAGACAAAGACATGGTAGACCCAAACGTTCTAGACGAGTGGTGCTCAAATCTGGTGAAGAGAATGTTCCAGTCAGGAGCAATATATCAGCCAAGTCTATCAAGTACATGAGGGATATTGTTACTACTGTTGTAAGTATACCTTTTTTGGGAACTCTATTCAGTGTATCCTCGTGGTGTGTTTAGATGTCGCAGAGCGATGCGATGAAAACTATTAAACTCAAAAATCTAACCATTAAATTCCCTTTGAAATAAGATTACCTCATGGTACATGTTATTTTTCATATTATTTTGTGCTGTTATTAGGAAATGAAACGAAAAATGGTCTTGAAATCGACCATGTGTCAGAATTCTTTTCATCGAGCAAATTACAATATATCTGGTTTTGAACCATTAATTTCCCTCAAAAAAAGCCTATCTATGACATATATTTTTGTCAGTACCTAAATACACTATTTAAAATTTATTCTAAAACAGGCAAATTCAGATAACCCCCCGTTATTGCAGTTTATCTACGAAATCTCCCCGAAACCAATCAATGTTTCTCACCAAATTCTCTTTTTTTCTATCGTTTGCTATAACGTAATACTGTAAACCTCTGCTCACTAATCTTATATTGTAAGTAAGTATTGCAGACCCAGAATTATCTACTCAATCTTTGAACTTCACTCCTCAGATCAACAGCAAATGGCGTTTCATCCTCCTAATGATGGTGGCTGCCCACTTCATCTTCTGGTTCGTCTTCGCCGCCATCTGGTATGCCGTGTCCTCCTCGTACCAGGACGACATAGGCGATGGGAAGGAGCACTGTGTGACAGGAACCTCGTCATTTGCGGGTCTGCTTATGATGTCTGTGGAAACTCAGGTATGTGTTGTCTTTTTCTAGCTTTAGGGATGGATAGATAGAGATAAAAATCTTACTCACATAAATAAATACATATTTTTTCCCATAGGGGTGGGCAGAAACTATAGAAAGCCATCAGCTACTCCGATGATAGATAAAAATCAGTAGAAAGCATTAAGGTATGATTCCGAACCCTGCTGCACGCGGCAGTGTGCTGTCGCAGCAGTGCTACCGCGTCACTACTGGTCCCTATACATTTTCTATAGATTTATATGAGATTACATTCCGAGCCGATTACATCCTCCGAGAAGAGGATGTCTTCCAGGTTCTGGATTGGAAAGAGCTAGGCATCAACATCAATGGCGAGTATATCACTAACCTTCGGTTTGCCGACGACATAGTTATCATGGCTGAGACCATGGAGTACCTCAGTACAATGCTCGATGACCTCAGAAGAGCCTCTCAAAAGTGAGTCTTAAAATGAACATGGACAAGACAATGGTAATGTCAAATGCCCATGTGACACCCACTCTCATGAAGATCGGAGACGCTACGCTCGAAGTTGTGGACGAGTATGTTTAACTAGGACAAACTGTCCAGCTAGGTAGGTCCAACTTCGAGAAAGAGGTCAATCATCGAATCCGACTCGGCTAGGCAGCGTTCGGGAAGCTACGCAATATCTTTTCGTCCCACATACCACAGTTTCTCAAGACGAAAGTCTTTGACCAGTGCGTGTTGCCAGTGATGACCTATGGTACTGAAACGTGGTCGCTCACAATGGGCCTTATCAGAAGGCTAAAAGTTACCCAAAGGGCAATAGAGAGGGCTATGCTTGGAGTTTCCCTACATGATCGAATCAGAAATGAAGAGAAAGTAACCGACATAGCCCGAAGAATTGCCAAACTTAAGTGGTAATGGGCAGGGCACATTGCTCGCAGAACGGATGGCCGATGGGGCTGAAAGGTTCTGGAGTGGCGACCGCGTACTGGAAAACGTAGCGTTGGAAAGCCTCCCACAAGATGGACCGATGACCTCGTGAAGGCCGCAGGAATCCGCTGGATTCGGAAAGCACAGAATCGGTCGAAGTGGAGGTGCTTGGGGGAGGCCTATGTCTAGCAGTGGACGTCTTTCGGCTGAAATGATGATGATGATGATGACATTCCGAGCGCGGCAGCAATGTTGCGGCAGCACTGCAGTGATGACACTGCTGTGCGACAGTGTCGCCCTGCCGCCACGGCAGACCAGTAGTGCGGCGTTCATCATAGCGATGAGACGTGAATGCAACTCAAAGCAACTGATGCCACAATAGCGAGACACCACGAACAGCAGGTGCTTGGAATCAGCGCGGCAGGCAGCACTGCCGCGGCAGCACTGCTGCGTGCAGCGGAGTTCAGAATCATACCTCTAAGATTAAATTATAGTATAAAACCGTTTCAGCACATATTTAGAATTCAAACAGCTGCTGACACGGATCTAAACTCTTTATTATTGTTTCTTATAAGACAAGGTTTCTCTTACAGATGACTATAGGATACGGTACCAGATTTCCAAATGAAGAATGTCCTGAAGCTATAATTATCATGGTGTTAGAGGTAAGCTATTATATCGACAAAATAAGTTATAATGTTTCTATTTTTGTAAAGTTTACTTTGAACCTCGAACAATTTAGAAGCGAATTTTCATGTTTTTACCCGACTGCCCCAGAAGGAGGATAATGTTTTTCGAGATTACGTATGTATGTCTATTTTTTTGGCACATTCTGCAGCCTAAACGGCTTAATGGATTTTAACAAATGAGGTGTCGTTAGGTTCGTCTCAATGTGCGAGTGACATATGCTATTTAATTATTGCATCTACAAAAAAGGGAGGGCATGGCTTTTTTTAAATAAATTACAATAATATTGGTATAAAATAAAAGCTAATAATGAGCAGCCCCGGATCTAGAATTTTTTTGAGGCGGGGCTAAAACTGCCGTCTGCCGCCCCGCCAATCTTTTATGGGGTTGCGCTAAGTTAGCCCGCGAAATAATTTTTTTCTTGAAATGGCAATTTTGCCAGCAACTTATTCATCTCGATAATGCGCCAATCCAAATGGGGCGCCAAAAATGTTGTAAAACAGAAAAAAATAGAAAGATTATATGTGCTGCGCGTCTCATTTATTGCAAAGTTGCTGTGTGCTGGGCGGTGCACTCGTCTGCTACGCTTGAATTTGTCACCCCCTGAAGTTGGCGCCCGGGGTCAATTCCAAATAAAGAGAGAGAAATGAATCAATTCCAAATAAAGCAAATTATTTAAAAAACAAATAACCCGACTGCAAATACACATAAGTAGCTGAAAAGAGAAAAAACAAGTCATAACCGCCTGCGATACCAAAATTCTATAGATTATATTTAATACCTACTCGATTTTCTCTTTTCTGTTATTAAAGTACATTTACGTGGTTTCAACGTTATTTTATACATATTATTTCGAAGTGATATTTAGAGAATACTGACGATATGCAAAGTTAAACTAATAGACAAATATTATATTTCAGATTGTCGCTGGTACTGCTCTCTCGGGTGGACTGTCAAGTTTGCTGTTCACGAAGCTTATCAGACCAAACCGACATATCACCTCCGTTGGATTCAGTAGGAAAGCAGCAGTAAGTAGCATCATCGGTCTATCATGTTCCCACTGTTGGGACACAGTCCACCTCTCTGTGAGCGGGTCTGGGCCGTAATCCACCACGCGTGCTCAGTGCGGGTTGGTGGATATTACACGTCTTCGAATTTTCGGTTCTTGTACATGCCGGTTTCCTCACGATGTTTTCCTTCACCGTTTTGAGAGCAGTGTTGATGAAATTAAATTACACATAGTAAAGCGACCTATATCTCGTATGTCGGGGCCGATACCATTGGGCCACCACTGCTCTCTAATAAGTAGTAATTAATATTATTTGAACACTAGGTATCAAGACAATGGGCACGCCACAATTGCGGCGATAAGTCCCGTCTTGTAGGAGTGGCGCCACGACGTCCTCGCCTTCCGCCTGACGCAGGTCCTCACCGGACACGGTTGTTTCGGGAGGTTTCTGTTCCGGATAAGGCGGGAGGAAACGCTCGGGTGTCACCATTATGTGGATCGCCCGGAGGACACGGTGGAAATACGGTGGAGGTCTACCTGGCTTGGGCGGGGCACCGCCGTGTCCTCGTGGAATCGATTGGCGGCGGTGATCTCTCACGACCGGCCCTGGTCCAGGCCATGGTACGGAGCGAGAGGGCATGGGAGGCCATCACCTCCTTCTGCGAAGCAGTCATGCTCGCGAAAGAGAAGGCGGAACACGTGAGGGAGAGAAAAAAAACGCGCTCTCATGCCCCTAACCGCCGCAGGAGGCACTCTGGGCGTCGGGAATCGGAGGCGGATTCCCGGCCACCGTAGGCGCGGGCTTGCGGATGGTGAGCAATGGTAGCTCGCAGTCCGATAAGGACCAGGCCTGGGTCAACGGTGCGTTGTGTTTCACGCGCGCCTCAAAGAGATGTCAGCAGAACTGACGGGATCCGCTAGGGCGGATGCCGCCGTGGTCGCGGGAAAGTCCGAAAGGAATACCGTCAACTGGCAACATCAACTTCAGCCTAGTTGACGGCCAAGTCATAGTCTCGAGTTCGAACCTAAAACACGCTTCTGACTTTTCGGATTCATGCGCATATTGTATAATCATCACTTACTTCAAAAACGGTGAAAGAAAACATCATGAGGAAACCGGCATACCTGAGAGATATTTCTCGACGGCATATGAAGCCAAGTCAAAGGCCCATGGACGGCATAAAAACTCTGACACCTGGTTAGTCTAACCACACGAAAAAGAAAGAAGACTCCAACTACTGTTTGTTTATTTTCAGATATGTCGTCGAGATGGTGAGCTTTGTCTTCAGTTTAGGGTATGGGATCTGATGAACGTGCACCTTATTGGAAGCACTATCACTGCTTATATGCTTAAGCCTATCAGGTTAGTTATACATATTCATAGGTAAAACCATGTTCTCACAAATTTTAATAAGACATAATTATAACTCAAACAGATTGAAAACTATCAGCATACTAACCTATAAAGGTATGCTACAGGGTAGCATACTTGGTCCGTCCCTGTGCCAGTAATACCTTTGATTTGTTTTTTTTAACACAGCTAAACTATGATCATGGTTCCCCAAACGATTATTTATTAAATAACTACACTTTGCAAACGGATAAGTGTTCGATTAAGTATTGGTATCTAATCGAATGTATTGAACATGACTGTCACAACTTATGGTGCCCATAAAAATAGAAAATAAAGAATTCAAGTTCCACTTCAATCCTTATTGCTTTAATATTCCAGGACCCTAGAAGGCGAGCTGGTCCACAACTACATGCACCTGTTAGAGTTGAAGGAGTCTCGCGCGTTCCTCCTGTGGCCCATCACAGTAGTCCATGTTATAAATGCCGAGAGTCCACTCTATGACTTCTCCGCGCAAGATATGATGGATTACAGGTACTGTTCTCTTCTCTCTTATTTTTTTTCTTCAGCATTATTTCAATTAAACCATTGACAGACACTTTAAGATTGTCAAGGACTCGGTCAGTCAGAAAAATGCTAATTGCCAAATCCAAAGCGTAGTAAGTTCCTACGGGGAAGAACGGGCAAGCAACTCCATGAACACTCTTTTAAATAATAAAATATTATCAGCATCAGTCTACAGTGTCTATCGCTGTACAGAACATGATAAAGGTGTAAAACATTGGAGAAATACTACTTGACACTATCAATATCCATGTTCCAGGTTCGAGATAGTGGTCTGCCTGAGCGGTGCGTCCAAAAACATGGGCACCACCACTCAGAGCAGGACCTCGTACCTGTCCAAGGAGATCATCTGGGGATACCGGTTCAAGAATGTTGTGCAGTAAGTATTTACTCCTGTCCCTGAATTTAGAACTTATACAATTTTAAATGCGAAAGTAACTCTGTCTGTTACTGATTAACAAATAGATAGGCTGGGAGCTGGAGAAGGACATAGGCTAGTTTTCTATAGTACTACTAGTAATCAACTTAGACTACATAACGCTAAAGTATATAGTTGAGTTAGTGGCAAAGAATGTAAATGAAGTTTTACATTTCACCTGCTCGCTAATATCAAACCTAACCTAGAGCAAGTCATTAAAACCCTAGGCTCTAGCCGGGCAATAATATTGTACTGAATTTCATTATGACTCGCTGGTGCATAATGAGAAATGAATTTGGAAACTCAACAAAAATATTAGTACCTAGGTATAAAAATTAAAAGTTAATTTAGAGCTAGAATCCTTCGTTAGTGGCATGAAATGGAGGAGGCTGATCTCAACGTTTTTTAGAAATACTGAAACTTAATCTTTAAAGGTTATAAAGATAGTTAAGTGGTTAAAAAGGTATCTTTAAACAAAAGGAAACCTATTGAAGAATGTTCGGGTATCCTAACTTAATCATGAATTCGTTGGCATCTTGAAAGAGTTAGACTTTTTTGTCACATCACATCATTTTGTGTGACTAATTAATTTTAATGTAACGTAACTTTTTTGCTGAGAAGCAATTAATCATTCAATCATTAGTAATAGCTATAGGTATGTGTAATGCTATATTGATTTTAATAATATTTCCATTATGTAACAAATTTGTAAGTCAATTAAGGTGACTTTGGTTAGTAGATAGATTTTCATGCGTAATTTTAAGTACCTAAGTATTTTGATAATCACCTCAATGACTGCCTAGTTGGTCTAGCGGTTGCAAGCACTACTGCTGAGCATGAGGTTCTGGATTCGATTCCCGGGTCGGGCAAAGTGATATTGGGTTTTTCCATCTGGAATTTCTCAGTAGCAGCCTGGAGTCTGGATTTGTGGCTGATTGATAGCATTAGGCTCGCCCACTATTACATGGGACTTAAACATAACTGGCGAAATGTGGGTGTGGGTGTATACCTCTGCCTTACCCTTCGGGGAATACAGGCGTGATGTTATGTTATGTTATTTTGATGATATTATTTGATTTAGTTATAATTATTTCTTCACATAGGCATTATACATGACGATCAGTTATAATATTTTGAACGGATTTTATGTTTTTGAACGAATTCGTAATATTTTACAATTTGCGTGTATGGGAGCGTATAGATCACTAAAGAAAATAAAACGATTCGTCACAAATTATGATACGGATAGGGCTAGAAAGGGGGTGACTACTCAAATAACGACTAATAGAGAAGTATGGAAAAAGAAGACATTTGTTTCGCCGACCACGAATAGGATCAGTTGAGACTGGTCATCTCTTATCTGCCAGGGTTTATTTTTAATCTTATATTTTCAATTGCTTTGATTATTTTTTGTACGTTGTTCTCACATGTAGAAGCAACAAGAATAATGTACCCAGGATTTTGTAATATCTATATTTAAAAGAGTGGCCTTGGAGTTTCCTGCCCGTTCTTCTCCATAGAGATCTACGTTTTGGAATGGGCAACTAGCTTCAACTTTCTAACTAACTGACCGATTCTTTGACAATTTTTTTTTTTACATTCTGTGATTACTTGAACTCACACACTGACGAATTAGTATCACTTGTAATTTTTTTAGGAATATCGTATAGGTTTTACAATGCTTGTAAATATGTGAACACCATGTATCCATTACATAATTATTTTTTCTATCATTGCTTCATTTTTATTTTTACCTATTGTGGTATATAAATCTTATTCCAGGTGCATCGTTTTCACATATAATTATATAATTAATGTATACAAAATATTGTAAAACATTTTAAAAGAGTAACGGTGGAGTTTCTTGCCCATTCTTCTCCATACGAAAACTACCCTTTGGAAGGGGCGACTAGAATCAATTCTATTTTTTGTTTTTGACGTTCAAAAGTGCCTTTTTGTGCCTAATTGAAATAAATTATTTGACTTTTGACTTTGACTTTGAATTCAAAAGTGCCTGTAAATGGTTTAATTGAAATAAATGCTTTGAGTTTGAGTTTGATCTGGGCAAGATAATGAATAAGATAAGACAACCATTTATTTGCTCAAACATGAGTACAATTACTACATAGATTGTCAACATCCAACTGAGGCCCTAGTGTGAGTTTCTTTTAACCACCTCGACTTTACGCATCGACCGAATTCGGCGCTCCGATTGGCCCTTCACCTGTGAAAGCCAGTGAAGGGCCAATCGGAGCGCCGAACGCTTAAACAATGGCATGTAAATATTAATACAATCCTAACTAATATACTCGTAATATTATAAATGCGAAAGTGATTTTCTTTGTTTATTCCTTTGTTTGTTACGCTTTCACATTCATCCTGAATCGCAGACGAACTCGCGTGCTAGTAATTTATAATGTATCATTAAAAATAATAAGTTAGTTTCCGGATGACAGCGATGCGGACGAATACTTCGACGCCTAAGTTTTGTTTTTTTATTTTTATTTATAGGTACAAATAGTCAGTTAATCTTTTAATTTAGTACCTAGTGGAAATAGTTAGTTATGTTAAAAACTGTAAAGTTATGTTAACAATTATTGAAAAGAAATAAAATAAATATATTTGAGATAGACAAGTAAAAAAAAAAATTTGTAAAACATAATCGAAATGTCTCATCTAAAAAACTCATTCAAATGATTAAAATAAGCTTTATCTGCTAGAAAATTAATAACTTTCTTTCTTTATAATTTATAATGGTGATTCTTCCATGTATTAATCTGGACATGCTCTTACTCTTTGGTTCATACACATATATATTCATTGTACCTATAACAGGAATGACGTATGTTTGATGACGCATTACTAATTCGTTTTAATGTAACAAAATACAAGCTTGATTTTTTTCCCCTTGAAAGCAATTTCTCATTCAACAAATAAATATGTGGAAACTTCCTGATTGATGTAATTTACGTGTTTCGTCACCTTGCATTAATGAGTCGTATGGTTTTTGCAGTTGATTTCTGCATTTAATTGTTTCGTGACCAAGCTACCAAAAGAAATATCTTTTAATTTATATCACACATATTTTGTATCTAGCTTTATGATACGAAGTTTCATTATCCATCATCTTATTGCCCTTATGGCCAATGTATTTTGGGTCTTATGTCTGACTGTCTGATTTTATGTCCACTTCTTTCTTAAAACTCTATCTTTTATTTATCATCTTTCACACAATTCATCCATCGTTACTTTGATCTCAGAGTCAAAGTCAAATAATTTTTTTATTTCAAATAGGCCCTTTTATGGCAAGAGCAGTGGTGGCCCAGTGGTAACGGCCGCGACTTACGAGTTGTACGTCGTAGGTTCGAACCCAGACAGGCGCTTTACTTTGTGTAAATTATTTCATCACCACTGCTCTCAAAACGGTGAAGGAAAACATCGTGAGGAAACCGGCATGTCCTAGAACCGAAAATTCGAAGATATGTGACATCTACCAACCCGCACTGGGGCCGCGTGGTGGATTACGGCCCACTCCCTCTCACAGAGAGGAGGTATGTGTCCCAGCAGTGGGAACATTATAGGCTGATGATGATGGCACTTTCGAACGTCAAAATTGTCAAAAAAAATTAATTTATTCTAGTCGCGCCTTCCAAAAGGTAGTTTTCATATGGAGAAGAATGGGCAAAAAACTCCACTCCTCTCTCTACTTAATTCATTTTATAAACATATCAATCAATCTGCCTAGCCTTTTCCCAACTATTTTGAGGTCGGCTTCTAGTCTAACCGGATGTAGCTGAGTTGGTAACATGAAACGACTGCCTTTTAAACATAGAAATAACATTTTTATATATTTTACTATAACTTTATTTAAAATCATAAAAATCAAAGCCTACCGGTACCGGGAACAGGGTCCAAGCTACCGGCGGCCATTTTACAGGAACCCCCCAACAATTTGAGCCATGTCCAGAGCTAACGCTTTCTGAATCAAACCCTTGATCCAGCAGCCTAACGAGAGTCTCCTCAGGTGTTGGTCGAGGCTATTGGCTAACTATGCATCTAGATGACAGAACCTTTTTTTTAACGATTATTTTTCTTCTCCCACAGCTACAGCAAAAAAGAAGAAGCCTACAAGATTGACGAAGACAACTTAAACACAGTAGAACAAGTTGAAACTCCCCTCTGCAGTGCGAGTTACATGAAAGACTTCGAAGAAGACCTGAAGGCATCCACCAATCTCCTCTTCACTCCTAACACGTCTGTCTCTCCTACAGATCTCTCCATCCCAGAAGACTCTTCTACTCTCTCTAGGCCTGAGGATTCTCTGCCTTCTTCGCCGTCACTGAATAGGACTGCGGGGACGCAAAGGAGTTTCGGGTGGAATTTTAAAAGATTTAGGCCTGAGAAGTATGTCAAGACTTTTGAGAAGAAGGAATAGAGTTAATTTATAAACAACTAGTAAAAGACGTTTTATTGTTGGAGACTAATTATTGACAACCATGCTATACTTAAAGGTATAACAAGAACTAGTAGTAGGGATTGTGAAAGACTTTTTTCCGGATAATTTCTACGATTATAACCATTTCTACCGCCAAACCACACTACTTGTGTTTCAGTTTAAAGGTTATGAGTTGCAAGGCACGGTGACTGTGATGGATGAAGCATATAAGATGAAAGGGATAAATATAAATGTGACTGAGACTAAGGTCATGGTGTTTAAAAGAGAATATAATAATTATAACAAAATTTCTTTATTTAAAAAAAAAATAATAACATTGTTACAGTATCGGTGTGATGTGAAAACATATGATAAGAGTGTGGAGCAAGTGAATAAGTTTGTATTGGGGAGTCTGTTTACAAGAGATGGCAAAATGGATGAAGATGTAGAAAGGAGAATAAACGCGGGAAATAAAATGAGTGGTGCTATACATGGCAATTGTGACCAACCAGTCGATGTCCAAAACGACTCGACTGGCTGTTTACAATAGTGTGCTGGTGCCTACACTTATGTATGGAAGCGAATGGTGGATGGCACATGAGATATTAAAATTCCAGCTTTGTCTCTAATATGGCAACGCATCTGAATGATGAACTACCCATGATATTTCAGATGTCCACAGGAGGCGGTGAACACTTTCCATCAGGTGTACCGCCTGTTTGATTACGTAGCATTATAATTATAACATACATTAATTGTGAAAGACTTATTTACCTTAATACTTATAAGTATAAATATATTTCGTAAGATTAAATTTGTAATACATGTATATGTCACCGTAAGATTGTGAGCACCGTTAGTTTATAATCTATCGGTATTATTTCCGTTAGATCATAATCTGTCGAAAAATTGTGAACTGGGTGAAATGGGTTTGGTTAGGTTAGAACTGTGACCAACCACGCGCGAGCCGAGAGAGCGAAACGAGCGAGCGCTACTTCCAAGTTGCTCGCAGCTACGCAGGCTATTTAATATTAGCGCAAGGTGCATTACGTCGCAAACAAGTTGGTTACTAGTTCACAATTTGTCAGTTTTTCATGGATACATTATAAACTATCGAAAAATTATGCGTTAAATTGTAAATGATTTGTCACAGTTCACAATTTTTCGACAGTTTATAATCTAACGGAAATAATACCGATGGATTATAAACTAACGAAGTTTTTGCGGTGTTTATACGGTGATATATATAATATACCAGCCATATGGTCCAGGCTTTTTTTGAACTTGTCATTGATTAATGGGGTTGAGGTTTGTGTAATTGATTGGTCATCATCTGCCTAGCCTTTTCCCAACTATGTTAAGGTCGGCTTCCAGTCTAACCGGATGCAGCTGAATACCAGTATTTTACATGGAGCGACTGCCTATCTGACCTCCACAACCTAGTTATTAGGTAACACGATACCCCTTGGTAAGACTGGTTGTTGGACTTTTTGGGCTTCTAACTACCCGTAACGACTGTCAAAGATCTACAAATGACAGCCGGGACCAATGGCTTAACGTGCTTTCCGAGGCACGGAGGGGTTTTGGTATGTAAAGATGGTCACCCATCCACAGATCAACCGCGGCAAGCGTAGCTTAACCTGATCGATGTGTAATTGATTGGTAAGAGACCTTAATACTACTACTTAGTACAAGCATAACATATAAATATAGTATTGTAAAAGATATTTTGCTCAATTTTATAAATACACAGCTACATATTATTTAGAGGTCAAAATAAGTAAACCAATAACTTCATTTCTAGTCTTATTATGGCTTACCTACTTTAGCATTAATTGAAATTAAATTACTTGGTTTTGTTTTACTTGATGGTACAAAATATTTTACTATTGTTACATATTTTAACGAATTGTTTATTTAATAAATAAATAAAAATATCATTTTTGTGTTACTTTATTTCCTGAAATATTATACCTTCAAAATCAAAATATTTTATTCCACATAAACCTACATGGACACTTATGAAACGTCAGAAGCTAGGTGCACGATTCCAATTGATTGTTTCCTATGGAGAAGAGCCAGCAAGAAACGCCACGGTTTCTCTTAAAAAAAATGGCATTTACAATGTTTTCAAAATACAGTGTTAGGTATGGGAGGACAGCGTAGGCCTGTCAACAAGTAGGTACCAAGTACTTAACAAAATAGAAAATTGTCTACAAATCGACAGTTTATTAAGCCTACAACGTTCTCACATTCACAAAATATAAAAGAATATAAACAAAAGACAAAAACGAAAAAAGAAATGTCATGATTGCCATTACAACTAACAAATCTGAATTAATATCCTGTCCACAAATAAACGTTGAAATTAGAATTGTAGGTATTTATAATGTCTTCCATTGACCACATCAACGTCGTACCCACAGACTCTAAATCTGTGGTCGTACCCTATCCAAAATTGAATTTGAACAAAGAAAATTGACAAAAGAAGTCCGATTCGTCCTAACATTCCTTTATCTTTGAATTATAAACCCCCTGTACATAAACAAATGAACCAGAACACCGTTACATGCGTGTTTTAATAATATTTATATAAAAACAACATCTGTACCACGGGAGTTCACTGACCTAGAGTCGATTTTTTCACACATTTTGTTGTTTTATGTCAAATTATTTATGCGTATATCGTGTCAATATTATTTCCATATGGAGATTTGATGGGAAGAAAGTGCGTGGGAGGCCTAGACTCGTTGGCTATTTTTAGTCGACAACAAAAGAGCCAAAAGTTTTTAAGTACGTATATTAATATTTGTTTGTTGCGAGGGGTCCACATTTCTGGAAGACCAATTTCATCTATTTAAAAAAAGTTAAATTCAAATCGTAATCTTATCTCAGCGACATTGAACGTCAAAAACGTGGGTGAGTTAGAGTTCTTCAGATAGAAACTGAGATTAGAATGCGAACCTTGCCCATCCGGGTTCGATTCCCAGGTCTTGCCGTCTTTCAGGGTCACTCGGTAACTGCCCGGAGTCTGAATTTTGTACCCGGTTGATAGGCTATACAGGGCGTCCCAAAATTATGGGACATGAAGGGAAAGTACCTTAAATATCGTAGATAGGGTATACTACTATGTTAGTTAAGAAGAGTTATTAGTTTTTGGTCATTCTTTCGATTGGCATCATAAAAGTAGGGGTGTTTTTTTTTTACATTTAAGTCGGTTCGATTCCCAGACGAGGCAAGTAATTTTTAGAAAATCTTTAAATGCAGAATTACTAACTTTTAAAAATAACATAAAGTCTTCTTTCAGCAAAATACCCTATCTACGATATTTAAGGTACTTTCCCTTCATGTCCCATAATTTTGGGACGCCCTGTATAATCGGGGGGTTGACTGCCCCGTTGGTCTCGTGATCGGAAGCGCGACTGCTGAGCGTGGGGTCCTGGGTTTGAATCCCGGGTCGGGCAAAGTGTTATGGGGTTTATCCATTCTAAACAAGTGGACTTCCGGTTGTATATCTGTGTAACGGAAACCGGCTCAAAGTCATGTCTTTGCAGAGAAACGTCATCGAGACGGAAATTCTAACAGGTTGTGGCGATGGCGAGATAGTGTTTATAGCGCGTATACCACTAATTCCCCACCATTACCAGTTAAAGCGCGTGCAGTTCTCTGGGAGGGTATGCTTTGCGATCAACAAGTCACAGGAGCCGACACCGAAGGCTGAAGGCTGCGGATGTCGACCTCAAGACAAGCTGCTTCTCACACGGACAACTGTTACGTCGCTTGCTCCCGAGTCACCATTCCTGACTCTCTGTATATTTTGGCTGCTGAGAATAAAACTAAAAACGTAGTATACGGTGAAGTTTTATAAAAATGTGGCTGTTATTGTAGTATATTGTGATGTCTTACGACTTCCACGCGAACAAAGTCGCGGGCAGAAGCTAGTCCAATCCAAATTTCTTAGTAACAGCTCGGAGTTTGAAAGATGGCGGTGTGATACCCCCGTGCTTCGGAAAGCACGTTAAGCCGTTGGTCCTGCGCCTGATCTCTCTCGGGTCGTGTCGGATTGCCGTCCCATCGGACTATGAGAGTGAGGGAAGAGAGAGTGCACCTGTGTCTGCGCACACACTTCGTCGCCAACACTGCAAAGGGGCGAAGCTCATACAAACGGTCAAAAATTTGTTTAATATACAAAAATGCTCCATTTGTCTAGCTCTATGTCGTCACAAAAGGGCGAAGCTCTAAGACTAATAGAAACGAAAGAAGAAAAAAGATTGACGGCGTATCTTAAAATCAGTTGTAGGGTTTTTTTTTTTTTTTGTTCTAATTTGTACCTATATATTTTCTTAAATATTATCAAAATAAGCGCGTCATCGGGAGAAAAAAAACGTTTTTTGGCTCTCCTGTAAAATTTTCTTATTTGAGGTTCGCCCCTTTGCGGTGTTGGTGACGACTTGTGCACTGTAATATCTCCCGCGCCGAAGGCTGTTCTGAGTTGAAATTCACGCCACAGAGAACATTCGCCATGGCCGAAATTCGGTCTGGAGGACTATTATTACTATCCGAGGGGTCGCCCTCGATTACATAGGACTTTACCATAACTAGCGAAATGTGGGTTTACTACAAATACTATGCTTCTGCCCACAACTTACTCCCTCCGACCCTTGCTCGAAAACGAGGTGCTTGCAGTTGTTGCAGCTGACCACGTAGCTTTAAATACCCCGCCTAATAATCATGATGAAAATCCAATTTTGATCCAGCCTGTCCCTGCTTGCTGTTCTCCCCCCAGCGACGCCCTAAGCCACTGGTTCGTACCCCACAGGGGGTGCCCTTAGCGAGCGTTCGCTTAATTTTCATTTAGTATAGTTTACTTGCTCCTGGCTGGAGGCTCTAAGTGTAGAAGCTTAAGGCACCCACAGGAAAGTCCGGTTAAGCAGCCAAGACCTTAGTGGTCAAAACTGCGAGAGACCATAGTTTAAAAAAAAAAGAACCACTACTTTGGGAAAAAGAGGTGTGATGTTCTGATTTGATGTAGTGTTTACCTTTAAATAAAAACTATTTTTTTTCCAAAAAAACATGTTTATTTTCAATCGTGGGTAGTTCTTTTTTCACAATTTTCACGCTTAATTACTTCCAATCATTATGGAGTTTGTTTCATCGCGATAGATCATTTAATTTAAAAGTTACACCGTTTTGTTTAAAAATTCCGTAGAAAACACAAAAAAAAAAAAAACCGTCGGTAAAATTAAGCATATATTCCCTCATTTCGATATGAGCACATTATAAAGACTCACACTGTATAATAGAAAGAGACAGAGAGAAAGAAATTCGCATGGAGGTGGCGTAACGCTTTTTACTTACGTGACGATTTCTACCAGTCAACTCCTACCACAAGCCGTGTTAAGGAACTTTGTTAACATAAAACATTCGTTACTAACAAATGACCACCAAACACATCACTTTATTTCAGCATCAACGATTAATTAACACTCAATGAGTATTTTAATTAATGTTTCCTTCGCATGTCCTATCATTTCAGAATAGCTCTATCGTCGTTGATAAAGCATTTTATAATTATTACAATGTTTTGCTGTGCTACTGTAGTTGTCACAGCATGATGAATAACAGTACGACAATGTAGTAAGACTATTATTTTGTTCTCTTTTATTTTTGAAGTGTAAACTTCTTTAGGCGCGTTGGGCATTTTTGAGATGGGAAAAAACAATTGAACTCGCGACACTGTTACCGACACCTCATTTTAGTAAACGCGATTGTGATATTTATTTAGATAAGGTTATGGACCAATGTTCTATACAATAATTTTTCTTCCACCAAGGCGATCTTGGTCAAGTTTTCACTTCTGTCGGCACTCCCGGAGTGCCACTGTTTTTTTTTATTCAACTGGTGCTTAACTTTAATGTCGAAGTAACACTATTCATTAAATTATCAATTAAAATGATCAATTTAATATAAGCATTGCCGACACTGAAACACATATAGTTGAATCTTTATTAGTCTCATGAGCAATGGCGTTGTTTGAGTTTAAAATTATTCAGGCAAATCCGGTGACTTGTATCGAATTGAAACGCAAGGCACCTCCTGGTTTTTAAACTGATGTAACGTCAGTCAGTTCTAAACATTTACAAAACACTATTTAAATTAAATGGACTTGTCCCCGGACTTCGGAGCAAAAAAGTAGCTCAAAATAGTGCATTCTCAAGAATTTAAAAATGAATAATTATTTCCATTAAAACAAGTTTCCCAATAATATGTTATTCGCAAAAATATTTACACAATATATCAGTCAGCTTCGATAGGTTAAGAAAACAAGCTTAAAATAAATATTTGCACAACCTTGGCATACTGCATTCGTTTCAACTGTGGCTAATGACTCAAATAATTGCAATAAAAACAACGAATTGAAACCACCAACTTACTTTTACCACCAAAACAATGCTTATTCTTATACACTAAAGTCCAATTTCCCATAAACATATACATAGATAACGTTGTACAACTTATCAAACGATTAGTACATGAACACCGAACCAGTTTGACTTGACTCCTCAAATTATATTAATGTACGGAAATGACGATAAGGAGATTATAAATGTACCGAATTGCAGGTATGAAGTTATGTAGGTCGTTGGGTAATACCGACACATGTTATCAAAAGGGTTATTAGGAAAATGTTATGCTTCCTAAATGTAGTACAGGAGATAGGGAGTTTTATTTGGAAATTATTTTTTTTTATCGATTACTTGCCAGATTATAGGCAAAACTGCACCTCCGGCGGGATCTCATGGCGGAATGGAGAGTTTGATTGTCGCAACCCAGCGCTGGGCACGCCACAATTGCGGCGATAAGACCCCTCTTTGAGGAGTGGCTAGAGAGGCGCCACGGCGTCCTCACCTTCCGCCTGACGCAGGTCCTCACCGGACACGGCTGCTTCGGGAGGTACCTGTTCAGGATTAAGCGGGAGGAAACGCCCAGGTGTCGTCACTGTGTGGATCGCCCGTAGGACACGGTGGAGCATACGGTGGAGGTCTGCCCGGCTTGGGCAGGGCATCGCCGCGCCGTGTCCTCGTGGAGGCGATCAGCGGCGGAGATCTCTCGCGTCCGGCCCTGATTCGGGCCATGCTACGGAGCGAGAGGAAATGGGAGGCCGTCAACTCCTTCTGCGAAGCAGTGATGCTCGCGAAGGAGGAGGTGGAGCGCCTGAGGGAGAGGCAAATTTCGCACCCTCGCGCCCCTAACCGCCGCAGGAGGAGACGCCCTGGGCGTCGGGAATCACAAGAAGATTTCCGGCCACCGTAGGCGCGGGCTTGCGGACGGTGAGCAATGGATAGCTCGCCGTCCGATAAGGACCAAGCCCGGGTCGACGGCGCGTTGTGTTCCACGCGCGCCTCAAAGAGATGTCAGCAGAATTGACGGGGTCCACTAGGGCCAATGCCTGCCGGGGCTGCGAATATGGGCCGATAGGGATATCGTGGCCCCCCGGCAACATGGCAACTGAAGAAACACGGGTGGGTTTTAGTCAGTAAGAGTCTGACACGCCCTCTCGCTCCACCCAGAGCGGGAGAAGTTATTTGATAATTACCCACCCAAAAAAAAAAAGGCAAAACTGCACCACCTTTTTATTGCCGTGGGTCATTTCATCTTCATAACGGAAATGAGACTTTTCTTCATGGAATAACTAGTGACATCTACAGCAGTTTTGATTAACATTATTTTTATCGTTACAGTTTTTTTGTGACCTATGTAATGGTCAGCGCACTGTCATGATGACTTTAAAGGCCAGCGACCAGCGCACACCGACAGAGGACGGCATCGAGGAGGATTTTTCGCCGGCCAGCGCACACTGATGATTTGCGATGCCGCATGCCGCCAGCGGAAGCGCAGTACTGGATGCTGCGGCATGCCGTCGCAACCTGATGTTACCTCCCGCTGCAAGCTTTTGCGACTCGCCGCATGTAGTCGCATCCCGCCGCATGTCGTCGCATCCCGCTGCGGTATCCTCCAGCACGCTCTTCAATATTGCAGAGAAAATCCCCTTTGATGCTCTGTGGTCGGTCTCTGAGCTTTGGAAACTGTATCTTATTACCATTAGATACGTAAGAATTTACAAAGAAAGTATTCTACCCCGCCGCTGCCGTCGCCCGCCGATTTAAAGTTCATATAGGACTTGGAGAGTATTTTTTGTATGTAATAATCACATTTCGTGCCAATGCCGAAATGTAGGGCTATTTTCATGATTATGATGTTATACATTGTGGCCTATGGGCATGTGACCACCCGTATTTTTCTGAAAATTCATGAAAAATTTACTTAAAAACCCATCAAAATTTTTTTTTTCATTACTAATTTTTTTTCAAAATCTATAAAATCTATTATTTTATGGACTATGTCTTCACCTTCGTTTTTTTTTTTCGTAGTCTGCAAATTTAATTCTTTTTTAGGTAATCCGATAAAATAACTCATAAGCTTTTAGAAAGAATAAACAGAATCCAAAACGAGCCAATAACATCGGAGATATAGCAAACGCTATTCAAAAAATAAAAAAATTTATAACATGGAAAATATTAAAGATCGACCCCCCCTTTTAAAATTAATTTTCGATTTTTTTATGAATATTCGGAAAAATACGGGTGGCCATGGGCGACATTGTATATGATGTTTCAAATCTTTTCTCAAATATTAAACCTAATTAGTTGTTGAAGCAGATTTATTCGTAAATCTGCTGCTACAGGGTTTCTGTATAGATCAAAGTCCTTCTTTTTTCCTTGATGAATCATCATCGTAGTTACATTGTTTTTATTTAGTCTATTACTAGAAACATCACTATAAAACATGTGCGTAATAATAAGTATATTGTGTAAATAAGCACTTATTTGTTTCTAACATTATCACGTTTGTTATGCAAGAATGCGTTATGTCACACACCTATTATCGGAATGATGTAACGTTGTTAGTTATTAATTAGCTAATCTTGGAATGTTATTAATTAGAACATAGCACTTAATTGTTTCATCCATTAACAGAAAACTCAAACTCAAAGCATTTATTTCAAATATATCAATGCTAGGCACTTTTGAATTGTTAAAGGGTCGGTTAGTTAAAAAGATAAGCAGAAGCTTATTCCCCATTCGGGCAAGTAACTCCAATCTTTTTCTCAATAGAAAGAAAAACTTATGAATGGTACATAGTGACTATCAGAAAATACAGGGCAGATGAATTTTCTGCAACGCAATTTAAATGCGTGATGGTGACGGTACCACCTTTGTATTGATTCAAAATTCAAAAGTCATTTATTCAAACTAGGCTGAGAATCAGCACTTTTCGAACGTCACAATTACATAAGACAGTCCCCCAAAAACGCCCACCCTTCACCACTTCCTAGTGCCTTTAGCTGGGAAGAAGAAGTGGCGCAACAAACTCCCCAGCAGCACAGCTGTCTGTTCAAGTTAGAGAATGATTCTATACAATAGTATACAAAATAACTTACATTATGCAACACAAAACATAATTCAAATGATAAATTATAGGCCATATGTCAGCTAGCACACGCCAATATACCAACCAAAAACATCGAGAACCATACTCAAGCATTATTTAAAAAATAAAAAATAAACGTAAATAGAACTAAATATCTAAATAAAAGCCTCCAGACATAAAGGGCGTGCCCGCTTACATAAAGCTGTAATTGGCAGTTATAAATGATAAACTAGGACCATCGAGATAAAATAATATTAATTGGTGATCGGTCGCAACTTGCGAGTACCAGACGGATGAAAAGTTCCAGAAGATATTAGTTATCCACATAACTAATACTAAACAGCTAAACTAACCTAATCAGAATAAAACATTCTTATTGTAACGTGTATCCTGCCCGTCCTAACTCCTAACGTACGGTGCTCAGAGTCACTCAGCGAGTCCCAAAACAACCGCCTTGGAGTCTGCCAAAGAGCGATGGAACGCAGCATCCTAGGCGTAAAAAGACAGAACAGAATTCGGTACACCACGCTGCGTTCCAATACGGGTATAATGGATGTAGGCAAGAAGGTTGCCAGGCTCAAATGGGACTGCTGGGCAAAAGTCTCCACACAATGTGTACCTGAAGATGGACGGCGCCGCCGAGGCCGGCTCAGAAAGAGGCGGCGCCGGCGGGATGACCGGACACGTACAGTGCGGGCTGGTTTGAGGTGGCGCAGGAAAAAAGTTCATGGAAGGACTTGGGGGAGGCCTTTGCCCCAGCAGCAGTGGGACAGTATAGGAGAAGTAAAAAAAACATTGTAACGCTATTGTAATTTATTATCATAACAAATCACTACACTCGTAAAGCCCTTGAAGAGATGTGCAACACAGCAACTGAGCCGATCGACTCCGACTGAGTCAAATGACTCATGGGACGCGGATGAGTAATCGATAGTAATCGATGAGTGCACCTCTAGACGAGACTAACTTCCGGAGCGATTGCTGACTGTGGCAATTAATTCAGCCTTGTTGTAGTCTGGGAGATGGTGAAGTTTTATTTGTATGTGGTTATATTAAAAACGTGATTGTACACAATATATTTTTATGATATTTATATTTTCAAGATTTTCGTCGTATTTTAATGTATAAAGCCTATCCCGCACTGCGAATTTTATTCGCGCCGTTTATATTCAGTGTACGGCATTGCAAAGAGCGCGAATACGTATAGATACATAAGATACCATTAACCCTTTCAGACCTGGCGTACACAAATGTACACATAAGATATAATAAAATATTTTGGTAAGTATTTCGCAACAATTGCAAATGAGAACGGTTGTATCCATATGTCCACAATATAAACTACAAAAAACGATACTACTAACGCCATCTCTTAGCATTTTTTGTGACTTTTTCGACAAGTTTCGACCAGTGGCTGACCGAAGTTGGAGCTGTGTAGGTAAGCTCATCATTTTTATTTCAAAAAAGTAGGAAATAGCGAAATATACGCACTGCAAAAATATGAATTGATGTGTTATATTCCTAAGGTCATACGTAACATATAATTTGACTTTGTTATTCTATTTTTGTATCAATTATCACAATTTTTATATTTGTACACAAATGTACACATCAGGCGTAAACGATGTTTTTACGATTGTTGAAGTATTCAAGCTGTATTTGAAAAATCAGTTTTGAATAATTATGTTTTTAACTAATTTTAATGTTATTGATGCTATATATTGAGATAAGGCTTTTTTTTACATTTTCAGATAAAATAACACCGATATGTTTTCACCGGACGCCTTGAAAGCCCTACATGAAGGAGATCTTTCCGATTTGGAGCTATCGTCTGATGACGAAGAACCGTTTGGATTTACATCTGAAAGGGAGTTGCGGTCTGTCCGAGTTGGTGCAGATGTCATCAATCAAAACCAACGAGAGGTATTTCCACCCGACACTGATGATGATGAAGGGCCCAGCTCATCGTGGATTGGAACGAATGATCCAGAAGTTACTGACACCTGCGATGAAGTGGTTCCCGAAGTACCACCGACAACAGAAATGGAGTCCTCTCATGAAAATATACTTCAGAATATTACGCCTAAACTGAACATTAGGTGGAGACACAGGGAACTCCTAAATACTATTTTATCAGATTGGCTACCACCAATGTCAGTTGACCCTACAGTTGAAGCTCCAGTGGATTATTACTTTCGGTACGTGCCAAAACAATTATTTGAAATTATGGCTGAAATGACCAACTTATACGCAATACATTCAAATAAACTCAGGTTTAAACCTACTACTGCACAAGAATTAGAAATTTTATTTGGGTTACATTTAGCTACTGGTATATTTAGCTACCCGTGCTTGAAAATGTACTGGGAAACCGGCATCAGCATTCCCTTGTTCTCGGAGAATATGGCACGGGATCGCTTTTTTGAACTACGTAATAATTTACACCTTGTTGATAATACAAGAATACCAGCTGGTTGCAAAGATGCATTTTACAAAGTTCGACCAATATTTGATGCTGTTAGGAATCGATGTTTGGAGTTACCACTTGAAAAAGAACTTTGCGTAGATGAGCAGATAGTTCCTTTTACTGGCAAACATGTTGCCAAGCAGTATATAAAGGGTAAACCTTGTCCATGGGGGCTCAAGATATTTTTTTTATGTGGTAAACATGGGCAAGCCTATGATTTTATACTTTATCAAAGCTCTAGTCCAGAACTTGATAATAATTTGACAAAAAAAATTGGATATGGTGCAGCTATTGTTCTTCATCTCACAAAGAGAATTGGAGAAAGCAAGGGCCACGAGCTGTACTTTGACAACTACTTTTCGTCATATCATTTATTGCAAATTATGAAACGAAAAGGCATTATGGCTGCATGCACAGCTCGTATCAATAGATTCGCCAACCCATCGCTACTAAGCGATAAAGAAATGAATAAAAAGCCTCGAGGATTTTCTCAAGAAGTAAGTAGTTATGACGAAGATGTAACTGTGGTCAAGTGGCTGGATAATAAGATTACCCATCTTGCTTCTAATTTTGTTGGTATTGGTGAAAAAGACTTAGTCAAGAGGTGGTGTAAAAAAGAGAAGAGATTTATAGACGTCGAACGCCCCGAAGTTGTCAGGAAATACAATCACGCAATGGGAGGAGTTGATCTATTAGATCAACTCATGAGCTATTATAGGACTTTCATAAAGTCAAAAAAATGGACCCTTCGCATGATATTTCATGCTTCTGATTTAGCTGTAGTGCAGGCATACCGAGAGTACCAAATTGACAATGAGTTGCTAGGCATACCAAAGAATAAACAACTCAGGTTGCTTCACTTTCGTCGTCAGCTGGCTGAAAGTCTGGTGTTGAGGAATAAAATTACCATCGGTAAAAGAGGACGGCCCAGTGGCAGTAGCCCAATACCGCAAATTATTCCGAGAAGACCAGGAGAGGTTCGCCCTGTAGCGGATATAGCAAGAGACGGTGTTGGGCATTTCCCTGCACATGATGAGGGACTTGGGACACGGTGCAAAATGGTGGGATGCAAGGGAAGAACCCGGATTAAATGTATAAAATGCAAAGTTCACCTTTGCCTTACCAAAGACAAAAACTGTTTCTTAGCATTTCATACGTAAAATGAATCATGCTGCTTGAATGGGGCGAATGACTGATTTACCTATGTGTCAATTATTTACCTATCCCAAAGAAGAAATCTATTTTTTGTTAATTATTATAAGGATTGTAATCTAGTTTTGTTAATTTTATAAAAATAATTAATATTTCCTAATAAAAACATTTATAAATTAAACATTTTATAATTTCAGTGAAACTTCTACTACACTAGTCTTGTCATTACGTAGGACGGATGTGCACATTTGTACACTAAAAGAAAAACTATTTTTTCTTGAAAAGTTGACAGCTAAGATTTTTTTCATTATTTTTTCCTTTGTCTTTTTACCCTAGTCTAGCTACAGGATTTTTTTTAGATTCATTGGACGGAAAAAAATAATTCAGGTCTGAAAGGGTTAATTGTGTTGCAGAATTGCAATAAAAATTTCGCGCTATTTTTTATCGCAGTGCAGCATATGTTGCCTATTTACATTAAAATAATGGTTGAACAGACAGCTGTGCTGCTGGGGAGTTTGTTACGCCCATAGAAATATTTCTTATATCTATGGTTACGCCACTTCTTCTTCCCAGCTAAAGGCACTAGGAAGTGGTGAAGGGTGGGCGTTTTTGGGGGACTATCTTATGTAATTTTGACGTTCGAAAAGTGCTGATTCTCAGCCTAGTTTGAATAAATGACTTTTGAATTTGAATTTGTATTTGCTAATAAAAAAACCTATATTTTTCAAATAATTGTGATGTAAGTATGTAAAAAGTTTGCATACGTATTATATTTCCAAAGAACTGTCCCTGAAAGGGATACTACTTAAATAAATAATTCAAGAAAACTAACAATACTAACGTACCTACTTTTTAAGCACTATTGTTACTAACACCGAAATATCAATAAAAATATGGATCTTATAGTCTGAAATAAGGTTTAATTTAATTTATAACCGACTTTTAATGATTTTATACTGAAGAGCGCTCTTAGCTCTATTACAAAACTGACTTAAGTACAGCGAGTTATTGAAGGAATTATTAGTTCATCATTATTATAAATAATAACAAAGCATCACTCCTGCTTATCCCAAAAAGGTAGTTAGGCAAAGAAGTGTGTGCATTTCTCCGGAGTTTGAATACGAAACATGGGTCTAGTGGTTTTCTGTACTTTTATAAAATGAAGTACGGTTGGTCGCATGTCAGTAGTAACATAACCAGTATAAGCCGGCCTCTTATTCTATTGAAATTCCATACTATAGTTTGTTTTTTTTAACAAACTTGTACTGAGTATGTCTCTCGCACATTTCCAATATTGACAGTGTTTTTTTTATGTAGGTCATCTCGTAGTTGACCTCTGAGATCATGACTACTTAACCGGGCTTTCCTGTGGGTGCCTTAAGCTACTACACTTAAAATCTCCAGCCAGGGGTTATTCAACTAAGCTAATTAAAACTAGGTGAACGCTCGCTAAGGGCACCCCCTGTGGGGTACGAACCTCGGCTTAGGTCGTCAACCATAGGGAGGACATCAAGGATGGGACGAGCTGGTGACAGAGTGAGATTGGTCATTGGTCGGTACTCGTTTGTTAAAAAAATAGACTATAGTACTTACAAAATAGAAAACGGTTAACAAATCTACAAGTTTTACCTCTGTCGTGCCACCTACACCTACTGTACAGCGAGTTATTTAGAGAATTTTTAGTTCATAATTATTAGTAGAAATGACATTACCTACATCACTACACTGTATTTCCCAAAAAACGTAGGTAGGCAAAGAGGAGCATCCTACATTTCGCCTGAATTTGAATCATAGACCTGGCTAGGGACTCTGTATTTTTGTGCAGTGCATAGTGCCTTTAGAGATTCCCTTTTATGCAGACGTGCAGTGACGACGCAGTTATGCAGTAGCTGCGTCATTATTCCTATCAATTCCCTGAACTTGGCCAGCCATAACATACTTTATGCATACTTCCTGGGAACACTACACTTCCCCAAGTGCTGGACAAGCGATAAGCTTACAATAGAATGCTCTGTGACGTCGGTGCTGATGCTAACAAAATTGTTACATGTAAATATTTAGACTAACCATAAAGAGTTAAAACTGTGTGTACAATATCTGGTAGTGTTATGTAGTAACAAAAAGAAAGTAATAAATGATTTGATTTGATTTGTTTTTTAAAATTTCAAGCCAATGAGATTCTTGTAGACAATCGGACCGTGCCTCGACTTAATTGTCATATTTTCTTCCATACAAACGTAGTATGGTGATTATTTGTCTGTTTGACGGTGTACGTTCAAAACTAAAAATTATATCAATTTGTCTTGTCAATATCTAGCCTTGTATGAAACAGAATTGTAAAAAAAAAATTGGTTTGGAAGTTATGAGCGTCGAAACTTCTGTATTTCTACACAAATTTTAGGGCGTAAATAAATAATGTAGTATGAAAATGGCAAAATAGAAACCGTACCTGTACAGGGATAGGTAATTTATTCAAAAGTTCAAATAATTTTATTTTGTGTAGATAAATCCAGTGGTTTTTCCATAACATCTATACGCCCAAAGGTCTGTCTGTTCATGGACATCGTCGTAAATGGCCCCAGGACCAACAAACATCTGACGTACATGATAATTATAAGTATATTTTATTATACTTATTGCGAATACTTGTATGAAACGGACATTCTGCGTTCTATATTGAACAATTAAAAGAGCTTTAACGATTTACAACATCACAAATCAAAAATGCTGCCATCTTTGACACTTAGATTTGAGATTTGACATGACAATTAGTGATGTCCAATCTTTCATTTCACACACATCGAGAGCGAGATTACTTGAGTTGACCACCTGCTCACGGATGTCATACGCATCCGTACGTACTTTCCTTTTCGACCTTTTTCGCTCTAGGGTATGTCGCTTCTGTAGTGGCTTGTGCAACGTTTTTTTTTGGTATGTACCATGCACCTTAGATGCGAAAAGAATTCAGCAACAAAACCGATTTTCATATCCTAATTCATTTACTACACATAAGGGCGAATATAAAAACACGAAAACGAAGCAGTGCACAAACGAGCATACATTTATTATGAAAGCTTTTTCGAATCGTATTTTTACGAATCACGAATACGAACCGAATACGAGGTACGGTACACACGCCATAATTGAGATGCATTGTAATATTTAAAATAGAATAGCACGCTGGCTACTGAACGGTATCGATTTTGTTTAAAATATATCGATACGGATCTAGTAATCCTTGTCATGTCATGTCAATCAACTCAACTGTCAAAATATTGCATTCCACTCACATCAAATTCGCTCGAATTTCTTCGTTACTGCATTGTGTAATGATTTCAATTTGTTTTTATTTTCGGAATACATTCGACGACCTTACTATTTTTTACGGACTTTGGGTGCGTTCCGACTTAAACTGTAATCGATTTGAGCGTGCTAACACCCGTACCGTGTTAGCGTTATCGCGATAACGATGTCCCGTGAATCGTCATAGATGACGTCATGACATGCGCCATCTTGCGATAACACCGACCATGCCCTAAATTAATATCACCGTGAGCGCTGTCAAAAATGACAGTTGTGCTGTTTTGTTTTGAGAGTCGAAATTGTGCTTCTGGCTACAGTTGCCACCTAACCAAAGAAGAAGAAGAAATTTGTGGTGTATACTCAAAGAAATACTGTAATCCAACCATCTTGTGCAAATTTTGGGGTTTTGTTATAAGTTTTGACTATGAGCGACCACTGTGAGCAGTGTGAGCACGTTCACGAGCGTTCCGAGTTGTTGACAGCTCTGAGCTGTCATAATCGTGATATTTAACTAGGAACGCGAAGTATCGATGTGAGCGCTGTGAGCGATTAAGGCCTAACTCGGAATGCGGCCTTTAATTGCTTTTAATAACGTGTTACCTGGCTGTGATAAATGGACTTTGTGATCTGCTCAAACGACACTTGGCATTGTTAACGAACTTAGCAACGGACTTTGCATGGAAAGTGGATATTGCATTAATTGTGGCTCTGCTGGTGGTTCCATGGTGTTGGAAGATGACCAGATTCTTCACTGTATACAATATAATCATAGAAAGACTTATACCATTGAAGGTACACTATTTTAAATATAAAACAGCTGCGAAACCTCTTGCTGTTGTTATAGTCAAATAAACGGTCATTTTTATTTTAGGTTCGTACATCTCACCATATTTGCCATCCTTACTGGCAAAGATCGTGCTGCCAGGCATTATTCTGCACCATCTTCATCAAGAACCACTCAAACAGGAAGTAATCAGTTGCGATGTGCCAATTGTAGCATTAATTTGATACGACAGATAAGACATATTCTTAGCGATTCTGCCATTCTTTTGCAAATACAACAACAAGTTACACCACAGGTGGTCAGTTTTTCTTTTACTTTAAACTGGTACCTAAAATAATGCCACATAATAACCTAAGTTAATATGCATTCTACTTTACAGGTGACTGCAAATGACTATATCTGTGATGATTGTCACACTTTTACTGTTAGTAGCAGTCAAATAATAACCTCACAAGGGTCACAGGAAACCACAACCATTGGTCATCAACATGTTTGTTTGACGTGTGGTTTATCATTAGCAAGAACTCGAATTGCTGCAATTGCATCGTTGGGCGCAGGACCATAGGTTGCTGCGTCCATATTATGACCATTATTTGGTAAGTACTTGAGTTTAAAATAACGTCTGCACAATTTTTAGACAATATTTTAATTACCAATGTAGAAGATGATGATCAATAATAAAATCTAAATAAGTAACGACCTTATATACCATGTTTTATGTAAATAAAAATTTCTTAACGACAAAATGTGTGTTTTTATTTTTTAAATTCAATCTTACACTTTGGTGTGGGTCTACAAAATGCTATGCGATCTATATAAAAGGTAATATGAATTCCTACCTAAGTACAAATAAATGACATTAAAAAAAAAAAAATTGGACAAAGTCGTTCGTCATAATTTTTTTTAGTTAGTTAAATAAATAAGTAGGTACTTAGTTACCTACATACCTATTTTAATATAAAAACTAGAAGATTTAGGTACCAAATAAGTAAAATGCTACTACTTTTACTTTATTTTACAATGAACAAGATAGGTAGGTACCTAAGTACATAATAAGTACTTAAATGGTATACTGAATCTCTTATCTTAACTATTTGCTACATTATAGGCAATAGAAATAACATTAGTGACGCATTTACTAGCATATTTCTAAGTATTGAAGGGATTGTTTCTTACTAAATATACCTAACCTCAAAATCTTTGTTTTTAAATAAATGCTCACTGCAAGTTGTCCGTCACTAAAATTTATCTTTATGGGTATATACTTGTAATTTAGAACACGCAAAGTAAATTTACTTCGCTGTTGGTTCTGGGGCGAACGATGTATGGATGCAGAACAATCTCCTTTTACGCGGTCCTTTTCGTTAAATAAATACAAACTACATAAATAAATCCCTACTAAATAAATAACTATACTAAAATAAATGCATGCATATTAGCCACGCCACCAATGAGTTCGATCCGTCAACTAGTGCAACCTTAGGCGCAGGCCGAAAGAGACATCGCGGCCCCCCTTTTTTTTTTTTTTTTGGGTGGGAAATTATCAAATAACTTCTCCCGCTCTGGGTGAAGCGAGAGGGTGTGTCAGACTCTTACTGACTAAAACCCACCCGTGTTCCTTCAGTTGCCATGTTGCCGGGGGGGCACGATATCCCTATCGGCCCGTATTCGCAGCCCCGGCAGGCATTGGCCCTAGCGGACCCCATCAATTCTGCTGACATCTCTTTGAGGCGCGCGTGGAACACAACGCGCCGTCGACCCGGGCTTGGTCCTTATCGGATGGCGAGCTACCCATTGCTTACCGTCCGCAAGCCCGCGCCTACGGTGGCCGGAAATCTTCCTGTGATTCCCGACGCCCAGGGCGTCTCCTCCTGCGGCGGTTAGGGGCGCGAGGGCGCGAAATTTGCCTCTCCCTCACGCGCTCCGCCTCCTCCTTCGCGAGCATTACTGCAACCTGGCAACTGAACACGGGTGGGTTTTAGTCAGTAAGAGCCCAGAGCGGGAGAAGTTATTTGAAAATTCCCCACCTAAAAAAAAAAAGGTCACACTGCGAACGAAGCTTCGTTGAGCTTCGTATTTGCGCGACGATCGAAAAGACGAAAAGACGTGGTATGTACAGTACACTCTGATTTAAACTTAATGGCGATGGCGGCTCGGAACACGAGGCGAGTCGCTGCGCAGTAGGTAACGAATTCATGGATCAGCGGGGGTGAGGGGTGAGGTACTGCGCAGCTAGTAGCGCAGCGAGTAGCGCACTTCCGTGTCGCCACTACGTTTGAATCGAACTGTAGCTACAAGAGCGAAGCTAAACGAACTTAGCTTCGTTCGCAGTGTGGACTTTTTTTTTTAGTTATATCATCTCGTAATCGACCTCTGAGATCATGACTACTTAACTGAGCTTTCCTGTGGGTGCCTTAAGCTACTACACTTAAAACCTCCAGCCAGGGGTTATTCAACTATGCTAATTAAAACTAGGTGAACGCTCGCTAAGGGCATCCCCTGTGTGGTACGAACCTCGGCTTAGGGCGTCAACCGGAGGGAGGACATCAGAGATGGGACGGGCTGGATCAACGTTTTGATCATGATTATTAGTCGGGGAATTTAAAGCTACGTGCTCAGCTGCAACAACTCCCAGTGTGGACTGCGCTTTGACTTGTGCCCGTCTCTTACTTGCACCAGCGTTGTTATTGATACGGCAATTGCCGTATTATACGGCAATCTACAATTTTTTTCGGGAAGTACGGTATACGGCAGGCCTCTCATTGCCGTATCACAAAATACGGCAATTGAATATAAGTGAAACAAATCGTTTTTTCACAAGAAGCGTAATGAATGAAATGTAAAAGAAACTCAAATATCTGTCACCTGAGGAGGCTGCCACAATATTGAAGAAAAAATTTCGTCAATGTTGCCACTAACCCAGAAACTACCACTAATTGTCAAAATTGAAAATGACCTTCAACAAATCAATGACAACTGAATTTAAATCAAGGCAAAAAAAAAACAAGGATACTGTACCAAGTACAAGGTGTCGCGCGACATGTGCGAAAAACTAGGACAAGTACACGTTAGATAAACATGAATCTAAAGTAGTAAACAATAAGAAACCTTTGTGGAGAAGAAACAAATGATAAACATACGTGTTTTTAATAAATACGGCAATTTAGTACTTTTTCCCTTAAAATACGGCAAACCAGACTGTGACCTACCTACGGCAGCTCAGATTTTTACGATAACAATACTAACTTGCTCTAGTAGATTGACAGTTGTGCGACCGTGACAGGAATATCACTAAGTCAAAGTACGTGCTCAGTAACATTTAAAGATCTCGGCGAGTCCTTTTGCAAGTTTGCAATAGGTAATGGCTGCGCTTACAAGCTAGAAATTAGCGCTTACCAAAGCTATCGTCTAACAGTTGTAAGCGCAGCCATTACCTACTGCAAACTTGCAAAAGGACTCGCCGAGATCTTTAAATGTTACTGAGCACCAGCGTTGCCAGACGTCCCGATTTTGGCGGGACGTCCCGATTTTTTAATCAAAATTAAATGTCACGCGCGGGACAGGCTCAGTCCCGCTTTTCGGGAATAACTCGATCGTGCGTGCAGTATGCTGAGGAAGCGCGGCCGGGTGGCACAGACAAGCGTGGACTGGTTGTAAGTTACAATTTGTAACACTCACTCCTTCGATTATAATAATTGAAACCACATTTTTCTTATGAATAAAATTTTTTTTTACTTTGATTTTTGCTTTTTATTTTTTTTTTATTCAGAAGACTAAGCCTAACGATAGGGTAAATCCGATTTAAAATATTATATTTTTATTAAAATACATTTTCTATGGCTATTTTGCTATCTATTGTCACGTAAACGTAACTTAAAACTCAAATAAAAGGATAAATATTTATAAACTTCTGATTATATACGTTTTTTTATTGTGTTCCGCATTCGACGAAAGAATCCCGTTTTTTTTACTCAAAAAGATTCAAAATCCCGACTTGGCAAAAAATCTGGCAACGCTGCTGAGCACGTACTTTGACTTAGTGATATTCCTGTCACGGTCGCACAACTGTCAAACTACAATAAATCTTATTTCAAATAGAGTATAGGTAACTACGACAACTTTTTATCATAATGTGGTAAAAATTAAGCCTTAAATAGCCATAAGAAGAAAATAAACGTTACTGTGCGTATTGTTTAACACTATCACATAAAGATTGTATGTAGGAAAAAAACAAGCCCAACCCTTCTTGGCAGTCGGGTATAAAATGTGGAGATGATTGATTTATTGTGATCACATAAGGAATCTCCAAAATCCGAAAAATAAAGACAATAAAATTATATCGTTTCTAGCTATGAATCACCATAAATTTATTTGATTACTTATAATAATATTTACATAAATATGAAAGCCAATATTCTTTAAACGCACATATTTTATGGACCGGATTACATAAAAATATGCATTGGATATAGAAGCCATTCGATCCATTTACTGTTTATGACATCTTTTCTTGGAAACCAAGGAAACCATAGACCATAGAGACTTCTTCGTTCGTCTAGTGGTCGCAAACGCAACTGCGTAGGTTTATTGGTTCAATTCCGGGTGGTGCCATAAGGTTTTTTACTAACAAATTCTCAGTATTTCCTACCTGTATTACATGGGACTTTAAATATAGCTGGCGAAGTTCAAGCGTCGCTTTCAAGTTAGGTTGATGATTTGTATGTATTACGTCACCATTATTTACTTTAATAGACTCATGGTTTATGATATTACAAATTTTAGTTTTTAATTAAAGAGTGTTCATGCCCGTTCTTCTACATTGAGATCTACGCGTTGAAATAGGGTTCACCTTTTTTGTTTTATACTGACCGACTCCTTGACAATATTCAAAGGAGCCTGTAACTGGTTTATCTATACTATGACAACAAGTAAAAAAACCCTGTCCGATCCGTAAGAGTGTTGTTAAGTATCGTACTGAAAGTACATTTATGCCCAAATTTTTTTCAATGGATAATTTTACCCGGTTTTTACATGGAGCGCGGGTGGCCGTGTCCAAAAGTCATAACTTATGACCTCTATTGAAAATTTTCAAATTTTTATGAATTTTGGGGTAATTATGGTGTTAAAAATGTGAATTTTAAATAGCAATAACTTTTTGTTTTCAATAATAATAAATAAAAATATTTTTAAATGTTTCTATATTTTTTATATTCTAATATTTAAAAATGTAATTTATAAGTATTTTAATGAAATAAAAATATTACTTTTTGGTAATGTTATTGTACATATGCCCCTTTCGCATCAGACAGGGTGTTTTTTATATATTGTATATAAAATTAAATAATATATAATAATAAGCTGAAGAGTTTGTTCGTTTGTTTGAACGCGCTTATCTCAGGAACTACCAATTGTATTTTTACATTTGATAGCCCAATTCTTGAGGAAGGTTATAGTCTATTTAAAATCACGCTACGACCCTTCCGAAAAAAGAGTAAACAGACAGAAAGAACGCTAAGCGAGAACGAAGTAACAGAGCGGGCGGGCGACGCGATGCGATGCGGTGGGTCGAAGTAACAAGCAGTGTTCTCGAACGTCATAGTACGAAATCGGTAGAGCTGCCCTCTAAAATCAGTATATTTGTACCCAAAATCGGTATATGACAAAAAAAAATACAATATTCAATCAAATTCGTTTAACTAATTCTAATTTACATTAAATCTAACACTTAAATGTAATTATTTTTTACAATATTTATGATCATACCAATATTCTTTGGCCATAGACGCGGTCATCTTTGAATTAATTTCCAAGTCATAACAAGCGTCATTTAAAGAGTCGTTTTGCATATAATAGACCAGTGATTAAATCAGTAGACAGCCTATTTCGCTGTTTTGTTTTCATGCGAAAATTATGCGTTCAACATTGGCGGATGAATGAGGCAATGATAAAATATTAATAAAGATGAAAGTAGACCACAAAGGAAACATTTGAGTGTCATCGCCACGCTTTAGTAAACTTACTTCAGCCCAAAATAGTTCTACATCATCAGGAAATGTTTTGACTTTGTTATACTCTGAAATCGAGGAAAAATCGTTGCATTTCGGTATTTCGGTAGGACAGAGCCCATTTCGGTAGAAATACCGAAAAATCGGTAGGTTCGAGACCACTGGTAACAAGAAATTTTACGCAGACGAAGTCACGGGCAGAAGCTAGTTTAATATAAAAAACAGTGGCACTCCGGGAGTGCCGACAGAATTGACAACTTGAACAATTTTATTGTGCAGGAAGAAAAATACTTGTATAGAACATTGGGCCGTAACCTTATCTAAATCAAATAAAAGAGCATAATCGCGTTTACAAAAAAAAAAAACTTCCAAAACCTTTAAAGTTTAAAGTAAAAATACTTACATAGAACATTGATCCGTAACGTTATATAAATAAAGAGCACAATCGCGTTTACAAAAATGAGGTGTCGGTAACGGTGTCGCAAGTTCAATTGTTTTTTCCCATCTCAAAAATGCCCAACGCGCCTGAAGAAGTTTTCACTTCAAAAATCATAAAAGAAACAGACAGGTTTGATTTAAATTGAAAGTGATTAATACAGTTACTTTACTAGTTATGTTCCATAGAAAGAAACTTTTGTGACACACTATTTATAGGAGCCTGGTAATGTGTTCATGAATAAATTAATTATAACTGGATCAATATTAATAAATAAACACTAGCCTAGATTGTTCCCTTCCCAAAAACTGTAGATCAGAATGATTATAATCTTAGAGATTGGAATTGTTTTATTTGTTACTGGCTCGCGGACTAGAAAGCGACTTTTACATTCACTGTTTATGGGGGTAAACTATAAGAACTCAAACGACTCGCGCACTTGGTCGCAAATTCCCGTAATTTTTAAGAACGTTTGCATTTATACTTGTTATCTTCATTCGCAATCTGTCAAAAATACAACCAATTTACAATCATTTTTGACAAGTTTGACAGATTGCGACTTGAATGTGAACGTTTTAAGCTATTGCATAGCTTTTATCGCGGGCTTTGAGCGCGGCGACCGAATCAAGAAATTCCGTAACGAAAAAAACCTGACACCCCCCACTCCGCCTACTTTGTAATGACATAAAACAAAAATTACGTTCCCATGACAACGTGATGTTGTTATGGGAACGTAATTTTTGTTTTATGTCATCATCCCAAATGTAGCGTTGACAAATAGGAAGTATGGAGGTTACAAATGCTATGCAATAGCTTTACCGCGGCAGTCCCCGAGTGCCACACGTTTTTTTTTTAATTACGAGAATTGGCCTTCTGATCGGTGCGACCAAAAGTCGTGGCCGTGGCCATTTAGTGCGCGAGATCCCTAAATGCTGTAGATTTTTCTCACTAGGCTGTGCAGCAAGGGTTTTCTTAGCAACATAATAAAAAGTATTTTATTTCTCTTCTACTCTTACATACGTTTCTAACTTTCTACATCTTTTTCTCTACTTTCCTATCGCAGGTATGCTGGAAGAGATTTCTTTAGAAATAAGCATCACTTTTTTACGTATTTTTCTGTTCCTTTCTTCTTGTCTGTTTATATATATGTGTGTACATGAACGGTTAAATAATAAAAAATAATCATTGTATTAGCCTTTCTTTCTTTTTCTTTTTCTTCGACAACGGATAAGCCGCATATGTTGAATGTTGTACATCAAAATATGCAGGGTCTGTCCGGCAAAGAGCTAGAGTTAAGTTTATTTATGGAAAACTATGATGTTCAGGTGCTATGTTTGACTGAACACTGGTTGAAGGAACATGAAGTAGTGTTTATCAATGATGATAATTTTACGGTATACAGTGCGTTTGTAAGAAAAAGCGCCATTCGCGGTGGATCATTAGTTCTTGTTTCAAACAAGTTGAAATGTAAACAACGTTTAGACTTAGTTAATCTTTCTATTGAGCGCACTATTGAGTTGTCTTGTGTTGAACTCGAGCGATACGTTATAATTTGCGTTTATCGACCGCCTTCTGGTGATTTTACTAGTTTCGAATCAGTAATGGAGGATTCACTCAATAAGTTAAAATCAAGTAATAAAAGTATAATTTTATGTGGAGATTTTAATATTAATATTTTAGATGTTACTCCATTAAGTATTAGACTTCTTAATCTGTTTAGGTCCTTTAATTTAATTAACTTGTTTTTTGAACCTACTAGGATCACAGCATCTTCGTCTACTTGTCTTGATAATATATTTAGTGATTGTGATGCCAAAAATAAATTAGTGGTAAGTGACTTAACGTCTGACCACTGTGGTTTATTAGCTAGCTTCCCCATGCCATTACATAAAAAGCCGCTTAAAATTGAATGCAGGCCTTATACAGCTAGTCGTTGCAATAAGTTTAAAAATAATATAGCTCATAGAATTACACCATCTATAATAGAACATGAGAATCCTAATCAAATCTATGAAGCCCTTTTTGATGTTGTGCAAAAAGAGTACCAATCTACTTTCAAGACCAAAACCATTAACATTAATGGCACCTCCGTTGGCTTTAACCAATGGGCCACTCCAGGTATTTATAAAAGTAGAGCGAGACTATACGAGTTATATGGTTGGAAAAAATACAGGTTTGATACTCCTTTCCTAGAGTATGTCAAAAATTATTCAAAATTATTTAAAAAGGTTAGTGTTTTTGCTAAATCTAAATTTTTAAGCGATACAATTAAAAATTCCAATAATAAAGTAAAAACCACTTGGAAAATTATTAACAATGAAACGGGTAAATCGGTTAAACAAGATAAACACCTTGAGATTATGGTCGACAGTAAATTAGTTAATATAGCAGCCGACGTAGCCGAGGCATTTAATGAGTTTTTTGCCAACATACCAATAACTACGACTCGCTCCTTAAATTCGTCTCCGTCTAAAGCTGAAAACCTTTTGCATAGTAGTGTGCCTAAATGTAGTAGCTTATTTAGCTTCGAGCATGTAACACCTCGTGATGTAGTTAATGTTTTTAACACACTCAAGTTTAAAAACACTGGTGATTACTGGGGCATCTCCATTAAACTTTTAAGTAATATAATAGACATCGTAGCCCCCTATCTAGCTGTTACTTTTAATAAATGTGTTGATTTGGGAACTTTTCCTGACCTCATGAAGTGTAGTAAAGTCATACCATTATTTAAATCAGGTAATAAAAATGACGTTGGCAATTTCAGGCCTATTTCTATCTTACCAGCATTTAGCAAAATATTTGAAAAGTTAATACTCAAGCAGTTGCTAAGACATTTTAATTTAAATAGCCTCCTTCATAATGAACAATATGGCTTTACAAAAGGTCGTTCGACTACAGATGCGGGTGTTGCTCTGCTAAAACACATATTTAATGCATGGGAGAATTCGCAAAATGCTATTGGAATTTTCTGTGATCTCTCCAAAGCCTTTGATTGCGTGCACCATGATACGCTTTTGCGTAAACTACGTCATTACGGTGTGCAAAACGAAGCTCTAAACGTTATAAATTCTTATTTACATAATAGGTTCCAATGTGTAGATGTTAATGGTGTAAAATCTTCCGGGCTACCAGTTCAGTTAGGTGTACCTCAAGGCTCAATACTGGGTCCATTCTTGTTCTTAGTGTATATTAATGACTTACCATTCTATTTAAAGGGTATCTGTGAAGTTGTACTGTTTGCAGATGATACCTCTCTTATTTTTAAAGTAGACCGGAACAGACAAGATTTTGACGATGTAAACAGTGCACTCTCAATGGTTACGGATTGGTTTATGACAAATAACCTTGTTCTCAATGCCAAGAAAACGAGATGTGTAAAGTTCACCCTACCAAATGTTAGAAATCTAGGACCCAACATCGTCTTAGATAAAGAGGTGCTTGAAACTGTGAACTCAGCAGTTTTTCTGGGCATAACAGTAGATGCCAAACTTCAGTGGGGCCCACATATATCGAGCCTAGCGGGAAGGCTCAGTTCGGCCGCCTACGCTGTCAGGAAAGTAAGACAATACACTGACGTTGATACAGCTCGGTTAGTCTATTTTAGTTATTTTCATAGCGTTATGTCCTACGGTATTTTGCTGTGGGGCAAAGCTGCTGATATTCAAAATATATTTGTCCTTCAAAAACGAGCTGTTCGAGCAATTTACCAGCTAGGTGCCAGAGTTTCACTAAGAGATTTTTTCAAAGATATTGGTATTCTTACAGTAGCATCGCAATTCATCTTCGCCAACATTTTATATATTAGGCAAAATATACACTTATACAGTAAAAACAGTGATATACACAATGTTAACACTAGAAATAAAGACAAACTACGAGCTCCCTTTCACCGGCTTCATAAGGTTCATAACTCATTTGTTGGGCTTGGTATAGACTTTTATAACAAGCTACCCTCTTCTTTGCTAGATTTGCCTTTTAATGCGTTTAAAACTAAAGTAAAATCTAACCTTTGTTCAAAGGCATACTATTGTATCAACGACTACATAAATGATAAGAATTGTTGGTCGCTGTGATTAACTCAAGACAATACTTATGTTCTTTCTCCAGAATTAGTTTACCTACGGACAGTTACATAATTGTTTATTTTATTTGAATTTATAAGTCAATTTTTATTTTTTTATAATTCAATTTATTTTTATTTTATTTTATTGTTGACTTAATCTACTCATTACAATATTTTGTTATGAGTTGTATTGCAATTTGTGGTTAGCTAGCGACCTCGACAGTTGATCATTATTTTTTTTTATTTTTTTTTTTTTCATGAGCAACCGGCAGCAAGTTCGTCATGCTCCCTTAGATGTCACTGCTTGCGGTAGCGTCGGGGGTCGGGTTGCCTCCTTCCCTCAAATATGGCGAGGGGGGTAATGGCTGATCTTTGCGTTATGCTCGTGAACGGGTGCTGCTTGTGGTGACTGGTCGTCTTGCTGATCATGGTTTTGTTATTGTAACTAGTAATTAACTGTTTATTTATTTTTTACCTCGATGGTCCTAGTTTATCATTTATAACTGCCAATTACAGCTTTATGTAAGCGGGCACGCCCTTTATGCCTGGAGGCTTTTATTTATATATTTAGTTCTGTTTACGTTTAGTTTTTATTTCTGCTTGAGTATAGTTCTCGATGTTTTTGGTTGGTATATTGGCGTGTGCTAGCTGACATATGGCCAATAATTTATCATTTAAATTATGTTTTGTGTTGCGTAATGTAAATTATTTTGCATACTATTGTATAGAATTATTTTTTTTCTAACTTGAACAGACAGCTGTGCTGCTGGGGAGTTTGTTGCGCCACTTCTTCTTCCCAGCGAAAGGCACTAGGAAGTGGTGAAGGGTGGGCGTTTTTGGGGGACTGTCTTATGTAATTTTGACGTTCGAAAAGTGCTGATTCTCAGCCTAATTTGAATAAATGACTTTTGATTTTTTTTTTGAATAGTTGCTTTGTCCTTGTCGGTACTGTGCCGTCTTGTACCTATATCCAGTTCCTTGACATACTTATACGACTCCATCTTCAATATCTCCTTGATCTATATGACGTACTTCAGTCAACTTAACCTTCCTTTTTACATCGGACAGCGCGACCGCCAAGAAAGGGTTGTTTTCAAGCATATTTATGTATTTTTCTAAGTGGGATCCCTTATATCCTCGAAGCATCCAAACGGCTGGATGGATTAATACATAGATGAGGTGTTTATCTACTCGGTCTTTCGATGTAAAATAAAGGCTGTTGGTGAAGGTAAAAATATAACACACTAAAAGGCTGAAATAAAAAAAAACAAAGAACCCGACTGCAACTAAAAACTCAAACAAGATCATTTTACAAGCAGTCTGATGCGGCATCAAAGCTGAGATTTAACTAAAATAATTGCAACCAACTGCATTAGATTGCTTGAAAAGTGATCTTGTTTTAAGTTTTTAGTTGCAGTTGGGTTTCCACACTCGTATATTTTTTTTTCTTTCTTCAGATGCTGCTTTGATGCTGATTTCGTTACATTGACACAAACAGGTGGACTGAACACCTGGTGAAGGTCGCGGGAATCAGCTGGATGTAAGAAGCACAGGACCGATCGACGTGGCGAAATGCTTGGGGAAGGACTATGTCCAGCGGTGGACGTCTTTCGACTGAATTTATGATGACGATGACATAGACGAATAGGTACATATCTGAAACACATAACCTTTTTCTGACTACGCTGCTAAAAATAACATGACCCAAATCTACCAAACAAGACAACAAACACATCAAAATTTACAATTTCCTGCAGAGAAAGTGACAAACAACGGTTTGATTTGATGCCCCAGTCTATACGGCCGTTTGACTGTCATCGTCTTTCTAAGAATTCCTTGTCAACACATTCTGATCACGTTTGGTTCTAGAAAATAATACAAAGACGGACGAGACCGTCGTCGTACAGTGATCCACGTCCATGGTAAGAGATCGATTTTGACAGAGCCCTTATGTTGTAGGAACAAAGGTGATTTTCGTCCTTTAAGTCTTATTATTATTGACAGCAGTTGACCGTACTACAGTAGTCAAGACTTTTTTTTCGTCGACGGTGTATTGTTGTTTTATATGCATGCATTCCTTGGTTAGTAGAGGTACAAAAACTTATTTGTTGGGGACCTTACTATCCTTTTTTATTTATGTGTGACTGCTAGAAGGAACTGATATGGTGGGATTTATCAAGAACCCTGTCTTCGTCATGGGTTTTAAGGGATCAAAACTACAACAGTACTAACAAACACTAGAGCAGTACAGCTCTCTGCAGTTACTAACAAACTGCAATATAATCGGCCCGTCTTCAAAGTACCGCGATTAAGGCAAATTCTCCTTCGATCGCCTTTTAATTGGGCTGAGGCTGAGTTCAGCATTGAAGGCATGTAGGTAAGTGTAGGTATCGGCTCCGACTTACGAGTTGGTGGTTGTGGGTTCGAACCCTGGTAAGCGCTTTACTTTGTGTAAATAATCTCATCACCACTGCTCTCAAAACGGTGAAGGAAACCAGCATGTCCTAGAACCAAAAATTCGAAGACATGTGTCATCTACCAACCCGTACTGGGCCCGCGTGGTCAACTTGTCACCCAGTACCCTAATTGCGTAACTTATTTTCGTAAGCAATTTTGTCTAATTTGTTTAATTTTGACAGTTCAACAACATTCACTGCGTTATTTACGTTGTTGAGCAGATTTTTTTTTCCAACTTAAGAAGCAATGGATTAGCAATCTGCTTCAAATCGAAACAGATTGTGTTGTATTACGCAATTAGGGTACTGGTTACTTACTCCCTTTCGAAGAGAGGAGGCCTGCGTCCCAGCAGTGGGAACACTAAAGGCTGATTATCAAGTGTAGGTATAGACTAAGTATATAATTATAATGAAGTTGTATAATAATAAAAGCACGATATTTATAATCACGAATCGTAATACGATTTTTTTTAAATATGTAAATATGAAGCATTCATGCAATAAATAACTTACCTAAGGGATAATAAATATTAATTACGTAATAACTAAAAATAATAATAAATAAATAAAACAAAATTGAATAATTTAAAAAATAAATGGTTATTAAAACGTTATTATAAAAATAAACGTATATAATTTATAAAACAATAATTATAATTCTCAAATTGAATTCTGTATTGATAAAACAGTATAACTTACTAACTACTTAACTAATGTTACAATTTATCACATTAAACGAGCAGTGCTCTTCCTCCTCTCTCCTACTTGATCTATGCTGTGCCCGACAGGGTCCATAATCGTAACTAATATAATTATTTCCCTATCAACTACATATATACATTATGGTACGCAATAAAGAATTTGAGATTTTAATCTTACTAACTTTTGCCCGCGGCTTCGTCCGCGTGGATGTCGGGAATTATCCCGCGGGAACGTAGGACCGGGATAATAAGTATCTTATGTGTTAATCCAGGTTACAAACTATCTGTGTACCCCAAATCCGTTCAGCAGTATTTACGTGATTGAGTAACAAACATCCAAACAATCAAAATATCACATTTATATATACAAATAAATATATTAAAGCATAAAAAACTAAGAACAAGCATACATACAATATATTTTTTTTTTCAAAAATTTTTAATCTTCCAGATTATAGCCGAACACCTTGCATTTTCGACCAAGAGAACTTCAACGATATTGTGCCTAAACAATTTAGTTTCCTAGGTGAGACGGCAGTCGCTCGGTCATGCTATTGTCTAACAGCTGTAAGACAATTGTCTGTAACTGGTTAGACTGGAACCTGACCTTAACTTAGTTAGGAAAAGGCGAGACTGATAAAATAGTTTCGGTTTAAGTTTCGTTTCATAATCAGATAGATCTTTCTAGCCAGTGTGCTCCCAATGCAGATCAAAGACCATCCGTCCGTCTGTCGTCGCTCGTGTAATTGAAAAAAATTAAAAAAAAAAAACCGACTTCCAAAAAAAAACAATACAAAGTGAAAAATAACTTTAATTTCGGAAGTCGGTAGCAAAAAACGAAAATTCAAAACCAAAGAGACCTTTTATTTTTTACTTTTTAGTTGTGGTACCTACCCCACATTCCAATACCAACACCTGCTATGTAAATAATAGTAACAGGAACTTATCATATTATCCACATACCAAGTGGGAAAAAATACGTATTATTGAAGCTAACTCAAAAACTATCCAAGCTTTATTTATAATGGGACCACCTTGAGACCAAACCCTTACAAACAAAAAATAATTTTCAAAATCGGTCCCCAATTGGCGGAGAAAGCGGTGGACACACATAAAAAAAAATAAAAATAACATACGTTACGAACAAAAAGAAATTAATATTAATATTACCATAGAAATTCAAGATCATCTTATTAAACTATTAATTAAACTAATTTCACCCATAAGATTCCAACCAATCCATTTGACTTTTTTATTTTTTGATTACTGCTACCTTTTTTTTTTTTTTGACATTTGACATCCTGTTTTAATTTGACATTTACTGTAATTTGAACGATTTGACATTAATTTAAATTATGTATTGTTAAAATTTCCTACTTGTTATTTAAATTTAATATGTCTTTAAATTTGTGTAAATTAACATGATTTGCATGCCCATGTGACGGTAGAACATGGAGGACTTTCTTAATAAAACATCAATGTAATAATTACCCATGTTTGCAAAGTAATAAATGATTTGATTTGATTTGATTTTGATTTGAACACATAACCTTAAATTTTTTGGAAGTCGGTTAAAAAATATTTTTTCAAACCCGACTGGTAGCTCCGGAGATTCCCCCTACACACAAGCTTACAACATACCTCTTTATAATATTATAAGTTCATGTATAAATGTTTAGCTTATAACTTGTAGGAGAAAATAAATAATTTTATTATTATTAAGTATATTAATCGTAAGTATTCCTTGACTGGTGATTTTGTTAATTAAAATATAGATATCTGATGTACCGTTGCCGACTGATGGAAACTTGCTGACTAGCAAATCTTTTATTCTACGAAAGAATAGTGCCTCAAACGCATAAAATAATAACCGCCTCTATGGTCTAGTGGTTAGACTAGAATTAATTAGGATATCTGACTTAGTTGACAATCTTGAAATTATCTTAATTTCACCTGCCTTAAAGATGCCGCTCGCTTTGCTTAGTTATAGCGACAAACTCTGCCCGGAACATAGGTAGGGATAAAAAAGAACATAGATAATGATGAGTCCACAAGGTTTATAAACAAGGTGTACTGTTAAACTATAAAACAATATAAAAGATATAGGCAAGGAACAGTAGCAATCGTCGTCCACCTCCTTCGCATTTTTTTCTTACACTTTTATTGGGATATATTGGGATGTTTTATTTGGATTATATTGGGGTATTACGTGGTGTAGGTGCAGCTCTGTCCAACTCTTTGGGGAACACGGGCGTGATGTTATGATATTATGTAATATGGGACAGTCAGTACCTTCGGTTAGAATCAAGTTCGTCACGTCATCTTCGCCTTGGTTTGCCATATTGTCCCTTGGCCAGGGAATATTCCATAATATGATTTGCTTGAAATTCCCAGCAGTTTCATTAATAAACATGTGTTACACAATATTCTATAAAAACATTTATTAGAGATAAATTAACCCATTAAAGATTCGTAGTTCAAAATATTGTCGCCATGTGTTTGTCAAAATTGTTAATTTATTGTTGATTAACGTCCATGTTTTGTGAGAAAATTCCACTAATTATTACTATGAGCAACAGTTATGTCATTGGGTTTAATTTAACGTGTTTTTTATCATGAAACGTCTTATCATCGTAATACTGATAGATTTCGTTTAATGTAAACAACTTTGGAGAACTTTGGATTGTAGGGTTTAGTCCCATCTTTTCCACTATGCGTTTATACCTACTAAAAAATCCCATAACTTTCCCCTACCATAAATCACTCAAAAAATTTAAGTTTCTGTTGTTAAAAGTACAGTCTCATTGATATTTGTATGAGCCGCCTATAAAATATTAGCTAATTTATATTGACAATGGTGCCGATTCTCTTGTACACCAAACTAAACTACCACTAAAATTCCTTACTTTTGGCTATGAGAATCTTAAAGCTATTTATTCTGCAACAAAAATTCTCTAAATTTGAAAAATAATTTTGACATAACTAAAATCGAATTTGACAATCGCGATTCCAAGTGGTACTTGTTTGCCCTACCCCGTGAATTTTTTTTAGAGCCGGAGGCGCGCAGGACGGCCAGCCTCGGAAGTTTTTCAAATGGAATTTTTTACTTTTTCTATGGAAAATTATTAGCTACATGTTGAGTTTTAAGGGTTTATGAGCTTTTTTAAGGGGGTCGAAATTTTCATAATTTTTTCGATAGGACACCATTTTCGGGATATAAACAAAAGAAGGTGGAAAGAGAGTAAGGAGGCCTTTGCCTAGCAGTGGGACAATAATGGCTAAGAAAAACCAAGCAAAAGAAAAGAAAAAAAGAAAAGAAAAAAGAAATAGTACCTACCCAGTAAATGGTAGCTTTATGGAATGTACAACATGGTCACAGTGCTCTTTAAACAGTTCCCTTAGAGAATCGCGTCTGCGGAGGCCATATATTGCTCTGATGGCTCTCTTCTGCAGAAGAGACAAGAGTCCATTGCCTATCGGCACCATTGCCTATCGGTTCACCCTCACAACACCTGTGTCAGCACTTCTGGGTGGTTCCGCGCGAAAAGAGCACGTGTGTTAAAACGACGATATCTCATAAGATTTTTATGGGAGCTATATATAAAATTTTAGATATAAACGGTTTCGCGAAATATTTGTTATTGGGTATTTTTTGGAGATCCAGTGAAATACTGATGATTGTCAGCAATAAGTGCTGATTTTTTCATCGTCAGCTATCATTTAACGTACGGCGTAAAATTGGCGTTTATATGTTTAGAAAAACATTGAAAATAATAAATCTTTTCTCAAATGTTTAATGAACCATTGATCAAATAGAAATACTCTTAAAAAATCTGTACACAGCAGCTAGTTTTTATTTATATTGTTATCAGTTGTAATTTTTCTCCTATCTATTCTGTTCCATTGACCTCTTTATCGAATAAAAAATATTCTGATAAATTTATAAACATAAACAACATAAAATCCACTTGTTACTATAATATTATTATGTTTATAAGATGAAATGTGCAAATCACTGTCTGGCTCTCAAACTACAACCGACAATCGACCACTATAGTATTTAATATTGTCATAATCGGCGCGCACGTGGAGTCGAGAGCGCGCCTCAGACGGCACATCACTACTCACGTCAAAAATTGGCGCGAAACGTATTTTTATTTTTTATTTGTAACTTTTTTTTACAAATTTTAAATTCGTAACTGTTTTTTTGTCTTTAACGTTTGACAAGTATTGCGTGAATGATTAGTTTTAGTTTTTTTTTATGGAAAATAATTTAAGGAGTTTCTCGTGTGAAGTGTGTGAAAATGAAAACTTTTTTGTTTATATTTTTGGCGGGGTATGCTGTCAGATGCGATGATTCGAAGTAAGTGAAACTTTTTTTTTTAATTTCCTTTTTATTCACCAACATAAAAATACTTTGTAATTAGGTACCTACCCAAACTTTGCTTACTAGACAATTATTATTAAGAATATTTATGATATTTTCTTTAAGAAATTAACCTTATATTGAAATCTCAAAACATACAAATGACAAACAGTAACATTCCTTTTTTGGCCGTCTAACTTTCTTTGTTTATCTTTTGGCAACGATTAGCCTTTTCAGCCAATGCCAAGGTAAGCCATCTTACGGCCAAATTTTACTTATTTTTAACTTATTGCAATGTATATCTGATCGATGTATACCCTCGCCCTTATCATTTAAAACAATATTTTTCATTCCTCTTTTCTAATTACATACTTTCCCATATTTTGATATTTTCTTATTATAACAGTAGAATAAAACTATACTATGATTAAATATACTGATAAAATTAGACTCCTCATCAAAACCTCGTTAAATTAAAAAGAAAATTCAAATTCCTTCTATTGTTCCGATTCCATTATTATCAACAACAAAAAAACTAGTCTCGTTTCATACTGCACGTTAAAATGCACTATGACATGTGTAGTATTTTGTTTGAAAAAATTTACATACCTACGGTGACATGTATCATGTTTTGTCACGGTATAGCTGACTAAACATTGTGTCGTAAACAGTTTTATCTCATAACTCCTGCTGACGTATTGAAGGAGGATATTTAATATTTACGTCAAGAGTGGTTTTCATATCCAAGGGTATATATAGAACGTAGTTTGATACGTGATGTAAATAATTTTACTTGATGTCACGTACAATACCGACAAACTTAAAATAGGTAATTTTATTTTGCAGACCATACGCAAATTAATAAGAGTTTTGACTCCTGAGATACAAATCGTTTAGTGAAGTTAAGACACCAATGACATAAAACTTTTTGAAAACGAAACTACCTTTATTTTTGTTATAAATATACAAATAAACACATTTTTTGGGCAGAAATACGTAAATAAACTAATAACATTATTCAGCTGCATCCCGTTAGACTGGATGCCGACCCCAACATTTCCTAGTTCGTTTACCATTGTTGTTATTTTAGGTACACTTTAGGTTAGCTTATTTTCCTTAGATAACCGGTTATGCACTCTTTTTTGTTTATTTGTTGTTATGCTACGGTGCTATAGCAAAATTACAATTCTTACCTTCATATGTAGTGGTAGTCATCATCTACCTAGCCTTTTCCCAACTACTGTACTGTACTGTGTGCTGGTAGTGTTTTACATATTTTAAACAGCTTTTCATATTCTTTCTTTCTTTTTTAAATTTTCTGATTCACTAGTATTTTTAATTTTTTATCTGTAACATTTTCCATTTTATCTTTTTATATCTAAAACGTAATCCGTAACCGGCCCGTAGTTGGTAATTAAGTCTACAAGAGCGTAACATCTATTTTATCTAATTGAAGTCACCTTCTGGAATCTAAAACTGATATAACTATTTGTAAAAATTTCCAATTTTTATCGAAACATTATAAAAATTCCCATAAAAATAATTTCCTAGCCCAGAACTACGTCAATTGTCTCAGCCTATGAGGTAATTCCCAAATCCATTCGCTTCCGTACCGCCCTTCACTATAGGTAATGTCTACAATTATACGAATTAGGTATATCACAAATGGCCATAAAAACTCCTTTGTTTGTAAGTCTTGGCAGTAAAGTAAGTTTATTTTTGTTAAAAGTCAATGACACACAATGTTCATTAAAAAAAAAAGTGGACAAGTGCGAGCTGAACTTTAGTTTTGTTTATTTTTAACGAGAGGACTAGAAAAAAAAATTACACGCGCTCTCCCTGACTATGATTGTTGAATGATTAAAATGGGACTCCAAATTAAATCAAATTTAATTTTTTTTTAGGACTACTTTCCTGGTTCTTATAAAATAAATTATCGTGGAACTAATCTTACATACCTACCTGGTAATAATGAACCTTAAAAAAATATCGGTGAATATGACTTTATTGAAAACAGAGTGTTTTCTTCATTATAATTCTATGTAAAAGACTCTTATTAACCCTGTAATATTATTCATAAGGGCCATAATAGTTTTATGTAGATCTAATGTTATATATTTGTTTGTTACACTTTCACGGCTAAACCGATTTTGATAAAATTTGGTATGGGGATACTTTGAACCTTGAGGAAGGAAATAGACTACTTTTTATCGACATACCACGCGGGTGAACCCGCTGGCGGAAGCTAGTTACTAATATCCTTATTAAAACCTATGACAATTAATGTAGTTACCTACTAGATAACAGACATTATTAGTAATTGTCAACAACAATTATACATATTATTGAATTAGTCCAGTGACGTATTTTCATTCATAAAGACACAACCAATATGTAGGATAAGGTGTTTGTCACCCTACGTCGTTTAGTAAATAAGAGTCATACAAGGAAATACTCAAACTCAATACTAAAACAAATATAAGTTGTTTTTTTTATAAATGAATAAATAAAACTTAGTTTCATTTGCACGATTCGTAATACAGGCTGAAGTTTAATTCATTGGCAATATCAATTATAAATAACTAAAAAATAAAAATGTTTAATTCATCAACTTATGTAAATTACATTAAATCAATTAGGTATCTTTTCTTTTTTTTTCGATATTGTTGGCCTAAATGAAGAAGTATCATGGTTAGAATACGTGTTTAAAATATTGCCAACTAATTAAATTTCAACCTGCATAAGTCTCCACAAGTGATGATCATCATCATCATTTAATTCATTAATTCTAAAGCGAGCAGTCTGCCGCCAGCTAAACTAACCTTAAGAGATTTTATCCTAAAAGTTGGCAACGTTGTAAATACTTAGCTGTCAAATATTTACCTGTTTTGAATTATTTGGCAATATTGCTGTATGGAATTAAGAAATGTGGCTAACTAGCAAATTCTAATTCAAATTCAAAAGTCATTTATTCAAACTAGGCTCAGAATCAGCACTTTTCGAACGTCAAAATTACATAAGACAGTCCCCCAAAACGCCCACCCTTCACCACTTCCTTAGTGCCTTTCGCTAGGAAAAAGAAGTGGCACAAAAAACTCTCCAGCAGCACAGCTGTCTGTTCAAGTTAGAAAAAAAATGATTCTATACAATAGTATGCAAAATAATTTACATTACGCAACACAAAATATAATTGAAATGATAAATTACTGGCCATATGCGAACTAAAATAGCGAACTAAAATATTGATTATGAAATGCAATAATTAACATCGTAACACCGAATATTTAGTTTTAGATGTAAAAAAAGTATTTGGAAACTTTCCAAATGCCTTTTTACACCTAAAACGGTTACAACATCAAATTCAGTGTTTAATTGCAATTCATTGTTAATATTCTAGTTCGCTAGTTAGCCACATTTCTTATTTCCATACAGTAATATTGCCAAATTAATCAAAACAGCGAAATATTTGACACCTATTATTGCCCACTTTCAGAATAAACGCTCTTAAACTAACTTAGTTTAGCTGGCGGTGGACTGCTCGCTTTACAGTAGCAATGGTTTTCATATTGACAGTCCAACAACATTCATTGCGTTATTTACGTTGTTGAGCAGACTAATTTTTCGAACATATGAAGCAATGGATTATAAATATCCTTCCAAATCATTCAGATTGTGATTGAAAGTGTGTTACGCAATTAGAGTTCTTGGTTTTTATGAGTCTCATCCAGTTTCGTAAACGATTATGACAAATTTGTTTCATTTTGACAGTTCAACAACATTCATTGCGTTATTTACGTTGTTGAGCAGATTTTTTTTCCAACTTATCAATCTGTTCCAAAACGAAACAAATTGTGATTGATCATGTATTACGCAATTAGGGTACTGGTCTTCCCCGCGATCTTCTGATGTGACGAGTGACGATAGGTATAGGCACTTATATTTAGATAAGTACGTCCGGCGCACACAATGCAGTTAGTAGATTAGACAATCTACCTTGGTGACTGTTTTTATCTTATCACCATTCCTTGAAAAGCTAGAATCTAGGAATATTAATATACTCAAATGCAAACACAGACACTTCTTAATAATTATGGCAAGAAGTCTGCAAGTTTGTTAGAAAGATGACAGTTCTAACGCATAGAGCAGTCTGACTTAAATTAGACCATGTGGTCTTCCTTAGGGTACCCTTTCTGACCTTTAGGGAGGAAATTAGTAACTTTAACAGACTGCCTCGTTGGTCTAGTGATCGCAAACGTTACTGCTGAACATGAGGTCCTGAGTTCGATTCCCAGGTCGAGCAAAGTGTAATTGGATTTTCCGTCTGGAATTTCTCAGTAACATACCGGAATCTGGATTTGTGTCCGATTGATGGCAATAGGCTCGCCCCCTATTACATGGGACTTAAACATAACTGGTGAAATGTGGGTGTACTAATAGATGCAGCTCTGCCTAACCGTTCGGGGAATACAGGCGTGATGTTATGTTATGTATAACTTAAACGTAAGTAATAAATGGAGGCTACAAACATGCCAACACAACATGGAAATAAGAGTGCTTAATGTTAAGAGAAAGGATAAATTAACCCTTAAACATATCCGTGGGAAAACAAAAATAGCGGACGTATCATACAAGGTAAAAAACTTTTTACAAAAAAAAACAACCGACTTCCAAAAAAAAACACTACAAAGTGAAAAATAACTTTAATTTCGGAAGTCGGTGTCTTGGGTTTTGTGTTTTCGTTTTTTGCCACCGACTTCCGAAATTAAAGTTATTTTTCACTTTGTAGTGTTTTTTTTTGGAAGTCGGTTGTTTTTTTTTGTAAAAAGTTTTTATTTTTCACTTTTTAGTTGTGGTACCTACCCCACACACATTCAAATACCACTACCTGCTACCAGTGATAGGAACTTATCATATCATCTACATACTAAGTGGGAAAAAAATACGTATTTTGTAGCTAACTCAAAAACTACCCAAGCAAAGTTAATAAAATTTATATGGGACCAATTTGGGAGCATACCCTTTCAAACAAAAAAAGAATTTTCAAAATCGGTCCACACACAAATGACGGAGAAATCGGTGGACATACATAAAAAAAAAAAAAAACTCAGTTTTGGAAGTCGGTTAAAAAAGCTGAAATGGAAATGGGCGGGCCTGGGTGGCCCGCCCATTTCCATTTCAGCTTTTTCATCATCAGGGACAAAAACGAGAAATGGGCTAAATTAATAGCCGAATGGTACCCAAGAGAAGGTAAAAGGAAGAGAGGACACCCGACACGAAGGTGGAATGATGATCTTAAAGCGACAGCCGGGCCAATGTGGAAGACGAGAACCCATGACCGGGAACTCTGGAAGAATATGGGAGAGGCCTATGCATCAGACATCGGCTTCAGAAGATTGTTTTGTACAGCAAAACAATCTTTGAAGAATAACTTTCTCATGAACATAATAAATATATAACTAGATTGTGAGATTGTTAATAAAGGCTAATATTATTTTTATAATATGTTAGTGAGTACCCTTAGCCTTACTTTGTTGTCATCCATGAGTAATCAGATTAACTACAGTGAGTGGGCTTCCACGATTAGCTGCCATTAACTACGAGTATTTGTGTGTCGGCAGCATCGCCATTTGTAACAAATTATAGTGCTGAAACAAGTGCAAATCGATTGACTTGTCACATATTTGCGATGTATGCTTCAGGAAATTGTGCTCCAAATAAATATTAAAAACGATGTAAAAACTGGTCACAAGTGTGACTGACATTTTAAATTGTTTTTTTTTTTTTATGATTACCAATACTCTCAGTGACCAATACGAGTAAAAAGACGCATAAAGAAATCGAGAGTTACTTTGTTGTTCCCGTCATTGTGTTTTTTTTTTTTTGTACCGTACTATAGGTACTGCCGTCATACGGTGAAAGGCCGTAACTATCAAAAAATTGTTAAACAAGTATAGCGCTGGATACAGCAATAAGCTCTCTATATTTCTGTCTATACGGTGATACTTCAAACTGCTTTTAATTCTTCACTTCAGACAAAATTGTCATTTACTCAAAATCTTTGAAGTACGTAGTTACGGCCTTTCAATCACCATAAATGACGGCAGTATACCTGAGAACCTTCTGGTTACTATAAAATTGGGACTTTGATCTTCAATTTCAATTCATCAATTCTCCGTATTGAACGTCAAAATTCCAACTTTTTTTCGACTTTTTGTTTACGAATTCATGTTTTAAATAATAAAAGTTACGTTTTATATACTCCCACGACCCCTGTACCGTTGAATGCACCCGTAAGCACAATGTTTTGAGTGCGTTAGTTACATTGCTCGCTACTGTAAATAGCGAAGTTTTACATCAAAAATAATAAGTCGTTTACCAGCAATTATTTTTTTCAATAATTTATTTAGTTTGATGTACAGAAGTACCTAGACGGTTTTGTGAAGGGTCGTTTTACAACCTTCAATAAATTACAGGTATAATGTTGTTTTCAAAACTAAAGAGTTTTGCCCTTGAAAAACAATTATTTAGTCTTTGTTTTCTTGAACAAGAAATAGTTTGTTGAAAATGACTGACTCCGTGTCAATGGTGTGATAGATAGAAATTAGTTAGTAGTAGAATTATTTGCGAGGGAACCCTTCCGGGTAGCACTACCATCATACCTTTGGATGGAAACGCTTTCGTAGATGTCTGTAGGAGGTGGTGACCACTTAGCGAAAGAGTCGCACATCTATCTTTACATATTATAAAACAAAGTCCCCCCGCCGCATCTGTCTGTCTGAACGCGATAAGCTCATAAACTCGCGAATGGATTTTCAAACGGTTTTCACCAATAGAAGAAGTGATTCATGACGAAGGGTTATGTGTATAATTCATTAAGGTTTTGTGGCTGAAATATGACGATTATTGTTGAAGATGTCGGAAAAAATCATGCCGACTGAGAGCTTTACTGTCGTACGCCGCGCAAACCGTAAGACATACATAAAATTAATGTTCTTATGATGAGCATCTTAAAAATTTCTACAAAAAAGTTCAACGTAATGTACAGGAAACCTTAGGATGCCCCACAGTAACCATTTTTATCTTTCTGAATTTGATAAAAATTTCATTGTTGGTTCCGAAGTTATTTTGACCAATATTATATTAATCCTTATCCAACAAAATAAATTGAACATTTAATTTAGATTAAAACATATCTTGATACATATCATTTAAATAGATACTTTAAAATATATCACAGATTCAAAATTACGCATAACAAAATTCCGCGCCTTTCTTTTCCTCGGCTATTAGGTATAAGTATGCGATTATCGCTTCGCTTCCTTTTAATCACGGTATCACAGTGACACCTTACTAAGGCGCACGAAGAAGTGTTCATGATATTGAGAAGAGTGCTCACACAATAATAAAATAATAATGGCATTTCCATGACAATCAAGTAAAGTCTCTGTGACATTGTGATTTAAAACGAAACAGAATCGCGACCATCTTTTGACGCAGTAGGGCGAAAATCCTTTGCTCAAAGTTACAGTTTTAATTTCTCACTTAAGAACGGCCAACCCGTCATACTTTTCATACAAACGCTCGTACGTGATTATGGCGTTGTAACACATCTTTCTTTAATTCTTTTAAACTAATGGGTATTTTGTGCACTATATCTAGGTTTCTATGAAATCAAAAAATAAAAATTTGGCGAAACAAATTCAATATAAGCCTCCAAAAATCTGCTTTTTTGCACAAATTTTACCTCAACTTTGACCGTTCATAATGTACTTATAAATTGTAAAAGTAAAGAAAACATCTTTATAGAAACCTCGCCCATGTAATGGAGATTCTAAATTACAATAAAATATTTTACAAACTTGTAAGGTGTATTCAAAAACACGTATTTCCTGAAACCAGTTATTTTTCGTACAATGTTATCGCGTTCTCACTTGCTTGTTAGCGGTTCTCACTTGCGCTGGATGAAACAACAAGCTTTTCGACCATGCTCGCGTTGACGATAGACGGATCGGGAAGGGCCCCCTTAAGATATATTATTGTTGTATTTATTCGTTTGTTTTATTTATGTGTCTAATATGTGTCTAATATATTTCTAATATGTATTATGTGATAATACATATTAGAAAGTTTAAATTAAATTATTCAATAATAAATACAAAATCACACATAAATAAAAACAAACGAATAAATACAACAATAATATATCTTAAGTGAGAAATTAAAACTGTAACTTTGAGCAAAGGATTTTCGCCCTACTGCCATTAACGTTTTTTTTTTTAAATGAAACTTTCGATATTAATTACGTCTTCTCGGAAGTTCAGTACATTTCTGTGAATGTTTCAATAAGATAATCATATTTATCATTAGTCAGCAGTCTACTGTTGGACATAAGCCTCTCTCTCCTATTGCACGCCATTCAGCTCGATTCTTGGCATCCCTCACAGACACCCTGAGGGCATCCTACCTTACGTTTGCCGATTGGGGTCTTCCCTCAAGAGCACGTCTACCCAAACGGACGACAGACAGACAGACGGATCATGTTTCTACAAAGCCAAAACAACGTCATGCTTTGAAGTGTTTAACAATTTCATAAAAATATAGATAAGTATTGCAATTTTCTCTTCATCTGAAACTGTAACAACACCTTCAGAAACTATGTTATTATTTTATAATTTATTTATTTATTATTTTTTGCTGGCGTTGTGTGTTTCAGACATCGTATATAACGTAAGAACATTTGTAATTACTAATTACACTCTCGGTTCCATTACATTTTTATTTTATTTTCATTATTTTCAATTATCTGCTAACTTCTTCAAAGAAATATTTATTTCAAGCTCCACCCCATAGAATCTACATCATTATCATAATGACCATCGAAATAGGAACAAGCCAAGCGTTCACTGATGCAGTCACTTCACTTCACTGAACTGAACTGAGCTGAGCTCGACTCATTATAACTCGATCGATCACATTCTATATGCTAAGCCCTAGTGATACTTTACAGGGATTTTAATGCACTTTGAGAAGTTCCATCATAATTATTACAATGGCTGTCATGAAAATCTGTAATTTTCACCAGTACTTGACATTAAGACGCAGATATATTCCAGTGACCTTGAGTGGTTAGCTTGCGTGTTTTGTACTAAGCTCACGCAACACGTCGTACGTCCAGCCAGTAATAGGACTCGCCCATCAAAGAGCGCTATCCCAAATTAGACGCATTCTTAATTTATTATACATAAAACAAATAGTGTTTTAACTAAACACGTATACTAAAAGATCAATAATTAAATTATGTTTAAAATGGTGAAGGTTTCAGAAAAATTTGCTTGATAGATTTTGCGTGATTCTCAATTTTTTATCCGCGTTAGACATAACTTTACAAATTAATTTCACCATGTAATATAAACATAATCTAAAATACTCCTTTATATTTTAAGTTATTAAACAGATTCTTTAATTTATATTTATATTTTTTATTTATACATTTTTTTTTTCCAAATCATGAACACTACTCGTTTACTCCGAGTATAAAATCATTTAAAGTCGGTTATCGTCGCCTTAATGTGGCAAAAAACGTTCTGTATTTGCACAACCGTTATTGTGTGACCATTCCTCGCAAGAAACCAAAGCTTAAGAAAGTAGAACGGACTTGTGTTAAGTACAATCAAACTACTCCAAGTTTTGAAATAATTATCACATAAAACTAAGTTAGATTAAAATTGCTTAGGTATATTATTTTGTATTCTCAGTTGTCCCGTACTCCGAAATACTGAAAAGAACTTCAACGTTTTAAACCTCTCTGTACACATTCGTAAGAACATTACACGCTTCCACAAAAGTCTTACTTACAGACTAGATTCGTTATTAAGAACAAGAAGAAGATTTAAAAAAATGGTATGGGCATTGATGGGCAAAGGAACGAGAGACATGCCGTGACTAGCGTTGCCATCTCTAAAAATCAGAAAACCGGACTTACCCGCTAAAAAAGTCGGACTTTTGTGTCTCACAGCCGGACGGACGCCAAAAAAACAAAGAATTTTTGACTAAAAGCTCAAATAAAACATGTTTTTATAAGAAAGTTTTAATCGGTATTATAATTTTCATTTGCATTTGTTTCTTTGGTAGAAACGTGCTTTAAAAGCTCAACCTCCTTAATAATTTTACCATGAAACATTTTGCAAGTTACATGTCTTAAATTAAATTTCACAGTTAATATTTTTGCAATGGTTTCCGATTTTAACCTGTTTCTTTGTTTCGTCCATTGCTGGCTTATTAAAAAGAATAAAAAGTCTAACAAATTGGCCCGGACAAGAAGTCAAAAAGCCTAACACTATCCGGCTTTATCCGGACGGATGGCAACTCTAGCCGTGACGATAGTCTTGAATATGAATGTGTATGTATGGCTACAAGAGTAGATGAAAACCAAAAAAACAATGAATGGATTGTGTTACATATGACATGACTGGGGTAAATACTTACTGGGAATACAAGAAAAAAGATGATGACTTTGTGTGCAAACAATATCTTTTAATAACCTTCAAGTCTATGGCCAGAAAAACTATGCTAGTGTAAATTATAAGTCAAATCATTTATTTCAATTAAACTATTAACAAACACTTTTGAAAGTCAAAGAGGATTTCCCATTCTTAAAAGAATAAAGTTTCCGTAGATATATTTTACATCATGGTTGTCTGTATTTGTGGCTGTACTAAAGCTGTGCCCATCCCTTCGGGGAAACAAGGCGTCATGTTATGTACACCATGGTTACTCAATTGGGAGAGAATTGAAAAATAATAAAGTGCTTCTTAAATTGTAGGTAAGTATTTAAAATCTGTCAGGTCCATAAAATAGACATGGGAAAACTGGAACTGTTAAGTGTCAATTGATTACTGCATTTAAAACAATAGAATTAATAAAAAACTAAATGCTCCAGAAAAACTTTTGCAACATATTTTAAAATTCAAAAATCAACACAGAAAAATAATCTCAAACTGTTTACCATTTCAGATTACTTTGTAAAACAAAGGAATACGAGAAACTGATTTGAATGAAATGACATTTGAAAGTTAAATTAAACAAAAAACAAAGAAAACACTTCACTTGTTTGTTTACACGTTGCTAGGCAACACGAGAACCGATGATTCAGTTTGTGAAACTAGAGCAAAGGTGTGTACATTGGAAGTTCAACTTTGAAACACAAAGAATACAGTAGAATATCTGATGTCAATCCGATAATTTTACAGTGACACCTTGGAAATTCTACTTTATACTCCAAAGCCTAAAGTTCAAATCACATTGTATTATCGGGATTTTTCAGGGCACACACCTGTCGTAGAAAATTCAGTTTTAAACTTTTGAAATAAGAGTGTTATTCTAATAAATGTTCCTCTAATACATTTGCATGGTTTTAAAACTGGTTGATATACTCGTTTACAAACATGTAGGTATGTTTATTAACTACTTATTCATCGGATGTACGAGTTAATCAGTGATTTATTATATTTTTCCTTTTTATCATAGTTTTGTATGAAGGAAGCTGTAATAGATATCGCAGTATGTAAATGGGTTAAGTGGTAAATAGACATAGTAAATAATAGTAAAATATTGTTTTTATGAGCATAAGTAAGTACCTACTATGTATGAATTATCTTTTTGGAGTATGTCTGAAGTAAAATACGGTTACGCTAATATTAGTTTCCATTATAGTCAATGGGTTTTTTTATATTTTGAAGAAGAAGTGTACTATCGAAAAAACGCATAAGGACTATTCTTGCTTGCAGCGCTCGGCCGATATAGTATCGCTTACCTACGAAAAAAAGGGTCGTGTGCACGGGATTTTGTTTTCAAAATGCTTAGATATGCGTTACCCCGATGGTACCTAACACAAAACATTACATAACTTCACGCTTGTTTCCCCGAAGGGTTAGGCAGAGGTGTACAGTATACACCCACAAGAGTAGGTACCCATTTTTAATGAATTTTCAAATTCTGAGAGTGGCTGAGAGCTTAAGGACTAGAAAGTCTCTTTAGCTCTCAGAATTTGAACTGACAATGGTGCCGATTCCCTTGTTCACAAACTAAACAAAATTTAAGTTCAGTGCATCTTTTTCTTTCTATTTAATTAAGAAAAGGACAGAAGATACATTTTAGTTTAGTCCTGTCAAATTAATCAGCGCCTGTCACTACTCCATATATGTTTAGACGTGATTAAAAACTTGCCTACTAAAATTACGTCAATTTACGTCAAGTTCCCGTATTGCTCCTGTCGATAATAGACATCTTTGCTCTTTCTTCGACTCTACGACCTATCGTCCACGATGTTTCTCAAAAGTAACGTGTTACTAACTCGTAGAATGTTACAGCACTAGTGTTTCAATGGTGGTCCGTACACGACCCAACCAATCACAAACTAGTTAATAACGCGTTAGTAAGTCGCGTTCTACTCATCGGTGATTTGAGTTTGTAACACGTTATTTGAGTAGCGTCATAGACGAATGGGCTAAATGAAAATACAGTTACTAACACAAGTCTTGTTCTAGCCTAACAAACCTCCGGAAATAAACCACTTGAGTATAACCGAAACCATTCAAACGTATTTTTAAAACGCTTCATCCAAACCTGACTCATCCATCATCATAATATTTATTAGAAAACACACCTGACAGCTAATGCACTTTCTTTATACAAAAACAGATGTACGAATGAGATAAATATTATTCTTCAATGAGAGCTCTTTGTGCTTCGGAAAGAATGAACTGGTCCCGGCTGTCAGTCGTAGATCTTTGACAGCCGTTACGGGTAGTCAAAAGCGCTAAAATTTAACAACCAGTCTTACGAAGGGGTATCTTGTTATCCAGTTTCTGCTTTGTGGAGATCAGATAGGCAGTCGCTCCATGTAACACAGATACAGGTATTCCAGCTGCATCCGGTCAGACTGGAAGCCGACGAAGGCAGGAAGATTAAATGAGATCTCTTTGTGAAAACAAACAAATATTGATACGTCTGTTAGTACCTAAGAGAAGGTTACTGTGCTAGGAGCAATGACCTATCATGTTTATGATAAGCTTATCAGTATGTAGATGCACATTTCTTCATATTTATCTCAGTTATTTAGTCGATTTCCGCGTTGGTTTTGTGGTCGCAAATGGAACTGTTGAGCATGAGGTCCTGAGTTAAATCTCCGGGTCAGGCAAAGTGTTAATTATTTTTTTCTTAAGGCAATTCTTATTAAGAAGTAATAATAATAATAAATTAATCAAAACCTACAGGGTACTACCTGTTGACCTAGAATCATGAAATTTGGCAGGAAGCAACGTCTCACAGCACAAGTACCTGTGAATAATGAATTAATGAAATGCACCGACCCCAGCGTGGTTTAACCAGACTTGATAAATCGAATTAACCCCAAGATTTTCACTAGCCCCTGGAGCCTCATTGCATATCAGGGAGTAGACCGGGTGGCGCGGTAATGGTAGGGAAGATGTGCCCTCATGTCCAGTTTTAAAGGCAATAAATAGGCTTGCCTTATTACATCGGACTTTAAATATGGACGGTACTATAACTACGGTACACCTTACCTATCTCTATAGGGAATGCAAACGTGATAATATGTCAGTTAAGTTTGTTTCAAAAGAACTGATAATACCAGCCTATTATTGTGTCCCACTGAACGGCAAAGGTGCCATAAGTGCCATTTCTGTACGAAAATAGTATCATACAAAAAAGACCGGAGCATTAATCACCACGGTTGCTCAAGACGAGTTCACGATTTCAGGCACAAATTAACTATGAGTCCAGTACCCTAATTGCTTAACTTATTTTTGTAAACAATTTTGCCTAATTTGTTTCATTTTGACAGTTCAACAACATTCATTGCGTTATTTACGTTGTTGAGCAGATTTTTTTTTCCGACCTAAGAAGCAATGGATTAGCAATCTGTTTCAAATCGAAACAAATTGTGGTTGTGTTGTATTACGCAATTAGGGTACAGGTTTCCTCACGTGCCGTCCGATAAGGACCAGGCCCGGGTCGACGGTGCGTTGTGTTCCACGCGCGCCCCAAAGAGATGTCAGCACAACTGAAGGGGTCCGCTAGGGCCGATGCCTGCCGGGGTTGCGGGTTTCTGCGTAAGGGTTACCGTGGCCCCTGGCAACATACAGGCAACTGAAGGAACACGGGCGGGTTTTAGTCAGTAAGAGCCTGACACGCCCTCCCGCTCCACCCAGAGCGGGAGAAGTTATTTGATAATTACCCACCAAAAAAAAAGGTTTCCTCACGTTTTTCTTCAAAACTCACGTTAACTGTTGTAAGTACCTAATTGGTTGAACAATATAAATACAGCCAATTATAAAAACTGGCATCATTAAAACCGAATAAGCTTTCAGAACGTAATCTCACTGAATGAAAAGAGAATGAAATAAAAAGATAATTGAATACAAGTCATTCTCGCGTCCGCGTTGTAACTATTAAGTAATATGAGGCAATTCGTCAAATTGTAGTCATTACATACAACCTAAAAATAAAAGGAATGAAGTCAGGTTATGTACAGGCTGTGTGAAATAAAATAACTGATTATTTTGCTTCTAATTGTCTTTGTGTATGTTATCGTGGAAAAAATCATAATATTTATTTATTTTATTTATTTAACCATTTATGTACACACAAATAATACACAGACAAGACAAAAGGAACAGAAAAATACGTACAAAGGTGATGCTTATTTCTAATTAAATCTCTTCCAGCATACATGCGATAGGACAGAGGATAAAAAGAGATGTAGACACCGTGTGTAAGAGTAAAGAAAAAGTAAAATACATAAAATCAAAACAATTCACTTAATGAAATAAAACGAATAATATGAAAATATACTTACTTACATTCATACAAACAGACATACTTCTAAAATAAATAACACTAATATAATGTAACAAAAATATATATGAAACCGTATAATTATGAACTTCGTTAGTTTATAATCTATCGGTATTATTTCCGTTAAATTATAAACTGTCGAAAAATTGTGAACTGCAACGAACCATTTACAATTTAACGCATTCTTTTTCGGTAGTTTATAATCTTTCCATGGGAAACCGACAAATTGTGAACTGGTATCAAAGTTGCTTGCGACGTAACGCACCTTGCGCTAATATTAAATAGCCTGCCTGGCTGCGAGCAACTTGGAAGTAGCGCTCGCCGGCCGCTGCCGCGGCACCGCTCGCTTCGCTCGCTCGGCTCGCGCGCGGTTGGTCACAGTTCTAACCTAACCTAACCCATTTCACCCAGTTCACAATTTTTCGACAGTTAATAATCTAACGGAAATAATTCCGACAGATTATAAACTAACGGTTCTCACAATCTTACGGTGACATATACATAAAATACAAAATAAATACCTACACAACTATGACGAAGTGGAAAGGTAGTGTTCTTTCACTCTTCTTTTAAATACTGCAACAGTTTGGCAGTCCCTAATGTCTGGCGGAAGTGCATTCCACAACCGCACCGCGTGCACAGTGAAGGAGTAGGAGTAGAAATCAGTGGAGTGGGGAGGGGACTTAAGGAGGTTTCTAAGATGCGACCTGCAAGGCACATCAGAAGGACGGGCGTAGGAAAAGCGCTCCTGCAGATAGGAAGGAGTTTTAGGATTGTGAAGGAGGTTAAATAGCAGACACAATATCCGAGAGTTCCTGCGAAGTCGAATAGGGAGCCACTTGAGTTTCTTGTGAAAGTTAGAAACATGATCATACTTTTTAATGTTAAAGACAAAACGAATACAGATATTTTGCAAACGCTCAAGTTTATTTAAAAGCTCCTCGGTGGCATACAAATAATAAATATGTGTTGTTGTAACTTCGTTTTCTGAACTGACCACCTAACCTGATAGATAAAGTTTTCTAGTTATGCGTTATACTTAAGTCATACTGTTAACAGGAATCTACTTGTGAAGTCTTAAAAATGCTTAAAATAATATTACTTAATTAAATCTATTTGTCATACTCTGGAAAATATAACACATAATTATTCTAAACACGCAGGTAAATACTAGGTACATACCTATTTAATTTTTTTATTATACAGCAGGTAGTTACAACTGAAACTACAGCTAGCAGATAACTAGAGCTGAAACCAAAAAGTTTTTATTGAAAAAAGCATTTATAGTCAAAACGAATCGTTTTCAGACACACCCTGTATTCGTCAATGAACATGAAACGAACTAGTAAGTCATCAATTGTTACCTCGCGTGTCTCGGACTCGGTAAAAAAAACAGATAAATCACTACTAACATAGAACAGTCTTTTTATGCGTCTGATGCAGTAGGGCTGTTAGAAAGAAGATTTTAAAATAAAATAAAATATTTTTATCACATCTGTTCAAAAAGAGCTAGTTTATTCTTCGTAAACAGGGACCAAAATAGCTCTTTAATCCCTAGGGACCAAAAGTAATTTGAATTTGGAATGTGGATACTGTTACTAAAAGTTCTAATGACCAATCACGAACATTGTATGAACAAGTAACAGGAAGGTTTAACTAAGTCTGGTTATTAAAAATTTCAACCCCTAAAGGGGTCAAATTGGGGATGAATATTTGCATGGAAGTTCGGCATTTTTGCCGATAGAAGTGGATGAAATCTCATCTGACACGCGGGTTGTAATAAATTAATCTTGGTCATCAAAGCGGATTCCTTCACTAAATTTAAAAAACTTTTTACAAAAAAAAACAACCGACTTCCAAAAAAAAAAACACTACGAAGTGAAAAATAACTTTAATTTCGGAAGTCGGTGTCTTGGGTTTTGTGTTTTCGTTTTTTGCCACCGACTTCCGAAATTAAAGTTATTTTTCACTTTGTAGTGTTTTTTTTTTTGGAAGTCGGTTGTTTTTTTTTGTAAAAAGTTTTTATTTTTCACTTTTTAGTTGTGGTACCTACCCCACACACATTCAAATACCACTACCTGCTACCAGTGACAGGAACTTATCATATCATCTACATACTAAGTAGGAAAAAAATACGTATTTTGTAGCTAACTCAAAAACTATCCAAGCAAAGTTAATAAAATTTATATGGGACCAATTTGGGAGCATACCCTTTCAAACAAAAAAAGAATTTTCAAAATTTGTCCACAAATGACGGAGAAATCGGTGGACATACATAAAAAAAAAAAAAAAAAAAAAAAAAAAAAAAAAAAAAAAAAAACAAACATACGCGTCGAACATATAACCTCCTCCTTTTTGGAAGTCGGTTAAAAAGTCAAGCATTGTACCAAGTAATTCGTACACTGCTATATTTAAAGGCGTATCTAAGGTAAACTGAACGTTTTCCAAGAAAAAATAGGCCAGTACCCAGTACCTATCTACACAAGAATGTAGTAACTAAAAGCTTCGAAAAAAAATATTTTACAAATATGCCGGCGAAAATGTTGTAACTTTCCCGTACTGCGCAATGAAACGCGATCTAAAATAGTTTCAAACATATTTCCGAAACGCTACAACCCTAGAATTTCATATGCATGTTTTCAGTCCGTCCTAACTCCTAATTCACCATAACCACAATTATATGCAATCTTGCGCTAAAATAAAAAACTGAAGTCAAAAAACTTTGATCAGTATTTTGCATACGATCTAAAATCTTTTAACAAAGAAGTTGAATTCGCCAGCCCTGGCAATCTGTCCCATTATGATTGTCAAGGTGAACATACAAAGCTGGTCCACTCCCATATATACTGATCACGGTTTTATATACACTTAAATGTACATTATAGTAGTGGTAGGTATATAGTGTACTTATAGATATGTGTGGAAATAGATAGGTATATTTTTATGAGAAGCTAAATAGAGAAGCAAATAAATCACGCAAAAACGAATGTCTTCTGTGATAATCGTAGATCCGTTCATGCCCGGTCCCTAAAATTCATTATACTTAACCATTAAAAACTTTAACATGAGAAGGTTTTGGAAGCATTTTTACATGTAAATATAACGTGACTTAATGCGTGGTGATACTTGATAAGAACTGTTCGTCTGGATGTCTGCATAACTTGATGACTGGTTAATATTTTTACGACGGTATACGCTATTCGATCGAGTTATTTATAGTAATTTTCGAGAAGAAAAATATCCAACGCACCATTCCAGATTTCGAAAACTACAAAAAATTAGTTGATAGAGATGGTACAGCTGTGGCAGACAATTTTGTAGCCATCCTAGTTAACTCTCACCCCACGCCGCGCGCCGTGAGCATAGCCCCATATAGTAAGGTATGTTACTACCTAGGTCGTTCCATGGTCAAGGTTTACAGATAAAGCCCACACCTCTTACATACCAGCAAACTATTCTATACATAAATCGGTCTGTATGTCTTTGTGTCATGCAATCTCATGGACCTAGGTCATATAATGTAGATAGGATTCCTATTTTTTTATAGAATTCGTCATAGAGTATGGGTCAAAGAACCCCATGGCAACACATTTATATTTGTCATGCTAGAAAAAGGAGAGTCCATTAAAAAACAAAGAACAAAATTAACTTATTATATACTTAATTAGCAACGTGTTCCGTAGTGTGCGTGTGTGTGGGGGGGCGGTCTCTGATAGAAATTACATACCCTTGATACACCAATTGCTGATGTATTGTTGCGGGTTACCAAAAGCCCACAGGCTGCCAAGATAACATCTTATTATTATTATAAGCCTGTGTTTTCCCACTGCTGGGCAAAGGCCTCTCTTCCCTCTTTCCACTTTTCCCGGTCTACTGCGATTGCGGGCCAATCCTTTAAGAAGGAGTCCAGCTCATCCCGCCATCTCTTTCTGGGCTTGTCGCGTAGTCGTTTCCTGCTATTTGGGATCCACTGAGTGGTATTTTTTGCGTACTGCTGTTCCGACATGCGACAGACGTAGCCAGCCCAGTTTCATTTTAGTCCAGCAACTGTGCGGCCAGCGTCTGCTATTTGTGTTTTGGAACGAAGTATAGAGTTCCTATGTAGCACAATGTTATACAATGTCATTGCTTCTAATTGTTTACGTCTAGAGCTACGTTTGTATTTAGTTTTTAAAGTGTCTTGTTTTGTCATTACTAACATTCGTTTCTCATAAGCATTTCTATGTTACTAACAACTATAAGGATGTATTTGAAAATCCGAAATAAATTAATGTAATAAATAATAATAAAGGGGTTAAATAGGACATGAAAGTTTGTATGGAACTTCGAAGAACGTAGTGAATCTCACATGGCAACCACTCACTAATTAATCATAAGAAAAACATGTATTTCGGTATCTTTATTTTATCTTTATTATCCCTTCAACAGTCATTAACGAGACACAATAGAATTTTAATTGTTATCCGCCTTTATAAGGCTGCTTAACAGGTGATGAGTTAAGCACCCTGCCTATTTCTATACTTACTAAACAAGCTAACACACCCCTCGGTAAAAGAAACCACTCTGATAAAAGTTAATCAACTAATCTAAAGCTAATATTTGCTGCTGCGACAGTCGCTAAGTGATTCTTATCATAAATAGGGCAATATCTATTCTTTACTAAGCCTAGTTTACACTACGAGACCTTTTTTGTCTCGAGACAATATGTCTCTCCATATCCGTTGGTGATCGTTTTTTTCCGGATCTTCAAAGATAGAGAAAGAGAGACAGGTGTCGCAAGACCTGGCAAGAAAAAAGTCTAGTCTCTAAGCAATATTAATAATTGATTTTGCTCAGACAACAATCATTCAAAATTCCACATAAAACAAAACACGAAACAAACACAAAAACAAAAAATAATATAAAATGTATCTAGTATGTATGAGGCTTTACGTTACGTTAATGTTTTATCTAAATTAAACAATCAGGTTCACGGAAATCTGACATTTTGGGTAGTTCTTGATTGCTATAAAGATTACATAATATACTTACCTATCTGGGTTGTATACATACCTACCTACAAGTATTTCAGTTAACTCCTATCTTAATAATATACTTGTAAATAGGAGTCATGCATATCTAGACAATACTAAAAACTGTTTTGGAAGTTCAAGCCTGATTCTCGAACAAACAATATTTTTTGAAGTGAAAATTTCTTTAGGCGCGTTGGGCATTTTTGAGGTGGGAAAAAACAATTGAACTCGCGACACTGTTACTGTTACCGTTACCAACACCTCATTAAAGTATTGCCTGCACATTAAAATTGTTAAAGTTTTCACTTCTGTCGGCACTCCCGGAGTGCCACTGTTTTTTTTTACTACTGCACTGTCTGACTGGCAACTTAGTCAACACTACTGGAAAATTTACCAGTTGTACATTGAGCATGCAATTTGTACTACACACTTCTCCGAATCATTTGGCGCGATTTGGTACAGCCAAAATCGAATATTCAATTTTTTCGAACCATGCAAATAGAGTATTTTAATTAACTTTCGAGAAGAAAATATACAGGAAATATCCGGATTTATACATTAAAATTAGCCATAATCTCCTGGAGAAAAACACAAAAAAAATTATTAATTGAGATGCAGACAATTTTGTAGCCATATAGTAACTCTCACCCCACGCACTGAGCATAGCCCATATAGTAAGGTATTTTATTTTCCTACTACAAGTTCCTACCTAGGTCCACTCAAACAATCGTGAACCAAGACTTAGACGATGGATCAAAGCTTGAACGCGACAATCGTTGCACCAACTCATGACAAAACCAATAATTAAAATACTAATAAAGAAAGAAGTAATCAATACAGCCACGTCATAATTATCGTCAGTTCAAAGTCCTGACCCACTTACTATACAATCGATAGTACTGCACATTAACTAAGGTTGTAACTGAACGGTCAAGTTTCATAAAACATTTGCTTCACTAACAGGTTGCGGCACCTTTTGATGTTAAGTGTGTGTTTAACTGTGTAAGTACCGTTAGGTTTGATAGGAAAGGTCGACCTATTTCTGCTCGATAACATCACGCCTATACAGGGTGGCAGGGACATCGACGCGAAAACTGTTACCACGGATTCAGTACATGATTCTGAATCCCCCTGCGTTGTAATTTTTTCGTTAAATTTCAACGCAGGGACGTTCAGAATCATGTACTGAATCTATGTAGCACAATCTGAGTAGCACATTGTGTATTCTGAGCTATTGTACAGTTTTGGTAACCCAAGGGCTGGCTTTTACCCTGGCCAGAAGCTAAGCAGTGTTGCGGAGGAATTTTTTGACGCGATATTTTAGTTTGCTAATAGTTTTAGTTAGGTTAGGATATTATATTTTTAGTTTTGTTAAATGGAAAATGAAGTTAATAATTAAAGAGGATATATTACATTATTGTTTTTTTTCAACATCAATTATTTAATATACAGGGTGGCAGGGACATCAACGCGAAACATATAAATTTTTTGCAAATATTATTATTTTTGTTTGCAATAATAACATAAAAAAATTATTTACACACGTATTTCGTATTTACATCATTTAAAAACTATCAGACTTAATATAATTATATGTACAAGTATATAAAAAAGGGGGGAGGAATAATCATAGGGCATCAAAAAATCTTAATGTTAAATGTTTTGGCGCTGAATGTTTCAGAAAATAGGTACCTAAATGTTATCAAACTGAACCATAAACTTAAAATGTTTTCAAAAAAGTTTAAAATTTGCAAGTTTGTTGAAGTTAATGAGTTGGATGTTAACTATACTACGAAGCTCTCAGACTTAGACTTAATTACCTACAAACTTACCATGGAAATTGACTTTAAGGAATATGAAAACTGTATTATAAATCCAACATTCAGACCACAAAACTCACTTCATGATACTAGTAATAATAAGAATAACAATAAAAAAATTCGTTCCTATCTCCCCTACTAATAAAACTGCAATAAACGATGAGAAGTAAAAACAGGATTGCCGACAAAGTAAACTGAGAACCTTGCATCAAGATATAGCCGGCGTTTGTTACAAACTAGATGAATTAGAACTAACTTTATCAAAATTTGTAGAAAAAAACAAGGAGGTTGATATACTATGTTTTAGTGAAACTTTTGTTAAACAGGGTACGGAAGTTAACATCAAACTTAATAATTTTAAATTAGCTGTGGCATTTAGTTCAGATAAATGTAGAGGAGGTACATGTATATTAACAAATAAAGTGTTTAACACCAAAACATTAATTATTCCATCAAATCTAGCAACAACATTTTATTTTGAGTGCTATGGCGTGGAGATTACTGGTCTGAGCGTAATAGTTGTTAACATTTGTAGAATACCCGATCAGAGAAAGCCGCAAACAGGTATGTTTCTTCATAAGCTTGACAATCTTTTAAATTACTTGACGGACCAATTCAAAAGAAAGAAAATTGTAATATGTGGTGATTGGAATATTGATATATTAAAACAAAACTCAGCATCAAAAGAGCTATTAAGTATGCTTCATAATTATAATTTTGAAACACACATAACATCACCGACTCGGGCAAGCTCTTGCATTGACCAAATCACATAACTTAAAAAAAGGTTCAGTCAGAAATTTATCACCTCTGAAATTTATGCAAACCACGTGACGTCCGCTAGTAATAAATAAAATGGTGTGCCTCAGGGTAGCATTGTCAACCCTTTACTTTTCTTGATTAATATAAACGATCTTCCCCAAGGCACTTTGCAGAATTGTATTCTTTTTGCAGATGATACTACAATTATTATAAATTGTCAGGATAAAAACGCTTATAAATCTGTTAACGAAAAGATCCTATCAGATATAGTAAGCTGGATGGAAAATAATAATTTGAACATTGGTAAAACAAAATTAATCCAATTTAACTCCTACAATACAAAACAATTAACTTTAGATATTATTTTTAAAGATAAAAAGTAGAACAAGTAGACGACTGTATGTATAGCTCAAGAATTTGTAAATTTCTTTACTAATATACCATCTAAAACCACTGAAGCTTTAAATTCTTCACCCGATGTCTCAATTGATTTATTAAGAGCAAACGTTCCAGGCTGCCCGGTTGAATTTCAATTTAAACATATTAACCCTTTGATAGTTATAAAAGCTTTTCGGCAAATCAAAATCAAATTGACCGAAGATCTATGGGGATTATCTATCAAAGTTTGTACATCCACAATCGAGACTATAGCACCATACTTAGCTTTAATATTTAATTTGTGTGTGGATCAAGGAGTCTTCCCGGATTTAATGAAATACAGTAAGGTTATACCACTTTTTAAATCTGGGGACAGTAAAGACACCAACAATTATAGGCCAGTATCTGTGCTGCCGGTATTCAGCAAGGTGTTCGAAAAGGTAATGCTCAATCAGATGCTTAATCATTTTAACACCAACCAAATCTTACACGATCAGCAATATGGTTTCACAAAAGGATGTTGTACGACTGACGCCGGTGTCACTTTATTAAAACACATATTTACAGCGTGGGAGGAGGCCCAAGATGCCATAGGAATCTTTTGTGACCTCTCCAAGGCATTTGACTGCGTAAATTATGAAACCTTACTCTTGAAACTTGAGCATTACGGACTAGGTAAACTTGCACTCAGTTTAGTAAAATCTTATTTAAATGATAGACAACAGCAAGTTCAAATTAATGGTGTCAATTCACTCGGTCTAAAAGTAAAAATGGGTGTTCCACAAGGCTCGATATTGGGTCCTTTCCTCTTTTTAGTATATATTAATGATCTACCCCATCTATTAAAAAACCAACCTCAAATGGTGTTATTTGCTGACGATACTTCCCTAATTTTTAAGATAAATAGACGTGCATCAAATCTTGACGACGTAAATAACGCCCTACTGCAAGTCCAAAATTGGTTCACTGCTAATAATTTAGTATTAAATGTGAAAAAAACTAAATGCATAAGATTTGCTTTACCAAATGTTAAAAGTAGTGATTGTGACATAGTATTGAATAAAGAGAAACTAGAATTCGTCGATAAAACTGTTTTCCTGGGGATCACGCTCGACTCAAGGCTGCAAGGGGGTCCTCATTTAACATCTCTTACGGGACGGCTAAGTTCAGCAGCATATGCTGTGAGAAAAATCCGTCAATTTACTGATGTAGATACCGCGAGACTAGTCTATTTCAGTTACTTCCATAGTATTATGTCTTACGGTATTTTACTATGGGGACGGGCGGCAGATATCGAGTCTATTTTTATTCTGCAGAAGAGAGCCATCAGAGCAATATATGGCCTCCGCAGACGCGATTCTCTAAGGGAACTGTTTAAAGATATTAACATCATGACGGTACCTTGTCAATATATCTATGAAAACATCATGTATGTAAGGAAACATCTAAGTCTTTTCAGTAAAAGAGGTGATAGACACAATTATAGGACTAGAAATAGGGACCAATTAGTTCAACCGGGTTTCAGACTGGCTAAAGTAGACTCATCCTTCATGGGGTACTATTTAAAATGTTATAATAAAATACCTCCCCACATACTCCAACTGAACGAAACGAAATTTAAATCTTGTATAAAACGCACACTATGCTGCCAAGCATATTATAAGTTGGGGGATTACATCGCTGATAAAAATGCTTGGCTTAGCGCTGGTCCAGCTCCACAAGGGCACATAAATTAATTGATGAGCATTCGAAAGTGTTGTTGCGGCTGATGAAGATTGTAAAAACTATCTTTCTTTGTATAAATTCAATCTCTTTGTATTGTATAATTGCATATCACATGTGTGGGCATTGTGACCACGTACATTCCATAAAGCTACCATTACCTGGGTACGTCTTTCATTGACTTGAATGTGCCCTGGCGGCTGAGAGTGTCATGCTCACTCAAATGTCTCGCTGATGGTGGCGTGTGTGTTGGATCATTAAGTTCCCTTCAAAATGGTTGAGCTAAATGGTGCTGATCCATGCGTCATGTTCGTGAACGGGCGCCGTCAGTAGGGACTGGTCATCTCTTAACTGCCACGGTTTATTTTAATTTTTGAATTGTTTTTATTTTTTTTTTTTGTTACGGACGCTTTTAACGTGCACGTCTTTCTACATTGTTCTCACATGTATAATTTCAACATGAATAATGTAACCAATATTTTGTAACAATTTTTTTATTTAAAAGAGTGTCCGTGGAGTTTCTTGCCCGTTCTTCTCCATAGGTACCTACTACGCTTTGGAATGGGCAACTAGCTTCATCTTTCTGACTGACCGACCCCTTGACAATTCAAAAGTACCTGTAATTGGTTTATTTGAAATAAATGCTTTGAGTTTGAGTTTGAGTTTGAGTTTGACTTAAAATTTCTTGGATTTAATGTAGATAAACATCTTAATTGGAAAAGTCATATAGAGTCAATTTGTCAGAAACTTGCGGTTTGTGTTTTCGTTAAAAACATTAAGACAAAATGTTTCTGTAGAAGCTACCCTATCGGCTTACCATGGTTATGTGTCATCTGTACTCAGCTATGGATTAATAATGTGGGGCAACTCGACCGATAGCGACAAAATTTTTAAAATTCAAAAACGATGCATCCGGGCTATCAACAAGACTTGGTTCCTAGATAGTTGTAAACCTTTATTTAAAAAATTTAAAATTCTTCAAATACCTTGCATGTTGACGTTATTGCAGGTGAAATTATACTATCTGTTATTATGCCACATATTACACATCCGTTCTAGCCACCCTGTATTTCGGGAATGCTTTGGCAGAGATGTATTAGTAGGCACACTCTCATTTCACAATTCATTATAAAATTCGATGTATCAGGGGCGGGGGTTGCCTTCAACCAGGCAAGAATCCAAATTTCTACAGAAAAATTCTTAATGGAAAGACGACCTAGTGATCGAACCCAAGACATCAGTTACATGGGACTTCTAATTAGCGCATTTAAAAAATCCGTGTCATCTTTAATTAAAATCCACTTTTCCAAATCACGACTTCTAAAATACATTAGGAACGATCGGGAAATAAATTTAAGTAAAAACCTTTTTAAAAACAAGCTTAAGTACAAAATAAAACTTAAGTAAACATAGAACTTTAATATTTTCTTAAAAGCTTGAGGCTTATCTCAAAGGGTAAGAAGGACGTCCACGCCTCATGCTTTTAATAATATATTAAAGTTCTACATTTACGTAAGTTTTATTTTGTACTTTTTAGTTCATGAAAAGCTTGTTTTTAAAAAGGTATTTACAGAAATTTTATTTTGGACTTTTTAGCATTAAAATTAGTTTAAATATCTTTTCTATCACCTTCACTTGAAAGGTATTCGTAAAGACAAATCCAACGAATCCAAACACGTCGTTACATAAGTCATGGTGTGAAGCCAACCAAGTTGCACTATCCAAGTCATGCTTTAATTTAGAACGGGCTATCATAATTGAATGCGTACCTATATAAAAATTAACTGTCTGTGCTGTTGATTGTATAGGAGTTCCCTCGTCTGAAGTATGGGCTATTATAATTGAGTGCGTATATAAAATTTAATGTCGGTTCTGTTAGCCGCTAAGCAGTTTCCTCGTCTTGAGTCGATCTTGGGTGCAGCAGCCAGATCATGGTGGACTTCAGAACGGACTATCAACATTTTAAATGCTTTTATAAAATTTCGTGTCTGTACTGTTGACCGTTGAAGTGTTCCGTCTTCTGACACCAACCCTGGATGCAACAAATGATGATGTAAATCCTGAGTGCAGCAGCCCGGTCATGGTAAACTTTAAAACGAGCTATCATAATTGAATGCGTATATTACATTTCGTATTTGTTCCGTAAACTGTTGTGTAGTTCTTTCGTTTGGAGTCAATCCTGGCTGTCAAATCAGGTCGTGCATCATAAAAAAATGCATGGTTTTTGAAACTGAACCAACGTGTAAAATTTAAACTCCGTAGGATAAGAGGAAGTGGTTTTAATTCAGCTTGCAAGATTTGCTAACTAACTAACACACTAACAAGGCAAGTTGAAAATAAAAGCTTGTAACACTGTGAACGGACGGAACTTTTTTTTTCCGATTGTCAACAGTGTTAACAGGGGTATTACTGAACGGGAATTTAATAATCGATAAATAATCTCATTCGTCCACACTATGAACGAGTGACATTTTTTTCCCGATCGTCAACAGTGTTGACGACAAGGTGTTACTGATCGGGAATTTTCGGAGTCTGGGGCGAAATTTCACGCGGACGACGTCGCGGACAGAAGCTATTTTATTTATTTATAGATAGATAGATTATTGTATCAAGCGTACAAACAAGACAAGGCTCACTAAAACAGTCACCTATCCAAAATTTTACCGCGGTAAAGTTGCTTAACTTGCCAATTCAATTAACCTGCACAATACCACCGACACAAAACAAACACAAATATTTGTTTTAACACTGACTTGACACGACAATAAGGTCACTTCCGAAACAATATTGATTATTTACGTTTAAACAAGTAAATATTTACATCGTGTGTGTAAATGTTTACTCAGATATGTTTGGAGTGCGAATATCATGTTTCTTTGTGTTACCTCTTGTTTATTTAAATAATAAACATACATAATTAAATGTAATGTAGGTGAAACTAAACATGGATGTCGTTGTCGGTGGCCTAAAGTTTCAGAACCCATTTCTTATGTAATTTGGGGTTGACACCATGATGTGCCAGACTTTAGGTGACGGGAAAGCTATTTACCAGTTAAATTTTAAAAAAATATGGCTTTGGCGGGCCACACGTATAGGATGCATCAGGACAAATGGGCCAGGGTCGTCACGCAGTGCGTGCCTGATGACGGGCGTCGTCACCGAGGCAAGCCTAAGAAACGCTGGCGCGACGACCTAGACTCTTTCTTGACTGATTGGCCAGAAAAGGCAGCAGACAAAGACGCATGGCGAAGTATGGGGAGACCTTTGCCCAGTGGGACAGCACAGGTTAAAAAATATATATATATATATAAAAGGAACTGACCTGGAAACATAGAATATTTAAATTAAAAGTATTTTCGCATGACAGTACCTAAATTATTTTTAAATCGTTAATGTTTTCGTTTACAACCTCGTTCCAAAACTTGTAGCGCATTTTTTACGCTTAGCTAAACATATACTAAATTGCTATTGCTGCTATTGAAATTTCCCAGTAACACTTTGGAAGCCCAAAGATCGAACCCACACTCAACAGTCACCAATTGCGCTTGCGACCACTAGACCATCGAGACCGCCCTATACTGTGGTACTTTACCTCTATTTGCATTGTACACTTGTTAAATCAAACATCCAAATTCGGAACAGCTCATTGATGTCAAGTCAGTTCCGTATCAACAAAAGACATATTCGTAATATACTGACCTTGAACACGTAGGTATGCATACCTACATCCATATGTATAATTACATATAAGATTGTTTGCATAGCGTATTGCAAGTAGGCGATAATTGAACTGGATTCACTACGCAGATAAGAGTAGAAAATCAATTCAATACATGGTACGAAAATGATAGCAAATGTTAAACAGATGCCACAGGTCCCTAATAGTTAATATAACTAAATATAACTATAACCTTTCGAGTTCCAAAGAACACTTAAGAGCCCATACTACCTCAGCTCAAATTCACTTTTTATCTCGCTCGCACCATACTGCTCGCGGACTGAGTGAGAGCGAGACGGAGTGGGGTGCTAGCGGCTCCGAGGCGCCAATAATTTAGGTAATTGCTTTTTACGGCGAAAATAAAGGTACTTTAAGAAAAACAAAAAAAACATAGTCGCTGCTTTATAGTTAGTTCAGTTATTATGCAAAATTTCATAATTTGAAGTATTTTTTTAAATACCAGCGGTTTATTGTTTGGTTTGGAGGTAACTTTGGATTTTTTTTCTGTTGAGAAAATTTTATGGAATCGTGTTTTCGTCTAACATAGTACTTAACATTAGTCCTTAACTTTGACATATATTTATTTCAAAATTAATGCTGCAGTATTTTCGATGTAACGGAGGATCATGCTAAGCCATTTGAGGTAGTATAGGCCCTTAACTAAAAAAATATATCATGAAGTGAGCTTTCGCCATATTTAATTTCCTGTTACGTCCTAGTAGCTAATTCATAATAATTTGAAAGAAAATAAAACCATACAGAGCTAATACACCATTATTTGTTGAATATGTCTAAGCATGAATGAGGTAAAAAACTTGTTTCGCTAACGGCAAACACACATAGATAATTTGCCTATGAGGTTCATAACCCTCTCTTCTGGCTTTACCGTAATCGAGCAGAAAAACTATTTAAAAGTAGACCAATATAAAACTAATTAACATAGAACAATATATCGCCGAAACATCTTCGCGTGACGAGAAATCGACTGAACTAAATCATTTACTTCTTTACGACATCTTAACATGCTAACCTTAATATAACTGTTTTGTCTTCATTACGGAAAAGAGCCTGAAATAGTCTTGCTGCAGGGCTAAAGCGTCTTCTCATACAGTGACGGCACAAGCAATATGGAGCATTGATCACCACGTATGCTCAAGGTGGGTTAGCGATTACAGGAAAAGAGCCTAAAAAAAAAACGAGCGAGCCCTACAGTAGTCGTATATGATGTTATCTGACAGCTCACCTTGGTAATACGCAACATAAAAGGGACGGAGTCTCGTCAAGGTCGTTTCTGACAGCCAACTCTAGCACCGCGCGCGCTCATGTGGCTCGTGTCTGTGTGCGTGCGGACTAGACGTTGTCCATGTAGACTACCGTCTAACTACTCATCACTGATACTATCTCTGTCGGACACGATGCCAGGTGAGACAGCATTCCACGCGCACCTCAAAGAGATGCCTGTCGGGGTTCGGGAAAGTCTGAAAGGGATACCGTGGCCCCTGGCAACATGGCAATTGAAGGAACACGGGTGGGTTTTAGTCAGTAAGAGTCTGACACTCCCTCCCGCTTCGCCCAGAGCGGGAGAAGTTATTTGATAATTTCCCATCCAAAAAATAAAAAGGTGAGACAGCGTGCTTTTTGGCCACGCACACCAGTGAGTTCGAGCCCGCGACTAGTTCAACCTATGACCATCTTTAGCTAAACGTTCATAACATAACGTCACGCCTGTTTTCCCTGAAGGGATAGGCAGAGGTGTTCTTTGTGCAGAGGTGTACAAAGAACACCCAAATACTGCATACTATTGTATAGAATCAAGTTTTTCTACCTGAACAGACAGCTGTGCTGCTGGGGAGTTTGTTGCGCCACTTCCTCCCAGCTAAAGCACTAGGAAGTGGTGAAGGGTGGGCGTTTTTCGGGGACTGTCTTGTGTAACTTTGACGTTCGAAAAGTGCTGATTCTCTCAGCCTATTAAATGAATTACTTTTGAATTTTGAAATTTCGCCAGAAGTCCCATATAATAGGGAACGAGCCTATTTCCATCAACGGGGCGCAAGTCCAGACTCCGGGCTGCTACTGAGAAATTTCTGATGGTACTCGTAAAACCCAATAACACTTTGCCTGACCTGAGAATTGAAATTAGGACCTTCAATCGAAATTAGAAGAACCTTCTCATAACAAAACATACTCTTTGCACTTTTCGCATTGTTAAACAAAACGACTCGTCATCGCTAGGGGAACATAGATAATGTATCGTTATAATAATTCTGCTCCTACATTTTCATGTGGCATGTAATTAATTCAGCAAATAGAATAATAAACGGTCGCGCCGCCTATATAATAAATTTATATAAGGACTTCCGCCCACTGCATAGTAACACGTGTTCTGTTTGTTTACATTTGCTTTGTAATTATAATATTTATGGTTTGTTTTTATTTTTAAACTATGGGTTATTGCTAATCAAAGTCTTCAAAAGAGTTGAAAAAAAAAAAGAATTTATAAGCTAAGCTAAACTTTGCCAGGCATTGTTGGCGTTATCAAACTCAAACTCAAAGCATATAATATTTTCTTCTTAACTTTTGAATTGTCATGGGTCGGTCAGTCAGAAAGATGAAGTTAGTTGCCCATTCCAAAGTTTAGTACGTTCTGGAGAAGAACGGGCAAGAAACTCCTTGGCAGTCCTTGGATAATTGTTTAAATCAAACTTTATAACAAAACATTGGTTACACCATTCTCCTATTCTTCTTCTTCTTCTTTTCGTGTGATTAGTGACTAACCTGGTGTCAGAGTTATAAAGCTGCCCATGGGCCTCTGACTTGGCTTCACATGCCGTCGAGAAATATATGTCTCAGGCATGCCGGTTTCCTCACGATGCTTTCCTTCACCGTTTTTGAAGCAAGCGATAATTATACTATATGCAAATGAATCTGGAAAGTCAGAGGTGCGTGCCTTGGGTTCGAACTCGAGACCTATGACTTGGCAGTCTGACGGTCAGACCACGTAATCATCACATCATTCTCTCTCATTCTGCTCTTAACCCAATTTATTTATAGTCGGCCCCATGTCTTTTCCTTCCCTACTTCTCTGGTTACATCACCCATGTTCAAACTAATAGGTACATGTTTATTAATTTGCTTTTGTAAGTATTTGTTTTTCCTGAACTACACTAATTTCTTGATGCTTCGTTTTTTACCTTACAATGCAAATATAAAATACCTATCTGCCAAAATTATAACAAAATTAACAAATAACTATAGAAATGTATCGTCGTCAAAACGTCATGTAGGTAAGTCATTGCAATTTTGCAAGCACAGATATAAAACCATGACCTATGAAAGATCTAATTTCATTCATATTTTATTTATGCTACTACACACTTTTGTTAAATTTTCAACACAGTAGTCTTCCTCCTTTGTATGATAATATTACCAGCTATTGTCCCACTGCAGGGCAAAAGCCTCTTCTCATACAGAGAAGGCACGAGCATTAATACCCACGCTCGAATGTGAAAGTGAGTTTGTTTGTTACGCTTTCATGGTAAAACGGCTGAACGGATTTGGATGAAATATGGCACATGAGTAGACCAAGACCTGGATTAGGACATTGAATACTTTTTATCCCGATATTCCTACAGGATTTCGACTTATGCGGGTGAAACCGCGCTGGTTTCCTCACGATGTTTTCCTTCACCAATGTCAATACCTTGTAGGTATATTTCCAACAAATTCAATGACAACAAATTCCAATTTACATTAGTAACAACAAAACAAATCTATTAATTGGTAAGAATAGTGCTCTGAATATGAATTTGGGTTATGATAATGGTTGGGTAAGACCAAAGGCCTTGTCGTGCAGGGTAGAGTGGAGGGCACTAAACAACGCGGACGCTCACCCATGAGATGGACTGACCAAATTGAATCCGCAGTGGGCGAAACCGTGTATGAGTGCACTAAAAACACCAAAAGTCGGAGCAGAGGACGAGAAATCGTGAGGTGAATCACATCAGCCCCTGGACAAGAAACTACATGAAGACCACGACCGCTCTGACAAGAGTGCTACGAAAAAGACCAAAGAAAAAATAGATGGACTGTGTGAAACGGCTAGAAAGGGGGTGACTACCGAAGTATGGGAAAATATGATATGTTCCGCCGACCATAAATAAATTAGGAGAAGGGCAAGAAAATGATGATGAAGATAATAATGATACTCATCTGGCTCCATTAGCTCGTGTCACGTTAATAGTTACATGTTACATCCAACACAATACATGTGTTAATTGTTGTTTTCTCAGAACATTGCCTCACTTCTAATTAAAACTGTTCAAGATTTTATTGTGATTAACAGTAGCAGTATTAATAGTTATCTTTATTGATTGTATAGAACGTGTTCTAATGGAGGAAACGCACGACCGCACGTGCCCTTAACGGCTACATGTTGGCTGCGGTTTCACTCGTAATTTAGATAAATTTCTTCATGTACCTAAATAGGATACTTTTTGTATCCTATGTGTTAATCCAGGATATAGCTCAGAGTTCAGAGTATTAATATGTTAACATTAGGTTCGTGTGTATCTACAGGTGTGTGAGATATTACATTTTTGTAAGTTCTTGATACTTTGCGATTAGGCGTACAAATTTTTGTATCAATTTCAATTATTTCATTATTCATTTTACAATATCAAATAAAAATTATAGAAAGAGCTAGAACGTTGGATAAATCAATATAATATTTCCCTGATAATTAATTAAATTTCAAATAAAAACTACAATGTCAAAACAAGTACCAAATTAATAAAATATTTCAAAAATGTCATCAATATTTTTTTTATATAATACAGAAATGTCAAAAAATAAAAATAGGATAATGTCAATTAATCAAATTAATACAAGAGTGTCAAAATAAGCAATAAATCAATTAAATATTTTTAGAATGTCAACAATTAAATCTAAGAAAGTACCTACTAAAAAAAAGTCCATCTCACTAACATAACAATTTCAAATTATTGTTAAAATGCATGCATACATTATTATTGAATTAAAAACCAATGAATATTTTATGATACCATGTAAGTTAAATGTAGGTATTTTTTGGGAAATAAAAGGCTTATATAGTAAATAATAATAAGCTTTGTGATCCAGTGCTCGTTTCTTTGTGAGCAATACGAGAATATTTTTGGTAGAACGATAAATTCTTATTGAAGGACTCTGAGAAAACAGTTTCAACAACCGTATCTAAATATTGAAATTGCACTTACAATTCTGGGTAGAAATTGTACGTGAACTGGAGCGTAACAAGCGTCGTAAAGTTCAGGCCTAACTTTAGCTCTGTAGACAATGCCTATAGACTCAATCGATCGCTGAAATTGGAACAAGCAAGCCATTTTCATGGCTAGAGAAATGTCACAAGTTTTTTTCGAATTTAATGTCAAATTCAAAACAAGATAATGTAAGAGTAGTTCAGACGCGTGCTATGAACTTATATGTCAGGTAGATAATTCGTGGCAAAATTATTTAATAGTTGTTCACAGACAAGATACTGAAACGCATGCTATAAGTAAAAGCAATTGGCTTAATCAAAAAAAGAGCGCCAAAATCTATAAAAACTAGTTCTGTAGCCGGGGTAAACTAGACAGTTGAATTACAAAACTAAGTAAGTAATTTAATCACGTGGTTCATAATTAGTTTTTCATAAAAAGAGCGACATCATTTATTAAAAAAACACGCGTGCTTTAACTAGTCTTGACACTTGAATGTCAAAACCAATTATGTGAATTCATTCTTCACTGGCTCTTAAACTAGCTCAAATAAAAATGACATCATAATAACTCCATTCATAACTGTTCAGATCACGGTCAAGTCCACAATATTAATTCTAGTAAAAAATGGCTCAATCAAGTGCGAACCGAACGCGAACATTAAACAATCCGTAACAGGTCAGTGACCTGCAATTCACATTACACCACAGTGGGCTGAACCTTAATTTTTAATGTGTTTTATGAGAGCAAATTAAATCAGAGCAGGATATTTGGCAGACTGGAAAATTAGGGCTAAATGACTGACTTTAAAAGTTTTTAAACAACGTTTCTTGACAAAGAACATTGTTTTAACTGATATTACATAACATCACGCCTGTATTCCACGAAGGGATAAGCAGAGGCACCGGTTAATGTCATCACGTCTACGCCGGCTGTCGCTGAAAACCAACGTTGTGACTCTGTCTCGCATGGGGTCGCAGTTATGCTGAGCGATGGCCGTTTTGCGTGGATGTAACGCATATTTTCCCCAAAAATGTTATTTATGTGCTTTTTTTTTCTTTCTTGTTTCTTTTCTTTCAGAGGTATAACTGGGTTGTGGAGGTCACTTCCAGTAAACTATTGATATTCAGCAGTATCCGCTTAGACTGGACGCCGACCCCAACATAGTTCGGGAATGTTAAGCAGATGATAAATATGATGATGATAGACACCTACAGATACGTTAAAGTCACACACTAACATATTTTTTTTATTAAATAAATGTTAAACTTTTTAAATGTATATTATTTTTACCAACAAAGAATAAATTACTTTTTTAATTAATAAAACATTAAATTGTCCAATGCAAGGTACCTAATATAATTGATATACAATCAATTAAGGTCATCTCGTAACATACCTAATTGCCTCGGCCATTGACTCATACCTACATAATAAACAATTATTATAATGTAGGTCTCCATGCGTCAGATTTCATTCATACTATTTCATGTTAGTATGTTTAGGTAACTACGACACTTATTATTTCATAATCTCTTACGATAATGTTATAAAACGCAAAAGTGAGTCAATGTGTCTGTTAGTGTTGCTCGTTTTCACCGCAAATCAAATCTGAAATTATGAATACCTGAACCTGTGACTGCGCGAATGGTTTCCGTTTTATAATTTAGCCAACAGTGTCCAAAGTGCCTACTTCTACACTTTGGAGGAAATGAAAACACTACTGAAGCCACGATCAACATGGCCACATACTGGGCCAAAGTAATCTAAAGTCTGTTTTTACCCCGATCGACCACCACCAGCTAAACTAACTTAGTTTACACTTAGTTTAGTTTAGCTACTACTGCTGTGTGTCCACCCACATGAATAAAAACTGGCAAGTTAAACTAAACTAACTGCAAAATATTTATGTTAGTTTAGCTCGCGGTGGATGGCTCCCGTTAATCTCGTAGACAAATTTGACAGGTGCAAATGTCAAACTCCAAATTGAAAAAACAAACAATCACTTGAAATGTCAAATTAGTCTACGAGATAAAAAACAGAGTTTAGTTCACTAAACGAATGCTGTATCATCGAAAAATCGATTCGAAAAAAAACAGATCGTGGATTAGAATCATTAGATCGCAGATTAGGGGGCTAATATTGAAGATTACTGTTTGTGAATCCATCAAAATTCCGTCTTCCACCAAAATCTTAGAAAAAATGAATAAGACCAAACAATTCCCTTTTGAACGAATGTAGCCTCTCCAGTAAAACATCAGCTAACCAAACTTATCTCTTTATTCCAGCTACTACGTGGTCCAAATGCCGGACAACGACTTCCTCCGGACAAAAGACTTCAGAGTGTACTGGAATGTGCCCACAATGCAGTGCAAATCCAAGAAGATATACTTCGAAGACCTGGACGAAAAGTATGGAATCTTGCAAAACGCCGGCGATACCTTCCGAGGGGACAAAATCTCCATACTCTATGATCCTGGGGACTTCCCTGCGTTGCTAAGGAACAGCTCCAGTGGAGAGATTAAGTATAGGAATGGAGGAGTGCCTCAAGAAGGAGACCTGATCAGGCATTTGAGTACTTTTCAGAAGGTTCTGGAACAGAGTGTGCCGGATAAGAATTTTGATGGTAAGGGTCTTTTTAGTAATTAACTAGAACTTTTCGATGGAGCACGTGGATAAGTAATAACAGCTGCACGGGTCGATCGATCAAGGTTTACACTTGCTGAGGTTGTTCCGTGGATGAGTAACCATCCATACCATACCGATACTGCTCCGTGCCTCGAAAAGCCGTTGGTTCCGGCTGTCATTTGTAGATCTTTGACAGTCTTTACGGGCAGTACAAATTCCGAACTTCTGAAAATCAGTCTTACCAAGGGATATCCCATGTGTTACCCAGTAACTGGGTTGTGGACGTCAGATAGGTAGTAAAAAAAAGTACTGGTGAAATGAAATACTGGTATTTAGTTATATCCGGTTAGACTGGAAGCCGTCTCAAACATAGTTTTAATAAAAAACTTTTAACAAAATAGAAAGTGGATTAAATACGTATAATTTAATCAAAGCTAACTCAAAAACTACCCAAGCAAAGTTAATAAAATTTATATAGGACTACCGCGCAAGCTTCCTCTACCTAATGAAAAAATATATTATATTAAATAATTCACAAAATTGGTTCACAATTATTAACGAAAATAGACCTACCTCCTCGTTTTTTGAAGTCGGTTAAAAAAGCAGCCAGATGACGATGCCCAACAGTAAAACGGAAAACATCGTAAGGAGTCCTTACTCCCGACAGGTTCGAGTTCTGAATCAATCGAGTTCTATTCGAACTCAATGCCGATTCATACTCTTGTTTCGATTTGAAACAAATTGCTAACCCATTGCTTCATAAGTTGGAAAAAAAAATCTGCTCAACAATGTAAATAACGCAATGAAACTTGTTGAACTGTCCGAAACAAATTAGTCATAATCGTTTACGAAAATAAGTTACGTAATTAGGGTGCAGGTCGAGTTGATTGTTATTTTTATTGTATATGGATTCACTCACGTATTTATTTCTATTGACTTTAAATCACAAACACGTATTGGGCAAGCGTGCTGATCAAACAACAAGACTCGCTTTGCTCCTCGGTAAGACACTTCTTAAAGGCAGTTATAATGATAGTCTTGTCCTCTTCTACCTCGCCTTTGCCGAAATGTGTTGGAATCGGCTCCCAGTCTAACCAGATGCAGCTGAATACCAGCATTTTACACGGAACACTCCCTATCTGACCTTTACAGTCCTGTTACTGGGTAACACGATAACCCTTGGTATAACAATAGTTAGTCATTTTTAAACTATCTCAAACTACCTTCCTATAGTTCAATGAAACTTTGACTGCCCCCAGCTTATTTCTCTTTGTACGCGTATCCTCTGCCATGCGGGCGACCCTGCCCTAATTTATCTATAGTAAACACCTAGAATTTCTTAATTAGATATAACTCGTGTGCGGGCATAATTGTGCCTAATCTACGAACTAGTAAATGTGTGGTATAGTAGAACATTTCGGGATTATATTTCAGAAATTGTCAGCCGAATTTGTAGTTTATTACAGTAAAATTGTTATCAGAATTTATTGTGTGGCGAGTGTTAAATAAAACATCTAACAATTAATTGTGCAAAATATTTCTAGAGGTTGACCATTAAAAGTTATTCAGATTCTCTTCTGAATAACTTTTAATGGACCAACTAAGATAAGAAAAAAAAACAGTGGCACTCCGGGAGTGCCGACAGAAGTGAAAACTTGAACAAGATCGCCTTGGTGGAAGAAAAATACTTGTATAGAACATTGGTCCGTAACCTTATCTAAATAAAGAGCACAATCGCGTTCACAAAAATGGTGTCGATAACGGTGTCGCGAGTTCAATTGTTTTTTCCCATCTCAAAAATGCCCAACGCGCCTAAAGAAGTTTTCACTTCAAAAACAACTGTTCCATACAAAAATGCAATACCTATTAGATTAAAATATACCCATGGAACAAGCTCCGATTAAAATAGAAGGATTCAGCCATTGCTCACACTACCAATAAGAGAAAACAAAGAGAGAAGAAAGTACAACACAATAGAGTTTGTTGGTACTCACAAAGTTAAAACAACTTTGTTGTTGTAACAACATAAAACTCGTGCATTCCATTCATAAATATTTCCCACCGAATGTTTTTACAACGTTTCAATATAACCGTCATAACATTAATTCAGTTTTTTTTTTTTTTTTTTTTATTCAATTGGAACTACAAACAGCTACATTAGCATTACATACACATACCTACACACACATACACATACACACATTACACACACACATTATTACATTTATTGTTTGTTTTGCTAAGCCGCAGTATCCGGTACTATTCGACGAAAATGTTGATTTGTAACAATAAAACGATGCACCTGGTTCGAGTATGAGATGATAGATACAACTTTGTCGAGTATTCGGATTGGAAAAGAATTCGAAATGGAATGCCAAGATGTTTAATGAAAAAGAAAGACTATGAAAAGAAATGGTATTATAATCAAATAAATTTTGATAGCTAGCAGATGTATGGAAACTTCGATAAAATATCGAAGTATCGAAAGAATAAAAGACAGCCAACAGTGGACTGGAATAGGATGTTGCGCCACTTCTTCTTCCCAGCTAAAGCTAAGTGGTGAAGGGTGGGCGTTTTTGGGTGACTGTCTTATGTAACTTTGTCGTTCGAAAACTGCTGATTCTCAGCCTAGTTTGAATAAATGACTTTAGAATTTTGATGGATGTTTTGATAGTAATAACTAGCATACCCGAAGATATGAAGCTGGTAAATTATATAAAAATGCTGAATTTAAGAACTTACCAGCAGAAGCTGGTAAGTTCTTAAGGCAAAAATTCTTGTGTCTGAATCAGAATTTTTGCCTTCTGAGTACAGTCTTCTGTAATCAGCCTATAATGTTTCCACTACTGGGACACAGGCCTCGTCTCTGTGAGAGGGAGTGGGCCGTAATCCTTCACGCGAGGCCAGTGCGGGTTGGTGGATGTCACATGTCTTCGAATTTTTGGTTCTAGAACATGCTGGTTTCCTCACGATGTTTTCCTTCACTGTTTTGAGAGCAGTGATGATGATGGCCGAAGCTTTACTAAATGTAAATAATTAACTCAAAGTAAATCTCCGGCCTGGGTTCGAACCCACGACCGACACAACTCGTAAATCGGGGCTGATACCACAGGGTAATTTATTGGATACTAGCTTGTGTCCGCGACTTCGTCCGCGAGCCTCTAACCTTCCTCAAGAATTGGGCTATCCAATGCAAAAAGAATTTTTCAAATCCTACAGGCAGTTCCAGAGATTACCCCCTACATACTTACAAACAAACATACATAAAAACAAACACATTTTAACTCAATATATTAGTATAGACTAAAAACCACCAACCACTGTTCAAGATATTACTAAGCTAGAACAACCAAAAACTTAGATTTCCACGTAAACCCTACACCTAAATTATCACCTACATTACCTATAAAACTAATAGATGAAACCTTCCTTATAAAATCAAGTCCATTTCCACGAGCTGCCCTTGGCTCTAACGAGGGTGTCTATAATACCATTGCCTTAACGCTCCACTGACCACTGACAGCCTGCCTGACCTTCACACGATGTTGTTAGTGAACCCTAATGAATTGGAAACTGCTGCAAGCTACATCTCTCTGAAAGCTATTAGGAAGTTTAATTGTATAAGTTATCTTTAGACTTGAAACGAAGCAAGTAAATTTCTGGAAGTTTTCTGTTGTTTTTTGAGAAGGCTTGCTACATCCAAGTTTATACTACTAAGTTTTGTCCGTGACCGAGTCATATTGTTGTCTGTAGGAACATCTCTGACTTACCCTTAGGGGATTATAGACGTAATGTTATGTTATATTATTATTAGTACCTGGGCGACCGAGCTCTGCTCTGGTGAAAATAGAGAATTCTCATTTAATATTATAATAAAGAAAATAATAAATAAAATAGAATAGGAAAGTTCATACTAATTCGATGCTGCCATGATAGTAGGTACATACTAATTCCATGCTGCCATGATAGTATGTACTTACTAATTTCATGCTGCCATGTCATTATTCTAAGGTAGCCATCTTGTTCTAAACTTCAGGCGACCGAGCTCTACTTGGGTCAAAATACGAAGAAAACTAATTTTCCCAGATATGAGACCTAGCTAGATCGATTTTTCGCCCCCGTAAATCCCTATATTGCAACTTTCATCGAAATCGTTATAGCCGTTTTCGAGAAATTTATTACAATACATATATGTGTATATAAATATTGCTCGTTTAATATTATAGGATGTCTGTAAGTCATATTACAAACTTCAATAGTCTATATCACTTGTTGTTCAATAGGGAAAATTTTTCAATACAAAACCACTACAATCTCTCAGAAACATAATTATTATCTTTGAAACTTAGTTCTTCAGTCGTTTGGGCAGTGCGCGTTATCTGTCAGTTAGTTGCGAAGAGGTTTGTTGGAAGCTTGATAAATAAACTTGGGTCATGCTTTGTCATGCTTGGGTCATTGTATATCATTCCTGGGTCACGGTATATCATTTCTACGTCGAAGTATATCGTCCACCCATTTCTCCCTTACCTTAAAAGCCTCAGTAACGTTTTTTAATGTAAATGTTCCAGGTGTTGGCATAATAGACTTCGAGTCTTGGAGGCCGGTGCTGAGACAGAACTTCGGCATCCTGACGCCCTACAAAGACGTTTCTTACGAGATAGAGAAGAAGAGGCACTGGTGGTGGAAGAAGCAGTGGATTGAAGAAGAGGTAACCTTATTTTTATTTTTTTGTTAGGGTTTAAGGGGACATCAAAAGAAAGGTCGTTCTAAGACTTTCAATAACATGTTTATTATCCTTTTCTTTATGTAGAAGGTGTGTTCTACTAATATTATGTGAGACGTGTGATCCACGCAACGCTTAAAGAATACAGTTACTATAAGAAAGTAAGGATTTCAATCAAGTGGTTAAGAGCGGACTCGGGTAGTCTTACTTATTATATTTATATTTTTAATAAACACGCGAAAGTTTGTGAGGATAGATGGATGGATGGATGTTTGTTACTCTTTCACGTTAAAACTACCGAACGGACTTGGATGAAATTTGGCATACAGATAGTTTATAACCTGGACTAACACATAGAATACTTTGATCCCGATATTCTTACGGGATCGGAACTTATAAGGGTGAAACCGCGGGGCGCTGCTAGTAAAAATAATATTTATGAGTTGGAATGAGAAAGACTACAGTGTTGAAGTAGGAGCGATTTGTTTTTGTTATACTCCAACATTTTGTAAGTATTTTAAAGTGTGTTTGATGATAATCAAATCAATCCAACTAACTGTCAACATACTTTAATAATAATAATAGCATTTATTCAACAATCTTATAAAACATGAATGAAAGTAAACTAAACTACAGTATATGATAACTAATTAAACTTAAATAATCATTATTTGACACCGGTGTCGCGATTGTCTTGCGTTTTCGCAAAGGCCTCCCCTAAAGCTTGCCACCCTTTCCGATTATGGGTCATCCTCCTTCAAGCAGCACCAGCTATTTCCTTAATATCGTCCTCCCATCTAAGACGTGGCCTCCCTTTCTTTCTTTTATTTTGTCTTGGACACCATTCGATTACGTCCTTAGCCCATTTATCCCTGTTACTCCTCATCATATGACCTGCCCACCTCCATTTAAGTTTTGTAATGCAGTATGTTACATCTTTAATATTCGTTTGTTTTCGCAATGTTTCTATTTTTATTCTGTCTTTTAACTTGACATTGAGCATGCTACGCTCCATACTGTGTTGACAGGTCTCAAAATTTGCGCTTATTTTTCTTCGTCAAACTCCATGTTTGACATCCATATGTCATGATGGGTAAAATACATGAGTTAAATATTTTTTCCTTAGCTTTGAGTGGTACTTGAGGGTTTTTGACGATTTCCTTAAGGAACCAATATCTTTTCCATGCTAGCTGTACTCTGTTGTTTATTTCTTTTGTAATGAAGTCGTCAACATACTTTAAGAGCCAACAAATTAAATACGACAGCATCCAAAACAACTTTCCTGGACTTCGAAGATACCTAGTTTTTGTACGGTCTCCATGACTTGGTAATTTTAAATTACCTGCAGGATACCGGCCCAGTGCTCGGTTCTCTAACCGAGGAGATTGAAGTTTTTAATCTCCATAAGTACCCGCTATTACGTACTAAGCTAAGAAAGCAACTATTTTTATTTCGGTGTGTTGCCCAAAATACAATCAATTCAAAAGCTTTTTCATATCACTTATGTGTCACAATATGGAAGTTTACTTACTGCCATGGATCACCGGCATTTGCTAAACATGGTGACGATGGCAATATTCTTACACAATCTGTCAGTCTATCGGTCTTTAGAACATCACATGCTTTGATTATTATTTATCTGCCTAAATAGAGTATCCCGCTGCAAAAGAACTAAGACTAAAAAATCAACTTTGTTATGCTGGTGTGCGTGACAGCTACGTCTTACACTCGCGCCACGTCATTGTGCTGTCATTGTGCTCTTCTAATGTGCGTCCATTTAGCGGCCAATAGTTGGACGCATTTTTTTTGCCGAGTTCACAGTTTTGACTGTCTATCTAAACATGTTAATTAATATCTTTGATTACATGATTATGAATTTATTAAAACTTTTTGGAAGACTTACAGCTAAATAAAACAGAGTAAAAATAGTATGTGTAACTGTCAAACAATTACAAGTCTTCACTTGTAATAAACAGAACAGTGAACACGAGAGCATTGCCCACAAACATGATAAAGAGAATATCAAAGCTAAAATTAAAAATACATATCGCAATATTACGAATATACATACTAACACTAAAAATCTGGGCACTAAACGTATTGAACTTATTGTAATTCTATTAAGTAAAAAAGCTAAGGCTTAATTAAGCACCTGGCCGAGGACACACTCAAACTCAAAGCATTTATTTCATTTACAGGCACTTTTGAACTGTCAAAGAGTCAGTCAGTTTATCAGATCGTTGAAGCTAGTTGTCCATTCCATAACGTAGATCTCCATGGAGAAAAAGAGCAAGAAACTCCAAGGTCACTCTTTTAAATCAACACATTACAAAATCCTGAGTACATTTTTCTTGTTGCTTTGCATATGTAAGAACGATGTAAAAAAATTATTTAAAGCAATTCAAATATAATTAAATAAAAATAAGCCCTGGCAGATAAGAGATGACCAGTCTCAACTGACGGCACCCGTTCACGAATATGACGCGTGGATCAGCACCATCCAGCTCAACCATTTAGTAGGGAACCGAATGATCCAACACACTCGCTACCATCAGCGAGACAATGACATACTCTCAACTGCCATGTTCTTTCAAGTCAATATACCTACATCATAATAAATAAACGGCTCCACGGTACTCACATTTACATTTTTTTTTAATATTCTTTAAATTATATAAAAGTATAGTTTTCAATGTATTTGAAAGATGAATAAAATTTTACTACCGACCAAAAAGCAAGCACTTGTTGCAAAGGGGAAATTATGAAATATAACTTCTTCTGCCCGCTAGAATGTCTTTGTAATCAAAACAAACAGTCCCTCAAATTGATGATATTACTAACACCCATACAATTCCATCCTCTGCTCTCATTCCATTCAAAACAATGGTACTCATCCCGTTGATTGCTCAATCGTATTATCTGTGGCCGTAATTAGGGCGCGCTAATTAAAGGGCCTCTCGTGTTGTGGTTGATTGTGCTGCTTTGTTCATAATTGTTGGTATGGTGGCCGGTAATTGGTTTGTCTTGTTTTCTAAGGGATTTTGTATGCGTGAGAGGTATTTGATGAATGCAGGCGTTTGTGTAAATACTGTCAGGGAAATTAGATTCACACTACGTCAATTTGCCATGTTTTCAAACGGTCAAAGATGACAGCAGAGTTTCTGAGGTGAAAACTTCTTTAGACGCGTTGGGCATTTTTGAGATGAGAAAAACAATTGAAATCGCGACACCGTTACCGACACCTCATTTTTGTAAACGCGATTGTGCTCTTTATTTATATTACGTTACGGATCAATTTTCTATGCAAGTATTTTTACTTTTAAGGTTTTGGAAGTAGTTTTTTTTGTAAACGTGATTGTGCTCTTTATTTAGATACGGTTACGGACCAATGTTCTAAACAAGTATATTTCTTCCTGCACAATAAAATTGTTCAAGTTTTCACTTCTGTCGGCACTCCCGGAGTGCCACTGTTTTTTTTTTTAACCACAACGGAAAGATCTTGGCCTGCATCACAACTGATGGTAAGTGATAATCAGGTCGAAGATGGAAACGAGCTTCACCCGGAATTCTCAAACACAGAGGAACTGGCTATTTTACTTCGAACTTCCGAAACACAACAATGCTGTATTAACATTATTGTTATGGCGAAAGACTTAGATAAGATGGTGGTAGCTAGCCTGGTGGACATAAAACAAGCCCTACCGCCAAAAAAACAGCCCTCACTGGGAATCAAACCCGGGGGACCCTCTGGGTCTAACCACTAAACCACAGAGGCGGTTTGAATATACGTACAGTTGTTGGTAGTAAATTTTCTTATCAATGAATTTACCAGACTTTACATAAAGAATTATGTTTATTGAGCACACTCAATAAACATAATTCTTTATGTAAGTACAACACATTGTGAGAGTCGTATATTTTACGGGCTGCTAATGGTCCAAATAAAACTTCTTCCGGGTGGTGTCTTCTCTAAACGTTATCAGCCACAAACAGTGTCTCGAGACACTGTTTGTGGCTGATAATCGTATGCCGCGTCAAGATGCTTACTATAAAAATTTACCAGTCAGACTGATGTGGTCTCTTTGAACGCTCACTGGAGCTTCGAAAATACTCTGTGAAGTTTTTTTACTGACGCCAGATGTCTCCGATAATGTTAAAAATAATAAAAGTTAATGTGGCAAAAGAGTTGGCACTACCCAAAAAAATCACTACCTACTAAAGAATTAGGCTAGAGCCTTGGTTTAATTTGTGTTCGCTTGAATTCATTATCCACCTAGCATTTTCCCAACTATGTTGGGGTCGGCTTCCATTCTAACCAGATGCAGCTGAATACCAGTATTTTACATGGAGCAACTGCCTATCTGACCTCCACAATCTAGTAACTGGGTAATAAGATAGATAGATAGATAGAATATTCTTTATTATGTACACCATAAAAATTACAGAGTTAATATAGACATTTTACATTCATTTTACTTTCGGGCTTCTGACGACCCGTAACCTGTGTCAAAGATCCACGAAAGACAGCCGGGACTAAAACGGCTTAACGTGCTTTCCGAGGCACGGAAGAGTCTCAGTTTATAAAGATGGTCACCCATCCACGGAACAACCCCGGCAAGCGTAGCTTAACCTGATGGATCAACCCGTGCGGCTATTATTACTTAGCTACAAGCTCTTCGTTCGCTTGTATTGAAAGACGAAAAATAAAACTTCCTTTTTGCGCCACACTGATATTACTCAAATGGAAAGGAAGAGTGTACCCCTGCCACAGTACTCAATTCGATTCTTTTTCATCTTACAAGCACTTACCTCTTGACCATATTATACTCGAAATCGGTTTACAGCCTTCAGTCTTCAGTATGAGCATAAACAGATCCTCTGCCACTTTTTATCGCAAGCTCCCTGACTACATTCTACAGATTGCTTCATCCATAACTACATACAAACATTGTAAGATTGTAATTTATCAATCAGATGTCGGCATGCACTCGTCAAACTAATGCTTTAGTTATTTAGAGCGCTTAGGGCTTCGGTACACGGTTGTCAATCTATCAATCTGGAAATAATCATTTATAAATTAGATGTTGGTTGGTATGCACTCGTTGTCGTTAAACTTATGCTTTACGTATTTAGGGCAGTTAGTGTTGTGGTAGACGGTTCTCAATCGATCCATGATCTACTACTTTGTGTAAAAGTAAAGTGACTGGAACTTTTAGTTTCTGTGATTTTGGAATGTAAATAATTATAGTCTCATGATTTTGCGTAAGAAAATTAAGCCATTACACAATTTTACATACATACACATTATATACATAAACTCACGCCTTTTCCCATGGGGGTAGGCAGAAACTACAGAACACCACCTGCAAACGATCCTGACATACTCTTTTTGCCTCGTTTACGTTCATACATCTGGTCATACATGCACGCCGGTTGCGAGTACTACGCACCTGGCCTTTCTGGAGAACATCACCAATAAGAATTAATTAATTGATTAATTGAATTAACACAATTTTATGAAGGAATTAATAGCAATTGTGTTTGGAAAACTTATATGTACACGCGTAGATGACTGCTTCTCATACTGACAACCATCCATTTCTTGGATGAAGATAAATATAAATGGAAACCATTCAAACTATACATAGAACACTCTCTCCATAATAGCACACAATTGCTGTAATGATGTAAGCTGTTCTTGCCCTGCTCTAATTAAAGCGAACAAACATAAATATTTAGGAATAATTATTGATCATAATCTATCTTTTCGACCTCATATAGACATAGTTACTTCTAGGGTAAGAAAACTAATATTCGTTTTCAAAAATTTAAGACATGCAGCTGAGCCTAAATTGATTAAGCAAGTGTACCTAGCTCTTGGTCAATCAGTGTTGCAATACTGTATTTCTGTATGGGGTGGCACGTCAAAAACTATACTCAAACCTTTAGAAGTTGCACAAAGAGCAGTACTCAAAGTCAGCACTTTCCGCCCCTACCTATCCCCAAAATACCTTTTATACCAGTCTTGTGTTGTCCTCACAGTCCGGCTGTTCGTCCTGCACGCGGTCTTGAGATATCATGCTTGTACAAAGTATGACAAGTCCTCGTATTTGTCTAAACGTAGACGTAAGGTGATATACAATGATCTAACGACCTATAAACACCCATACGCTCGCAAGTACTACTGTTACCTAGGCTCTTTTCTGTATGAAAAAATAAATAAACTTGTAGATATACACCCCTTAAATAGGACCAAATGTAAATCTACGGTAGTAGATTACATCTGCAAGCTAAACTACAATGAGACCGAAAACCTGTTGTCTACAGTCAAAGTCAAAGTCAAAGTCAAAAACGTTTATTGCGAACTAAGTGTACAATGTTGGTGTTATGGTATGTTAGTACTTATGACTTAGCAGCCTTTTACAAGCATTGCAATTATAAAATAATAAAAAAAATAAAAATCTTTATTTATCCAAAAACATACAGAGTTTGAAAATACAGTGTGATATTTGGTTTAGAAAATACATTTATAGTTTGTTGCAAAATCTGTACAAGAATAATATTCACTACCTCTTAAGCTAATTATCACTACAGTAAAGTAGCCTTTAATAATACTCACCGTCCTACACACACACATCCACTCATTTACACTCTACTCACCGGAGGCCATCACTACATTAATTATTATTTTAAGATTATTCCCCCTCTTTTTGTCACTTTTTTTTTTTTTTTGTCTTACTTTTTAATAAAAAATTATGTGTTTTATAAGATGTGAATAGAGGTCAAACAAAGTTATTTGCTAAGTGTCGCCTACAACAGGGGAGAGCGCTGATGTCTGAAATACAGATATTATATATACAGTTCAGACACAGATGTTCAAAATCTGTTCGTACAAACAAGTGTCTTAGAGTGTATTACCATAATAATTAAACTGATGTATATTTTTGAAAAAATAAATTATACTTATACAATAACAATATTCATTTAAATTTCCTCAATCCTTAAACCAGTCCGTGTACCGACACACTAACTCATTCTACAACTCATTCCTGTTGCATAACCTCAGTAACGATCATTGAGATCTCAAAGTGTTGATCTAATAATAACATCAGTATGCTGTGGTAACCGTTACTGAGAAATATGTCTCAATATTGTACACCTGGGAATTTTGATAGGGTGAGTTGATTGACAGATTGAGAGGGTGGAATGAGAGGATTTTTTTATAGAAATTACATAACCTAACATCACAGCTTGTTTTCCACATTTTGCTAGTTCTGTTTAAGTCCCATGTAATAGGGGGCGAGCCTACTGTTGCCATTCAACCGGGCACAAATCTAGTCTTCGGACTGCTACTGAGAAATTCTAGATAAAAAACCCAATAACACTTTGCCCGACCCTGGAATCGAAGCCAGGACTTCATGGTCAGCAGTAGCGCTTGCGACCACTAGACCAACCAGGCAGTCTAATCAGTTTATAGAAATAAGACATAAATGATAAGTTACCGAGCATTTATCTTGAAGTGATGAAATTAGCTCGGTCTGTTTCACCATGAGCATGATAAACACGATAAACTAGATAAATTCAAATCTCGAACAGATAAGTTAACCGTGACTTATCTAGAGATGGTAAAACTGGTCTGTTTTGTACCATATTGTGTTACAAACCATATTGGCCAGCTTCACAATGCTTAATACGAATCACATAAATAAGACAATCGAATGTATTTTTTTAAACCGATATTTAAATAAATACGGTATAAATAAATACTTACGGTGATGAAACAGGCCAAACGGACCTGTTTCACAGTATCCAGTTCGGCATTATCTGCCAGATAATTTGAGCAATACTTATCGGAGAGTGGTAAAACAGTCTAAACCATATCCATATCTGCCTGTAGTCCACACCTCAATCGCAACGCTGACCTTAGAGTATCTGGTTCCGCATTGAGAGTTTTTTCCTACATGTAGACAATAATATTGTCTACATGTAGGAAAAAACTCTACAAACATATTATGTTTGTTCTGAGTCTAGATCAGGTATATGGTCTAGATAATAAATCATTACATAGAAACAGGAAATGGTAGCTTTCAATTTAATCACTGGAGGTATTTAAGGAAGCAGATAGCCGTATTTAAAGTCTAAAATGCTAAACCACACCATACCAGTTAGAGCTTAAAAAAAACTAAAACATTATTAACTGATCCTTCCAGAGGAGCATTTGATATTGACGAAGATGCGAGAATAATTTCTACCACTGACCATAATTAGTGCGATTCAAATCTTAAACCCGACTGCATTAAAAGCTAACTTAAAAGATGGTACCTACCTAGATTATGAAGAACATAAATAAATCATACTCTTAAATCAGAATATATAGTCGGAGGTTACCTACGAATACATCGTTCATCATTCTCAAACTATCATCATGATCAAAAGCATTCTCCGCCTCATACCCTGTCTTTACTGTCGTGCAGTCGGGCATTAACAAAAACAATCAGAATTTAAGAAACAATGAAAACTAAAACCTCTAATTCTCCTGTTCCAGGCAAAACGTCGTTTCGAAGAAGCAGGTCGCGAGTTCATGCAGGCGACGGTGGCTCTGGCGAAGAAGATGCGTCCTCATGCCGTGTGGGGGTACTACGGGTTCCCGTACTGCTTCAACATGGCTAACAACAATAGGAAGGAGTCCTGTGCTGATAAGGTTCCTGAGGAGAATGATCGGTGATTCTATCATTTGTTTTATAAAGCAAAATAACTTTCTTGAAACACAATCATGCATATAAACACAACAATATTTTACTTTTAACGCAAGTGCACGTTTTTGTAGGGTTATCTCTTCACATTTTCCTCTAACATGCCTTTGTGCGTAATCAGCCTACTAAGAAACTCTGCTGATTCCGAAACCAGTTAATTTTCTTAAAGTTCAATCAGTTAAAATTAAAAAATGCTATATTAGGTGGTAGATTTGGGCTTGCAGTCGGTGAGCAATGGGTAGCTCGCCGTCCGATAAGGACCAGGCCCGACGGCGCGTTGTGTTCCACGCACGCCTCAAAGAGATGTCAGCACAACTGAAGGAGTCCGCTAGGGCCGATGCCTGCCGGGGTTGCGGGTTTGTCCGAAAGGGTTACCGTGGCCCCGGCAACATACAGGCAACGGAAGAAACACGGGTGGGTTTTAGTCAGTAAGAGTCTGACACGCCCTCCCGCTCCGCGTAGAGCGGGAGAAGTTATTTGATAATTCCCCACCCAAAAAAAAAAGGGGTCAGCAGTTATAGAAATATTCGTGCTCGTTCTATCTTTTTTTTGTATCATCTATTTGGTAGGCTCGAGTTTGACCGCTATTTAGCTTAATAGTAAGCAATGAAGCAGTCGACGATGTTGCACTTACATAGAAGAAACCCATTCCCTCGTTTCTTGAAGCTTGTGTTCTTTAAATAAAAATCCCATAAAGTAACTGTTTAATTTTCCAAATTCCAGCATAAGTTGGCTCTGGCAAGAGAGCACAGCCCTCTATCCCTCAGTATACAGCTCAGACGATATTACGTCCAACCAGCTGGCCAGACTCATACGAGGACGTGTGACGGAGGCTGCTAGAGTGGCTGCCAGGGGAGCGCCCATACTGCCCTACTTCTGGTACCGGTACAGGGATAAGGAATATTTTAATGAGGTGAGAGAAATCTTAACAGGATCCGTCGTTGTGACGATGCTTGGGATAGGTTTATGACCAGCAGTGGATGTCAATCAGCTGCGATGATGTTGGTGATAATTATGGTGAAATAATATGAATTTTTAACTTCAAAACAATTAGGCAGGGAATGTAGTGATTTTTAAGGAAGTAATAAAATATGTCCAGTATTCCGTCTTTTATCATCATGATGGTGGTAATAAGCTTCAAGAATGCTCACAATATCTGGTATTCAACTAACCAAAAAAAATTGCAGCAACAATTATTTGATTGAAGCTGACACGATATTGATTTTTGCATAATTGTTCATAATTATGCATTTTATCTATCCGAACTATCATTTCAAATGATAGTTCAGATTATATACTGCAACAATAACTCTTAATAAGACAGACACAGTCAATAAATAACATATTTATATTTTTTATTTCAGAGCGACTTAAATGTAGCATTAAGGACGTTCTACAAATCAAACGCCTCAGGCTTTATTATTTGGGGCAGTTCCAATGACGTTAATACAATCGAAAAATGTAAAAAACTGAAGCAATACGTCACACATACATTAGGGCCTGCCATAGCCAAATACACTAAGCGAAACATGAGACTTGGAGATGACCCCGATGAGACACATGATGTAGTTTTCAACCCAAATAATGCATCTAAATATGACCCAGAATATACCTGGATTCCTCCTGTAAACTATACCCGAAAGATTGAAGAAATGGTTGATAAAGAACTGAAAGAAGAAAAAGAAGCTACAGTAGCCCATAAAGATATTAAGGAAAGTATTCTAGTTGAAATGATTTTGCATAAGATAGCTAATTATTGTGCTGAAGGCTGTGATAATAAGAGTAAAGTGAAATGGACTGATGGGAAAGAGGGAGATGGTGTTATTAATGAATCTCGTGTAGTTTTAGTGACTGAGGATCCTTTTAAGAAGAATTCTAATGGGATTGGAGTAACTGGTAAGTTTTCTAAATGTTGTTTGTATTTAAGGATTTAAGTTTAAGGTATGTTATTCATTCTTGGTTACGATTTTAAGCCTTAAAAGTGCATTTTATAACATTTAAACACATAAAATGACCTTGTTTGTATCAAACAACTAAGGCTATATAATACCTACTGTAACATGGACAGGCAGAAGATTTACTTGAAACAATAAATTACTAGGTTATACAGTAGTTTAATTCTTTTTTTTTGTATGTTTCAGTGCCAACGACCACAGAAGAATACATTTATGATTATGATAGTGACACTACAGGAGACGACATCGTAGAAGATATTTACGAAACGAATGAATACATTGTTGTTAGTAGTACAACTAGTAAAAGTATTGAAAAAATTAGTACAACCATAAAAAGTATTGAAGACATTAGTACAACGACTACAAAATCTAACGAAATCAGTATAGTTGATACAAGCAAAGAGGAAAGTGGTATATTTAATATAAATAAAGAACAACATAGTACAGTTGATGTAACTAATGAAGAAAGTAGTACAATTGCCATAAGAACTACCGACGTAGATGAGAATAAATTGATCATAGAAGATATAAACGCCGTTGATTTAAGTACAGAAGAAACCTACTCAACTGAAGAAAGTACTACAGAAATTAGTTCAACTATCTTAAGTTCTACAAAAAATAGTATAAATGACTTAAGTGCAACCAGTTTTAGTCCAGAAGGGACTAGTATAATTAAAAAAGATTTAAGTACAGAAAAAAACAGTACAGAATCTAATTCAATAGAAGTTGATTTTATCGACATAAGTACAGAAGAGTCTAGTACAATTAATCCAACTACAATTGATAGTACCACAGTTGGTACAAATAGAACTACACTTGAACCAAGCACAGTTGATGATGACGCTGAAGTTAGTATTAATAGTGCTACAGTGGAACCAAGGGCAGTTGATAATGGTACTACAGTTGGTACCAAAAGTGATATCAGTACAACATTAGCACCGACGTTAACAGAACAGGTTATTGTTTCAGTTGTTTAAAGTTTGTTGTTAACCGTTGTTTTAATTTTGTGTTCTTTGAACAACTATCTACTAGAGAGAGCAGAGATATGTTTTACTAATAATTTCATTGTAAATCTTAAGTCATGCTTGATGCTAAGTTGAAGCAAAAGCTCTTTGTTCAATTAATAATTCAGTCCATCGACCACTTTTGCAGTCCATTTTTGAATTAATGTAGTTTAGTTTACTTTTACGTAAAATATCGTATTTGATAAGTGTCAGTAAGCTCCAATAATGTATTGAACATGATTACTTACAAAAAAATAATTATACAAGTCGCAAAGGTAATTAATCAGACAAACACTAGGCCTATTACCATAACTATAAAATTATAATTATTATTGTAGTAGATAGTTGTTCGTACTAATTATAATTTACAACCTAATTTGCATCCAATGCTGTACTTAATTTTGCTAATATTCGTTATTTAATATTGTTTAACTTTTGCTAATAATTTGCTCATTGAATGAATGTTTGTGGTGAAGTAACATTTGATTTGCACAACTAAATATTTCTAACTGTAATGAAAGAAACCAGTATCTGTCAGTCTGGTTTTTTTCAATAATCACTAATTATTTCTGCTATTTATTTTGTAAGCATTTTATCTTTTATGTTAATCCTACATGCTGTGATTCAAGATCGAAAATCCATCGAATACTTACAAAGACTTATAAGCTTCCCTCTTTAGCAAATGATAAATACAGGAAATGGATGATAAATAACATCATTATCATCATCTTACCGTTAGGCTTTTCGATCTTATCAGCACCTATTTTACTTTCTTTGTCAATAACACTTAACTTACTGCACATAAATTTTTCAATTGCATTTTCTTCTTTACTTTGCTTTTAATATTTCAATGTTATCTTTGTGTTCACCAATTGTTTTAAGCTCTGTTTTTTCCACGTCAATTGTTTCAGTGATCTATCTGTATCAGCGGTTTTTCCTTAGAGATTGAAAATTTTCACTTTTGTAACGAGGCATCTATCAATTTTAATTTCTAAGTGCATTAAAATTGCCTCAAGGAGTGATACTCAAATGAATGCCCTGTGAGTGTGCACTCTGAACAGTCAGTCACACAAGAACCTTGCTGACTGACTAATATTTTTACAACGACAGGAGCTATCCTTATTTTTTCTTTTATGATTACCAATACGATATTATGAAGAAGCATCTCTTTTGAAGACAAATAAAGTCTTTTGCATGCATTCTATTGCTTTTGATTTTTTCACGTTCTTTTTATTTAAACTTTTGTAAAAAAAGAACTCTTTGTCAAGAAAAAAACCACTGTCAGATAGGTCATTGAACTTGTGTTAATCCGTGTCTGTCTGTAGGTGTTGGGGTCTGTATCCAGAGCTATCGTCAGTAAGCCAGTCGCGTGTTCTCTGTTCTATATATACTCTATCACCAAGTGTCTCTGTGTCTTGTTTGGGAATTGCTAAGTTAGCGACTAACGATTGACATTTTGTATTAACTTGGAATATTTTTTAAACTGTTATTAGCACTCTTTTGTATTGATTGCCGATAGTATTATGGCTGTCTCGTTGGACCTGGGTTAGATTCCCAGGTCGGACCAAAGTGTTAGTGGGTTTTACTATCAGAAATTTCACAATAGCAGCAGGCAGTCATGATTTAATTTTAGTCTTGTTTAATGTTAGTAGCTTTGCCCGGTCTGATATGGGGCTTGAAAATAACTGGCGAAATTAGGGTTTACTGAACACATCAGCCATCATCGCCATTATGTGTAGCTTGGGGAGATATTTCTTGTACTGTGATTAAAACTATTTTATACTCATTCTCATGACTACCGTCAATATTATGTCAGAGTTTGGTCGATACGAACTCTTTTTTTTCCCTTATGTGAAGTATTTGTAGGTAGTACCTTTGGCTCAGGTACTCAGTTCCATCTCGTACGGTTGGAACCCCAACAATGTTGAAAAAGGCTGGGCTGATAATTTAGCGTAGGCACTTATTTGTCCTGACCTCAAGTATTCGAGATTAAATGTAGATTTAGCTTGCAGTTAGTGACTGATTCTGTTAAGGAATAATGAATCATCACCTATTGAAAAAGTTTGACATTGACATTGCTGAACCTTGTGATTTTTCGAAGACGTTTTTTTTTAATTCTATTTCAGAGAGAGAGTAGGTTGAATATTATTTTGAGACGGAGATTCAGTAAAATTTACCTTCCTAGAAGAAAAATCATCAGAAAGTAGGTTTGAGGTCCAAACTTATCAGTCGTTAGCTGCTAACTTATGTGCATTTTCAATAACCTATCTGTTGGTATCTTGACTTATTAGGGATATAATTCTGACATTTCTTACATAACCTTTGTCAAAGTTCTATCTCTAGTAAGGGATAGTGGCAATGGATAGGTTATTGAAAACGTGTATTAGAATAATTTGTAACTAATCATTTTATCTGTGATATGTTTTAGTATAATTTTGTTGGATATTTTGTGAATATTGCCAATATAATTGTCAGTTAGATATTAAGAATATAAACATTATATTTTCAATGTAGTATTTGTTTTATTATCACTACCATCCTATACATGTAAACCTTACAAGTACCTAATTGATTTTAATTCGATTTCTTTTTATAAATGACCCACTTGCAACGAATTTATTATCTATGTCCGCTCCTTCCTTGTACATGTGGCGTTTTTTCTACAGTGAGAAAATTATTGGCTGGTATGACGTTGTTGTATACCGTTGCAGAAGATTAGACAAATCAAAAGTTTTTAATCGATGTCATTTATATTCTACTTTTACATACCTATTTCCAAGCCTTTACTTTTAATTGGCAAACAACACATCATTGTATTCAAGAATTTCACCAGTACATATTTGCACTCCTGCCAATATCTTGTTTATAACACCCACGAAAAGAGTGTTCCCTATTCTTGGCCAGATGCAATGATAATACATTCCCAGACATTTAGTTCCGGAATATCCGAAGATATTGAACTGACAATCTGTCGTGAAGTATTTTTGGCGCTTCACACAGATGCTTTAAGTGACAATGGGTGGTGGCGCTATGAACAGAAATAGACGACTATTTGAGATGGAGATAGTGTCCGGACAGCTGAGTATTTCCGTGCTGATCCAAATGCACACCTCATTAGGTTATAATACAATGTACCTTTAACACCTGTAACATCTTTTTAACATGTATTATGCAAATAAATTATTGATTTGATGTGTTGTAAAATACCTACAAAGAATTTGTAGGAATGGTTAATTGCAACTGCATGGCGATTAAGTTTTTAGAAGGGTTTGTATTGTCATATCGAAACAAAGAAGGTTTTCACGAGAATAGCCAAGACGAAAACGATAACGCTTTCAGGTGGGTTTTAAAAAAGAGAGAAAGTAGGAAATGAAAAGTTAGGGATGAAAAAAGAAATAAAGAAACCTAGATCAAGGGACGCCGTGATAAATGACGTTTCACATTATTTTCTTTTACAAGACTGATGTAAAAGTACTTAAAATAAAGAAAGAAAAATCTTTTCAATTCACATACTTTATTAAGACAAAACTGAAACAAACAGAACTAAACAAAACACTTGAAAACGAGTAAATGAAAATCGCCGGAGTGCCAGCTGTTTTAGAACCCAATGGCTTGGCACGCGACGATGGGAAGAGACCAGACGGAATGACCATAATGCCTTGGAAGGTAAGTAGGCCTTTGGTGTGGGATGCAACGTGTGTCGACACCCTTGCGCCATCCCATCTTCCTAGCACGGCGAGCTGTGCTGGGGCTGCTGCTGCAGGTGCGGAAAACCTCAAACGGCGCAAATACTCCAATCTTATTGGGACTTATATGTTTGAGCCGTTTGGGGTTGAAACACTAGGGCCATGGGGTCCGAGTGCCCACCTTGTTTTTCAAGATATCGCCAAGCGGCTGGTCGACTCTTCACGTGACCAGAGGGCTGGCCTATTCTTTGGTCAAAGAATCAGCATTGCCATACAACGTGGCAATGCTGCCAGCCTTTTGGGCACTTTTCCTATTGACAGCGATATGGACGAGTTTTTTTATGCCCTATGATCATTTCCCCGCCCTTTTTATATGCTTGTATATATTATTATTTTAAGTCTGATCGTTTTTAAATAATGTAAATACTTAGATATAAAAAGTGGGTTTAAATAAATTACAAATGATGTTATACTACCATAGTAATACAACAATCATAATAACTCAATACAGAACACACTGAACTTAAAGACAACAAACTATATTACGAAAGAATTAATTAATAAAAAAAACATAAGTTTGATAGAACTACACACAGACAGACAGACAGCCATCACGGGTAGTCAGAAACCCGAGAGACTGACAACCAGTATACCAAGGAGTATCTTATCACCGAGTAACTAAGTTGTGGAGGTCAGATAGGCGCTCCATGTAAAACACTGGTATTCTGCTGCATCCGGTAAGGGTGTCTTCATAGAGAACGCTGGCAACCGGCGCCGATTATGCCTGCGCTGCTTGGCACCAACAAGCGCTGGTTGTCAACGCTGGTCGGCGCAGGCAGTTTTAATACTTTCAACTGAATAGGCGCCGACTAATCAGAAAGAAACTTGTCGGTGCTTATCGGCGACGGTTTGCCCGCGTTCGTAGATTTGATAACCAGCCCGACAAGAGCTGGCATATCGGCATCGGTTACCAGCGTTCTACATGAATACACCCAAACCATCCCCGGTATAGTTGGAAAAAGGCTAGGCAGATGATGATGATAGAGTTTAATAACATTGTACAATAAATCATGCAGAAATAATAGCAAAACAATAATTCTTGAACAGCAAAGGCATTTCATCATCAGATATGAAATTCCTGTCAGGTCTGACACTAGCAAAGTTATTATACTTGGGTTCAGCGATAAAATTGTACCCGGTTTCAGAGCATTCCTTGATTCTAATGCAATCTTTATGGAGCTCGGTGATCGTATAGCCTGTGATGATAAAGGGAACCTTCAGTTTCAAGATGGCGTTAATGGTGGAAGGCCAGGGGTCCTTGCCGTTGTACACTGAAGAGCGCTGGATGCTAGGGTTGAAGGCGCAGACTGGAAATAACAACATCATTTTGAGTTTGAAGTCATTACTGAATGTCTATGATAATTTGGATAAGAACAAGAAATGCTACGTTCTAACACCTAGGTACTATTATGATAATTAGTCAGTCAGTCCCTTGCTTCACACGGGTGAAATCTACTGATTTGGCGTCATGTCAAAACATGGAAATTTCTGTGCTATATCTAAGTAAAATATTAGTGCATTATAAATGTTCTAAATGATGGTGAAAACTACATTACATACAACAACAACACACGGTCAGACAGAAATGAAAAGTGACTTCATTTTATAATATGTAGGTATGTTTAAAAATATTTACTACAAATAGTTGAAAAACAACTAGTACCACTGATAGCTTCTTCTATGCTAAAGCAACATTTGTCAACTAGCTATTTACCAATCAACCATTGACGATTCAATATTATCTTCTAATACTGATGATATAGAGTTAAGGAACTAAAAACTTTCAATAAAACTGGTGGATTAGTAAAAAAACTAATCTAAAATTCTCGTGGAATTTAATAAAATGGAAGAAGACAGATGAACAACAACTTCTCTCACCAATATCAGGAACAACAAAGTCTTCGCTGGACTTGTAATCAGCGTAAGACCTCTTGTCTTGGAAGTCGAATACCACACGACGTTTGTTTTGACGACAGTTCTCGCATAGCCTGGTGAAATTAAACAAATAATACATATTATACAATTATATTGTTATCGTCGGGTTTCTTAAAAGTTGTCATCTTTGTATCAGCGGGTAAGCATCTACCTTACCCTGGACATGATTGTCTAGAGACAGATGCAGCAAGGTTATGTGTGCTGATATCACCAATTTGCCTTATGTTGTTTTATTGCAATGCCCATCAAGACCTTTCATTGTGAGGTCTTAAAAAGGCCCACGTTTAGAAGTTGAAGTAAATTGGCTAGTAAATGGTTCTACATTTTTGTTTTTAAGCCGTTTATCGTTATAAACTTAAGGTGGATCTTAAGACTCGCAATTATGTAATAAGATCCTCAACCTCTTTATACCTCCCTTTATTACTATATTTATCCTAAAACCTGCTAACTTGATCTTCCCGAGCAGTTCCAGCGGCAAGTTGGAAGGGTTCAAGTTATAGTTGATGAGCACGACCCTCAAGTCCTGAAGGTCTGGTCTCAAGTGCAGGAAGAACACCTCCCATTTGTTGAGAGCATCAGCTTCAAATTGCAACTCTGCTCCTACCACGTGGATTGTGAATGAGGACTTCTGAAATGGAAGAATGTTGATTATATTATAGTATACTAGCAAAGCCTTGTGAATTCTTGCAAAGAATAGATCTATGAATATTTAACCTGAAATGTTATGGAAGGAAATAAGTCAGAAGAATAGAAAGCAATCTTTAAAGCCCAAAACTCAAAATGGGTTTTCTTAAAATCGAGGATATCATAAGAGTCTACTCAGGATTCTGCCACAAGGATGATAGCAGTGTCTTTCTGTCTACTAATACAGGAACCAATGTTGTCAACTTGTAAATTGAAATATACAAAGTTAAATTATGAATTTTAATTTGTACAAAGACGTTATAATTTCCATTGCAGCTAAAATTTATATTGGACGTTACTGACAATCTCTAGCATTCCAAAATTAACCCTTATTTCCGTGTAGTTAAGAACACAATCTTGTAGTGAAACATTTTTCGAGAAATTGTTACCTTATAAACGCCGTTGGTAAGAGAGCTAGTCTTGGTCCTGCAGAGTTGGTGGCAGTAGGCGGCAGTCAGTGGCGCCGTAGCCAGTTGTGTCAACGCTGCGTATTGTATGTCTGTTATATCTGCGACAAAACATTTGTTTTACAATTGTGCATGGTTTTAAACGATTTATTACAAAATGGAAAGATGTAAAAGTGAACAAGTATTTTTCACGAATCAACATCAAAATATTTTATTTCACCTTCATAGGCACACAACATCAGAAGCTAGGTGCACGGTTCCAATTTGTCGTTTCCTATGGAGAAGAGCCGGTATGAAACTCCACGGTTACTCTTATAAAAATAGTTTACTTTTACAATATTTCCAAATATCAGGGAGCACAACTTTCCATAATCCGTTTGTGTTGCTAATGATAACGGAGACAGAATAGTAGATTGTATCATAAGGGAGCAAAATAATATTTTTACGGCGAGCGCTTTTTTGAATCCAGAGCGAAGTGAGGGATTCCAGAGTACAATCCCGAGCGCAGCGAGGGATTCTTTAGTAGAGTTCTGAACGTAGCGAGGGATTCAAAGTACGTTGCCTGAGCCAAAAATATATTTTGCGCCCGAGTGATACACTCTACTTTTCATCACCCTCTATGAGAAAATAAAAGGCGCCTCATATTTTATTGTAATATTATTATTTAATAAAACATAGAGTTACAACTAAATTTAAATTAAATAGTATCTAATAATAAAACAACTAAAAACTTATATTTACATTTGAGACATTTTCACAATTAGAAAATGTATTGTTCCAGTTTTATCAGGAATAGAAATTGTTGTATATTTTATATTCTGCTTGTTTGAAATAATGTCCGAATCTGGCTCATTTTGAGGAAAATGTGACGATGAATCTCGTTGTTTTGATATAGATGGGCGCGGCGACAGTGGCATGGATGGATTAACTGAAGGTTGCAATCTAATGTTTTCCACGATGCGTTCACATGTTTTCGCCTTGTCCTCAATGGAATCTTCTATATACCCCTCTGCTACAGCACTCGACTTCCATCCTCCATGTCGCTTGAGAACAGTTAAGTCCGCTCCAGAATCTGCCAAAAGGGTAGCAGAAGTACGACGAAAACAATGTCCTGTATACAGTTTGATATCTGGTAACTTCAAATAAGTAGCGATTTCTTGTGGCATGTTAGAAATTGTATTTTTTCCCATAATTTGTTTAAAGCACTTGCCATTTTGATAACGGATGAAAAACCGATTGGTCTTCATATCAGCAGGACGCAGGTCCAGGTATTTCTGTACAATAGTTTTGTATTCTCCTCGGATTTCGAAGGATCGGTAAGTTTTTGTTTTTGTGTCTCAGCTTTACTAACAGTAAATCATCCGAGTGATTTTTGACATCATCAACAGTTATTTTTAAAAGTTAATTGCCACGACAAGCTCCATGTACTCCGAAAATTAAAGCCACCTGTAACAAAACCGAATGTGAATAAGACAAGTATCTATCAACGTACAGGTTACAATAAAATGCGCATTTTAAAACACTATAGTTAAACTTTACTAATCCACCATATACATAGTTACTTACTTTTACGGCAAGAAAGACTTTGTCGGGTGCCTCATTAAGGAAAGTCTCCACGTTTTTGACTGAGAACACTTTGGATTTTTTAGGTTTAAATTCATCAGACATCCTCTTCAGATACGCTATTAATTTCGAATATGTGTCCAGTTTTACGTCGTTATTAGAACTGACTGTTGATTTTAGCATTGAGTAGGTACTCCAAAGAGTGGAAGGTTGAATTCTTGGCGCCTCTTGCATTTCTCCATTCAATAAAATCACCATAGGCTTTCATATATTTCTCCCGCGATTTGCAGGTAATAGATTTATCCATCACATTTCTTGCGTCAGTTCTAATACTTAATTCTAGTCACTTGAAGGATTCATTTTTCAAAACAAGACCATGAATTTCTAACAATCCGTGAAAATTGACGAAAACGCGGGCTGTAGTTCGCGCGCGTTTTTAATTTGATTTCTTTTTTTTTTATTCAGCCAGCGCGCGGCGGTGCGACTATGGGCCGTCGTACCAGCCAGTCTTTATTCAAACAATATTTGCGTTTGATTTCTACACTTTGACACTAAGATGTTCCAAATTCAAAAAGTGCGCGGCAAAGATTATTGCGGCGCACTTATAAGAGGATTAAAAACTCATTACTACCCGCTAAAAGTTTCTTATAGAAAACACCACCTTTGGGTGCACTTAAAGGCGAACCAAGTCGTCCTTTTCGAATAGATGGAATGAAAAATGTATTATTGTCTTGGTATAGGAACACTTAGTTTGAAGAAAAACACGTAAGCTCGTTTTACGTAGGTACTTATAAAAAAATGATGTAATTAAAGAGTCTGTATATGTAAGGTAGGTACGGTAGGCTGCATCAATTGGGTACCCCAGTTGTATTAAAAGTTTAATACAACTGAGGTACCCAATTGATGCAGCCCGCCGTACAAAAGCTAACCTCGCATTGTACGGAAATCCTATACAATGCGAGATCAGCATAAACTGGAAATGTATAGCTTGATGTGTACCTAGCCGTGTGTACCTATTTCGTTGGCAAACAGTGTGTACCTACAATACACACAAATATTTAAATACATTATGACTTCTTAGTTATTACAAATACTAACAAATATGCAGTAATAAATTAACTTTATTGGTTTCTACTCATTCCGTTATTCATCTTATTCCGTTTGCGTGTGGGAAATATTAGTTCCACTTTTATTTATAGAATGGCTGTACTGGTTACCTACTCCTTTTAACCATTGGTATGATGTAAGCTTTTAAATGCTATGAATTAATGGTATGTGTTCTATTATCATTGTTGATATTGGTGCCGATTCCCTTGTTCACAAACTAAACTAAATTTAAGTTCAGTGCATCTTTTTCTTTCTATTTCATTAAGAAAAGGACAGAAGATAAATTTTAGTTTAGTCCTGTCATATTAATCAGCGCTTGACGTAAATTGAAGTAATTTTAGTAGGCAAGTTTTTAATCACGTCTAAACTTTAAATTAATCAGCGCCTGTCACTACTCCATACAAGTTTAGACGTGATTAAAAACTTGCCTATAAAAATTACGTCAATTTACGTCAAGCGCTGATTAATTTGACAGGACTACACTAAAATTTATCTTTTGTCCTTTTCTTAATGAAATAGAAAATAAAAGATGCACTGAACTTTAGTTTAGTTTGTGAACAAGTGAATCGGCACCATTGTAGTGTTAACATAATTGAATGTTGAAATCCAAAAAGTTGAAGTTGAGTACCTCTACCCAATATGATAAATTTATAATCACTGTCAATTAATTCACTGTTTTAAAGTTAATATTCTGATATTGATTCTGAGATATTTCTATGCTTATGGCTCTTTTTCGCTACAAAGAGATGAATAATAAGTATTTACCAAAATACTTGCTTCAGATTGAAAGTACCATCATCTCCTTTTCACCATATCTCTTAGCAATACCATTATATTGCAAAAATAGTAATATTGACCTTCCTTTATTATTACAACAGTAATCCTTGCAGGCCATCCATTTAATTGCTCTTCAAAATCGCAATTCCACTCACACGGCTTTCAATAAAAAAAAACTTTCAAACACATAGCAGGGTCAGTTATTTGCAGTATTTCAAATTACACGAGCCCCTACTTACGGACAGACTATTATATTAAAATCTAGGTCAAAAGTATTAAGGGTCTCTCCCCCAGCTATATAATACACAATGAATAATTTCATCATGTTATTTTTACTTTTTATTTAAACAACCCCTTTTGTACTTTCTCTTTTAACTGCTGTTTGAGCGTTTTGTCCCAGATATACGCGAGCCGTCCACCGCGAGCTAAACTAACTTAGTTTGCATTTAGTTTAGTTTAACTCGCCAATTTTTCATACATGTGCACCCACATGTATGAAAAACTGGCAAGCTTTGATCGGGATCAAATTGGACATTCTCTCTCTCGAACTCAAGTTTTCTTATTCTAATCTCAGACCTGACAGATAAAATTGGACTCACAATAAACTGAAAAGCTTGTTTTGTTTGCTTGTTCACGCATTTTATGAAAGTATTGTTTAGTGAGAACTTTTTTAACAACAATAAAATGAAACTTAAAAATCGTATGGCACTCAAATAAAAAAATCTTAAAGAGCTACTATTTTACTTAGTAGCTAAAGATTGCATTGGGTTTTTTCTGCAAATAACTGTTACTACGCAAGTACAGTTTGCTACCTTAAACTGTTTGTATAGTTCTAATTTTAGGCTCCTATGAATAAATATACCTACACATATTCCTCTTTAAACGTTAAAGTTTTAATTAAACTGATATTTAAAGTCCAAAACGTAAGACTGCTATTGTTAGTAGTTAGTCGTTTAGCTACTTTCGTATCTCTCCTAAAACGTTTAGATCTTACTATAATAATATTCTAGTGAAATTAATCTAAAATCTGTATTCTGTGCGAACATGGCAAGCAAAATTATGTAAACACTAGAATCTTGTACCTAAATAAAATAAATAATAAAAAAGGAACATTATAACCGCTTAGTTAAATCTTGAAAACTATATCTCACTCACCAATCTTCTCCTCATACATAGACGCGAGCACCTCATTGATCTTCTCCGGTATCTGCTGCGGCTGCTGCAGCACTTTAGTTGGCATCTTCGGTTCCAGGCGACCCTTGGTCTGCTGGTAACAGACCAGCTTCTCATAGAGGGAGTAGGACTTGCACCAGCGGGAGTGAGACTTGGGGAAGTGGTCGGCGTTGTCGGTGCAGAAGGATATCTGAGGAGAGAGAGGAAGGCGATGATAGATCCTTGGCTTTGGATGATGACTGCTATTGTTTTGGGGTGTTTTTATTGGGATTTTTTAGTGAGTATGGAATATCTTCAGCATGTTCACTTATAAACCTAGTAAACTTGTTATTTTTCTTGATTTCATAAGACTGGGCACCAACGAGCTTGTCAAAATTTAATACGAACAGTCAATACAATAAATGAAGATAGCAGAGACGAATCAAAAAGAATATGACATGACAAACCTTTTACACCACCACCAAAAATCTTGGGTAACTTAATAATTACGACTACTCGGCACAAAATAACTTCACATATTCATGAGTTTATAGAAACTACCTACATTGATATTACTACTTCATTTTCATGTACAAAAGACTTTTCTATTCTGTGAAAAAAGACAACACATATTGTATGTACAGCTTAGTATTGTTTTCTACCAACCTGCCCACAACCCTGACAATCACTCAGTTTACTCTGCCTCCACTCCCTGCACGGTACATGGGCACAGATTCTGGGATACAGCAGCGCCTCCTGCTCCCACGGCACCAGCCGTCTTTTGAGCACCTTCTCACAGGACACTATCATCTGCATTCTTATCAGCCTATAGTCGTGGCCTGTTAAGTTCTTTGCGTCGCTGTATATGTGTTTTTGATCTATAAATAATTATATGGTTAACTTCATATTCAATCTTATTTCCTTATACGTTTATAACTCGATAACCAATTATTCTTTAATAGGTGATAATTTTGCCTAGGGTTTGTTTCAGAATATTTAATTTTGTTACGATAGAGGTACAGCTATGTTTATAAAATTGTTTGAAAAATGTCTGGCATTTTAACAAAGAAATTAATTTATCTGTTGGCAGAAAGTTTAACTTTATAATCCTCAGAGATATACTGCCAGCCATAGGTGCTTAAATTGAAGTCAATACAAGCAAAGTTAAGAAAAAAATATAAAGTTTCCAAGATATAAACAGATTTACTCACCTTTCAGATGAACGATGGTAGATACAGCAAAGCACAGTGCCTGATGGTGTGGCCAATCTTCATCCTTGTGCTTATTACTGCAGTATAACAGCAAGTTACAATAACTGCACGACACGCGGGAACCACTCAAATTCTTCTTACAAACGTGACAAGAACTCTGTAGAAAAACTTTCCTAAAACTATACTTGTAAACAAAATCATCATTGTCATCCATTTTGTAATCTTTACAGAACTCTTTCATCTTATTATTTGTCTGCGTATTTTTGGTCTGTTTCCTTTCAACTTCAACAGAATCTTTTATTTTGACCCGAGCTGTGATTTCATTTGGAATTTTATCTTTTTCCTTTTTGAAGTCTCTTTTATTCGATCGTACAGGAATATCGGGATGGCCTAGCAAGTTTTTTGGCGGCGAAACTGGTGTTTTTTCTTCATCTGGTGCTATAATGTTTATCTTGGGGTTGTTTTGTTCTTGTGTTTCTTTTACTATCATTTCAAAAGTCTTGTTGACGTCATCAATACTAGATGTGAGAGCGTCTTCAAAATTGTCTATCGGTTCATAATCAAGTGCTTCATCTTGCGTTTCAGAATCAACGTTACTTGCTTGTTGTTTTCCTTTTTCTGTGTTTTGACTCTTACCTTTTGACTCAGATTTACTTTCAGTTTTAGACTCTGTTTTTTCTTCTTTCTTCATTTCTTGTGTGGGCTGTGACTGGGCAGTGGTTGTCGTACTTTGTGTAGTTGCTGTCATTTGAGTATCTTGCTTGCCTTTCTTCTTCTTATTTTTGCCTTTATTATCTTTTCTTGGAGGACATGCTGGTGGTACATCTATTGGTGTTTCTGTAGTTTGCTCTTTGGGCTTACCTATGTCTTTATTTTCACATTCGGCTATTTCAGTCTTTTTTTCTTCTACCGGTGGTAATTCTATTGGAGGCGTGAAACTTTCAATAAGTTTCTGTGGTTCAGGTAAAGGCTTTTCAATGCTCAACAATTTGTCAACGGGTGTTAATGGCCGATCTTCTGCTTCAGGAGGCGTTTCGATAGTTTTACTGTCAATTAAAAAAGGTTGCACAACTTTACTTTCAACTAAAGGGAGCTCAATATTTTTTTCTTCTGTTGAAGTTTTTTTCTGTTTATCCTTTTTAGATTTTTTGTCTTCGGCTTTAGGTTTATCTTCCGGTTTCGGTTTGTTACTTTCTTCAATAACAGTTGGCATTTTGATTTCTTGTAAAGGGATACTAACTGCAGTTTCCACTATAGGACTCTTATCTCTAATTTTTTCTTGAGCGCTCGGCATTTGTGCTGTAGCACTTTCACCAGTATCAAATAAAAGACTTGCTACATTTTTAGCTTTATTTCTGGTTGCTTCAAATTCTTTTTCTATAGCTTCTTCGCTCTTTTCCATAGAAGTTAGTTCTGCTAAAGACCTTTCAATAGACAGTCTTAATTCCTCCATATCTTGGTTCACTTCCAACATTTTCGATTTTATATCTGTTTTCTCTTCTTTGGGAGGAGATCTTTTTTCTTCCATATTTTTAGGAGTTTGTGCTCTTTCTTGAATAAAAGGAATATCTAATAAAGGTTCTGCAGGAGGAAATATCTCCCTGATAACAGTATTGTTATTATCATCGCGTAACTGTTGACTTGAGGCACGTGGATATGTGACATCGGGTACGAGATCAGAAGTAGAACTTTCTGATTCTGACGCTCTAATACTACTTATTTCGATATCATACATTTTTGTTATATTAGAAGCATCTACTTTTTCAGCTAAACTTTGTTGTGTAATTTCTTCAGATTTAGATGTTTCCTTAACTGTTGCTTCTGGTTTCGGTATTATTGCTCGTTCCTCCAGTTTTGTCATTTCTTCATTATTTCTTGGTGGTTTAGGGGACTTCTTTCGCTTCTTACCAGATTTAGTGTCAGTCTTTTGTTTATCTTCAGTCAATTGCGTGGTTTCTTCAGTTTTAGTGAATTCAATTTTTTCGCCGATATCCTCAGGTGTTAGTAGTGCCTTTCCTTTAAATTCAGGTGGTACTAGCTTAGGAGCTTCTTCTTTCATTTCTTTTACAGTGTCAACTGTACTTGGCAAGTCTGATTTTTCACTCTTAATTATGAACTCTTGTTGATCAGTCTGTGGAGTCAATATTTCTGTTATAACTGCCAATTGTTCTTTTTCAGTCTCTTTGATGTCAGTTTGTTTGACGTCAGATTCCATTTTTGGTTCTTGAATGCCTACATCAAGCGCTTTTGGCATTTTTGATCCCTTTTTCCGTTTCTTACCCATAGCTTTTTCAGCAAGCAGCTCAAACTCTTGGGCTATCAGTTTTTCGTCTTCATCAGGTGCTATAAAAGTAATATTACTAGTAATTCCAAGCTGTGTAGTTTGAGATTCAACGTCACTTAGCTTATCCAGGACCACGGGTTCAGTTTCAATGATTTCCAGTTTTACCTTAAAGGGATCATCTTCAGTTTTTGCAAATTCTGGAAGGAAAGTATCTTGTGAGAAGCTGTCAGTTTCATGCTTTCCTTTACGTTTTTTTTCTACGGGTTTTGCGATTTTAGCTTTAGGTTTTGGACTCAAATCTCCAATCAAAGGTTCAGGTGATTCTGTTAAGGTAATTTCTTTTATTTTGTCTTCTAGTCTGCCTGTTGGGATATCCTTCATTGGTTCTGCAACAACGCAATCTGCAGATGTGCCGAAGTCTATCAAGGAGGTAGTAACATCAGAATTCGTTTCATCTAGTTTAGGAATTTCTTCAAGTTTCAGAGTTTGTTTTTTGTCTTTCTTATTTTTCTTTTTACCTTTACTTTCAGGTGCTGGTGTTTCTTTAATTTCTTCAACTTCTTTTATTGGAGTTGGTTCCTTTTCAATTATTGGCTGTATTGGAAGAGTTTCTTCAGTCTTTTCTAATTTAATTTCAAAATTATCAGCCTTTACACTTTCAAAGGGGATAATGGAGATATCCATTTTCTCTTCTATTTTAACTTCAGGCTCTTCCTTGTCATCAAGTAACAGTTGAAAAGCAGAAGTACAAGTGTATTCTTCTTTTTCAGACTTCTCCGAATCTGTCCGCTTCTTTTTCTTATTCTTTTTTTTGGAAGGTTTTCCTTCTTGATCCGTGATATCTGTTTTCAAAAACTCTTGTTTTATATCTGGTATGAACTCTTTAATTTCTAGTTCTTTTATTTCTGTTTTTATCGAAATACTTGGCATTTCCTGATCAGGAGAAGTAAGGTCTTCAGCCTTTTGATCTACATTCTTCTTTTTGTTCTTTTTTTTACGAGCTGTAGGAGTTATAAGAGGTAATTCTTCCATTTTTGTCTCAACTTCTGGAATATCAACTTTGGTTTCAACAGGCGGTTGAACATCAATTTCTTTGGGTTTTTCGTCAAGATCATCATCAAACTCATCGTCTTTACCTTTTTTCTTCTTTCCTCTGTTGCGTTTCGGTTTCTTAGGAGTTTCTTCATCCTTTACATCAACAGCAGATGATATTATTTCACTCACAATTTCGGGCACACGTTTTTCTTTGAAACTTTCAACTTTTTCTTCTAAATTCGGAATAATGTCAGTAATTAGCCCCACTACATTTTTTTTATCACCGCCAGTCACATTTTCGATATTTTCAACACTTTTCCCCAAATCTTCAGGTTTATCACCACTTTTCTCTTCCTGCACAGGTACAGGATTTGGAACTTTCCCTTTTTTATTTTTGCCCTTTTTATTCATTTTTTACAATACAGATATATTCACGACTAACGTTTACAGGGAAATCGGAGTGACTGAGCTTCTAAATACAGATTTTGTCTGACCGATATGTTGGGGCCGCATTACTAGTCAGAAATGTCCACGTGAAATTACTAAATGTCACAGAAAACTTGCCGTGCGAATTGCAACTCTGTTTTGTGTTGTGTTGAGTATAAATTCGGCTGTCTTGAAACATAATTTGTGCATGCTCCCCAGTCATAAGGAAGAGACCGGTGCCAAAAGTGCATATATCTGTTACATAGAGTTGTTCTATTTATATCATTCCTATTTGAATAGATTTTCAATACTTCAATCGATTGACAATTTGACAGATTAACGTTTGAAGTCAACAATGTAATAATGAAATCGATTAATTAATCTTGTCGATGTTTAATTAAATACAATTATTTTCAGTGCTTCTTTACAAGTTTTAAAATAGTGCCATCTTATTATTAAACTTAATGAGGCAAGTAGTAAATATATTAATGTATGGACTTCTACACAGGGTGTCAAAAACTAGTCATCAAATCTTTAACCATCATCATCTGCCTATCCTTTTTCCAACTATATTGGGGTCGGCTTCCAGTCTAACCGGATGCAGCCGAATACCTGTATTTTACATAGAGTGACTGCCTATCTGACCTCCACAACCTAGTTACTAGGTAACACGATACCCTTTGGTAAGACTGGTTGTCAGACTTTTTGGTCTTCTAACTACCCGTAACGACTGTCAAAGATCTACAAATGACAGCCGGCACCGACGGCTTAACGTGCTTTCCGAGGCACGGAGGGGTCTTGGTATGTAAAGATGGTCACCCATCCATAGACCATCATCAAATCTTAAACCATTGGTAAGTTATAGTTGTATTTTTCCCGTCTTAACCTATGATGCACAGACTTGGTCTTCGACTAATATCCAGAAGTCCAAACTCAAGGTCTGCCAACGAGCAATGGAGCACAGTATACGGCGTTAAATTTACGGATCGTGTTCGAAACACAATACTGCGCTCCAAAACATTAATAGCTGACGTGGCCCAAAAGGCTGCCCAACTTAAACGGGACTAGGCAGGACATGTCTGCCGCATGCCGGACAAACTGTGGGCCTAAATAGCACAGAACTGGTGCCCTGAGATAGTGAGGCGGGGTCGCGGCAGACCACGACCACTTCCGTCAAAACTGGAAGGAGGAGAGCTCGCGAAATGTGGAAGGTGTGGAAGGAGGCCTTTGCCCAGAAGTGGGGGACAGCGTAGGCTAGTAAAAAAAAAAGTTATAGGGACCGAGTAGATAACTACCTATCTCACCTTTAAAATGTATATGTGACTACGCACAATGCTTATTTAATACAATATTAAAATCATATTTTACGTACACACATAACATCACGCCTGTATTACGAAGGGTTAGGCATAGATGTTCTTAGTCAGTACACCCACATTTCGCCAGTTATGTTTAAGTCCCATGTAATAGGGGGCGAGCCTATTGCCATCAACCGGGCACAAATCCAGACTCCGAAAATTCCAGATGGAAAAACTCGGTAACACTTTGTCTGACCCGGGAATCGAAACCAAGTACTCATGCTCAGCAGTGGCGCTTGGAACCACCAGTCCAACGAGGCAGTAAAAAAGACCGGCCCAGAGCGTGTGGGACTACGCACAATGAAGGGTTCCGTAGTTGGGATTAATTTATCCCAAATACAAACTTAACATTGTAGTTGAAATACATGTTCTCCCATTCATTCCAACTGCAAATGTAAGTTTGTACGCACAATATTGAGAGATTTACCATGTTATTTTAAGACTATAGACTTCTTAGAGGTTTCTAATCTATGAGTGAAAAACCATTCTCCGTAATTTTTAAAAAATTTTAGAATGAGTAGTTTCGGAGATAAGGAATGGTAAATTTTCTTAAATATCTTTAAATGTGTTTATTTTAACATTATAAAAAATATTTGATATCCTCGCAATAACCCCTTTCGTTTGATATATCACATAATACAGTTTGAAATTTATTTTTTATTTTTTCTTGTTTGCCCCAAAAGTGAACCCCATATTCAAAATTCATTTATTTACGTTAGATGTCCGTTTTTGGGTCACAGAAATACATATGTGTACCAAATTTCAACTTGATCGGTCCATTAGATTCGGAGCAAATTGGCTGTGACAGACGAACAGACAGACACACGAGTGATACTACAAGGGTTCCGTTTTTTCCTTTTGAGGTACGGAACCCTAAAAAGCAATAACAGTATTAAAAAATTATAATCAAACATTACTTTCATATGGGTTGCACCTATCTGTTTACAAGTTTAGGATTGCATAAGCAAAATACGTACTTAACGTCATTTTAAATGACAATGGCCAACACGCAATGTATTCTTTAAAAAAGATCTGTCACAAAAATGGAGTCAAAAACGTTAACAACATTATCTCGTCACAATCAATTCTTTCTGCTGACCTACATAAGTCTTTTATGGGTCCAAAACAACTGTCATATACTAGGGGGCCCTAAAATATACTGTACTTACTGACAAAATGACAAAAATCAAACGAAATTGATCGTTATCCAAAGAACAATAAGAGTAGGCGCGAGTACCAGAGCATGTAAAATAGAAACCAAATTAACTACGCAGTTGCGAGAATGAAACTCACGCGAATTTACGCTCAATTTCAAAAGAAATAAGATGTAGGGATTAATACCGTGTGTGGCAATTTAGAACTGTTAGGATACCCCTTATTTTAAATGCTAATTTAAGGCAGGCTACCCTAAGTAAAAGAGCGGGAGCTGTTCTTTTTTTATTTATTGTTTATGCATACTTTTGTGCGCGGTAGTGCTTTCATTTGTCAGCGTTTCATAAAATACTAATGAAGTTGTGCTTTTGTATAGATTTATACTAAGTAGACAGATGAATACGCATACCTTATTGTGCTTCGCAAAAGAAAACGCATTAGCACTATTTTTTACGCACTTTGTGGTCCAAGGATCTTAATAGGTACTTAGTTAATTGTATTTTGATAAAAGTACCATAATTCTATTTATTTTCAGTCTGTGTTGTCCCACTGCAGGACAGAAGAAAACGTATTTAACACGTGTATTAAGCCATGGGAAAAGCGATGAAGTGGAAACAGACCTACGTCCTTAGATAGGTATTTTAGATTAGAATAAACAAACCAGCAAATAAAGACAGTAAAACGTAGTATTAAACGCTTTCAGCCTGAAGGACGAACGCCTCAAAGAAGTCAACTCTTTGGATCTCAATGTGTTAAGTACCTTAAGGTTCATTTTTACTTGTACCTAACATTTTTTTCCGAATACGTCATTGCCAACGATAATGACAGTTCGTAAAGGTGACACGCGGCCGCTATGTGTGTAAGGAATTTGTTTGAAAGTTGCTAAACGTTATCGCTCTTTGACCGTACCTAATTGCGCATTTCAAGTCTTCAACAGCAGATTATGATATTTGTGGTTGATTTATGGATTCGGGGCGTGTTCAGACAAGCGATGGTTGGCAGCATAACGCAAAACTCTTTACAATCCATTTCCTTGCCAAGTATGGTGGCGGTCGCTGCACAAAAGTGCTCTCTCCAAAAATATTATAATTGACGTCTTTGTTTATATCAAAGATCGTTTTGTACCAGTCGTAATAATCCTAATTAATATCATAAATGCTACAGTGAGTTTGTTTGTTACGCTTTCACGCTAAAACGGCTGAACGGATTTGAGTGAAATTTGGAACATGGGTAGACCACAACCTGGATTAGGACATAGGATACTTTTTATCTCGAAATTTTCACGGAATCGAGAGTTATGCTGGTGAAACCGCGGGGCGCAACTAGTTATCAATATTTTAAATAATGCAAAAGTGCACTTGAAATGTGAGTTGTAAGCTTGTGACATTCATTTGTTTCTTGCCTGACTTTAGTGTTTTAGTTCTTATAGACTACTTTGAATATTTTTGTTTTCATAGCCACAATGGAGATTTCTTAATCGACAAAATTAAATATTAAATCAGTAATATAATAATAACAGTAAAAATATGGATTTCCGTATAAATTGCTGTGAGTTCGATCCTCAGTCGTTTCAATATTGATGAGAGCCCCCTAGCATAATTATATTTGTTAAGTTCGTTAGGAAACATTAAAAAGCAGGTGAGACACTCATACATGCAAATCACTACATATTATAAAACAAAGTTCCCCCGCCGCGTCTGTCTGTCTGAACGCGATAAACTCAAAAACTACCGAACCGATTTTCATACAGTTGTCACCAATGGACGGAGTGATTTATGAGGAAGGTTTAAGTGTAAAATTCATTAAGAAGTTGTGTAAATTGGTTGAAATATAATGATGATTGTTGAAGATGTCGGAAAAAATCCTGCCGATTTCTCGAACTTTACGGTGGTGGAATTCACGATAGTATTTCAATCATTTGTAGGTATTATGCTACTTATAGGATTTGAATCACACACAAATAGTTTATAACCTGGATTAATACATAGGATACTTTTTATCCTGGCAATACGTTTCTGTCGGGTAATTCATTTCATTTCATTTTTATTTATTTATTCAATAACAATTTACATTGTGTCTGAATGTTTTACAAGGTAATTAAAAAATAATAATCTAAATAATAACAATAAAAACACAAATAATAACAATAATGTCAGAACCTGTTACAAATTGTCAAAAACATTAAAATTGCATGCCTATTAATCACCAATTAAATGTCATAATGGTCTAGCTAAACCACATCAGTGAGAAACTCGTCCACAGTATAATTCCCGACCTCCACGCGGGCGAAGCCGAAGTTACTAGCTTCTTTTTAGTAATCCTTCACCACTTTTTACTGTTTCTATACTGTATACCAGCAGTAGGAACGTTATTAGCAGATTATGCTTACATAACATAATCTACATATATTGCTCCAGTTTTCCTCACAAAATACGCAGTATAAAGACATAACAGTCAGTCGAATATCACAAAAAGCGCGCTGACAAAACACAAACCATTTATCATTACAAACCACGTTCCTGGTTCATGAATAATTCAACACGTCGCACGGAATGAAAGTATCAAAATGATGCATATGAATGTCTGTTACATTTGATTTGAATATTATGACATACTTTTTATTTAGGGGCGAAAAAAGAAAGGCTTTTGTCAGTTTTACGTAGACGGCAGGCGATATATTAAAGTGCAATTTTCTATCAACATGAAAATTATTCTGCCTAAAAAACTAAATTATTCGTGTTGGCCGTTAAGAAACGCCTCCTGTCTTCTAGTAACAACATACTACAATCACCAGACCTTTTGCCAAGGTAATTTAATTTTAATTTCAGAAAACAAAACACTTTTACTTGCATACTCTTTTTATTGGCAACAGGGGGATACTGTAGTCGTTTTTTTTTACATAAAGCTTATAATTAGATACCTAGTAGGCAGCCTAACTCCGCGCAGAAGCACAGAAGGTGCCTGGGGGCTCCACAGGCTTTGCGGCACGGAGCTTAGATACCTAGATGCGACATCCTCGGAACAAAGCTTACTTTTGAACATTCATAATAACTTTAATTGGAAAATTAACTTAAATTATGGACGTGTCGAGATTCGCCTCTATATGCCAAGAATTTTTAATATTAACGCATTGTAACAAGTTCCTAATCAGATCCAAATACCGAACAAAACTAGACCAGTCTAGTTCCAAACAAACTATTCTTACAATAAATTTCGCAATCCCGACTCCCGGCCTACTCCGACAGACGCGTGCGACAGAGAGAACAGATAACAAACTAATTATAACCGTGCGTGCGAGCGAGACAGCACATCACCAAACTACATTTACTATGGGTTAGAGAGAGAGGCAGGATTGGACGCAACTAATTATATTGCATGCATGACCAAACAATTAGTATGGAGTGCGATTTATTGTCGCGAATATATCACAGATGTTGTAATTTTTTTTTTGTTATCTAGTTCTTTGATTTAGTATCGAATTGTGATTTGTTTCTCCATGGTTTTTATATGAAAGGGTGAACTTTTGTTGGATTACCCAATGAGATTGAAACGATACGAAATGATCTCATCGTTTGAGTATTGAGTGACTAATATATTGACTTGCTGTGGTAAAGTTTGAATATACATATAAGATCCCAGTATTTGTTGTTTCTAACCCGAGTTTTTGCGTTCACTAATAGACCTGAAAACTTAGAGAAAGCAATGTAAAAAAAAAAAAACGTGTGGCACTCGGGGACTGCCGCGGTAAAGCTACTGCATAGCATTTGTAACCTCCATACTTCCTATTTGTCAACGCTACACTTGGGATGATGACGGATGAAGCCATAAAACAAAAATTACGTTCCCACGTTCCCAATTTTTGTTTTATGTCATCATCCGTCATTACATGGTAGGCGGAGTGGGGGGTGTTAGGTTTTATTTTCGTTACGGAATTTCTTGATTCGGTCGCCGCGCTCAAAGCCCGCAATAATAGCTATGCAATAGCTTAATATTGTGACTTTTTACTTAAACTTTTTCATTGCAAGAAGTGTAGGTGCCTAACTAAGGCCTTAAAAGATATTTATTTATTTCCTTAGCACATTTTTAAGGCACTTTCAAAAATATTTTTTGCAAGACAGGCCAAGATAAACTTAGACCTCATATTGAAAGTTCAAAAGTGAGATTAAAATCCCGCATCACAATGTATGTATTCTACTACGATAGCAGTTCATTTAAAATCATAATAAAATCTATAAACAAGCACCTCCTCCACACTACGTGGTCTGTATCAAATCCGCATCAGTCGCGTGCTCTCTCAACTGTGCACAGAGTAGTGTCGCGTGTTGTACTACCTACTGCTGTTTTTTTGTTATTTTTAGCACGCAAATGATTGCGTTTTTGTTTTGTTTGTTTTATTATGTAATTGATATGTTTTCGTTATTTATATGCTATAGAGATTAATGATTAGTATTAGCATACGATGTTTTTCATTTCTTTGGAGAGGTTAAGTCTGCGATTGGCTAAATTGATTAATATTTGTCTTTTGGCAATAAAAAAAATAAACAGTGACTCCAAGAGTACCAACAGAAGTGAAAACTTGAACAATTTTTCTGTGCAGGAAATACTTTTAATGAGGTGTCGGTAACGGTGTCGCGAGATCAATTGCTTTTTCCCATCTCAAAAATGCCCAACGCGCCTAATGAAGTTTTCACTTAAAAATAATGAGGTATTTCCATTGAGTTGGCATTTAGAAACAGCGCTATCTCACGTTTTCGTAAGTTGGCAAATAATTGCTCCTTCAACATTTCACAAATGTTTAGAAACATGTAATTTCATCACTTCTTCATTTTATTTTAGTTTACTTTACACAGCAACACTGTTTCACCTGACAACGAGATTTGTGACAAAAAATACAGCAAATAAATGCCCAGCCAAATTATTGACCGCTGCTACCTCTGAAGTAAAAACCTACTCTGTACAGCTGTATGTAAATAGGGTGAAGGGCCCAGTTCATGTCCAACTAAATTATTCCATTTTGTGTCATAAAAATCGTGTACATTAAGTTTACAATACGAATTGCGTGCCGTACCCTTAATGGACGGCTTAGGTTTGATTCCCGTGCGACGGATTTTTGTAACGTGACACGCTTTTGTAATTTTTTTAAGCTTCGTTAAAAGGGTTTTTGGAAGATATACGATCGCGTGATTCGTGTGTGCTTCGGGATTAAGTGAAAATCATGTTCCGACATAATAATATGACACTTCTAATTTGGATGTAAAAGGTAAATAGACTGAATTAAGGATTTACCAGCTTTTACTGAATGTTTGATTGATTGAGATTATTTTGTCCACTTGTCTGGGTTGTGGAGGTCAGATAGGCAGTCGCTGGTATTCAGTTGCATCCGGTTAGACTGGAAGCCAACCCCAACATAGTTGGGAAAGGCTTAGCAGATTTATTGATGTCCAATCCTTTTCTCTTGTTGTTACTTATTTAGATTTAGCCTTTAAGTGTATACACGGTTGCCAACCGCACCCCAACAGAGGTGACCCTGGTTGTCAACCGGCAGAGCTGTTTGAAATTTGGTCGTAAGCCACTACACGCGTACTACTCTACACGGTTGTAAACCACCAAGGTCACCTCTGTCGGGACGTGGTTGGCGACCGTGTAGCAGGCACTTTATTTAGTGTTGTCAACCTTACTTAATGTAGGCATTCATTGTAATAATTACGTTTATTGAAAAACTCACAGTTTGAATAGAACTTTTCTTTGCTAAATAAAGTACCTAGTTCAGAAATTAGTATTTAGTTTGTAGCAGTAGTAATAGCCTAGTGGTGAGACCGTCGAACTGCCAAGTCATAGGTCTCGAGTTGGAACCCAAGGCATGCACCTCTGACTTTTCGGATTCATGTGCGTATTGTATAATTATCACTTGCTTCAAAAACGGTGAAGGAAAACATCGTGACGAAACCGGCATGCCTGGGAGATAATTCTCGATGGCATGTGAAGCCAAGTCAGAGGCCAATGGGCGGCATAAAAACTCTAATCCCAGGTTAGTCACTAGTCACACGAAAAACAAGAAGAAAATTATTAGTATTTCAACAAAATAGATACAATTTTCACTCTCACAAATCTGCATAGATTCTTACGCCTGACCCGAATACGGAATTAGATGAACTTGTAAACAATCGTGGAAGAATGCACTCGTTCTAACAGATGCTAACTAGGTCTTAATGTAGTTGTCTAGGTCACTTCCATTATCATATCGTTACAAGCTATAGAAATATTACTCGCTAACTTTTGCCCGCGGCTTCGCCCGCGTCGAAATCGAAAATTATTCCACGGGAACGTACTACCTGGATAAAAAAGTATCTTTTGTTCCAGGTCATGGTTTACCAGTGAGCCACTTTACAATTTCATGGGAATCCTTTGAGTCATTAAGGCTTTTTACATACACGTTTTTCTTGCCGTGAAAAACTACGGTTTATTCGCCGTGTGTAAGCACGGTTGTCAGGGTTGTGTGGATCACTATAATAATAACAATAGAAGACGTTTATTTTCTCTACGCAAGTTATGTACTTAATGCAAGTATTTGACAATAGTGCACGAACAAGGAGCTAACTTTGTGAGAGACTGGTGCCTGAGATAGGTTTAAATAAAAACCTGTATTAAAAAGCCTTAATTAAGAACATGAAATAAAAAAAAATACAAAAAGAGTTAGTGGAAATACCAACGTGTGGTTGTGTGTGTGTGAGTAACTAGACGAAATGTAAAAAGAGATGTGAGTATATGTGAGAGGTTGATTGAGTGAGTGAGGTGTGAGTATGGATGATGATATGTATGTAAAAGCAGCAGTGGGGATGAATAGTAGTAGAGAACTATGGAAGCTTGTTGACAGACATGTTTTATCTACGGCGCAGCGTTTATCTATATACCGTAAAGAAACCGTGCCATTTACAAAGGGCCTAAGCCGTGAAAACTTAACAGACAGAGTTACTTTTGCATTTGTAATATTAAAGTACAGATGTAGGAATGTAAGTACAGATTAGTCATTCAATAAGTGTGCCGAATCTTTTTAGTATCACCTGCTTTAAAATGGAAAACAAAATTTAAAGCACAAACGTACGTGTAACATACGGGTCGAATACAGAACCTCCTATTCAACTAAATTAAAGTGTGTTGTAAACTAAATTAAAGTGTTTAATATTTATTTGTTTTCTTTGGAAGACTTAAAAGTTAAACAAAACAGAAACAAAAAAATACTTAACATGACTCCGGTACAGCATAGAAACTAGGATTCATATTTCATTTAATTATTCAGCTCTTGTGAAAGGCGACTACGGGATTATGTCACGAGAGCAGAGGTCGCGGCGTCGTGCTGTCTCGTAATCATACGAGACAAGTGCGATTATCAAGTACCCGTTTGAGCGTCGAGGTTTTGTTTTCACCTTTTATTATAAATCATCACATGTTTACATGTACATTACTTAATGTTTAGGCTGTCAAATGTGGGCTGCGAATATGGGCCGATAGGGATATCGGGGCCCCCCGGCAACATGGCATAGGAAGGAACACGGGTGGGTTTTAGTCAGTAAGAGTCTGACACGCCCTCCCGCTCCACCCAGAGCGGGTGAAGTTATTTGATAATTTCCCACCCAAAAAAAAAAAAAAAATGATGTCAAATGTCATATTTTGTACTTTTATTTAGGTACCATCGAAGAAACCTATAACTAAGCAATTTGAAAACAAAATCCCGTGCACACGACCCTTTTTTTTTCACAGGTAACCGTTACTATAGTGGCCGAGCGCTGCAAGCAGAAATAGTCCTTACGGTGTATAGGTATGGGTTTCTTCGATGGTACGTCAGCCTCGACAGATTGCGTTGTATATTTTTGGTCATTTCGTGTTAAAATTCTCCGGAATTTCGCAGAAGTCTCAAAAAACCAGAGTACTTTTGAAGTGAAAAAACTTCTTTAGGCGCGTTGGGCATTTTTGAGATGGGAAAAAACAATTGAACTCGCGACACTGTTGCCGACACCTCATTTTTGCAAACGCGATTGTGCTCTTTATTTATATTAAGTTACGGATCAATGTTCTGTGCAAGTATTTTTACTTTAAAGGTTTTGGAAGTTTTATTTTAATCGTTCAAGTTTTCACTCCTGTCGGTACTCCTGGAGTGCCTTTTTTTTAATCTCCAATGGAACGAAAAACACACTCCTGTTTGGTTTGTCTTGAAACACTAGTAAGTTATTGGACCTTGTATCGTAATACACATAGAGTCATCATATTAATCGCTCGAAGTCTTCTACATAGGTGTTATTAGCAATCAAACGTTTTATTTACTGTGCAACGAAACAATGATACCAATCGTCTTGTTTCTGTGACTGTGCATCTACTTTCCTATGCAAATAATCAACAGTCAATTTCCATCACTGTTATCTTAAACATTATATTCTGAAAATTTTGTACCTATCAGTGGTCGCAAGTCGACTCGCAACACTCATAACTACATAATAATCGCAGTTCACAGAGACTACGTACATTTTATTCATCACACCATTCCTACACCTGAAAACAGACCAAAATCCTTACCCAACATGTCCTATAAAAAAAACTAAACCCGTAAAAACATACGTTAAATCATACTAACTCCATTTTCGTACAGTCAACCACACTTAGTAGTAAAATTTTAATACGAAAACCGTCATTATTCCTACGACATTTGTCAATCTCAAATTACAACCACTTACGTGCTGTAGTAGTTTGTGATTAAATAATAACAGCTACACGGATCGATCAAGGTTAAGCAACGCTTACTTAGGTCGGTCCGTGTAAAGGTGACTATATAATCCGTGCCTCGGATAGCACGTGAAGCCGTTCGTCCCGGCTGTCATCTGTAGATCTTTGACAGTCGTCACGGGTAGTCCGAAGTCCGAAAGACTGACAACCAGTCTTGTCAAGGGATATCATGTTACCCAGTAACTGGGTTGCGGAGTTCAGATAAACAGTCGCTCTATGTAACATACTGGTACTCAGCTGTATCCGGTTAGACTGAAAGCCGACCCCAACATAGTTGGGAGAATGCTACGCAGATAGATGTGCGTGCGGGTGAGTGTACTACCGGGCTAACTGTGATACCGGGCTTGCCAGCTGATGTCGATGACCCGAATACTGTGACAGAGGGATGGGTGCGGGGGCAGGGGGGCGAGGGTAAACGGGGGCCGCGGGGAGGGCGGGAGGGGAGCGGTGATGTATGGGGAGCTGGCAGGTTGACACTGTCGGACGGTACGGGAAGTTCCGATCGATAATTTGTTTGGTATTAAAACTGGTCTTAAATATAGGTTAATTTCTGGAAGCAGGTAGGTAAGTAATTTCATAATCTAGCAGGCTTAACAGTGTATTTATTTTATTGGATCTCCAACAGAGGCTACACAATTTCATAATAGTTTACATACTCGTGTACGCTTCCAATTACAGGAGAGCACATCATTCTCTTATAATCTAGGTAGAAACATTAATTTTGACAAAGCGAAAATAATAATAAAGATGATGATAAAATAAATCTAAACATACAACACGAAATCATAGAAGGAAACAAAATGAAATACAACGAATAAAACGCTGCCAGCCTTTTGGGCACTTTCCCCGCTGACAGCGATGCGGACGAATTTTTTGACGCCCAGTGAGCTCATCTTTATTTTTAACTTTTTCCTTTACATACTTGTACATAATATACATAGTAGTTAGTTGTAAATATTTTTGTGTATATTATATGTTAACATGGTAAACAATAAACTTTAATACCCACGAATAAAACATAAAAACATTTTAAGCTATTGCATAGCTTTTATCGCGGGCTTTGAGCGCGGCGACCGAATCAAGAAATTCCGTAACGAAAATAAAACCTAACACCCCCCACTCCGCCTACCATGTAATGACATGTTGTCATGGGAACGTAATTTTTGTTTTATGTCATCACGTCATCATCCCAAGTGTAGCGTTGACAAATAGGAAGTATGGAGGTTACAAATGCTATGCAATAGCTTTACCGCGGCAGCCCCCGAGTGCCACACGTTTTTTTTTTTGAAGTGGTGGCACTCCGGGAGGGCTAACAGAAGTGAAAACTTGAACAAGATCGCTTTGGTGGAAGAACAATACTTGTATAAAACACTAGCTTTTGCCCGCGGCTTCGCCCGCGTAGATATTGGAAAATATCCCACAGGAACACGCTACCGGAATTCAGAGCATCCTATGTCCTAACCCGGCTTATGGCCTATCCGTATGCCTTTCATCTAAATACGTTCAGCCGTTCCGGTATGAAAAGGTAACAGGCAGATATTAAATCTGTTTTAGGGTTCCGTACTCAAAATGAAAAATTCAAACCGTTAAAGGATAACTTCGTTGTCTATCAAGACCTTTTTTCTCAGAAACGCTTGAAGGCATCAAGTTGAAATATATATCAAAAACTTAGATCTACGGACTAGCAAGTAATGACACTTATAGCTACGACGCGCGTAGCAAAGGTCTACGCCTGCTACGCCGTCGTAGCAGTTGGCTACGCCGGGCTACGCATTATGAACCTCAGTCTTTCTGAAATAATTTTCAGTTTCAAAACATGATTATTTAATACCTCCAGGAAGTACACTTTCACACGACAGGCGTATTTATAGAACGAACAGTGGAAACAAATAGCCACCCTTAAGACATCTCTGCAAATGTACAACCGGTAGCAACCCCCTAACATTTATTAACATTGGAAAACCCACCTTATTTTCAAAAAAATACAGTGCCTTTTACTGCAACATCGCACTCAAACGTTATTGAATAAAGCGAAACTGTGCTGCAATCAAAAATCAACCTTCCTTCTCAAAGATAAAGCCAATTTTACTTTGACATAAAAAAGTAATAGCTAATATTTCCTGTTCAACTTAAGCAATGTAATATGTACCCTATGGAACACAAAATTAGGTGTGTTTTACATTGTGTAAAGTTAAATACATTTAGTATTACAAATACAGTTTCGCAGAGCTCGGCGAGAGAGATTTGATATCGTTTTTTGCAAGTGTCTCCGTATATAATATAGTATATAACAAGTTCTCGTTCCCTTTGACAATTTTCTAATATATTTCTCTTCTGCGAATATTGCTCTGCAACGTAATTGGGTAGCAAGTGGAGGTTCTACGATGTTATGTATAGATTGTGAACTAGCGACTTGCAGCGCCGTCGACTGCAACTACCTAAACGTCATGCTCCCTGGCGGAACCACCTTTGCTTTAACGAGTATAAGTTACATTAAAAAAGTCCATAGAAAAGAAAAAATAAAAAAAGTTCCATAGACCTTTTTATGAAAGCAAAGGTTGTTCTGCCAGCATGACGTCTATCTAAAACATTTGGCAATTACCAAATTGCGATCAAATACAAACTTTTTTTGCAAATTATCAGCCTATTACTGTCCCGCTGCAGGGCAAAGGCCTCTTCTCATACAGAGAAGGCACGAGCATTGATCACCACGTGCGCTCATCACGGGTTGGCGATATTAACTATAAATCCAGGCTTCACAATGATTTCCTTCACCGATATCAGTAATGCCCAAGATTAACTCAGAAGGTATATCATTACATATTTTATGAATTGAAAAGTCACATTTTTTGTAATACATTGCACTACACTCTGACAACCAGTCTTACCAAGGGGTATTGTATTACCTAGTAACTGTGTTGTGGAGGTCAAATAGGCAGTCACTCCATGTAAAATACTGGTATTCAGCTGCATTCGGTTAGACTGAAAGCTGCCCCGATCGTTGGGAAAGTCTAGGCAGGTTATGATGATTTACTAACAAAGCTCTACCGTTGTCATCATTATAATTATCAGCTGATTTGATCAAAAGTAAGTTAAGTACTTAGTACTTATTGAAAGACCTACACTGTCCCATACCTAGTAACACTGTTATTTGAAAGTATTGTAGTCAATTATTTTTAAAACAGTAACCGTGGAGTTTCTTGCTGGCTCTTCTCCGACCAATTGGAACCGTGCACCTAGCTTCTGACGTTTCATAAGTGCCCATGTAGGTTTATGTGAAATAAAATATTTTGAATTTAATTGAAAATATTATGCAAGATGCCCAAAATGTGAGCGAAAATTCATCAGTACATTTACTTTTATCCCGGTAGCACGTTCCCGGGGAGTAATTTCCGATCTCCACGCGCGATACCGTCGGCTAAAGCTTTAAATCGTATATCAGCTGGCGCGACATCCACTTTACCCACATAACCTTATCTATGCTTTGTCAATCTTAAGAATACTTTCACCAGAAATAATGAAGGAAAAAGGGGATGTACTGTTTCAGTATCTGTGTGAACGATATCTTAAAAAAAACCGGCTAAGTGAGTGTCAGACCACGCACAATGAAGGGTTCCGTAGTTGAGATGAATTTATTCCAAAAACAAACTAAACATTTTAGCTGAAAAACATGTTCTCCCATACATCAATATACGTCACGGTCAATTCTCCAATTGATGTAAGTTTGAAGTCGCGGGCAGTGATAAAACTACAAATTATCGTTTTTCGGACATTTTCCTTTAATTGTGCTGTGACCTTGTGAACTTGCCTCTTGCCAAATTTCATGATTCTAGGTCAATGGGAAGTAAGCAATGGTTTTGATTTATTTGCGAGTATCAAAATATGTCGCATAAAAGGCCGTATTTTTTTATTGCGTTGCCTTAGAAGCTTGATATTTTGAGAGCTCCAACTGTAGACGTATTTGATATTAACAAAACTTTCAACTTGATGCCTCCACGCGTTCCTGAGACAAACAGACAGACGGAGAATGAAGTGATCCTATAAGGTTCCGATTTTTTCCTTTGAGGTACAGAACCCTAAAAAATTTATTACCAACATTGATGTAGATCGATGATAACCGACACCATTTCTGCAGAAATATGTTCACTGCTGATCATAGTCCTCCCAAGATTACCATGAAGAGAATTCCAACGAGCAACAGAATTCCATTTATACACTAACTTACCCAAGTTAAGAAAACCGTTAAATAATTTCACCCAGTTAAAGTCTACAGAAGCGAAAGGTCAGTACATACTACGTAATAGCACTGGGTATGAAATAATATAAACTTTAGAACTTCGATTAAGTGCTAACACGCGATCGTAAACAGAATTACATAAGTACTGAAAACTTCAGGCCAAAAAGAGTTTAAAACGTTTTCATTCTGATATTTATTAATAGATGAATCCATACTTACTTTCATACTTTATTCTAACTAAGATATAATACAATAGACGTGGATATATTTAGTAACTTGTTCCGCTTAGCTATTTCTAAAGAGCGCTGTACGCAGAGTCTGTGCTTTCAGCGCTCGGTGTGGCAACACGCCGTGTTCGGGTTCGCGACAAGTCAATCGTCATCCTGAGGATGCCTCGTTGAGAGGTGAAACACGTGTCGATTTATTTCAGGGTTTTTATGGCTCTTTAGAAATAGCTAAGCGGAACAGGTTATTAAATATATCCACGTCTATTGTATTTTGTAATGGATTTCCGCAAGGTCACGCCTGAATCAATTCATCATCATCATCATCGGCCTATAAATGTTCCCACTGCTGAACTGGACACAGGCCTCCTCTCAGTGGGAGGGAGTGGGCCGAAATCCACCACGCGGGCCTAGTGCGGGTTGGTAGATGTCACATGTCTTTGAATTTTCGGTTCTAGGACATGCCGGTTTCCTCACGATGTTTTCCTTCACCGTTTTGAGAGCAGTGGTGATGAAATAATTTACACAAAGTAAAGCGCCTGTCTGGGTTCGAACCTACGACCTACAACTCGTAAGTCGCGGCCGTTACCACTGGGCCACCACTGCTCTTGAATCAGTTAACTATCTTTAACTAATACGATAACTAATAATATATGTAAATGTGAAAGTGAGTTTGTGTTTGTTACGCTTTCACGCTAAAACGACTGAACGGATTTAGATGAAATTTGGCACATGGGTAGACCATGATCTGGAAAAGAACATAGGCTACTTTTCATCCTGGATCGTAGACGAAGTCGCGAGCAGCACCTAGTTATATTATACGTGGGAAAGTAACTCGTGTCTGTTACATTTTCACGGTTGAACGGATTTTGATTAAATTTGGCACGTACTCGTAAGTAGACTATATGACTTGGATTTGGACTTAGGATACCTTTTGTGGGATCCCTTGAGATGATCTCCACGCGGGCGAAGCCGCGGGCAAAAACTAGTGTTATAATAATTTTAAGTACCTAACGGATAAAATCTTCACAATAGTTTTATTTGCTGGTTTAAGACACACTTTGAACAATGAAACTCAAAATATTTATTTCAATAAAGCCACTTACTGAACACTTTTAAGCCTCGACATCGCTCAGTTTTTTTTTTTCTTCTTTAGCAATTGGTCAGTTATTTAGAAAGTTAAAGTTAGCCGTAAGTGTCAAGTGTCACGATGTCAGGTCTCATTAGTGTCAAGTATCACAAGAGTAGCAGCACGGAGGCTGGATTTGTGACCGGTTGATGGCAATAAGCTCGCCCCCTATTACATGGGACTTAAACATAACTGGCTAAATGTGGGTGTACTATACAACTATGCCGTACCCTTCAGGTATTACTGGCGCGATGTTTATTTTAAATTTAAAACCTACCAAAGATTCTAGATCAATGATTTAAATTCAGTGCAGTAGCCAAAATTTTTTTTTTAAATGAATCCCTATTTCTCTTGATCACGGCATTACGCTAAAACAGCTGAACGGATTTGGATCAAATTTGTAGACCATGACTTGGAGAAGGACATAAAATACTTTTTATCCCGATATTCCCACGGAATCAAGACTTATGCGGGTGAAACCGCGGGGCGCGGCTAGTTACAAATAAATAATTCTAGCCAGTCAAAGCATCAAGCTTGACGAAAAAGGTCACGACCACAGAATTAGAAGCTTCAAGAAGTCTTGGAAAAGGTTAGTACTTAATAAACGTATTTAAACTTTAAAGTTTATCAGAATCTTAGACACACGCGATGGACTGAATTAATCAAAGCCTTATGCAGTATCTACTTAAATGTAGAACGTGCAGCACTCCGATTGCGTTACACAAAATCGTAAGGATTTTGAAGGATATTCCAAATCCACCGTCACCTGCCTACCCTTTTCCCAACTATGTTGGGGTCGGCTTCCAGTCTAACTAGATGCAGCTGAATATCAGTACTTTACAATATGGAGCGACTGCCTATCTGACCTCCACAACCTAGTTACTAGGTAACACGATACCCCTTGGTAAGACTGCTTGTCAGGCTTTTGGGCTTCTAACTACCCGTAACAACTGTCAAAGATTTATAAATGACAGCCGGGACCAACGGCTTAACGTGCTTTCCGAGGCACGGAGGGGTCTTGGTATGCAAAAATCACCCATTTACGGACCAACCGCGGCAAGCGTAGCTTAACCTGATCGATCGACCTGTGCGGCTGTTATTACTTAGCCACAAGCCCCTCCATCAATTCCATGATTCATATTTTTGAAAAATTCGTCTGCTCGACAACGTAAATATCGCAATGAATGTTATCAAATTGTTTAAATGAAAGGCATTTGTATTGTTAGTGTGTTACGCAATTACCCCGCAGGGTACCCTGAGCAGTGAGTCATTCCCGTTGTACTATGCTAACTGGCTAACATTTGAACCAGATGCCTTAGACAAGGGGCTATGGCTTTCAAAGCGTTTCATATTCCTACAACAACTTTCATCAGGATTGACATTAGCATTTCAGTATCTTATGCCAAGTCAGCCTAGTGGCCCTCATCATCATCATTTCAGCTGAAAGACGTACACTGCGAGACACAGGCCTCCCCCAAGCACCGTCACTTCGACCGGTTCTGTGCTTCTCGCATTCAGCGGATTCCTGCGGCCTTCAACAGGTCATCGGTCCACCAACGCGGTATCTCCGGTACGCGGTCGCCACTCCAGAACCTTTCGGCCCCATCGGCCATCTCTTCTGCGAGCAATGTTTTCTGCCCACTGCCACTTGAGTGGCCCTCTGCTGGTACCAATACAAGAGAAGAATATTTGTGATGAAATCTTCGGAAAAATTGATTCAAGATTTAGGCCGAACATCAAGCTCAATTTTGAACACTGAAAACTGTGGTAAAGATTTGTCTGATTACAGAACAAAAGAGGAATATAATATGAGATATTATTCCATCAGATTTTTAATGAGTAGCGGGCGTAAAGGAATTTTTACTCTTTAACATGCAGTTTTTCACTCCTCTTGCTCAAAAAGTCCGTCATTGTAGCGTACCAGAGCGGGGAAAAAATTGCATACCTTGCTCTAGGGGAAAAATTAATTTTTGTTTGTAACCAACGAGCCTACAAAAACGAAAAAGTCTTTATTCTACTGTAAAACTAGCTTTTTCTACCGCATGCCGTAAAAAGTTTCCTTAAAAATTCAGTCTGAATAAATTGTATATTTTTTTAATAAAATTAATTATATAATATTGTATTGAATTATTTTGTTTTATTTTCTCGCTATCGTAGTGAATAGTAGAGTGTAACACACGGCACTAAAACCCATTATAACTCGGGTTCTATTTACTCCCTCGCCAAAGCCAGAGAGTAAAACTACCTCGATAGAATGGGTTATTTTAGCCCCTCGTATAACAATCTACTATTACATAGGTAATGTTGTTATAGCTTATTTTAAGCCACAAATACTCATGTAGCTATTACAAGCTTAGCAATTAAGCTCCATTTCAGTAGAGCCAACTCATTAAATAACTTCACCCAGTTCTGAAACTTCAAGTCTTGTAAAAGGTCAGTACATAGTGGTTATGTAATGAAAACTTTAACTGAATCTCAGTTTAAATCCACGCGATCGTAAACTGAATTACAGGCTGAAACCAGTTGAAAACTAGGTTATTTCACTTGCTGATAAAATTGTAGGACTTTAAGTAATTCTGCTTAGAATCGGCAGTAATCTGGGTTAAATTTCCTGATATTAGGTTATATTAGCTAAGTAATAACAGCCGCACGGGTCGATCCATCAGGTTAAGCTACGCTTGCCGGGGTTGGTCCTAGGATTGCTAACCATCTTTACATGCTGAGACTCCTCCGTCCCTCGGAAAAGCCGTTGGTCCCGGCTGTCATTCGTTGATCTTTGACAGTTGTTACGGGTCGTCAGAAGCCCGAACGTCTGATAACCAGTCTTACGTACTTATGACACTAACTCGATTATCTCATTAACAGTCCATTTTGGAACGAAAAGGGAAAATTATACTGATTTGATCAATCCGGTCACCACTAACATCATAATTCTTTTCACCTTTCACAAAGAATTTCCCTACCCCTATAAACCACATAAAGGGTGATAATTCTGCTCGGCTCCCACCGTTTTTAGCGTGAAGGTGAATAATAAAGCTTTGTGATAGCAGAGAGCCCCAGGTCCAAAATATTACCATTTAAATTGCCCAGCGTTTTCACTTAGGGTTGTGCAAAACGAATGGCGTTATTTATTTTTAGGATTAAGAGGAATTTGCATGGTTTATTTTGTGTTTGGGTCATCCCTAAAATGTGAATAATATTACAGTTACATGTGTTATCTACATTAGAGAAAAGATTTTTGTTTTTGTTTGTAATGAAAAAACTCAAACCTTTTTTTTTTTACCTATTTTAAAAATTATGTCACAAGTAAAATGTTATATTATCACTGAGTAACATACGCTATAATATATAAAGATATCACGCGGACGAAGCCGCTGGTGGAAGCTATTTCTTGCATATAGTACAAAGTGTCTTTTTGTCCGCGCGTACCTCGAGAATCGCATTATTTATCCGATTAAAACTCAACGCACACGTATAAGCACTGCACGGGATGATCGCCTCAACTCGAGACGTTCAGGATTTTTTATATGAAACTCCATACTACAACGCACACTTGTCTTTTGAGCATCGTAACGGCATTGCCTCGGCTCGGGATCAACTGGTAAAAATGAGGGGGTGATGCCGATTCAGAGCAGTGCTTATACGTGTGCTATTATGCTTTACATGCAAAATAAATGATTTATTTATTTAAGTTTTCATGCACGACATAACAGAATATACTTCCAAGGCGTTGTACCGAACAATATACAAACTAAAAAATACACACATACCTACGTAAGTAGGTAATGTGAATTACAAAAAAATAAAACCTAAAACACGAGAAATAACAAAATTAACAAATAAAATAACACTCGTATAATAAACAAACTGCAATCAAGACGAAGAAAAAATTTAAAAAAAATATCTTTCATCCATCCTCTCACAAAAACTTAAACATTCACGACACACATCGATCCATCTCCCAGCAAATAATACGCCTTACTTCAAGAGAATTAAAATTTAGTACGCCGAGTTAAAATTTTGTAGGATAAAGGAAGGGGTAGTATCCGAAGAGCTTTTTATACAGAAATCTAAGGAAGGCCTTCTGGACCTTTTCAAGAAGTAAAGCGTAAGTGCATTCGTAAGGGTTCCAAATCAGTGCAGCTGATTCGAGCTTACTCCTGACTAGGGCCATGTAAACTAGTTTAATGGCCAGTGGATTGTTAAACTCACGCATATGTCGAATAACAAATCCTAGTCTCCGGTATGATTCAGCAGCGAGCGTCCTCATGTGATCATGAAAAGTAAGTTCCTCGCCCAGGAATTATTGTACATGCCTAGGATTATGTGCACGACTATAACGCTAATAATACACGATATAACGCTGCATTTGTTATAGTTGAAAAGTATCTTGTTGTCAATGCTCCACTGAAAGACTGAGTTTATGTCCTCCTGTAAAGTGTCTGAGTCAGAATCCTTTTCCCCGCCATATACGTTGAGAATCCATATATGATGGAGAATCATTGTTTCAATTAAAAGATTTGAGCAGAGTCGAGGCCAAAGCTAGTTTATTTTAAATATGATATCTTTTTAGATATAAAATAAACCACCGTCTATTAATATAGGTGTCTCAAAAAAAACGACAATGTTGTTTTAGTTTTGTGTATAATGATTATTATAATATTCTTTTATAGCTGTTTCTTCAAGCAAGCCAGCAGGTACCTACAATGACAAAACACAGTTTACCTATTTTGTAAAGTCTCTAAAGTCGGCCAAGCATTGCCAATTTATTTGAAGTAGCACATTCATTCAATAAGTAACTAGCGGCCTCCAAACATTATAACTAATTTACATTCCATTCATATTTATTTCTACTCATATTTACTACTACGGAAGAAAAACGGCGTACCTAATAAACAAACTAAAAACTTATTTTCAACAAACTTCATCCTAAAAGTTTTGAGGGAAAACAATATATTGTCATACAATGCAACTCGCGTGCCTGCCCTAGGATCGACAGGAAAACTTTGCATAGTTATTTTACTTGTACAAGCGTAAAATACTGCCACAGACATTTTGGAGACGGCCGTATTTTGCAAAATGATATCGTTTTTATGAACGGAAATTATGTCATGATGGTAATCAGGAAATACAAAATGGTTAAATTTAGAAACTGGCAAGAATTTATAGAAAAAAAAACTAAATAGGCTGGAATAGCATAAAATACCCTTTTCAAGTTAGTGGCAACTCTTTTGCCACCATGAATTTAATTCAAATAATTTATTTCGGAAAAACATTAATATTGCATTAGTATAAGAACTTACAAAAATGTGTTAGTAGCACTAAAATCGAAAACAATATTACAACAAAACCAAAAATTAAATTAAATTAAATCAAAATCAAAATTACAATCACAATTAATATCTCTTCCGATATAGTACTACTATGGGTCACCATAACTAGTTCTTCTGTCAAGTTTTTTGTACTGTAATGCAACTCTGGACTGCCTCTAAAATTCCCACAGACGGCCACGTGACCACGTACCGTAAATTAGGCCGCTGGATTATTAGAGTTAAAAAAATCGTTTCAAGATTCGAATGGGCATGTATTTAATCGAACCCCAAATAATTCCCATATTTTTATTCTAAAATACTAAATAGCCAATTAATTAACTGCGACCAACTTTTGATGTAGCGCTCGCCGGTCGCTGCGCTGCCGCGGTGTCGGTCGGGGTGCCCTAGGTTAGTTACTGTGACCAATTTAGAGAAAAGGCTAGGAAGTTAAACCGTTGCATAAATAGTTTTTAGAGGCACATTTATAAAGAAAGATTTTTGTTTTTAACTTTTTGTTATGGTACCTACCCCACACCAATTTGTATACCACTACTCTGACCTGCTAAGCCCAAAGGCGGTATCTCTGAGATACGCCCCTTAAATATATTTTTATACCGTTCAATAGCTTTAACAATTTCGCATCTAATGGTATCAGCGAAATAGCGCTGTCTAACTTAAAACATTTAAAAAACTACTAAGAAGTTATTTTATATCTCCATTTTTCCATAAATTACAATTTACAAAAAGTAAATTAAGTTTAAAAGTAAATTTATATTTAAAAAGTAAATTTAAAAAAGAGCATTTTGGCCTCGTACAGGACTCTCAGCTTTTTTTTTAATTTTACTTTGTTTTTTTTTATTGTTTTTTATTAATGTTTTTAATGAAGGTGTTTAGTTTAATTTGTGATTTCCTGTGCGAGTCTCAATAAATACTTTTTCTTTCTTTCTTTAAATTTTCTCAAAACTTACTCCGGTTGAGATACCGCCTTTGGGCTTAACAGGGCAGTACTTGCCATGTAAACAAAAGAGACTGGACGTATTATAACAACATCAAGATAAACAAAGTGGTTTAAATATGTATTATCGAAGCTAACTCAAAAACTGCACAAGCAAAGTTAATAAAAAAAATATGGAAACACCGCTCAAGCTTCTTCTACCAAATGAGAAATGAATTTTCAAAATGGGTTCACAATTGACGAAAATATCGATGAATGTACATTAAAAAAATAAATTAAAATACAGACGAACATTATAACGTCCTCGTTTTTTAAAATCGGTTAAGAAGAGAACCTCATCAGAAGGTCAATATTTTTTTAGAGAAGCTATTAAATACTTCCCATTCGAATGAACATATATTTATTATAAGTATCCGGAGTAAGCCTGCTTGTTTCTTCCTCCTTCCTTTCAAACTCTACCAAACTAGTTAAAAGTTCTCCAAGTCTCTAGCTAGAGTCGTCGAACTAGCCTCGCTTTATCTTTTAGCTGCTCGTTAGGTTCGCGCTGGAAATTCTCAAACAACTCTACATTTGTGTTTTCTTGTATAACGCCACACAATATCCGATATAGGCAGAAAGAAATCAAAGAATATTAAAAAAGGGACTAAATATTATCTCCAGTGCTAAGTGATAATATAATGCTGCTTAAGCAAAAAAAAACATCAATAAAGAAGAATTACAAATGAAATGAAATGAAATGAAATTGTTTAATCTGTAAATAGGATATCGAAATCACTTTTACACATCATATAAAAAAATATTAAAAATAAGCTAGATGAGTTCGGCGTTTCCTATCTGACTACTCTGAGAAGAAAGGCCGAAACAAAGTCTCTTTTAAAGTCCAGACATAATCTTGGTCAGGCTATATGAGGACCATGTAGATAAGTGTCTGAAAAGGTCTTTTGAGGAAAGAACCACACAGATTTGAGTGGACCTGTCCAGTCAGTGCAAGCATTTGACAGTAATCGTGGAGCTCAACTCAGAACTTAAGGAGCTCAACTCGACGAACAATACCAAAGAAAGGACATTTGGGTAGGCCGCATAAACTACTCAAACTGCCAGACCATCACTAAAACTAGCAGAGAAATAAAAATAATATCCACATAATCCTCCCATTCACAGTAGTTAAAATAATATAATACTTTACAAAGTAATCATGTCATTTTGAATATAATTTTCAACAATGTCAATGTGTTTATAAAACTGGTATATGTTGATTTTACATAATAATTAAAATGTCTAGTTTTATGGTTTTATCACAAGGCTTAGCAGAGCGAGCAGTTCAATCCCAAGCTTTTTTGTCTTCTAAATAATCTGAAATTGTATAGTACCATTTTTTACAAAGTTTGGTTTTAATACAGATTTTAAATCGTTTAATGGGTAAGTTTCGAACACCTCTGCTTAACCCTTTGGTGTAATAACGAACCATTCATTTTTTTACCAACATTTCAAAAGCTCGTTGTGTTATTTCAAAGTAATTATATTTTTGATTGTATCCCAAACGAAAGTAAAATTTATTTATTAATATCTGACCCGACAGACGTTGTCCTGTTTAATACAAAAATCCAATATAAAATGCACTTTCAGTTTTCCCGAATTTTCAATTTTTTCCGGAATCTTTTCGAAATTTTCTTTCCGTACGAACCTGATTCGGACTTTTACAACATTTTAAAACAAAAATTTGCCAGATCGCTCCAGCAATTCTGAAGTGATGCGCTTACAAACGAACGGCATTTACTTTTTACTGTAATGTGCTAGCTGCGCCCCGCGGTTTCACGGCATAAGTGTCGATCCCGTGAGAATATCGGGATAAAAAGTATTATATGTGTTGATTCAGGTTATAAACTATCTGTGTGCCAAATTTCATCCAAATCCGTTCAGAAGTTTTTGCGTGAAAGAGTAACATTCATCTCATCATCTCTCATCACTAGGGCCGTGGGGTCCGAGTGCTCACCGAGTATTTCGGGACATCGCCAAGCGGTTGGTCGACTCTTTACGTGACCAGAAAGCTGGTCAATTCTTAGGCCAAAGAATCATTGCCATCCAACGTGGCAGTGCCAAGCCTTTTGGGCACTTTCCCGGCTGACAGCGATGCGGATGAATTTTTTGACGCCCAATGAGCTCTTCCCTTTTATTTTATTTTTTCCTTTACATACTTGTATATAATAAATATAATAGTTAGTTCTATATACATAGTTTAGAAAATTTATTAATTTAGAATGAGAAACTGGTTGCATATAAATAAAAATTTGTTTTCACAAAAGACCGTAAAAAATATAATTTCAAAAAAGATTGCACCACCTGATGATACCATGTAAATAAAGAAAACTTTCCTTGAAAAACCCCCACGTTTTAACAAGTACCCTAGTATATTGCTTGCTATTTTGTACGCAGCAATTTTCAATATAACTGCGCGAGGCAGACAAAGCGACGTCGGACAACGTACTTCATTATGTCATACGTCATAAAAGTGAATGTAATCCGAAGGACAGACTAATTTTTGTTTTTTTTTCTGTAAATGAGTTTAATGGCCTTGAGGTTTATTTTGTGAAAGATGTTTTTTAAAAGTGAGAATAACAGATTACATTGTCAGGGTGGCAGTGACTTCCGCCTGACGCAGGTCCTCACCGGACACGGGTGCTTCGGGAGGTACCTGTTCAGGATAAGGCGGGAGGAAACACCCGGGTGTCACCATTGTGTGGATCGGCCTGAGGACACGGTGGAGCATACGGTGGAGGTCTGCCCGGCTTGGGCGGAGCAACGCCGTGTCCTCGTGGAGGCGATCGGCGGCGGTGATCTCTCGCGTCCGGCCCTGGTTCAGGCCATGGTACGGAGCGAGAGGAAATGGCAGGCCGTCACCTCCTTCTGCGAAGCGGTAATGCTCGCGAAGGAGGAGGCGGAACGCGTGAGGGAGAGGCAAATTTCGCGCCCTCACGCCCCTAACCGCCGCAGGAGAAGACGCCCGGGGCGGGAATCGCGAGCCGATTTCCGGCCACCGTAGGCGCGGGCTTGCGGACGGTGAGCAATGGGTAGCTCGCCGTCCGATAAGGATCAGGCTCGGGTCGACGGCGCGTTGTGTTCCACGCGCGCCTCAAAGAGATGTCAGCAGAATTGACGGGGTCAAAGTCAAAGTCAAAGTCAAATAATTTATTTCAATTAGGCACAAAAAGGCACTTTTGAACGTCAAAAACAAAAATAGAATTGATTCTAGTCGCCCCTTCCAAAAGGTAGTTTTCGTATGGAGAAGAATGGGCAAGAAACTCCACCGTTACTCTTAGGCGTAGGTATTGCACTTTTCTATGAAACAGCAGATTTCTTTTTTTGACTGAATGTTAAAGTTAATTAAAATAAACCTACAACAATGTCAAAATATTAAATTGTAACCCTGATAGTAACCTTGATTTGAGCCTACAAAAGGCCGGGAAAGCGCTACGGCGTAGCAGCGTAGCCGCGTTGCTACGAGGCTACGAGGCTACGAATTGAGAGTTATCTTTATTCAGATTACTATGGCTACAGGTAATTTGATATTTTAATGGCAGATTTATATATCTATATATAATTATAAGTTAAAATAGCTTTTCGTGTTTGTCTCTGTGACCGCCTTGTTCTACTAAATTACGCAACCATGATTTCACCATCATTAGGAGAATTTATTCCGGAAGGCTTGTGTGTATAATACATTAATATTAGACTTACATAGAAATAAGTAATCTCGATGTTTTGTTAAGTCGTAAAAAACGTGTGAAGGAGGGCCGGTTCGTATTACATAAATATACACATATAAACACGCTTTTTCTCAAGGGGGTAAGCAGAAAGATTAAGCACACGAGTGCGAGAATGATCCATCATCTAATTAAACATACAACCTTTATAAATGACCTCATTTATTACTTTTTAACCGATTTTTTTTTATTTATTTCCTCCGATTTCTCCGTCATTTGTGGACCGATTTAAAAAATTCTTTTTTTGATTGAAAGGGTATGCTCTAAAATTGGTCCCATATTAATTTTATTAACTTTGCTTGCGTAGTTTTTGAGTTAGCTACAATAATACGTATTTTTTTCCCACTTAGTATGTAGATGATATGATAAGTTCCTATCACTGATAGCAGGTAGTGGTATTGGAATGTGTGTGGGGTAGGTACCACAACATAAAAGTGAAAAATAAAAACTTTTTACAAAAAAAAAACAACCGACTTCTAAAAAAAACACTACAAATTGAAAAATAAATTTAATTTCGGAAGTCGGTGGCAAAAAACTAAAATACAAAACCAAAGACACCGATTTCCGAAATTAAATTTATTTTTCAATTTGTAGTGTTTTTTTTAGAAGTCGGTTGTTTTTTTTTTGTAAAAAGTTTTTTTAATGCACTAACATTAATTCAGCATAGTACTCCGTCATAATTTACTGTCACATATAAAATACTTCAACCCGGAACAACTTTTAATAGGCCATATAAATTAATTATAACGCACGGTAATGAAACACGCGATCATACGCGAATTGAACAACAAACTAAAGCTTTTAAAGTGCTTTTAAAAATCCGTAAATAATCCCTTCGTAATTTTCTGTACCAGTAGGTTAAATGCCTTGGTGTTACAATAGAAATAAGTCCTATAACAACGGTCTTTACATCCTTCTATTTAGGCCCATTTGCGTCACAAATCACTAAATGTATTTAACGCTAAATGTATTTAAAACATATTTTTGTCTCTGGCATCTTCAAACGATGTCTTAAATTCCTTGGTATTTAAATAGCGTTCAAATTATAAAAGAACAAAAAACAAATGACAATTAAAATATTGTTCAATAACAAAGGAAGGCACAACAAGAGTCAAACCTATCCCAACTTGCGCAACAAAACTCAACCTTCCGTAATCCACATACAGCTCACCCCTTCAAAATATTACGATAATTATTACAACACATCGAACAATGCAACAACCCCATAACAGGTCAGTACACCTGCTTATTACTACGAATGAACCCTTTCCAGGAAAGCTATATAAGGGAAATTACAGCAACTGGCATTTCCCAGCAACGAATCATTTATTAATACTACCATTTTGTTTGAGGAAACAAAGAATTATTTCTGCTGAACTTAAAAGTAGATTCTTTGTAGAAAGTTTCATTTTGATTGAGGAAAAATGGGTTTTATTTGGTAATCTTTGTTGTGATTCTGTGAGGTAATAGTTATAAGAAAATTTTGTTACAAAATTGAGGATGTGTTGATTATTTTGTAATAGAAATGGTCGCAATTTTTGTTGGCTACCGTACTCAATCGCTGACAAATTACGGTACTTTCATCACCGTAATAACACGTAATAAAAAGATTGTAATGTAACGTTGACACAATCATAAATCCTTGCGAATTTCCACCTAATTTCCAGCATTTCCCCAGTACAACCTCGTTCGTTGTCCCCTCACGGAACCCAGTTACGAAGGGGCCGCGGTTCCCGGGTGTCGATCGATTCGCCCGGGGTAGATCTGGTTTTTTCGGACACTATACCAACGGGAGGGTGAACGAACCCAGTTATGTAAGGCGGGTCGATAGCGGGCGTCATGCGCGGAGCACTCGCCGCTACCCCTCAATACCGTTCGCGCGCGCTGCCCCGACGGACGTGCACTTTATTTTTATCGCGTTTTTTCGTTCCTCTTTCGTTCTTTCCGTTTATGATTTAAGCCGCCACCATGTCGAAAGGCGATGGTGAACAGCAAAACGGTGGTGGCGAGGAGTCCAAGACTAACCTGATCATCAACTACCTGCCCCAGTCCATGACGCAGGAGGAGATACGGAGCCTGTTCTCCAGCATCGGCGAAGTGGAATCATGCAAGCTGATCCGGAACAAGGGCGCGGCCTTCCCCGACGCGCTCAACCACGCGCTGCACGGCGGTGGCCAGAGCCTCGGCTACGCATTCGTCAACTACCACCGACCTGAGGATGCAGAGAAGGCCATTGCCACTCTCAACGGCCTGCGCCTCCAGAACAAGACTATCAAAGTCTCATACGCGAGGCCCAGCAGCGAAGCTATCAAAGGTGCAAACCTATACGTCTCCGGACTACCCAAGACTATGACACAAGCTGAACTAGAGCGACTGTTCAGCCCATACGGCAGGATCATTACGTCGCGGATTCTGTGCGAGAACTCCGGCGGGAGGCCGTTCACCGGCGGCGAACAGGGGTTGTCGAAGGGCGTCGGATTCATTCGCTTCGACCAGCGCGTCGAGGCGGAGCGAGCAATCCAGGAGTTGAACGGGACGGTGCCGAAGGGTGCTACGGAGCCTATTACTGTGAAGTTTGCGAACAACCCGAGCAACAACGGCAAGGCGCTGGCGCCGCTGGCGGCGTACCTGCCGGCCGCGCTGCGCTTCCCGGCGCCGCTCGGCAGATTCAGCTCAGGCAAGTCCCTCCTAGCGATCAATAAAGGTCTGCAGCGCTATAGCCCGCTGGCGGGCGAGCTGCTCGGCGGCGTCTTGCCCGGCGCCGTCGGCTCCGAGTGGTGCATCTTCGTGTACAACCTGGCGCCCGAGACTGAGGAGAACGTCCTGTGGCAACTGTTCGGCCCCTTCGGAGCCGTGCAGAGCGTGAAGGTCATCCGCGACCTGCAGACCAACAAGTGCAAGGGCTACGGGTTCATCACCATGACTAACTACGACGAGGCGGTCGTCGCCATCCAGTCGCTCAACGGATACACTCTCGGCAACCGAGTGCTGCAGGTCAGCTTCAAGACTAATAAGATCAAGACCATCTAAGGGCATCGCCCCAGATTCGGCCTAGCCGGACGCTAGGACGGCACAGCAGGACGCACCCATACATACACATACATACTCACACACGGCAGTTGCTACAACAGAGCCGTTCTCCGCACCGCATCAGTGCCGTGCGGACACACCGCGACGTGGACACAGGCTTGTCACCTTTCAGTGAAAATTTAGTATTTTGTCGTGTTTATATCTTAAATGTAAAATATTACGTTTTCACCGTGTAAATGCGAAAGTGATGGACTTCGAACTTTTACGGTGACGTATAAAATGCCAAATACTACGATAAGCATGAGTCTAATGTAATAATAGACGTAGGTGACATTCCTAAATATTGGACCTGACTTTATAGACTGTCTTCCCGAGGCCCGCCCTCATGTCAGGGTTGCCGGGCGGGCGTTTTTATAATTGTAAAACTAGAGAAATGTTTTTGACTGTAATGTGTGGTAACCCTTTGTTCGGCGCCCGGTACAGTCGGCCGCAAAAATTGGGTTAAGTGTTGAGGAAATCAAAATGGCGCCGAGGCGGGGCCGCTTTGCGCAGGTCCGGATAAGATGGCGCTGAATGAAGGGTCACCAGCGCCACGCAATAATATAATAAGCACGCTCCACATGAGATGTGGGACATCTGGCCAGAACACCGAAACATACATATTGGTAATAGTCAATAACAAAATAATGATATTAAACTTCGCTTATGAACGGTTGTGGTTTAAATCGAGAAAATAGTTTTCGAATATAAAATAATCTTAGCAATAATAGCCTAAATGCTATGCTCCAATTTTTATGCGATCATATCGTAATAATTACATTAACGTACGTATTTACGCGATAAGGCCGGTACAGACAAACGACGTATTACGACAGAACCGCCGCGAAGTCGCGAAGCTCCAGCCCGGGACGCCGGCTGCTCGACAGGCCACTAATCGAAGTAAAATAGTGTTATATTGTTAAAGATTGGAAAGAAAAATATATATTATCTATACGTATATTTTAATCATATATTAAAATTAAGGATGAAAAAACTAATCAAAAACTGTGATAGGTTTTGATAAAATTTTAAAGATCAAAGAGCGAGTGGAAGGGACTGTACGAGGTCAGGAGGCCTGGCAGTAGTTAGTATTAGAAAATTTTTGAGATACATTTTCGATTGTGGTATTACGCTTAACACGACGGGCGATGCCGAGTCGTTCGGAGTTGACGGATGTACCGAGTTCGCGGAGAGTCGGAGACGGGCGAAAATCGATCGAGCCAGTTCTGGGGAGCGCGCACAGGCGAGCGGGGCGCGGGGTGCGGGCCCGTGTCCGCGGGGGCGGGGATGACGCGACCACAACCCATCCCCCCCCACCCCCAGCCACCCCTCGCGGCGAGGACGAGTCCGTTCGCGGAACAATGGTGCATACTCTAGTCTAACGATATCGTTCCAAAAATATAATTAAATCGATGTCTAAACATATGATCGGTACCTGCTATAATTATAATGTATGGATGCGGCCCTGCGTCTATTCGACCTAGGCTTTAATTGTCTTAGTCTAAATCGAAATTTGTAAATAGAAAAAAAAAGTTGTTTAATTTAATTAATAAATTAATAACTAATCAGTAACGCCGCGTCTGAACACGTCACACTAGGATCTATAAATCATAAACTTTACCCGACAAAGACCTACTATGAAACATCGAACTTGAATAGATATTTTAAATATCGTGCCGTCCTAACGACCCTACGATTTTTGTAAAAAAAATATATACTTAATATTATGTAAAAAACAGTTTTGTAACATTTCAAATATTAAAATAAATAGGTATCTACTCATTACATACCAAAAGATGGAGATAAAAATTTACAAGTATTTATATATTTATTATAAATGTAAAACGTGCAATAACTAATAGCCAGTAATTTAATAAAAAAATATTATTAAAAAGTCAAAAATGACTCGAAGAGGCGTTGATTGACATAGTATCAACATGTATTGTGGGGTTCACGCCACCTTGTTTACTATTTATTGTAAACTATTTGTTTATCCGCACTCAGAACGCGCGAATCGATTCACTCATTTTTTCCATTAATTTAATAATATAAAATCTACAAAAAAAAATTGCTTGATTTCGATACAGCTTGATAATGCTTTGACATTCCATTTTTTAGTCTTAATACTTTTATTAGGAGTACTCTTATTAATTTATAGGCAATTCGTGAGTTACCTAGGCATTTCTAAACGTCACTTCACCTGTCATCATTGACAGCTGTCAATTTGAAGTGACGTTTTCAAATGCCGATTTTGTTTGATTTAATTTTAACGGTTGGCTAAGAAATGAGTATTTGTATGGTCGGCGTGTGAAGCACAAGATTTGCTAACTACTTATTATCTATACTATGTAGTTGTCTCTTAGGTTAAATATAGTTGTTGTGTTTTGTGTTGTTTTCATTCAGCATGAAAATTTCAACTATTCTAGTCATATTATTCCGCAAGGAATCATTATTAAATTATAATAAAAAAATATTTGATATTTTGAATAGTTGAAGTTAATGATCAATGTTGATAATAATAATCTTAACGATAATTTTGTCATAAATTTTTTCATCTTAGATTAATTGTCATTAATTTAGTGTATGTGCAATTAATTGTATTTTATGTGTAAACTTAGTGTGCATTTAACTTATTTAATGTATAATTTATAATTATTATATTCCTAAATATTAGTTTTTATCGATGTCGATATATCGTCAAATAGTCTCGTCTCTAGTCATGAATAGTACAGGTGAACACAAAAGTGTTAGTCACCAGTTTATTTATTAACGTCGATAAAAATTGATGTTTTTTCGAGCATTCGATAAGGTTAACCTAAATTGATTTATTTATTAGGGAAATATATCGGGCAATTAATCTAGGTCGGGAGCTTGGATGTGCTAACTTTGTTTGGTAAAAAAATGTCATCATTCAGTTAAATTACACAATTTTTACGAGTCCTTCTTAAAGTTTTTTTTCTCAAATATTTGCGTAAAATAAAGCTTAATACGTCGTATTGAATCGAAACATAAAACACCAAAGTATTTTACTGAAATTTCATCGACTTTTTAGATAATAAATAAGAAATAATGAGATTGCAGAATGATAAAAAATGCAAAAATGATATTTTGGAGTGAAATTGTTCGTTAGGAGTTCGGTTAGGTGTTACGTGACTAGTTAGTAGAATGTTTTGTGCGCCCCTCTTCTTTCGGTAATAATTATAAAAAATAATAATAATTAATAATAGTGCTCAATAGCTTAGAGGGCAACGCCCGTAGTACGTAACGCGGAAAGCAATAAAAATAATTGTGAATTTTATAAACAGAACACACGGGTAATAACTACACCATAATTAACTTAATATTTTTGTATGTATTTTAAAATATACTGTAATTCATATCTTCATAGATGTAAGCGGCAGACTCGCAAAACGTTCTACTAATTCAGTATGGTTCATGTTTTAATTGCTATTCGAATAATAAAACTAAATTTCGGTCACAGGTCCTGTGTTATAAATATAAAAAAATAAAACCTTGCTAGGTATCGCTAGAGCATTCCAAAAAACCTATTTTATGAAAAATCGTCACGGACCGCGAGAAGTACAATAAAAGTAACATAAAATCGACTGAATCAGAAGTGTGACCATAATTTTACAGAAAACGTTTAGTAATTAAAACATGAACCATCGAAGTTGTCTACAAAGCTATGGTAAATAGGTTGTGGATAAAAACGTCGATGCTAAGTAACTAACCCCACTAAGTGTCAAGGGATAATCTGATCAATAGCATAACGGCTACTTTTTGAAAGGTGTTTTGATGCATTTTTATGAAATTAAAAAATAATAATATTATTAAAAATATTAAAAAATCGTAATTAATTGGCAACACAGAAACAATACTCTAATACGCATAGGCTAATTGACAATGAGGCTGTGAAATTAGCAAAAATAAAGTTAAAGTGACACGTGACGATCGATCGTATATAATAAATAAAATATTAACGTAAGTTAAATCACAGAACAGAGAACTAATGGGAAGTTTATTTCACGCGGCACAAACTAGTCGACACACATCATTTCCTACTCGTTTCCTATTGTGTCGATATTCATATTTTCCCAATCGAAAGCATCAGATTTGCCTAGCATGGATGGATTTCAACGTGCCATAATAACTTGTTACCAATTCTCTCCTGTGAATCATTGAACACCACTTTTATAATATAAGGAATGTGTGTATCTTAATGATCTGTCCCTTAAGGGATTTGAGCTACAAGCAGCGTGAACGAAAGCGCTGACGCCGCTTGAAGCTACATGCGGCAATAAAGTGTTTAATATAAAGATTGCGATAGTACATAAGATATAGGTTGCTAGCCCATAGCCTGAATGCCTCTCTGTTCTGTGATTGGAATCATGCAATCACGCGTACAAAAACATTATTGCCCATATTTAATAAGTAAATCAATTGAAACTAAATACTCCAAACTGCGTGTACTGTTTGACTGTCCAGTGTGAAATTATGATAGAAAATAGTGAGATGGGAATAAAAGCATATAGAGTTTTTCTATACAGCTTATCGTGTAGAATGGAATGGCCTTAAACTCGGACGCAAGCACAAATAATTATCACTGTGGCCGAGATGTACGCGATTCCGATAGTTAGGTCACAAATGAAGAAATGATCTTCCATAGTAAATAAATACGTAAGTTTTATATTTCTGCACGTAAAAATATTTCAGTGTAAACACCTTACTGTGTCCCGATACTCGACGCGCCAAACGATATGCTCAATTTAATAATGAACGCCGGGTCTAGTGTTGTGACACAGCTTCCCAATCGATAACTCAGCATAACGATTGAAATATTTTTCACGTCGTAGAAAACTCGAGACATCGACTAAATGTGTTACTATTACTTCATAAATGTCAAAATTGCTAGTGAGAGTACAGAAAGCAATGCACAACACCTAACGATACTTGTATGCTGCTACAGCTGTATTGTTATAAAATTATTAATAAAATTTAATACTACATTTGCTCACCTTGTACTTCCTTGTATTTTGGATCCGTTTCTCTAGTAGTATAGCTTAATAGTTTAATGTCTATCGATAATTTTATAAATACAGCTAAATCTAGCAGCCTATTGCTTCCCTATAACGCATGATCATCGTCACAAATATTCCGAACACATAGTGTTGTACGGTTTGTTTCGAATAAAATTCCTTTCAACTAATCTAATTGACGATTCTGATTAAAATAGCCCTATGTGTTTTTATCCCTGAATAATCGTTATAGACAGTGAAAACCGGAGCGAGAGGTAAACTAAAATCGACCTGACGTAGGATAAAAAGCTTTATTTACAAACATATTAGAATGAAATTAGCTTGACAATACGCCGTCGGGTAAAAAACAGATTGCAATAAATATGTAAATAAATATCAAAAGGATCGGTCCTGCTTCGGGTAAGCGAATTAATAATAAAATATATTAATAACCCATAGTTTCGAATTTAAAATAAAAAAGTAATATCATGTAATATCAATTTCACTGTCTATTTATTAGTATTCGTTTTCGGTGTTGATTCCTCTTAAGCTGCATGATCACAGTTGGTTCCCATTTCGTATTCATCAGTAGAACTTGCTGTCGTATTGTTGGTACATTTCATATCTCAGTGTAGCTAGTTTAATTTTATCGTGATCACTATCGATAAATTCTATTCCGGTTAGCAATAGTGTCACATCACTATCTTTTGCAATAATTTCGACGCGATGGGAACGAACTCGGTGTCATACAGAGTAGATTGTGATACCTAGTGCATACTGATAGTCAATACTCATAAACCCATAACCACAGATCAGGAACGTGCTAACACTTGTCCTGATCTCTTAGTGTGAATTTTCGAATGTGTAAAATCAATCCGACTTCCCACAGACTCAATAAGGCTAGGAACTAATTTAGAAAAAATGCATCGTAAGATAAGAATCTCAAAAAATAAAGTATTGAATAAGTATTTTACCAACTTCAAAGTTAAGGTGTACTAGACAATGAAAGCAATGATATTTATAATAATTAAAAAAATGAGATTATGAATAATTCGGTCAGCCATTTTCCTTGTTCTCGCTGACGTCACTTTGATACAAATACGTATTTTATAAAAGTAATAAAATGCAAAAAAAAGTTTAAAAAACACTTAAGATCTTCCGGTATTAACATTTAAAGAATCAATGTTAACAATTTCATTTTCGTCTTTTTATGAATTATTATAAAATTAAGAAGGTAGATGTCTATATGTGTTGGTGGTATTAACCGATTTAGTTGATATTGTACCTAAAAATTAGGTATTTCTATAATAATTATTGTGTCGGTTTAATAAATTACCTCTACCTTATAGCTTTTGTGAGAAATTATTATTTGCACAAGAATAGGCGACTAAGGTAAACACTAAAACTGGAACTACTTATTTATTCTAAATTCCAACTATACTTGAATTTAGTTGGAAAGTAGAAAGCCGACTTTTCAGAGATCCAGCTTTGCGTCTGAAATTACCATCAAATTACCATCAATATTGCACTCATTACCCGTAGATGCATTGCAGCGTCTCTGACAGTCAAACAAGTTTAAAAATGTATGAAAATGTCAAAACAATAGCAAAAATATTTTGACAGCTAATATATTTTAGTGTCCATAACAGTTTTAGTGTCGCTCTTAGTCATAAATGTTGTTTCCGATAATTTATAAGATCGTTTTAAGGATTTTGTGTAGAGTTCTCCAAATCCGCTAACTTTTTCCATAATGATGTGTAATTAACCGGAAAAAGCAAGCGTTTGCAAAATTCTGCACGCCATCTTTATTTCGATAACGGATTAGAAAGATTTTGAATAAAAAAGAATACTCATTCCTAAAAGTAAGCATTACTAACCAATATATTTACATCAGTAGATACTTGGCTGTTTTTACGTAATTCTTAATTAATATTTTCACGTAATTTATGTGTCTATAATTAATTAATTTATTGGAATTAATTATAATAAAAAAATATGGAAAAAATGTCACATTCTTCACTTTATACAATAGTTTTTACAATATGATATTTAATATCCTCAATGGTTGTAACTATACATTTCTTGTTCTAAATATATAAAAAACCCGAGATTGAGTTTTTTTTAAACCTGACGCATGTGTCCTTGCCCTTATGGCGCGTTTACTGTGCAAAACAGTGATTTAGGAGTAGGTACACAAAATAATCACACATTTTATAAGCTAATTATAATCTGCAGCTTACATAATGAAAAGTTTAATGAGCTAGCCTTCTTTCAACTGCCTATACTTAGTTTATTTTTTCTATATCAAATGCAAATTATTACTATAATAGGAACGCTGCTCCTGCAATGCGATTGCCATAAAAAAGTTGCAAAACAAAAACAAAATGCAAGCACTTTAGACGCTCATTGTACTCATTAACATTTACTTTTTGTACTTTTTCACTGTTCGGCAATCTTTTATACGAATTCTCACATTTCATCCGATCATTGTAAATCGGGAAAGTTGAATATACAAAATTTTAATTAGGTAAACTCAGTGCAACCCACCACCACATCCATAAAGTTTTGGAGTTGACGTCATGACGACCGAAGGGTTTTAATTCCCGTATTTTTAAGAACGTTCACATTCTAATCTATAATTTAAATAAACCTATAATTTGATTGTCGCTGAAATAAGACTGTGACTCGAATTTTTAAATTTTTTAAACGAGAATTGGTTTTCTGGTTCTCATCTACCACATCACACTCTGCCAGCTTCGTCAGACTTCACCGTCAGTCCAACAGCTGAGGGATTTTTCTGCGATCAAGGAACTACATGCTCCAGCAGTCATCAGGGAAGAATTCCTTCTAAATCATAAGTATTCACACCTAGTAATAATTATTCATCTAGAACCATTATCCATCCTAGAATATTTAAATTTGGGTGCACAAATTATGCAATAGAACGCAGAGCATGCAATGTTCGACTCTCTTTTAGTTGTAAACTTGACTTTATTTTTGTATACTTTTTTCGCTTTTAAGTTCGTCATGCAAAATACTTTATAATAAATAAGGAATTCTAGTTAAGTAATATTAACACGCAATGTAAAAGTTCCCAACATTTCTTTTTTTTTCTGCACCGTTTGCTCGCATAATGTCTGTACTCGACATTTACTAACTAGAAAATCTAACTCGTAATCCTTCCGTTCATAAGCAAATTCTGTTTGAAATATTTCTGGTCTTCAATATCACTATTCCTTTTGTCATCCCCCGGTCAACGACAGTGGGTTTATAATATCTACTGATTGGTTACCACAATCAATAACAAGTTCCGCCGGTATATTCAGTAAAGTTTGAAGTGAGCTGTCATTCAACCTGAAGCTAGGGATTGACACTATTGACAGGTCACTTCAAGCCCACTTCGCCTGAGTTTTCACGGAGAGAGTTTCACAAAACAGATGGCAAGCCTTTTCGTCGACTGGCGGCAAAACATCGCTGATTGGTAAGCTTAGCTTTTACTAGAACCTAGTGACTTTAAAAATATTTCTCTAGTTTACCTACCCGAATGATTGTATGTATGGGTGCGCTCATCACTTTCTTGACCACTGCTAGAATTACTTTGACCACATCACCTTACTCACTTATCATCATTTCTTCCATTCATACTTTTTTTTTGCACAAAAGTTTTTGTGTTTAGCACAAACGCGCGGAGTAAACGTCAAGTAAATTCGAACGATTTTAAAATTGAAAATACTCGTTTCGCACAAACGTCGCCTACTGCTGCCACCTGCAGTTGGCTACGGAATTGTACCCTTATTCGTGTCTATGAGTGATAATGAATAATATACAATAGACGTTGATATATTTAGTAACCTGTTCCGCTTAACTATTCTTAAAGAGCCATAAAAAATGAGCCGTCGCGGAACGCCTAGCAGATGTGAAACATCTAAATTATTATGTACAGGTAAATCTGCAAAAAATTATAGTTTACGACAAGAAATAAATATGGTCGGTCTAACCCGTCGCTATAGATGTTTCATATCAAAAACCCTGTAAGAAATCGACACGTGTTTCACCTCTCAACGAGGTATCCTCAGGATGACGATTGACTTGTCACAAACCCGAACACGGCGTATTGCTACACCGAGCGCTGGCCGCGGAGAGACAACACACAGACAGGGATAGGGATTTAGAAACTAAATTGTGCTTGTCGCTAAAATTTAGACCAAAATGGTTTAAGAAAGTTGTATTTTGGATTAAAAAACCGTTCGAATTTACGTTACGTTTACGTCGCGCGTTCTAATCATTGTTGCACCTTCACGCCCGATACACAGTGTAATGCCCTGGCTCTTGGGCTCAGCGTAGACATAATAATAAGCTATTCTTTCCATGACTGAGAGGAAAGACCAACATCAACCAGAAGTCTGTCAATACAGACAAATTTTATAAACCCAATTTCAATATAGCTAATGGACGTGGTCCTGTTAATCCAATGGAGCTAAAAATACGTCTGCCGCCAGGATTACTTAATATGCTCGATTACTCAGTTCATTGTTCTAGCTGTCCATGATGAACACATCGAATCAAAATATGTGAAAGTTTTGAATATAAAACCATTTTACAAAAAAAAAACAACCGACTTCCAAAAAACACTACAAAGTGAAAAATAACTTTAATTTCGGAAGTCGGTGACAAAAAACGAAAATTAAAAACCAAAGAAAGACACCGACTTCCGAAATTAAAGTTATTTTTCACTTTGTAGTGTTTTTTGGAAGTCGGTTGTTTTTTTTTTTGTAAAATGTTTTTATTTTTCACTTTTTTGTTGTGGTACCTACCCCACACACATTCGAATACCACTACCTGCTACCAGTGACAGGAACTTATCATATCATCTACATACTAAGTGGGAAAAAAATACGTATTTTGTAGCTAACTCAAAAACTACCCAAGCAAAGTTAATAAAATTTATATGGGACCAATTTGGGAGCATACCCTTTCAAACAAAAAAAGAATTTAGAAATCGGTGGACATAAAACAAAAAAAAAAACAAACATACGCGACGAAGGAAGTCAAACATACGAACTTTTGGAAGTCGGTTAATAAAATACAAGCTATAAAATATTTGTATGGAATAGAGGAAGACCAAGGAAAAGATGATGGAAGGTGAAGTAGATGAACTGTTTGAAAGACTATATCCATTACCTAAAGCGCAAAAGTTGGCGAATACTGTCATGAAGGTTAATAGATGATAGTATGGAAGAAAAGCATTTGCTGCGAGTGCGACGAATAAAATAAAATAACGAAGGATGAATATAAAAAAAAAAAAAAATAATAATAATAAAAGTTTATTTTGGAACAATAACACAAAAATAATAAACGATGTAAAACGATGATAGCTGATAGCTGATATTTTTGGCAGTTAGACCAAGAACCGATTTTGCTATACTACGTCAAAATGCTTAACATGACATTATGTCATGAAAAGAAAAGTACCTACTCTCTCTATTACAAAGAAAATCCAATAAAAAAAAACATAATTGATTTTTGAAAAAACACAAAAAAGACAAAGTTTCAAATGTCAAGATTATCTACTGCTTACTAAATTTCGTTTATGGAGGTACATTTCCCTGTAGACAATGCTGTGTCCCGTGCGTGGTGTGTTATAGGGAGTAACGATAATCTTGATATGTTAAACTTTGTTCTTTTTTGGGTTTAAAAAAAAATCAATTATGTTTTTTTTTTTTATTGGATGCTGTAGAATGGTAGTAGTGGTCTGAACAACGTTTGTTCTAGCAAAACTGTGATTCAAATTTCACGGTGTAGATAGAGGTATGAGGAACAGGGTGTAAAGTTCATTCATCCTCTTTAGAAAAGTGGCAATCCTCTGATCAGACGGGTATTGTGTCTGGTGGCAACTGCCCGACGATTGATGTCGGGGAGTTATATATATACTGATCGCGTGGTAAACTCTGCTTGCGTGATACAGGATTTCGCGTGACGTCAATGTGGTGCGTAGTTCATATGTGGCGATGTAGATGCCGCCACATCACTCCCCTCAGGAAACCGGAGATCGATAATCGTAGATCGGCAGAGTTTTGCATCTTGCGATGCTTGACAGTGCCAGTTGACGATCCAGTGAGTTTTCTTGAATGAGTCTTGATTGTAAATGCTCTGTTCGCCAAAATCTACGAATAGAAGAAACTAAGGAGTATAAATGTGGTGCTGTTCCACAAACGATAGGACACTTAATATCATTTGCGTGTCCTGTCATCTGCACGTTACAGGAACTGATGGACGCTAGTGATGGCGCCAAACACGTAGCCGAATTCTGGGCCGAGGCCATCTAGATTGCCATCGACACACTAAGAGGAAGATACCTTTAACCACAAATTAGTTTCATGTTTTATACAGGGTGGCAGGCACATCGACGCGAAAACTGTTCCAATGGATTCAGTACATGATTCTGAACCTACCTGCGTAGAAATTTACGCGTCGATGTCCCTGCCACCCTCTACCTATCATACCATATTTTCTCACATAGTTATTTCTTAATTGAGTTAAAAAGAAAGCGTCTAGTCAAATAAACCTGCGCAATATTTCCATTTTTCTTATTTTTAAGTTATCTTTTCAAAATATTGTAATTATAAAGTCTTAGTCCTTTTAAAAGTCGGTTCATCAAAACATCACATGGTTTAATCCCTGCACGCCTAATGGAAGGGGTTCCATAAGCCGATGGAATTAAATCGTTCGCTGGACTCTCATATCATTTAGTCAGTACTAATTGTTCCGACTGATTCCATTGTGAGCATAGCCTTTCTTCTCTCTGTTTTATAGATTATTAGCTTTTGCCCGCGGCTTCGGCCGCGTGAATGTCGAAAAATATCCCACGGGAACGTACTACCGGGATTACATACCTAACAGCCGAGGAAAGGTCATTGACTAATACCACTGCGCCCGCGTTGCCGTCAACCTTATTTATGAAAGAAAGAAAGAAAGAAAGAAAAAACGTTTATTTGCGGTAAACATGACGCAGAAAAGTATTGTTTAGAATATAAAAATGAGATAAGGTTGGGGGAAGCATGCGTCACATCCACGCAAATCGGCTATCGCTCAGCATTATGCTACGACCCTATGCAAGACAGAGCCCCAGCGCTGGTTTTCAGCGACAGCCGGCGCCGACGTAATGACGTCAACCGGTGCAGCAAACAAATATGACGCTGTATAAGTGCAGCGTACTTAAAGAAAAATATATATATATTTTTAATATAGTGTGATGCAATATATACTAAATAAACGTAAAAAAAAAAAAAAAAAGAAATGGACATACTTTATTTCTATGTTACGAGAATATCATCCTCAAAAAAACGTATTACGTTTTATATAGTGGCAACATTTCGACGCGTCTTATTTGACGTTCACCCAAATTGTGATGTAAGAAATTACAAAATGGCCAATGATGTAATGTGTTTATTATTATGCAAAAGTTATATGTCAGTGCTTTATGCGTTTGTGAGTGAATGTGAGATGAGACGGACCCAATAAAGACAATACCCTGGAAAACTGGAGGGTGACCCGACACACCAAACACTTTTAAAAGAGATGTGCTGCTTCAAAAACAAACAGAAAGTTATGAAAGTCCGAGTCACAAATAGAAATACAAGATAGAACAACACAGATTAAGTAAATAATACGATAATTGTAATTTAATTTGAAATTTGATTGTAAATAGATGATTATTAAATTAAATATTAAGCAATAACATGGACAAGTAATGAGATCAAAATGTAATTCCATAAATAGGTTGTCAACATAGTTACACGTAATTTTGAATTTATCTACATAGTAACACGTAATTTTGAATCTGTGATATCTTTTAAACTAGACATTTAAATGATACGATGTCCAGGCATATTTTAATTTAAATTAAATGCCCAATTTAAATAACATATTTTATTGGATAAGGATATAATACCAGTCAAAATAGCTTCGGAAATAATAATGAAATTTTTATCAAATTCTGAAAGATATTAATGGTTACTGTGGGTCATCCTTAGAAGATAAACAAATGTCATCGCGGACTTTTTTGTTTAACTTTTAAGATCAATAATTCGAGACAATACTGTAGAACATAAATTTTATGTGTCTTTTGCGGTTTACGCGGCGCACGCCAGTAAAGCTCTCAGTCCGCATGATTTTTTCCGACTTCTTCAAAAAATAATCGTCATATTTTATGCCAATTTACACAAAACGTTAATGAATTATGCACCATATATGTGCCCTGCCCATTGCCACTTAAGTTTGGCAATTCTTCGGGCTATATCAGTTACCTTGATTCTCCTGCGGATCTCATCATTTCTGATTCGATCACGTAGAGAAACACCAAGCATAGTCCTCTCCATTGCCCGTTGGGTGACTTTTAGCCTTCTAATAAGGCCCATCCGACTCCGGGCTGCTACTGAGAAGTTCCTGATGCAAAAACCCAATAACACTTTGCCGGACCAGGTTAATAATAGGTGCCTAATAAATTTGTTTAAAATGTACCTACAAGTTAGTAATCGATTTCCTATACCCAATAATGAAATAATTGTTATGATACTGATAGAAGTGTTTTACCGCGTGATATCGTGTTACCCAGTAACTGGATTGACAGATAAGCAGTATAGCATAACATAGCAAAATCAGCTTATATAATGTTCCATTTGCTGGGACACAGGCCTCCTTTCTTAGAAGGGGAATAACAGGCTGTAATCTACCTCGCGGGCCGAGTGCCAACCCGCACTGGGCCCGCGTGGCAGATTTCACATGATTTCACACGAATTTTTGGTTCTAAGACATTTATTAGGCAGTAGCTCCGTGTAAAATACTGATATTTAGCTGTATCTGGTTAGACTGGAAGCCGACCATAAGTAGGAAAAGGTTAGGCAAAAATAACAACTAAAATATTTGAATCTCTAATGCCCGTTTTCACTAACACTTAGCGACACTTAAATGGATGCCCAACCAAAAGCGTGCTGTTGAATTATCTACTTTTGGCGCTCAGCTTAACGTTGAATGGAAATCCAACAAAGCCCTTTTATTTAGGCATACATTTAGATGTCGCCTAGTGTTAGTAAAATTGGGCGTGAAATAAACTTCAAAAGTAAGGAATATATGTATAAAGGCAACAAACAAACTCAGTACTTTTTCCAAAAAAAATAACTTAAAGACATTTCACCCTTTTTCAGACACAAAACTATACATATGTACTTAATTCCAACCCTATCAAAAGCCTTGCCGTCAATAATCCCTATTACATAGGTACTCAAATTCCTTTCAGAGGTACGTTTCATGTGGCTACCGTGCTAATTGACTGGCCAGCCCAATCAAAGGGTACAGTCGAACTGTCGGCGACAGAAGTCTTTTCACATCGGTATTAAAAGTTTGATGTTGAAGAGTAATTACATGTAAAGTATATATCGATCGTCTAGAAGACAAACATACTAACTACAGATGTCACTTAATACAAATACACTCACAATTTAGACTAAAAGAGATGAAATATAAAAACTAAAAATTGTGCACTTAGCTCGTTTGTCTTCTAGACCATCGATTTAGGTTCAAATAGTTTTTATAATTCTTAGGCTCTCATCCGATGGTAAATGAAGATGCTGTCAATGATGGTGCATGCTTGCCAAGAAGACCTTAACGTATTTTTTCGATACTTGAAGACTCTAAGGTTAAATAGCTGTGGGGAAAGATAGGGAATTCCACTCCCACAATTTGTGAAAGATCTCAACGGGGGACGTACCTATTTCTTCCGCCAGGTAGCGTGTTACTTTATCGGTTTAAAAGGTGCCGGCCGGTGTATCTACAGGCACGTGAGACATTTCAGCACCCCCATTACATAACACATATTACGCTCGATTGTCATTTTATGTGTACGATTTTTTCCAAACTGTTAAAGCAATGGATGTCAAAATGTGAGGCATTGCGATCGATTGCCATTTTATGTGTACAATTACCCCGCAGTTCTCAGGACCCATCTGATGTTAAGTAGTGAGACCACTACTTAACCTCAGTTGGGTCCTGAGAACTGCGGGGTAATTTGGTTGGTTTTGCCATACAATATTTAAAAAAAAATAAGGTTCCGAAATGACCAACGCTACTGTCGCTGTCTGTACGTAGGGAGGCCGCCAAAGTTGATTCAATCTCTGGTTTCGGATCACACTGACCCCCGGGCCCCCAGCCCCTGGGCCCCGCGGCGCAGGGTGCCTCCACCACACAGTTATTAAAACTCTTTGATGGGTAAAAATGTTTAAATTATGTAGTTATGATAGAACCTGATGTTTCGGCAACAATTTTATTGATGTTTTTTATAGAATAGGCTTGTCTGTTTATATGTGTGTCCATATATGATCCATATAAAATGTAAAATGTAAAATGTGATCACTACATACTGCTCGGCGATTTAAATGTTAACTTACTGAATGCTAACGGGCAAACTAAGAAAGTATGTGAGTTTTTGAATAGCCTGAGCCTAAAACAACTGGTAAGTTCGCCCACCCATTTTACAGACCACAGCGAAACATTGATCGACCTTGTCTGTACTAATCTCAACCACAAAGGGATATCTGTTGAGCCCTATGGCTCAATAAATGGTCACTCACTTGTTGTGTGCGAATTTAATATTAGGCGTAGTAAATATAAACCCCATACAGTTACGTACAGACCGATTAAGCAATTACATAGAGAAGTACTAGATAGTGATTTATCGCACATACACTGGGACAACATTTGTGGCTTGCTTAATGTGAATGACATGGTTGGGGAATTAAATAGAAACATTTTAACAATTTATGATGCGCACGCTCCGGTCAAGAAATGTTTAATTAAAGAACCGTCATATCCCTGGATAACAGATACAATTCAATTGATGATGCACTTGCGGAATGACGCTCTGACCAAGTACCGTAAAACGAGATCCGAGTCCAAAAAGGCATACTACAAGCAGCTGAAATCTCTGGTGCTAATTTCCATATTCAGAGAAAAAGTTGCATATTTTAAGTTCAATATCAATAATCAAATAAAGGATCCTAAAACATTATGGAAAAATTTAAAAAACACAGTACTACCCAAGAAACAAATAGATGACCTTCCTGCTCACTTCAGAGATCCGGACCAGATCAATAATCACTTTCTGAACGTTCCTGGTAACCCTGTCTGCAATATATCGCAACGCACTTTTTTTGAGTCTCATCGTTATGGTGATGATAGCTTTGCATTACAACCAGTAACTGCTGATCAGGTTTTGCGATACTTCCGTCAGCTAAAATCTAACGCTGAAGGCTGTGATAAGTTGACTCTGAATATGCTTTTGCTTACACTCCCACATACACTAAAAGCCATCACTGACATTGTGAACAGCTCAATTGTCTCAGCAACATTCCCGGAGATCTGGAAAATTGCTATCGTTAGGCCACTGCCTAAAAAAACAAATCCGACTGACTTGAAAGACCTCAGGCCTATTAGTATTCTGCCTTGCCTTTCTAAAATTGCTGAAAAAGCGGTATGCCAGCAACTGTCAAAATATCTAGAAGATAAACACATTCTGCCTGAACTACAGTCAGGCTTTCGCAAACAGCGTGGTACTTCTACGGCTCTTTTGGACGTGACAGATAATATTCTGTCGGCACAGGATAAGGGCCTATGCACACTTCTTGTCCTACTTGATTTCTCGCGAGCTTTTGACTGCATAAATATAGATTTGTTTCTGTCAAAGCTTAACTATTATGGATTTGAGCAAAATACGATACACTGGTTCCAAAGCTATCTGACCAACCGTCAACAGTGTGTGGAAATACGACTAAGCAATGGCTCATCTCTTGTTTCGTCACTCACTTCTGTTTGCAGGGGAGTCCCACAGGGCTCTATACTGGGCCCCATCATCTTTATCTTGTATTGTGCGGATATCATAAATTCCCTGAAGCGATGTAGTTACCATATTTATGCTGATGACGTACAGGTCTATATCTCCTTTAAGCCAAGTGACTATGACAACGCGATAAAGGATCTCAACGATGATCTGGACAGGATAGCATGTTGGGCTGAAAATAACGGTTTGGTACTTAACCCCACTAAAACCAAATACATGCTGTTTGGAACCAAGAACCAAATCAGTGCAGTGCCAGCAACGCTCAGCGTTACCCTGCTGGGTGAGTCGGTCAGTCGAGTCAGTGAGGCACGTAATCTGGGTCTGATCATGGACGCTGGGTTGAGATACGAAGCGCACGTGGCAGAGTCAGTGCGCACTTGTTTCTACCGGCTTAAGGTCCTTTATAAAATAAGGCCTTATCTGTCAGAGGAGCTGCGGATCCAGCTGGTTGAGTCACTCGTGCTATCCAATCTAAACTATGCGGACACAGTTATTGGCCCTCGACTACTGGTAAGAACTGATCGACTGATCCAGAGGGTGCAAAACGCTTGCGCTCGATTCTGCTTCTCAATCCCGCCAAGATGTCACGTAACGCCTTTCTTAAATAAGCACTATATCCTTAAGATGAAGTCACGGCGTAAGTTGCACTTAGCTTGCCTATTATTTGGAGTAATAAAGTATAAGCAGCCGTCCTACCTGTACAATAAACTGAGCTGGATCACTAGTAGAAGAGAATGCGCAAGTAGGCAGTGCTCGCAGCAACTCTCCACTCAATCACACAAGACAGCTGCTTTCAGAGGAAGTTTTCGATACGCCGCATCCAAATGCTGGAACAATATTCCCCCGCCGATAAGGAATCTGAAATGTCTTGGTACCTTCAGAGTTCGACTGCGGCAGTTTCTTATTACCTCTCAGCAAAAACTGGGTATGGCTGTTACGAACACGTCCATTATATAACTGGCTGTCGTGTTCTTCCCGACTCAATCCGTTTATTTAGCGTAACTCGTGATCACAAACCTGTGAACAAATAAGGGGGTACTTAGTAATTGAATAGCTGGGGATCTTATGTTGGATTATAGTTATAATTACACATTATTTACCTATATTTATTTACTGTAAACATTATTATTTTATACTAGCCAAAACGTTTATTTTACTTGCACCTACGCCACTATATTATATTAAGATTATTCATTTAAACATTATACATATGACTCTATACTTTATAAATAATCAAGTAATCAAAACAAAATCGACACATTAACGAACAAAAACCTTTCCCAATGCAAAACTTGTTGTAGATAGGTACATAATTTAAATTGAGGGTACTTGTAAGTACTTACATAATTGTACTCCACGCATAACACTTTGTCACAAGCACAACACTAATTTATCTCGTCTGCTCGACGTCCGTATGTCACTGCAGGGATCCAGCAGAATATCAGCGTCAGGTATATTTGCCTGACATATGCTGAGTTGGACTCCCATTTGGTGCAACCTTGAGACGCACACCGCACCATATAAATATTTAATTATTCCAAAGTAGGTATGTCATAATGTCACTTCTACACTTATGTTTCTTTATTTTATTTTTTTTACATTGGCATCTTGTTTTTATTTAATTTGTTATAATTTAATTGTGTTTACGTGTGTCTTTTGTGTGCACTAAATAAATGTTTTATCTATCTTATCTATCTATCTATCATATATGATCCATATTGTCCATATAAATAAATAATTTGGGACAGTCCTCTAAGCCTGCCTAGCAGGAAAGTTGTAATGTGAAGGTAATTGCAGTGAATTTTTAATTGAAAATAATAAATAACGTTTTCCACATAAGTACTATTTAAATTGAAATCTTTATTCATATCTCACAAATTGTGCATATCCATTTTAAAACAAAATGTATAGCATTTTGTTTTAAAATGCAATACATTAAATTTTTTTACAAAACAAAATGTACAGCATTTTGTTTTAAAATGGACAAGCACAATTTGTCAGTTCTGCTGACATCTCTCTCCCTCACGCGTTCTACCTCCTCCTTCGCGAGCATTAATGCTTCGCAGAAGGAGGTAACGGCTCCATATCGCTCCGTACCATGGCCTAGACCAGGGCCGGATGCGAGAGATCACCGCAGCCGATCGCCTCCACGAGGACACGGCGTGGCTCCGCTCAAGCCGGGCAGACCTCCACCGTATGCTACACCGTGTCCTCCGGGCGATCCACACAATGGTGTGGTGACACCCGAGCGTTTCCTCCCGCCTTATTCTGAACAGAAACCTATCAAAACAACCGTGTTCGGTGAGGACCTGCGTCAGGCGGAAAGTGAGGACGCCGTGGCGCCTCTCTAGCCACTCTTCAACGAGGGGACTTATAGCCGCAATTGTGGCGTGCCCAGCACTGGGTTAAGTTATCATAGTTATATTCCTAGTAAGACAGTTATGAATCGCTTTCATATAACTATATTACGGTATATAGCTATATCCCTAGGGATATAACTATGTCACGGTTATAACCATCTTACTGCGACATAAATACATTTTAAACTTAACATTAATCAGTCAGTTGCGGTCACTTAAGTATAACGACATATGGTTATTTCACGTTTCACGCGTTCCACCCCAAAGTCGACGAGTGACGTGCAGGAAGTGACGCATGACCATACGAGGTGAATTTAAATCACTTAACACAGCTGATTTTAACGTAAAAGGGAATAGCTGGTTAATGGTAATTACCTACAGAGTCAATAATGAAATTGCCGTTAGCGTCAAACAGAGGGATTGATCGTATTTTGTTTAATTTATTGAAAGGAGGTGACAGGTGTAGCCTACATTCTTTTTTTTTTTGAATTATAGACCTGTACCCTACTTGCGTAACTTATTTTCGTAAATGATTATGACTAATTTGTTTCATTTTGACAGTTCAACAACATTCATTGCGTTATTTACGTTGTTGAGCAGATTTTTTTTCCAACTTATGAAGCAATGGATTACCAATCTGTTTCAAATCGAAACAAATTGTGATTGATCGTGTCATCATCATCTTCCTGCCCTTGTCCCATGTTACTTAGGGTCGGCGCAACACGTTTTCTTTTTTCACTCTCCCTCACACTATCATTCACTCCCTTCTCTTTCGTCAAGTCTTTCTTTTTGTATTCGCCATTTCGTAGAAATGTTACCTACTCCAAATAATTAGAGAGTGGGATTTTTCTCGCATCGATATTCGTAAGTTACATAGATAAAACTCACGAAAATCAGCCTACCTAGAACTGCTAACTGAAATGACATAAGAGATATTTTATTATTTTTAAATGTCAAGATTATCTACTGCGTACTAAATTTCGTTGGAGGTACATTTCCCTGTAGATAATGCTGTGTACCGTGCGTGGTGTCTGTGTTGTAAGGAGTAGTAACGATAATCTTGACATTTTAAACTTTGTCTTTTTTGTGTTTTTTCAAAAACCAAATATGTTTTTTTTCTATTGGATGCTGTAGAATGGTAGTAGACCACGGTCTGAACAACGTTTGATCTAGCAAAACTGTGATTCAAATTTCACGGTGTATATTTCCCAACTATATAATATTATAAATGCAAAAGTGAGTATGTTTGTTTGTTTGTTACGCTTTCTCGCTAAAAAGACTGAATGGATTTGGGTAAAATTTGGCACATGGGTAGACCATAACTTGGGCTATGATATAGGATACTTTTTATCCCGATATTCTCACGGGATCGAGACGGGTGAAACCGCGGGGCGCAGCTAATATTTACATAATTTAAAAACTTACAGACTTAATAAAAATAATGTATCTACAAGGATTTATTTGGCACTCAGAACCCAAATGCACTGCACCAACCAAACCATCTTGATCTTAGATAAGTACTTCCCTTAGTTGTCTTTTACAACACCCAAGAGCATTTCACCACACAGAAAGAAACCGTAAAACCGAAGTCTCTCATCAAAAACGACTAAATAATTTATTCTCAGTAAAACTTTGTAGCTCAAAGTAAAAACAGCCCCCCCTGCATTGGACGAAGGGTGCTATGGCCGCAGACAAAAATCCCTTTAGCGAGTGGAATTTAATCAAGTTTCTCCCTAATAAGCTGCCACCTCCATAGAGGGTTTAAAGGGTATAGAGGTACACAGTAAAAAGAGATAAAATGTAACAAGCAATAAAAACAAAGGAAGTGTAATCATAATCATAAATCTTTATTTATCTCAACATCATAATTAGAGGCACTGGTTAATAAGATGCACATTAAATAGAGAGAGGAGTCTGAGGTAGGAGGGTCCTGAGTAACAGATCACCCGGCTCTCTTAGATAGGACATGTTAATTTATAATACAGAAGAGTCAAGGTCATAATGATATCAGTTAGTAAGGTAGTGTTGAATATTACATACAAAATGACATGATTACTTTGTAAAGTATTATATTATTTTAATTATTGTGAGGACGATGTGGATATCATTATTATTTTTATTTCTCAGCTAGTTTTAATGATGGTCTGGCAGTTTGAGTAGTTTATGCGTCCTACCCAAATGTCTTTTCTTTGGTATTGTTCGTCGAGTTGAGCTCCTTAAGTTCTGAGTTGAGCTCCACGATTACTGACAAATGCTTGCACTGACTGGACAGGTCCACTCAAATCTGTGTGGTTCTTTCCTCAAAATACCATTTCAGACACTAATCTACATGGTCCTCATATGGCCTGAGCAAGATTATGTCTGAACTTTTGAGTTTGTTTCGGCCTTTCTTCTCAGAATAGTCAGATAGGAAACGCCGAACTCATCTAGATTATTTTTAGTACTTTTTTTTAATATGACGTATAAAAGTGATTTCGATATCCTATTTACAGAATAAACAATTTCATTTCATTTCAGTAAGGTAAGTTTGAAAACCTAAAAAAAATAAAAAAGATGTTTTGTTTTGGTGTTTTGATAAATACCTAATAATGAATTCGTTATGAAAGTATTTAAATTTAATGGAAAAAGAGAAATTTATTTTGGATAGGTACATTGCACATTGAACTACATATTTATATACTAGTTGTTAAATATTGTCATTTATATATATTTAAAAAATATTTATAAAAAAGGTACCCACTAAATTAAATAAATAACTAAAAGTATTGAAATTAAAAGACACTGGTTTAAACTTCAACTGGTTTACTGGGTGAAGATGAATAACCCAGCATCTACAATCTTTTGTTTGAATATTTTGATAATTAATTATGAAAGTATTTGGATGAAAACGCTATGTAACACTGAAATCTGTAGCAATTACTTACCTGTATAGAGTGTATAGGTGATGAGAGTAGGTACCTAAATTAATGATTAATTAATTGTTTGTTACATACAAAACTCAAGTATCTGGTAATTTTTAGAGTATGAGTGACTTTGTGACTTTAACCTGACGGAAACGGAAGAGCATGTTTAACATTTAGTGTTTTTCAGTCGCATTTAGAAAACTGAGTTTCAATTTACCCATCCTTACCAAAGTATAAACCAATGAAAACTAACATTATGTCGACACCATTTTATTTTACCTTGCCACTTCTAAACTCCACCAATCACATCCAATTGCATTTCAAAACAGATCAAAAGCGCCCACTAATTAACTGCCCTAACATATTTCCTTTCCAAACATTTTAAAATTGAAACTCCCCTTTCGCAAATATTCAACATAACTTCTGCATTTGATGCATCGATCAATCAAAGTATTCTCGTCAAAATTAATAATAGTCCCACTAGGGGGGTTGCCATGGACACAGACAGACAACCCCACCTTTAGGGGGTAAAGGGGGATTTAAGGGGGTGTATTTGTATGACATTCAAATCCCCCTGTACCTGATGCTCGGACGGTGATTTCAATTAGTGGTGGCTCTAATTGAAATTTAAGCCTGTATGAAGGAGGATAATGGTGTTTGTTAGTGTATGAAAACGGTGTAAGTACATATGTGCGTTCCTACATAAAACTTTTTGACTTTATTTATTCAAGCGCTGCACCACATAGACCATCATGTTTCCTTCGCTTTGACTGATTTTTCTGTTGCTTGTGTAATGTTTGGGTTGGAATGAGAGAAGGATTTTTACATAGGTATTGGCTTTGGCCTATGGATTGCGGATCTATCTGTACAAAAATGTCTATGAGTGCGAGCGTAGATACGCGCGGGGGTCGGGGTCAAGATATCAAATTTTATTCAAAATTTAAACTATATTTCAAAGATGAATAAATATAGATTTTATTTTTTATTTTTAAATGTACAGTAAGCGCTCAAAAGTGCATAAGCACGCTAAGAGTCGTATTGCTGTGAACACGTGGTGTAGTATAACATTTGTGTGTGTAAACAGTCAGACGTCTGTGGTGTGAGTGTCGTACACACACCACAGAGAACACACACTGTCGTATCGTCACGGTTCGCGGGCGCCGCACTTATATTTCCATCACTTTTGTTAGCACGCATCATACGCGTGACCTTGGCCAGTGTATCGCATTGCTAAAATTCGAACGTAAATTGTAAGTGCAGATAACAGAAGGCGTTAAGCGTTGGTCTTAGATTCAAGATGGCTAAGGTTCTAATCTCGTAAATCACAGCGCTGTTTTTGCAAATATTATTATTTTTGTTTGCAATAGTAATATTTTTAAATATTCCTGCCTATTTATTAATGTTGTTATTGCAATAAAGGGTTTAGAATAAAAAATGCGTGATATGTTATAATAAAAAATAAATAATATTTATTCGTTATATTTATTTTACTTAAGTATAGTTAGCAACCTGCTACAATTATTTATCATCACTTCACCTGAATAATATGTGAAATAGATGTCTAGAAACTTAGAAGCAATTTGTATTATTTTGACATAGGTATTTAAATTTTGAAATGTTTTAAATTTTAAATGGATTTTTTTCACCATAAATATAAAGCTTTGACCATGGTCGAAGTAATTAAGCAATAAATAAGAATGTTACTACATAAAATGTAAAAAAATCTACTGACAAAATTGTTGATTTTAAGGTTAAAGGCAGTTTGTTCATTTTAATTATTTTAAACTTTATTTGGCTTTAGTAAATATTGGTTGGTATTGAGGTTATAGCTTAAGTATTCATTTTCTTTACGAAAAGAAGATTGAAACTAAACCTCAAATTTTAATCCTAAAATAATAATATTACTAAAATAATATTAAACAATTTCGGTCTATCTGCAAGAAATACGACAAACACCCTATTGAAACGTGCTTAAAAAATTCGTTACCATAAATTCATGCAATAACGAATCTGTTGTTTATTAAGTTGGTACGGTCAATATTTTAAGGTCAAAAACGGTTATCTAGCTGGTCTTCAGTGATGCAAACCTTCAGAGTGCACGGCGAACGGTTCATAATGACGTGTTTTTAATAATTCAGCAAAATATCTCGTTGGTATGAAACCATTTGTTTCATTCACCATTTGACGTCGCTGCTACTCGATAATAAGCCCCTTCCTCATATCTCTTAACCCTCACAGTATTTCTCTAGAACAAAGAAAAACATTGTTTTTATTACACATAATACCTAATTATTTATTATTCACTAATCGAATTAAACCTCACAATGAATTTAAAACTTTAAAGGCATCTTCTGTCTCAACAATACCTCTGTTCTATCAACAATACCCTTGATTAAGATTTATGTTTAGTAAAACATGAAATATATAAATGATAACACTCACACTTAGTCCGGTTTCATTAGATATTCACTTCACTTTTACGCAGCGCAATAATATTCTCTGATCTGATCTGATCTCTTCAATATATTTTATGCCTGCTTTTTAATAATAATAACCACAACGCTGCGCTAAATACTCGTCACCAATATTATCCACGAACCAACAAAGTTCTATTAATTGAATACTCGTAACAAACTGCATCTACCCCACAGAAATTGAAATAATTTACTAAGTTTTTTGTGGTCTACCTGCTAAACTTGTAAATATTTATGTGAACAAGACGAATGAAACTAAAAACGAATGATGATTATCGAACTAGTCATTGGTTGCAGACAAAGTGAGTGTGTGTGTGTAATGTGCGTGTCTACAGTATTGTAACAACTTATAGAAGAAGGTCGTAAGTCAAACCGAAGCGTCAGTCTATTGCTTTGTGAGATTGCTTATGGACTTTTGGTCGGTACTGTACACGTTCAAAGTTTTCTAAAGTTAACTTGTTAACCTTCGTGATTATCAGCCGACATGATGATGAAGGCATCCTACTTCTTAGCACGTTAATTTTAGGAACCGTTGTAGAGTGAAAGAGGATGGGAGTTTTAAGAATTAGGAAAAGTGTATTGAGACAGTTTGGACACACAGAAAGGATTGGCTCTCAGAAGAAATCTCAGTCGTTATAATATTGATATTTGGTTCTATTGACTAATGAGTTTGCACTCACGCCTTGTTTCCCTGAAGAGTTGGACAGAACTATAGTGCACTCACATTTCGCCAATTACGTTTAAGTCCCATGTAATAGGGGGCGAGCCTATTGCCATCAACCGGGCACAAATCCAGACTCCGGGCTACTACTGAGAAATTCCAGATGGAAAAACCTAATAACCCTTAGCCCAACCTGGTCCTGCTAATAACTTACCTACTTATTAATTTGTTCTTTCTTCCAGGTTACCGGGCAGGCGAGTGGTACTTATACTTACAAAACCGCTAATAGCCCTTCAAAGTATAGAAGATGTCCAAGAAGCTAAGCTTATACTAAAATATAATCGTTATTGAACAAATGTGTTTTACTTCCCAAATTTCCTTTACTCCTGTTTTTAGTGATGTGAGAAATTACACGAGATTTGTCAGTTCCTGCAATATTGATTGAATGGATAGAAACTGTGACACATGTCTTGTCATTTGCATCTGTTATTGAGATAAGAAGAACTGGGGCTCGTGGCTAAATGATATCAGCCGCACGGATATATCAAAGGTAAAGCTACACTTGCCGCGGTCATTCGTGGATGGGTGGCCAATGACCATGCATTACATATCGAGACCCCTTTGGGCCTCAGAAAGCACGTTAAGCCATTGGTTGTCTGCCGGGATTGCGGTTTTGTCCGAAACGGTTACCGTGGCCCCTGGCAATACAGGCAACTGAAGGAACACGGGTGGGTTTTAGTCAGTAAAAGTTTGACACGCCCTCCCGCTCCACCCAGAGCGGGAGAAGTTATTTGATAACTTCCCAATAAAAAAAAAAAGTGTGGCACTCGGGGACTGCCGCGGTAAAGCTATTGCATAGCATTTGTAACCTCCATACTTCCTATTTGTCAACGCTACACTTGGGATGATGACGGATGATGACATAAAACAAAAATTACGTTTAAATTACGTTCCCATGACAACATCACGTTGTCATGGGAACGTAATTACATGGTAGGCGAAGTGGGGGATGTTAGGTTTTTTTCGTTACGGAATTTCTTGATTCGGTCGCCGCGCTCAAAGCCCGCGATAAAAGCTATGCAATAGCTTAAAAGCCGTTGGTTGTGCTGTTTTGTAAAACAGCTAGTGGTTTTGTAAAACAGCGGGTTCGACAATCCATTCTATGACATCTATACAACGTTTTCCTTTTGATTTCCCATAACTCTAAGGTTTATAAGCTATAAGTAAAAATAATACAAAAAGTCCTAGAACAAGTTTTCCAAAACTACATAGTTCCGAAGATGTGTTATGTTACATTAGACTCTCGATGTATGTTTTTAAGTTTCATTGAATAAGTACGAGTAAATCATTTCCATTCATATATTATTTTCATTCATAGTTGTCATATTTTTTTTTATGGACAGAAATAGTCTGAATTAAATGTTTATTTTATTTTTATATTGCACGCTAGGGTGTTTTACATAAATAGTCATGACTTTGTCGAATTATTATACAGAGTGGCATCGACGCGAAAACGGTTAGCATGAATTCAGTACTTACATGAATTTAAATCCCCCTGCGTTGAAATTTTTCGTCACATATTTTTGAAAAAATCTGCTGTTTCATAGAAAAGTGTAATACCTACGCGCTCAAAATTTATGGAACAGCTTTTTTTTTAATAACCGATGAAAATTTCAACGCATGGGGGTTCAGAATCATGTACTGAATCCATGGTAAGAGTTTCCGCGTCGATATCCCTGCCACCCTGTATATGAAAAAAAAAGAAGGTAAGTAAGTAATTCGTATGCCAGTTGATTCGTTAACATGGTCTCATTAATACCGTAGAGTTATGGGATCTCAAAAGGAACCCCTTGTATATTGGAACGGAGACACAAACAGCTCAACATTCAAGCTCGAATGCTTGACTGCCAATTAATTACAAACAAGCAATCTTCGATACACTCTATTCAATATCAAAACACCATTAAACTGTATTCTAATACTTGTATCCACCTCCCACCCTTATCCCCCACCTCCCTTTCTCTTAGGGATGGGTCACACAGCATGCAATTGCAACCACAGAGTGAGCAAACATGTGCTGTTGGTATGTTGTATGTAGTGTGATTTAATAGGTTCTCAGAATAGCATACGGCACCTGTCCACCGACGATTTTCGTCGAATGATTTTCTCGCTCAAGAAACGTGCAATAGTAGCCATTGATATATTTCTATTATAGTAGCCGACAAGCCGTACGAGGGGCTAAAATAACCCATTCCATCGAGGTAGTTTTACTTCCGAGCGTCAACGAAATAGAAACCAAGTTCGAGCGCCGTGTGTTACACTCTACTTTTCACTACGATTGCTAGAAAATAAAATAATCCAATACAATATTAAATGGTTCAAATTATTTAAAAAATATACAATTTGTTCAATCTGAAATCTTAAGGAAACTTTTTATCCCGATATGCGGTAGGAAAAGCTAGTTTTACATAAGAATAGACTTTTTGGTTTTTGTAGGCTCGTTGGTTACAGACAAAAATTACTTTTTCCCCTAGAGCAAGATATGCAATTATTTCCCCGCTCTGGTAGGTACGCTACAATGACGGACTTTTTGAGCAAGAGGAGTGAAAAAGATTTTAGGTCCCGTGTAAGTAAAAAATATGCATATACTTATTAATAGTTGATCGCAGACTGTTCACACCACCAGTGAGTACTCGTTTGTTGCAGGGACAAGAGCTATCAAAGGAAGTACTTGCTTAGCGACGCTCGCTTAGCGGACAGAACACTCGCTGAGAAACTCTGTTTGGTACACACGCATACCAGCGAGTAATCGTTCGGCACCGTCGTGCACTCACTGCTTTACTCGCCAACTCGTTTTTGCTAGCTCCACTCGCTTCTCGTTACTCCCCGGCGATGGGACAGGTGCCTACGACTGTGTACGTGTGATCCACGCCTGAACAAATACCTATGTATGTGTAATACGTGGCTGCTTGCAAACACGCAGTTCTCGATGTATGACAAGTATACCTTACAAAAGAAGTAGGTGTGGATTGAACAGGTAGGTGGGCCTTATCAGAAGGCTAAAACTCACCCAAAGGGCAATGGAGAGGGCTATGCTTGGAGTTTCCCTACGTGATCAAATGAAGAGATCCGCAGGAGAACAAAGGTAACCGACACAGCCCGAAGAATTGCCAAACTTAAGTGGCAATGGGCAGGGCACATTGCTCGCAGAACGGATGACCGATGGGGTCGAAAGGTTCTGGAGTGGCGACCACGTACCGGAAGACGTAGCGTTGGAAGGCCTCTCAAAAGATGGACCGATGACCTTGTGAAGGCCGCAGGAATCCGCTGGATACAGAAAGCACAAAATCGGTCGAAGTGGCGGTACTTGGTGGAGGCCTATGTCCAGCAGTGGACGTCTTTCGGCTGAAATGATGATGATGATGAAACAATAATGGAATAATATTCGCTTCCCAATCAGCATTCTCCTGCGTCTTCTTCCATACTTCTCTATTAGTCGTCATCTCGGTAATCACCCTCTTTCTAGCCATATCATATTTCTCACAGGCCATCCATCGTTTCTTTATATAGTTACACGCGGTGGGCGTCTCTGGTGCGCAGAGCGCGGGGCAGCGCCAACACCGTCCTGCAGGGCTAACATGACAAGCGCGAGAACGCTCTTTTTCTCGTTTTATCGTAATTTGTCTACGATTTTGACGTCATTCTAATCCCTAACATGACCGCAAACGACGAGTAAACTCGACAAAGGCACTTTGACACTTCTTTATCGCGCGACGATAAACCGATGTTGCAAATTATTAAAAACAAATTATTTTTATGATAGCAACATCGGCTTGAAGTTCTGTTTCATTCATTCAATTTTATGCATGGAATTATGTTTTTTATTGAATAAACGTCTCTCTCTCTTAATTATTCTCTCTTTTAATTATTTATGATTAGTTTTTTATGTAACCGACTTTGATTAAAATTAAATGATTTCTTTGGCATGCTGAAATTAAAATACAAAATGACGGGAATTAAAATTAGTGGCATCTATACTCATTAGATAATAACCACAAATGACAAATCGCAATTTGACAAATCGAAGTTTAGTATTGTACAAATAGATTTCGTTAATTAATTAATTTAATCACCATAATTGGCAAAGCGACTGGTTATTACTGAAAGTAATAGTCATCTACGTGATAGTGCTTCCCTTCACTATAGTACACCGGTGTACAAACACATTCAAAAAAAAAAAAAAAACTGTACAATAAGTACGACTATGTATCTGCCATCTTTTTTCGAGTTTTTTTATTTATCATAATTTTGTCGTTTTGTCTACTCTTTATCGTCGTCAAAATCGACGACGACTAAATACAACAAAATGATTGATTATATCGTGTTGAACTGTCAAAAATCGAGATAAATAACGTGTCATGTTAGTCTAGTCTAGTTTGTCGACAAAACATCAAGTTTGACAGAACGAGTCGAGTATTTTGTATGGCGAAGCTGCCAGAAAACGATAAAACTACAGAAATAGACAAAAATTTGTCGCGCGAGAGTGGATATATGTCGCGTGTGTCATGTTAGGCCTGCTGGCGATGATCACCAACAGACTGGATTGCTCTTATGTCCGGCAATGCTGCAGCAGACATATTGTAACCTTGTAATTGTTCGTTTTTGTCTGTGTTTGTTATCCTGTCTGTATCCTTTTATGAATCTGTTTGTAAATAAGTTTATTTTTATTTTTTATACTTAATTTTATCATCTAATAAGTATCCGCTTCACAAACTGACGATTTTTTTGCCAAGTGATCACTGGCAAAGAATTACATCGCGTTTGTTCTCATTAGAACCTTTATTCAACTGGAACAAGCTAACGTTTACTGACATTTTTAGGGTTCCGTAATAAACAAGGAACCCTTATAGTTACGTCATGTCCGTCTGTCTATCTGTCTGTCTGCGGTCTAGCTCCGAGACTCTTAGTACCAGAAAGCTGTAATTTAGCATGGGCATACATATTAATTACGCCGACAAAGTGGTAAAACAAAATTTTATTTCGGGTACCTCTCCCACACGTAAAGTGGTGTAGTTTTTTTTTTCTCCCATGGTGTGGGGTATTATTGGAAAGGTCCTTCAAAAACATTGTGAGTATGTGAAAACAATTTTTGGATTCAGGAATCCGTTTGCGAAATATTAAGCTTTAAAGTGTTCGTTTTTGTTAGAGTCGTGTCCCCCCCTGCCAGCAAAATGGTTGGTTTTGGATGTATGAAAAAAATCACAGCAGTAGTATAACGAAGCTAAGTAGGCTCTTCAAGTTAACGAGTAATAATCGACCAACTTATATTTGCAGTTGCAAAAACATATTTTAACATACATCTACGTCGATCTACTTAAACAAATAGTTTGGTATCTATTTCTTTATGTGGGGATTATTTTCGGTACACGTACCTAAGTATAAGCAAGTAACCTGCTTCTCTATTCAAGCACACTACCCTCACAAATCGACCAAACGATGAGCCCCTCATCAGATGACACATCAAAAATATAAGGTTCAATAATCGCGAATCCAAACTCCGTGTCACAAAAATGTGATGCATCCCCTCTGTCACCCTCTGTAGCGAATTTCCTTTATTCAATGTATTGTTCGAGTAGGGTGGCGAAGATATTCGCTTTGTTGAGCCCTTTTGTTTCGTCGATCGAGTTGATATCGATATGGTGTGGCATGATCTAAATGGAATGCAGTGTTGTCAAAGGAATTTGTGAGGGTGAGACGCCTACATGTTTTTAAAGTCAGCAACATTAGTCGTTTAAGACTTCAATTTTTTTAATGTAAATTATTGAGCAAATTAGTTCATTAAAGTCGGAACAGAAGTAAAATTCAAAACTCTAAGCTGTTATATGAAAAGCTAAAAAGCAGTTTATCGAATCATTTTGTTAATTTTGATGATAGTTATGTAAAAGTGACAGTTTTAATGGACTTTTGTTACTGACGGTCATCATCATCAACTGTCTATACTACATTTGAAATAAGATTAGATATTTATATAAACCTTTTTTACAGTCTGTTTAACCAATTTTGACTTCTATTCCGTTGGTGGCATGACAAAATATGGCAGCTGCAGTAAACAGTTGGTCTTGAAACCACTTTTTTGCTTTTAATGCCATCCTTATGTCTACGGTAAAGAAGTCAAAATCGGTTCAACGGACTGTAAAAAAGATTTGTTTAAGACGCAGATATATGCCAGTGACCTTGAATGGTTAGCTTGCGTGTTCTGTACTGAGCTCACGCAATGCGTCGTAGTACGTCGAACCAGTAATAGGACTCGTCCATCAAGGCACGCTGTCCCAAATTAGACGCATTATTAATTTATTATACATAAAACAAAAGGTATTTTAATAAAACACGTATACTAAAAGATCAATAATTAAATTATCTTTAATTAATAATTGGTGAAATTTCAGAAAAAAACGCTTGATAGATTTTGCGTGATTCTCAGTTTTTTATCCGCGTTAGACATAACTTTACAAATTAATTTCACTATGTAATATAAAAATAATCTAAAATATTCTTATATTCAATTATTAAGAAAATGCTCTTATTTAACTTATATTTTTTCCAAATCATTAACACTACTCATTTAGACGTGATCTTCAGTATAAAATCATGAAAAGTCGGTTATCGTCGCCTTAAATGTCTAATCTTATTTTAAATGGAGTATAGCTTTTTCTCAACTATGTTGGGGTCGGCTTCCAGTCTAACCGATTCGTTTCTGACCGTACCGTACCTATTTAAAAGCAATGTTTTGTCTCTTGTCTCTCAAATTATTTGACGTTGGATACCATGTCCAATGAGAAACGGAGCATTATCATTCTTCTGCCCCTAAACCAATTTACCTATTTGTAGTCAGTGACGCACGTCTAAATCTTCCATTCATCTCTAGTAACCATCATTTCAGAATTCACCTGGATTACCTGTTAGCCGACTAAATAAGCTAAAGAGTTTGGTTGCAATAGGGTTGCATAAAAACTTTTTACAAAAAAAAAACACAAATTGAAGAAATGTTTCACTTTTTTTTTAAGACATTTTTATTTTAAGTTTTATTTTTCACTTTTTAGTTGTGGTACCTACCCCACAGAAATATCTGCTATGCAAATAACAGTGACAGGAACTTATTATAACATCAAACCATCCATAGACCCAATCACCATAGGTACATCATCCATAGACTAAGTGAGCAAAAATACGTATTATTGAAGCTAACTCAAAAACTACCCAAGCAAAGTTACCTAATAAAATTTAAGTATATGGGACCACCTCTGAAGTATAACCTACCAAACAAAAAAAGAATCATCAAAATCAATTCTTAATTGGCGGAGTAATCTCCTACTTTTAGAAGTCGGTTAAAAAATGAGACTTGTTGGAGTGTCACTAAATTACAGGTAGTTCAGTAAGGTATAGGTATATATCTGCGAATAAAAACTGGTGCTACACTAGTCAAAATTAATCTGCCTAGTGCCTAGCACAGATTACATATACTGCCTAGCCAGCCCAGCCTTTTCCCAACTATGTTGGATACCAGTAATTTACATGTAGTGACTGCCTACCTAACCTCCACTACCCAGTTACTGGGTAACACGATACCCCTTGGCAAGACTGGTTGTCAGACTTTCCGGCTAGTAAATAACAGAAATAAGCATTTTAATCATTTCAGGCCCTTAGTTTTCACTTAGGTATAGGAAAAACTCAATCTATCCGCCGACACTACCCACCATATATCCGATCCGACAGATATCTGCTCCCCACAAAAACGAGAATCTAACGTAATTTTGGACCCTCGAATTGGCACCCCAAAAAAAAATTTGAAGATGTGACGTAAGCCGGTTCATCGAACTTTCATCCCTCGTGGCGTAAACAAGAGTCAATGACCTTGCAACGAGGGTTAGATTTTTGTTAGAAATTTTGACAGTATGATGCGATGACGTCACGAATCTGTTTGTACTTTCGTAGGTATAAATAAATGCACCGGCCGTTCATCCTTGGGGACGCAGCAAGTTGTAAATCAACTAGGGTTCGATTCAGATGGTGTTTTTTTTTTCTATTCAATAGAAATTGGGCTGGCAATCTGTTGTTATGTGCGAGAAGAGTAATTTTTACCCGCAATTATTTGTGATTCGACAATTTGACATACACTGTAACTAAGATCTACTTACCTAAGATAACGAGGGTGGGCGCTGATACCTATATTTACAAGATATTAGGTTATCTTAGCTTAGGTATTGGTTGCAACTCGAACATACAACCTTACTTACCTTAAGGCCTATATTCACTGTAAACCATGTTTTATATTACTTGAAGGTGCAAATAAACAATTTTATTTTATTTTATTTATTTTTACCTAATTACGTACCTAGGTATTTTCTTATAACTTACAAGTAGGTAGATAAGTAAATATAGACAGGATACCAGTTGGGTGCGTGCAATTGTGTCTGCGGAACATAAAGTAGGTAGGTGGTACCTAATTTAATTTTGACATGTAGGTCCTATGTTCTCCCCAAGCCGACTTCAAAACACAGAGGAAATTAGCATAACCACCACACCACGCTTGGCAGAAAACAGCTGTAAGTTCCAAGAGGAGCTGGCACTATATTTGAGTATTTATTTTATTTTATTCTATTCGGGAAACTTACAGCTAACTTACACAGTGTTCTTAAACAATATAAAATTCAAGGCTATAATTTTAGAAGTGGAAACTTCTTTAGGCCCGTTGGGCATTTTTGAGATGGGAAAAAACAATTGAACTCGCGACACCGTTACCGACACCTCAGTTTTGTAAACGCGATTGTGCTTTATTTATATTAAGTTACGGATCAATGTTCTATGCAAGTATTTTTACTTTATTGGTTTTAGAAGTTTTTTTTGTAAACGCGATTGTCCTCTTTATTTAGACAAGATTACGGACCAATGTTCTATACAAGTATTTTTCCTCCACCAACTCGATCTTGTTCAAGTTTTCACTTCTGTCGGCACTCCCGGAGTACCAGTTTTTTTTTTCGTATTGTAGATATAACGAAATGCATTCGTTAGTCAAAGTCAATACCATTTAAGTTGGTACCTACTACGTCGCGACGCCTGTATTCCGCAAACGGAAAACATAGGAACACAAACGTTTAGTAAGTTCCATTTTACAGGAGGCGAAGCGATTTCTATTAGCCGGACACAAATTTAGACTCCGGACTAGTCCCAATCCCATTTACTTACATCACTGGTTTGCACTTAAACTGGATTGCCTGTACCTACATAGGGTAAATGGTCACAAAACGACATTTGACATAGACTAGGTAGAGGGGTTCAGTAAAGTAATTAACTTCTGATACGCCGTTGTTTAATCTGATTGATTAGCGCCTAGGGGTGGTCGTAGACTATGAAGAGCTGCAGAAAAAGGGGTGTTAAAATTTAACCTAAATGATGTTAAAATTATAATCCTCTTTTTAGCGTTGCCGTTCGGGTGAAAAGAGTTTAGGATACGGTTTGATTTTTCCCTCTCTTAATTTAACTAATCTATCATCATTTCAATATTTCGTTAATATTGAGATAATGTAAAGCAGGGACGGATAAGCTGTATCTACTCCTATGGAGAGGAAAAGGTAATAAACGTGAAAGGCGATTATTCACATTTATTGGTGGCACTTCACATCGCTATTCGTGTTCGCGTATTCATCATACCTATTTACCCAAAAACGACGATGTGAATTTACTCTATTCGCTCTTATATTTGCATATTTTTTACAAATAAGACGAATACCTACGCAAGCAAATACTCGAACACTCGTATCTGCCGGTTGTCGGTTTTTGGTCACATATCAAAGGATTGCGAATATACCGAATAAGTTCGTTTACCGTCCACACATAGACTGCTTCTCATTTAAATATATTAGTCTATGGCCTGCTCAGTAGAGTGCGGTGAACGTATAGATGTAAAACAACCGATTTAAAACGTTTTAAATCAAATGTTGCGGTTTTAAACCCCTAATAAATCATTTTAAACGGTTGAAAACTCGCCTGCAAAAATAAAAGAACTGTGCTTTACACTTCATTACGGGCAATTTTTAGTTTATAGAAAATCAATAGAAAGTACCTACCTACATTACCTACTACACGAAAACTTAAGTATGTGAGTAGGTACCTATACCTACCTAATTTTTGGGTAGTTTATGTATGTGCATGTGTGTGTAGGGTAGGCGAGCTGGAACACACACGCAGCGTGCAGCGTGTTCTATCTGGAGTCACGAGTGACGACTGACGACGTCAACGAGAGTGCGAGAGTGTGAGTTTGGTTTTAAACCGAATCAAATTGATTATTTATAACTTAGGTAGGTAATACCTACGCTTGGTCGGACGGACTAACTAGAACTATAAGTACTAGAAGTATATCAATATCCGTATATCACACAATTACAAAATCTTTACACAGTTTATAGGTACTCCGTTATATCCCTACCTCGGTAAAATCAAGAAAATGTAGTAATACTTAATTTTAAAAAAACATAGTCAACACCAACCGTTTTAAATCGAAAAAAATGGTTTATTTCGGTTTTAAACTTTTTTCTTTCGTTTTAAACTGATTGGTTTAATTGGTTTTAAACCGGCCTTACATCTATAGGTGAACGCGTTCAGATTAGCATCTAGCAAAAATATTCTTGATAGTTCGGTATTCGCTGTTCATGACGATGTGTGGACGGTGTGTTCGAGTTATTCGAACTTCTACACCACAGACTAAGTAGTACTTTCTACACTAAATAGCCGAATAAAACACGGTAAAAAACGCAAATACCGAATAGCGATGTGAAGTGCCACCATATCACTCGCAACACCAAAAATACTTCTGCGAGTCTATCAACGCCATCTAGCGAGTTGAATGGCCAACGTTTGCAACGTTTGCAACCCAACGTTACGTAGAATGGAAACAAGTCCCGTATCTGAAAACTAGATGGCGCTAGTTTCGAACAAAATGTGAAACTCTTTCAACATATAATAGAAATAATTATTCAAAATATTCAAATTGACGGCATGGTTGGCGCAGGCTGCGTGTCGCGGGTTCGATTCCCGCACGGAACAAATATGTGTATGACCTATAAGTCGTTATGTGAGTTTAAATGTTTGTAAACGCAACCACAATACAGGAGAAAATCCTAGCGTGGGCCAAAGTTATTTCAAATAGGTAATAGTCAAAATCCAATACAATTAACGCTTCTTCCTCAGCCTACCCATTTGATGAAAAAAGCGTGATTTTATGTTCTGATTTCTACGTAATAACGACAATTAAATTCGTTGTATCAAATTTCATTTATTCATTATAACTATTTTATTCATCAGAACGTTGTCTATCTCGCCATGTGGTTGCCGACTTCACATGTAAACACCTCGTTACCTGAAAAAAATGACATTATTAGTATCTCAAATAAAAAAGCAAGGGAAGAACTCACGAGGGTTTGAAGCTAAATACCGAACGCCCAGTACCCTAATTGCCTAATACAACACAATCACAATCTGTTTCGATTTGAAATAGATTGCTAATCCATTGCTTCACAAGTTGGATAAAACAAATCTGTTCAACAACGTAAATAACGCAATGAATGTTGTTGAACTGTCAAAATAAAACAAATTAGCATAATTGTTTACAAAAATAAGTTACACAATTAGGGTTCTGATCGCCAGTAGCCAGCTCAGCGATTGGAACTAGCGCTGGAATGCCACTGGAATAATGTGAACCGGCACTGGAATGTACCCATTCCAGTGAAAAATCCACTCCAGTGACTGGATTGTCAGTCTAGTTTTTCATTCCAGCTCGCCCATTCCACCGGCACTGGAATAGTGTAGACGGCCAATCCAGTGCTGGATTAAACGTAGAACAGAACACGCATTGTTGTTTTTTGTCTGACGAACTGAATGACTAGAATAATGTAGATGTTATCATGATCCAGCCTAGCACTGGACTGAGTTGATTCGCTGGATTACTGAACTGGAATAATGTGAACCGGGCATAAAGGCCGGTCTCAATAACAGCTCCAGCTTATCTGGGATACAGTGAGGGGTTACACCTAATCTAATATTGATGTCCGAATTTTAGCAGTTCTGGCCACGTATCTCTACCCCTTTCTAACATATTTAGCACAGATCAAAATGTGTTATTGAGACTCGAAAGCCTTAAAAGGTCACTTAATCCGAGTTATATCAAAATTAAAGATCAATAAATCTGACCAGCCTTTTCCCAACTATGTTGGGGTCGGCTTCCAGTCTAACCGGATGCAGCTGAATACCAGTATTTTACATGGAGCGACTGCCTATCTGACCTCCACAACCCAGTTACTGGGTAATACGATATCCCTTGGTAAGACTGATAGTCAGACTTTCGGGCTTCTGACAACCCGTCACGACTGTCAAAGATCTACGAATCATAGCCGGGACGTGCTTTCCGAGGCACGGAGGAAACTCGGTATATAAAGATTGTCATGCATTCACGGACCAACCTCGGCAAGCGCAGCTTAACGTGATGGATCGCCCCTTGCGGCTGTTATTACTTAGCCACAAGCTCCTCTCAAGTTAAAATTACAGTTAATTATCATTGTTATTTATGTTCGAAAAGTATCTGATGAAAATGTCAAATGGATCAGAAAACATTCCTGTGGATGGAAATTTGCAGTGTCACTTACAAATTAAGTGCTATATACGAAATTCTAATTTTAAATCACCAAAGATTGTTTTGATTTGACAATTGAGGTTAATTTTCTATCCTCAATTTTCATCGATGATTTTTAAAATGGGGTTTAAAATTGAAAGCTTGTCATAGGTGGCAACACTGTTGTTAGTCCAGAAACCGCTATTATTGTTGTGTCGATCACAACTTTATTATTGTTGTGTCGATCACAACACGACGAAAACTGGTAAAAAAAATGTATTCAACTTGGAGTGTAGCACAATTAAAAGATGAGCTAAGGAAAAGAGAAGCGTCTACAATGGTAAAAAATCAAATTAATATTTTTTTCTCGATTACGATGGTGGTCCCATAGAGAACGTAGTTCAGTTTGATAGTCTGTACCACACTCTTAAGAGGAGGCTCCCTAAATTGTATGTTAATTTGCATTAATATTCTGAAAAAGTCACGCATACAATCAAAATGGAACATTAGTATATGATTTATTGGATCTTTTTCTTTCCAAATATAAAACAGTTACGTAATTGGAACATTTTCGCTCGATTCATTTTTTATTCGAAAATCATGTCTTTTTTAATGATTATTTGAACTAAAAACAAAATTACTTGGCTTTTATGTCTAAACTAGTTATTGACAGTAAGCAAATGTAGTTCATTATCCAAATATTATGTATTTTTTCTCTAGATCAATTAGTAACACATAACATAACATCACGCCTTGTTTCCCCGAAGGGTTGGGCAGAGGTGTCCCTGTAGCAGGTACACCCACATTTCGCCAGTTATGTTTAAGTCCCATGTAATAGGGGGCGAGCCTATTGCCATCAACCGGGCACAAATCCAGACTAGTACTTTAGTTATAAACGAAATAAGAATTGAGAGTTACGACATTTAGTTCCGTGCTCGAACACGATCAAAGAGCGCACGCGATATTCAACTTTATAACTGATGTGTTAGCGTTTAGCACATAGTGGAGTGGTGCGGTGCATGGGGGCGTAGTTTGCGTAGAAATTGTCTTTGGAGTGCCTGGTCTTAAATATGACCACACATTTCTGATACACGTTGTATACATACATGTATAGGCAGTAAACCGGAATAAATACATACTTATGTGAATGTGGTACACACGGTTACATATCAAGCTATAAATTTCCAGTATAAGCTGATCTTGCATTGTATAGGATTTCCATACAATGAGAGGTCAGCTTATACTGGAAATGCATAGCTTGATTGATATGTAGCCGTGTGTACTTTAATGAATTTAAATGTGTTTTCTTACCCTGATGTGTAGAGAGGTGCTGCCTCAACTTCTTGATACTTATAAACTGCTCGCGACAAACGCGGCACTTGTAATGGTAATCCACTATCTGTAATTACAAAAATAGTTATTAATAAATGATAAATGAATCTCGACCAACACTTCAGCAGGCCTAACATGACACACGCGACATATATCCACTCTCGCGCGACAAATTTTTGTCTATTTCTGTAGTTTTATCGTTTTCTGACAGCTTCGCCATACAAAATACTCGACTCGTTCTGTCAAACTTGATGTTTTGTCGACAAACCCTAACATGACACGTTATTTATCTCGATTTTTGACAGTTCAACACGATATAATCAGTCATTTTGTTGTATTTAGTCGTCGTCGATTTTGACGACGATAAAGAGTAGACAAAACGACAAAATTATGATACATAAAAAAACTCGAAAAAATATGGCAGATTCATAGTCGTACTTATTGCACAATTTTTTTTTTTTTTTTTTTATGTTTTTGTACATCGATGTACTATAGTGGAGGGAAGCACTATCACGTAGATGACTATTTCTTTCAGTAATAACCAGTCGCTTTGCCAATTATGATGATTAAATTAATTAATTAACGAAATCTATTTGTACAATAATAAACTTCGATTTGTCAAATTGCGATCGTCGGCCCATTTGTCATTTGTGGTTATTATCTAATGAGTATAGATGCCACTAATTTTAATTAGCGTCATTTTGTATTTTAATTTCAGCAGGCCAAAGAAATCATTTAATTTTAATCAAAAAGTCGGTTACATAAAAAACTAATCATAAATAATTAAAAGAGAGAATAATTAAGAGAGAGAGACGTTTATTCAATAAAATACATAATTCCATGCATAAAATTGAATGAATGAAACAGAACTTCAAGCCGATGTTGCTATCATAAAAATAATTTGTTTGTAATAATTTGCAACATCGGTTTATCGTCGCGCGATAAAGAAGTGTCAAAGTGCCTTTGTCGAGTTTACTCGTCGTTTGCGGTCATGTTAGGGATTAGAATGACGTCAAAATCGTAGACAAATTACGATAAAACGAGAAAAAGAGCGTTCTCGCGCTTGTCATGTTAGCCCTGCAGGAGGCTATCACTGCGCGGCTGGGTCAAAGGCTTGATTCAGAAAGCAGTACTCCTAGACACGGCACGCATAGTGAGGAGGTTCCTCTCTCTAGAGCCCTGACCACCGGCAGCTTCGACCCTGTTCCTTATGCCGATGGTCAACTTATTTTTTATATATTAAATGTTTTTTTTAATAAAAATATTTAAAAATGTAAACAATGGAAAATGATAAATGATTCCGGGCTGCGACTGAGAAATTCTAGACGTAAACACCCAATAGCACTTTGCCGGACCTGGGAATCGAACCCAGGATCTCATGCTCAGCAGTAGCGCTTTCGACCACTAGACCAACGAGGTAGCTACCTAAGCTAAATAGCAGATATACACGATTGATCGGCTTTATCGATCATTTATAACGATCAGATAAAATAATCGAAATTCAACTCACCTCTGCCAAAATAGAGGATATAACCTTCTTATACTTCTGCATATCTTCTGAAGAGTGAGTCTTGAAATGAGCCAGAAGATTATATACAGTGACGAATGAACGACTGCAGATTGGGCAAGCAATACTCTCTGAAAATAAAGAAAAAATATACATAAATAACAATAATACAATACAACAATAAAATTGTGGCGGTGTTCGGGTTCGTGACAAGTCAATCGTCATCCTGAGAATGCCTCGTTGAGAGGTGAAACACGACGTGTCGATTTCTTACAGGGTTTTTTATAGCTCTTTAGGAGTAGCTAAGCGGAACAGGTTACTAAATATATCCACGTCTATTGTATTTTATAATGGATTTCCGCAAGGTCACGCCTGAAGGATGTGTAGCCGTGTGTACCACAAAGGTGTGGTCATATTTAAGGGTGTCTTACAGACCATCAAACTGATCAACTTTCACCATGGGACCGACATCGGTATCGCAAAAATATTATCAACTATCCCATACATCACTTTAATACCTACTCGACTCAAATGTAATGGCTGATTATTTTTTCGCAATTACAATGTTGGTCCCATCGAGAAAGTTGTTCAGTTTGATGGTCTGTACCACACCCTTAAATATGACCTCACCTTTATGATACAATATGCTGTTGCATCAAACCCACTTGCACCAAAAATCACTAAATTCATTTAACGCTAAACGTATTTAAATCATTCTGTCTCTGTCTTCTCCAAACGATTGACAGAAACTAAACAATATTTTAAATACGCTTAGCGCTAAACGCATTTAGTGAGCGCCTATTCCTCATTGGTGCTGATTCCCTTGTTCACAAACTAAACTAAATTTAGGTTCAGTGCATCTTTTTCTTTCTATTTCATTAAGAAAAGGACAGAAGATAAATTTTAGTTTAGTCCTTTCAAATTAATCTGCGCCTATCACTACCCCATACAAGTTTAGACGTGATTAAAAACTTGCCTACTAAAATTACGTCAATTTACGTCAAGGGCTGATTAATTTGACAGGACTAAACTAAAATTTATCTTCTGTCCTTTTCTTAATGAAATAGAAAGAAAAAGGTGCACTGAACCTAAATTTAGTTTAGTTTGTGAACAAGGGAATCGGCACCATTGTGTGAAAACAAACTAATGTGAAACCTACCTGCGGACCCCGCACGACACAGACCTGTTAAAATATAGATATTAAGGGTGAAATCACACTTGCACGCGCGAATCAGAATTTTTGCAGTAAAATAAAATAAATATTTCAACGAAGGGGTGTCCAGAATCCATGGTTTGTTACCATGCACGTCGATGTCCCTGCCACCCTGTATAGGCTGATTACATAGGCATTCATAGCTACGCAGCCTAGCACACCTCTGGTATAAAGGAAGTCTTGAACATCTCATCACGCGTATGGTCGACCTCGTAATTACCATAATATTTCATCTCCCCAAGGTTGAATGTCACTTGCACGTCACAAACAGCCAGGTTTATTTGTCTGTGACAGTTAGGATAGTTTCAAATAAGTTTCAATTTACTGGGAATTGTTATCAATAGAGTCGAAAACGCCTCGGTAGCCCGCGAAATTCAACGTTTCACCTTTCAACATTCACATGCCTCGGAAAGCACATTAAGCCGTTCGTCCCGGCTGTCATTCGTGGATCTTTGACAGTCGTTACGGGTCGTCAGTTATAAGGAGGGCCATAAGAACTTACTCTTGGTATTCTTCTTGACGCCTCTCCAAGACGTCTGGAAGCAAGGCGCGCACATCTTGCAGTAAACTAACTCCTTCATATACATTTTGTCTTCGTCATAATCTTCGGCCTCTTCTTTTGGCTCTTCTGACGTTTTTCTATAAAAGAAGTATTTATAATTTTGAGTGGTGAAGAAGGAAAAGCTAACGGGCAAATGTGAAACACCGTTTTAGGTGAGTTTTTAATCAAGTAATAGGGTACGTATAGTAAAAACAAAACAACTAGGGGCGCATCCGATACCGATACTAAGGCCCGTATTACAGAACGTCACTCAATACTCAAGCATTACTTAAAACTAGTTTCAACCAATCAAATGGCTTGAATCTAGTTTTAAGTAATGCTTGAGTATTGAGTGACGTTCTGTAATACGGGTCTTAGTTCGTTTACGTTTAGTTTTTATTTTTGCTTGAGTATAGTTCTCGATGTTTTTGGTTGGTATATTGGCTTGTGCTAGCTGACATATGGCCAATAATTTATCATTTAAATTATGTTTTGTGTAGCCTAATGTAAATTATTTTGCATACTAATGTATAGAATATTTTTTTTTCTAACTTGAACAGACAGCTGTGCTGCTGGGGAGTTTGTTGCGCCACTTCTTCTTCCCAGCGAAAGACAAAGGAAGTGGTGAAGGGTGGGCGTTTTGGGGGACTGTCTTATGTAATTTTGACGTTCGAAAAGTGCTGATTGATTCTCAGCCTAGTTTAAATAAATGACTTTTGAATTTGATACCGAAATATCGGTTATATATTTTGATTTTTCCGATATTTATTTGCCGATACACCGATACATTTCAAATTCCGCAAGTTTAAAAAACATAAGTAAACGTGTATAGATTGGTGCAAAAATACTTTAGTTTCCAAATGAGTTATGTTGCATCCAAGAGACTATTTTCTACAGCAGGCCTCATTCAAACGGACTTGCGAAATCGCCTTTCCCCGCATAACTTGAGAATGTTTTGTTAAAAAAGCTTGTTAATTTTAATTATTAACTGAGAATATTTTAGTGAATGTATATTTATTAAATATTATTTAATTATTTGTTTTTTTTAATAGTCAGTCCGGTAAAAACTCCGGCAGCCAAAATTACTTTGGGGGGATTAAGACTAACTCTCTTAAGCCCCCTACACCACCAATACCCTCAAATTCAGGCGACTCCTTGTAAAATCCAACCCGTCAGTCCTTTTAATTTAACTGTCCGAATCGGTATCGGTATCGCCGATACGTATTCATAAATATCGGTATCGTATCGACCAAAATACGTATCGATGCATCCCTAAAAACAACCCACCTCCAAAAAACACACTACAAAGTGAAAAATTACTTTAATTTTGTAAGTCTGGTTTTGTATTTTCGTTTTGGCAGCCGGTTTTTATATTTGTAAAAAAGTTTTATTTTCACTTTTTAGTTGTGTTACATACCCCACGCAAATTCGTATAGGCAGTTATACACGAAGCTATACATTTCCAGTATAAGCTGACCTCACATAATCCTCTGTACAGAAATCCTATACAATGCGAGATCAGCATAAACTGGAAATGTATAGCTTGATGTTATGGCCGTCTGTAGCACTACTTGCTATGTAAACAACAGTGACAGGGAGTTTTATAACATCATTTAGGCACCAAGTGGATTAAATACGTATCATAGAAGCTAACTCAAAAACTACCCAAGCAAAGTTATTAACATTTATATGGGCGCACCGCACGAGCTTTCTCTACCAAAGAATCACGTAAATTGACCCAGTATTCACGGAAAAATCGGAGCACATACATGAAAAAACAATTCGCGGATTGCATTACCTCCTCCTTCTTTTTGAAGTCGGTTTAAAATGGCTATGTCATCCGGACATGACGAAGTTATAAATGTTCCGTTTTTTGCAATTTGGCTACGGAACCCTAAAAAAGCACAATAAGTTTTGAGAATAGTCTTATATCAGTTTACCGATTAAAACTAGCTTCCATTCTACTAGTGAAAGAGTTGTTACAATCGGTCCAGTAGTTTTTGAGTTTATTCATTACAAACATACAAAAAATCAATCTTTTCTCTTTATAATATTAGTTTAGATGACTGCATTCGTTTCGTAGGGTTTGATTATTATTTTATAACTAGCTCTTGCCCGCGGCTTCGTCCGCGTGGAGGTCGAAAATTATCTCACGGGAACGTACTACCGGGATAAAAAGTATCCTATGTGTTAATCCAGGTGATAAACTATCTGTATGCCAAATTTCATCTAAATCCGTTCAGCCGTTTTGGCGTGATTGAGTAACAAACATAACAAACTTTCACATTTATAATAATAATATAGGTATCGACGCTTGAAAGGCAAAATTGACTAAGCGACATGGGATTCCCATGTCGCTTAGTCAATTTTGCCTTTCAAGCGTCGATATGTATAGTAGGAACAATAGGAACAAAAGGTTCCATCGAAAGTCTCGGAAGCAGCACCTACAACTCGGTCACCTTATCTCTGCATCTCGTTGGAATGCGATGCCCCTCCCGCTACCCCACTCCCTGCCTGCACTTGCCTCCTCACGTCGCGTCATCGCGTGATCGCGTCCGCCAGTCAGTTGCGCGGTGCGCCAGTACCGTAGACTCGAGTACTTTATACTATACTGAAGCCAGTACGTTTAGCATCTTCGAGCGCCGACATTACGTCATTGACGTCAGGTGCAGAGATAATTTGTGACCAAGTTGTATATTTGCCTAGCAAGGGCATAGCAGTGCACCAATATTTTATTGTAAACTAAAGTAAATCCATCAAAACTGCAAGTGACATTCACCATGAGAGAGAGGGTGATGATACTATTCTCTTCACTTTACAAACCATTGAGATTGTGCTGTCCCTAGCTACGTTGTATACGCAGTGACGTCATGGTGCATCATAATGAAGTTTCGTAATTACCTACAGAAATACTGTCTCAACGCAATTTTAGCTTCTTGGTCTATTCAATGAAAACGATTAACATCTGTGACAGAAAAAGTGGTTCCGTATAATAAGAAAATGAGTGTATCATTGCAACTTTGTTTAAGATTGGAAAACGTCTGGTTCTTTAAATCACAGATTGAGGTTATGCGCCATAAGTTTTACGTAGACATTGTCAGTTTTCCATTGCCCTATCCAAATGAGATATTTAATAAGAAGTAGCCTCATTGGTCAGGGTGTCTTTTACAACTTATTATACTTATTAATATTTCACATTATTCACATCATTGTAAGTTGTTTCATAAAATTTTTACCTGTGATTATAAACTGTTTACTTTACGTTATAATTTTATATTCACGCTGTCAAAGTTCGAACACGAGTGCACATACCACCAAGTTCGCCTTTACTTTTTTTTTTCTTACTTTCGGACTTTCCTGTCTTGATAAATTAAGGCCTCCAGCCAGGGCATAAAACTTATACCTACTTAAACTAAGCGACCACACACTAAAGGCAACCCCTGTGGGGTACGGACCTCGGCTTAGGGCGTCGCTGTGGGAGGTTAGCAAGGGACAGGCTGGATCGGATCGAGTTCGCTTGTACATCGCCACTTTGATATTTACATTAAGTGACGTGTTCCTGTTCTCAGATCATATTGTATCGCTGGAGTCGATCACAGTGAGTTAGCCAGATTAGGTACAGCAATTTCTATAACTTCACGCTAATGCGCTAATATTGGGCGTTGTAAAGAGTAATCGGGAAATGTTGTATGGATTTTATGTAAATAAATTAAATACACAGTTGGTCATTGGCAATATCAGCAAGGCACAGGGATCTTGAACTTGATATGAATGAGAGAGTTATTCGTGAGCTTGCTGATAGCCAAACCTTTATTTAGACTTGATTTCCGATTCTTACTTTTGGCTGTGCCCTACAAGGTCCATAATTGTTACTTCACAACTTTGTAACATCTTATTAACATTATGGAATGCAAATAAAGATATCATGGAGATAATATGGAGGAAAACGGAGGTGGCTTCATAGATTAGATATTATTAATGTTACTAATATTGTTAGTTAGAAATGAACGAATCTGTTTAGTATAACAACCTACTTATTTTTGTATCATTAATTTTATGACTTTTTAGCATGTTGTAGTATTTTTTTTTTTCAATTGATAGTAGACTTTCATTTAAAAAAAATGTAACCTTCTGAATATTTTTAAATAATACAGACAGTAATTTCTCTTAATAACAGAATTTTTGTTCCTGACTATATGTAATCTGTGTTCCTGGTCAGCATTTTCATTTTTGTGTACAAAATGTTTTATGCCTGAATGATCTCTTTTACCTAAAATGGAATGTTGGCTTGCCGTTTGCTGAAGTATAAACTGTAGAATTTATTTAAAAAATTGCTTAATGTTAAGAGAAATTAAAACTTCAAAAAAATTATGGTTAAGCAGATGTTAATACCTACTTAAAAACTGTCTGTTAAAAACAGACTGGATTATTTTAAGATAAATTAGATAAGTAAGATATGTAATAGTCATAAAAAATGTATAGTACATAAATACACATTCCCTTATTAAACTAGTATTATCATGAAATGCTTCATTTTATTTATCTTGATTTTTTCTATCATCAGCATACAGCAGTCCACTGCTGGACATAGGCCTCTCCTATTGCACACCATTCAGCTCGATTCTCGGCAAATCTCATCCAGCTGCTACCAACCACCCTGCGAAGATCGGCGCTCAAATTTTTCCATACAATCCAGTAATTGAACATTCCAATAATCCGCACCCCCTGATTTTTATAATGCCATTTATGTGAGACTAGTGTAAATCTAAATAATTGCCTTACAAAAATAAAAATAACTAACCGATCACTAGGAGCAACCAGCTTATAAACTGCAGATGATGCTTCTCTCGGCTTATACGCAACAAGCACCTCTCCATCCTTACCATCTTCTTTACTCAATATCACCTCGTCAGACACATGGTACTGTTTAGGTTTCCTTGAAGTGAGACTGAACGTTGTCAATACTGTCGTTGTTTGTAACGAGGGAGTACGCACTGGAAGATCTCAGACTTCTTGTCTCCATCCTCGTTTTCTACGCATGTCTTGCTCCAGATTGTTGTTTCTGGCTTTCCTGTAAGGTAATTAAACAGGTTAAAAAGATGGCAAAATATTATATATTATCATGTGGAAATCATTATTAAAAAAAAAATTATTACAGCCAGTACGGTACACCCAAGTTTATCTTTATTTTTTTTAGTAAGCATTCATCAACTGTTTATCAAGCATTGACAAATGAGACACATTAACTATCTATTGTTGTGAGACCCCAGCACTTGGGTATGTAGCAGGGCAACAGATCACAAGCCAACTACAAAAGAAGAGTCAAAATTTTGCCAAACAGACCTGATTGTTTATTAGCAACATTCCGGAACACTACAGTTCTTGTAGAACTATAAGTCTCCCCTCTCTCTGGTTTCAGCAAGTTATCACAATGTTTGAAATGCTCCAGACACACGTTGTTCCAGTTATTCATCCTCTTTATATCAGACTCTTCATACTGTATTGCTTTAACTGGCAAACACAATGGATCATCATAATCTGGAATCCTTATGTTCAACTGTTTTCGATCCAAAACCACCTCCTTGGCGGGAATAAATTTCGTCTTTCTCGTCTGAACCGGACCAACAGCTTTTAAACTTGGACCAGCTCTTGGACTTGGAAGAACTTCTTTATGGTACGATTTAAGTTTTTTAACAACTGGCTGCTTTTTCTTTTTGCCTTTTGAACTTGGTGGACTTGGGGGCACAATGTCATCATTAGGATCGTAGTCAGAATCATCTTCGTCTTTCCTTCTTTTACGTTTTCTTTCAGCCGGTAAGCGTTCGACCAACAGCGGAGTTGGCTTCGCTGCGACTCGGGGTACTAAATGTGGGACTTGGACTGGAACTGGGACTGCTTGCACACATTGTTGGACGATATCAGCATCTTCATCCAGAAACTCTATGTCACCATCTGATTCGGTCATAATTCTGTTTACAGAAAATAAATTATTCCTTCGAAAAAGCGTCTTCTTTACCGTTTGTGATTGTCAAATTCATTGACATTGACAAAATGACAAATTGACAATGACAATTATGAATTATTGACAGTTTTACAATTGAATGACGATGTTCCATTGAAATCATATTGAAATAGAAATAACATGATATGTCTATGCGATGTTCCAGTTCACAAATTGTCTATGACATAAACTTTCGTTTAGGAACTTGCAACATTATTTTTTTATGTATTTCGAAGATTCTCTTTTCCGGGTTTATTTGAAATCGCATTTTATTACCGTTATGTGAATCAAATATATTTTTATTGTCACAATTTGATGGTGCTTCATCCATCTAGCTTCATCTCGTGTCACCATATTGTCACAAGAAAATAAATAGCTCAATGTGTTAGCTAGTCAGCATGAAGGCAATGCTGACTGCCCACGGTGCCAAGACGTTATCTGAAGGCTCTCAACTTGCCTTGCACTTACCACACACCACATTAAACCATTACTAAACTCCAGAACAGTAGATATTGTGGTATAGAGTTGGTCTCTCTAATGGGGTAGATAGCTAGATATTATATTATTAGAAACTGTCGGGGTAGGGATCTTCCAGTATTCAAGTATCTCACTCAAATTATATTGTAAAAATTTTGGCAGTGATTAGGACAAATTTATTAATATTGATGACGATTCACTCAGACATGAATCACTGGATCTGCTATCTACTGTATCCTGTATATTATCAGAAACCATCTTCATGTCACTTAACATCAAAACAACAACTTGTTATGAGTATGAGTTACAATCGCAAAGTATTTATAAAATTAATTCGCGTGTATGTCATGTACCTACGTACTTAGTTTTTCCTCTAAGGTTTTACGTCAGCTGTAAGCCTATCTTTAAGTTTATGCGATTATGGACCTTATCTTTATAAGTCTTTGTTTTATAGAACGTGAGCTGATGGTGAATGGGGACAGGGTTACCTACTTTGTTAGAACTGAATTAATCAATAATTTATCATTATATCGTAAAAGATGTGCGTTATTTATAATTATACTTCCATACTAATATTTTAAATAGGAAAGATTTGTATTTTTAACCGACTTCCAAAAAGGAGGAGGTTATAATGTTCGTCGCGTGTTTGTTTATTTCTCCGTCATTTGTGGACCGATTTAAAAAATTATTTTTTGTTTGAAAGGGTATGTTTTCAAATTGGTTCCACATAAATTTTATTAACTTTGCTTGGTTAGTTTTTGAGTTAGCTACAAAATACGTATTTTTTTTCCCACTTAGTATGTAGATGATATGATAAGTTCCTGTCACTTGTAGCAGGTACTGGTATTCGAATGTGTGTGGGGTAGGTACCACAACTAAAAAGTGAAAAATAAAAGCTTTTTAAGTAGGAACAAAAAAAACAACCAACTTCCAAAAAAAACACTACAAACTGAAAAATAACTATAATTTTGGAAGTCGGTGGCAAAAAACGAAAATACAAAACCAAAACCCAAGACACCGACTTCCAAAATTAAAGTTATTTTTCAGTTTGTAAGTAGTGTTTTTTTTTTGAAGTCGGTTATTTTTTATTTTGGAAGTCGGTTGTTTTTTTTTTGTATGTAACGAATATACTTAACTTACTTAAAAACTACTGGACCGATTTGAAAAATTCTTTCAGCAATAGATAGCTACATTATCAGCGAGTAACATAGGCTACCTATCTTTTATCCCCGTACTTCCACGGGAACGGGAACTACGCGGGTGAAACCGCGTGACGTCCGCTAGTAGTTTTATAAAACAATCGACTTCCAAATAAAACAACTCAAAGTGAAAAATAACTTTAATTTCGGAAGACGGTATCTTTGACTTCCGAAATTAAAGTTATACTTATTTCACTTTGTAGTGTTATTTTTGGAAGTCGGTTGTTTTTTCTTATTATTGAAGCTAACTCAAAAACTACCCAAGCAATGTTACAAAAATTTATAGTATGGGACCACAGCGCAAGCTTATTCTACCAAAGAAAAAAGCAATTTTCAAAATCGGTCTAAAATTGACGAAAATATCGATGGATAAGCATATACACACACACTAAGACACACAAACTAATTTTGTATTTTTTCAGTTATCATGTTTGTTTTAAGATCATTCATTGATGCATCTTTTCGCATGTCTTTTGGGCTAATATATGTATTATTGTCTGTTTTGAGGGGTTTGGCGCTGTATGCCGAGATACAGGACTCGTCCTAGTTCGGTTACAGATGCTCCCATGTTATATACTGCCAATCTCAAGTACTAGCCTATAAGTATGTGTAATTGTATTATTGTAATTTTTTTTTTGGTGAAATAAATAAATAAACTAATAATAAACAAGTTAAAAAAAAAAAATATAACATCCTCCTTTTTGGAAGTCAATTAAAAAATTTACACTTTACATAATGCCTTGAGTACCCGGAGGGACAGACAGACGAGGTGACGTACCTACACCATGTTCAGGTAAGAGGTAGTATCCACATTTTGACACTGACAGTTATGTTTTATCTACCTACCATTGAAATAGAAATAACACTACCTACCAACATAATTAATTTAAGTTATAAAGTAATAATATAGTGACAAACTTTTAGCCCTTATAGTCAAAGTCAAATCATTTATTTCAAATAGGCCCATAAAGGTATGGCACTTTGAACGTCATATGGAAGTCGGTTGATTTTTTTTTTGTAAAAAGTTTTAATTTTTCACTTTTTAGTTGTGGTACCTACCCCACACACATTCCAATACCCGTACCTGCTACCAGTAACAGGAACTTATCATATCATCTACATACTAAGTGGGAAAAAAATACGTATTTTGTAGCTAACTCAAAAACTACCCAAGCAAAGTTCATAAAATTTATATGGGACCAACTTGAGAGCATACCCTTTCAAACAATTTTCAAAATCGGTCTACAAATGACGGAAAAATCGGTGGACATTATATTTTTTAATTATGTATATAATAAAAAAATAAAAAAAAACACGCTACGAACATATGACCTCCTCCTTTTTCGAAGTCGGTTAAAAAAATAGAATTGTCCCTTCCAAAAGGTAGTTGTCCCTTACCAGTCCAATTCAAACACCGAGGTGCTGCTAAGGAAATCCCATGGAAATATAAAAAAACAGTTATATCTATGGGAAATCCCCAATCGGAAAACTGGGAATTGAATCAAAGATCCACGCTCAGCAATTTAGCATGCGACCATTATGATAACGAGAAAACAAAACAAACTTTTATTAAATTACTATCTTATCGAAATAATATCATTCCGAACGATAAATAACCATTATCAACTTTAGATTTGAGTTAAGATTATCAGTTTAAAACACCAATATGAAAGTATATTGCGGTGTCAAACAAATACTACACCTGCGTAGGTAACTCATTTTCGTAAACAATTTTGCGAAATTTGTTTCATTTTGACATTTTAACAACATTTATTGCGTTATTTACGTTGTTGAACAGATTTTTTTTCCAACTTATGAAGCAATGGATTAGAAATCTGTTTCAAAACGAAACAAATTGTGATTGTGTTGTATTCCGCAATTAGGGTGCTGGAACCTTTTTAATTCGCGAAATGTTGAATCAGAAAAAACTTGTAATCTATAGGGATATGAGATATGTGCTAAGTGGCAATAAATAGACTCCGGTTAGTCCCACCTTATCAGTCCACTTATAGATAGAGAAACACTTCATGCAGTTATGAATAGTTAAAAGCTTAGGAATTAAAATCCTGATACATAAGCATGAAACAATAGTTCTAGTGCAAGCCAGTGGATATAAACAATTTGAAAAATGTGTCGGAGCCTAGTGAAATTTTTTTTATTTGTCGTTAATTTAATATTTATGGTCAGTATTTTTTTTTTTGGTTTCTGGTTATGCTTTCTGTTTTATTAATTGTTTTTTTTTTAAACGATAAAAGCGAAACTACGAGTAACTGGAGTACGAGTAAACTCGTAGTTTCAGTCAGACTCAAAAGTTTTTGAGTTGTGACCAAGCAGGTAGACCATGGATAGTGGTAGGCTTCCGGGACACTTGGTGGACCGATTACCTGGTGATAGCGGGAATACGCTGGATACGGGCAGCCGGACAGGTCTTTGTGGCGATCCTTGGGGGGAAGTTACATTCCTTTCAGAGTTATTTTAACAGCAACCTTATTGTAACGAACAAAATCACTGTGAACTTGAGTGATGCAAAATCAGAATAAAAATAACTGTGACAGAACTGTAAATCTTAAGTCTAGCAATGATTGTCAGATTGCTAAACATCATGAACACTTGTAGAAAACTGGATAGACATAATTAATAATTTTTACATTGTCTTATTTTCAGTTCATAGGCTTGTTAGTGGTTGGAGCTGGAGTTTATACGATCTACCAATTGAAAACCATAACAGACAAATTACCAAATGAAATCAAAATTGAGTTCAATATTGATTCCTATATTGATTTCATACCATACGTTATCATTGGTTTAGGAATTGTTGTGTTTTTTATTTCGTTCTTCGGTTGCTGTGGAACAATTACGGAAACAAAATGCCTGCTAGTAACAGTAAGTATACCGCATATACCTCTTCAACATAGTCTCCTTTGATTGCATTCAGTTTGGCCTGCCAGATCGGATGCAAAGTTAATTTTCTATCAACGACCTAGAGGTAGAGAGTAGGCAGGCACCTGTGCCGAAAGCGTCAGGGTAGCCTTCGAAATTCAAATTTTCAGGTCAGTATCATGTTGTATGTTGATCTAAATATGATTCGCGGCCGTAAAAAATATGGCTTTACTCAATTATAATCATTACAATCAGCAATACAACTCCATAAGTTAGCAAAGGTGTCAAATGTGATGATTTCATGAAATCATGACAAAAAACGTGAGACAATTTGAATTTCGCGGGCTACCCTGATGCTTTCGCCTTAATCAAAACAATTAAGATAAGATAATCATTTATTTGCACAAACATGAGGACAATACATTCAAAACAGATTATCAGAACGCAAGAGATGTTAAAAGTAAAAATAAAACAGATCATCACGTTTGCCTTAGTGCAAATAAAATAATATATAACTCATCATAGTCATCATCTGTTACGACGCCTCATTGAGGTGGATAACAAAATTCTATTGTGTCTCGTTAATGACTGTTGAAAGGAACTTCGAGAGTCGAAGTGACAATATTAGAGATTATTTTTCATTTATAATTAAGAGCGTGTCATAAATCACAGTGACGCATGATGTGGCGGGTCTCGGCGACTGACAGATAATGGTAATTTGACACTTTGGCGCCAGAGCGGTTAAAAATGACCAAAATGTAAAACGATCAAATCTCTCGGCTTGAAACTAATTTAAATTTCATATACCACTTGACAGTATTATTTTTATGTAAGTACTAGCTGCCCGCCCCGGTTTCACACGGGTAGCACTTAGTACTTTTCTTAACTACCTACCCTACCTACCCTACCTACCCTACCTACCCTACCTACCCTACCTACCCTACCTACCCTACCTACCCTACCTACCCTACCTACCCTACCTACCCTACCTACCCTACCTACCCTACCTACCCTACCTACCCTACCTACCCTACCTACCCTACCTACCCTACCTACCCTACCTACCCTACCTACCCTACCTACCCTACCTACCCTACCTACCCTACCTACCCTACCTACCCTACCTACCCTACCTACCCTACCTACCCTACCTACCCTACCTACCCTACCTACCCTACCTATCCTATCTCTCAAGTTGGATCGAACTGCACATGGTGTGCAAATTTTATTATAATCGGTTAAGTGGTTTAGGAGTCCATTGAGAACAAACATTGTGACACGAGATTTATACATATTAAGATTTATTTATGTAATGAGTTACATAGGTACTAGAACCACAGTTCGAACTGATTTTTTTTTTTTTTGCAGTATGCCGTGTTTGTGGCTGTTTTAGCAGCCGCAAAGGTAGTTGTAACAATATTGGTGTTCGTAAAACTACCTAATTTCACAAATACGGTAGAAACTATTGTAAACGATCTGTTTTTATCTGATGATCCCTATCAGAACGCAACCTTCCACGTTATCGAATCGCATGTAAGTACCTATAAAATTACCCTCCTTCTAAGCTTCACCGCAGCCGGGATTTACCCGGCTGTTTTGAAGTTGCTGGACTTTCTGGAAATTCTCTTTTTGTAATGCCCCATTATCACTAAAGACTCGAGCACATAAGAACTTAATTATTTTAATGGTCTACAAATCAAGTTGTGCAGAATCAGACAAAGTAAAAAGCAGTCAACCAACCAATACCAACGGCAATTTTGCAAAGTTCTGGCACTCTATGGTCCCAGAAATCGACATGCTGCAAGATTTTCCTCTAGTTGCACAAAACACCTTGTTCAAAAATCTTGCATTAAAACATTTCTACAGCTCATGTACACACGGCTACACATCAAGCTATACATTTCTAGTTTATGCTGATTTCGCATTGTATAGGATTTCCGTACAATGTGAGGTCAGCTTAAACTTGAAATGTATAGCTTGATGTGTAGCCGTGTGTACAGTGCATATACTTGTGCGTTGCGCTTTAACCGTTATTATTATTTTTTATAGTTCAAATGCTGCGGGACAACGGGACCAGATGCTTATGTAAATGATTACAACCTGACATCACCAACTTGTTGCGAGCAAGGTGGAAACACTACAGATAATCTTCCTTTAGCGAATCTAACTTCAAAAAATGTACAGAGAGAAAATGCGCCTATAGATTTAAGTAATCTACCGGCAGATATTGGAGATATAGATTTAGGAAATCTACCTATAGATATCGGAGATCTGGGAAATATAACAATGTGTAAAAGAGAAGATGCTTTTGAAACTGGTTGCACGACACTGATTGGAGGAGCCGTCAAATCAATCGGGAAATTTTTAAGCATTGGAAACATAGTCGTTATTGGTTTCGAGGTAAATACATAAAATAACAAACTAACTAGGGATAGTCAACCGCACTGATCAGTGGCAACAATTTGACATTGACAGCGCCCGCCTTTAAGTCGTAGCAGCAAGGGTTATTTTCGTAATGCTAGTTTTACCACTGATGTGTGTTTGACTGTACGTATGATCAGTGTGAGTGTGAGCAGGCTAGATTCATGAAGCACTAATGCGAAAATTGCAGAAAAATACATCTGAATAATTAGAGTGGTTATGAAGTCACCCAAAGTGTGAATAATTTTAAAACAGCTAACGTCTAGAACATTATCAGAATTCTGTGCGATCTGTGTAAAGCCGTTTGTTGCGAAATATTGTTCGAGGAACATTTCCATGTTAATCATGATCATGATTAACATGGAATGTTGCAGTTTCTTAACTTTTGTTTTCGATGAATACGCGGCACAAACATACATAACTGCCGATCAATTCTGTAAAAATCTCACCGTGAAAACATTGATGACGGGAGCTTGAAGTGAGCTGTCATTCCACCATGTTAGGAATTGACACTATTGACAGCTCACTTCTAAGTATATAAATTTATTTAATGATTATTATATTCCCACAATTTTCGTTTTGTTTTCAGTTGTTCGCCATGATCGCCACAATTTATTTAATCACAACGATGAAGCCCAAAAATCCCAAATATATTGAACAACCTAGGTATTATTATTAATAAGTAAAAAATATTTTTGTAAATAAAATTACTTAAAATAAAGTATTTTGTTTTTACTCTTTTTTAACCCATCGTAGGAAAAGTATTGAATATCATTTATCCGTGTTACTGTGCGTTTGTACTGGCGAATCATTCAAAAACATGTGATATTGAAATCTCTATTTTCTGTCAATGTTCGATAAAATGTTTGACGGGAAATAGAGATTCCAACATGTTTTTAACCGACTTAAAAAAAAAACGATTTTGATGATTCTTTTTTTCGAGGCATCCTCAACACGGCGTGTTGCCACACCGAGCGCTGAATGCACTCAGCGCTCGGTGTGGCAACACGCCGTGTTCGAGTTCGCAACAAGTCCATCGTCATCCTGAGGATGCCTTGTTGAGAGGTGAAACACGTGTCGATTTCTTTCAGGAGTTTTTTATGGCTCTTTAGAAAAAACTAAGCGGAACAAGTTACTAAATATATCCACGTCTATTGTATTTTATAATGGATTTCCCATAACCTATACTGCCTTGTTCCGGCTTAGATAGACTAAGGAAGGGGTGAATACAAGGTGAAGCTAATATTGGGAATTTACAGTTAGTAAACATAAGTATTATAATATAAAGCTAAGAAGATAAGAGGGTATGCAAAAGTATATAATATAATATTATGTTTAGTGACTGCCTCGTTGGTCTAGTGGTCGCAAGCGCTACTGCTGAGCATGAGGTCCTGGGTTCGATTCCCGGGTCGGGTAAAGTGTTATTGGGTTTTTTCTATCTGAAATTTCTCAGTAGCAGCTCGGAGTCTGGATTTGTGCCCGGTTGATGGCAATAGGCTTGCCCCCTATTACATGGGACTTAAACATATCTGGCGAAAAGTGGGTGTACCTACTACAGGGACACCTCTGCCCAACCCTTCGGGGAAACAAGGCGTGATGTTATGTTATGTTATGTTATTATGTTTAGTATTATAAATGTTGGAACACCAGCGTCTCTCTCGCAGTTGAGCACCGATAACTGCAATATAACCTTTATAAAGTGAAGGGGTAAAGGAATCGTTACGCTTGCGCTTCAAATCACTATTTATAGGTACGTTAATTCGATTATTAAGAGACAGGAGAATGAATGGCCACACCGCAAATGGGCGTGGAGTGTCAAACTGTTTATCAATGAATTTCCCTGACTGTACTTACGAGTACATTAGTCACACTGTAAAGTTCCTGTCCATACTATAGCAGCCATGGTCGTCGTAAGCTAGTGTATGGCTTGACTTATTATTTCCAGGATTGAAATTCAAATACAAATTCATTTGTTAATTTTGTGAACAAAGGGTAAAAGATTATACAGCTGTTACAAATAAATATCGGTCCATACTACGTCCCGCCAGAAGGCATACAAAATTGTTTGGGTAAATAGATAATCAACTGTAACTTTAACAAAATGAAAATAAAAATATAAAGTCAAGGTGTACATGTCACAATTTCATGCCAAACACTAATAGTTAATAATAATAATAAAATGTCAATAAATTAAGACGGCACATAAACAAATAGGTATTTAGTCACATTCTCGTCTAAAATAATAAATTAAATAAAAAGAATAAAAATGTCAATATGAAATAATGATTAAAATATTACCATAGGGGAGCAACATTTCAGCAAAAGAATTTCTCTGATAAAAACTCAGTCACACTGTAGTACGCCTGTACGAGTGTATCATTTGTTGGCTAGGTAATTGTAATCACATTAATGTGCAGTGCAGATATTATGATCTTGACTTTCGAGTTGCTATCGATGCATTCCGGAGACCCTTGGGAGGTAATAATATTTTATTTATGTTACGTGGTATCTAGGTACCTAGCACAGAGTACGGTATCTAGCTAAGTAGCTATCTACTGCGTAAGTTCTACTGGGTTCGAAAACTTTAAGGGGGCCTTAGATGACCAATCCAGCATCATCGAGTTTTTAGAAATAAAATAAATTCATGGGACTTTATTTAGAAATATATAATGGTGTACCTATGAAGCTTTGTATCACGGTATAATCCAAGAATCATCTACCCCCATGTACATATAACTATACTTGAAAGTCACGTTAACAGTTCAGCAAAAATGAAATGTACAGTGTAGTTTCTGAGCGATTTCTGAACGTGTGGCAGTAAGCTTGCCGTTCCATCAGTGCTGCCAACCCGTACGATAATTATGGGGGCGTACGATAATTTGACCAATGGTACGATGTACGATAGTTAATGTCTAACGTGCAATAATTTTGAGATTTGCTGAAAAAAATATTTTAAGTTCCATTAACAAATCGTATTTGTCAGACAAAATCAAAAACGAAAAAAAAAATATCAATGTTGACTGTCAAGTATTCAACATCAACAAGTAAGTATCTCTCTCTCTTTCCCTCCCCTAGTTTTTTTAATAATTTTACAGTGAAAACACAAAAATATCAACTAAAAACTATGACAAAACATGTTTACGGTTTGTGCTGCTAGCGCCATTAAAGTGAAACTTGGCATTCTTCCCCTTTGACCATAGTATAAAATTATTCATTGTCTTTTGATAGCAATTTGAATGAACGTTTTACGGTTTTTTTTTTATATTTGGAGTTTTCTTTTGTACTGACTGGGCACATCAAGCTACTACAAACTGTCAAATTTATTTAATAGACTTTGAACTTTATCGCTGAAGTATAAGGTTCAGAGTTGATTGGGAAAATTTTACAGTTTCGGGTAGCTTGATGTGCTGGCGTCTGTACGATAATTTTGCCCAAAAAACGATAATTTCGACGTTGGAACTCGATAATTTGAACTTTTGGAGTTGGCAACACTGCGTTCCATAGACAAGATAAACGCTACTTATTATTGTCAACATGTCGGACAAGTTAGTATTTTTAGCAAATTAATTGTAATTTATTTTATTTAAATATTATTATGAACCCACAAAACGTTGCTTTAATATAAATAATAAACAATCTACGTGTTTTGGTTGCAAAAAGCTTAAACCCGTTTATTTGTATCGTGTATTTTGCGTCGTTAGTTCGTGACATGTGTTCCACTTTTATCGGAATCGATAAAGTATCTATTTTTGTTGCAGTGAAGACTTGTTAGGTGACGATTTAGGAGACCAGAGCCTCGCGGACTATAACCTTGGCAATGAGGAGGAGGAACAGCTCCTGGCTGACGACTATGAGAATGTCGGACCTCAAAATGTCCCGACATCAATTGGTTCTGGTTACCGAGAGACCCTTGATATGGGACCACCAGACTATCCCAGTCATGTTATGGAGTATAATCAGGTTTGTTTTTGAAGAATTCGTTACTGCCTTAGTGACTCTTCATTAAAAGTTAGTGATTTCAATATTATTGTGTAACATATTTGTTGGATACAACTAGCCAAGACTGATGACTGAATAAAAGTAATTGTCGTCATTTCTAAAGTTGTGGTCTTCTTTGAGACAAGCATGCCCCATTATTTCCTATGATTCCCCACTAGAATCTGTACAGTGGCAACCAACAAGAAAAGTAAGATGACCCACTGACCAATAAATGAGTCAATGAAATGAAGGTATGTCCAGAAAAATGTATCAACTATCTTGGAATCAAGAAAGTTGTAGCTTTAGGAATGTTTAATTTATAGTAGTATATCATACTCCATTTTAAATAAGATTAGACATTTAAATAAACCATTTTTACAGTCCGTTCAACCGTTTTTGAATTCTATTGTGTTGGTGGCATGACAAATGGCAGCTGCAGTAAGCAGTTGGTATTGTAACCACTTTTTTGCTTTTAATGCCATCCTTATGCCTACGGTATAGAAGACAAAATTGGTTGAACGGACTGTCAAAAAGGTTTGTTTAAATGTCTTATTTCAAATGGAATATAGATGCTTAAGAAATTAACCTTTTTGATCCTTCACTTTACTAAACTCTAAATACTCTCTTTTTTTCATTCTACTTGCTTGCTTAAACCATGCTACAGTTATACAATAATTACTATGATTTGTTTCCAGCAGCCGATACCGTACCAGGCTATGGCTGACGCGGAATGTGTGGTGCCCAATATATCAGTAGAAGTACCCAATGCACCATTACCAGAACTTCCCACGTATGCACCGTATGAACCACCAGTTGTTTATGAAGAGCATGCGGTCCCACCTGCCATAGTAAGTTTTGTTCTGGCAATAAAACAGCCCTTAAGTACCCCTTTAATAAGGCACAGAATGGCATGCAAAAGTTGTGTATTTTTATGTACTTCACATATTGCATTGTTGATGTAACAACCTTAGCACATCAAGTAATCTATATACTAATATATAAAGCTGAAGAGTTTGTTTGTTTGTTTGCTTGAATGCGCTAATCACAGGAACTGCAGGTCCGATTTAAAAAATTCTTTCGGTGCTAGATAGCCCATTTATCGAGAAAGGCTATATATCATCACGCTAAAACCAATAGGAGCGGAGCAAAAATGTTTCAAAATCGGGGATTTTTTTTTCCTTTTGAGAGCTTCCGCTGCGTGCGCTGCGTAAACGGTTAAAGTTTCGCAAAAATCATGTATAAAAGTTCTAAAAAAAAAGTTCGCGACGACATGTCTATCTTTTAAGGTTGGCTCATAACCTTTTTTATGCTAACCAAATTTTTTCTAAAATAATGCATTATTTGCGAAGGTGTTTTATAAACATGATATTAATGTACTAAAACATAATTAAGTTCATACACACACATTTGAACATTCCCGTGCACGTTTGTTCACATTATTAACATACTAACGATTACCTGTCTTTTAACTGGCAGCATTAATTCTGTTTTGTAAAATGTCTACCATATTGTGAAATATTTATTTAATTTATTATTTATGTACACATGGTAAAATATATAGAGATACAACATAATATTATAATTTGAGTACATACAAAGGTCCTACTTATTTCTTAAGAAATTTTGTACAAACTCATTGTTAAATGCTAAATTAATAAATTGTGATCTCTGAAATGTCTCCAAAAAGGTGGTATCCAACTATGTTGGGGTCGGCTTCCATTCTTACCGGATGCAGTTGAATACCAGTATTTTACATGGAGCGACTGCCTATCTGACGTCCACAACACAGTTACTGGGTAACACAATACCCATTGGTAAGCTATCCTCATATTGATTGATTAATCTATATGAGGATAGCTATTCTGTAATTGAGGTATTCAATAATATTGATAGTGATTATGTATCTTTTGCAGCCCGCATCCCCCATAGAATCACCACAGATCGTCCCATCTGATATGAATGCACAACTACAAAGTAAGTTTTTAAATTTTAGTATGTCTTTATCAGCAGTGATAGCCTAGTGTTGTGACTGTCGGACTGCAAAATCAGAGGTCTCGAGTTCACGCACCTCTGAGTTTTCGTATTCATGTGCGTACAAAAACGGTGAAGGAAAACATTGTGATGAAACCGGCATGCCTGAAAAATATTTCTCGACGACATGTGAAGGCAAGTCAGAGGCCCATGGGCGGCTTTAAAATTTTATCATCATGTTAGTCACTAACCACACGAAAAGAAGAAGAAGCAGCTATCTTTGGTCATAAATTTAAGCTTGTTTATCCTAAAGAAACAGTACCATCATTTAACAGATTTAAAATCATGGCTACCATGGAAATTCAGTAAATTTACAGTATAACTATTTTCATAATGTCCCTCGGCAAACTTCGTGTTTCGTCAGTCGTCGGATTTCTATCAGTTGCCCTTTGCACTTGGTGCAGACCGGAGGCTCTCAATCGACTTGGAAGTATATAGAGTTGTTAATTCTCTTTTAACTTAATGTAATTTATTTTAAATAATATGGGAGGAAAGCTGCTAAAGTCGCAGGCACGAAAATAGTTTTGCAGCTCTATAAAGTTCACACAGAAATCAAAACAAAACAACAATATACGTAAAGTACTTAGTTCTGAATTCAAATTATTATACACGATAAATCTAATAATTGATGGACATGGAAATAAGCATTCGTTTTTTATTTGGAAATGCGATGATTCCCGAGAGACATTAAGAAAATATTCAGTCTGTACTGGTGTTTGACATTATTGTGTCAAAAAACCCTCTCTGTTTGGTTGTCCATCATTTTACGGCAACGCTTAAGAAGTGGTGTAACAGAACATTGGCACTCCGGGAGTGCCAATGTTCTGTTACACCACTTCTTCCCAGGGACATTGGTCCGTAACCTTATCTAAATAAAGAGCACAATCGCGTTTACAAAAAAAAAAAAACTTCCATAACCTTTAAAGTAAAAATACTTGCATAGAACATTGATCTGTAACGTAATATAAATAAAGAGCACAATCGCGTTTACAGAAATGAGGTGTCGGTAACGGTGTCGTGAGTTCAATTGTTTTTTCTCATCTCAAAAATGCCCAACGCGCTTAAAGAAGTTTTCACTTCAAAAATTCCGACCTCGCCAAATAGATTATGCATTTCTTCATAGACAATAATAATGTTTATATTTGTCAACAGATGGTGATTTAGGAGGTCCACGCGAACGTTTCGTGTCTGAGAGACCGCCGGGGGCGCAGAGATTGCCGCAAGTCAGAGATATACCTGACAGTTTAGGTAAATAACCTAATGTGATTCTTGGTCTTGACATTTGACTCTGATAATTTTTTGGTATGATTGTGTAGCTGTAGATGAACAACTTAATAGACCTGTCGGGACAAACACTTCACAGGCACATAAATCTAAGGCTGTTGCTATATTTAAGTCTTATAAAACAAGAAAGAGACAGAAATAAATAAATAGCTCTCAAAACTAGAATTACCTCCCATATAAACTAGTATATCATCTCTAAAGCGAAGCCAAAGCATTGCTGTGAACAAGAGAATAGGCACCGCTGTCTGACATCACTTTCCTCTAGTTCTTACAGTAAAGATTTGGTCTTAGGCTCCACTGGAGCGGAGGGGAGAGGAGCGGGGATGTGCCAATATTAACTAATATAATCTAAACTCCGCTCCCGAGTTTAGATTCTATTGGTTAACATCGGCACTGCTCCGCTTCTCTTCTTGCTTCTCCGCTCCTCGATTCTCTGCTCCTCTTCTTGCTTCTCCGCTCCTCGATTCTCTGCTCCTCTTCTTGCTTCTCCGCTTCTCGATTCTCTGCTCCTCTTCTTGCTTCTCCGCTCCTCGATTCTCTGCTCCTCCTCTTGCATCTCCGCTCCTCTTCTCGCTTCTTCGTTCCTTTTCTCGCTCCTCCGCTCCTCTTCTTGCTTCTTCGCTCCTCTTCTCGCTTCTGCGCTCCTCTTCTTGCTTTTCCGCTCCTCTTCTGCTTCTCCGCTCGTCTTCTTGTACACAGTCTCATATGATGGTTTTGTTTGTTACAGACAAGGTGGTGATACCTCGCGGCGGCTTCGGTCGCGGTCGTACATCGTGGAGGAACCCACAGTTCGTGCAGAGATTCTCGCACCAGTCGCATCCTTACAGACGGAATAATATGCATCGGGTATGTGTGATCATTTCTATTTATGTATTTATATTATTTTCGACCTTTAATTCTTTGTCTAACATTTCTTCAAGTAACTTAAAATTTTGATCTCAAGCAGACTTTGACATTTGACTGAAAACTGCAAAAAGTTTCAGGTTCTTTTATATACAAAAGCTAAAGAGACATAGATTATTAAAAAAAAATTACGTGTTTTGAAATAAAAATACACCTACATGATGTAGCCTTTTCCTTCTATTTTATATTTTTCATCTTTTTTTTTGTTCATGTTTAACATTAACTATCATACCTTCGCAGGGCAATTTCAACCAGCAGCAACGTCCCTCATTCCCCCCGCCACAACTCCGCCCGAGCCCTACACAAAACCGGCCCGAATTCCAACCTGACATGAGGCCCGATATGCGGCCCGAAATCCGGCCCGACATGCGACTAGAACCGCTAAACCTACCCCAAATGGGCCCCGAAATCTCCCCAGAACGCCCCATTTTGCCCCAAGACATGCAAATGTTCCGACCACCAATGGAACGCCCACATTTTATGTCCCCCCGTTTCCAATACCGGCCTCATATGGAAGAGCGTCCCCAATTCAGGCCGAATTTTGAACCTAGGCCAGTGTTTTTCAGGCCGAATTTTCCGCCTAGGCAATTCGCTCCTCCTATGAGGGAGATAGTACCTAATTCTAGTCATATGCCTCAAGTTACGATTAGGCAAGCCTTGCCTGTGCCTGGTCCGAGTATGGACAAAAGTCCTAAGGAAGGAGGGAGGGAACCAGAAGTCAGAATGTTACCTGTGCCGCTACCGGCTAATTTGCCTCCTGGAGGATTGGCTGGCAAGAAAGTCCTAATAAACCCACACTTTAAAGGGAATTTCCAGCCGCCTGTTGAAGGTAATTATTTGTTTGTTTTGTGTAGTTGTTAGATTATCATACTGTGGTCAAAATAGCTAGAGAAAGTCTGCACACGTGGTGGGTATCGAAAACTGTTTTTATATCAATTGATTTTTCTCAAACATGCTTAGAAATTCCAACTTTATTTTGACAACTTTCTTCAAGATAAACGAATTGCTGTACTGGTCAAAAACAAGCGAGTAGGCGGCCAGCAATGATACTATGAATACTCATAACTATCGTGTTATTTAAAAATGGAACGAAATTTTTACTTGCAACTCATGGCTTTCAAGGAGGTAACTTATTAAAGATTTTATTTAAATTTCGATTTGGCTAGCAAATAGAGCTGTTTTAAAGTAAAAAAGAAAGAAATTAACATATTGGTGCGTGAAAAATTTATCGTTGTTCGATATTGATTCTGGAATTTATAATTAACTAGCTTTTGCCCGCGGCTTCGCCCGCGTGGATGTCGGAAAATATCCCATGGGAACGTGACACTGGGATTTAATACCTAATAGCCGAGGAAAAGGTTATTGACTCCTACCGCTGCGCCCGCGTTGCCGTCAACTAAAATTTCTTTGTTACGCGTAATTTTGAATCTGTTTTATCTTTTACTGCCTAGCATTTTCCCAACTATGTTGAGGTCGGCTTCCAGTCTAACCGAGTGCAGCTGAATACCAGTATTTTACATGGAGCGACTGCCTATCTGACCTCCACAACCCAGTAACTAGGTAATACGATACCCCTTGGTAAGACCGGTTGTCAGACTTTCGGGCTTCTGACTACCCGTAACGACTTTCAAAGATCTACAAATGACAGTCGGGACTAACGGCTTAACGTGCTTTCCGAGGCTTGGAGGTCTTGATATGTAAAGATGGTCACCCATTCACGGACCAACCGCGGCAAGCGTAGCTTAACCTGAACGAGCGGCTCGTGCGGCTGTTATTACTTAGACTTACGCATCACATTTTCACGATAGTACATCAGTGCCCTAATTGCTAGTCGCGACAGTAATGTACTATTTCAAGTAAATTATGGTTGTTGACCTTAAAAAAAATCATCTGATCATTTTGTTTTGTCATGTTTATACACCGTGAAATTTGAATCACAGTTTTGCTAGAACAAACGTTGTTCAGACCATGGCATGGTCTACCATTCTACAGCATCCAATAAAAAAAACATAATTGGTTTTTGAAAAAACACAAAAAAGACAAAGTTTAAAATGTCAAGATTATCGTTACTCCCTACAACACAGACACCACGCACGGGACTCAGCATTGTCTACAGGGAAATGTACCTCCATAAACGAAATTTAGTAAGCAATAGATAATCTTGTCATTTTAAACTTTGTCTTTTTTGTGTTTTTTCAAAAACCAATTATGTTTTTTTTTTAATTGGATGCTGTAGAATGATAGTAGACCACGGTCTGAATAACGTTTGTTCTAACAAAACTGATTCAAATTTGACGGTGTATATTGATACCCATTATGTCTGTGGAGTTTCTCTAATAAATTGAATTTGACCCTGTACTGTAGACTAAGTAAAAATAGCAATTCAGCGAATGACATACAGATATACCTAGAAAAGTATGCGCTTCGGGAATCATCGTCTATCTTCGTGCGACGATGAGATCTAATATAGAGATGTTGCAACCATGGATGTACTTGCCTAGTTTGTATTACCATTATTACAAAATTGTGGGTTATCAACTCTATGTAATTCCAAAAAACTTTTGGTTTAACTGTACTTTGAACGCGTAATTTGGCGACAGATTTAATTTAGTAAGTTTAGTTCTAGGGGGTCATATGGGTCTTCTATATTAAAACACTCTTAAATTAAAATTGTTAAACCATATTGTACTATGTTGGTCTGTCTGGCATATATGAAATTCTCCGTAAATATTGTAGATATATTATACTCTTTTAAAGTGTGTATGTTAAGGCTGCCTATCCACTGGAGCGGAGCGAGGCAGCGGAGCGGAGAAATGTGCCAATACTAACCAATAGGAGCGGAACTCTGAAGCGGAGTTAGATTCTATTGGTTAATATTGGCACATTTCTCCGCTCCGCTGCCTTGGTCCGCTCCAGTGGACAAGCAGCCTAAGGCCTGTTATAAACACAATGTAGATAGGGTTGCCAGCCTACAATCTCGGGTCGATTTGATCATCCATAAATGTAAATCAGAAATACTTTATGTACGTCCGTCTGCCTGTCAAAGATACTTTTCTCCAAACTATTTCTAGAAATTTTTAACTGTTTGTGAAAGAATTATAACTGTTCTAAGTATGTTTGTGACTATATTAAACATAATTTCGCTAGGGTTGCCAGTCTACATACCGACGCGAATACAAAAGTCGCCGCCGCTCAGTCCTACACTTGAGAACAAATTCGGTAATTTTAGCTTATTTGTTGTGTACTGCATGGTTTTTGTAGCAATCCTAGATTTATGCCTGTTTTCACTTTTTAGGGCGAAAGTCACCAATGAAATTGAATGCGATCAAGGGATCGCTGAAGAGCTGTCAGTGTCATCATTGTTGTGGAATATTGACACTGACAGCTCTTGATCGCGGCATAAAAAAGCTGATCGCGTTTAGTTTCATTGGTGACATTCGCCCTTAGGCTATACATTTAGGACTGATTTCACCAATGAAACTGAACGCGATCAGCATTTTTAAAACGCTTTCAAGAGCTGTCAATGTCAAAATTGTAATGGAATATTGTACACTGACAGCTCTTGAACGCGTTTAGATGTGCTGAACGCATTCAATTTCATTGGTGAAATCCGCACTTAGGTGTCTCCTAGTGTTAGTGAAACGTAGTGCCGGTATTGAAATGATTTAGTAATAATAAAATAGAAATACCGAAATTAATTTACGTAAAAAGAAGCTGTCGAGTTTTTAAGTAGAACATTGCCATTTCAAATATTAAGTAATTTTCAGTAGAAAATTTTCGTACAAAATAATGTTTTCTATCAAGCAGTAAATTGTTTTGATTCAATCAGTTATTCTCAATTAAAACTTTGCTATCTTTTAATAAATCGAAAAGATACTCCGTGTCCTATTTAAAAGCGATCGTCGCGTCCATTATGCCACTTTTTTTTCGGAAAAACGTTCAGATGAACCAGTAACAGAAAACAGTATCGGTGCTATATTTTTAATGTTGCACTATATTTATCCACAGCTTATTTCAACGTATGTTTGGTTTCTCAAAACACTAAACACAAATCTTACTTAAGAAAGTATTATTTTGGGAGAACAAAAATATAATTGTAAATCAAAATTATAACCCTCCTTTTTGTTTCACCGTAGTTGGGTAATAATAAGTAGATGTACCTACATTATCTTAATTAGTAGTTGTATTCAATATTGTATACAACGTGTAACGTTAAATGCGCAAAACCTCAGACACCCCAACTGATTTTTAATTCCATTGACCAATTTCAAAGAGAAAAAGAAACATTAAAAAATTGTAAAGGTTTTATGAGCTGTTTTAGTTCGTAAGATTCGTATTTGCATTGAAATAAAAGCTATTATAATCCCGCGTATGAGAAAATTTAAATTGGTCGACAACAATTTGTGTTAGTTTATCTATTTTGGCGGGTTTGCGCATGCGATGGCTTGACCTATTAATAAATAGACACTGCAACGTTTTTAATGATGATTTTTTGACAAATGTAACCTAAATATATTAAAAAGTGGTTCATTTGATTCTGCTCGTTATTCTGATCAAACTATTTTCAGGTTTTGCGCATTTAACGTTACACGTTGTATAAGCATTATCCTAACTAATATTACAAATGCGAAAGTGAGTTTGATTCTAACGGATTTGGTTAAAATTTGGAACATGGGTAGACCATGACCTGGAGTAGGACATAGGACACTTTTCATCCTGTACCCTAATTGTGTAACTTATTTTCGTATACGATTTTGCCTAATTTGTTTCATTTTGACAGTTCAACAACATTCATTGCGTTATTTACGTTATTGAGCAGATTTTTTTCCAGCTTATGAAGCAATGGATTACCAACCTGTTTCAATTCGAAAAAAATTGTGATTGATCGTGTATTACGCAATTAGGGTACTGGTCCACAGACGAAGTCGCGGGCAACAGTTAGCAAGAAATAAATACAAAAAAAAAAAATGGTTGTAAAGTCGGTTTACGGACGATAATTTTACGTGATAACGTCACAAGAAAAAAGAATCTGTCTCTCTTCTACTCGGACGCATCGGCCGATGGAGTGGAAGAGAGATAGATCCGTCACAAGCCGAACGCTAAGGCCAATCGTGCCTCTCTATCGCTTGTTCCGCGCTCTCGCTTGCATGCTCGGCTCAGGCGGAACGTAACAATTTTTCGTGCGTGCAGCCGGCGTTCATCGATTTATAAAACGTTATCACGTCAAAAGTCCTAAATTATAATTACATTATTTTATACGGATCTTCTATCATATGGATATGTATCAAAATTTTATGAACATAAGGAACTATATAAAAAAATATTGACTGGCGAAATGTTGGTGTAATATTGGTACACTTCTGTCTTCTTTTTTCGTTTATCGTGTGGTTAGTGACTATAGGCCGACCGCTTAACTGAGTCCGTGCCTGAGGTAGCTGCGCGGTGCGGGAGGGGTGTGGTGTCGGGATGCGAGAGCTCACTGATTCGTCAACTTGTGACGACTGTCACCCCTCCCGCACCGCGAACGGTCTCAGTTAAGCGGTCGGCCTATAACCTAGTGTTTAGAGTTTTTATGCCGCATATGGGCCCTGACTTGGCTTCACATATCGTCGAGAAATATCTCTAAAAACCAAAGAAATTTAAGATACTATAGAACGGCTATCAGAAGAAATGTCATAGAAAAACTGTGATCCAATGTCTTAATGACGCCATCTAGCTTATTAAAGCAAAATTACGTAATAGACAAGTTTGACACGATACACTTTTACCGACACCAACATTTGTTTACCGACCGTCAGATAGTTTGGCATAACAGAAAATGATTTAAAATATCAAAATAAATTATAAAATAGGTACTAACGAAAATAAACCGTGGTTACGTCTAGTCGTTTTATCAATACGAGATTAGCAATACCAAAATGCACAATTCAGCATATGTGGACACGAATGCGACTTGACATGCAGGCGTACCACACTAGGTATGGGCGTTATTTAACGTCACTAGTTACACTGAGCTTAATAACTTAATAACTGGCTACGGGGCATGTAACCGAATAACTAGTTTCGAGTCACACATAAACACGTGATATTTGTAACTAGTTCCATCACAATGCAGTGATCGAATGAAAAGAGTGAAACGAAACAAAAGTACGTTGCGACGCATGTTGTTTCTTTCGCAAGTAATAACTTTAGTATTACGATAATAATGTAACTGCATATGTAGCTATAAAAACTTATTCGTTCTTAAAACTTAAAGCTTGTGATATGTAACGTATTACGTAGGTAACCATTTATATTTTCGTTTCGCAAATAACAGTAACACTTCAATAGAATCACCGTGTTGAATCACCGAATAGAATTTGAAAAATAACTAGTTACTAAAATCACTAGTTTTCAAAACCGGTGACGTCCTCGAAGTCACTAGTTACGTTACGTTTCACAAAAATCACGTAACGACCCACCCCTATACCACACTAGACTGCGCGACTTTTGCCCACTAGGACAAATGTATCGGATTTTGTTCGCTATATCCCGTCTATTGTTAAGTAAATAATTTAATGTCTGGCTAAAAACCCTACGAAGAAAACGGGCGTTAAAAAAAAAATGCTGTTACCATAAATCAATTTTGGTATTAAATCGTGACTTACTACAATATGCACGGCTTTATACGTACTCTGCACATATCCACACAGTAGCTTATGAATGTGGCTAACAGTATAATCACTAGGCATAAGTCTGCTTGTGAATGTGATAACTTTAGTTGCACCGTATTTCCCTAGTTACATTTACTTTAGACAGTGTTCTGTAGTTTGTAAATCTGTTTTACCAGTTTTGTACTTTTATTTTGATGGTCGAAAGTAGGTTTAATTTGAAACATCTACCTTTGTTTTAAAATGTGTTGTTGCCAAAGGAAAATAATTTTTAAGTATTATCTTGAAAGTTCACAATAGAATAACAAATGTACTAAAAGATGATCAAATTACCTACGATGAAATTTTGTAAACTAAACTCTATTATTATTAGAATTAAGAACCACTTGCACTACAAATCATTACGTGCATTTACCGCTAAACTAAATTAGAACATCGTTCTATTTCTGTCAATTTCTTGAAGATTTTATCCTTGTATATCGCAACCGGTAACCTCTTGGCCAGCATCTCATCTGATGGAAAGTGATGAACAGGCCGAAGGTGGAAGCAAACTTCACCTGGAATCCTCAACCACAGAGGCACTGGCTATCTTATCTCTAACTGCCTAAACACAATAATGCTGTTAACATTGTTATTATGGCGAGAGACTTAGATAAGATGGTGGTAGCTAGCCAGGTGGACTTAGAACAAGCCCTACCACCAACCAAACCGAGCAGAAAAATTTGCCCCACTGGGAATCGAACCCGGGTGGTCTAACCACTAGACCATAGAGGCGGTTAAAGATGGCAGAGGCAGAATGATGTTTTAAATACGTTTAGCGTTAAATGCTTTCGGTGATTAGTTGTCCAAGTGGGCCGTAAAGTCCCAATTCCCAAAACATCCGTATTTAATAAAATAATATAAAACTCACGTGTATATATAATTGTGCAGGTCCAGTAAAGGATATAGACGATGCAGCAGAACGGTTTATAGCGGAACAACGCAGCGCTTTAGCCAGAGCTGCCGTCAGAAAGTATGCCAGACGGTCGCCTCAGCGGTAAGTGTTCGAAACAAAGTCGTAGTCCCGCCAACGAGAGAATGCGTTCCTAACACCTGTCAGTTGAACATTTTCTAGTAGTAATAAGGACCAAATTCGCAAAACACATATTATGTAAGAAACTGACTGTTGTCAAGATCACTCGACTCGAGAGAACTCGACGGCCTGCCGCACCGACCCCAGCGTAGTTTAACCAGACTCGATAAATCGAATGAACCCCAAGATTTGCACTAACTCCTGGAGCCTCATGCTTCATGGGGCTACAGAGGCCATTGCATATCAAGGAGTAGACCGGGGGGCGAGGTAGTATTAAAATTAAAGTGTCACCACATTCTAGAATTATACCATTAATTATTTTACTATTAATGGTGCTATTTTATGGCCAATTTTGTTATTATTAGGTGTTTTATTCTAGAGAGTATTCAATAAAACCAGCGTGTTCGACTGTGAAGACGGAAGGAAGGAGATTTTAATCATCAGAGACAATGGATCACATTCAAGACTATGGAACATATTCATACAGCCTACAATTGACTCTGCACATTATAAGTGGCATTAGTAACTACTTAACCTAACACATGTTATTTTGAGCAATTTCCAACACCCCCACTCTCAAAATACAGATATATCACAACTTAAAATACTACAGCAACAATGCCTAACATTTTTACAAATTTATTATGTTTCACTAAAGGTAAACTTTTAGTAAGCATGTCTGCTGGCATATCTTCTGATGGCAAATAATAAATCTTAACAATTTTATTGTTAATTATTTCTCTACAATAATGATAGCGCACATCAATATGTTTTGATCTGTTATGGAATACAGGATTTTCAGATAACTTTTGAGCGCTTTGATTATCATTATTTAACTTAATAGTATAGGTTTGTTCAGTTATCTCATTTTGTAAATTCATAAGATACACAGCTTCCCTGCAACCTTCTGTAATTGCCATATATTCAGCCTCAGTACTTGAAAGCGCTACAGTTCTTTGTTTTTTACAACCCCATGAGATAACTGAACCTGACAACATGAAACAGAAACCTGAATAGGATCTTCTATCAATAGAATTATTTGCCCAATCAGCATCAACATAACCCATAATATTGAAATTTCCATCTTTACAATATTTTAAACCTAGACATCTTGTCTTTTTCAAGTATTTTAATATTCTTTTAGCATATAACCAGTGTACATTATTATGACAGTTATTAAATTGACTTAGATATCCTACAGCATAGGCTATATCTGGCCTAGTCAATACAGCTAAGTACATTAGACTGCCTATGAGTTGTTGATAAGGATTTTGACTTTTTACATCTTGATTTTTAACAATATTCAATTTAGCTTCCATGGGTGTATCAACAGTCTTACACTCAGTCATACTAAATTTATACAATAACTGATCAATATAGTTTTCTTGACTCAAAGTAATGATTCTATTCTCTTTATCAGTATTCACGTTTATACCAAGACATTTTCTAATTTGTCCTAAATCTTTAATCTTGAATTGACTACTTAAAGTTTCTTTTAACGATTCCATTTCCCTAGTATCATTAGAGAAAATAAAAAAATCATCGACATACAGAGTCACAATTGTCCTGAGATTATTCTTACATTTTGTATACAAACAGGGTTCCAATTTAGATTTTTTATAACCGTTAACCAACATTACATTATCAACTTTCTTATGCCATGCCCTTGAGGATTGTTTGAGACCATATATAGCTTTATTCAGCTTAAGAACTTTAGTTTTATCATTAATAGAACACTCAAAACAATCAGGTAACTGCATATATATGGTTTCTTCCAATTCTCCATTGAGAAATGCAGTCTTAACATCTAAATGGGCAGTATCTAGATTTAGTTGCACAGCTAAAGCAAATAATAACCTTAAAGTAGTATGCCGGACTACAGGGGAGAAAGTCTCACTATAATCAATACCACATTTCTGATTATAACCTTTTGCAACTAATCTGGCACGATAACAAATGTTGTTTTCCCTATCACACTTTTTCTTCAGGACCCACTTACATTTAACAATTGTTCCACTTTTTGGGGCATCTACGAGCTCCCATGCACTGTTGTCTTTAAAGCACTGTAACTCCTCTTTGACTGCGCATAACCAATGATCTTTCTCCGGACCTTGTAGAACTTCCTCCAATGACAACTCACAGACATCTACATTAGAACTTTCTATACACATATTTGAAAGACCATACCTTTCTGGTTTACGCCTTTGTCTCTTAGATGTCTGTACAACACTGCCTGTACTGTCTGTAGAGTTGTCCGAGTCTTCATTTCCACTTGGCACATATGTAAGGTCATTGCTGTTATCTGCGGAGATAAATGAATCATCAGACTGATTATCCCCCACTGAATCCAAACTCTTATCTTTATTTTCTATTTGAGTTTCTGAATCCTTATTTTCTTCAGTGACAGTTATATGTCTTATATCCAAATCTTTCTCAATAATGACTACATCCCGACTAGTTGTAATCAACTTGGACTTGGGATTATATATCCTATATCCCTTTATATCTTCAGAATAACCCACTAGGATACACTTGTCAGATTTCTTATCCCATTTCAACCTTTTCTGTTTGGGTACATGTGCCATCACAATACTTCCAAACACTCTAAGATTACTAATATTGGGTTTAGTATTATTCCACAATTCATATGGGGTTTTATTATTTAAACAAGCTGATACTGTTCGGTTCTGTAAATAAACAGCTGTATTAGTCGCCTCTGCCCAGAACTCCTTCTTTAACTCAGCATCAAATAATAAACAACGAGCCTTTTCAATAATAGTACGGTTCATCCGCTCACTTAAGCCATTTTGCTCAGGTGTGTATGGGTTTGACTTTTGATGAATTATACCCTTTAATCTAAGGAAACAGTCAAATTCACCATTGCAAAATTCACGGCCATTATCACTACGCAATACTTTAATTTTTCTATTAAGTGAGTTCTCTACTTTGGCTGTATAATCTTTAAAACATTGAAATGATTCACTTTTATTTTTCATGAAATAAATATGAGTCATACGGCTATAATCATCAACAAATATGATAAAATACCTTGATCCTCCTAGAGAGACATGTTCCATTGGTCCACACACATCGGTATGCACCACATCTAATAGCTGGGTACTTCTGTTCCCACTGCTTGGGAAAGGTCGACGACTCTGCTTCCCTTCACAACAGGTTACACATGAAGTTGTACTTATCTCTGCCTTCTTGTCAATGGAAAAACCTTCAACAGCATTCTGCATTCCATTCAGGTAGGTACTATTGACATGACCAAGTCTTCGATGCCATATCTCATTAGTTACCACCGCTGCAGCTGACAGGTGTACTGGTGTATCAAGTTTATACACCCCATTAACTAATGTGGCTGTAGCCACCAAGACTCCTTTTTTGTTGTAGATATCACAACCACTGTCTCTAAAGGTCACTCTGTTACCTTTCTATATAAGTTGACTCACTGATAGAAGATTTGTTGTGAGACTCGGAACACACATAACCTCTTCTATTGTCACGTCAAAATTGCACTTTTCTGTACAAGTAATAATTTGCACGTTACCAGAACATTTTACAGGCACTTTGTTCTCGTTTGCAACAATTATCTCTTTCGTACATTGTTCGTAAGACGCATTTACGATCCAGTGTTCATTTGTTGTCAAATGCACACTCGCTCCGGAATCAACATACCAATCAGATTTACTATAAGAGCCACTAAGGAACACAGCACTAAACGCATTCGTTTGTTTCCGGTCCATTTCTTTGGAATTTGTTATACTTGTGCACTGATTCCGGTAATGTCCCATTTCTTTACATTTATAACATTTTACGTTTAATTTTGACTGCTGCCCGCCGCCATCTTTTTCACGACTTTTGTCTTTCTCTAATGGCTTGACCTTTTTCTTATGTTGGCTCCATTTGTTTTTCTGTTGAAAACTTCCAAACGCAGCACTGTCATTTCCACTGACTTCCGATTCCATATCTAATAATTTAGATTTTATGGCATCCGTCGTGATAGACATCCCCGAATGTTCAATGGCCATAATCATTGGGGAAAATTTTTCCGTTAGACCAGCAAGCAATAGAGAACCAATCCATTGATCATCAATGTTGAATCCAGTTCCCGCCAATTTCTGACCCGTCTCCACTAACTGAGTTACGTAGGTATTCATAGAATTACAATTTTCAAGTCTTATTGATATGAGATTTCTCAACAGACTTATTTTTCTGGTAAATCCCGAGTCATCATAAAGAGATTTTAATTTGTCCCAAAGTTCCTTTGTAGTTTTGACTACTTTGATATGTACGTAAATGGAGGGATCTATCGTCAATATTAACTTGGCTCTGGTCTTAGCATCTTCTGCAGCTGCAACTGCTGCTTCCTTTGGATTGATGCATCCAAGCGTGCCTTCTAACACTAAGAAGTTTTCTGCCGCAAAGCACCACTCGCCATAATTTTCGCGCCCCTTGAGTTTTGGTACGCTCACGACATAGTTAGACGCCATTTTTTTTTCACAGCACGACTACACGAAAAATCACGAAATACAACACAACTAAACTGTTCTCTTTCTGCAACTTTATATCAATGTCCAGATATAACACTGTCACGGAGAAACTAGTTGTACGAACCAGGAATAGCCCTGAGCCCATAACCTGTTATTATTAGGTGTTTTATTCTAGAGAGTATTCAATAAAACCAGCGTGTTCGACTGTGAAGACGGAAGGAAGGAGATTTTAATCATCAGAGACAATGGATCACATTCAAGACTATGGAACATATTCATACAGCCTACAATTGACTCTGCACATTATAAGTGGCATTAGTAACTACTTAACCTAACACATGTTATTTTGAGCAATTTCCAACAAATTTGAGCTGAAATCTAGCATTGTGTTTATAGTAGCAAAATCAAATTAATTGTTATTTTAGTTGCGGATCTGTGATACAATCGACGCAATGGATGTTGTTGAATTCTCATATTATTATCATTCCCGGATTCGGATGGGATGAAAAAACGCCCTAAATATCTAATCAAGTTATCTGCCTTTACAGAAAGCTAGATATAATACTCATCCCTCAGATACGACTGTCACAGATATTCGAATGACAAGCAGGCCAAGCTATTTCACGTGTTTTAAGAGACTCTGCTGCCCGCGGCTTCGGCCGCGAGTACTCTTTACTTCTTATAACATCAGCTATATGGCAGTGAAAGTCCCGTCAAAATCGGTCCAGCCGTTTTGGAGATGAGCTGGAACAAACAGACAGACATTTTTTTTTGTTATAATTACCATCGGGGTAACGCATATCTAACCAATTTGAAAACAAAGTCCCGTGTACACGATCCTTTTTTTTCATAGGTAGTAAGGTATAGAGGCCGAACGCTGCAAGCAAAAATAGTCCTTACAGTGTACAGATACGTTTCTTCGATAGTACCGTATTATACTCTCATATGCATTTAGTGAAAACATGTTATTTTGACATTACAAAGATACACATCAATGTTATTTATTGGTATTTGTTTAAATGAAAGGTTTCGATGTATAAAGAAAGGTCATCCGTCCACGGCCTGACCCTCGGAAATCATTCATAATTTGTTATTATTATTGTTACAGATACATAGAAAACACAACAATAGAAATAGAGAACGACTTGGCGCACCCTCCACGCAGGAGTAACGACGACGACGATCTGTTGAGACGACAGGAGGAGTTCATTAATGCCAACAGAGCGGGGCTTAGAAGGAGGTGAGTGAAATAGGTTTTCTTGAAATACCAATGTATGAAGACTTGCGCAAAACGAAATTTTCGTTTTTTTGTATGGGTTTATAACCATAGGTTAAGCAGTGATAGCCTAGTGGTGTGGCCGTCAGACTGCCAAGTCATAGGTCTCGAGTTCGAACCCAAGGCACGCACCTCTGACATTTCGGATTCATGTGCGTATTGTAAAATTATCACTTGCTTAAAAAACGGTGAAGGAAAACATCGTGAGGAAACCGGCATGCCTGAGAGGTATTTCTTGATGGTATGTGAACTTAAGTCAGAGGCTCGTGGTTTTAAAACTCTGACACCAGGTTAGTCATTAACCACACGAAGAAAAGACCATAGGTTTATCAAAGTCAAAGCAAATCATTTATATTTCAATTAGGCACATAAAAATCACTGTTCAGTACACCTCTGCTTAACCCTTCGGGGTATACAGGCTTTATGTTATGTTAAATTTTCAAGAAAATACAATTGATTCTAGGAGATCAATCCAAAAAAATTCACTCCATTGATTATATCGGTTAATTATATTTCTATGCCATAAGATTATAATGTAGGTACTTGTATCCATAGAATGCGATCCCCGTCGCCCGCGCGTCGCTCGGTGTCGCCGCGCCGCAGCCCCGAGCGCCGGCCGCGACCTGACGTGCCCAGGCATAATGATGAGGTAAATATATGATAGCGTAATGTTATAAATATCTATTTAAATCATTAAAATTAATCTCAGGAGTAAATTCATTTTAAATAGATAAAAGTGAATGATTTTTGTATTGTAAGAATAAGCTACAAAATACAGTGCCCGAAACATCCAGTCTTTATCAGTGCTTTACCATAATAGGTATGATTTAAGAGAGCAAATAAATTTTTGCAACTTTTATCGAACAAAAATGGCGGGATACGACGTGAATTCGAATAACCTATAAGTTATTTTTTTTTAATTACGGCGCTGCATGATAACGTTCTTTTTTTGAAATTCGAGTTGCATAATGAAATTTAGTACGACATTATAACACTCGTTTGGATGATATTATGGTTACTATGACACTGGCTGTATTAATGGCTGTGGCAATAAGCTAACAGTTTCAGAAACCTTCATAGAGGATTTTTAGCTTGGGTGTAGATAAATATCTATTTCAACAATTGTTTTACATTTGTACAAAAACGTTGGAGTTCTCGGCTGAAAGACAACTAGCCATTTGGCTAGTAAGGTCTTGGGTTCAATCTCCGGGTCAGGCAAAGAGTTATTCGGTTTTTTCATCTGGAATTTCTCAGTAGCAGCTTGAAGTTTGAATTTGTACCCAGTTGATGTCAATAGGCTCGCCCCCTGTTAAATGGAACTTAAACATAACTGGTGCAATGTGGGTGTACTATACACCTCTGCTTAACCCTGCGAGGATTACTAGCGTGATGTTATGTAATCATGAATCTTATTTCACAGGACAATGAATATAAGCGAAGACTACGCGAACAAGAGAGCCTTCGCGAGAGAGTGCTGCGAGCTAAGGAAGTGCGGCGCAGGAAGAACGCGGTAGCCTTGCACAAGCAGCTGCAGGACAAGTAAGTTATAGTTTATACCTAGTGAAAAATTATGGATTTCTATGAAGCAGAGTCTTTTAATCCCTCAAATTGCTTAGCAATTTATTTAATATTAATTTCAAATAAATATATGTAAAGTTGAGTTAACGTTAAGTACTATGTTTTACAGAAACACGATTCCATCAAATTTTCTCGACAGAAAAAAATTACAAAGTTAGAATTAAAAAAAAAAATACTTCAAATTAGATCATGAAACTTTGCATAATAACTGAACTAAAAATAAAGCAGACACGAAAGTTTTTTTTTAATTACCATTATTTTCACCGTAAAAAGAAATTACCGAAACTGTCGGTGCCTTGGAGCCTTCTCCCCGCCGTTCAGTCTCGCTCTCACTCAGCCCGCGAGTAGTAGTGTTAGAGCGAGATAAAAGAGTGAATTTAAGCCGAGGTATTATGGACTCTCTCTGAATTTGCTTTCAAATCAGAGAGAGAGAAACACTGAACCAAATGTATTCACATTTCAAGTCCTATCAAACAAAAGTTGAGAAACAGTTGTTTAGCTTAGTTTTCCGCAATAGAAATATTAAATGTTGCCAAAGGCTCAGAAAAACCATCTAATTTCCAATCCCTTTTACAGAGAACGTGAAACCCAAGACAAAGAAAAAGAGGCCTTATTAAAGCCCCCCACAGAACCCATTCAACCCCCCCAACCCGACCAGCTTCCCATCGCCCCCACTACAGAACTACAGCACAATAAACCGGATACGACCAGGAATTCTCCAGAAAAAGTGGAGAAAATTGAGAAATTGGAGAAAGGAAGAGTCGAAGTGAAAGTTGTTAAAGAAGTGAGGGATCGGTCGCCCGTAAAAGAAGAGAGGGTGGAGGTTAATTCTACTTGTGGTGAGTTCTTTTGCTAAGTATAGCATTTTTTTTAGAAGTAGAGAGTGTAAGATCTTTGTCTAGTTGTTTGAATATAGGAATAATGACATTTGATTTACACCCTTTCTAAACAGTCCTGTAAAAAAAGTTAATTGGCTGAAATCGCTGGATGCCACCGAGCAACTATTTCTCATCACATCCTAATCGTGTAACTCGCCGATGGATCCAGCGCACGCACACATACTCACAACACAACACACAACATAGACATCTTTCCTCGCACAATGACACTTACCCACAAGACTCCACACACACACACCGCACAGTACACCGTACACTCATACATCTCGCATCATACACACACAACGCCTTTTGACAACTGTATTTTTTTTTTTTTTACTGCTTTCCTACATTTGCTTCTCTTTCATAGAAACTTAAATGATTGTGCTTGTACTTTAAAAATCTGCAATGTAACTAATGATGACCCAAACAGGGGGAGCCTAGAGATCCGTAACACAGGGTTTCCTAGTACGGACTCCAGTCTCTCGCAAAGGAGCTTTTGTCTACATTTATTGTCTAGTCCTAAGATTTTAATTCTAAGCCAACATTTGTGGAGAGAGAAATAAAATTTATTATTATTATTTAATCTTTCGACAAATGCCTTTATAGGGCCTTGGGACCATGTAGAGTTTTGAATTACGGGTTTTTTGTATGTTAGATACTTAAGGCACTGAACTATCTGGCATTGGTGCCGATTCCCTTGTTCACAAAAAAAACTAAATTTAAGTTCAGTTCATCTTTTTCTTTCTATTTCATTAAGAAAAGGACAGAAGATAAATTTTAGTTTAGTCCTGTCAAATTAATCAGCGCCTGTCACTACTCCATACAAGTTTAGACGTGATTAAAAACTTGCCTATTAAAATTACGTCAATTTACGTCAAGCGCTGTTTAATTTGACAGGACTAAACTAAAATTTATCTTCTGTCCTTTTCTTAATGAAATAGAAAGAAAAAGATGAACTGAACTGAAATTTTGATTAGTATGTGAACAAGAGAATCGGCACCATTATCTATAATACCTATATTGTATGGTTGTAAAAACATTTTTTAAATAAAAAACCGACTTCCAAAAAAAAACTACCTTTAATTTCGGGAAGTCGGTGGCAAACATCTAAAATATAGATCCAAAGACACCGACTTCCGAAATTGAAGTTATTTTTCAGTTTGTAGTATTTTTTTTAGAAGCCGGTTGTTTTTTTTTATATTTTTTTTATTTTTCACTTTTTAGTTATGGTATCTACTCCACACCAATTCGTATACCACTACTTGCTAAGTAAACAAGTCACGATTCAGTGCTATCGTAACGTAGGTTTAATTTATTTAACGACAACCATTCATTCTTGTCCACAGAAAACCTAACCCCCCCACACAAACTGCCTATCAAGCGAGACTCCTCAGACCGAGCATTAACCCCTCCCCTACCGGAAAAGAGAACTGATAGCGATGATGACCTCGACCTCATACTGGGAGACATCGACGGCATCCTGTCCGATGATGAGGACAGCGGACGGTTCAAGGAGAAGCCTAAGAAGTAAGTCGTCTAGTTCTAATTTAAAGTTGTATTAAGGGTACACTAGTCGGTAATTCTTCCATACAAACGTAGTATATTGATTACTCGTCTGTTTGACGGTGTACGTTCAAAACTAAAAATTATATCAATTTTGCCTTGTCATTATCTAGCCTTGTATGAAAGCAAAATTGGGAAAAATGTATTGGTTTGGAAGTTATGAGCGTCGAAACTTACATATTTCATCACTAATTTTAATTCATCTGTAAATAAATAACTTATGTAGTATGAAAATGGCAAAATAGAAACCGTACAGGGATAGATAAATTTATTGAAAAGTTCAAACGATTTTATTTTGAGTAGATACATGCAATCGTTTTCCATAATATCTATACGCCCAAAGGCCTGTTCATGAAATTTTACGCGCTCGTTTTCGTTATATAAATCATCGTCTATTTCACTAAATAAATAAATCCTTACTTATTATAAAACAAAGTCCCCCGCCGCGTCTGTCTGTCTGTCTGTCTGAACGCGATAAACTCAAAAACTACCGAACGGATTTTCAAACGGTTTTCACCAATAGACGGAGTGATTCATGAGGAAGGTTTTAGTGTATAATTCATTAAGGTTTTGTGTAAATTGGCTGAAATTTGACGATTATTTTTGAAGATGTCGGAAAAGATCATGCCGACTGGGAGTTTTATTGGTGTGCGCTGCGGAAATCTTAAAAGTTACATACAATTTATGTTCTACAGTATTATTCATCTTAAAAAGTTCAACAAAAAGTCCGCGATGGCATAACCTTTTATTTTCTTTTGCGCTTAATGCCATAGTAAAATTTCGAGATAACTGGTGTCAAAGTACGTAAATGATTTTTGAAAATGGTTAATAATTTTCTTCCTTTATTTTTTTACCGTTTGATGTTTTAGAAAATTTGGTTACTTAAAAAGGTTTATTAAAGTATTAGGTACCCAATAGAATCCATTGAAAGCCATTCAATTTGACAGTTTAGAAAAAAGTAATATTTAGTGATAAATTCTGGGAAATTTTCATTAAAACATAAAATTGTGTTTTCTCGAATCCCATGAATTTTCACCTAGGCTTTATGGGGTGCTTAATTGTTGCAAATGGGTCTCAGAAAAAAGTGATGTTAAGTGACGAATTCTGGGAAATCAAAAAAAAAAACAAAGATTGGGTTTTCTCGAATCCCATGAATTTTCGCCTAGGCTTTATGGGGTACTTAATTGTTGCAAATGGGTCACACTATTACGTCCTGGAAGGAATACGTCAAATTACCAGTCACCCTGTAAATTGTAATGAGAAGGTTCACTTGCAAAGAGTTGAATTAGAAAACTTGAAAAACAAGACACGAAAAAAAAAAAGCGGCATACAAACTCTTACTTCCTTACAGACCTCCGTGGCGGGCTGACACTAATGTGGCAGTCTGTCAAGAGCTCTGACACATTGTCATATATGACAGGAGCTTGCCAAGAGGCTCCCATAGATAACGACATGGGCACGATATGTTGTAAAATGTAAGGCGAAAATATAAAAGTTTTACTCTCAAGGGAAGCTTTTCTGACCTGACCACCCCGACCACAGATTATTTTATCAAATAGGCATTAACAGCCTTCTCCTGTGTATAATAAAATAGCATAGGTCGATCAAAGGATAAGATACGCTTGCCGCGGTTGGTTCGTGGATGGGTGACCGTCTATTACATATCGAGAACCCGCCGTGCCTCGGATAGCACTATAAGCCTTCCGTTCGTCGTTGCGTAGTCCGAAGCCCAAAAGTCTGACAACCAGTCTTAGCAAGGGGTATCGTGTTACCCAGTAACTGGGTTGTGGAGGTCAGATAGACAGTCGGTCCATGGAACATACTGGTAATCAGCTGCGTCCGGTTAGAGACTGGAAGCCGACCTCAATATAGTTGGGAAAAGGCTGGACAGCTTGAATAAAAATGTGTTGGAATGGCATGTTTATACCTTATTGCGCACATTTTAAAGTCCGCCTTGAAGAATGGACGCATCTCGATGTGCAACCATTATTAGCAAATCCACGGTGTTTTTAAAATCATGCAGTAACTCAACAAATTATGTTCTATTTCAGACCAGACCCAGTACCAAAGTCGAAGCCTCAAGTGGACTTACGGTCTAAGCTGCCTCCCAAGTATTCCAGCGAACACAAGAAGCAACAGAGACAGAAGATCGTGTTCACAGAAGATAGAGAAGAGGGGAAGAGTAAGAAGAAAGGTAAGTCTCCTTTAAATAACCTAACATCACGCCGACATTCCCTGAATTGGTACTGGCCCATAAACTCAAATTAAATTAACTTACACGCGTTGCAGGTATTAATTAGAGATACCGCGAATACTCACTATTATTCGGTATTTTGACATTACTCGAATTTTTTTGTTATTCGTCGAATATCGAATAATTTTGTCTATAATTCGACATTCGGCGAACAGTTGTCTTTAAATAAAAATAAACTTTTAATGAACAGAAAAACTATGGACTAAAAATAATGAAACTTAATAATCTTTAAAAACATAAAACACTTAGTATTATTTTATCATTATTATAAAAAGTTTGCCAAAAATTAGTCATGTTGAAGTTAATTAGTTAGGCTTTTTAATTAAGAATTTAATATTTAAAGTCCAAAAGGGCCAGATTGTGGTGCAGAAAAACTAGTTTTTAGTGTTTGTGTTTTTTTTTAGTGTTTAGTTTTTTTGTGGGATCAAGTCGGTTGCGCTTTTTTTCATAAATCAAACCTGCCTCAAGAAAATAAATAAACTATATTATTATTTGAGAGTAAATAAACTTTTTTAAAATATTTTTTTATGTCGAGTAATAATGGGCGAGTATTCGACTATTCGCCATAGGGAATGGCGATTAATCGGTTCAAAAATAATGAATCATTCTCCTTTCCTGAGGCTCGTGGCTAAGTACTAATAGCCGCACGAGTCGATCCATCAGGTTAAGCTACGCTTGCCAGGGTTTGTCCGTGGGTGGGTGACCATTTTTTACATACCGAGACTCCACCGTGCTTCGGTTCGGAAAGCACGTTAAGCCGTTGGTCCCGGCTGTCAATCGTAGATCTTTGACAGTCGTTACGGATCTTCAGAAGCCTAAGTCTGACAACCAGTCTTACCAAGGGGTACCGTATTACCCAGTTACTGGGTTGTGGAGGTCAGATAGGCAGTCGCTCCATGTAAAATACTGGTATTCAGCTGCATTCGGTTAGACAGATAGATTGATTGCAACATGTCTTTTTCTTCCATACAAATTTTTCGTCATCTCGGTAGTCCCCCCTTTCTATCCATATCATCTTCCACAGAGTCCATCCATCGTTTCTTTGATCTTCCCCTACTCTTATAGCCATCCACGTTCATACTCAAAACTTTCCTCACGACATTTTCCTCATTCCTCCGCATCACATGCCCAAACAAATGATTTCATGATAAATAAGAAGTAATTATTTTTCATACTTGTAATTTCTCATGTTTCGTGCATTCTCGACCTCGAGTAGCTAAAATTATATTCTACGTAATAAAAATCTAAATTCACTCACTGACAGACAACACAGCCTAAACCACTGGCACTAGAAGCATGAACTTTTGCACAAGAGTTCCTTATCACGAAGTTGATGTAGATTGTCTATGTAATGTATTCATGAGATTCAAACAGTATGCAAAAGGCAATCAACGCCCTGCGCGTTCAGTACAACAATGCCTTTAGGATGTTGATGCGGCTGCCGAGGTACTGCAGCGCGTCGGGCATGTTTGCCGACGCTCGTATTGATGGTTTCCATGCCATCCTCAGAAAGAGCTACATCGTTGCAAAGCCGTGTCCGCGGCAGTGGCAACAGCATTCTTAACGTTGTGGCTGGCAGAATTGATTGTCCAATTTTGTGGCATTGTGTACAGTTACATGTCTCAAAAAACAGCAATTGACAAAATTATTTTGATTTTATGTATTTATTTTGTTCTTTTATGATTTAAATTTAAAGATTTTAATGAATTTTTATTTTCATTTGTAATATATTGATAATTTTAAACATTTTAGTAATTTAGAGTCTGATATTTTAATCTTAGTAATGATTGTGGTATGTATTTAAATACTAACATAATTCTTAAGTATTTAAACTAACAAAAATATGGATCATTGTGTCTGAATTAAATAAATAAATTAAATTAAAATTAGTGCTAGGAGGAAAAAAAAGTTTGTATGGAAGATCGTAATATTTGCAGGTGGAAATCCCATCACATGGCTTGTCTATACTAATATTATAAAGAGGAAAGATTTGTATTTTTGTATGTAACGAATAAACTTAAAAACTACTAAACCGATTTGAAAAATTCTTTCAGCAATGGATAGCTACATTATCAGCGAGTAACATAGGCTAGATTTTATTCCCGTACTCCCACGGGAACGAGAACTACGCGGGTGAAACCGCGTGACGTCCGCTAGTGAGTTTATAAATTGATGGGCTTTGCCCGCGTGGACTAGTTTTTTTTAAATAAAATAAAAGTAGAAAAAAGCCTAGGTTACTCCTTATAACGTCAGCTATCTGCCAGTGAAAGTCCCGTCATAATCGGTCCAGCCGTTTCGGAGATTAGCCGGACAAAAATAAAAAATAAAGTATTTTTTGTTAAAAGTACTGTATATACTTTCATATGCATTTAGTAAAAGAACACTTCAATTTATTTATTTGTAAGATGTCTATATTTCTTTTACTTATCATTTGGTATCTATGCCCGTTTGCGCTTGCTCAAGGTGAATGTTAATAATATTTACGTTTATTTCTATCACAGAAAAGTCCCCCCCGCGTCGAGCGGTAGTCACTAGCTCGACAGTGACCGAAGATACGGAACCGCCTATCGAAGTTAAAAAGACGAAGGTAAATATGCATTTTTTATCATGTTTATTTAATTTAATGAGAGACTTTCCTCATACAAAAAACATCTGTATTTGATAACTATAGCTGTAACATTTTAACTTATTTAACCTTATATTTATTCGTAAGTACTCGTAAGGATTGGTTTTTTTTGTTTTTGTTAAATAAAATCTCTAAGGTCTACTTGCGCGTTCATGGCTTAGCTAAATAACTTGGGAGTTAACAGCTAACTCAGGGTTAATCCAAAGATAATTATTGGATTAACCCTCAGTTAACACGCAAGTGGGCCGGACCAAAAAACTTTTTACAGGTAAAGTTTTTATTTTTCACTTTTTAGTTGTGGTATTTACCCCACACAAATTAGAATACCACTACCTGCTATGTAAATAACAGTGACAGGAACTTAACATATCAAATATCAAATCAAATTATTTTTTAATAAGACTGCCTCGTTGGTCTAGTGGTCGCAAGCGCTACTGCTGAGCATGAGGTCCTGGGTTCGATTCCCGGGTCGGGCAAAGTGTTATTGGGTTTTTCTATCTGAAATTTCTCAGTAGCAGCTCGGAGTCTGGATTTGTGCCCGGTTGATGGCAATAGGCTCGCCCCCTATTACATGGGACTTAAACATAACTGGCGAAATGTGGGTGTACCTGCTACAGGGACACCTCTGCCCAACCCTTCGGGGAAACAAGGCGTGATGTTATGTTTATGTTATTTTTTTTTATTTTTTTAAACGTTGCCCCCACACTAGGAATTTCTCCTGTATTGTGGGAGCTTTACACACATTTAAAACTCACATACACAAACAGCCAGACCCGGAGCAACTACTTGTAGGTCATACAAATATTTGTTCCGTGCGGGAATCGAACCCGCGACACGCAGCACAGCAGTCAATCGCTTAACCACTGCGCCAACCGTGCCGTGTGCCATCCACATAATAAGTGGGAAAAAATACGTATTATTGAAGCTAACTCAAAAACTACCCAAGAAAAGTTATTACAAATTATATGGAACCACCTCCGAAGATCTACCAAACAAAAAAAATCATTAAAATTAATTCATAATTGGCAGAGTAATCGCATAACAAACATGCAAATAAAAAACATACAGTTGAATTGAGAAACTCCTCGTTTTGGAAGTCGGTTAAAAATATGGCAAACTGTTTAAAAAAAAATAAAAAAAGCATTAAAAACATCAATAGGATTTTTCAATTTGTTCATACTCAAACAAATATTGTTACTTCCAGGTAAAATCTAAACTGGACATGACTGTTAAATCCAGACAAAGGATAACTTATGAAAAACAGGTATGTTACATATTTTGTACTTGAGATAATATTATTATTATATGAAAACCTTATTTAAAAAAAACCGGCCAAGTGCATGTCGGACCACGCACAATGTAGGGTTCCGTAGTAGGGATGAATTTATCCCAAGAACAAACTTAACTTTGTAGTTGAAAAAAAAAATCTTTCATACAGAATGTATGGGAGAACATGTTTTTACAACCGCAAATCTAAGTTGGTCGATTATTACTCGTTAACTTGTAAAGCCTACTCAGTTGTGATAGTTTTCCTTTTAAATTTGTTATATAAGCTACTGCCGTGAATTTTTTCACATATCTAAAACCAACCATTTAGCTGGTAGGGGGGGGGGACACTTGACTCTAACAAAAATTTGCACTTTAAAGCTTAATATTTCGCAAACGGATCTCTGAATTAAAAATAGTTTTAACACACTCACAATGTTTTTGAAAGACCTTTCCAACGATACCCCACACAAAGGGATAGAAAAAAAAAACATCCCCACTTTACGTGTAGGGGTACCCTAAAAAAAAATATTTTTCATAATTTTATTTTACCACTTTGCCGGCCGGCATGATTAATATGTATACCCATGCCAAATTACAACTTTCTAGTACTAACAGTCTTGGAGCTAGACCGCGGACAGACAGACAGACGGACATGACGAAACTATAAGGGTTCCTTGTTTACTACGGAACCCCAAAACGCTTAAAAGCCGCGTGATATCTTTATAAATTATAGCCTATGTCATTCACTCAGTGATAATCAGTGATCGGAGTAGGTAGTTTACGTACTCGCATCATGAATAGTCATAGAAATCAGAACATGGATAAGCCTTTTTCCGGGATTTCATTTTGGTACTTACGGGATTGAATCACTATCCTTTTCCTGGAGTTCGATCACCTATATACTATTAAAAAGACAGCAAAAGGGTTAAACATTTCTTATTCATATTGATGTATTCTTTATTCTACACATAACTACATTTGAAATTCCTTAAAAAAAATCTTAATAATTTCTAAATCCCGGAATCCCGGAGGCATATCCATACATATATATACGTGCCAGATCATTGACCCCAAATCAATCTACCTACTCCGATCACTGGTGATAATATAGCATTCTACTGGTAAAATATTTTTTTAAAACGGTCCAGTCGTTTTTGAGTTTATTCATTACAAACAAAAATACAAATATTTTGTCTTTATTATATTAGTGTAGATAACAAAAGATAGGATTCAAAAGGATTGTAAAAAAAGAACACTATAGTATATTACAATTGAAAATATATTCAAAAATAATATAAACAATGTTACGATTGTTGAATTTTGTCTCCAGCAAGCCGAAAAAGCAAAAGAAGACGAGAAAAAAGCTGCAGCTTTCTCAAACAGACGAGTTATCCTGCAGAGAAAAGCTCCCAAAGAGAAGTCTTCCTCGGTATTCTCAAGAATAGAGGTCAAAAACGACCCAACAAAACCCAACCCTGGCATATTCAGCCGGGCAGTCAGAACCGCTATCGGTACAGAGAGTACTAGAATCGTCATAAAAAAAGATGAACCACAAATTCAATTTGAAAGTGACTCGGACATTGACGAGGATAGTTTACTAGAAGACTCGGGGAATATCGCCACTGTGGCCAATTTACCCCACGGAATGACGGATACGAGGCTGAAGACTTTGGCTGGCAGTGAAGTACAGGTAATTAGAATTTTAGGGTTATTTTCTTTGAATTGTCTCTATCTCTTTCTGAGGTCGGTGGTTCGAATGGTTATTTTGCGTGTTACGGCAAATAAAATTTTAAATAAAGCTCCAGTTTCTAGTCACATGCAAAAATGCATATAAAATTGATATTTAATCTTCGTCTTGAAACTAATATACTGGCGGTGATAAAAATAAGGAAAGAATTTGCCCTAGAATGATTGAGACGAAACCGGTTAAAAAATATATTTTTTTTTAAATTGAGTCTGAAAGGTGGGTTGTGAACTGGGTCCGCGTGGTGGATTACGGCCCACTCCCTCTCACAGATTGGAGGCCGCAGTCCCAGCTGTGGGGACGTTATAGGCTGATTATGCTTCTGCTATGCTTTGAATACTATAGATGATTGAGGAGAGAATAATAAAACAAAATATGATTTAATCATTTATTTATAAAATCATTAAATATACACGACAGGGATTTTATGGAAGTCGTTTTACTGGAACCGGAATCGAAGATTTTAAATTCGGTTGATCGGACCCGGAACCGGAACCAGAGTCGGAGGCGGAAGTAGAAGAAAGATGTGTTTAGGGAAGGCTTAAGGAAACAATAGAAATATAATTCAGTCTCTTTGTCTGTCAAATATTAGCAATAAAATCCACAAACAAAACATTAAACTGAAACCTCAAACGCCAGCGTATACATTATAAGAAACATTACCCTGGCGACGAGTTAAAACTTGTTTGTCACGTGCAACGCTGCGTTTCGAACTAACCGAAGTCGGAGTCAGAGGTGTAAAATTAATCGGAAGTTCCGACCTATCGGAATCGGAACCGAAGCTCCGTAACATCCTTGATACACGACCCTACTTGGTTACTCGCCAAAGCCGTTAATAAAAATACACTTATGTTGGCAATCTTGAAAGTATCTGGAATCCTAAAAATTAAGAAAATATTTGTTTTTATGCTAAGTTATGCAAGAAATGTGATGCCTACTTTGGTTCATAAAGCAGTTTTATATACCAGGGTCATAATAATGTGTCAGTTGGCTTTTTTAAGGCGCTGCGCAAACGTAGACACTTTGTCACCGACACGGCACACCATCACAGGAAACTATAGGCAGTCGCCGGTTGCCTGTTACTGACACGGCGCACCACAGGAAACCATAGTTGCTGTGCGCAGCGCCTTATAAATACTCCCCCGACCCATCACCATGCTAGGCAAGCCTATCCCTTGGGAGAAGCGAGCCAAGTACCTAGGTGTAGTCCTTGACCACCATCTCTCCTTTAAAGAGCATATAACCCAAGCCCGCGCGCGAGCCGCATGGGTCCTTGGAAGGCTTCACTATATAATAAATGCACGTAGCAAATTGTCACTACGGTGCAAATTGCGTATTTACACAACGTGCATTCGCCCAATCGTGACCTATGCGGGTGCTGTTTCTGCACAAGCAAGACCCAGTCACATCCATAACAGACATTACAGAACCGTTGCCTTCGGAAGGCCTCGGGAGCCCCCTGGTTTGTTAGGAATGAGATCCTCCATCTCGACCTAAAAATCCGCACCATCCACCAATTTCTCAAATGCTCTTCCAAGCGTTACTTCGATACTGCCGCCAAACATCGCAACCCTCTGGTTGTTAAGGCCGCTAGTTACACTCCCTCTAGTATCAATCGAACTCGCCGCCCTAAGCGAATTCTTACCGACCTTGACGACCCCATTACCCTCCTCCAGGAGAGCAGTAGGGAAACCAGCACAGTGTACAAAAACAGACGCCTTCCGTCATTCCGACCTCGCCGCCGAGGTCCTTTGCGATCGCGACCGCGTCCCCGCGTAAATAATACTCCCCCCGACCCTTGCTCGATAACGAGGTGCCAGCAGTTGTTGCAGCTGAGCACGTAGCTTTAAATTCCCCGACTAATAATGATCATAACTTTGATCCAGCCCGTCCCATCCTTGATGTCCTCCCTCCGGTTGACGCCCTAAGCCGAGGTTCGTACCCCACGGGGGTGCCCTTAGCGAGCGTTCACCTAGTTTTAATTAGCAGTTAAATACAACCCTCTTTTCTTTTTTTTTTTTGGGTGGGAAATTATCAAATAACTTCTCCGCTCTGGGCGGAGCGGGAGGGCATGTCAGACTCTTACTGACTAAAACCCACCCGTGTTCCTTCGGTTACCCTGTTGCCGGGGGCCACGATTTCCCTTTCGGCCCATATTCGCAGCCCCGGCAGGCATTGGCCCTAGCGGACCCCGTCAATTCTGCTGACATCTCTTTGAGGCGCGCGTGGAATACAACGCGCCGTCGACCCGGGCTTGGTCCTTATCGGACGGCGAGCTACCCATTGCTCACCGTCCACAAGCCCGCGCCTACGGTGGCCGGAATCAGCTAGCGATTCCCGCCCCGGGCGTCTCCTCCTGCGGCGGTTAGGGGCGTGAGGGCGCGAAATTTGCCTCTCCCTCACGCGTTCCGCCTCCTCCTTCGCGAGCATTACCGCTTCGCAGAAAGAGGTGACGGCCTGCCATTTCCTCTCGCTCCGTACCATGGCCTGAACCAGGGCCGGACGCGAGAGATCACCGCCGCCGATCGCCACCACGAGGACACGGCGATGCTCCGCCCAAGCCGAGCAAACCTCCACCGTATGCTCCACCGTATCCTCCGGGCGATCCACACAATGGTGACACCCGAGCGTTTCCTCCCGCCTTATCCTGAACAGGAACCTCCCGAAGCAGCCGTGTCCGGTGAGGACCTGCGTCAGGCGGAAGGTGAGGACGCCGTGGCGCCTCTCAAGCCACTCCTCAAAAAGGGGTCTTATCGCCGCAATTGTGGCGTGCCCTAGTTAAATAACCCCTGGCTGGAGGTTTTAAGTGTAGTAGCTTAAGGCACCCACAGGAAAGCCCGGTTAAGTAGTCATGATCTCAGAGGTCAACTACGAGACGCCCTACTTAAAAAAATGCCTTAAAAATAGTGTCTACGTCTGCGCAATGAGTGGTTGATTTCATATTGATTATATGAAAATAAAATATTCACTGGTATCTTGTATCCAACACAAGACACAAAAGTGCGCAGTGCCTAATAGTTCACTGACTGATGGAAATTAATTAAAAAATTGCCATTTGGTCAATACCAAACATGAACAGTTTAATCAGGCTTTGTTCAACTAAGGACTGCCAATGTAGTATTGGGTTTAGACTAGATAGATATATTTCAAAGTAGTTGACTCTTTCCGCCAGTGACAACTTATGGCGTCTTTCGTCTAGAGACGTGAAATTCTTTTTAACGCGAATCGTTAATTTGAGACTGCTTTCGTTGTGTTTATTCTCTTTTGCCTTATTTGGTATGAAAAGTATATTACAATATGTATTATAATGATTAAAATCTCAAAAATGTATCTATAAATAAATGCCAATTTTATTTACAAATCAAAAACATTCGAACCACTTAACCTGTGATATTGATTACAAACTCGCTGTGATATTAATGTGTGATATTTATTTATATGTACATACATTCTTATTCCTTAGATATACACTGTAGTACACAGATTTTAATATATTTAATAGAAATATTTCATATGCAGGTTTATTAATTTTTTGGTCTAAAAGAAATATATGACGCCTTTTTGCTTCCCGAGGCAGTCGTAAGGTTACTATTGTATCAAGTTAATTTGACGAAATATCATCTTCTACATTTAAAATTATACTGCGTTGTTGCACTATCGAAAGTTGTGTTTGTCGTGATTAATATTTTGTATAGACCAATAGATTAACGTTTGTTAGTTTTGTAAAAGCCAATTATTTTTAAAAGAGTAACCGTGGAGTTTCATAGGAAACGACCAATTGGAACCGTGCACCTAGCTTCTGACGTTTCATAAGTGCCCATGTAGGTTTATGTGAAATAAAATAATTTGAATTGAATTGAATTGAGTTCTTCACAAGGAAATGTTTACGCAAATAAGCTCATAAATAAATAACAATATTTTTATGCTACAAAAAATTAATAAGTCTGTATATTCTTTCTCTGAGCTAATACTACATTTGTGACATATTAGTTTCTTAACCATAAAATATTATGAATTTATTATAATCTTATTTTGTACTGAAACAAAACTGTGATAATATATTTGTAACAACTGCAGTATTCGCTTTGTTATCATTGTTTTTTGACAATGGAATCAAATGAATTTTATTCTAATGTCTTCGATAAGAGGTCATTATTTATTAATAAATGTATAAATATATTATGGCATATGCCAATTATTAAATGTTTTGGCGTAGCCATATACTGACAAAAAGGTACAATTTGTAAATATATACAAATATTTTTTTGAAATGTCTAAGGGATGTTCGAATCACCCATCGCACAAATTACACTAACCCAGTCTTAGCACTAGCATAATATTATTATTTCTAGTTTAGACGAAGGGGTTAAATGTATTAAAAAAACTTATTTCTTGTTATATTATGAAAAATTAGTGAAGTTTAGCCAATGTAAGTAATTGTTTACAAGAATCATACTCGCATGATCTAAAAAACATGTTACAAAAAAAGATAATGAATTAGGAATTTAATACATAAACATAAAATAAATTATTACTATTTATTACAATTTTAAACCATGTGCATGTTCTTTATTACAATAATGTAATATTTTATATGAATAATACAATTTTAATATTGTATTTACATATCACTCTTTGCAAAAAATAACTTTTGCTGATCGTAAGTAGGTAGGTACTTATTTGGTTTCACTATATTTAAACTTGGGTAGGTTTAAATATAATGAAACTTTGTGTAAATAAGCTATTTTTCCGCCACGTTTTAATCTTATTTGATACATAAAAGAAACAATACTGAGAGATAGTTTTGTATTATAATATTCTCATCTGGTATTCTTATATTATAAATAGCAGAGGTAAATATATAATATAAATATAAAAATTGTATTATAATTAAAATAGGAAAAGTGTTAAGTGATTGTTTTAACCTAAGATTGTATTAGACTGATAATTGTTTTAGTCAATAAGTTAACTAATTTTTATATTTTTACTTTTTATAATTATGTGTATCATATTGTAACCTCATTTTACATTTTGTATTCCGCCTGTATTGTGTATTGCCATGTATAAATTACTTAACATTTTTCATATTTTTGAGAGCTTTGTACCTGATATTAGTTAATATGTAATTAATTTCTAAGTCTTAGATATAAATAAAAAACGTAAAATTTGAAACAAAAAACACCCACGGATTCATGTTCCAGAATTTATTACTGGACAGAGAAGAGCGATCAGCGAAGATAACGTTTAAAACGACGGTCGCCGCTGAAAACTTCAAAAAGAAATTTAACAACAAGATGGTTGCCGCTAGCCGATTATCCGTCACATTGCGCTGAATACAAATATACACGATATAAAATGTACTACACTTACGCCATAGCTCGTGGCAGTCGCGGTCATGAAACATGCGAGTAGGACGGCGTTATTCTCTCGTGTCATCTCGCTCCCACGTTGTATGACTGCGGCTGCCACGAATGTTAGCGTATAATATAATTAGCCAGTAAAGGACGATTATTTCGGATTTCTTCTAATCACATTTGAAAATTTAACTTTGAATACACGATTGTTACTGTTAAACGAGTTGTTTTTGTTTTTAATCAATTAGGTTAAAAATTCAACTGTTCTGTTAATTTAGGTTATAAATGAAATAGTTCTGGTATGTAGCGACTTTTTGATTATGTTATTTAAGTAAGTATGTTTTAAGTCCGGCTCGCAAGGCTTGGCAAAACGTTATATATTTGATCAATGTATTTTAATACTTGCTCTAATTTCAATAAAGCATAGATTTGCGCGAAGAATTACCGGAGAATCGAGGGGAATTTTCACGTGTATTGAAATATATACTTTATTTCAATGAAATACGTGTTGAAGTACCGTTGCCGTCTGCTGGTGACGCTCGTTCTAATGTTCTGTAAAATGATTTTAGTTAGTCTTAAGTTGGTGCCCTAAAATGTTTACAATTAGTAAATTAGTTTTAGTTTAAAAATTCTTACGCAATATGTGTAGAAAAATAGCAAAAAATCTCGAAAGTTAAAAAGATTCTTCTTCTTGAAGTAGAAAACGCAATAACCTCTTCACTGCCACTGACTTTCATAGACGTCATGCCAATGACGTCATAACACGTCGAAATTATTTCGGCAAAAATAACTGATAAAATAATTGATTTATGTATACTTTGGCCTTCTCAGTTAGTTTTGCACACCATATTTGTACGCCTCCTGGCATAACATAGCGCTCTGTTCATCAAACATAAGATCTGTATTTCTTTATACCTATGTTAACAAATAAATAAAAAGTTTTAAGCTTTTAAAAATTAGGAGAGCAATTTTTTTTCAAAGTTGAATTTGTAATCACATGGATTTCAAATAAAATAAAAATCTACAATTTTTTTTTATTGTTAAGAAATGTAGGTTTAATTTGTAATTATTTGGAGCTTTTTTTGTTTTATTTCGGTGTCGTTTAAAAGCTTATATTGATATTTACCATAAGTACTTATGTCCGACTTATAATAACTAAATTGTTTTATTTTGAAAACGTCTTGCTTTCATAATATGTTTCTTTTTCACAAAACGTTTAACATGTCAATTTTATTAAAATTTTTATTAAATTTTTATTAAAATTTAGTTATAATATTAAAACTATGTCCCCATTATGTAACCACAATTACTATATTTAGTTGAGTAGTTTACGAATAACTAGAAGTTAAAAAACCCTATATGTTACAACTTCTCATATGTCCTACATTACGTAAACAGCACCCTAATATACACACGATCAATCACAATCTGCACCATTTTGAAGGATATTGCTAATCCATTGCTACATATGTTCGAAAAATTTGTCTGCTTAACAACGTAAATAACACAATGAATGTTGTTGAAATGTCAAAACGAAACATTATTGATCGTGTGTTACGCAATTAGGGTGCAATTCACATTTTATTATATAGAATATAAGATTGATAATTATATTTACACTGCTACTATGATCTTTTGGCGCTTGAATGACATTGACAGGGGGGCGCTGTCGGTAAACATTTGTGAAATTCTTTTGCGAAATTGCATGGAAAAAACAAGATGGTGGTGTTAGTTCCGGTTTTGGCCACGCGCCTAAAGATCATAGTACAACTACAGACCGTTCACAATAACTTGTCCCTTGTCGTTATGTTGGCACCATTGTTTGTCAACCTTAGTATAAATAGAAAATAGAGTTTAAAATGGCGACTGACAGAACAGTGCTACCAATTGCTTCACGGTACAAGTTATAATTGAACGCACTGTCTATATGTTTTAACCCTGCCATCGCCACTCAATCGACGCCAAAATACGAGAAAAGACGTAAAATTACCAAATTTTTTTTTAAAGTGAACCTTTTATTACTTCGTCTTAAACTTTTTCGTCTGTGTGTTGCATGTCGCGTGACGGTCGGCCGCGGAGTAGGGATAAAGTGAAAGGCGCTCGTCAGAGCAGCCAAGGCCAATATGGCGGCGCCTATAGTTCGCTTAAAAGTTTCACTTTTAACCGTGGTTTCATAAAACCACACAATCCTTTTTTTCAGGAAATATTGTTAATTATTTGTGTCTCTCATTGAGTTTGTAATTGTATTTTTTGACGTAAAAGATAAGAAATATAAATGTTTCTATTAGTTTTCGATGGTGAAAGGGTTAACTATACTACAATTACCGTATCCACTTTGTCTTTGTATTATTTTGTGTCAACGGTTTTAATTAATACATTGTTTTGATTAAAATCAACTGTTTTTCATAGCATTTTTGTGATTGATGGAAATTGCTCGATAATTTTGTAAAGAAATATGTAATGTATGCTATTTTACAAAATGACGTTCTATTGCTTACTTTTAGCAATAAGTTTGCTTATAATTAAACTTTCAATACTGTCTCGAAAGTATTTTCCCAAAATTTTGTTGTAATAATATGTTTTCTTGTACCTACGGTTTATGTAATCAAAATTGTTAACTTTATAAAAGAGTTGAATTGTTAAAAATATGCCGTTCCTAGCCAATATTTTTGAACATTAATCAAACAGACGTTTTGTATACTTGTAACTCAGATATTAATATTTGTAATGCACCTTTTATATGAAAAACAGTAAATTAAATAGAAAAGTTAGGTTACAACCATACATTTGAGACCTTTCAGAATTCCATCTTGTTACTAGTTGGCTCGTAAGTCTTTCAAACAAGAGTTTTCTGTCCAAATAAAATTATGCGAAATTGTTTACCTACCTACATGAAAAATGTACTTTTAAAAGATTAGTAAAATTTTATAAATTACTAGCTTCCGCCAGCGGCTTTGTCCGCGTGATATCTTTATAAATTATAGCCTATGTTACTCAGTGATAATATAGCATTCTACTTGTGAAAGAATTTTTTAAATCGGTCCAGTAGTTTTTGAGTTTATTCATTACAAACAAACACAAAAATCAAATATTTTCTCTTTATAATATTAGTTAAAAAGTCTAAAATGACTTCAATACAATTCGGCCTAGACAACACGGAAATACAAGGTTTTTTTTTTAATTATTTCCACGTTGGAACAATTCATAAGTACTTATATTTTATAGTGTAACGGAAACGGTAGTCGTTCTACATTTGCCAAATCTTGATCAGAGAAAATAAAATCATTTTTATTAGGAAAATTAGTATTAATCTTTTTTTCTGAAGAAAATTATAAGATTCAGTTTTCAGTACCTATACACCACAACTGTCTGCGTAGATACATCACGAAAAATCAGGTCTTTCAAAATTAAACATCCTTATTATGACATTATTTTAGTTATATTTTTAAGCATTTAGACTAAAGTCGCTACTTTATGTAGAAGTCAAAATTATCTAAATACTTGTATTTTTCTTTTCTTTTTTGTTAATATAAGGTCTTAAATTCTTAATAATAGGTACGAGATCTTTTTTTTTTTCATTATTGCATTTAGTTTTAAAAATTAGGAAATAACTGTATACAAGAAAGCAAGCTTTGTCTGAATATTTAAAACGGTTTATTTAGATTTTTTCATAAAAATACTTAAGTATCACTAAATAACAAAAAAAGTAGTGACCTAATTTTATAATAAATAAATATACCTAACAATAATTCAATGCTGTAAGAATAAAAACTTTGTTTTTCTAAAAAATATCAGATTTTCGCTAATTTAAAAAAATCTTAGAGGCTCTTTTGTAATTTTTATCCACTTCCATCTAAATATTACTCTCTCTTATGTAAAAGGTATAGCTTTCGTTTGTCATATTAGTGTTTAGGTGTGACAAGATATATTTTTTAGTAATCTGTAGAAGTTAAAACTTGTTGCTTTATTAGAGGCTGCCTCGAAGTCAGTGATTTTAAATGTCAGACACAATTTTGAATCCCTTGTGATAATCATTAAGATAAAGGGCAATTTATTGGAAGGAACGAGGTATGTTATTGTTTACGTTACTGTATTTAATAAAACAAGACACCAAAAACATATATCTAGGTAATGTCTCGTTTTTAAAAGTAAAATGGCTTTACTTTCTAGTGCTTCGATAAGTCACTTATTCCGAGGCGGCCTTGTTGAAAGCAAATTTTTCGCATTGCGACAATTATTGTTTTTAATAATGCAAATAAAATACGCTAGCTGTGAAACGTTGTTTAATTATTTTGTACAAAATACCATTTTCTAAATAATGTGATAATTTTTATACCGATCTCAGGAAATAAATATTGGAGGAGAATAGTTGAAAGTGTTTTAATTTCTTTTGTAAAATAGTTTTACCCTGTACTTATTACGATTAGATTTAAGATAAATAATAGTAAACTGATTTTGTAATATTAACTTGTGAAATAAAATAACCATCTAAGAATTTTATCAAAAAATAAGTGCATGTTATAGAATCAGTTGAAAAATCACTCACCAAATGATATAATTATGAAACATTTGTGAATGAAAGATCACAATAATTGTTAATACAGGAATCTAAACACAATTTTTATCATTGAATGGCAAGTAAGAAAATAATATTTTTTCAAGTGAAAAGTTGTTTTTTTTTTTAAATAAATGTTGCCTGAATTGTAAAAAAATTGCAATTTTATGTGTGAACGAACATTTTCTTGTTATTTTTTAATTTATTTTGTGATTCCAGACAACGATAAGCTTAAAATGTATTCTCTGGAATATGTTTTGAGAATACAAAGACTGATTTTTAAATAAATTACGTTATTTTCTTATTTTGTATTTCATTTGCATTTACCCTTCTTCTTTTTGAATCGGTGATACAACATTCTAAGGGCTCGTGTCTAAGTAATAACAGCCGCACGGGTCGATCGATCAGGTTAAGCTTCGCTTGCCGCGGTCGGTCCGTGGATGGGTGACCATCTTTACATACCGAGAAACCCCCGTGCCTCAGTAAGCACGCTAAGCCGTTGGTCCTGGCTGTCATATAGTCTGTGAAGCCCGAAAGTCTGACAACCAGTCTTAGGCTCGGACTCCACCAAAGCGGAGACGAGACGAGAGGAGAGGTGTTTCAAATAACCAACAGAATTTCGTTATTCACACATCTCAGCTTCAGTGGATACTACTGAGCGGAGATGTATCATATTTGTATGGCACGATCGAAGCGGAGATGTGTGCTGTGCCTCGCCGAGATTGAGCTGGGCGGCGGTACAAAGATTGAGTTGGGCGGAGATGCGAGCAGTGCCTCGCAAGCTGGCGACGGCGTACAGCAGAGACGAGAAGAGATGTGAGCGGTCAACATTCAACGCCCGCCGCACGCAGCTCAGTTCCGCTCTAGCCAGCACACATATCCGCTGTAGCCAGTACACATCTCTGCTCTAGGTAGCACACATTTCTCTAGCCAGCAACATCTCCGCTCTAGCCAGCACACATCTCTGCTCTAGCCAGCACACATCTCCGCTCTAGCTAGCACACATCTTCGCTCTAGCCAGCACACATCTCCGCTCTAGCCAGCACACATCTCCGCTCTAGCCAGCACACATCTCCGCTCTAACCAGCACACATCTCCGCTCTAGCCAGCACACATCTCCGCTCTAGCCAGCACACGTACTGTTCGTATTGATAAATGTGTTTTGTTGCTGCGACTATTTAGATAAAGCCATCGTTAATTATCTCCCTTCTGATCACAGTGGTCAATCCGTAACTTTTGAGTCTAACAGCCCAATACAAAAAGTGCAGGTACAATTCAGACCAAAAACAGCTGTTAATTTAAATAAATATAATAGCACTTTAGTTTGTAAGTTATGTAATCAGGTCCTTACTATGAACAATGTTAATATTTTGTATAAAGAATTATTTTCGTTAGTCCAATCGGAGCTCAATAATCGTTTTAAGAACACAAAAACTATCAGCCCTAAGTTTTTATTTAGTGACTGGGCAACTACAAGACTCAGGAAAAGTAGGGATAGACTTATCGAGCTGTATGGCCTTTAGCCTTCTATTAATACGGAAACTTTTAATAAGTATGTTGCTACTAAAGCCTTATACATTAGCAAAAAGCTTAAATCAGTAGACAATAAAATACAGACGGTTTGGAAAATTATCAATAATGAAACGAACAGAAACAAAAAGCATAATTCTGATTATATTGGGGCCCCATCTATGAAATTGGCGTTTTTTTCTCACAAATAGAGAACCTCGTCACTTCTATGATTTAAAATATTCATCAATAGCTTGGTATTATATCGAATAATGACCATCATAGACAACTACCAATAGTAAAAAAAACCTTACTAAGTACTTATAATTTTCTAAACATAAAAAATACCTTAAAAATTACTCCTCATTTTGACCACTATTTGTTTGTTAACTTAGCCAAAACTTATTTTTGTCGCTTAATTTTATTTATTTATTTATTTCCAACTTACTTCTATCATTACAAGATAACCTAATGCGATAGCGTACTTATCTTAATCTTACCCTAACTTATTATTAACTTATAATAATTATATATTAAATTTTGTAACTTATTACAAATAATGCATTCTTTGTGAACTCACTCAGAGAACAACAGAATAGGTCCGAGTTATCAGCTATGAGGTTGAGAGTGTGGAGTGCACGCGTCAGTGGCGCCTCGCTTAAAAGATTGGTGCTCGCGCGCGGCTCCGCCAGCAGCCGGGGCTGACGTCGTCGCCACACGTACCGATCCGAAACACACAAACCTATGTGCCTTAAAATGTCCGCATTATGTACCCTTCCTCTAAGTACTTTGAATATGTACGAGATGAGTGCGAGATCCCTCCTGACCCTCAGTTCGTTATATCCAACCATACCCAAAATAAATAAAGTCGGGTACATAAGCGGATAAAACGGGTATACACCATACACGCGCAAGTACAAGTACCTACCTCACAAACTTGTTTTGTACTCTCTCCAACATGAGCCTATATTTAGATTCATGTGGAGCCCAAATGACTGCGTTACACTCTAATTGACTTCTAACTAATGTATTATATAAAGCGATAACCGCTTTAATGTTATTAAAACCACGCACCATGCGGAGCATGAAACCTAAATTACGGTAGGCTTTTCTGCAGCAGCTTATGACATGATCTCGAAACGTTAGCCCAGTGTTGAATTTGACACCTAAGTCCCTAACTTCTGTAGCCCTAGCCCAGGCGCGGTCGCAGCCCAAGATTTTGTGGGGGGTCACCATGGGTGCCGAGGAATAGTTTTAGGGAGGTACCTCCCAAAAGAGCACGCGAATAATGCTTGCGACCACTACACCAACCATTAGTTATGCTATTCAGAGATGCATCTTTTACATGCAGGGGTGGGGAGCAAACAACCCGCCTTGGATAGGTTAGGTTTTGTTTGATATTTTCAATCATAAGAACTCTTTTGAACTGAATGCGGAATGCGAGAACGAGCGAAGCGAGCTCGAAAATTTTGCACACACTCGGATAGGTTAGATTTTCTTTTGATCATTCCAAAAGAACTAGGAATTAGTTGCTTTGTCGACTTATGAAGAAACATCTCAGGAATTAAGAGAGTGTAGAAAGCAAGAGCGAGCGAAGCGAGCCTGAAAATTTTAGCACTCCACCCTGAAAAGCTTCTGTTTTCTTTTGACCATTATACAGAAATAGAACTTACATTGTCGAGTTATGAAGAAAAGTTTAAACTGAACAGTTTTACAGCAGTTTAGGTTTTGGAATCTGATGGCCTTAACTTTAGACTTTCAAACCTTACGTACGAGCGGGGTGACCAAACTCTTGCATCCAAGATACTCTATTTTTATAATTGACTTTTTGAAGTGAAAACTTCTTCAGTCGCATTGAGCGATTATAGGGGAAAATCTTATGGGTTCGCGTCACCGATATGCTAATGTTAACAGCACAGCACCTATGAGTATGACGTTGTTGCTCGGGATTGCCGATATGTGAAAACCTGACTAATGTTAATAATATTAATTTCAATTAATTGGAAAATATTAAGAAAACACTATTATTTAATAGTTTTAAGTTTTCACTTCTGTCAGCAGTCCCCATGACTACCTATTTACCCGACTACGGCGAAGCAAAAAGGAGGGTTATGATTTTGACCGGTATGTATGTATGTATGTATGTATGTATGTTCATCTGTTACCTCATAACTTCTAAACTGCCAATCATAATTTGACAAGTGAGGTATCATTAGAAGCGTTTTGATTGTCCGCTGGTTATAGGCTATGTGACGTCACATTAAATGCAATATGGCGCCCTCTAGAGGACATAAAGTAACGAAATAAAAAATAAAAATAATTGAATTGTGCCATGTTGGGTATCAAATGAAAGGGCTTGATGAGCACATTACAAATATGTATATATATCATATTGTCCAAGTAAATAAATATGATTAAATTGTTAAAAACAAGCAAAAGTGAGACTGTGCTACGTACGGCATATAACATATAACCATACATACCATAAAATATATTAAAAATAAGCTGCTCTGCAAATACTTTATCACGAAAGTATAACTCCAAAATAGTTTAAATAAAAAGTAAGTTCAAAAACTAAAACCCGACTTAAAGGTGTGAAACAAGAAAATATTTAGACAGAACTCAAGACATATGTACAAAAATGATCAAGGTAAAGCCGTGGTCGCATGCCATTATAATTTTGTAGGTGTACAAGCACGCGACCACGGCTTTACCTTGATCATTTTTGTACATATGTCTTGACTTCTGTCTGAAATATTTTCTTGTTTCACACCTTTAAGTCGGGTTTTAGTTTTTGAACTTATTTCTTAATGTTTTTGGATAATATGCCTATCGTAACTGCAGGTACTTAAGTACAAACACACACAGTACAGTATTAAAAGTTACTAATAGAAGTAAATCATTCAGGCTCCCGACAGCGTGAAAGATTTTGGGGGCGGTCATGACCCCCAGGACCCCCCCCTCGGACCGCGCCTGCCCTAGCCATTGGCAATCCATCTATATTGTAAGTATATAATAAAGGAGTACGCGCGCGAGAGAAAGTGATTGCTACGCACTTTGAAGTATTGAACTGCAAGAGGTTCTTCTTGCTCCAGGTCACCACTCTGTCTGTGTCTCTTTGAAGCTTGTCACAGTCCTCTAATTTACTTATCTCCAGCGACAGCTTGAGGTCATCAGCAAACAGTAAACATTTGGCGTCTTTAACAACTTCTGGAAAGTCATTTACCATAAGAATGAATTGCAAAGGCCCAAGGTTACTGCCCTGACTCACCCCCGACCTGGTAAAATATGGCTTAGACTTGTGTCCCGCATACTCAACGTACTGTTGCCTACCGCTCAAGTAACTTGCAAAAAACCTTAGCAGGTGTGGAGTGAAACCAACGGCCGCTAACTTTTTGAGCAAAACATCATTATTTACCAGATCTAATGCTTTTTCGGTTTAAGCTGTTGAAGCGTGCAACATACGTCCGACAGTTGTAAGTGATCAAGATGTACCCGCGCCGCTCCGTTCTCCCCGCCCGCTTCCGCTATAGCTGCACTCACATCCAACTCGGCCTGCTCTGTACTATACACCGAATAGAAGTATTCAGCAAACTCCTGAGCACACTGTTTGCCAGTCAACGCCTCGCCATTCTTTAAAATCTTTTTCTGACTTCTACTACTTACCTCTTTTAGATTTTGCATAATTCCAGAACGACTTTGGGTCTTCCAACATTTGATTTTCAACACGGTGCTCATACTGTTCCCGAGCGCCTAAAATCTGATTTTTAACGATGGTTCTACACTGAGCAAACGCTTCGTAATCACTTCCCAACCCACTTGTTTTGTACCGTTTATGTAGTACTTTTAGCCTACAGTTAGCCTTTAATTTAATGTTGCGAATTATTTCAACAGTGTACCACTCAGGGTAAATGCACCTTGAGTTTACACGACTTCGTTTTTTCTTTGGAACGCAGTCATCAAAAATCGACTTAATAATATTGTAGAAATAATTTAAACTCATTTGCAAATCTAACTCATACATCTGCGTCCAATCGACGGCCGCAATTAAATGCGTACATAACATAACATCACGCCTTGTTTCCCCGAAGGGTTGGGCAGAGGTGTCCCTGTAGCAGGTGTACAATACGAAAAAATCAGCTTTATTGAAATTCCAGCCTACCGGTTCATGTGTATCCGCCGTCACTGCTGCTGAGCTCGCGCGCAGGTGCTGGCGCACGCGCACACTCACCGACACATCGAGCGGCGGGTGATACGCGTCCACCGTCACGAGCGGCGCCTTAATTTAATTGGCATATTACGTTATCTTAGTTTTTAAACATTAGTGCATAAAAGTTTTAAAACATTAGTGTTCATGGTTGTTATATAAATTAGGAAAATGTTAGTATGAAAAATGTAACTTCTTTAAAATTCTCCATACAAAACGCTGATTTCATAGGTGGGTACCTAATACACTGAAGACTTCATGTGGTGGTCTCATTTGCATTAGCAAAGTTGCTCAAGAATTTTTAAATTTCTTTACCAGTATCCCACATAAAGGCGCGATTCTCTAAGGAAACTGTTTATTTTTTATTTTATTTTATTTTTTATTCGATAGGAACAACAAACCAGCTACATCATGCAATATTACACACAGGATATTAACATTATGATGGTACCTTGTCAATATATTTATAAAAACATCATGTACGTAAGAAAGAATTTACATCTTTTTAGCAAAACAGGTGATAGACTTATTTATAGTACAAGAAATAGGGACCTATTAGTTCAACCAGGTTTCAGACTGGCTAAAGTAGATTCATCTTTCATGGGATACTGTTTAAAATGTTACAATAAAATTCCTCCCCACATACTTCAATTGAATGAGACGAAATTCAAATCTTGTATAAAACGCACACTATGCAGGCATATTACAAGTTGGGGGATTACCTACATCGCTGATGAAAACGCTTGGCTCAATGCTGGTCCTGCTCCACAACACAACTAATTGATTAACATTTGTAAATACTGTTGGAGCTGCTGAAGATTGTGAGACCATCTTTGCATTGTATAAACTCAATCTCCTTTGTATTATATAATTGCATGGCACAGGTGTGAGCACTATGTAAATGATCCAACACACGCGCCACCATCAGCGAAACATTTGAGTTAGCCTGACATACTCACAGCCGCCAGGGCACATTCAAGTCAATGCAAGACATATTACCCGGTAAATGCATCACACATCTGCGCTATAGCCAGCACACATCTCCGCTCTAGCCTGTACACATCTCCGCTCCAATCTAGCCAGTTCGCATCTCCGCAAAGCTTCGGTGGATGGGCACACACAAATACACCAAAATATTTTATTCCGAATTTCAATGTTCCGATTTTCAAAAGTCCGAACGTTATAATACCTAAGAATTAAAATGTCTATTACCTATTAAAAATCACGAAATTTATTTTACCGAAAGTCGTAAATGCGATTTGTTTGTTTTCCGATTTTCATACATTCGAAGAATCAAATGCTCGATGGGTTCTCAAACAATAAATGGTAACTCAAAAGCGAAAAATAATTATTAAACCGACGTAAAAAGAACTGAAACGCGAAAAATTAAAAATAGCCTTTTAGTGTAACCACAGATAATATAAGTGTAACTAAGCTCCTAAACGAATTTTGTAACAAATTTTGAGGCGGCGCCAAACACACATTCAACGAAGACCCGTCAAGCTATGGTAGCTTAAAGGCTATTTTTTATTTTTTGCTTTTCAGTTTTTTTTACGTCGGTTTAATTCAATGTAAAAAACTTTTTTATAAGACCATAGACTTCTTATAGGTTGTAATCTATTCTGTATTTTTTCAAAATTTTAGGCTCAGTAGTTTCAGAGATAGAGGGCAATTTTCCGGTATTCGGTCGTGGTCCACCTGCTTAGTTCACCTGGGTGGACCACGGGCACTTTTTCTTGTTTCTTAAATATATTTTAAATAATTTATTTTACATAAAAAAAATGAGACTCACAACAAACCCTTTCATTTGATACGTCACACGATACAGTTTGCAATACTTTTTTTTAAATTTTCCAATTTGTCCCAATTCATTTACTTACCTTACACGTCGTGTTTGGGTCACAAATTCATATGTATACCAAATTTCAACTAAATGGTCAAGTAGATTCGGAGCAAATTGGCTGTGACAGACGGACAGACACACAGCCAGCCAGTCAGACAAACACACGAGTGATCCGATAAGGGTTCCGTTTTTCCCTTTGAGGTACGGAACCCTAAAAATAAGGCAGCGCTGGCGCATTTTTAACCGACTTAAAAAAAGGAGGAGGTTCTCAATTCGACTGTATTTTTTTTTATGTTTGTTAGGTACCTCAGAACTTTCGACTGGGTGAACCAATTTTGATAATTCTTTTTTTATTTGGAAGCTGGTGCTTCCCGTGTGGTCCCATTTCAATTTGGTCCATCCATGAAAAAACCATATAAGTCTTTGCATTAAGTATGTGCGCGACAAATGGACGAATAACTCAATATCACGCCAACCGATTTCAATGAGTCTTTTTTTATTGAAAAAACTTTTTGACAAAAAAAACAACCAACTTCTAAGTAGGTGCGTATATAGCTTGGTTTATGTTTTTCTTACGAAAAGCTACGACTTGTGGTTGTGGTAGGTTAACACTACAAGTGAAAAATAACTTATATTTCGGAAGTCAGTGGCAAATAACGAATATACAAAACTAAAGACCCCGACTTCCGAAATATAAGTTATTTATCACTTTGTAGTGTTTTTTAGAAGTTTTTGGGATTTGTGACCTGATTATAGTGATTATGGAATAAAAATCGTTTAACAAAATATTAATTAATTAATACTTTATTCACTGGTCAATTCTTATAAAATAACTTAATAAATAAAACTTAAAAATAAATATTAACAATACTAAAAACAAGTCAATCTTAAATATTGAGCAATTATTATTCACAACCTCGGACTGGGACCTTTCGAATGTTGCTTTATGGGCCGATTTTTCGTTTGTCAGTTTTTTTTTATCTTAGAAATAGAAATAAGAATAAATAATAATGGCGGTTTGTTAAATTTTCTATACAACATTCATATAATATATAAACATACATAAAAATAACATCACGGGATTTTTCCCCGAAAAATATCAACCATTTTGAGACTCCGGGCTGTTACTGAGAAATTCCTGATAGAGAAACCCAATAACACTTTGCCCGATCTGGGAAACGAACCGAGGATCTCATGCTCAGCAGTAGCGCTCGCGACCACTAGACCAACGAGGCAGTACATACAATATTTAAATAAAATCCCTGTCGGATCCGAAAGGGGCACATGGTCTACTGCAATAACATAACCAAAAAGTAAAAAATCTTATTATTATTTAAAATAAAAAGCTTTGCTATTTAAAATTCATATTAACTCAAATCTAATGAAAACTAGCAAATTTTCAAGAGGGGTCATTAGTTGTAGCGCTTCAGGAATTTTCGCGGAGGCTCGCACAGATAGTTTCCATGCCATCATGCGAAAGAAAAGCGGCCTCCTTACTACAGCGCCTGCATGGTAGTGACAACAGCATTCTAAAAATGATCGCTGCCAGATCGGACTGGCCCTTTCAGGGACACTGGGTGAGGGCAGTCATAGGTCTGTGTAAATAAATAATTTTGTAAAAAAATAACAATACTAACCTACTTATTTAAGCACCATTGTTACTAACACCAATATACTAACAAAATTATGGACCTTAGTCTGAAATAATGTTTTATTTAATTTAATAAGTTATGACTTGTAGAGCCACTAAACGACGGCCGCCCGCGTCCCATGTAGTAACCCGGTAAAATTCCCCATTGAAAAAAACGTGGCGATTTTTTTTTCTTTTTTCCTGAAAATTACCACATAATAAGACTCTCAGTACGATACCTAATAACACCCTCACGGATCGGACAGGGTTTTTTTAGATATTGTACATAATATATTCCTCAGTAAACACTTTAACAGTTATCCGAAAATTGAAAGTCATTAATGACAAATACAAAAACGTCTTTTAACCTTTCTTACCCGACTGCGCGACAGCAAAGACAGGATTATGTTTTTTACATAGCGAATAATCGTCAATTTTAGTTCACTCATAAATAAATAATTGATAACCAACTTTCGATGTACCTAATGCGTATTTATGAGCTGTGAGATGTGTGTAGCTCAAAAAAACGGAGGTAGCAGGTGTCATTATTAATGACTAGCTGTTACCCGCGACTTCATCTGCGATCTGGGATGAAAAGTAGCCATCCAAATCCGTTCAGCCGTTTTTGCGTAACAAACATCCAAACAGAAAATTTCACATTTTTTATGCCTATTAGTAAAATAAAAAAACAAAAACAACAATGGTGATATTTTTTGCGGTCAACGACCGTTGCCGGTGTAGTTAGTTACTTGAAGTATGAATTTTGAAAATTGGTTCATTTTGTTTTATCTTGTTCAGATAACCCATAACATCAAAGTTCACACCAAAAAAAACAGATTTTTTTAAACTGATATATTAAGTAACTAAACTATGTAGATGCGGCCGTTGCCCCCTAAAAAAAATCTAAATTTATTTTTGTTTTATAATGTTTAGATAGAACCCGTTTCTATGGTTGTTTTGCTGCGCGTGCTGGTCAACATTGGCTAAAAATAAAATAAATTAACAAGAGATACGGAATAAGGCAAAAAAAAGAGAAAAAAATTCAGTCAGAAGAAGGATTCAGGAGAATTCAGAATTAGCTATCTAAACTCCGGAAACGTTATGGGTATATCTACATATACATGATAAAACAAAAAATTTGATGATTTTTTTCGGTAAACGACTGTATGTGTGTAGAGTACAAATATTATGTTCTTAATGTCCCTCGGCAAACCTCGTGTTTCGTCAGTCGTCGGATTTCTATCAGTTGCCCTTTGCACTTGGTATAGACCGGACGCTCTCAATCGACTTGGAAGTATATAGCGTTGTTAATACTCATTTAACTTAATGTAATTTATTTAAAAAATGGTAGAAAAGCTGCTAAAGTCGCAGGCACGACAGATAGGAAAATAGTTTTACAGCTCTATATGTATAGTTCACACGAAAATCAAAACAACAATAAAGTACTTAGTTCTGAACTCAAATTATTATACAAGATAAATCTAATAATTGATGGATATGGAAATTAGGATTCGTTTGTACTTGGAAATGCGATGATTCCCGAGGGACATTAAGAAAATATAAATACCGTAATGGGTATCGATACCCATTACATCTGTGAATTTTCGCTAGCTAATTTAATTTGAACCTGTATAGCGCTACAAGGCTCTTTTGCCGCGTGGCCAAAGTCGGAACTAACGTCGCCATCTTGTTTTTTCAATACACTTCACAAAACAATAGCGCAAATGTTCACCAACAGCCCCCCTGTTAACATTATTCGAGCGCCAAAAAATCCTTGTAGCAGTGTACAGTATTTCTATTTTCTTAATGTCCCTCGGGTATCATCGGTTGTCCAAATACAAACGAATGCTAATTTCCATGTCCATCAATTATTAGATTTATCGTGTATAATGATTTGAATTCAGAACTAAGTCTTGTACTTTATTGTTTTGATTTCCGTATGAGCTATACAGAGCTGTAAAACTATTTTCCTATCTGTTATGCCTGCGACTTTAGCGGCTTTCCTCCCATTTTTTAAATAAATTACATTAAGTTAAAAGAGTATTAACAACTTTGTATACTTCCAAGTCGATTGAGAACGTTCGGTCTGCACCAAGTGCAAAGGGCAGCTGATAGAAAGTTTGCCGAGGGAAATTAAGAAAATAGAAATACAGTACTGACAATTTAACATAACATCACGCGTAATCCCCGAAGGATTAGGCAGGGTGTACGGTGTGAGGTGTATGGTAGAATTTAAGTTAGTAATTACAATTTCCTGAATGTACTAGAAGTCTAGAACACATAATCATGTCTAAAGCTAAGGAAGCTGGCCACATTGAAGTAGGCAGGCATCGCGCTCAGTATCGTGTTGTACTCCGGAGTGAAGTCTTCCGGATGATGGATCTTGTGCGAGTGGTGCGAGAGATCCACTATCGGCTGAGTTTGGAGGGAGGGAGGAACCTGAAAAATAAACAATTTTTATGCTATTTTGTTGCATGATAATGAACCGTCCTGCTTATTGGCTGTCGTACGTCGGATTGTTGAGCTCGACGACTTAAACCACTAGTGGGACGAGCCAACTCAAAGCTAAAATCAGCTACTTTATAATTATAAGTTATATAAACCGTTAATGTTTTTAGCTGCTCATTTTGTGGAGAGTTCTCATTGGTCCCATAAGTAAGGCTCAGCTTAATAGAAAAAAAATAATTACAGTCCTGTTTTGAACCTTGGCTTCAATTGATGGAGCCAAAGAGAAAAGAAAAAAGTTTCTGCTGGTCAACTGTCAGACATAACGAAACAGACAATGTTTTTTGGAGGTTTCAATTTTTTTAAATAAATCCTATTAAGAAAATCATATACAAAAATACACTCACTTTGAAAGCAACATCCACAGTAAACTCAACGCCTTGCTCGTTGTAAGTAGCAGCGGAGTGGTATATCACATAGACCGGTCTGTTGAGCTGCACGAAGCAAATCCTAGGCGAGCTGTTGAGCGACCAGCTCGATACTGTGATGTTGGCGCGAGGCCAGAGTGTTATCATGTTGTGGTGGGCCGCTGTGGGGAGAAGAGATAATTAAAGCAGATGGTCAAATCAAATCAGAGTTTGTTAAAAATTTGAGTTCAAGCTGCTGTCATTTCAAAAGAAAAGGTTAGTTAAAATTGTTTATGGTTAATGCCCAAATTGCGTAAAGGACTCGTAATCAAAACTGCAATAATTTCGACAGTTCAAAAATATCTATTGCGCCTTATATTTTAAAATCCGTAATCGATGTGTTAACGATAACCAGCTCAACGCAATGGATGGTGTTGAGCTGTCAAAATAAAAGCGTTGATGAGTAAGTGAGTGCGTTATACAATTTAGGGTGCTGTTTTAATTCCACTAGACAACCTCGAGTTATTTTAGCTTAGAGGTAATATTATACGAGTATCAGTTTACTCAATGTTCATTCGTGATTTTAATCCATAAATAATATTATAAATGCTAAAGCAACTCTATCTCCCTGTTTCTTGCTCACGCCTTTAACGGCTGAACGGATTTGGATAAAATTTGACACACAGTTAGACCATGACCTGGGTTAGGACAGAGTATTCTTTATATCCCGGTGGTACTGTCCCGTGGGATGATTTCCGTAAATATATAAATTTAACACTTACCAGTGAAAACAAACCGGTATCTGCACTCGTCTCCCGCACACACGCGCGTGCGCACGGCGACGCGCGGCGGCGGGGAGGGCGCGGCGGGCGGCGCGGTGTACACCAACATGGCGCTGTCCCTGGCATTTATAAATGGAGTAATGTTAGAAAGTAATGTATTTTGGAAGATTCTCTTGAGAAAATTGCTACTCTACATTGTACACCCTTATTTGAAAATCTAGCCTTTTATCTGTACCCTAATTACGTAATACATGATCAACCAGAATTTTAATTTTTTTGAAACATGCTAATCCATTGCTTCATACGTTGGAAAAAAAAAATCCGCTCAACAACGTAAATAACGCAATGAATGTTGTTGAACTGTCAAAATGAAACAAATGAGTCATAATCGATTACGAAAATAAGTTACGTAATTAGGGAACTGATTTACTCTCAATGACAAAGGTTTAGCTACCCTCGACTTCAGGAAAATTGATCTACCCATGATTTTTCAAAAACCTTTTTCATCTACTTTGGAACGGTTCATAACCGACTTCAAAAAAAGGAGAAAGTTCTCAGTTCGTCGGGATATTTTATTTTATTCTCGATGTTGAGACGAAACCGCCACTTTCTTAAAACTTCATTTACCCTGTTTCTGAAGACCTGATTTACCGTCAACTTTGTTATAGTCGATTAACACGTTCAGAGCTGGAAGCCCTCCTGGAAGGCTCACTCGAGTAATAATTCTGCGAAGGGTAAAGTTCTGAGTAGGTTTATAAACCCGAAGTATGTTTGATTTACCCGTGGATACTAAAATATAGATCTACAAAACCTGGATTCTCAAAGATTTATACCGTGTATGTTGTAACATGTTTCCCCTTGGTTTCCTGCAATCTGTCGGAGTGATTTCGTGAAAAGGGACGGAAGTGTATTACAGGAAGTCGGAGAAGCGCGCGGTATTTGATTCAACCAATTAGCGCGTGCGGTGCTAGAGTTGGTCGTCAGAAGCGACCTTGACGAGGCCCCACCCCTTTAATGTTGCTTATTACCAAGGTGAGATGTCAGATCTTACACCTCATATGCGACTACTCTAAGGCTCGCTCGTTTTTTTTTTAAGTGGCATACCAACACTGAAGGTCGTCTGCCTTGCCATCAATTCGTTAAAGAAATATGTTTACATAATTTTAGTATTATAATATTATACTCACAAATGTCGACTAAACCCAGTCCTAAACAGCGGCAGGCCACAATACACTTGAGTCTCGCAGTCCGCACTCACGTCCGTCCGCGCGTTCAGGTTATACCCCGCGCGGGACAGCGCCGGGAGCACGCGCTCGGTGGAGTAGGGATCGTGTTTGGTGACCACGATGCCGGAGGTGCGCGAGATTGTGTTGTTGTTTATGTCGTGGGCTACCATTTCTGAATGCTAGAAACAAATAAAAAGGTATATTAAGGACAATAAAGTCCTGTATTGTAAACAAAAGTTAGAAACAGTTACTAAACATTGTTTAAATTAATATGACGGCGCGTCTAAAGGTTTTACGACGGCAAACTTACAAAGTTGAATTTAGAACGATTTTGACAGCTGTCAACTTGACGTAACCCCGGGTATTGAAGCGGCGGCCCGCCAAAATGGAAAATAAAGGAAGATTGCAGAGATCAATCGAAGTTGAGTGGAGATCAGTCCGTCCCTCGGAAAGCACATTAAGCCGTTGGTTCCGGCTGTCATTCGTGAATCTTTGAGTCGTTATAAAACCGGAAATCTGACAACCAGTCTTACCAAAGGGGTATCGTATTACCTAATTATTGGGTTGGGGAGGTCAGATAAGCAGTCGCTCCATGTAAAATGCTGGTATTCAGCTGCATCTGGTTAACTGGAAGCCGACCTCAACGTAGTTGGGAGAAGGCTAGGCAGATGATGATGTGTGAATATAAATACAAATAAATAAAGGTTACAAAAAAATAATTGAAAAAAATACTCACAAACCAATGATGCCTCTGCAGTGAGAGTCCATTTGCGTCATACGGGTTGAAAGGTATAAACATAATTACGATACAGATGGCTCCTAGGAAAGATAGCACCATCCACAGGCGTTTGCGAGAGAATAGCAGCTCCATTCCCGACTGAAATATACATAATATTTTTATTTAATAAATATTGGTGATGTTCTTCAGAAAGGTCAGGTGCGTAGTACTCGCAACCGGCGTGCGTGTATGACCAGATGTATGAACGTAAACGAGGCAAAAGGAGTATGTAAGGATCGTAGCAGGTGGCGTTCTATAGTTTCTGCCTACCCCCGTGGGAAGAAGGCGTGAGTTTATGTATGTATGATGTATGTAATACTACAAAGTGTTATTGTAATAACTGAAATTTATTAAAGAGGTCATTGTACTCATAATTATAAAAAAAAAAACATGAGAGGTGTCAAGGGACACCCGGATGGAACGAAGTTCCTTTCGATTAATTAGTGAAGGAATTGTAATAAAATGAGTAGGTAAGTGAGTGCATACGCCACACACACAGCGTACACCGCAGCACCACACAATACCAAAATAGGGAATAATGCGGCGTTTTCCCGTGATTTTAATGGAGCCAAAAGAGAGGTCTTTTTCTCCTGATTTCGGGGACCCCAAACTTGATAGGTCTACGACCTCTGGCTCCAAAGTTAAGACCCGGGGGGGGGGGGGGGGGGTGCAGGGGGTGTATCGGTAGTAGGTTTTAGCTGAGGGGAGGTATTAGGGGGGGAAATTTTATCAAAACTTTGATATTCCCAGCCGTTTCCGAGATATTTAAAATTTAAAAGAACTTCGTTCCAAAATAAAAAAAAAGTGTCGTTACAACTTTTGGTCTTAAAAAACTGTCGTTACAACTTTTGGTATTAATTTTTTTCCGTCTAGCCCCCTTTCGCAACGCGCGATAAGGAACTTCGTTCCAAAAACTTTTGCTATGGGACATCATATACATTTCATCATCATCATTTCAGCCGAAAGACGTCGTGATAAACTCACGTATGTGTGCCTCGGCCCACATTTTCACGTTCGTCCATCAATGCCCTAATTGCTGGCCGCGACCGTAATGAACTATAAATGGCCTGGCCATGAAAACTAACATTTATTTATTTATTTAACTGTCAGAGTCTGTCAGTGTCATATTTTTAATTCGGTCTGACAGGTAAAGAAGATGGCTGAACGTGTGTGGGATTGACATGACGACGCAATAGTCGGTAAAGCAGGTCTAAATATAGTGCAATCAACAGACAAAAATAGCCCTTATGGTGATGTGACTGCACAATAAAGTGTTTTTTTTTAATGGCATCTCGCAGGTCAGCCTAGGTTGTCGGCTGCTTAACCGGACTTTCCTGTGAATGTCTTAATAAATTAAGGCCTCCAGCCAGGGCATAAAACGTAGAAACTAAGCGACTACACGCTAAGGGCATCCCCTGTGGGGTACGGACCTCGGCTTGGGGCGTCGCTGGGGGAGGACAACAAGGGACAGGCTGGATCGGATTAATAATAAAGTGTTTAATAAATAAATATACTCACAATGGTACAAGACACTATGACAGCTAGCCCCGCGTTAAGTATCGCCACGGTGAAGTCAGGCGTGTCACTGGCAGAGCGACTCATGATGGGCAACATTTGTGCGTCGACGCGCAGTGCGAGCGAGAACATGAACATTACTGACGGGAGAGACAGGGCGATCTCTAGGAGGAGGTGTTGCCAGCCTGGAACGAGAAAAAGAAAAAAAATATGAGTATTTTCATCGTGAAAGTAAAAGAGTCTTCGCCAGTGTAGGCGTTGATGTCGCATTAACACTGCGTAAATGCATACGTTGCTGGATAAATGTTAGATGTGGAGGCACTATAACCTAACTATATTGACAAGTGGTTAGTTTAGTAATTTGCATCTGTTGATAGAGCGATTTTTAACTTTATCAACCATGTTAATTTTTTTCAAAAGAAGACAAGCTTCTGATTTTATCGATTTCTACATAGTCAAGTCAACTTATTTTAGTTATTTTGGATTTCGCCACAGAAATCACTCAGTTTGACATATTGTGAGTATTAACAAATAATGGATAATGTTTTATAAAAGGCCTCGTTGGTTTAGTGGACGCAAGCGCTACTGCTGAGCATGAGGTTCTGAGTTCGATTCCCGGGTCGGGCAGTGTTATTGGGTTTTTCTATCTGAAATTTCTCAGTAGCAGCCCGGAATCTGGATTTGTGCCCGGTTGATGGCAATAGGCTCGCCCCTATTACATGGGGCTTAAACATAACTGGCGGAATGTGGGTGTAGTATAGATACACCTTTGCCCAACCCTTCAGGGAAACAAGGCGTGATATTGTGTTATGTTAAATTGTAAATCAGTTACCTAAGTCGCAGTAAAATACTAAGCATACCCGCTGTGTTTCATATTTAAGGTACTTATGTAACATTATGTTTGTAAAACATCGGTTTTTTTTCGCTGATATAGCCCGCCAAATTCAAATTTTCTTAAGTTTTTGCAATTTGCAGGTCAGTTAGTTAAAACTCTCTAAGTTAGAATTCGCTTCAAATGTCATGATTTCATGAAAACGTTATTCAATAGCGAAATTTGAAGTTAGAGAGTTATATTGATGATTTTAATGATTATTATTATTCTGTAAATACATGCTTTTTATGGTCGCGAATCATATTTTAATCAACATAATACAAACTAATACTGATCTGCAAATAAAAAAAAAACTTAAGAAAATTTGTATTTCGCTTGCTGCCCTGACGTTTTGGCCTTAATAACTTAGGTACCTTCATTTTATGTCAATATCTTACCTTTCAAAGCGACATATCTGACGACAGTGAGCGATATCAAAGACGTGATGCTCATTATAAACAGCGGCGCGCTGAATAGATATCTGAGCGAAGTGAGCGATGGTATACACGCTAGAGTCAGTAGTATGAGCGACATTAGTAGGCGGGTCGCTGACATCGCTTGTACGCAGCGGAGAGAGCGGCTGAGACCGTTCTGTGGGGAAGAAAAGAACATAATATGTTAAAGTCAATTGACATTAATGAAACACTATCTTCTGCGCACGACTTCGTTCGCGTAGAAGTCGTAAGATACACAATATATTAAAACAGCAGCCACATTTTTATAAAACTCTCTCGCCCCCGACCCACCGCGTCGCAACGCCCGCCTGCGCTGACTTTTTGTCTTTTTGCTCGGCTCCTAAAGGTGGTTTTACACCGGCAAGGCAAGACGTGGATGCGATGGGCGAGAATTGAAATTTGTCACGCTCTTTCCATCTTTGATGTAAAAGGTCTAGATGCGCGAGGATGTGCGAGGCGAGAATTGAAATATTTGTTAGTACAATATTGAACTTTATTGCTGTAAGAACAGAGTATTTATTTGCATTGTAAAACGGCTGCCGGCGCGCGAGACGCGGCTGGCCGGGCGGCGCGTGATAGCGCGAGCCGGCGCTAGATAGCGATGGCAGCGCTGACCAGCGCAGAGAGCAAAGGGCGCTGACCACCTTGTTTTCATTTCTTAACTCTCCCTCTTCCCCTAGTTATCTAGCCCCGCACTTTCAGTACATTTGCGACAACCACAAAAGAAATCTACGTTCATCTCACAATCATCTTCTTCAATGTCCCACCCACCGCACAGACGTTCATTCACTCTTCCTTCTTCGTTCAGTCTATCTCTCTGTGGAATGCGCTCCCTAGGAAATTAGTATGGCGACCAACCGATTATCTTTTAAAGTTGAAGTTCGCGAGCACATTCTCAAGAAGCTGGCAGTATCATCACAACGGTAATGATTTCCCATTGTTTGTCTTATTTGTTTTAGTATTTTTATGTGTATTTATTTGTTTATATTTATACTATAATTGGAAATAAATTATATTTATAATTGGAATAATTATAATTATAATTGGAGGAGCTTGTGGTTAAGTACTAATAGCCGCACGGGTCGATCCATCAGCTTAAGCTACGCTTGCCGGGGTTAGTCCGTGGATGGGTGACCATTTCTACATACCTATACTCCGCCGTGCCTCGGAAAGCATGTTAAGCCGTTGGTCCCGGCTGTCATTCTTGGATCTTTGACAGTCGTTACAGGTCGTCAGAAGTCCGAAAGTCTGACAAGCAGTATTACCAAAGGGGTATCGTATTACCCAGTTACTGGGTTGTAGAGGTAAGATAGGCAGTCACTCCGTGTAAAATACTGGTATTCAGCTGCATCCGGTTAGACTGGAAGCCGACCCCAACATAGTTGGGAAAAGGCTAGGCAGATTGATTGATCTTTTGGAAATATATATTTATGTATATCTTTATATTTAAATAAATATTTATTCCTCAATTTTTGCCATTGCACTTACCACTGTTTGTGTCACCCAAAGGTTGACTGCTAGGAAATGCCTTTGGCATTAAGTCCGCCTCTGTACATTTGTGTGCTTGAAGTATTAAATAAATAAATACTTTTGAAACAGATCATAGCACGTACCAGTGAAATAATACTGCCGTACGATCAAAATCTTACCCTCTTCAGCGTCCACGCATCAAAAGCCTGAGCGGTCCCCACGGCCGCCAGGAGGTATGGCATCCAGTACAGTGGCACCACTAGCCAAGGTTCTGTTAGATATCTAGAACATGACACACATTCTTGTTATGCTAAACGTCAATATTTGTGGCAGTCGTGATCATAAAACGTGTGAGCGAGATGTAGATCGGACAGGTTTTTTTTTTACATTTTGTGTTTATGTTTCTATGTTAACTAAAGTAATTGGTTGGGTTTTAATTAACTATAAATAAATATCAGTAAACAGTTTTTAAGAGCAGTGGTGGCGCATTGGTAACGGCTGCGACTTACGAGTTGTAGGTCGTAGGTTAGAACCCAGACAGGCGCTTTACTTTGTGTAAATTATTTCATCACCACTGCTCTCAAAACGGTGAAGGAAAACATCGTGAGGAAACCGGCATGTCCTAGAACCGAAAATTCGAAGACATGTGACATCTACCAACCCGCACTGGGCCCGCGTGGTGGGGTACGGGCCACTCCCTCTCACAGAGAGGAGGCCGCAGTCCCAGCAGTGGGAACGTTACAGGCTGATGATGATGAAACAGTTTTTAGGCATCCCCTACTAAATACTTGGTCATAAAACGTGGGAGCTAGACAACACGAGACTCAATATATAGGGAATTCCAGTACTAATGATAGCAACTGTTCGAGTCTTGCCATTTCGTATAGTGTTCTGTGATATTTTAATAATGAACTGAATCTAATAAAAAAATTATCCGATATTACAGAGTGACTCTGGCGATTTCTGGGTACTCTCCCCAGAAATACATGTCAAGTTAATAAATCAAAACTTAATCTACCGAAAAGATAAACTCCGTTAAGAAAACCTAGTTTGTCAGTACCATACAAAAGCCGATAGAGAAACTGGTTATTCAAAAGCTCTTGACCTTCATCTCACCTGATGGTAAGTGATGACCAGGCCGAAGATGGAAGCGAGTTTCACCCGGAATCCTCAACCACAGAGGAACTGGCTATCTTACCTCTAACTGCCGAAACACAACAATGCTGTTAACATTGTTGTTTTTATTCGTCACAAAAATACTTAACTTATTTAAAATGAAATTCGCTTACTAAATGAATACTAACCTCATCTGCACAGTGGTAGCGACCATGAGAAGCACACAAATAGCGACCACTATCAAGCCAACCACTACAGCGGCCAGGCGACCTAACACGGTGAATAGTAGGTTCTGGACTGTTGACCATCCTGAAAATAACATAATTTTTATTTTTAAATTCACCATTATTGTATTTTTTTTTTACAACATTTAAGAGCGTTTATTCTGAAAATGGGCTACGTCGCAAGTAGATGTCAAATATTTGCCTGTTTTGATTAATTTGGCAATATTACTGTATGGAAATAAGAAATGTGGCTAACTAGAGAACTAGAATATTGATTACGAAATGCAATAATTCATATCGTAACACCAAATATTTAGTTTTAGATGAAAAAAAAGTATTTGGAAACTTTCCAAATGCCTTTTTTACATCTAAAACGGTTGCAACATCAAATTCAGTGTTTTAATTGGAATTCATTATTAATATTCTAGTTCGCTAATTAGCCACATTTCATATTTCCATACAGTAATATTGCCAAATTGATCAAAACAGGTAAATATTTGACAGTTATTTGCGAAGTTGCCAACTTTTAGGATAAACGCTCTTAACACAAATATTTACACTAGATACTAAATTAAATGACTAACTAACTAACCAACAAATAAATAAGAAACAAAACGACAATTACGCGTCGAAGTACTTGTTCGCATCGCTGTCATTCAGAAACGTGCCCAGAAGACTGGCAGCATTGCCACGTTGAATGGCAATGCTAATTATTTGCCCAAAGACCGAGCCAGACCTCTGGCCACGTGAAGTGTCGACCAGTCGACGAGAAATTTCCTTAAAAAGGAGACGCGCACTCGGGCCCCATGATCCGAGCGTTTCGACCCCAAACGGCTCAAAACTGTAGTTAGGGTAGTTACAATCAATTATGATTTTATGATATTCCTACTCAGATAATTGTGGAGTTTCTTGCCGGCTCTTCTCCATAGGAAACAACCAATTGGAACCGTGCACCTAGCTTCTGATGTTTCATAAGTGCCCATGTAGGTTCATGTGAAATAAAATATTTTGGTTTTGAATCACGAGCAAGATCAAAATTTGATGTGGGCGAAGTACATTTCGCGAAGCCCTTTGGTGGCGCAAGAAGACGAAAAAAAAACTTGAACAGTTGTTTAATTTTTTAGAGGATAGGCCTTTCAAAAATATTGCGGGTCTATGAAAACCATTTTTCTATTCAGGGATCCGTTTGCGAAATATAAGCTTTAATAAATTCAGTGCCGGGAGCCCTCCTGGATATTTGTCAATATATTTATACGTTTTCGGACGAGTAAAATTATTTCGACGCGTTCACGGCTTTTAAGTAATGCATAAAACTTCGAGGTGCGAGGCCCCTCGGACCGCGAGGCCGTAGGCGGTGGCCCACGTCGCCCTCGCCTTTCGCTACCTCTGTTTTGAATAGTATCCAACAAAACATAAATACTCACTGGCCCCAACTATCCAGACGTAGTAGCCAACGCTAGCCAGTCCCAGCAGTCCTATGAACACATCTATGACGTAGGACACGGTCAACGAATATTCTACTAGGAACAAGTTCATGTAGTCGTAGTACACGGCTGCTGTGGGCTCGATCTGCGGACAATATGAGAAAATAATTTATTACACTTTGATTGCTTTAGGCTGATTTTTCAATAGTCTTGTGGCGGCATCTACATCACCACATGTAACCTTCTCATCACACTGACGTCACACAAAATCCTGCATCGCGCAAGCAAAGTTTACCGCGCGATTAGCATTGTAGCGGTTACACCGCCACATACGAACTACGCATCATAGAAATGACGTCACACAAATCCTGCATCGCGCAGTTAGAGTTTACCGAGCGATCGACATACATACAAGATTTCAACTTCAAACCGATGGGCAGTTGCCCGCCAGACACAACACCCGTCTGGTCGGAGGATCCTCCCTTTTCTATGGTGGATGAGTGAACTTTACACCCTGTTCCTCATACCACTAAAGCATAAACAACATGTAAAAAAAACCCTGTCCGATCCGTAAGGGTGTTGTTAAGTATCGTACTGAGAGTCTATTTATGAGGAAATTTGCAGGAAAAAAGAAAAAGAAAATTCGCCACATTCTTTTTTCAATGGGAAAAAAATAGTAAATCAGGCGGCTGTTGTAACCGCGTATTATGGCTACGTAGATTCCGTATTACGTTATGGAGTCATCTTCTGGGCAAATTCTTGTAAAAAACTTGAAATTTTTAAAGCACAAAAGAGGTGCATTAGGTCCATATGCAATCTTAAATCAACCGAAAGTTGCAAACCGCATTTTATTTCCTTAAAAATATTAACATTACCTTGTCTTTACATATACGAGACCGCTTTATTCGTAAAGAAAAACGGTGATTTATTTAAAAAATCTTCAGAACAAAGCTATCGATCCATAAGGCCAACATATCGCCATGAATTATGCCTAAGAAGTTCTAAAACCACCCTTATGCACAAGAGCATACTTTGCATGGCTCCAAAAATTTTTAATAGGCTACCAAATGACATAAAAGATTTAAACTTGACACAATTTAAACGTAAACTAAATAAATTTTTAATAGACAAATGCTACTATACTATTGACGAATTCCTAGTTGATAAAATTTAATGTGACTGACCATTTTATGTACCTATTAAGTTTTTAATGTAATATTCATGTCTACTAATTTATTACAATCTAATATATCTTGTTTTTAATTTCTATTGATTATTGATTTTATTGATTGTTCATTATGTTTCATGTAATTTTTAACCTAATTTCTAATATTGTAATTTAACAATGCATGCCTTTATAGGGTAGATTTTTGAGCTACTATAAAATATTTGTAAGACCTTGTTGTATCACCAAAAATCGCATTAATAAAAACTTTGAACTTTGAACTTTGGAAATTTTATTGGGTTATTACTTGGGACGCGGGCGGCCGTCGTTTAGCGGGTGTCTACAAGTCATAACTTATTACTCCTATTGAACATTTGCAAATTTTTAATGGATTTGGGGTAATTTTGGTACAAAAAATGAGAATTTTAAATAGCAAGTACTTTTTATTTTCAATAATAAGAAGATTTTTTTTTATTACGTTTTGGTAATGTTATTGCAGTATTTATGTGCCCCTTTCGGATCAGACAGGGTTTTTTTACATATTGTATACAACATCCCGTAAATAAACATTATCCGACTATTGAAAAAAATCAGCTCTAACATTAGAATAAAAAATGATAGTATAAAACTTTCTAAAACACATAAATAAGCCCACTTTCGCGTGGACGTAAAAATATCGCGCATTGGATTTTCAACTCTCGGTGTTGAGCGTTGATTATCTAACAGAGTGAAACCCAGGACGTCGAAAAAACACACTGTTGGATTTTCAGCTCTTGGCGTTAAGCAGAGCGTTGAAAATCCAGTGTGCGAAAAGAAATCGCCGCGGGAAAACATCGCCCGACCGAACCTGGGATAAAAGTATCAAAACCTAAAAAGAGACAGTATTAAACCACGGTTCGTCATGTTATAGTCCTTGCGCGACTGCTAGTCACCGCCTTAAGTATGTGAGCGGTGACACGGGGATGCCATAACATTGGCAGACTGAGTTAGCGGCCGACGTCTACCTCCCCCGTCTCACCGCTCACATAGCAAAGGCGGTCACTAGCAGTCGCGCAAGGACTACGGCCAAATGAATGGAGCACCACGTATATCGCAGAATGTTGGTAAGCAAGCATATTTAAAGATGGTGTAGCAATACAGGGAGTATTGCCATACTTACTTCCATCGACAGCAGACTACATTGAAAAGACTACATCGAAAATAAAATAAACATCTGCTAATCCGCGAGACCATCAAAGCGGATATGTGGTTATGTTTATAAATTTGCGAACTTATTTCAATTTTCACAAAGCTGATATTTGCTTGACACTGAAAACCACACTTTTCAACCTATACCTACAATCGTTATACGTTGAAAGGACAACTCCGACCCTAGTCTATATAAACCAGGGTTGGAAAAAATTAGATTTTATTAGATTTTTTTTAAAAATCATGATTTTAAAAAAAAATCTAATAAAATCTAATTAATCACGGTTTTTTTCACTTTATCGTACAGTTTAACTATATTTCTGCATAAAACCGAATGGCCCTTGGATTTCAGAGAAACGGGGAATTCCCGTGCAGTGTTTTGTAAACTTCGCATGCAATTAACATAGTAAATTAAGAAACCGACTGGGAATTGAAAAGGCCGGAAAACTAGTTTTTTTATTCATGTATTATAATATGTTAATGATATCGATTTTTCAGATGTAAAAGACCCTCCCTAGTTTTTACATATAATTTCTAAATCTATTTTTTATGTTGATTTCTGTGAAAGAAAGTAAAATTAAACACATTTGATTAAACCATTGATTTTGATTGCAAAAATCATTTGATTTAAATCAAAATGATTTAATTGTGCCAACCCTGATATCAACCAATGCTAAACTATACACCGTGAAATTTGAATCACAGTTTTGCTAGAACAAACGTTGTTCAGACCATGGTCTACTACCATTCTACAGCATCCAATAAAAAAAAAAACATATTTGGTTTCTGAAAAAACACAAAAAAGACAAAGTTTAAAATGTCAAGATTATCGTTACTCCCTACAACACAGACACCACGCACAGGACACAGCATTGTCTACAGGGAAATGTACCTCCATAAACGAAATTTAGTAAGCAGTAGATAATCTTGACATTTTAAACTTTGTCTTTTTTCAAAAACCAGTTATGTTTTTTTTTTTATTGGATGCTGTAGAATGGTAGCAGACCATGGTCTAAATAACGGTTGTTCTAGCAAAACTGTGATTCAAATTTCACGGTGTATAGTTTAGCATTGGTTGATATCAGGGTTGGCACAATTAAATCATTTTGATTTAAATCAAATTTCACGGTGTATATAACCAGCATTTACCTGCTCATCCAAACCCTCCACATTGGCCGTCTCGGCCAGCAGGGCCAGAATCATGTCCCCGCCGCCCTGCAACACTCCGGGCAGCAGTAGCTCCGGCTTGTCGTTACGTGTGTGGTACACGTGCGCCCATTTTACGAAGGCTATGTCTATACCTGAGGATGAAGAAATTATGAAAGCTTATATAAAAAGATGTTTATGCAAAAAAACCTAATAATACTTTTCCGGATATGTACTTCGAACGTACTACCTTCAGCAGTCGCGCCTGCTACTAATAGGCAAAAGGGTAATCTGTTTTTGTAAGAAAAAAAAAAAAACTACATCTGCCTCAAACGCAGCAGTCGCGCCTGATACTAATATATAAGAAGGGTCATCCTTTTATTAAAGAAAAAAAAAACACTATCACTCCGGGAGTGCCAACGGAAGTGAAAACTTTGAACAAGATCGCCTTGGTGGAAGAAAAATGCTTGCATAGAACATTGGTCCGTAACCTTATCTAAATAAAGAGCACAATCGCGTTTACAAAAAACAAAAAACTTCCAAAACCTTAAAGTAAAAATACTTGCATAGAACATTGATCCGAACGTTATATAAATAAAGAGCACAATCGCGTTTACAAAAATGAGGTGTCGGTAAAAGTGTAGCGAGTCCAATTGTTTTTTCCTATCTCAAAAATGCCCAACGCGCCTAAAGAAGTTTCACTTTAAAAAAAAACTCACCATTCATATTCCCAAAGTCCCGCCATATCCTGAAGTCAGTGTCAGACGGTATGATTCCCGATGAGAACAGGAACTCGGCCAGACCCTGTGCGTTCGGCGTTACTACTGAGCGGTGATATGCGTTCAATACTCGTGGGTCTGTCACCTAAAAACAACGTAGAAAAATATTGTATTGAAAAGTGTATAGAACTGTTAAACTGACTGTACAGAACGGACTGACTGCCTGTCCATTGACGCGGAGCGAGGCAGCGGAGCGGAGTCGCGGACTGTGCGGAGTTAGGCCGAGTTCACGCGACGAGTAATTTGAGCAGGCTGCAATACCCTGCGGCTGGTTTTTTTCCGCTTCTCCGCTCCTCTTCCTCGCTTCGCTTCCCGGTTTTGTATGAATTTTTAAACTAGTTCGCCAATCCCTGTCCACTGAAGCAGAGCGGAGATTGTATGCAATTCCATTGGTTAATAATGGCACAGCTCCGCTCCGCTGCTCTCCTCTCCTCTCCTCTCCTCTCCAGTGCTCAGTCAGCCTAATAGAGCGTTTACTCGTTGATCTTTCTTACTGTAGTCACAACAGATTCAGTACCGTTGTGCGAACAGAGACAAAAACAGCAATACAGCGATAAAAATAATGTCTCGAAACTGTTATTATACGGTAGGTATAATTGTGGTAAGCTGCTTACAAACGCGCCGCGTCGAACTGTTTAATTTTATTTTATTAGTACATTTTAATTTAATTTAATTAATGTTTTAATTTTGATTGTAATTTTATTTTAATCAAATTTTTGACCTCGATGTTTTAATGTTTTTACTATTTATTTATTACATTTTTGAATGCCTGAAAAAAAACACCTTTTTTCTGTCTTAGTTTCAATTTTTATCTTATTTAAATATTATTTATAAATGTAAGAATAAGAACAAGAATAAGAATATATTTATTTGCATAAAACACGGTATAAAAAGATGGTAAAAGAACAATTTAGAACGAAACATGTTTTGCCAATATAATAATCAGCATACAAATTTTTCAGTAAGTTTGACTTGTTCATTAACATTTGTAAGTATGTATATGTAAATGTGTAAGCTATTATATTATGAGTCTATGTTACTCGAATTAAATCATTTGAATTTGAAAATCAAAGTCGAAGTCAAATCATTTAAAAAACAATCGTTACTAAAAAATCTGATAAACTCATTTTAATGTAGGTAACTCAAAATATTAATTTGCCTAAAAATACACAAAAAAAACTGCCTCCATGTGTATTAAGACTTCTCTGAACAAAATTAAAATAATGTGTGTTGCATTTTTTCAAGAAATAAGCAGTACCATTGTACTTAAAGGTAAATAAAATAAATTTAGGATTTAAAAGCGAGTATTGTAATTACCTGAAATATGGTGGGTTTCCCATTCATCCCCGCGGCGTCTAAGTTGATGACGACTGAGGCGCCCTTCGCCCAAGGGTGTTGCAGGAACGCGTGACTTGCCTATAAGTAATGCTAAACATTATTTTTAATTCAAGCCTTGACACAGGGAATAATTGAAGATACTAAATCTCTTCAATCCCCCCATCCTCTGCCTCACCCCTCGGGGCTTACAGGCGTGATATTATGTGTAAAACCGGTAAATTTTGAGATCCAAAAAAGAATATTAATGCCTGGTTCAATTTAATTTAATTTAAAATATTTTATTTCACTTATGAAACGTTAGAAGCTAGGTGCACGGTTCCAATTGGTCGCTTCCTATGGAGAAGAGCCGGCAAGAAACTCCACGGTTACTCTTTTTAAAAATTAATGGTTTTACAATGTTTTCAAATTACAGTGTTAATAGGTTTGAGAGGACAGTGTAGGCCTATCAACAAGTACCAGGTACTTAGCAAAATAGAAAATGGTCCACAGGTCTACAGCCTACAACGTTCTCACATTCACAAAGCTTAAAAGAAAAGAATCTATATAAAAGATAAATAAAACAATAAAAATAAGGACCTATTTAAACCAAATGACATGACAAGACAAAGTTATCAATGTAATAAAATTTTATTCTTCATCTGCTTACTTTCGAACCAACGACATTAAAGAGATACAGTCCTTTACTTTATACAAACGAACCATAAAACACCACATCTTAAAAGATTTATCTAAGTTTTAAATGTAACTTATTTTTAATTTATTTTATTTTTTTGAATTGTTCTTTGTTTTATCTTTTTATTACGGACGCTTCTAACGTGCACGTCTTTCTACATTGTTCTCACATGTATAATTTCAACATGAATGATGTAACCAATTTTTTATTTAAAAGAGTTTCCGTGCAGTTTCTTGCCCGTTCTTCTCCATAGGTACCTACTACGCTTTGGAATGGGCAACTAGCTTCATACCTATTTCTGACTGACCGATTCCTTGACAATTCTAAAGTGCCTGTAAATGGTTTAATTGAAATAAATGCTTTGAGTTTGAGTTTGAACCCACCACACCAATCTAATTTACATCCTCAACAATTAATATTATTTACTAATTTGCTAAGTATAAAAAAAACTAGAATACCTACTCTGCATTTCCGAAACACAACAGTACATTAGAAATAGTTAAATGTGTAATTGCTATTGACTTGCCTCCAAGAATCGATATGTAATAGTACACCCATTTTTTCCTTTTACCCACAACACTGTAAAAATTGTGTTTACTAGTTAACTTATTTATTTACAAATACCTACCTTCTTAATAAGTAATTCTTATATTTAGTTTTAAGATTACCTTGTATTTCTCATATTAAGTGAATTGTATTCTTTTTGAGAAATAAATGTCTTAAACCGTAATATCACTATTGAATAAACAAACTTCGTATAAAAAACCTCAAAAACCGTAAGTACCAAGATTTATAATCATTATAATGCTGAAAAAATATCATGTAGATCGGTAATAACTAGCATCTTGGAGCCTTATTACATAACTCAATTGCAATAGCTATTAAGTCAAAAACATATGAACAGCGTTGCCTTGCGAAAACAACAGTGAATGACAACATCAATGAAAACAAGGTAACAGTAAGGCTAAGCGTATGCTGAGACGCAGGTGACGCAGGTCCACGCAGCGCAGGGCAGAGCAGATTTTGTAATACATGAACGTACTGACAGCTGCGTACGCTGCAGCGCAGGCACGTGCGACGCAGACATGTGTCTGACCTGCTCTACGTCTCGTTGTAGAGCCGGCACAGATTTCTGCGCGACGCGTGCAGGTCGTTACTAGTTTTTTACCACTAATTCATATTTTTGTTTCAATGACAGATTGTTTGTACTAGCTAGGATGCGAATGTGTCTGTGTAGTTGCGTCGCAGCATGCGCTCGCGGCCTATGTCTGCCTCGCCTGCCCTACCCTGCAAAATCTGTACTGTGCTGTGCTGCGTCACCTGCGTCTCAGCATACGGTTAGCCTTAATACAGGTGGTAGGAATTAATAATGCTTCCTACAACCCGGATATCAAATGATTTATATTATTTGTATCATATCACTGATTATTTTTTACTTTGTCGTTTTATTATATTAGTAGTGAGTAATAAACTTTTATCTAATACACATAAAAACGTTAACGTTGTAGATTTTGATCAATAAATAATTGGGAGTTCTTAATACGTGATTTTTCATTTTTAGGGTTCGGTACGCAAAGGGTGTCAAACGAAACCCTATTACTCAGCCTACGCTGTCCGTCGTCCGTCTGTCTATAAAGTAAAAAATGAAAGGGGGTCCTCATACACGAAACGTGTTTTTTCTGTTTTTTTTGCTTAATATTGTACGGTGGTACGGAACCCTTTGTATGCGATTCCGATTCGCACTTGGCCGGTTTTTGAAGATAAATATATGCACGTAAATATACGGTGCTGAAAAAGGCATTCTCTTTCAAGTTGGTTATGAATCGCCTATTGAAAGACGTCAGGACAACACTTGCCAATCAGTAGGTACTTACCCTGTGTTGCGTACATAAAACATTGTTCGACATTTATTTGTATCACTATTAAAAAAATTGCCCCGCCCCTGCGATCTCACATGGGTCATTTTTAGGTCTTAGGGATCAGATTCGCTTGACAGAGTGCAGCTCACCCGTGAGTTTGCTCGCGCCCCACCACGACCGGCGCCGCCGCCGCCGCGCGTTGTCCGGAATGTCCGGCCAGTCCGCTTCATGCGATCGCATCGTGCGCATGCCACTATCCGCCGTATGTCACTATCCGCCGCGGGGTCTCAGACATCTAACTATTAACGTGTTTTTCATTTTTGCCCGACTAAACGCGCACTGCGTGCTGTGCGCAACACACTGATTGCGTAATACACGATCAATCACAATTTGTTTCAATTTGAAACAAATTGCTAAGCCATTGCTTCATAAGGTTGATAAAAATATCTGCTCAACAACGTAAATAACGCAATGAATGTTGTTGAACTGTCAAAATGAAACAAATTAGTCATAACCGTTTACGAAAGTAAGTTACGCAGTTAGGGTACTATTTGACATAGTACATAGTACTAAAACCTACTTGGCAAATCTTGGCCAATTTTTTCAAGATTTCTACTCCTCAAGCTATTATTATCTCCATCTCTTTGTTTCGAAAGTTTAGTTCAACATGTCAAGTACCTACTTACTTGTCATAATCAGCCTATAATGTTCCCACTGCTGGGACACAGGCCTCCTCTGTTCAAGAGGGAGTGGGCTGTAATCTACCGCGTGGGCCTAGTGCGGGTTGGTAGAGGGCACATGTCTTCGATTTTTTTTGTTCTTGGACATGCCGGTTTCCTCACGATGTTTTTTCTTCACCGTTTTGAGAGCAGTGGTGATGAAATTTTTTACATAAAGTAAAGCGCCTACTTGGGTCCGAACTAGCGTTGCAAAACTTCGGTAGTATTCGCAATAATTCGGTAGCATTCGCAATAATTCGGAAATATTCAAAAGTATACTTCGATTGGATGTAATAATACCGCAGCAAGAATTAATTTAAAAATTTGAATTAATGGCATCTAGCGGGCAGGAGCAGAACTTTTAATGGCGAACTTCCGTCGTTAGTCGCTCGACGACGCGATGCCAGCGCTCGCCTACACGTTGTGTGACACGTGGCACTGCCCACGAGCCTCGCGGCCGTTCATTCAATAAAAAATCAACGAAGTATTATTTAGCCTACTCTGCGGGAATATTCCCGCGTAAGTAGTTATTTACTTGTTACTTATTATTTTATTTTTGTATAGTTGAGTTAGAATGTGTCGATTTTTTTTGCGGGTGGATGTTATGTAAGTAAGGTACAAGTTTAGTCAACTTTATAAAAATGTTTTTACTTTACGATTTTTAATGGAAAGAAACGTAAATAATTAGGTAAGTAGATGAGTAGGTACTTACCTAGTTTTTACGACTATGTTTTACTTTTCTTTTTGTAGAAGTTTTCAACTAAAATCGATAGTTCAAACAAGTACCTACCTACTTATAGAAACACTTGAAATAATGTAAGTACCTATCTACCTAATATACTTATGGTACTAAGCTATTTTATAAACTCATCTTAGTATCATCATCTGCCTAGCTTTTTCCCAACTAGGTAGTTAAAATACTGCTTACCTGACCTCCACAACCTAGTTACTAGGTAACACGATACCCCTTTGTAAGACTGGTTGTCAGACTTTTGGGCTTCTAACTACCCGTAACGACTGTCAAAGATCTACAAATGACAGCCGGGACCAACGGCTTAACGTGCTTTCCGATGCACGGAGGGGTCTTGGTATGTAAAGATGGTCACCCATCCACGGAGCAACCGCGCCAAGCGTAGCTTAACCTGATCGATCGACCCATGTGGCTGTTATTACTTAGCCACAAGCCCCTCAAACTCATCTTAGTATCTACCTATGTTGAAACCTCTCTACCACTTTCACACCTAAACCGTGTACAAAAAGTTATTACGTAAGTACTTATCTAAGCTTATCTTTTCATCTGAAAAGAAATATTCGGAAGTTTTCAAAATCGTAAATTACTCAGTTTTTTTAATGAACGCATAATAGTATAAAGTCACTTGCATTAACGCCATCTAGTAGTCAATGGTCGAACTTTAATAGGTAATCCAATAAGTACAGTACGACACTACTTAGATGTAGCATAAATTTAAAAATTTGCTTTCATTTATTTCAATTTTACGAATGTCTTTGGGTATTATGACTTCACTAGTTATTGCGTTAAGATCATTTTTACCTAAAGCAGTAATAAATATTGATGATTTTGAAGGCGTACTCGGTTCAGACGGTGATCGGTTTTACGAATTTTGCAGATGCTACATCTAAGTTGTGTCGTACTGTACCCGGCTTGCATGCACGTGGCAGCCCGAGATTCGTGGACGTTCATTCATAAAATCAACAAAGTATTATTCGATGCGTACCTACGTACCTACTCTGCGGGAATATTTCCGCGTAAGTAGTTATCTACTTGTGACTACTTATTATTTTATTTTTATATGATTGAGTTTAGAATTTATGTCGATTTTTGCAGATTATGTACCTACAAGCTTAATTTAAGTATTTCGTAAAAAAGTTTTGCTTTGCGATGTACCTACATAATGGAAAAAATTAAAATTATTAGGTAAGTAGGTAGAGTAGGGAAACATTAACATAAAGACGATATTTTACAAAAAAAAATTGTTTCCTTCTTTCTAGAATAGGTAGTGTTCAAGGAAGTACCTGTGGTGCCGATTCTCTTGTACACCGAACTAAACTATCTAACTAACAGGCATTTGTGACAAGAGAATCAGCACCAGTACCTATTTATGAAAACAATTGAAGTACATAATATAATAGTTACTGTTTTATTAGATACCTCGGTACATGATAATATGTAAGTAATATAAACACATCTTAGTACCTACCTACCTATGTATTAACCTATCTAAGTACATAGTATTCTCGCAAAATTACACCTAAACCGCAAATAAAAACTTATTACGTAAGTACATACCTAGGTAGATGAAAGTAACATTCGGAAGTTTTCAAATAGTATTATTCTCAGTCTTATGAATGAACGCGTAGTATTGTGTCACTGGTCTTAGCGCCATCGAGCGGGTAAAAGCTTAACTATACAACTTCCGTCGGTAGTGCTCGCCTGCATGCGCTTTCTGCTGCTCCAGTGACAAAGGTTTGCTGATAAGGATAATTAAGAATGGTGAAAGATTCGTGGGTATGAATACACAATCACCAACACGCAACATTTAGGACTGTGATTTGTAATGGTAATTGTGTCGCCATCTAGCGGTGAACAGTCGAACTCTTGGCGAATAATTCCGAATGTTACTCAATACTTCCGAATGCTACGCGAATAATACGACGGGAATACTTCGGAATATTACTCTCCGGCAACGCTAGTCCGAACCCACCTAAAACTCGTAAGTCGGGCCCGTAACCACTGGGCAACCACTGCACTTACCTACCTACTTATATTACTTAAAACTTTATCTGAATAAGCAAATTTTGGTTGGTGGTAGGACTTGTTCTAAGTCCGCCTGGCTAGCTACCACCATCTTATCTAAATCTGTCGCCTTAACAACAATGTTAACAGCATTGTTGTGTTTCGGCAGTTAGAGGTAAGATAGCCAGTTCCTCTGTGATTGAGGATTCCGGGTGAAACTCGCTTCCACCTTCGGCCTCATCATGTCATTTGGTTTAAATAGGTCCTTATTTTTATTATTTTATTTATCTTTCGTATAGATTATTTTCTTTTAGATTTTGCCAAGAGCTTCCCGGTTACGGTTAAAAAAAAAAAAAAACTTTGGAACTTTGGCAAATTTTCATCATTTTAAATATTTGAAGCAGTGGTTGATGAATACGAACTTGTTACCTGTAAGCCATTTTCTTCAGCGCCGTTGAATAAAAATACTATGTTTCGTTTTAACTTCTGTTTTCTTCGAGACAATTTTGTTAAAGCTTCCGCCATTATAGCACAGAATGCTGCGTTGTCTGATGCTCCTGTAAATTAAGAATAAGCATAAAGAAAATACAATTATTATTATTTTAATTGATTTAATTTTACTTTATTTGACATTATTTATTTGATTTTATTTGTTTTAGTTTAATTGTATTTGATCTTGTTTAATCATCATCATCATCATTTCAGCCGAAAGACGTCCACTGTTTAATGTAATCTCGAAAATTTCTATTAATTTATGTTTTGATAATGGGTGTTATTTACCTGAAATAAATGTTTTATTTTTTATTTATTTTTTATTAATAATTGTGTATCAGCGAGAAATGTAGGCTTCGAAGATAACATTGAACGTCGAAATATATTGTAATATTGTGTGTGCAAGCAAGAAATACACGAGTTATCTTACCTAAAGTATGAAACACAAAATTACGAGTCTCAAGTTCTCTAGTTCTAAGTACCTATTCAAAAATACTTCAGCTTAAACTAAACTTTCTTACCTAGAGCAAAAAGCACAGAATCGTAGTGACAGTTCACCAATATGGAGGTTCCTATAAAATAGCCGTTTGTATGGAATCCGCTATCTCCCTCTAACAAAGCGACTTTGTTATATAGTAACAATATAAAATAAACCTTCTTACCTAGAGCAAAAGGCACAGAATCGTAGTGACAGTTCACCAATATGGAACTTCCTATAGTGCCATTCGCATGAAATCCGCTCTCTCCCTCTAACAAGGCGACTATGTTCGACGTGTTCTGATACATGTTGAAGAATGATGTTGTTGATTTGTGGAAGTAGTCACCTGGAAAATAAAACGCATAAACATTATTTATTATTGTTAATAATCAGATTTTTATGAGCTATGGGGAAATCAAATCGACTTAGAGATGATGCCTGGGTAAAAAAAAAGAAATTCTATTTAGACCGTCAGTCAGATAATAAAAAAAACCGGCCAAGTGCGTGTCGGACTACGCACAATGAAGGGTTCCGTAGTTGAGATGAATTTATTTATCCCAAGAACAAACTTAACATTGTAGTTGAAAAACATGTTCTCCCATACATTCCAACTGCAAATCGTCGCTCGGCATCCAATACCGCGAATGTGACATTTTTACGTTTTTTTTTTAATTTCAGGGTCACTTATTTGAACGTGTCGAATGAATTAAAACAAAAATCAGATTTTCGTTAAAAAAATCACATTCGCGGTATTAATATAATAATAATCTAAATGTAATACCTTTAAACGAGCAATTCTTGTATATATATAATCTGATTCTCGGAAACGGCTTCAAGAATTTTTATTAAATTTAGTATGCAGGGGTTTCGGGAGCGATAAATCAATCTAGCTAGGTTGAATTTTTTTTAAAAAGCCCTTCTAAAGCGACTGTGTTCCGCTGGTTCAACGAATTTATGGGTGGTCGAGTAATTTTGCGGACAAAGAAAGAAGTGGCCGCCCTATGACGGTTGTTACATAACAAAACGTGCTGGCTGTAAAAAATTTAATTCAAGAGAATAAGCGAATTACATATGAAGAGGTTCAACATATAATGCCGATTGGATCGGGAACTGTGCATGAAATTCTACACAGGCATCTTCGGTTATGGAAGATAGTTTCACGCTGGTACCGTAAAATCTAACGCAGGCTCAGAAGGAGGTTCGGGTAGAATGGTGCCGAGACATGATTGCAAAATTTGTAGCAGGCTCGTCTCGGCGCGTTTAAGATATCATTACGGGATATTTATCAATATGATCCAGAAATGAAGCGTCAGTCGACCGTATGGCTGTTTCAAAATGAACCAACGCCTACCAAAGTGAAGCGAGCCAGAAGTGCAGGCAAAATTTTTATCGCAAGTTTTTTTTCTTTGCCGGGTTATCTGGTGTCAGTACCCTGACGAGATCAAAGGAGCATCAATGCTGAATGGTATGTTACCAAATGTTTGCCAGGAGTTTTTACTACTGCAAGCAGCAAGCGACCGAACACTGGCCACTTCATCACGACAACGCGCTGGCTCATTGCACTCGGCGCTCAAAACAAGGGACTTTCTGGACAGCACACCGATCAAATTTATAGGTCATCCTCCTTACAGTCCCGATTTGGCTCAGTGCGACTTTTTCTTGTTCCCCAAAATAAAAAATCAACTCAAAGGAAAACAGTTTTCATCACCTGAAGATGCACTGGCTGCATTTGAGAAGGAGATTGGAGAGGTGTCTGATGCGGACTGGAAAATGTGTTATGAAAATTGGTTTAGACGTATAAAACTGTGTATAGACGCCAATGGAGAGTTCTTTGAAAAGATATAATAAAAAAAATTATAACCTGTAGTATATTTTTTTCTAGTATCACAAAACTTTCTGAGTGCCCCACGTAATCTATTTTAAATTTATTTCTCCCCATGGGAGATGGCACTGCAGTGATTGATGTACATGCAATCCAACCTGCTAGCGATCTTTATTAGGATATTGTTAGAGCTGGCCCGTACTCTGCGCACCAGGGATGCACACCTCATTCGCATCGTTGCGTAAAAGCAATTAATATGTGCGTCCACGAACATTCCCGATGCGCTACAAAAAGGGGCAGCCCCACCAATACTCTGAAAGCGTTGTTGTATTGGACACGAAGGGCGTTGCACGACCTTTGGGTATATCTAGCCCACAGGCTGCACGTGTAAAACGTTGTACAATAAGCTCGAACCAGAGTAATTTTGACTTTTTAAGTGAGCAGCGTGCAAACCTGCGAGCCAGCATGTTCGCCCTTACCGACAACGCCCTTCGTTCCAGCTCAATATCGAGTCCGTCATTGACATCAGGGGTATTGACCAAGATATTTAAACGTACATACTTTTTGTAGTGGAGTCCTATTGAGTAATACAGGTGGTACATAACCCGGTCTACCCCCAGCCTCAAAGACCATGATCTCCGACTTATTGGAGTTATACATTAAACCATGTGTTTTGGCATACTGCTCACATTTGGCGACTAACTTTCTGAGACCACAGATTGACGCGCTCAGAAGCACCATATCATCTGCATAGCTAATATTATTTACACAAATACCATCTATATAGCAACCCACTCTGGTGCTGCTGAGCTCGCCAATCCTGCCTCACCCCGCATTCCAACCTGTATGGTCTGGAAAAAGTTCCAGCCCATCGTACACTATTGATCTGGTTACTATACCACTATTTAAAGATGTTTATAAGCTCCGTTGGCAACCTAACCTTCTCCATCTTTCTCCATAATACGTCATAAGCAACCAGATCAGAAGGCTTGAATAAGTCGAGGAAGCTAGCATAAATCGGCGTCCCACGCTGTGTATTGTGTAAGTGTGTGATAGTACTCGTATGCTTAAAACACAACACTGCATTTTCTGTTGACAAACCACGCCGAAACCCGAATTGGTTGTCATGCAGTTTTATTTATTTGTTTATTAAGCAGACGGTCAAACACTTTTGATATTTTGATATTATAGTAGCTAGAGAGACGGGCCTATTGGATGCCGAGCGACGAAATTTATTTATTTATTTATTTACTCTCTAAACATACAAATATCCTTACAGGCTAGACCCAATGTGATATTGTAGCACACTTATAATTTAAATAGTTTAACTGTTTTTGACATAGCAAATTCTATATATAGCTGTTCTTGTAAATTCACCCAAAGAGCAACAGAATATATCCAAGTCCTCAGCAATGAGGTTGAGGGTGCGGAGTGCGCTCGTGAGCGGTGCCTCGCGCAGCAAGTTAGTTCGCGCGCGCGGTTCTACCAGCAACTGCGGCTGTCGACGACGACCCACATACCTGTCTGGCACGGCTAGCTCCACCCTTCGCAATATATCCGCATTGTGTATCTTTCCTCTAATTATCTTAAAAATATACGTTACTAGTGTGAGTTGCCTCCTGACCCTTAGTTCATTATATCCGACCGAAATGTAAGTTTGTACACACAATATTGAGAGATTTACCATGTTATTTTAAGATCATAGACTTCTTATAGGTTTTCCTGTAATCTATGAGTAAAGAGCCATACTATGTATTTTTTTCAAAATTTTTGGTCCAGTAGTTTCGGAGATAAGGGGGGGGGGGGGGGGATGGTCAATTTTCATTGAATTTATTAAATATCTTTAAAAGTATTTATTTTAAAATTATATAAAAAATATATTTAGGATCCTCGTAACAAGCCCTTTCATTTGATATGTCACACGGTACAGTTAGCAAATCTTTTTTTTTTTAATTTTCTTGTTTACGCCCCAAAAGTGACCCCTATATTCAAAATTAATTAATTTACGTTACACATTCGTGTTTGGGTCACAGAAATACATATGTGTACTAAATTTCAATTTAATCGGTTCATTAGATTCGGAGTAAATTGGCTGTGACAGACGGACAGACAGACAGACAGACAGACAGACACACGAGTGATCCTATAAGGGTTCCGTTTTTTCCATTTGAGGTACGGAACCCTAAAAATATTAGACACGTATTTTTTGCTTTATCATAATATGAATAAAAAATTACTTAGATAAAACGCATTAAGTTGGGAAGTGGGGGACGCTATGTCACAAGTTTAAAATCAAAATCTACATACTTGTGACGTCATGGCACATTTTAACTAAATGTATCGCCGTAATCTTTTGATAACGTAAAAAAAGAAAATAATTATGTAGCTAATATTTTTTATTAATAAGTTTTAAGTTGTTTTTTGAGTAACTATCTTTGTAATATAAAAAAACAAAATCGCTTTCGTGGCTGTCTATTGATGCCTTCGTCATTTCATCCAAAAGATGTCCACTGCTGGACATAGGCCTCCCCCAAGCACCGCCACTTCGACCAGTTCTATGCTTCTCGCATCCAGCGGATTCCTGATTTTGTTAGTTCTTCTAAACTACGCAATATATTTTAATACCAGCGGTAGTTCACCGTCATTTTGAGAATATAAATTACATGTATAATAAATTAACATTTTACGTAATTGCAACTCAAAAATAAACTTAGACCACATAATTTTAAAGTAGATAATCGTCACTTACTCAACTACGAGTATCTACTTTAACGTTATTAGTAGAAATTTATTTTTGAATTATATTTGGAAATTGTTTGCAATGGAATTTGAACCATGTTAGGTATGATATTAAGTGTAAAACTCACCCGAAGCGATCTGCCAGTCAGTCCTAACCACCTGGTTAGCTTGTGCCGCTATATCATCGAGCATTGCCTTCAAGTCGCGAGTCTGCGCCAGATGGTATGCAGTGCCAGACACGCGCGGCTCATTACCGATGATACGGTCCAGGTAGCGCCGGGCTACTTCTTCACTGAATGTGTCCGAATTCTAAAAGTTAATTACGGTAATGTAGAAGTAGCATAATCATTAGTGGGCAAATGCTGAACATTTTTCACTTAATGCGCCAGAATTCTACGAAAGAAATATTGACTTATACAGGTAGCATCATCAGCGTTTAGCAGTCTAAAAGCTTCTCCAATCCCACGCCATTTAAGTTGACCCATAACTTATCAAGCTGCTACCATCAGCCCTGTGAATTTCGCCACGCCATCTAGCCACGATCATTGGTACTAATGTAGCGACATCTATCGGACAACATAAATATGAGATAGATAGAAGCAAAAAATTGTAGATGGCGCCACACGATCCTAATTCGCTCAAATAAAGTTTGACGAGTACCTACATGACAGGCATCAGTTAGAGGAATCAGAAGGATGCGATAGCGTTTGTTTCGCAGCGTACTGCCTCTTCACTGAATGTGTCCGAATTCTATGAAATCATGAAGTTACAAAAGTATCATCATCAGAACCGAAGAAAATTTGGAGACTATGTAACATTTTTTCATTTTCGACACATGTGAAGAAGTCAATCAGTTAGCCCATTTACTACTCATTCCCGGGACTACGCTTTTTGTGATTTTCGGAAATTACCGGTTTTCCGAAAACCGAAATTTCTTCCTAGCTACCTAATTTAAAATCCCTCCCTCTCATTAAGAGGAGACCTGTGTTCCAGCAGTGGGAACATAGACTTATTAAGATGATACTTACATCTCTAGCCACGTCTGCTTCATGCACAATAGAAGGCATGTCATCTTCGACCACCTGCGTCAAGTATGCCAACAGTAAGTAGATTCCTAGCACTAGGATTAGCAATGTGCTTGGTACCTGAAATATTAAGTGGGGATGATGATTTTAGTGGAATAAGGTTTTATGTTCGGAGAGGTTATAACATAGTGGTATTCGTGTCGTAACTAAGGGAACCCTTTAGACAGCGTGGTTTGCAAAGGGCGGGAATCATCTTGCGTTTCACTCGAATTTGAACCTTATTTTTTATGCGAATTATGTTTATATTCGTATGCTAACGTGAACAACCGTTTCATATGAATTTGAACATTAATTTTATAATGATGTTCATATTCGTATGAAACGGTTACTTAGCAAAGTCAAAGTGCAGTCTGTCAATCTCGTCCAACCTAAAAGATTTGAGGAGATTGTTCTTCGATAGTTGAAGAAACCTTATTTACTAACAAATAGGTATACCCACAAGATAAAACAAACTTTTCACACGGACATCACAAAAAGTGCACAACATTCAATAAAAAAAAAACACGCAAAAAAGTAGTCGGTATTATTTTTAACCGACTTCCAAAAGGAGGAGGTTCTCAATTCGTCTGTATGTTTTTTTTTTTTTTTTTTTTTTTTTTTTTTTTTTTTTGTATGTTTGTTACGCGATTACTCCGCCAATTATGAATAGATTTTGATGATTCTTTTTTTGTTTGGTAGATCATACTTCAGAGGTGGTCCCATATAAATTTTATTAACTTTGCTTGGGTAGTTCTTGAGTTAGCTTCAATTATACGTATTTTTTCCCACTTAGTATGTAGATGATATTATTATGATAACTTCTTGTCACTGTTATTTACATAGCAGGTAGTGGTATTCGAATTTGTATGGGGTAGGTACCACAACTAAAAAGTGAAAAATAAAAACTTTTTACAAAAAAAAAACAACCGACTTCAAAAAAAAACACTACAAAGTGAAAAATAACTTTCATTTCGGAAGTCGGTGACAAACGAAAATTCAAAACCAAAGACACCGACTTCCGAAATGAAAGTTATTTTTCACTTTGTAGTGTTTTTTTTTGAAGTCGGTTGTTTTTTTTTTGTAAAAAGTTTTTTCTTTTACAAAAAAATAGTTAAAAGAAATATTCATAGACGTTGTTTTCTTAAAGGGTCTTATAAGCTAATATTTTAATTCCTAGATTGATTGATAGTTAGTAAGTTGTTAGTTTGATCTTGTTAGACATGGGCCCTCGTCCCACCATATTAGGATTTGAAAAAGAAATTCAAAATTTTATGAACATTAGCATGAAATAAAACGCCGAACTCTCTTGAACACCTTTTAAATACGCTGTATACTAAAAATTCACACTGTATACAGAGTGAATTTTTCAAGTGTGCATGGATGGCCAAATCCGAAACCACAAGATATTGCGAAATGCTCAAAGGTGTCTCGGGGTTGATTTTGATAAAAATGTAAACTTCATCATAAGATTTTTGAAATATACTTAAATTATATTATTATTTTCGACCTTTGCCCCGGATTTTGTATTCTGAATTAATTTAACACTGTTTAGGAACCTTCTCGATTATATAAAATAATTTGAAAAACCTAAAAAAACCTTTGCAGCTTTTTATAATTTATAGAATATGAATAGTACTTTGTTTTTATCGCCGCATTCTTCAATGTCGTGATTTTATCTGTCGGTTTGATGATTACTAAGATTGCAGGTATCCTACTAATTGTAGATTTGGTGATAAATAAATTAGGGCACCTACTTTCTTAATCTGTCTTAAAAAATACCTAAAAATTCCATACCGAAATAATCTTATTTTATTTACAAGATGTTGCAAGCAAATTTTTTTTTTTAAATCATCCCTTTCCATCCTGCATGTAGAGGGTATGCAAGCGGCAAGTAAAGTTGAAAAGGAGATAATTTTTTTGGGCATTTTCTGTAAGTGCAATCCTACAACTTTTGTGCCATATTAACTATTGCTCCAAATGACTAGTAAGTACCATTACCATTTTTTTTTGTTGGCCACTTTTCTGAAAGGCCCAAAAATGTATGGAGCCTGAATGATCTCCTTTGTTGGCATGCAAGTTACCATTACCTGAAGGTTGACAAACATAGGTTTGACGTCGAACTTTGCTGCAAGTTAAGCTTTGGTTTTATAAGAAAGCTATGAACGGTCACATAATAACGGCTGTGCAAATACAGAGTGTTTTTTGACAACTTAAAAGTCAAATACTGGTGAAAATAACAGATTTTCATGACAACCACTATATGACAGAACCGTTATTTTTACTTTTATTTATTTAACATTTTTATAAAAGCTAGCACCCATATTATAATTGATCAAAATGTATATCTTTGATCTAATTATTTACCCATGTACCCAAAACATTTACTTATTCCTACTATTGTAAAAGACGTCACAATTCCCAAAAAAAAAAAACACTTTAATTATTTTTAACTTACAGATCTGACAGGGTCATTTATATGACTGCCATTCTTTCTTAGTCCTTTGAAAACCTAAAATAATAGATAGATATAAAAGAAAACGTATAAAACATATAAATTAATACTCCCTTGGTAACGTGACTAAATCCATTAGTTTAAAAACAATCTAAATCATGTTGTATGTCAACATAAACGATTACAGATTACCTAATATTTAGTTTTAAAAGGTTAATTATTCTTAGCATTAAAGTCTTAAAAAGATAATTCGTAGAGAATCGAAAGCCACTACTTAGTTTTATCTAAATGTTAATGAATTAAATTGTTTAATGAATGAAAATAGTTAAGACAAGCTTGAAGATGTGAAATGAAATAATACATACCAAAAGACCATTTAAATGATGATTTGTATGAGAAATTCTTGTGTGAATATGTCAATGAGAAAACAGAATTTAGTATTGTTATTGTTTTGTAATGAAATGGTATATTTAATGTGAGTGATTGTAAAAAACAAAGGTTTTTGAAACAAAGGTTGACAATAAGTGAAATAGCTGTGCATTTTTGCAAAGTGAAAGAATGCAAGGTGAAGAAAAATGAACCAACTAGTGGTACAAAATGAACAGTGAACTGAAATAGTTGTGTAATAAAAAGAACGAAAATTGAAGTAGGTAAATTGAATGAAATTTATGCGAAATGAATTCAATTGACCAAACTAGTTGTGCAAAGTGAAGTAGATAGAATCAAATCAACTAGTTGTGCATAAATGAAAAGTGAAGTAAAAAGGATGATTTAGTAACGTATGAGTGTTAACCCGTTGCCAGGGCTTTTCCGCTCGGTCGTCCTCGTATTCACCGGTCGGCACTCCTCGGTAGTCATGAGTATGAGTCTGGAATGTAATAGTAGATAGTTAGTAGACAGTAATGTAGAAGATGTGTAGGAGTTTAGTATAGCTAGATACAGGAGAGTTAATTTCAGGTCTAAAAAGGGGAAGGTTCTTGTAAGGTTATGTTATGTATTGTAGTGGTCAGCCTTAAGCCTACTACCGGTTAAGATATGGATGCAATTACAACACAAAAGTAGAAAATAAAACACTGCGTAGTAGAAATTAATAGTGTCAATGACAAGAGAGTTTGAATGACATTTGAGTATTATTTTAATTTGTATGTGTGAATTTTATATCAATTTTATATTTTACTTAATGTAATGGCGAAAATACACATGCCTATAAAATGGAGCAGTAACTTGCATGCCAGTTACACTGTGCAAGAAAATGTCACACTGTGGATACATTAAATTTACACAGTGTGACATTTACTGTACAAGTAAATGTCACAGTGTGTCATGTGTATTTTCTCCTTAATAATGAGTATATCTGAAAATAAATGAATTACCTAATATTAAGACCTTTACAAGCAATTTGGTATTGGCAACACGCGCGCCTCAGAAGTAGGTAAGTAGAGGTTGGTAAAAAAAGTAAGTAGGTAGAGACTATAAAAAATATCTGCATTTTTTTTTTCTGTCTGATATGCTAGTTTTTTTTAAGACTATTCAAAGATAGGAGCAGTTCTGGATTCCAAACCTATTTATTCCGAAGTATCCGGGTCAAAAATGTACAAGAATCGGGGCTAAATCCGCAGCGTCGAGTAGTCATGGCTTTATCAGAGATATTGCTAAACATCAGTAAGATAAGTTGCCATTACACCTGTGTTTTCTGAGGTAAATACCTGACAACGACCCACACCTCAATGTTATCGGGAACGTTGCCCCACACTTCGAGGTTATTCTGTGATTCAACGGCTGAAGATAATCCTTTGATTATTGTTCAAAGACAATCGATATTGTTCTGTTTTGTTTTAAAAATAACAAATGTTTTATGAAAGCAGCGGATATGTTATTATAATCAGCCGATGTGAGCCTGAGTATGCAATTCATCTCGGCATGCTCAGACCAAATAAAAAACCAAGACACAGCGCTGTCAATAGTGACGTGAGGCCGGTTTCGTAAACATGTGTGCACTTAGTGCGGTCACAGAATAAATAATAGTACTAACGTAGTGAGGTGTAGTTTGATTGTAAATGTGTGCGTGTGAGCGTGTATGCACAGAGCGGAGGTGTAGTTTTGGCATGCTTCACTGTATTGTTCGTAGTGCTACCTATGTCTTGGTTTTTTATTTGGTCTGAGCAGGGCTGGATTTAAAGGCGTCAAGACCCTGGGGCAATCAAAAAGTGGAGGCCCAGATATTTTTTTGGAAAAGACGAATTTTTGGTCACAGTTTTCAATAATTTATAAGCAGGGTGGATTATTGAGGCGGATAATAAATAGGTACCTTAACCGTTGTAACTACAGAAAAACCATCTAGGAGACTGTATAACTTTTTGAGAAACTTTGATATGCATTCACAGATTTTAGAAAAAAAAAAATACAGTCAGCAAGGAAATGGGCAATACACAAAATCTTTTTTTCTGTCAATCGATTCTGTTTCATTCCGGAGTGAATGATTATACCTACTCGACACGATATTCTGACTGGTTCATAGTATAATACGCTTTGAATAACGTACATAAATCACAATTGTTTTTCCCGAAAGGGTTAGGCAGAATATCATCAAACATGAACCGATTCGGGGGCGTGGTTTAACAAAAACCACATACAAAATCGATTCATGTTTGATGTTTATAAAACACGAAAACATGGCGCAGCGGACCCGGCTTTACTGTGCGTCTGCAGTTTTGCACTGACGCACAGTTATAAGTAGTCCGCGCGCGACTGCTAGTCACGGGGGAGGGCGCCATTGACAAAATTGGCAGACTGAGTTGTCTACCTCCCCAGTCTCACCGCTCACATACCTCAGACGATGACTACCTGTCGCACGTGGACTATAGTACACCTATATTTCGCCAGTTATGTTTAAGTCCCATGTAATAAGGGCGAGCTTATTACCATCAACCGGGCCCCAATCCAGACTCCGGGCTGCTTCAGAGAAATACCTAATAGAAAAAACCAATAATAGAGCCCGACCTAGAAATCAGACCCAGGACCTCAGGCTCAACAGTAGCGCTTGCGTCACAATGCCTTGAGTCCCCTTTTTGCGACCGTGACCCTGAATGTCGTCGCCCTTGAAGGTCGAGAGTGTTAAAAGGGTTATTTCAGCATTCGACCCCGATTTGCACCCTCTTTCTGGACATGTACCATCGAAGAAACGCATAACTATACACCGTAAGGACTATTTTTGCTTGCAGTGCTCGGCCGATGTAGTAACGCTTACCTACGAAAAAAAGTGTGCGTTACCCAGGCCAGATGTTGTCGAAAATGGTCATTTGAATCTAATAGATAATTAGTTTTGCGGCTTCTGTAATTGTTGCGCACATTTTTAAATTTGTTGCGCTTATAGTTTTTTAATTATTTCACAAAAACATTTCCTGCTGGGGTAACGTTATCCCAGCCAGACCTTTTTCTTTCTAATGGGAATATTTAAATAAATACTAGATATAAAATTAGTTGTCTAGATGAAGTAAATGTTGTGCATTATTTTGTATTTGTTCTTTCATCGGTTGCGAAGTTATTCGAGATTTTGCTGGGGTAACGTTTTTGGTTTTGCTAGATCTTTGAAACGGTTAAGCGGATTCTTATCATATTTTGTACATGACTTCTTAGGATTTACTTTACATTTGTTCTGCAATAAGAAAAACAAAATAATGCATACTTTAAAGGTTATTTCATTAAATAGAAAAACACTTCAATTGGTTCCAGCACTCTCAATAAGAGGTCTAAAGACTTACTTTAAACGTTATTTTAAAGCTTGTAAATGCCTTCAAATGTATGTGAAGTTTCATTAGTATCCTGTAAGTATTTAACAAGTTATGATGATATTCAGTTCTTCACGAGCACGATCTTGATGCGCGCGGTGTTATTTGGCCACTGGATTGGATATATGAACTGAATGTTATATCAATTATTGTTGTTTAGTTCAGTTGTATATCAGTAAAATTTCAGCGTAGTACATTGGATAATTAATGAGATAATACGATTAAAGTCATTAGGAAGTGAATGACCGAGGTAACCCGACCAAGTTTAGGTGGTTACGAAAAAGCGAAATCGCAGAACATTATGCTATCTTTAGAAATGTTTAGTATAATACACCTTACAATTTCGGTACAGACGCGTACACTGTTAAATACATAATAATATAATAATATCTGTACTATGAAAACATTATTATTATCTTCCAGTTGCACATACTTATCAAAAATCACCGATATAACATGTCGTTCGGTGGGACGCGAAAGGGGTGGGGTGAAGGGGTAATTCATTGTTTGCATAACGCACTAAACATGCTCCATAATCACATAATTCATCTTGTAGAGTGCGCGTGCGCTTCGGCAGTTCCGTTTCCTGTTTTTGCAAATATTTATCGAGTGCGTGAGAGCTAAATGAGACAACAAAACAGTAGGACTAACTGTGAGCATTTTACTACATTGTGATATCATTTATATTAGTAGGTATTAGTAGACATACGTAAGTTTAGAGTTAACTGAAAAAAGTCATTATATTATATAATTTTTTGTCTGTGATCATTACACATTCCAATATGTGTATATTTAAATAAAAACTGTAACTGTGTACCTACTGTGTATACTGAAATCTATAATTTAAATAAAAAGTATTAGAAAATTTCTAAATAGCAAAATTACTATCTGTAATTTTAATCTGTGATTGTTTTTAAGTATAAGTTTATTAATACTTTAAAAGTTCAGTTGAAATGATTATTTTACCTGTTAATAAAAATTCTTTAATAAACATGTAGTTTTTTTTAAACTTGTGTACATGTCTGTACTAAATTTGTAACACTATCCTACATATTTTAGAAGGTGCCATAATGTTCTGCGATTTCGCTTTTTCGTAACCACCTAAACTTGGTCGGGTTACCTCGGTCATTCACTTCCTAATGACTTTAATCGTATTATCTCATTAATTATCCAATGTACTACGCTGAAATTTTACTGATATACAACTGAACTAAACAACTAATAATTGATATAACATTCAGTTCATATATCCAATCCAGTGGCCAAATAACACCGCGCGCATCAAGACCGTGCTCGTGAAGAACTGAATATCATCATAACTTGTTAAATACTTACAGGATACTAATGAAACTTCACATACATTTGAAAACATTTACAAGCTTTAAAATAACGTTTAAAGTAAGTCTTTAGACCTCTTATTGAGAGTGCTGGAACCAATTGAAGTGTTTTTCTATTTAATGAAATAACCTTTAAACTATGCATTATTTTGTTTTTTTTATTGCAGAACAAATGTAAAGTAAATCCTAAGAAGTCATGTACAAAATATGATAAGAATCCGCTTAACCGTTTCAAAGATCTAGCAAAACCAAAAACGTTACCCCAGCAAAATCTCGAATAACTTCGCAACCGATGAAAGAACAAATACAAAATAAGGCACAACATTTACTTCATCTAGACAACTAATTTTATAGCTAGTATTTATTTAAATATTCCCATTAGAAAGAAAAAGGTCTGGCTGGGATAACGTTACCCCAGCAGGAAATGTTTTTGTGAAATAATTAAAAAACTATAAGCGCAACAAATTTAAAAATGTGCGCAACAATTACAGAAGCCGCAAAACTAATTATCTATTAGATTCAAATGACCATTTTCGACAACATCTGGCCTGGGTAACGCACACCGAAAAAAAAGAGTCGTGTGCACGGGATTTTGTTTTCAAACTGCTTAGGTACCTATGCGTTTCTTCGATGGTACGTGTAGGTACCTATGCTGCGCAATTAACTGAGTAATTTGGTTTTAGTTCGAAAAATTATTCACTGTTCTGTGGTTCTTCTCTGGCTTTGTAGTGAGAAATAGCTATCTATGTCAGTTCCAAGACCATCACAGCGAGGGTTATAATGACGTCGACCTTGTCTGACCAAAGACCTTAGGTAGTTACTAACAATATCTATCTGCCTAGCCTTTTCCCAACTATGTTGGGGTCGGCTTCCAGTCTAACTGGATGCAGCTGTATACCAGTATTTTACATGGAGCGACTGCCTATCTGACCCAGTTACTGGGTAATACGATACCCCTTTGGTAAGACTGGTTGTCAGATTTCTGGGCTTCTGACGACCCGTGACGACTGTTAAAGATCCATGAATGACAGCCGGGTCGAACGGCTTAACGTGCTTTCCGAGGCACGGAGGGGTCTTGGTATGTAAAGATGGTCACCCATCCACGGACCAACCGCGGCAAGCGTAGCTTAACCTGATCGATTGACCTGTGCGGCTGCTATTACTTAGCCACGAGCCCCTCCCTTAGGTAGTGACTAACTATTACTTAGTAAAAAAATATATTTCATAAGTCTCTAATACTGCGGATTAACATAATCCCAGAATAAGATACCTTTTTCTGCTAAATTAAAAATATCTTTACCTTTGAAGCAATAAGCGTCAAAATGCCTTGTAACCGTGCAGTAGGCGAAATGTACGAAAATTCGTGTAACATAATTCTTTGTTTTTCTTCAACCTAATCCCAGATTAGGAAGTGACAATTTAATAAGCACTAATTATTAGTTTTGAATTTATTGCTTGATTAAATCCATGCGTCACACAAATCTATTTTTCCTTAGAACGAGTGACGAATGTCAGCTATCATTTCCTAATGCTTGCGGATTTCTATCGCGGAAGTGTTCGGGATCTTTTATGATTAACGAAATTGCTATTTTCGATGACTTTTTATGATATGAGTTAGTAGTATACTTAAGGGGCTTTGTATTTTTTTACCGACTTCAAAAGTAAGTAAGTAAGTATTTATTTGCATAAAACATGGTATACATGGTTACAATAATTTATAATAAAGATCTTACATGTTTTGCCAGAATTGTACTTAGCATGCTTAAGTTCACTTAATACTAACATGAGAATTTGTTATTCATAAATTCTTTAAGACTAGAAATTTTTCAAGTTTAACCAGTCAAACAATTTTCCCTTAAATAATCTTTTTATGCTACTCGGTATGTTATTATATTTTATTATATTTAGCAAGCTTGGGAAGATCACGCAGAACGAGTCTCTGTGGATCACGCCGGCTCCTTGGATTAATATCATTGGCTGATTTAAACAGGTCTTTATGTTTATTAACGAACATACATATTTCCAATATATAAAGCGACGGCAGCGGTAACAAACCTAGTTTCTTAAATATGGGTTTACAAGATTCCTCCGAGTGCATCCCGTAAATTGCCCTAATGCACTTTTTTTGAGCAACAAATGCTCGGTTTATATCGGTACTATTTCCCCATATTATAAGCCCGTAACGTAGTACCGATTCTACATATGAATGATAGGTCATGAGAGCTGTTTTTAAGTTTGTAATATTTTTGATTTGTTTAAGAGCATACACAAATTTATTTATTCTCTTTGCAGCCTTATCCACATGCTCTTTCCAATTCAAATTCTCATCAATAATTACGCCTAGAAACTTCGTTTGTGCTACTTCTTTAATTTTTGATACGTTTAGTTTAATATTATATTTAGGATTATTACATTTATTGAAATTAATATAAACAGATTTATTAAGATTTATTTTTATTATTTATGTCAAGCCATTGTATTAATTTATCTATAGTATTATTAATGTCAGTCTCATGATTATTTCTAAAATTGTTACATTTTTTTGTCGCTATAATAATAGCTATGTCATCAGCAAATAATATACATCGGTGGTCAGTTATATTAATAATATCATTTATGTACAGCAAGAACAGGACAGGCCCCAGTACACTTTCTTGTGGTACACCACATGTATTGTGCTTGTATTCTGATGAAAAAGGCACCTTAACTTGATTTCCATCAATTTTATCAATAAAGACTCGTTGTTGTCGGTTACTGAGATATGATTTTATCCACTGAAGTGTAGGACCCCTGATACCTACAAGTTCAAGTTTTTTGAGCAACAGATTGTGAGAAACTAAATCGAAGGCTTTTGAGACATCAAAAATAGCCCAGTGGTCAGATTTTTATTATTGATATTAGTAACTACAGCCTTTACCAGGGAGAATATTGCCAAAGTAGTGGACTTGTTTTTCTGAAAGCCATATTGTTCTTTGCTAATTATATGAAATTTATCACAATAGTCAATTATTCTTCCTTACATGCACTTTTCATATATTTTGGACAATATGGGTATTAACGTTATAGGACGATAGTTATTAATATCAGATTTTTCTCCTTTTTAACCGACTTCCAAAAGGAGGAGGTTCTCAATTCGTCTGTATGTTTTTTTTTTTTTTTGTATATTTGTTACGCGATTACTCCGCCAATTATGAATAGATTTGATGATTCTTTTTTTGTTTGGTAGATCATAACTTCAGAGGTGGTCCCATATAAATTTTATTAACTTTGCTTGGGTAGTTTTTGAGTTAGCTTCAATTATACGTATTTTTTCCCACTTAGTAGGTATGTAGATGATATTATGATAACTTCTTGTCACTGTTATTTACATAGCAGGTAGTGGTATTCGAATTTGTGTGGGGTAGGTACCACAACTAAAAAGTGAAAAATAAAAACTGTTTACAAAAAAAAAACAACCGACTTCAAAAAAAAAACACTACTAAGTGAAAAATAACTTTAATTTCGGAAGTCGGTGACAAAGAACGAAAATTCAAAACCAAAGACACCGACTTCCGAAATTAAAGTTATTTTTCACTTTGTAGTGTTTTTTTTTGAAGTCGGTTGTTTTTTTTTTTGTAAAAAGTTTTTTATATAAAGGCTTGACTATCGAGTATTTCAGGGCATCAGGAAAAGTTCCCGATGCAAACGATAAATTAATTAAATATGTCAGAACAGCAGTTAGTTGATTGGTACACTCTTTAATAATTTTAGTGTTGATTTCATCATAGCCCACAGAATTGGAATTAGACAATGACAGTATTTCTCGTCTAACCTCACTTTCCTCCATAGGTTTTAAAAACATCAATCAAAAAGGGGGTTACTCAATTCGACCGATATAGTATATATTCACAAACGGTGACAAATAACGAAAATACAAAATTAAAGACACCGAATTCCGAAATTTAAGTTATTTTTCACTTTGTAGTGGTTTTTTGGAAGTCGGTTGTTTTTTTTGTAAAAAAGTTTTTATTGAAGTGAAAACTTCCTTAGGCGCGTTGGGCTTTTTTGGGATGGGAAAAACAATTGAACTCGCGACACCGTTACGGACATCTAATTTTTGTAAACGCGATTGCGCTCTTTATTTATATTACGTTACGGATCAATGTTCTATGCAAGTATTTTTACTTTAAAGAATTGGAAGTTTTTTTTTTGGGTAGTAAGTAATATACGCCCCGGAAAAAAAATTAAATATGTGCATACTCAAAATATGAAATTCACTGTTATAAATACTAATTTCCGACCACTTATATGCGAATACAAATAAAGAATCGACCGAATAAAATACTGAAACGACCCAATAAAATACTCAAAATTCCGAAAAATCTATACAGAATTTGATGACGTGTAATATTTGTCAAAAAAAAAAAATTGTTTATTTCAATTACAAAACATATTATCGGAGATCACCTTTTAAGCAAGGGATTGCTTGTGTTAGGAGACTCCGCGCTTCCACATAATATTATTTATGTAATTGAGCAGTGTAGACAATGTTAACATGCAGAAAAATAAAATTAATTAAATGGGTAACCTAAAATTAAACAAAATCAAAGGGTGACTGATTTGAATGAGTGAGCGTTACGTATAGAAAAGAGCCAAGTCGCGTGTTTACGTGTGATTATGTGTGAGTATGGGTGAGAGTGTGAAGAGTGAGGGTGTGTAGTGTGTGAATTATAGTTAGAATATTTAGATTATAATATCGTTTAAATATCGTTTAATATCCTGCCCAACATAAATATAAATACGAAGATGTATTTGTTTATTAGGAATTTGTGTGTTTGCATTGTTTGTTTGCTTGATACGCCATCACGCCAAAACGACCGAACAGATCCGGATGAGATTTGGCACTTAGGTAGACGGAAAAAACATGCAAACAAGCATACACTATGCATGCAGCATGCAAGCGAGCATGCAATATGCAGCAGGGATGGTTTCTGTCACGGCTCCGGCGCTGCCAGGCTCCGGCCGTCCCACGCGAGCTTAAATTACACTCTAGGGGTTGGGCAGACAAGACTACGTGGAGTCGGTTTTGCAGCGATTCGTTTCTATCACTAACTTTCGTAGCACAACATATTGCCTTTTCGGAAACTTTGTATTTTTTCGGAAGTTTCGTATTTTTTTTTTTTGGAAATTTTGTATTACAGTCAACCACAGATTTTCGGAAGTTAATTTTTGTTTCGGAAGCTTTATTATTACACTTTTTTTTTGTAAATGCGATTGTGCTCTTTATTTAGATAAGGTTACGGACCAATGTTCTATACAAGTATTTTTCTTCCACCAAGGCGATCTTGTTCATCAAGGCGACTTCTGTCGGCACTCCCGTTGTTTGCTTTTTATTAATGTTCGGGTGCCAAACGGAACCCTATTACTAAGCCTCCGCTGTCCGACCGTCCGTCTGTCTGTCAGCGGGCTGTATCTCATGAACCGTAATAGATAGACAGTTGAAATTTGTACAGTTTGTGTCTTTCTATTGCCGCTATAACAACAAATAATAAAAATAATCTAAAGTTAAAAATTAAAAAAAAAACACGTTCTTGTATGAGGACCCATACAAGTACTTAACGTGTTTTTATTTTATTTTACTTAAGTATTAAAAATAGATGCAGTGTTAAACATTGGACGGTGGACGGTGATACAGAACCCTTCGTGTGCGAGTCCGATTCGCACTTGAGCGGTTTTTTCAAACTCAACTCAAAGCATTTATTTCAAATAAACCAATTACAGGTACCTACTTTTGAATTGTCAAGGGGTCGGTCAGTTAGAAAAATGAAGCTAGTTGCCCATTCCAAAGCGTAGTAGGTACCTATGGAGAAGAACGGGCAAGAAACTCCACGGACACTCTTTTAAATCAAAATATTGTTAGAAAATATTGGTTACATCATTCGTGTTGAACTTATACATGTGAGAACAATGTAAAAAGACGTGCACGTTAAAATCGTCCGTAATAAAAATATAATATCAATTCAAAAATTTTAATAAATTAAAATAAACCGTGGCAGCTAAGAGGTGACCAGTCCCTGCTACTGACGTCCAGGTGCGCACGGGCGATATTTCCCGCGGCGATTTTTTTTCACGCACTTGATTTTCAACGCTCTGCTTAGCGTCGAGGGTTGAAAATCCAACAGTGTGTCTTTTCGACGAGCTGGGATGCACTCTGTTGGATTCTCAACGCTCGGCTCAACACCGAGAAATGAAAATCCAATGCGTGATAAAATGCCGCCACGATATTTTTACGTCTGTAACTGTAAATGTAGGTAAGTATATATAATAAAACAGTTAGTTACTATCTCAGTCAGTAGGTAGGTCTGAGATTGAGATGTCAAGATAACAACTTTTATCAATGAGATATGACATATTAATCATGTTCATTCTTAAATTGTAACCATGTGTCAAAATCGTAATAACTTTATTTTTCTCTCGCTTTCTTGGCCATAATCAGATTATTAGAGAGAGAGAGAGAGATTCCACTGAGTACTTCCACTCTATCTTCAAAAGAGTAGTTTGTTTCTCTGATTTAGTTTTTCAGCCTTCTGTAATGTCTTCTTTATTGCATAAAAGGTTCCTGTACCCTAATTGCGTAAACAATTATGCCTAATTTGTTTCATTTTGACAGTTCAACAACATTCATTGCGTTATTTACGTGGTTGAGTAGATTTTTTTCAACTTATGAAGCAATGGATTGTGTTGTATTACGCAATTAGGGTACCTACTGGCTAGTTTGATTGTGTCAAAATAGATGAACTAAAAATATTATTTTTAGTTTGTAACCATGTGTCATACCTACTCATAATATTAGTAGGTATGCTAAATAGGCAGCAATAGTTTCATAAAAATTATGTAGTACCTAGGTTATCAAACAGAAATCCAGACGTTGGGCAGCTATTGAGAATTTCTTAGTGGAAATGAAACTTTCTACTACTCTACTCTCTTCTCTTTTTCTATCTACTTTATGTAATATTTTTCTTTCTTTCTTTCTTTCCTTGACCCGGTACCGAATCCGAATTTTTTGTTACCAATTGTTCATCTCTCTTCTTCATACATAAACTCACGCCTTCTTCCCATGGGGGTAAGCCAGACACTACAGAACACTACCTGCTATGATCCTTAATACTCTTTTTGCCTCGTTTACATTCATACATCTGGTCATACCTACACGCACGCCGGGTGCGAGCACTATGCACCTGACATTTCTGAAGAACAACACCAATACCAATTTGACATCTGTATAGTTATTTTATTTTAATTTGGACCAATATTTTTATTGAATTTATTTGATTGTTGTTTGTAAGTCTATGACATGTATTTTTATTCATTTGACAATTTTTATTTTTAAAACTGACATTTGTAGTTAGGTACTACAAATGTCAGTTATAAAAATAAAAATTCTGAATTTTTTAATTATGTTTTAATTTTTTGAGTACCTATTTGTAATGTTATTTTAATAATTATTTAATTAGATTAATAATAATATGAATATTATTATTAATCTAATTAAATCCTCTTGTTTTTTTTTTAAATCCTTTACTTTTGGTACTTGACATTGCCTGAACTTGACTATTAAGCAAACATTCACACTCTTTTATCAATGCAATAAAATGATAAGTTTTGACTATACTGATATCCACTTTATAACTGCAATTACATATGTTTATTGACTGATTAGGGCGCCTAAAAACATGCAAATTTATTGGCAAATAATACCTGAGATTATCAGTATCTTTTCTAACAAGGAAGACAGGTAACAGCGAATTTGATTAGAGATGTTAATAGATGGATTTTGTACTCTTTTATTTCTTACTCAAACATAACTGGCGAAATGTGGGTGTACTATAGGCGTACACGTCTGCCCAACACTTCAGGGAATACAGTAGTGATGTTAACTGGGAGTACCTACTTAGGTTTAAATTAACAGTACCTGGGTGACCTGGGTGACCGAGCTCTGCTCTGGTGAAAATAGAGAATGCTCATTTAATAGTACAAGATAGTTCATACTAATTCCATGCTGCCATGATAGTAGGTACTTACTAATTCCATGCTGCCATGTCATAATTCTCATGTCATTATTTATTATCTTGTTCTAAACTTTGCGCGAATAAGCTCTGTTCGGGTGGAAATAAGGAGAAAACTAATTTTCCCAGATATACAACCTAGCTAGATCGATTTTTAAACCCCTATAATGCAACTTTCATCGAAATTTTTGGAGCCGTTTTCGAGAATGTGATTACAAATATATTGCTGTCCCCGGCGAATAAAATGGTTATGTGCTACTACAATAGTTTTAAGGTTATTGCATATTCGATTTAAGAGGTCCAATTACACTCTGTCAATTTTTTTCAATCATTTCATAAGGTTATTTCAGAAGTTACGAGATTTTAAGGTGTATTGTAAATAATGCAAAAAATCACTTTTCTTTTGATATTTTTACAATTCCGCTGTGTATATTAGTTAATAATATTTACACATAAAACTGTTTTTTATTTTTCCTGTAAAATTTGGTTTTTACGATTACCATTTTATTCGCCGGGGACAGCGATATATACGAGTACATATTTATACAAATATTGCTTGTTTAATAGTATAGGATTAAAATTGTTTTTTTTTTTCTGATTTGTTCTACAATCAGTCAGTCAACTATGAGCAGATGTGGAGTAGATAGGGCTTTGCAGAGTAATTTCTTAAAAAGTAAGTACAACTGATGTTTAGTGAGATGTATATACAATCTGAAAAAAACCTACAAGTATTCTAATATTTATTTGTGCAGAATAACCAAGTTTTCTTTCTATCTTTTCTTTGAAGATAATTAAGGTGTGACTAAGTTCCTAAAATATTTGAGTTAAATGAAAGACAATTTATTGTAAGTTAATTAACAGTGAAGTTTTTCAAACTTGTGAATTGTGTAGTTATTTTTTATTGAAATAACTTTGCCCGAATAAATTATAAGTTATCTTTTATTACCTGGTTTAGTCAATTACATACCATAATTAGTAATGCTTTAACAAGGTTTAATTACACTTTATTTGCATAGAAATCAGAAAAAGTTTAGTAATAAAATCAAAAACATACCGTAGATATTCCTCTGTTTCGGTTCAGAGTATTTATCTTGTCGGGATCACTCATTGCCTTTGTTTTGCACTAACTTTCACAAATAATTCTATAATAATAATCACTGTTTGTTTATAAAATATTTAAATAAATTAGAAAGTAATTCTCCTGTTGAATTATAAAATGACACTGACAGAAAAACACACCGGCTTCGGAATGTCATGTGTGTCACAAGATAACAATAGGAAAATGACGTTCTTATCAAAAAATGTTGCCATCCGAGCTTGGTTACTATCAATGTGTTAGAATATAGTTTAGAGACTTTATTTAGCAAATACCTCTTGAAAATAATGGACCATTTATGGCCGGTTTCTTTTAACGGTGGTTTATCTATTCAATAGCGCTATTGGTTCGATAACTCGTGAAAGTGCATTTCCGAACACCGCAATGTAAGATAAACTCCATTTAACTTCATCATCAGCCTATAATGTTCCCATTGCTGGAACACAGGCCTCCTCTCTGTGAGAGGGAGTAGGCCGTAATCCACCACGCGGGCCCAGTGCGGGTTGGTAGATGTCACATGTCTTCTAATTTTCGGTTCTAGAACATGCCGGTTTCCTCACGGTGTTTTCCTTTACTGTTTTGAGAGCAGTGGTTAATGTACATAAAGTAAAGCGCCTGTCTGGGTTCGAACCTACGACGTACAGACGCCAGCACTTCAAGCTACTACAATCTGTCAAATTTATTTAATAGATTTTCAACTTAATCGCTGAAGCATAAGGTTCAAAGTTGATTGAGAAAATTTGACAGTTTCGGGTAGCTTGATGTACTGGCGTCTGTACAACTCGTAAGTCGCGGCCGTTACCACTGGGCCTGCACTGCTCTCCCGTTTAAACTTAGGTTAACTTAACTGATCAATGTGTGCCGTTTATCGGTTTGATAACTATATTTGACGTTACATTTCATAGACTACATCAACTTTTAGGTTATTTAACGTATATTAATTAAATAAATTGCCAGTGAACGCTACTTAGGATATTTAAAATTATTAAAAGGAGAATTGAGTGTTCTTCTTCTTGAGCCACTTCGATAAGAAGCATCTTCTCTCTTTCAGTAAATTTTTTACTGCGTTTTTCAGATTCTATTATGTTATTTAAATAATGGATAAAGCACAAACGATTGGGAAGACAAATAGACTTTTGAATCAAACGGCAAAGCAAAAATAATACCACGCGAAACAAAAACAATGAAGTGAAACTTATACAGATGGTGAGATTAGAGACATGTTTCGTTAAAAAAAAAAGTAGTTAGTTACTTACTTAGTTTTGAAAATAGTTTTTTTTTTCTATCCTGTATAAAGTAGTCTTGTATAAAGCTGCCGCTCTACACATCAGAATTACACTACTATTATAAAGTGAATGAATGAATGATATATTTATTTGCAACAATATAGGTAGCTTACGTTCTTAATTAAGTACTACGGGTTTCACTATATTCGGCATTTCAGCCGTGCAAATATTTAGATTTACATTTTGGTTATACTTATAGCATGCAGTAGGTACACATTTCGTAATTAGCAATAAAATAAAAATAGTAATAATTTCATAATTTAAATTTAGATTACAATGCAATTAATTTAGTATGATTCTACTCAGATATAATAATAATAATTTATATTGAAAATAACGATCAAAGTGTTTTGTTTGTAATGAATGAAATCAAAAACTACTGGATTGATTTAAGAAGGAACATTCACTTTCAAACATTGTGTGCGATAATGCGAATACTTCGAAGTGGACTTGGCAGAATAGCTTCTAGCGCCATCTCTCTTGATTAACATGCACTTTGTTAACAAGTACAAGGGGAAGCTAGCAGCAACATCTGTAGGTTATACGAACCACTACTAGATGGCGTTGTTCGCAATCGCTGACGGATACTACCCTTTTTTTTTTTTTGGCTGGGAAATTATCAAATAACTTCTCCCGCTCTGGGTGGAGCGGGAGGGCGTGTCAGACTCTTACTGACTAAAACCCACCCGTGTTCCTTCGGTTGCCCTGTTGCCGGGGGCCACGGTCAGGCGGAAGATGAGGACGCCGTGGCGTCTCTCAAGCCACTCCTCAAAGAGGGGTCTTATCGCTGCAATTGTGGCGTGCCCAACGGATACTACCCTGATTTCATTTTTAGATGGTTAAACACGGACTAAATCATAGATACAAAATTATATCAGCTCTGCCAGCACTTGTCATTAAAAAGTAAAAATCACTGTAAAGCATTGACATAGAAATAACATATGTCTATGCTGTAAAGTTATATTGTGTCGTTTGAAGACTGACTTAGGTAATTATCAGGGATGGGCCGAAATTCGGTTCACATTCGATTCAAACGAATTTCGGCAGCTTGAACCGAACTTCGGCATTCGGCCGAAATTCGGTTCAGATGCCGAACATTCGGCACAAGAAAAATAATACCTACTTGCACTATTTTGATTGAAATTTAATAGAATTAGAATAGCATTACTGTAAAATAAAATTATGTCTTTTACTCACTCATGGTCATTTATTTTAGTTAGGAACATTGTAAATGTAAACCTTCAATTAAATCAGTTCTTATTAGTCTTGAAAATCTGTTCTTCTTATTAGGCCACGCGATGGAAGCGCGGTGTGCGGGCGGGGTACATCTAGCAATAATTGAAGTAAATGCATAAACAAATCACGACTTGTCGCTCTCGAGGAAGCGCGCGAAATTGAACCGAAGTTCGGCCGAACTTTTCAATTTAACCGAATGTTCGGCCGAAGTTCGGATTCGGTTCAAACCACATTCGGCCCATCTCTAGTAATTATAGAATTTTAGGTAAATCGCTCTAAAAATACAAAATTTGTTACTTTCAGATGCTCCTTTTGAGTTGTTCTTACTGTTTGTACTTCCTGTGCGTGTCCCAAATAAAATATTTTTCTTTCTCAAGAAATACATAAAACAAATGAGCGAATTTTCTATGATTACAAACATCTTTGTTTTATTTAACTATTCTACATATTTACGTAACATCATACCTGTAATCCCCGAAGGGTTGGGCAGAGGTGTACCTATAGTACACCCACATTTCGCCAGTTATGTTTTAGTCTCATATGATAGTCGACGAGCCTATTGCCATTTTAGGGGAGGTTGTTGCGAATAAGAAGGCGAATAACGATCTGTGTCTTTTATTGTGGGACGCTGCTTATATACATTACTGGTACATATATCAAAATAAATAAGGTACATGAATAAACTTAGGACTAACACAATATTGAGTAATGTAGGTAGAATCTGCCGCGCTCCCTACGTTGTGAGAGCGTGATGATGCAGCCGGCCGGTTCGCATTCCTTTCACTTAGGTTGGCTCAATATGCGCGGGCGCGCGGTGGCGAACGGCCGTCTGCGCTCCTCTATTTAGTATGCCTATACGTAAGTATGAGCTGCTACATCATTCCCCCGCTAGTGAAACGTACGCAGGGCTTCGATGTCCTTCCTGTTCGTGTGACGTATGCGGGCGTATCTGTGACTGGTGCTTCTGACTCAGCGTTGATCCGGAAAGCTGGCTTTAGTCTGTCAATAGTGATGTTGGTGCATCTATTGCGTAACTGGATAGTAAAATACTTGTCCTTACGACTGATCACTTCGTACGGTCCAGTGTAGGTCGGCGTCAGAGGTTTTTTTGATGCGTCATTGCGTAGGTAAACATGCGAACATTTATGTAGGTCATCGTGAATAAATGTCGCTCGGGATTGGTTGGATTTCCGTTGCGCCTGGGCCTTTTTTAATGCTCCATTCAACTTATTCATGAAGTTTGAAATTGTATCACGATGTTTTGTAGATTCTTCATAGAATTCTCCGGGTAATCGCAGCGTTTGACCGTAAAGTAGTTCAGCAGTACTTGTGCCAACATCTTCTTTTATCGAAGCGCGCAGTCCCAGCAGCACTGTAGGTAGCTCATGTGTCCATGTTGTAGATTTTAGTCTTGCGGTGAGTGACGTCTTTAGTGAACGGTGCCATCGTTCTATCACGCCGTTACACTGCGGGTGGTAGGCAGTGGTGCGCGTGCGGTGAATTCCCATGCGTTGCATCAATTTATTAAATAGGTCAGACTCAAATTGCCTGCCTTGGTCTGTGGTTATGGTTACTGGGCAACCAAATCTCGCGATCCAACCCTCATAGAATGCATTTGCAACTGTTTCTGCGGTTATGTCTTCTAATGGTAAGGCTTCAGGCCATTTGGTAGCCCTGTCTATCATGGTCAATAAATATCGAAAGCCGTCAGAAATAGGTAATGGGCCAACAATATCTATATGCACATGCTCCAGTCTGTTTGCTTGTTGGAAACTCGCAATAGGTGTTTTCGTGTGTTGTTGCACTTTAGTAAGCTGGCACGCATCGCACGTTCGAGTCCACTCATTTACGTCGCTATTCATGGAGGGCCACCAGTAGCGAGCAGTGACTAGTTTCCTTGTCGCCCTTATGCCGGGGTGACTAAGGTCGTGAATTGCTCGGAATGCTACTTTTCGAAAATCTGGTGGCAGATATGGACGTGCAGTGCTTGCTGACATCTCGCAGGTAACGGGTTCGGCAGTTGAGTTGGGAATGGCGATCTTCTTGAATATGTACTTTCCTTTGTTTGCTAGTATTTTTAATTCTTCGTCTTGGTCTTGTTTTCTTGCTAACTCGGTGTAATCCATCGGTGTCGGGCATGTTATTGTTTCAACCCGTGATAGTGCGTCTGCGACTTTGTTGTCCGGGCCGGCTACGTGTTGAATATTTGACGTGAACTGTCCGATATATTCAAGGTATCTTGTTCGGCGGGGCGTCTCAGACTTGCTGTTTGAAGTTAATGCATTACACAGTGGTTTGTGGTCTGTGTAAACAATTAATTCTCGTCCTTCAAACACACGACGGAAGTGACGTATTGCCATGTATATTGATAGCAACTCACGGTCGTATGTGCTGTATTTTTGTTGTGCGTCACTGAACTTCTTGGAGAAAAATCCCAGTGGTCTCCACTTGCCGTTGATCTTTTGTTGTATAACGGCACCAGCACATGTGTTTGAGGCGTCTGTCATCAATGCGAATGGTTCGCTCAGTGACGGATAGGACAATAATGAATAATTCTTGATGTCTTGTTTACATTGATTGAATGCTTCTTTTGCCGCTTCGGTCCATTGTATGTTCGTTTTATCGTTTTTCTTTGCGTTGTGAAAGTATGCACTCAATTCTTTTTGATGTTCAGCCGCATGGGGTATACTCGAACGATAAAAGTTCAGAATTCCGACGAAACGACGTAGATCTTGGATCGTTTTTGGCAATGGATAAGACTGGATTGCTTGTACCTTTTCTTCCGTCGGTGTAATGCCTTCTGGACTTATTGTGTATCCCAGGAAATCGAGTTTTGACTGGCCGAAAATACACTTAGCGACGTTTATTTTTAAACCACTGTCGTTAAGTCGCTTAAACACTTCTTGAAGTTCTCTTCTGTGTACTTCTTGGTTCTCAGAAGCTACAAGAATATCGTCGACGAATGGAAAAACAGGTAGGCCGCGAAGCACGTTGTCAATGTGACGTTGGAATGTCTGGCCTGCATTCATTAAACCAAAACACATCCTATTGAATTCGTACAAGCCGAAAGGTGTAATCACGGCTGTCTTCTTCACGTCTTCTTCTCTATTTTTAATTTGGTAGTAGGCCTTCTGCAGATCAATTTTTGAAAAAATCTTCTTGCCTTGGAGGTTATGTGTGAAGTCATGCAGTCGTGGTATCGGGTATCGATCGGGTGTGGTTACTGCATTGAGTCTACGGTAATCGCCGCAGGATCTGTAGGTACCGTCTTTTTTCAAAACCATGTGCAATGGACTAGCCCATGGGCTATTAGACGGTCGACAAATTCCTTGGTCCATCATGAGTTGGAATTCTTGTTTTGCAGCATTATATTTATGTGGCGGTAGTGGTCTCGCTTTTGTAAATATAGGCGGGCCGGTGGTTTCTATGTAGTGTTCGACTTCACTATTTCCCAGTTTTTTTAGGTTTGGTCTCGTGATGTCTGGGAACTTGGCCAACAAGTCGTGGTAGGGAAGCTTGTCGTCGATGGTTCGGATGCTTCCTTCAGCTGTGGGTGACAGGAAACCTCGTGCCGATAAATTGGTTTTTTTATCCACCAATCGTCGTCCATGGAGATCCACCATTAGGGCGTGGTGATGCAAAAAATCAGCGCCTAATATCGGCCGACTGACTGTTGCAACCATAAATCGCCAACTGTAGGCTCGCCTCATTCCGATGTTGAGAACAATGGTTCGTTCGCCGTATGCGGGTATTTGTGAACCATTTGCTGCATACAAGTAGTTGGTTGGTGTCCGCTGTTTATCTCGTGCAGTGGCAGGTAACACCGAAACATTTGCACCCGTGTCGATTAGAAATTTTTGTCCGCTTGATTTGTCGTGTAAAAATAGGCGGTATGTGGATAAATCGTCGACTTCGGCCACCGCCGCGGCTTGAGTCTCCCTTAGTTTTCCGACTTCTCACTTGTTATTCCTTTAAAACTGCACGGACTTCTGCATCGGTATGCTGCCTTGCCAAATTTCTTATGAAAATAGCACACGACGTTTCTTCTGTCCCGTGATTTCGAGTTAGAACGACTTCTATGATTGTGGAATCGGCGTTGAAATTTGCGGGATCGATTCGTTTTCATCGCTGCGACTTCCATGGTCAGGGCTTCAATCATGCTGTAGAGCTTCTGGTCTGCCGGTTCAGATGTCGCCACTTTTTCGGCTGGCGTCGCTGCCGCTGGGGCCTTTGACGTGGTAGGTTGACACTGGCAGGAACACACGGCGTTTACCTCTTTTAGCTGTTCTTGCATCCTGTCTGCCATGGCAGCCAACGAGTCAAGCTTGGATTCTTCACTCACTGCCAACACTGTGCGGGTAGAAGTAGGTAGGTGTCCTTGCCACAACATTTTCAGGGTGTCATCTGGCATCTTTTTCCCAGCAAGGTTTCTCATTCGGCGAAGCAACTGTGATGGCCGTTGATCGCCGAGCTCCATTTCATTCAGTAGTTTTTGTAACTGAATACCCTCGCTTTCTTCGTAAACCTCCAACAGTCTTCTTTTTGCGGCGTCGTATCGGCCGGAGTTGGCCGGTGACAAGATGATATCGCTGATTTGGTCGATGTCCTTGATCTCCAGCTGAGCCACGACAAGTGCGAACTTGCTTTCATCGCCGAGCTTCTGGTTGTGGATAATAACCTCAAATTGGGCAAACCAAAGCTTAGGTCTGTTGCACCAGAATTTAGGTATGCGCGACTGGACGCTAATTGCTTCGACGTCTTCAGGCGTAGTCTTGTCTCTCGATACGGACGTGTCCATTTGGAACGCGGGGTCACCACTTTAGGGGAGGTTGTTGCGAATAAGAAGGCGAATAACGATCTGTGTCTTTTATTGTGGGACGCTGCTTATATACATTACTGGTACATATATCAAAATAAATAAGGTACATGAATAAACTTAGGACTAACACAATATTGAGTAATGTAGGTAGAATCTGCCGCGCTCCCTACGTTGTGAGAGCGTGATGATGCAGCCGGCCGGTTCGCATTCCTTTCACTTAGGTTGGCTCAATATGCGCGGGCGCGCGGTGGCGAACGGCCGTCTGCGCTCCTCTATTTAGTATGCCTATACGTAAGTATGAGCTGCTACACCATCAATCGGACACAAATCCAGACTCCGGGCTGCTACTGAGATATTCCTAATAACACTTTACCCAACCAGGGAAACGAATCTAGGACCTCAGCCTTAGCCCATGCAATCACTAGACCAACGAGGCAGTCTATTCTACATAATTATACAAATACTAACACGACTGCCCTGCCAAAACAGTAAAAAACAAGTTGTTTTTAACCGACTTCAAAAAAAGGAGGTTACTTAATTCGATCGTATAAGTACATATTTTTTTTATGTGTGTTCGCAGATAACTTCATCGTTTATGAACCGATTTTGATGATTCTTTTTTTGTTGGAAAGGAAATATAAGTCAGGATTTCCATTCGGTTGTGGTCACAAAACGTTATTTGAAGTTACAGGCACATGAGACCCTGAGTTCCTGGGATGGTAAGCCACCTGTGACACCTCTCAAAACAAATTACTTAAATCAAAGGTTATTTATTTCATTTAGGCTCAGAATCTGCACATTTTGAACGTTAAAATTACATAACACAGTCCCCCAAAACGCCCGCCTTACACTAGTTCCTAGTGCTTTAGCTGGGAAGAAACAGTGGCGCAACTAACTCCCCAGCTGGTACCTACTATTACAAATCTCTATTGCTAATGGTAACCGCTTATCATCAGGTAGTCCAGTTTTTTGTTTGTTTTCAAATAACATATAAAAAGTCGTACATTTTAACTTCGTAGCTCTGCCACACTCCTGGGGCCGTACTACGACGTGTTAAAGCCATCATTGTTCCAGTGAGAGAGAGAGATGGAGCTATATAGCATAAATAGCACTGTCCCATTTTCACACTCGAATAATGATGGCTTCAACAGGTACAGCCCCTGAATTGTTGCTTACTGTTGTTAGATTATAGTACTGTCAAGACCTTTTATAACGACTTCGAAGGGACCTTCAGATTACGGTTGTTATATCCGATAGTTATTATAACCAAAAACTATGTTAAGTAAATAGAAATGCTGGGAGTTCAAAATTTCGTCGTAATAACCGGTATGTCGTTTTAAGCGAAGTCGTTATAAACGGTTTTGGCTTTATTTATTTATTAAAACTTTACGCACAAGTAAAAAATACTGTACAAAGGCGGACTTAATGTCTGAGGCATTTTCTACCAGTCAACCTTAGGGTGATGCAGAGACAAAACATGGCAGGTGCAACATTAGTGATAGATAACTACGTATTGGACTCAAAATTCTTGTTGTCTTGTTTGTTTTCTATAACACGAGCAGATCGATTAACTTAAAAATATAAACCAAACAATTCATAAAACGACCTACAATTGAAGTTAATTAACCCAGGAAGCATGGATAATTTTGTAACGCGACGATTTTTATCGCACTGTGAATCCATACCAGCGCGTCAAAAAAAAAACTTGGATTTTCAACTCTCTGCGCTAAGCAGAGCGTTGAAAATCCAGGGCGTGATAAAAAACGCCGCGTTAAAACCCGCGGCTAACTTGCGTATTTATTGCACAATGACATATCGCATAAAAATTCAGCAATATCAACAAAGTGTATATCAATACGATCAGTATGTTAATGCGGTGAATGTGGTTAAGATCACGCTTTTTAAAGCATATTGCCAATCTTTGTATACCTGCAGCCTGTGGGTCAGTAATTCGCAGCGGGCATACAGCGACCAGCGTGTCCAATACAACAATGCAAAATGTTCGTAACTATATTCATAATTATAATAAAGTAAAACTATTGTAGTTTTATTTCTGTAGAATCACTCCAAAGGTTTCCATCCCCTGGATGGACATTGTTATTGGTTATACGGTCAATTTCCGTAATAAAAAACGTTCAAAATATAGTCGCAATCTCATTTCAGCGCCATTAAATGTCAAAAAATAATCAAAATTAAGGTAAACTAAGGTTTTTTTGGCAGATTGAGATTAGAACGTAAACATTCGTAACGGAAATGTAGGTGTACTATATAATACACCTCTTCGGGACTAATTTTCAGACATTTTGGAAACGACTAGCATAGGTATTTACAAGAAAAAAAAAACGTTTACAATACGTAGCCGTAGCGCAGTCGTAGCAGACTACTAGCTACGCCGTAGCATGCCGCGTAGCGAGGCGTAGCAAGACGCTCTACGCTGGTGCTACGCGGATTTGTAGCTTTTGTGCAAATATTTGATTGAGAATCTTTAGCTAAATGCTAATAATTATTTGTGACTTTTCTAATCATCAATCACACTCTGGTAAAATGATTGGTGATTAACAGATCGACTAATCCTACTAATATTATACGTAATATGAAAGTTTGTATGTTGTTTGAATATTTAGATGTTTGGATGTTTGTTACTCAATCACGCAAAAACAGCTGAACGGATTTGGATGAAATTTGGCACACGAATAGTGTATAACCTGGATTAACATACAAAATACTTTTTATCCCGGTAGTACGCTTCCGTGGGATAATTTCCGACTCAAACGCGGGCGAAGCCGCAGGCAGATGCTAACATCATAATTCCTGTATGGCCCACAGACAGAGGAGGCGTGACATGAAATCAGAACCAGATAATAAGAACCGCATCAAAATCCGTTCCGTTTCGTAGTTTTAGAAGAACAACTACTTTCTTTCTATAAAAAGATAGATTTATTATTGTAAGTAGTTATTATGACACAGATATTGGGTATTTAATCACAACACAGCACACACATCCATGTGACATACATGAGTGTGTGTGCTGTACAACAGTTTATTTGATTTTGTGAGCTTTTTTATATTATCCTACCTTTTTTAACATTATTTATTCTGATACCTAATTTATTAAAACGGACACACACTTCCCTGATTATTAATCTAGCGTATGACACTCGTGGTTTTTTTATATTTCCCTATTTGATAATTTCCCACCCAAAAAAAAAGGTGGTACACTTTATGTTGTCATCTGACATTATGCTGAGCTGAGGACCTCATGGCATTATAATAATTGTTTTCTGTTTTTTATAGTTATAAGGTATATTTTTCTGCTGTAATGCCGATAAACGCATATTTCTTTCTTTCAAATCAAAGCAGCTTTTTATAAGAATACTAGCTTTTTCCCGCGGCTTCACTCACGTGGAAGTCGGAAACGTAATACCGGGATAAAAAGTATCCTATGTGTTAAACCAGGTTATCTGTCTGCTCATCCAAATCCTCTTAGTAGCATAACTTAATGATTGAATACTATCGTGAATTCATGCAAGCCTAGTACTTTTTGTTAGGTTAGGTACTGCTCAGAAATTGTCACGTGTCGTGAACAGAACGTCGTCTTGAACCTCGATTGCAGCGCCACCTAACGGGCACAATTGTGAATAGTAAATTCCAAAACATAGAGGTCATAGCAATGCAAATAAAAACGTAAATAAATTGCGAAAAACAATACGCATTAAATTAAACTTCCAAGAAAAACTAAAAGAAAACTATAAGTATTTATTATACACAACAAATCAAACTCAGATATTTTTACAATTAAAACTAAAAAGAGTATTTGCTTATGTTTTTAATTGAGTTCAACCTTTTTTGAATAAAATCGGTTTGAGTTTTCAAACATGTGTCAAAATAAAATGTAATTTAAATCAAAAGCACTAAGGAGTATTGATATCAACTTCAAAGCAAATCACCGCCAAAATAACTTTCTACACCTTTTTAACCCAGTTAGGGGGTGCATTTCAATAAAATACGAAACACGTCTTCCATCAATTCTGTTAAAAAAGGTTTATGCAAAATTTTAAGTACATTGGACCAAGGAATCACGTTGTCCCATACAAACTTTGCCCCCCTTTTTCACCCTCTTAGGGGTAGAATTTCAGAAAATCCTTTCTTATCGGGTGCCTATGTCATACAAAGAACACACCCTCCAAGTTTCAGGTCTCTACAATCAGCGGTTTAGGCTGTGCGTTGATCCGTCAGTCAGTCATTCAGGACAAAGCATTTTATATGTATAGATTCACGCGATTTTAAGCCTTAATTGACTTATGTACGTGGTTTCTATTATTCAACAGTAGTAGATAGCTTTAATTAACTGATCAATCAGCTGTCTAAATAATTGAAATTGAAATAATACAAAGACAACTTTTTTAAAACAACTTCTTCGAAAAGACTCAAACTCATGCCCTGGATCGGGACCAGGACATCTATTTCAGTACAAAATTATTGATCGGGTTACCTCAACTAACTTTTCAATATAGCTCATGTTAGCAATATAAAATTTTAGAAAACTACCCTCATGTTGCTACAATGAAAGTTCAATTTCCGCTGCAGCTCTACCATTTCGTCGTGGGTCATTCTAAAAACGATTTCATTTATGTAGAGGTAAAGTTGATATTTGTTTAACTGGGAATATAGACTTCAGACTTCCTAAATGACCTGGAAATGAGTTACGCTCGGCAGTCTAGTTTTGTCCTTCAAGCGAACTGGTACAGCCAATTATTCATAAAAAATATCGTAAAGCATTGTTCCTGTTTTGGCTCTTTCGGCTCGTGTTTTAGTGCGGTGGACTCGAGATTTTCGGTAAGATAATAATAATTGGTTTAAGAGTTTTCCTATGCGAATGTTGCCGGGTTTTTATAACTTACGGATCGTTGTTTTTCTTCGATGTTTGTAAGATAAGATAAGATAACATATTTTTATTTGCTCAAACATACATACAGAAATAAAAACATGCATGCAGGATAACATTAAAAAAATACAAGTTCAGACATGTTTGCCACATATTATGGCGTGAAAATATTAGTAATTTTTTTATGATTGGTAATAATTTAGGTAGTCAAGTCAATATCATTAATGTACCTTAAAATTAGCAAACATGAATCAATATTAAATGTCAACAGTGTATAAAAATAATAAAAAACCTATGTCAAAATAAATGGTTCTGTCAGAAATTCCTTAATATTATAATATGCTTTGGCGGTTAGAAATGACTAGTTGTTTCTTCAATTAAGCTCCCTCCAAATTTTCGATAACTTATTAATTTATTATAAATGAGTTTTAGAATTTTGTTTGAGGATAAGAATGTAAACAAAGTCTACAGTCGCTCGTTTAATAGCAAACATATTTCATGAGTAGGGTTAGTTGTTATTATAGTTTCTGTTTATTCGTTTTCTTTAAATTTGTTGTACGTACAATACAACATTACATATCTACATTATTTATGCTCGTACGGTGATGTTTGCGGATTAATTTTTATAATTCGTTGTATTGTTGTCTTTTATTCTAAGCATTGTTTATTTTATTTTGTTACCTACCTAATAGACAAATCACTGAACCTGACTTCATTTCCGTACATCTTTTTTTCGAGTGACCACTGAAAATCAGCGCTGTGCTGTGGGTCCCCCATAGCACAGCATCATGCTGAGTGGAAGCCTTCTTGTCACAGTCATGTCGTGCAGCTGCCGACTAATTTCTGTTCTATGCTCGTGATTTGTTATGTACTTTTTGCTGTTCTCTAATTACTCTTGTCTTTTATGTATGCACGTATTTTTGCGACAAAAAAAAACAATTTTTCTTTTTTCTTTCTTACAATAATATAAATAAAGTTCACTGCGTAAGTAGATACAGGATTTAGTACACTTTACCATTAACGATTCGTTAGTTATATAGAAACTGCGCATTAGTTTATAATACTAACAATTGGTAATTTATAGGTTATCAACAATTCTATAGGTTGTAGTTTTTTGTGTATTTCATGCATCATTAATATTCTAAGATCGAGCAACGCGATGGCTGATTGTAATACATGAAGTAATTTGTGTGCAATTTATAATTTACAGCAATGATTAATTATATATTTTTTCTTACTAAAAAATCATGTTGAGAGGATGGAATGAAAGGCGACTAACAAAAGGTAGATGTGAGTGGAAACGCCGGCGCCGGGACGTCCAGGAGGACTTATAGTGACCTTATTGGTGATGTTCTTCAGAAAGGTCAGGTGCGTAGTAGGTACTCGCAACCGGCGTGCGTGTATGATCAGATGTATGAACGTAGACGAAGCGAAAGGAGTGTGTTAGGTTTGTAGCAAGTGGTGATCTGCAGTTTCTGCCACCTCCATGCGAATTTATGTATGTATGTGTCTATTTATTTCTGTGAATAAGTTTAAAAAAAACACTTTTGCACTTCAAAAGAAAAAATACAATAGACGTGGATATATTTAGTAACCTGTTCCGCTTAGCTATTTCTAAAGAGCCATAAAAAACCCTGAAAGAAATCGACACGTGTTTTTTACCTCTCAACGAGGCATCCTCAGGATGACGATTGCATTGTCGAGAACCCGAACACGGCATGTTGCCACATCGAGCGCTGAACAACGCTCAGTATATCCACGTCTATTATATTTTATAATGGATTTCCGCAAGGTCAAGCCTGAATCAATTAACTAACTTCAAAAGAAATAATGTAATTTTATTTTAAAACTAGATGAGGTCAGCAATGACATTAGGGTCGTTTCTTATCACGTGGTACTGAAAAATTGTGGGTGCACTTTATACCGCTGTGTATCTCTTCGATGTATCACAGAGGCGTGATGTTGCAACACAAATGTACACAGACGAATGGCACATCTTTTAGACCCGCGGGACGCATGCGCGGCCCATCGATTATTGATTGAATGCATTGCACGCAATAGGCATTGCAGAGCGTTGTGATCTGGGGCCTAAGTCTGCTATTTTTATAAATTCGTCATTCCAACACGATCCCATTGTCATTTTGCTAAAAGTTCGTAATCTGCTAAATTCATAATGGTCGATCATTGGTCAGTCAATGGTCTCGTAATAGAATTGTGTTATAATGGCATTGTCGTACAATACGACCAATGATACCGCCTAAGTAAGTCATTCATTTGTCATTAAGTACGAGAGTACCAATAAGTGCCATGTCTTTCAATGTAGTGTCAGTGGCTGACCATTGGAATGTCATAATGACGCCATTATATTAGTAGATTACCAAACTTGTCAAAATCAACAATTATGAAATCAATGATAGACCATTCTGACACTATTGTAATAGCAGACTTGAGGCCCTGGTCTTTTGTAATACGCAGCATAATGCGGGTATTATCCGAAAATATCAATACTTCCCATCTCAGACATAATTTAATCTTTTCAAGTGTTTTGAATTGGTCTGTTAGAAAAAAAAAAACAGTGCCACTCCGGGAGTACCGACAGAAGTGAAAACTTGAACAAGATCGCCTTGGTGGAAGAAAAATACTTGTATAGAACATTGGTCCGTAACCTTATCTAAATAAAGAGCACAATCGGGTTTACAAAAAAAAAAAAAACTTCCAAAACCTTTAAAGTAAAAATACTTGCATAGAACATTGGTCCGTAACCTTATCTAAATAAAGAGCCCAATCGCGTTTACAAAAATGAGGTGTCGGTAACGGTGTCGCGAGTTCAATTGTTTTTTCCCATCTCAAAAATGCCCAACGCGCCTGAAGAAGTTTTCACTTCAATAAGACCACCTAAACAAGTGGAAGTTCTTTTGGAGTGTCGATGGCAATCCAAATTTAATCGGCCCAGCATTGGAGGTAACTTTGGATTTTTTTTAAGTGAAAACTTTTTAGGCGCGTTGGGCATTTTTGAGATGGGACTAAACCATTGATTTCGCGACACTGTAACGCAATTTATCGACACCGTGGGGTAAAAGACATCAACGCGTTGATTACCGCGGTGCGTGGAGTAAAAGACATCAACGCGTTGATAACCGCTGTGCCAATATATTTTCAAGTTTTCACTTCTGTCGGTACTCCCGGAGTGCCACTGATTTTTTAAAATAATTTTTGTGTGATTATTATATGTAAAGTGACTGCAATAAACGTGATCAACGGTTAAAGGAACAATAACATTTTATATTATTCCAGGTAATTCTTCTTTCCTCGTAAGCCAGCAGAACCATGGTACGAATTAGAGACGAAGACTCGCCAACACAGGAGCTTATTGAGGAAATACCTATTCAAAACGGCGGCATACTCCATAACAGGGACGACTACTTTATGTCATACTTGAGACACCAACTAGTAGACGTCCTCCCACCCCACGATAAGAAACAAGACGATTTCATGAATCTACTTCCAACTCTGCTAATCTTACCAAGAAATGCAAATGATGGAACTAAAAAAATTTATGACGAGCTATGCGGCAAGAGGGCCATACTGATTAGATTACAGAAGGAGCGCACTGAAATTACTGCATGGTTGTGGAGTTTTTATAAGCAGGAAATGCCTTATGTGAGTGAGCAGCAATGCAAGGAGCGACTGAAACAGCTTTTCGCTGGTAAACATAGGTTTAATGATATCAGTAAACAGGTGCAGGAGATGCTGTACAAATTACATGCAATACCTTGGTAAATTATATACTATATTTTTTTGTTGTTTTTTTTTACACTTTTTGCAGTCTGGATTTTTTTATGATATGGTGTTTGAAAAACTCAGAAAAAGATTGTTAATTTAATTAATTGTTTTTAATTTTCTAATTATTTTGGTATTAAAATTCGAAATGATGTAAAACCACAAATTAATACAGATGGTTCACTCCGCAAAGTTATTTAAATAAAAAGCGACTCTTACTACGACTTAATAAAGTGCAATTCAGGGGGCCTACCACCAGCTCATAAAGCAGTATTATTTTAATATTACTTCAGTGTGGAAAAGAGATGAAGCTCTACAGGACGTATAGCTACATCTCTTTCTCCCACCAAAGTAATATTAAAATAATACTGCTTTTGAGCTGGTGGTAGACCCCCAGGTCGCACAGCGCTAATTACCTACAGTTAGAAGTTGCCTCTCTGTCTATCGCGTAACTCTTATATTTTCTGACTACGTTTCACTCACTGAATTGGCCCGACAAGCTGGGCCCGCCGCGTACTTGTAGCTTTATACCTAAAATGTGGAATGCCCCTTTTGTTTTCATCTGTAGTGAAACTCCGTTTATATTCTTTCCTAATAAACGAGAATAATATTATATTTTGCGCACATAATACAATAATGAACAGTACCCTAATTTCGTAACTTATTTTCGTAAACGATTATGATTAATTTGTTTCATTGTGACAGTTCAACAACATTCATTGCGTTATTTACGTTGTTAAATTAATTAGCAATCTGTTTCAAATCGAAACAGATTGTGATTGATCGTGTATTACGTAATTAGGGTACTGTTTAACCGAACGTCATGCCAATAAAAAGATAAAATAATATTACCTTAAACAGAGAAGAAACAAGCATTTATTTAGATCAAATAGAATGGCATTACAAATAATCGGTAACAAATAATCTTTTTGTCATATTAATTTATATTTTTTGCGAGACTCTCAGAAGTCTTACGTGACTTATTGAATTAATACTTACATGTTATTATATTTTGTCATTCTGCATACTTACAATGTGGAGACGAACATAAATGGAAACACTGGCAATACAGTAATGTAACTATTTAATGTGTTTAGAAATTATCAAATAAATCCTATCTAACATTTTTTTTTTTTTAAAGTGGTGGCACTCCGGGAGTGCCGACAGAAGTGAAAACTTGAACAAGATGGCTTTGGTGGAAGAAAAATACTTGTATAGAACATTGGTCCGTAACGTAATATAACTAAAGAACATAATCGCGCTTACAAAACCTTTAAAGTAAAAATACTTGCATAGAACATTGATCCGTAACGTAATATACATAAAGAGCACAATCGCGTTTACAAACATGAGGTGTCATGGTGTCGCAAAATCAATGGTTTAGTCCCATCTCAAAAATGCCCAACGCGCCTAAAGAAGTTTTCACTTCAAAAAGTTATTTTTTCGAGTACCTAAACTAAATATATTAAAAAAATATATATATTATGGTATGGTCATCTCCACCTTGTATTATTATCAAATCAAATCAAAATTATTTATTTTGGGACAACTAGATTCAAAGGTTAGTATACAAAAAACTTAGAAACTATTGTTAGTACTTAAATACAACTACAAAGGACAACACTCATTACATACATTCTATACACAAATGCCCCTGTGCTTAGACATTCCGCCTCGTCAGGATAACCAATAGGGAGATATTGTACCTCCCCAAAAGATGACCAGACGAACGAAATGCCTCAACACAGGTGCAGTTATTAATTATACCAGTGTCATTGTAATTAGGGTTCCGTAAGTACCTCAAAAGGAAAAAAAACGGAACCCTTATAGGATCACTTCGTTGTCTGTCCGTCAGTCTATCAAGACCGTTTTTCTCGGGAACGCGTGGAGGTATCAAGTTGAAATTAATATCAAATACGTATGTCTGTGGTCCCTTGGCGCTCTAGACAAATCAAGTTTCTAAGTCAACGTAATAAAAAAATACGGCCATTTAAGCGACATATTTTGATACACGCAAATAAATCAAAACCTACAGGGTACTTCCCGTTGACCTAGAATCATGGAATTTGGCAGGAAGCAAGATCTCACAGCACAAGTAAATTAAAAAGTCCGAAAATCATAAATTTATAGTTTTATCACAAAAAAAAGCTTTTTGCGTTTACAAACTTACATTTTTGCAGTTGGAGAAATGACTGTGACGTATATCGATGCATGGGGGAACATGTTTTTCAATTACAAAGTTAAGTTTGTTTTTGGGATAAATTCCTCCCAACTACGGAACCCTTCATTGTGCGTGGTTCGAAACGCACTTGGCCGGTTTTTTGGCTCATTATCATTATAAGTGTCTATAATAATAAGTACCTTCTTTCATATTTATCATAATCATCAATCATCATTGTATTATTTGTCTACGATATCACTAGTTTTAAGAACTGCGGGTTTAAAACGGCCACATTAAGCAATTCCCCTAAAAGCAATTCATTTTCTGAATTCCCAGCAGATCCTTTATGGTGACATATATTTTAGCTGAATCGTATTCAATTCAATTCATATCAGAATCATATTTGGTGCAAATATTGCCGCATGAAAAAATTAAGACCGTAAGTTTACCGGATATTTTTTCTTTACAGTTTTTGTTAATCAAATGAGATTTAAATTTTTATTTCTACAGTTTAAATATTATTTCATTATAATACAAAACTGTCAAACAGATGAATTGCGTAATACGAATTGAACGCAGATAATATTATGAATTGTCTGTTTGTGACAATTTGTGTGATTCACAATATTATCATATTAAGATTCTGCCAAAGCGGCCGTTTTAGGCCCCCTAAATGAGAATGTCTGAATGCAAAGCCAAAACGGCTGAAAGGATTTGGATGAGGTTCCATGACTTTTGTTGAATTGGTGCAAAAGGATCAATAATGAATTAATAATAATCAGCCTACAATGTTCCCACTGCTGGGACACACCTCCTCTTCGGCGAGAGGGAGCCCACGCGGGCCCAGTGCGGGTGGTTTAAACCTACGACCTACAACTAGTAAGTCGCGGCCGTTACCACTGGGCCACCACCACTCCTATACTGAATTATTGGTCCTTAAGTCCGCGGTGGAACTTAAACTAGCACAAAAAGTGTATTAAATCCCGGAAATTCACGGTAAAATAACACGCGGTCGAAAGCTAGGGCTCGAATAGTACCTAATTAAGTAATTTATGTCTGTTTATGAATGTATTAAAATAAGTAACTGTTATAATATTTCAACAATTTCTACTACATTGGACACTGCCCTTTATAATTATCTTAGTGATTCTTTCCATTTCAAACTCAAACTCAATCTCAAAGCATTTATTTTAATTAAACCATTTACAGGCACTTTTGAATTGTCAAGTTGAAGAAATGAAATGAAATTGTTTATTCTGTAAATAGGATATTGGAATCAATTTTACAAGTCATATTAAAAAAAATGTAATTAGCTAAGTAGATGGAGTCGACATTTCCTATTTGCCTACCCCTCAGAAGAAATGTCGAAACAAACACAGGAGTCAAAGTCTCTTTTTAAGTCCAGATATAAACTTAGTCAGGCCTTATGAGGAACATGTAGAATAGTGTTTGAAATGATCTTCTGAGCTGAGAACGAGAAAGAAACTCCATGGACGACCGTCAGTTGGGACTGGTCATCTCTTAGCTGCCAAGGCTTATTTTTATCTTTTTATTACGGACGCTTCTAACATGCACGTCTTTCTACATTGTTCTCACATGTACCTATAATTTCCACATGAATGATGTAACCAATATTTGGTAACAACTTTTATTTAAAAAAGTGTCCGTGGAGTTTCTTGCCCGTTCTTCTCCATAGGTACCTACTACGCTTTGGAATGGGCAACTAGTTTCATATTTCTGACTGACCGATTCCTTGAAAATTCAAAACTGCCTGTATATGGTTTAATTGAAATAAATGCTTTGAGTTTGAGACACTCTTTTGTTTTTATCATTTCTATTCATATGACTGTCTGGAAGAAATTAAATGTTAATTTCTAAAATTATTTTTTCTCTCTCTTTGTGTCCAGTAAACTTCTTATATCTATCTAGTCGCGCCACGACTGAAGTCCATTTGACGCGGTGCTAGTGTCTAAACATGTCATTGCATTTTTTTTAAATTGCTGTCGCGGGACGCCTGACAGATGTGAAACATCGAAATTATTATGTACAGTAAGCGCTCAAAAGTGCATGAGCACGCTAAGAGTCATATTGCTGTGAACACGCGGTATAGCTCGTTCATTTGTATGTGTAAGCAACACGATACACACACCACAGATAACGCAGTTTTGTTCTACACGAAACAACAATATATTTCCGTCGCTTTTAAACATGCTAGCACACACGCACTATGCGCGTGAACTTGACCAGTTAATGGCATTGCTAAAATTCGATTGTAACTTAACAAGTGCAGATAGCAGAAAGCGTTAAGCGTTGGTATGGAATTCAAACTGCCTCAGGTTCTAATCTCGTAAAACACAGTGCGGTTTTTGCAAATATTATTATTTTTGTTTTCGATAATAATATTTTTTAAATATTGCTGCTTTTTTATGTTGTTATTGCAATAAAGGTTTTAGAATAAAAAATGCGTGATATATGATAACAAAATTTAAAAAAAATATGTTTATTCGTTATATTTATTTTACATAAGTTAACACACTGCTACAATTATTTATCATTACTTCAGCTGAATAAGATGTGAAATAGATGTCAAGAAACTAGAAGCAGTTTGTATTATTTTGACATATTTTAAATTATGAAATATTTTAATTTTTTAATGGATTTTTTCACCATAAACATTAAGCTTTGATCATGGTCGAAGTAATTAAGTAATAAATAAGAATATTAGAGTACTTAAAATGTAAAAAACTACTTACAGAATAGGTAATTTTAAGATTAAATATGGGCAGTTTGTTTATATTTTATTTGTATTAATTATTTTACATTTTATTTGACTTTAGTAAATATTGGTTGTTATTGAGGTTAAAGCTTAAGTATTCATTTTCTTTACGAAAAGAAGATTGAAACTAAACCTCAAATTTTAATCCTAAAATAATACTATTACTAAAATAATATTAAACAATTTCGGTATATCTGCAAGAAATACGACAAACACCCTATTGAAACGTGCTTAAAAAATTCGTTACCATAAATTCATGCAATAACGAATCTGTTGTTTATTAAGTTGGTACGGTCAATATTTTAAGGTCAAAAACGGTTTTCTAGCTGGTCTTCAGTGATGCAAGCCTTCAGAGTGCACGGCGAACGGTTCATAATGACGTGTTTTTAATAATTCAGCAAAATATCTCGTTGGTATGAAACCATTTGTTTCATTCACCATTTGACGTCGCTGCTACTCGATAATAAGCCCCTTCCTCATATCTCTTAACCCTCACAGTATTTCTCTAGAACAAAGAAAAACATTGTTTTTATTACACATAATACCTTATTATTTATTATTCACTAATCGAATTAAACCTCAAAATTAATTTAAAACTTTAAAGGCATCTTCTGTCTCAACAATACCTCTGTTCTATCAACAATACCCTTGATTAAGATTTATGTTTAGTAAAATATGAAATATATAAATGATAACACTCACACTTAGTCCGGTTTCATTAGATATTCACTTCACTTTTACGCAGCGCAATAATATTCTCTGATCTGATCTGATCTCTTCAATATATTTTATGCCTGCTTTTTGATAATAATAACCACAACACTGCGCTAAATGCTCGTCACCAATATTATCACGGCACGAACCAACAAAGTTCTATTAATTGAATACTTGTAACAAACTGCATCTACCCCACAGAAATCGAAATAATTTACTTAGTTTTTTGTGGTCTACCTGCTAAACTTTAATATTTATGTGAACAAGACGAATGAAACTAAAAACGAATGATGATTATTGAACTAGTCATTGGTTGCAGACAAAGTGAGTGTGTGTGTGTAATGTGCGTGTCTACAGTATTGTAACAACTTATAGAAGAAGGTCGTAAGTCAAACCGAAGCGTCAGTCTATTGCTTTGTGAGATTGCTCATGGACTTTTGGTCGGTACTGTACAGGTAATATGCATAAAAGGATAGTTTACCGACACCAACATTGGCGTTGGCGTTGGTTTGGCACTGGCACTGTTGGCGTGGCGACGCGGCGTCCGTTTCACATCAAAAAAATAGTTCCACAATTTTCCGCGGGCCTTCTTTCGTGGCGCGCACTTTATTTATCCATCTATCAATATAGGTACCTATTTATGTACCTATGTATATTAAATTTTTTGTAGTCATTGATGTTACAGGCATATTGTCGTGTCTTTTTTGATGTCAAGTCTAAGTATTTTTGAAATGTCATCTAAGTGTTAGGAAATAGAGTGCCAAAATGGTATTATATGTGTAATAATTATTTGGTTTTATTTCATCCTTTTACCCTTATTAAGAAAACATTACCCACTGCTTGAAATGGGCTTCCTAATTCCCAATAATCCACTAAGGGCGTATTTATCCAATGAAACTGAACGCGATCAGCACATCTAAGATCTAACCCTGCATTCCGAGTTACGCTAAAAGTTATAATATCGCGAATCCGACCAAATTTTAAAGTAACTTGGAATGCGGCCTAGATCGCGTTCAAAAGCTGTCGCTGTCATCATTGTTGCAGAATATTGACACTGACAGTTCTTGAACGCGGTCAATGAAATGTCAAAATTACCACATTAAAAATAACAAACAAGCAGTTGGGGACCTGATGGTTATTGCAGGTGTCTGCCGCCTATGAACATCCAAGGGCGTCGCCAGCCGACGGCCCAGGATGGGGCAAGTTGATATATGGAGGATGGGACAATTATGATTTATGGGTACAGTCAAAAGTCAAGAGCACATGAAGTTTTACACTTGTAGTGCGAGTCTTATAATCTCAACGGCGGCGCACAATGGGGCCAAAATCGACGCTGGTGGACATTTGATTTTTGACAAATCGGTTTCATCTCGGTAGTCCCGATAGGAATTGAGACAAATAATAATTTCCATATTCAATGTATGAATTGAGAACGGGCCTTATTCGGGTCGTTTTTCTCAGAACTGTAGAGCTGAAACTTAATAGGTATTATAACTGGGCCTACCACCAGCACATAGATACCAATATTACGTCCCCGGTCCCCGAATTAGACACCGTTTAGGAGATATGGAACTTTAAAAAACCAAATAAAAGTCGTCCATATAAACAAAATTGGCTGTATGGATAAATATGTAGAAATGAAATGAAATGAAATTGTTTATTCTGTAAATAGGATATCGGAATCACTTTTACAAGTCTTATAAAAAAAAAAAATAAGCTAGATGAGTTCGGCGTTTCCTATCTGACTACTCTGAGAGGAAAGGCCGAAACAAACTCAGAGGTCGCAGTCTCTTTTGAAGTCCAGACATAATCTTGGTCAGGCCATATGTGGACCATGTAGATTAGTGTCTGAAAAGGTCTTTTGAGGAAAGAACCACACAGATTTGAATGGACCTGTCCAGTCAGTGCAAGCATTTGTCAGTAATCGTGGAGCTCAACTCAGAACTTAAGGAGCTCAACTCGAAAGGACATTTGGGTAGTCCGCATAAACTACTCAAACTGCCAGACCACCACTAAAACTAGCAGAGAAATAAAAATAATATCCACATAGTCTTCACATTCACAATAGTTAAAATAATATAATACTTTACAAAGTAATCATGTCATTTTGAATATAATTTTCAACAATGTCAATTTGTTCATAAAACTGGTATATACGTTGATTTTACATAATAATTAAAATGTCTACTTTTATGGTTGTTTTTTTTTCTTGAATTTACAAAAAAAAAACTCTAAGGGGAAAAAAACTCTACTGCCCCCTTTGCCCCCCTTGGCGACGCCCTTGTGAACATCTATTACGAATGGTACCGCAAGTGTGTCACCATATCACAAGAAAAGCTGAAATATATCATGTGTCCGTAGTTAAATACACCAACAACCAAATGTTTCAATTCAATTCAATTCAATTCAATCATTTTATTTCAGACCAAGGATCCATATAGTGTTAGTAAAAACTTAGCCTATGTTAGTAAACTCAATAATTTAAAAAAACAACAACAACAAAAAAACAAACAACACAAAAAACAACAAACACAATAATCCTAATTGGCTACATGAACATGTGCACGCACATGTCGGCTAGCCCAGAGCCTGATAAATGGTCCATCAACCTTGTCCGCCAGTGTAGCTAAAATACTGTTCGGGCTACCCCTGAATCGCCGCAACATCGATGCACACCGCTTGCGCATGATGGCATGAAAGTCATCTATTCGCGCTTCCGCAAACATGCCTGATGCACTGCAAAACCGAGGCAGCCCCATCAATATCCTCAGTGCATTATTATATTGCACGCGCAGAGCGTTGTAAGCCTTCTGCGTATACCTAACCCACAAGCTACAAGAGTAAAACGACTGGCAGAAGGCTCTGAAGAGCGTCAGTTTTACCTCGTCAGAGCACCGCGAAAACCTGCGGGCAAGCATATTGCATCGGGCTGCCAACGCCCTGCGCTCCCTATCTATATCATGGTCATCTGTGAGAGAACCCGTGACCACATGACCGAGGTATTTAAATTGAGTGACGACTTTTAATGGTGTTCCTTGTAACGTCACCGGTGGTATATTCGTGGGTGTATTATTGCGTACTTTAAAAACCACCACTTCACTTTTAGTAGCATTATACCTCAAGCCATGAGCCTCCGCATACCTCTCACATATGGCCAACAACTTCCTTAATCCACAGATTGATGGGCTGAGCAGCACCATGTCATCAGCATAACTAATGTTGTTGATCATTCTTCCATCCACAGAACAACCAACCATAGTGCTACTCAGCTCACCAACCAGCCGGTCTATGTACAGGTTAAACAGAGTGGGTGAAGTCAACCCCCCCTGCCTCACTCCACAATCTAGCCCATACTGTACTGATTGAGCATCTGACCATCTAACACAGTTTATCTGACTTTCATACCAAAATTTAAATATATTTATAACCTCAGGTGGAAGGTTTGTATCATCCGACATTTTTTGCCACAGAATGTCATAATTCACCAGGTCAAAAGCCTTCGACAGGTCCAGAAAACAACCATATACAGGTGTCTTCCTGTCTGTGTAGTACTCCACAGTCTGCTTGAGACACAGGATTGCACTTTCCGTCGACAAACCGGTTCTAAAACCAAACTGCGCGTCGTTGAGTTTGATATGCATATTCAACTGTCTCTCAAGCAGGCTGTCCAGCACTTTGCCAATGACTGTACCCAGTGAAATGGGCCTATAATTGTTTTTGTCGGATGAATCACCTGTCTTATTTTTAATTATGGGAACTACGACAGTTTTTACGAGATCGTCAGGCAGGTAAGAGTGACTCACACAAAAATTAAACAACATGGCGAGTAACCTAGGTAAATGTACACCAGCGGACCTTAAATGCTCAACACTCAAACCATCGTGCCCTGGTGACCTGCCTCGTTTCATACTTTTTAACGCATCTTTTACATCTTTCACGTTGAATCTTACATGAGGATCACCCTCACACGGGGTCCGAATGCCTCGCCTAGATGCATTTGTTACATGCGGTGCGACTTTAAAATGGTTCATGAACATGTTGGCTATATCACTGTTATGTGATAAGCCATCAACATTCGATGGCAGGCTCGGCCGAGGATTCAAAGAGTTGGTTTGCTTCCAAAATGAACTAAATTTTTTTTCTTCGTGAAGGGTTGCAATGATATCCATTTTTATCTGGTTTTCATTGTTCTGACACCACTTCAACTTAGTTTTAAATCTATGTCTCGACATTTTCATTTCCAGGTATACATCCCCCGATGCAGGTTTTCCATGCAAGATCCACCGTTGAAACCCAAGCCGCGCCCGCGCATGAACCTCTTTCACATGTTTATTCCACCCCGCTACAAATCTATTCTTTTTCTTATCAAAAGTATTATGAGTCGAACTAGCAGCCGTCTGTAAGACAGATATAATTTGCTTGTACATACCGTTAAGTAGTATTCTGTGTTGTTGATTATTACATAACCTATCACTACATTTCATAAACTGACTTGGAAAATCAATATCACGGAGGGCCTCGTGACAAAGATCAGAGTAGTGACTTATTTGTTCAGAATTTCTAGTTCCCCAAATTACTTTATTTGGCATTGCTCTTTTATTCGTATATTTCGGCACTAATACATTAAAATTACACGTAATTTCCAGGGGAAAATGGTCAGACCACGAAACATCATTAATAACATTAACTTTCAAAATAGAACACTTGGTAACACTTGTTACCAAGCAGTGTTTCAACTAGGTTAACTTAGGAACAGTCACATGTAACAAAATTACAGATAGTTGAAATATTTCTACGGCGTGATGTCAAAAATTAAGAATGGAAATGGCACTTTGTACAGAAAGAGATAGGTAATTAAGTTGTATATATTTTTCGTAGAGTTATAGTGATAGATCAAAGTGGTCCAGCTAGCAGTTTTCAGTTTTTTGGGCTTCCCGCTAGGTACTGTATGAACAATCATAATAATATTATGATGCCATACAAATACATATTAATGGCAATAGAAACTGACGAGAGGACGTACTCTAGCTCGAAGGGCGTGATGGGGTCTCTGTTATATAAAATACAGACTAGAGGTAGGGTACCTATCGATACTCCCTTGCTCAAAAACGAGGTGCCAGCAGTTGTTGCAGCTGACCACGTAGCTAGTTACCCCGTATTATAATCAAGATGAAAGTCTAAGTTTGATCCAGCCTGTCCCTTCTTGCTGTCCTCCCCCCAGCAACGCCCTAAGCCGAGGTTCGTACTCCACAGGGGGTGCCCTTAGCGAGAGCTCGCCTAGTTTTAATTTAGAATGGTTTTTGCCCCTGGCTGGAGGCTTTGAGTGTAGAAGCTTAAAACAGCCACATGACCTTAGTGGTCAACTGCGAGATGCCCTAGATAAAAAAGGGTATCCACGCTCATGGATTTATTTTCAATCAGCGCCATGTGGCTATAGCTGACTGAACTATTTTGGTCCTTTGGTACATAGTAACGTTAGCATTACCTTGGGCACAAGCATAAACAGCGCCATCTATAAATTCACAGAGCAACGTAAGACTATGTCAGTTGGTAGGTACTGCAAGAACCTACCAATAAGACCAGTTTTAGAAAAGACTACTAGATGGCGTTGATGACAACTATGAAGAACTGCACAAGAAAAAACATTTTTACAAAAAAAAATAACCGACTTCTAAAAAAACACTGCAAAGTGAAAAATAACTTATGTTTCGGAAGTCTGTGTCTTTGGTTACGTATATTCGTTATTTGCCACCGATTTCCGAATCATAAGTTATTTTTCACTTTGTAAATTGTAGTGTTTTTTTAGAAGTCGGGTATTTTTTTTTGTAAAAAAGTTTTTACGATTTCTCGCTTTTTAGTGGGTTGGTTTGTAATTTATCTCAGTTACAATAGCTAAATGTCAACTGCTCATCGCCTTTTACAAAATATTCCTTACCCCGATGCAGGGACTTTAATCGTTGAGGAGTTCTTCTGGTACTTCACCATTAGCTCTATTTCTCCATACATATGCATTGTGACGAGCATAATTTTCTTGGCAACCATATTAAGTAATCGAATCGCAATTATTGAGTAGTTGCGATGGCCATTTGTGGTCTTCATCATCAGACCCCTAATGACAGTCACAACCCATCTAGGTGTAAAGTTCTCTTCAATACAAATTAATCAAGCCCAAACACCAGGTAGGTAATTGCTGTAAATCGTTGAGGAGTTCCCTCGACTATCTTTCGGCTCCATTATCAGATCGACTCCAGACCGTCATTAAATAATAGTGCTTTAAAATACTTAGATAATGAAAAAATTTACAAACGCACTAGTCACCACTACGATTTTCGAAGGTTCCCCTCGATTTCTCTGGGATGCCATCATCAGACCCTGGTTTCCTTATCATGGTACCACCCTTGGAATATCACCTTTCCAACAAAAAAATTATCATCAAAATCGGTTCATAAACGACGAAGTTATCCGCGAACACACATAAAAAATATATATATATACGGTCGAATTGAGAAATCTCCTCCTTTTTTTGAAGGCGGTTAAAAATGTACTGTTTGTGTTTCGCCTCGTAGGTAGGTACTTTAGTTTAGTTAGTAAAATTATTCACATTATTATCAAGTTAGCATCAAACCAGCTTTTGCCCGCGGCTTCACCCGCCTAAGGTTTGATATTATCCGTAAAAAGGTAACAGACAGACAGAGTTACTTTCGCATGGATTGCGGACTACACATTGCACCTTGCAATAAACTGCAATGGTAGTTCAATACATAAGACCGAAGTATCTAGTTAAATATCGAACAAAAAAGGAAAACGAGCAAAAGGCACATCATTGGTTTCCAAATCCAATTTGGTTTTTTGGTGGCAAATCATTTAGCCCTGTGAATAGTTTGGCATCGGTTCGTTGTAACACATACATACGTAATTAGTCTATAATGTTCTCACAGCTGGGACGCAGGCCTTCGCTCTTTGTGAGAGGGAGTAGGCCGTAATCTACCACGCGGGCCCAGTGCGGGTTTGGTGGATGTGTCTTCGATTTTTTGTTTTTAGGACCTGTACCCTAATTGTGTAACTTATTTTCGTAAACGATTATGACCAATTTGTTTCATTTTGGCAGTTCAGCAACATTCATTGCGTTATTTACGTTGTTGAGCAGATTTTTTTATCTATCTGTTTCAAATCGAAACAAATTGTGATTGATCGTCCATTACGCAATTAGGGTACTGGTTAGTTGTAATGGTATTCAATGTCCGGAGTTATTTTACATCTACTTCGATACCTACTGACATCATTGTAACTCACATCATTAACGTGCTGGCTCTTGAAATTTGAATTAAAAAAAAACGGGAACCAAGGACCAATAAAGGTGAGGACCAAACAACAGGTTTTAATACGTACTCAATATTTTTATTAATATTATGCTCACAATCTAAGTACAGTGTAATTAGCTACCGAATAAATTAACTTTCTGGTAATTTCTATCGAGTTAGAACAATTAAAATCGTTTTTTTTATAATTAAAAATGTCGATACAATTCTCTAGAATAGATATGCGATACAAAAATAAAAAAATAAACAAAAATATTGTTTAAGTACATCGTTTTGACAGATACGTTATTGTAAATGACATTTTATTAATAATACCGTAAAATTATAATAGTATAAAAGTGACTATTTTTTTTTTACATCAATAAAGAAGGCCTTAGATATACACGCTTATATTTATTAGTAGGTAAATATAATTACATATACATAATTTATACAGTTATATTTACATTGAAATCTATGTACATCGAAAACACTAACAGATCATCATGATAAAAATTATAAAAAAAACATACCCAGAGGTAAGAATTAAAACTATAAGTACATTTTTTTAATTATAATACAAACTAATGGTAAACATCACATAATAATAGTAAATAGATAGTTTTAAATATGTTTTATCTTTCGTTTTGGGCAGTAATATTTTATATCCTTTAAAAACTTAAAATCCAAGAAAATGGAAAACACATTACCCACCTTTGCGTCACGCAGTCGGGTAAAAAGATGTCAAACAGATTTTTTTGTCATGTATGTTTTATTTTCTGTATTCAAAAACTCGATAGTTAACATTTAAATTAAATAGGTATTCCTACTAAGTCTATTATTATATTACTGCTCAAAAACTTGTTAAACGATATTTCGAAGTAGTAAGGCATAACTGCCAAGAATCGGCAAATTAATCTAAAATAACAGACGCTTGCACAGTCCCAATCAGCTACTAGGTAAGCATTAATTAATGAATCGCTTCAATACGCATTGACCTTTATACCTTATTGCACCTAGGCTAAATAATAAGGACACAGTTAAGACAAAGTGTTATTGGGTTTTTCTATCAGGAAATGCTTCCCCTATTACATGGGACTTAAATATAACTGGCCAAATGTACAATAGGTACACCTCTGCCCAACCCTTCGGGGAAACACGATGTGATGTAATGTTATTATTATTAAGCAAGCCCATTGTTGGACTAAACAGTTTGTATATGGAAACCTATATAACAAACGCTCAACATTTTTAAACAATTTTAATTTCGTACTTGGAATGGTCTTTGCGTATGGAAGCTTTCTTTTTTTAAGTTACTGGCCAAATATTTTTTGCACCGGTGAAGCTGGACCTGAACCAGCCTGGCGGCGACGCCGTAAAAAGATGCCCATCCATAGATAAATATCACCCGTGGAGAGACCTCCACTATTCCATTGCCTACTCAAGGATGCATATCCAGTACGGCTCGCAAATCGTTCCATATCCTGAGGGCACGTCTTCCCTACCATTACCGCGCCCCCCGGTCTACTCCTTGATATGCAATGGCCTCTGTAGCCGCATGACGCTTGGGGCTCCAGGGGCTAGTGCAAATCTTGGGGTTCATTCGATTTATCAAGTCTGGTTAAACTACACTGGGGTCGGTGCATTTCATTCATTCAATACTAAAAACAAAAATGTCTCAAAATTCTTGATACAAGTTATTTTCTATAGATTTCTGATAAGTTTTGATTTATCTCATAATTTTTTTTTACCATCAGGTCCGATGGTAAGTGGTCATAGCCGCCTATGGACATTTGGAATACCAGGCGTACCACAGGAGTGCTGCCTTTTGAAGAGGACTCTCATATTTTTTTTCTTGAAGCTGCTTATTTGATATTTTAACGCTAAGATCGCTTCGATTTGAAAAGGCGAAATTACCACTTCTATTTATTACTGATTTATCTTGAAGTCATCTAAAACCATCTGTTATTAAAACTGTACAGGGCGATCCTCTGGCGAAACTCTGTGCACGTTCGTTGCAGTGTCACTCTTGTTTATTTTACAGAAGAAGAGGAAACTCCACATTTATTCACAATGGTTTTATCTTCACACTATCAACAATTTCATCAAAACAATCCAAACAGAGTTCACCAAACAATTTTTTTACCAACAAACCTCTTTGCAGTTCTCCAGAACTTTTCGATGCCATTATTAATGAAGAATATTCAAGTTCTATCATCAACACCAAAGTTTACACACATAAAGTCATTGTATTACGTCACACGACACTAGGGTGAGGGGGGGAGGGAGTCATCACTCTCTAGGTAGGTGACGTAGTTGTCCTCTCCGTGGGGAGCTCGCGGTGGAGGCAGGTTCGGGATGTCATAGCCGTGCATCTGGAAGTAATCACAGTACTTCGTTACACATAATTCTGCTGTTAGGTCTCGGATTTTGGGGGGGTGGTCTCTGTATTGGTCCTACGTGACTAAGGAGCTATAGGACCAACGTAGTTTTTATTGCACAATACCTTTTGCAAGTTCCTATTCGTTTGGTGCAGATAACGCAGAAAATTACTTGTCCCGCTGTGAACACATGACTCTACTAAAGTTATGGGCTGTGAATTTATAATCAGTAGGTAATATTACTTATTTTCATCATGAGATTTAATGTATCTACTTACGAAATAGACTGTTTTATTCAATTGTTATAAGACTTTTTTCGTTGAGCAATCAAAAAATTATGATATTGTCAGAATAGCAGTTTTTTTTTCAATTTAGACGTAGTTTCAAAAGCAACGTGGGTTTGAATGAAACAGAGTTTATTATTCACGATTCAATACTAACCTGATTAACAAGCTGCTGAAACGCGGCACTATGTTGCGGAGCCCTGTCCAGGTCGGCGTGCAGCGCGAAGTCCGAGAGCGCCTTCCAGGGCGGCTGGTAGGCGGTGACCTCGAGCGCCAGCGAGCCGGCCGCCTCGTGCCGCACGGGCGAGCCCGCCACCAGCGGCACGCCCATGGACATGTAGCCCAGCCGCCGGCCTTCCTGTGGCAAAGCATAAGTTGGGACCTTCGACAATAAGAGAGTTTCATTTGTTACTTTTGGGGTCGATTGCGTGAAGTATGCCCGAGGTATGGCACGTAGTGTGGGGTCAGGCATTGTGTAAATGAATGGCTAGGATGGCATTAGAATCGATTCCATTTTCTTGTGGATTTTGGTACTTATTCAAAAGTGCCTTTTAAGTGCCAATTTGACTTTGATTAAAGATAAAAACTTATACACAGTCTCCTGTTCTCTTTGTTACTATCGAGTTTGTTGTATGTGGCACCGATTAAAATGGGATCTGACTCTATCTTAAATACATTGCTATGCTAGTCACATGACAGAACAGCACATCCATTATGTAAGATCTCAACCACCATGAGAAGTCATAGAATACAGTCGCTGTGCCCAAAAAAATTTTTTGTCCGTCTTGTATATTATTTAAAAATATTGAACACGTATTTTTTCTTTTTTGACGTAATCAAAAGATTACGGCGATACATTAAGTTAAAATGTGGCATGACGTCACGTCTTGCTAGATTTAATACTGCGTTGTGACGTAGCGAGCCCACTCCCCAACTTTAGTGCGTGTTTTCTAAGTTATTTTTGATTAATATGATAAAGCAAAAAATACGTATCCAATATTTTTTTATTATCTGAAAGACGGACTAAATAGAATTTCTTTTTTTTACCTAGGTAACTTCATCATCAATTAATGTGATTGGGAATAGCTAAGCTGGCATAATAGGTAAACCCTGTCTCCTGGTCTCTAAAAGGCCATTTAGCTTATTTGATCCGTTTAACTTTCTTGTCGGCCATGACATTTTGATAGCGGCTTTGCTGCTTTGAGGATCATTCGGATTCCTTGACTCGTGACCAAGGCAGCACAGGGTTGTAATTTGAGAAAAGGTAAAATTAACCATTGTAGCTAGAAAACTTTTGGAGTAATTAATTGACCTGTCCTCAAGAAAAACGACGATTCTCTGAATTCTCACGTTTTATTCAAAACTTTTCCCACACAGGCGACAGTTAGCTAGAGACTTGTCAATGGGGGTACCACTGGTAGGCAAGCGAACCCGTGGCGTCGTACTCGTGAAGATAACTTGGGACCTTCGACAAATAGAGAGTTTTTTTTGTTACTTATGGTGTTTGAAGGTGATTAAAGGCTCAGCCTGAGCTAGAAATTCTGTAGGTACTTAACAGTATTGTTTGTTTGTGGCATGCAATATATACCTAATTTCTGTTTCCTGAGATACAGGTTAACTACTTAGTTCGGGAGGCAGAGCTTTTATGTAACATTGAATTTTATTATTTTTATATTTGCAAATCTCGGGAGAATGTATCCCGGTCTTTTGGAAGGCGTACGAGGGGCCGAAGCCAACTCGCAGAGGCCCCTTCGACACATTTAAATGGAATAAGGCACCTACCGATGATTATCTCTGTATGCATTATGCAAGTGCACTTATTATTATTTACTTTATTTCATTTTTAAACATATTATTTACATTTTTAAATATTCTAATAAAAACAAAAAAAAAACATTTAAAAATATAAGAAACATTATTATTATACCTGAGCTATGGCATTAAATTAAAGGATCCGTTGCTGTCAAAGTTGTAGTTATTTTTTTTATCAAAACACTTAAATGAGAGACGACAGCCTTTTATTTGTAAGAGATTTGTTCAGGCTTTCAGGAACTGTAGGAGAGAACTGTTTTTATTGGTTTAGCAAGGTTTTGTTGGAAGTCCTCAGACACTGGCCAACTTCACCTCATCGTACTTAGGTACTTTTATTTCTGGTTTTTGAGACTATTTCTGGATTTTATTAGCCACAGTTTTGTATGTAAATAAATTTGAACTAACGGCAAACGGATTTGCAATACCTAATTTTATTTTTACTAGTCTGATGAAAACAAAATTGAGAATACTATCCATAGCTGCTGAAATCCACTTAACAGTGTAGGATTGTAAGAAAGTGCCAATAACAACATACTGCGATAATCTCTTTGGTAAGCCTGATACAAATACCTTCTCCTCCTAATCAAACTCTTCAACACATAAGGACCCACCTTCTCTTGTTGCATCTGCATCTTCAGCTGAATGGTCTTCTTCTTGTCCTTGCAGCGTTTGTTCTGGAACCAGACCCTGATGACGCGCGGGCTCAGGCCGGTCATCTCCACCAGCTGTTCCTTCATTAAAGCGTCGGGGCGAGGGTTTGCGGCGTAGCAGGTTCTGTGGAAAATTATGGGCGTTTGGTTAGGGATACTAAAGCCCGCTTTTACCACTCACTAAATGCGAAGTATAAAACATTATTCTGCCTCTGACAACTTTAAAAGATTGACAGAAATGGAACAATATTTTAAGTACTTTTAGCCTTGAATGCATTGAGTGATTTGTGGTGACAGTGGGCCTTCTTTTTTTTTTTTTTTGGGTGGGAAATTATCAAATAACTTCTCCCGCTCTGGGTGGAGCGGGAGGGCGTGTCAGACTCTTACTGACTAAAACCCACCCGTGTTCCTTCCTATGCCATGTTGCCGGGGGCCACGATGTCCCCATCGGTTTTCTTCGAACCCCCGGCAGGCATTGGCCCTAGCGGACCCCGTCAATTCTGCTGACATCTCTTTGAGGCGCGCGTGGAACACAACGCGCCGTCGACCCGGGCTTGGTCCTTATCGGACGGCGAGCTACCCATTGCTCACCGTCCGCAAGCCCGCGCCTACGGTGGCCGGAAATCTTCCTGCGATTCCCGATGCCCAGGGCGTCTCCTGCTGCGGCGGTTAGGGGCGCGAGGGCGCGAAATTTGCCTCTCCCTCACGCGCTCCGTCTCCTCCTTCGCGAGCATTACTGCTTCGCAGAAAGAGGTGACGGCCTCCCATTTCCTCTCGCTCCGTAGCATGGCCCGAATCAGGGCCGGACGCGAGAGATCACCGCCGCCGATCGCATCCACGAGGACACGGCGATGCCCTGCCCAAGCCGGGCAGACCTCCACCGTATGCTCCACCGTGTCCTCCGGGCGATCCACACAGTGTCGACACCCGGGCGTTTCCTCCCGCTTTATCCTGAACAGGTACCTCCCGAAACTGCCGTGTCCGGTGAGTACCTGCGTCAGGCGGAAGGTGAGGACGCCGTGGCGCCTCTCTAGCCACTCCTCAAGTGACAGTGGGCCTGAAAAGTGCTTATTGAATACAATGTGTAGTCAAATTATAAATTAGAGGTTTGTATCCAAGATAAGAATGCTTGGAAACATGCTGGTCCTGCTCCATAGGACAATTTAGAGATAGACAAAATCAAACTGTTTGCTAATTTAATTGTATAATTTATTATTTTTAATTTTACATTCTGTGATTGATTACTTTAACTCACACACTAACTTATTACTTGTTAAAATTTTAGGGAAATCGTCTACTTTTACAGTGTTTGTAAATATGTAAGCACCATGTAACTATCACATATAATTAATTTATCTGTCATTGCTTCATTTTTTAATTTCATTATTTTTACCCATTGTGGTACAGTAATTTTATTCTAAATGCGTTGTCGTCACATAATTTGGTCTGCAACCAAATGACCCATGAAAAACAAAAATACTAACTAAGTAATATTAAAAATGCGAAAGTGAGTTTGTTTGTTGACGAACGGATGAACGGATTTGGATGGAATTTGGCACATGGGTAGACCATTAATCGCGGTACTACGTTTCCGTGGGATATTTTCCGACATCCACGCGGGTGAAGTGCACAAAAGCTAGTTTACAATAAAATCGCACACATACACACAAACATAAACTCACGTCTTTCATCTCTTGCATATTAAAATTAAAACATTTACGCGGCTATTTCAGACCACCAAATGAACTTTTTACAAGTCTGCGGACTCCTATGCTGCTAAGGGCTAACACTGTCCTTTGCCAAGCAAAAATAATTATTATAATCCTCACCTCAAGGTATGTAGTTGCTTCTCGTTCAAGACGGTGCGCACGCGCGTCGGCTTCCCGTCGGCGGCGGCCGTGGTGCGCGCGCGCCCGCTTTTGTGAGAGCCTGATTCACTGCCCGAGTCTGTGGGTGGACAAAATTGGAGATAAGTTAATGACTACAGTTTTATAATGGGGAATGGACGTGTCGAGGACTGTATTGTCTTTCTATCTATTTGGTCCTTAATGTCCAACTGCTGGTTAAAGTGGAGAGAACTGTGCGGAAAAGGGAAAGGTTTTCCGCACAGTTCTGTCCACTGCCATTGCGAGTTAGTCCTTTCGGTAAGAGTCAAGTTCGTCCTTCTATCATTGCTTTCTATTATTGGTAATTAATTAGTCTATTAAATTGTACTTAAATGTATACCTAATCAAATAGATCAGAATTCTCAGGAAACCTAACGCAATCATGATTTATGAAATTAAAAAAAAAATCTTGTATGAAGAATCAAACTGAGAAATTAACTCAAAGTGAAAAGAGACTTTCACGAGAAGATTATAATTTGGTGTGTTTTAACGTTTAAAACTTATAAATCCAAGATACAACAACCTTACAACCTCACGTGACCACAGGATTTGCCAATTTTTAGGTCAAAGAATCAGCATTGCCATACAACGTGGCAATGCTGCCAGCTTTTTGGGAACTTTTTCCACTGACAGTGATGCGGACGAATTTTTTGATGCCCACTGAGCTGTTCCTTTATTTTTTTTCCTGTGTATACTTGTACATAATTTATATATTTTAGTGTAAAATAAATAAGATACAACATAAAAACTGAATTGGAAGGCTCCATAATTTCCTAATTCAATTTGTTTTGTTTAGAAGTACATACCTTGCCTTCACAATAATTCTATACAAAAAAATATTAACGCCAAAAAATAAATACACCCATGCACTACCCCTACCCAACAAAAGTGACAATAATTATGCACACACACGAATCCACGATCAAACAATATTACAATAACATAATCTAGCGACAACCATCTCCAATCCAACAGAGGGTCACTAATAACCCGGGATTACTGCCTCTGTCCACTCTATCTCTATTTGACACCTTCATAATCCTACTAGTAATCCACTGACACCTTTGTATATTCCTAATTAGAGATAATTATTTTAGCTTTTGACTGGACAGTGTGAAAGGGTTTTAAAAATGTATATGTAGTTGGCTAGTTTTCCCCAAGGAATGGGCAGTTGCAAATGATTGTGTTCTTGGGGCGAAAAGAGCATATGAACATAGAAGCTAATAAAATGTGTAAATCTAATATTGTTGGAACTAACCTTCATCGTAAGTACATGTTTTGAAAACTAAAGATGAACATTTGAATACCTACATGTTTTAGTTACTAAAAGTTTTAATTTTGTTGACAAATTAGCGAAGTCAATTATAACCTACCATAAAACATATTCTACGACACGACAATACAATAGTGTAGCTTTCTATAAGTAAAACAATTTTTGAAATCGATTAAGTGAAAAAATGTATCGATTAAAAAATTGTTACCCTACATACAAACTCACAAATACCTCTTTCTAATATTAATATCTATTATTAGTATAGATTTTTAATTTCTAACCTATGTTGCTGTGTTCTAACAGGGTCCACAATGTTCTTAGCTCTCCTTTATGTACTTACAACGTAACATCTTATAAACACTGTGAAATGACTGAATACATACAGTACATAGGTATTCTCTATCTACATCAAAAGTGAGTGGATACCTCGGGAGGGTACGCCTTAGTACGACGTATAGAGGCCCTATTGGTAATGTTCTCCAGAAAGGTCAGGTGCAAGTACTCGCAACCGGCGTGCATGTATATCCAGATATATAATCGTAACGAAGCAAAAGGAGTATGTAAGGATCGTAGCAGGTGACGTTCTGTAGTTTCTGACTACCCCCATTGGATGAAGGCGTGAGTTTATGTATGTATGTGTCTCACTACAAGTTGAAAATTCTAAAAGATAATGGTTAATGTAGGCTAACAGGCCGACTTCTCACCTTTGCACGCGTAGCCTGACAACCATAGAAACGGGTTTTCTACGGGTTTTGTTGACGAAAGAACAGACAAGTACTTCCACCTTGCCACACCAAGCCGCCCCACTGGTGGGGCAAAATGGAATGCCTATTTTGCAGTGGAATCTGCCCCACTGGTTCGACTTGGTGGGGGCAGATTCCACTAGTATTAAATATTGTGAATTCTGCCCTACTAGGGTTGGCACCTTATACTTAACTTGTGTAGGTGGTCGTATTTTATATTTGTTTGGAAAATAAAGAAATGTATATCTAAGTGAAAATGTAACTAGGACTGGTAACGTTAGACTTAGTACATACAGTTGATTGATTTTATTCCTTACAGCCAGTAAAGTAGTTTAGTGGCTGTTTTTTATATGTAGTTAAGTTGTTTCTTTGTGATTTTAGTAGTTAGAATAATTAATATCATTTCGTTTTCTATTTATGGGGACAAATCATACTCAATTTGTGATTTTGAACTTAGTATAAAAACATTTATGAACCAGTAAGAACAAATTATTGTGATTTTAAAGGTTTACTATAATGTATTTACTAAGATTTTATTTTACTTGTTACATATCGTGTTATTATTAATCTGTGATTTACAACCCGATTCCTTCCAGAAACAAATAGTACCTACTTACCTAAATAAAAATTACCAAACAATTATTTTTATACTTTTATTTAAATGCACTACCTAGGTATGTACTAAGTCTAACGTTACCAGTAATCTAGTATACAAAATGACAGATTGTGATTATTTATCTGACATTTTGTCTATTCTCCCGTCGACAAAACCCGGTTCTATAATGGTCATGCTAAGCATGCTGGTTGGATGAACACACCTGTAGCAAGGGGATTGCCCTTCTCAGATCCTATCACTGGCACTTATCACGGGTCTGTACCAATGTTGTTTGATAGCAAACTTTATGGAGGTATACGGTAGTAATAATAATACCAGCCTTTTACTGTCCCACTGCAGGGCAAAGGCCTCTTCTCGTACAGAGAAGGCACGAGCATTGATCACCACGCTTGCTCTAGATGGGTTGGTGATTTCAAACTTAGTACCGGGGCGACCGAGCTCTGCTCTGGTGAAAATAGAGAATGTTCATTTAATGGTATAGGAAAGGATCCTATTAATTCCATGCTGCCATGTCATTTGATTTCATTTGATGTACTTATTTCAATTTCTATATAATTATTTATTTTAGTTATAATAATTATTATTGTGGCTGTATTAAGTACTAACGTAATTTTTAAGTAGTAAACTAACATAAATATTGATTACTGTATCTGATTTAAATAAAATAAATAAAATAAAATTATTCCAAGGTAGCCTTTTTGTTTTAAACTTTGGGCGACTGAGCTCTGCTCGGGTAAAACTAGGGAGAAAACGAATTTACCCAGATAGAGACCTAGCTAGATCGATTTTTCGCCCCCAAAAACCAATATTGCAACTTTCATCGAAATAGTTAGAGCCGTTTTCGAAAACGTGATTTCAAATAATACGCATTTAGCATTCTGCTCATTTAATAATATAGATAGAATATTAACTATGGGCTGTACAAATAAACAAAGAATAACTTATACCAAATATAGCGTTGACATTTCTATTCGTACAACCAAGACATTTTGCTTATTCTTAGTTAATTCTCGAGTATAACTGTTATATCACGTTTATTTGTAAGGCTGTATAAGTTCAGGTTTCCTCAGGATGTCAGTAATGTCCAAGATAAAGTCAAAGTACAGTGGTAGTACCTATTATAAGTCTAGAATACTTGTACCTTCTGCTAATCGTCAGTCGAACACGAAAACGGCCAAAAAAACTGTTCGTTCCCCTCAGAAAATTGGTTCTTTGGTTCGGAACTGAGCTTGAAGTGAGATGTCATTCCACCTGATGCTAGGGATTGCCATTATACAAGATGTTCCTTTTGATATCACAAAACTCTAGGGTATTAATGAGACTATGACGAAGATCGACTGGCATGAATTATTTTTCAAATTTCTTTGTTTTACGTTTTGTTTTTTTTTTCATTTTTCGTGAAAAATAAATCGACAAAGTCACGATTATTTTTATAAATGAAAACAGGCATACGTGAAAAAAAAATAAAGACTATTTTTGTCCATAAAAAAATGACAACGTTGCATTTGCTTAGCTTTAAAAGTCTAAGCGTATGCTGAGATGCAGGTGACGCAGCACAGAACAGTACAGATTTTGCAGGGTAGGGCAGGCGAGGCAGACATAGGCCGCGCACACAGACACATTCGCGTCCTAGCTAGTACAAACAATCTGTCATTGAAACAAAATCGTGAATTAGTGGTAAAAAACAAGTGACGGCGGCATGCACGCGTCGCGTAGAAATCTGTGCCGGCTCTACAACAAGACGCAGAGCAGGTTAGACACATTATCTGCTTCGCAGGTGCCTGCGCCGCAGAGTACGCAGCTGTCAGTACGTTCATGCATGACAAAATCTGCTCTGCCCTGCGCTGCGTGGACCTGCGTCACCTGCGTCTTATATGAATGATTGGATTGAATGAAAATGGTTTACTCTTACTTATCAATGAAACTTAGATACACACATCGAGAGTCTAGTTTTATGTTACGGAACTATGTATTTTTGGAACAGAAAGAAAAGAGGACTGTCGTATAATTTTTATTTTACTTATAGCATATAACCTTGGAAGTGCCTCCGCTGCCGGCGCCGGCTCCCGAATTTGCTGCCGGCGCCGGTTGCTTTGGCTGCCGGCGCTGAGTTTGGAAAAAAAAGCGGAAAATGGTGTTGGCAATTTGGCATATTGGAGTAGATAGGCGGTGTAGGCATAATTAAAAAACATGTAATAAAGCATTTGTTTTTTCCATTCATATATTTTCAGGCTCTTTGTGCTTAGACGCTTATTCTAGTTTTGAAAAAAAAAAACATACTTAAATAACATTTTCCGGCTCGGTAGTGATAACGTAAATGCATTATCTTTTGACTGAAGGCGACTCGCCAAAATACAAAAAAGAAGAAAAGGAATTTTATCACCTTCAAACCATCATTATCTATCTCAAACCCGAACTAGATTTACACATTTTTTAATTAACCGATAAATAGTACAAGCGACTAACTCTGTTCGGCATTATCAAACGCGTCGGCGCCTTTGTCGGCGTACATCAAACGTGTTATCGACAAATCACGGCATGATCGCGAAACGATTATCGATACTCGAATTTGTAACGATAATATCGATAAGGTAAGGTAATCGCATGTACCTATGATATGGTAGATCTAATATTGGTTGATGTTAAGATTGTAGACTAGTGTTTTGCGGCGGTTTCGTGCGCTATCGCTGTTTACGTGTTTGATGTATGTATCTTTTAGGTATTTTTTTCGGATTTTTACGCCTTCGCCGCGCCTTTGTAAGATCTTTTTTGAAGTTCCGTGTGTTGGAATAAAATGACGGAACCATGACGGGATCACGAAAAATAATAGAGGCAACAGTTTATATTTTTTTAATATTTAGGCTACCTACTGAATTTAGAAAGTCAATCTGCCTAGCCTTTTCTCAACTATGTAGGGATCGGCTTCCAGTCAAACCGGATGCAGCTGAATACCAATATTTTACATGGAGCGACTGCCTATCTGACCTCCACAACCCAGTAACTGGATAATACGATACCCCTTCGTAAGACTGGTTATCAGACTTTCGGTCTTCTGACGACCCGTAACGATTGTCAAAGATCCACGAATGACAGCCGGGACCAACGGCTTAACGTGCTTTCCGAGGCACGGAGGAGTCTCGGTAGGAAAGGATGGCCACATCTCCACGGAACAACCCCGGCAAGCGTATCTTAACCTGATGGAATCACCCGTGTGGCTGTTATTACTAAGCCACGAGCTCCTCTGAACAAAAATAAATAAAAAAATGTATGTCATGTAAGAACTACCAGTTGTTATTGCTAGGCCTGTTAGTTTAGCTCCTGAGCTAGTATCATTATCTTCATTATCATTATCATCATTGTCCATTATTTCATTATTTACATATAAATTATATTTTTAAATATTAGAATAAAATGATATAAAAAATAGTAGCCCACCGGTATCGGGAACAGGGTCCAACTACCGGCGCGGCGGTCAGAGCTCCAGAGAGAGGAACCTCCTAACAATGCGAGCCGTGTCCAGGAGTACCGCTTTCTGAATCAAGCCGTTAATCCAGCTGCCCAACGAGAGTCTCCTTAGGTATTGGTCGAGGCTCTTGGCAGTTAAGCCATTGGCTATATCATCATTATCAGTATTATCATTGTCATCATTCGCCCTAATCCCAATTTATTTGTGGTCGTCTTTTTTTACGTTCGCTCTTAAATGTAGGTAGATTTACAACGAATCACACTCAGTACACGAAGCTCATTTGCATTCTGGCTATTATAGTTCTGTCAAAGTGAAATTTAATTTGATCAATGTTATTTGTTACAATCTTTTATGATAATAGTTTAAAATAGTGTTATAAAGTGCGTTTGTGTCTAATGAATAATATTATAATAAAAATAATATGATACCTCTGATTCATAGCAACTAAGAAGTTTTATACATTACATAATTTATGTATACGTAAATGTTTTATATAGGCGCCATAGTCTGCACAAAACACCCAATAATACTGTTTAATGCTTTTAGAATAGATCTGAATGTCATTATCTGTTTTGTTTATGTTAAAATAAAGAAATTTTAAAATCAATCAAATCAAATCCCAATTTATTAGTGGTCATCGCAACATGTTTTTTCTTCCATACTTCTGTTAGTCGTCATCTCGGTAGTCACACCCTTTCTAGCCATATCATGTTTCTCACAGGCCATTCATCGGTTCTTGAGCTAGTAGTAGTTCTTTATACATTTACTCAAACTTGACCGATAACTAGGTACCATAAGTACTCATTTTACCGAGCTATATCTTTAAAGGTTCGGCGACGGTGGGACGCGATTCTGATAGAACAAATTCCATGAAGTTTTCATACTAGAGTCGCTTCGCGCTGTCGCGTCGCACAAGTCTGCGGGACCCTGAGGACGTTTTTCTATTGGTTCAATCAGAGCGTTGTAACTTGTGTAAATATCTCGAAGTCGATTTGGCAGGTGGCGTTTACAGGCGCCTTCAAGGTTTTAAGCTTTTTTTATGAATTTGCTGTTAGCGTTGAGATTTTTTGCTTAAAAGTTTAAAGTAAATGTAAAAAAAAAAAAAACAATATGTAAAGATATACACGGTAAAATCAGAGATGGTTATCGAAAAATACTTTGCCACGGCTACGATTTGGCGATTTCAAACACTTTTCTAACCATGCTTAGGCAACAGACAACAGTCCTTTTGTTTGATCCAGTCTACAGTGCACGAAGTCTGCATTATTTTTCATTTATTTCTGTAGTCCCTTTAAAGACTTTAAACCGACAATCGCGAATTCACAACATCAGAATCATGGCGCAAAAAATACAAATTTTTTGGGCCTCGCAGACAAAAAAGGACTGTGTGCCCCTATTTTTAGGTATCTTGTTTGGGGTTTAGATAAAACGATACTGTCCTATGTTCAGCAGTGGACGACTTTCGACTGAAATGATGATGAAATGAATACGATATTACGATGGCCAAAGCACGTACCTCTGACTTTTCGGATTCATGTGCGTATTGTATAATTATAACTTGTTTAATAAACGGTGAAAAAAACATCGTGAGGAAACCGGCATGCCTGAGAGATATGTTTTGACGGCATGTGAAGCCAAATCAGAGGCCCATGGGTGGCTTTAAAGCTCTGATACCAGGTTAGTCACTAACCACAGGAAAAGAAGAAGATAGTAACATTAATTCACCAGACATAGAACCAAGTTCAAGTGGATGATGTGAGTTGTTGTTGCTTATAGTTGTGTTGTTGGTGTTTAAACATAACTAAATCAAAGTTAGGTAAGTTAAGGTTACTTACCGGACATAGAACCAAGTTCATGTGGATGATGTGAGTTGTTGTTGCTTAAAGTTGTGTTGTTGTTGCTCTCAGCGTTCCCACTGGTCGCACTGCTCGCGGTCGTGCTCTGAACAAATGAATTTCACTGTTTTTAGACAAATTCATAGCATGTTCGCTGGTACATAACGAAGATTTTTAAGAAGCGACTTTTTATTATAGCTGATGTTAAATAAGAAAAGGCTTAAAATAAGGTGATAATGGTAGAATAATATGAGATGGTATTATGCTGCTGAAAAAAGAAAATAATTATGTAGAGGTGTTTCTAGGTAGAATGTTGATAAAGTTGAAATATTAGAATTTGTAGGAATAAGTTGATATGAAAGAAAAGGGGGTGAATGATAGCGTGACGGTTGAAAGGGGAGAGTGGAAAGAGAAAAAGTATTGCGCCAACCCCACGTAACATGCGACAAGAGCAGGAAGATAATGATGTAGGAATTAGTTTTACTGAGAAAAGAAAAGATGCAGTAGTTTCCAGGTAGAAATAAAAGTGATTTAATTAGTTTTTTTTTTTGAATATGTAAGTACAGACGGTTATATTAATTAGGTAGGTACTCGATTTTAAATCCCTTAGAAAATTGACAGTCAGGCAAGTAAAATCATTCAAACCTGACTCAATATTTACTTTATGTGTAAAGATTTAGAAGTTTTGTAAGTAGATATTTTATGAACCAACCTTTTCTAATACATCATGGTCTTCTCTACAATATAGGGCTCCTCCTTCTCGTAACGCGAATTCGTCACCTGCAGGAAAAATAATTGATTGTTAAAGAAGGTCAGAATCCGAATAGCCGCATTTATTTTACATACGCTAAATCAAAGATAGTTTCCAGTTCTGACACGTTTAAATTGAAATTATTTATATAACGTATTATGAGTGTCAAAATAAGGAAATTTTACTTTTTCAGGCTCAAAGGACCACACGACAGATGTCCTTTAAAAACTAACAATAAAGCTTAAAGTCGGTTAGAGCCCTGTTTAGGTAAACCTGATTCACGAATTTTTTTAGCTAGCATTATGACTCGCAAAAGACTGACAAATATTGAAGAAGACTTACGATGAAAATATTGAACACGTATTTTTTATTTTTTAACATAATCAAAAGATTACGGCGATACATTGAGTTAAAATCTGGCATGACGTCACGCCTTGATAGATTTAATAGTGCGTTGTGACGTAGCGAGCTCCCACTCCCCAACTTTAATGTGTGTTTTCTAAGTTATTTTTGATTAATATGATAAAGCAAAAAATACGTGTCTAATATTTTTTATTATCTGAAAGACGGACTTAACAGAATTTCTTTTTTTTTTACCAAGGCAACTACCCTATTTTCGAGATACTAGGAAAGATAGATCCTCGGTATGACACAGTACTTACCTGGTATAAGTTGTCTAGCGCAAGCGCAACACCGGAAGCAATCAATGTGGTAGATCTTCGTCTTGGCTCTCATCACGAAGTCGTTCTTACTAAAGGAGGAGCCGCATTTGTCGCATTTTGTGCCGAATAACCTGAGGACAAGGAGATTAGTTTTAATTTAAAAAAAGAAAGAACTAAAAATGTTTATTTTGATGTTACTACCACCTTCGAAATCAAAACAAAAGAAATGAAGTGTTTTATAGATGCCTTCATAGTCTAGCTTACTACTTTACTGCTTACTACTTTTTATTAGATGTTAATGTTTGGGATGCCTAGTCCAGACGAGGCATCCCAAACATTAACATCTAATAAAAAGTAGTAAGCCCGACAAAAAATGAAACACTCCTAGGGTGCTGAAGATATTACAAAATGCGATTATGTAACATGTCCCAGAATTATTGCACACCACCAAACACCCCAATTAGAATATTATGTTATAATCATAATTCATACACTGAATTTTTATTATTATGTCTAATACATTGTTTATTTGTTAAATTAGTTACACTGATTGTAGTTATACTGCTTGTAGGTCACATTACACATCTTCGCACACGCACACAGTCGCACACGTATAGCGTAATTCGTAATTCGTCCATTTTGGTTTGTTTGGACTGTACAGCGGAAGTACGACTATAATTTACGAAGTTTTAATTATTTTTGAGATAAAAAAAAACAGTGTCACTCCGGGAGTGCCGATAAAACATGAATTTATCATTCCGTTGATGTCTTTTACTCCACGCACCGCGGTAATCAACGCGTTGATGTCTTTTTAATGGTCAAAAGCTGGTGTCGTCACAGTGTCGCAAAATCAATGGTTTAGTCCCATCTCAAAAATGCCCAACGCGCCTAAAGACGTTTTCACTTAAAAAATTACCCATATTAAAAAATGACAGAAATCGATTCAGTAAACAATTCTGGACAAACTACTTACTTTCTTTTTGTGCATTAATTTAGTTACAGATTGTATTTATGTACCAAGATCTTTTTATCAGCTAATGGGACGTTCATTAACTAGTGATTGAGAGGATACTCAGAAGTGGATCGTATTAGATACCTCCCAAAGGACCTAGCAATTAGCAGGAATGAGAACGCTGTTAACAAACCTCTAGAACAAATCCTTCAAGTCACCTTTCAGTGTTACCAAGGGTGTGAGGACTAGCGGAGTAATTGCGTACATACGTATAATGTCAATCGATGACCTATCATTTTGACAGTTCAGCCAAGTGCATTGCGTTATTTACGTTGCTGAGCAGACCAATTTTTCAACCCTATGAAGCAATGGATTAGTAATATCCTTTAAAACCCTCGGATTATGATTGAAAGTGTGTTACGTAATTAATGGGTTTAAAATTCAAAATATTTTATTTCATATAAGCCAAACAAACACAAGAACGAAGTGTATTCGCCTTAATAGAGACAATAAGAAAAGTGCTATTGGACACATTCTTAGTAAAGACAATTTAATAGTTTAGGTTATAATTAAATTACTTATTAGTCTATTTATAAGGCTAGATTGTAATAAGATTAGGGTCCATCCTATTGTTGAACACTAGGACAAGGAAAAAAAAATCATATAAGTAAACCTACAAGAGCACTTATGAAACGTCAGAAGCTAGGTGCACGGTTCCAATTGGTCGCTTCCTATGGAGAAGAGCCGGCAAGAAACTCCACGGTTACTCTTTTAAAAATAAATCTGTGGTGTCTGGGAGAAACCTGTTAAGTCCAAATAAGTTAGATAATATCATGACTAGTTTAGTTACCGAATTTGTAACAAACCATTAATAAAAAATCATGAATAGTCACGTTTTTACCGCTACGATTCTCCCACTCCTATGATAGTTACACTTATCAGCAATAGGCCAAAATAAAATAGATTTTTTTAATAACAATATAGTACCAAACTAAAAAATGACGAAAATGGAGTTATCAGGTGTCTCCCAGAAACCACAGAAATGGTTTCTACAATGTTTTCAAATTACAGTGTTATTAGGTATGAGAGGACAGTGTAGGCCCATCAAAAAGTACCAGGTACTTAGCAAAATAGAAAATGGTCCACAAGTCTACAGCCTACAACGTTCTCACATTCACAAAATCTAAAAGAAAATAATTTATTTAAAAAATAAATAAAATAATAAAAATGAGGACCTATTTAAACCAAATGACATGATTGCCACTACAGCTGTAAGAAATCTAATTTGATAAAAAATATAGAAAATTGTAGGTATATAATGTCAAGGAAGTATGTAAAAAAAGTAAAATAAAATAATCATCGTAATTTGGGAGCAGGGCTGATTTTGCTAGCTCCTACCTAGTCTTGAAACACGTGTAACTGAAAAAGTATGCAATGATTCATTCCTTAGTAGGATTTCCCGTACCTACAAAGTACAAAATATGAAAATACATAGTTGAAGGCCACCCTGATACCTGATGCGGGAATCGAACTGCGAACCTGAGATAATGGAATGTCACAATTACATTTTTACATGGCCATGGGGAATTTCCTCATGATGATTTTTCCTCGTTGTTTAAAAACCTATCAATTTGTTAAAGTGCTTCAAGTTACTCCATAGAATGATTGAGAGCAGTTTTTTTATGGGAAACTAAATGACCCGCCGCTTTGTGTCGAGTTTTTAGGGTACCGCCGTCAGAAAACGGACAAATTTTATGTCTTATCTGTCCTAAAAGTTGAGACATTTTAGTCTCAGTTGTTTTATTCATTAATGAGGGTTCCGTACCTCAAAAAGAAAAAATATTACCCTCATAGGATCACTCGTGTGTCTGTCTGTCCTTCTGTTACAGCCAATTTACTCCAAATCTACTGGACCAATTTCGTTGAAATTAGGTACACATGAATTTCTGTGACCCAAACACGATTGCGTAACGAAAATAAATTAATTTTGAAAATGGGGATCACTTTTCGGAGGTAAATTGAAAAATAAAATAAAATGTTTTACAAACTGTACCGTTTGACATATCAAATGAAAGGGCTTGTTGTGAGGATCTCAAATATATTTTTATCTGCTTCGTTGGTCTAGTGGTCGCAAGCGCTACTGCTGAGCATGAGGTCCTGGGTTCGATTCCCGGGTCGGGCAAAGTGTTATTGGGTTTTCTATCTGAAATTTCTCAGCAGCAGCTCGGAGTCTGGATTTGTGCCCGGTTGATGGCAATAGGCTCGCCCCCTATTAAATGGGACTTAAACATAACTGGCGAAATGTGGGTGTACCTGCTACAGGGACACCTCTGCCCAACCCTTCGAGGAAACAAGGTGTGATGTTATGTATGTATGTTATAGTTTTATAATTTTAAAATAAATACTTTTAAAGATATTTAAGAAAATAGATGAAAATTGACCATTCCCCCTGAAATCCCCCCGATTATCTCCGAAACTACCGAACTTAAAATTTTGAAAAAAATACAGTAAATAGTTCTTTACTCATAGATTACAGGAAATCTATAAAAACTCTATCGTCTTAAAAGTTATTTTAAAGTTTTCTTAAGGGTAAATTTCTCAATATTGTACTTACGTGCAAACTTATATTTGCGGTTGGAATGTATGGGAAAACTTGTTTTTCAACTACAATGATAAGATTGTTCTTGGAATAAATTCATCCCAATTACTGAACCTTTAATTGAGCGTGGTCCGACACGCACTTGACCGGTTTTTATTTTATTATTTATGTACATTGTACACACAGTACATTAGATACAGATACGACATTTACGTATTGAGTACAAAAGGTAAGAAATTTCTTCCAGAAGACCTGCGAAAGGAGAAATGTAGAAAATAGTGTGTGAGAACAAGAAGAGATGAATATGATTTTGTGTCATCTTAAACTAAATTATAAAATACCTGGGTCAAATTAAACTTCCAACGATCATCGATTTAATTGTATTAAATCTGCACCCTAATTGCATAACTTATTTTCGAAAACAATTATGCCTAATTAATTTCATTTTGACAGTTCAACAACATTCATTGCGTTATTTACGTTGCTGAACAGATTTTTTTTTCCAGCTTTTGAAGCTATGGATTAGCAATCTGTTTCAAATCGAAACAGATTTTGATTGTGTTGTATTACGCAATTAATGTACAGAACTACACTACAACACCTTTTTATTTATTTATACATACTTTATTAATAAAATATAAAAAATGAACACTACAAAACATACAATGGGCAGCCTTATCGCTTTCTGCGATCTCTTCCAGGCAACCTTCCTTGGAAAGGACAGTGATTGCGTGGACATAAAAATGAGGTTGTTAATTGTAACCTTTTTATGCGTATAAATTTGTAACTGCCTATTCCCAGCTCTAGACTTCTAACAAAGATCCTCTTGTCTTATTGAACTAATATTTGGTCATGAGGAACGATTTCCAATAAGCTTCAGCGCCTTCGTGATACATTTTCATCCGTCTGTCTCATGTCTCAACTCGTACCTAACGAAACGGACGAAAGAATGTAGACCATTTTTGCCAAAATTTAAGAAACAGTATCTATTTTGCAAAAAAAATCTCAATATCCAAACATAAAAATCTCCAAAAAAAAAACAATAAAAGTGCACAACAAAATCGAATTTACATCAATAAAAACCAGCTTATGAAACTGAAATAGATTGAGGGACGATGGCGCGATGTATTTTTAAAATCCACCCCGTGGGGAGGGGTCAACGACCGCACTTAGGGGCTGGTTCCACCCCCAGCAATCCTGCTAAAAGCATTGCCTATAGCTACAGAGATACCTGTATATTTACTCTGTAGGTTAGCAAGTATAGGTAGGTTGGCAGCCTTGGGAAAGTTGGTAGTGTTGGCACCCTTGGCGTTCTAGTTTTAATGTTGGCAGTATGCTCTAATATTCTTATGTTGGTATTCGAACGTAATAAACTAAAAAAATGGTTTTCTATTACGTAATTGGATTGGTCTTTGTGGTATAGTAAAATATGGAAGAATTAGCTTTTATGATAGTAGTATTTTTTGTAGAGGTACCTAGTTGGGTTTTAAAATTTTCATATAAGTAAATAATATACTTAGTTAGCATATTGGTATATTTACTCAATTTAACTACTTAAGGACTAGTTCTAGCTTGGATCTTTATGATAGGTTTAAAAGGAAAGTAGATTAGAATAATTTACTTTTTCTCAAACATGCTTGGAAATTCGAGCATTATTTTGACAACCTTCGTCGAGATAAATCTAAATTGCGGTACCGGTCGAATACATGCGAGCTCCCGGCCGGCAATGTTTGTATGAAAATCCATATCTGTCATGGTTAGCGGCCAAATAAATTACTATGAAAACTCAAATCTGTCGTGCTATTTAAAAATGGAACGCACTTTTTGTCTTCAACACACAGGGCAACCCAGGAGGTAACTTATCAAAGATTTTATTTAAATTTCGATTTGGCTTGCAAATAGAGCTGTTTAAAGTAAAGAAAAATCAAATGAACATATTGGCGCGTGAAAAATTATCGTTGTTCGTCAATTATTCTGGAATTTATTTGAATTTCCGCGCATTATTTAAGAACTGTACTATACAAGCCTTCGCGCATTATTTGAGAACTGTAGTTATACAAGCCTCGGTCGCAACCAGGCATTGATGGACTCACGTACTATATGTGCCTCGGCTTCGACTCGACCCACATTTTCACGATCGTCCATCAATGCCTCTGTTGCAGGCTGTGACAGTAATGTACTATTATGGTGGATAAGTAAGACTAGTCATCATTTGATGGTTCGATATTGATAGACGAAATATAGTTAGCTGAAATTAGTATACCACAGTAAACAGGCACGGCAAATACATAATAAAAACAAAGTCTGACAACCAGTCTTACCAAGGGGTATCGTATTACCCAGTTATTGGGTTGTGGAGGTCAGATAGGCAGTCGCTCTATGTAAAATACTGGTATTTAGCGGCATCTATTTAGACTGGAAGTCGACTTAGTTGAACCCCAAAATAGTTGGAAAAAGGCTAGGTAGGCACATCATAAAAACAAAGAAACAGGTAGATAATACGAACTCCGCTAGCTATTACAAGAAATGGTGAAAAGTATCGAATAGTTTTGGGTTTATTTAGATGTTATGTAACAAAACAGTGTTAATCTAAATACGTACCATTGAAGAAACGCCTACCTAAGCAGTTTGAAAACAAAATCCCGTGCACACAACCCTTTTTTTTCGCAGGTTAGCGTTACTATATCGACCGAGCGCTGCAAACAGAAATAGTCCTTACGGTGTATAGTTATGCGCTTCTTCGATGGTACTTTTGTTGCAGACTCGGCTGACTGTAACTAGAAATCACGAGTGGTGATACAGAATGGCCGGCATCATCCTTGCTGACTGGTTATAATAGGTATTCTTACCAGAGCAGAGACAAAGACAAAGATATTCGAAGACGAGATTCGTAGGTACCTACAAGGTTAGTCGGTAAAGGTAAAACGGCCACATTAAGCAATTCCTCTAAAAGCAATTAATTTTCTGAATTCCCAGCAATCTCTATATTTTAGCTGAATCATATTCAATTCAATTCATATCAGAATCATATTTGGTGTAAATATTGCCGCATGAAAAAATAAAGACCGTAAGTTTACCGGATAATTTTTCTTTACAGTTTTTATTGATCAAATGAGATTTTTAAAAAGGCCCCCAGTACACATGCGTTGCTAAAAGCAAGAAACAAGAATTTGATTACACTGTCAGTCAAAAATGTATAGTTTTTCGTACAAAACCATGAAGTTTTTAAGACAGACAAACAGACATTACGACAAAAAAACTGCAAAAAATATTCAAACTTATCTTTATAACTTTTGATATAATAATATGTTTGAGTGTTGGACTATGATGAATTAGGCACATGGCTATCATTGTTTATCATATTTTATCTAGTACACAATGATTATCTTCGTCTGATAGCATGGAAACATAAACGTGATATCCATCTCTTCGATGGATACTTTTAGTAAATAGTTTACGTGTACGTAATCAGAGGACATTCTATATTTTGAGGTCTTCCTTGAACAGGTGGATAGTTAAAAGGTGTCATCAAATTTGCAAAGTCCACGTTTAGGGATGCAAAACGGTAAAATTACCCTGGTAATACGGTAAAAAAAAATATTTTATGTAATTTACGGTAAAATATGGTAATTTTCGGTAAAAAACGTATTAAACGTACCAGTCATACCCACTAAAACACTATAAATACGGAAGTGAGTATGTTTGTGTGTATCATGTGTATGTCACTACTTCACTATTAACGGATAAGTGGATTTGAATGAGAAAGAGATATTGGAACTTAAAAAAAAAACAGAAAACTGGGCTCGTGCGACTCATGCGTAGGTACTAAAAACCCCTAAAACTTAATTCTGAAGACTAAAATTCAAGGCATGAATCACACCATGTCATGGATTATAATAACATCATCTATGTGCAGAGGCAGAGCAGAGTACAGCACAAATTAAAATTTTAAACTTCATAAGTCGCCGGTAATTTTATCGTAATTTACATAAATGACCGAAAAATACCCGTATTTTACCAGCGTTTTCAGTAAAATTACGTAATTTTACAACCCTACCCACGTTACCAGACAAAAATGTGGTAAGAGAGTCTGGTAATGTAGTTCAGTTGTAGACAGAACGTGGATGGGAGACCGAGTGATGGGTTAACTATCCGGATTGGAATATTCTCACTTTAATTTTTGTTACTTGCCAATACTGACTAATGACAATCGTTTCGGAACATTAAAAGCCTATGGCTTGTTTCACACGTACCACAACCACACCACAACCACACCATAACCACAACACGTGGTTGGGCGCTAATTTGTGTAAAAATTTGCACGTAACTACTGCTTGCCCACATTTTGTCGCTGCGATGTGGTGTGGTTGTGGTACGTCTGAACGTGTCGCTGCAACTTTTTGCAGTTGGTAGTTGCGTTGTCGCTAGTAATTGCGATGTGGTAACGTTATGTCTAGTGTTTGCAGACAGACAGATCGTTGTGGTTGCATTGTGGGTGCGACGTGGTTGGTATCGCCACACACGGTTGATTTTGACAGCAAAATGTAGTCCGTGTGAATAAGGTATTCATTTTCATACATAATTAGCGCCCGACCACGTGTCGTCGGTGTGGTGTGGTTGTGGTCGTGTGACTGAGTCCAAAGTCAGAAACTAACCTGACCTGCACGCGTAGGAACACCACTGTGCAGACGGAAGACACGAAAGAAAAATAATGACAGATTGGGCGTGATGTCAAAAACAAATGTTATTTTGAATTACGAACTTTTTGGATAACGAACAGACTCAATAGAAAAATCAATGACATGAAATATCTATTCCAACATGGCGGTTGGAATAAAACACACATAAGGTGTAAGTTATAATGCCAATTTTAAACCAAAATAATTTTCCTGAAATTATGAATCGTATGACTAAGTTAGACTGACCTAAAATGTTTTTTTTTTTTTTTTTTTCTGGGGGCTAGTTAAACCTGCAAAAACCGCATGGCAAAATATAATAATGAATAACCAAGACCACACAGCCTGGGATCCTGCCTACCCGTCACCAGAACATGTCAGTTTCCGTAAATAGCATGTAAACAGTAACACGATACTCCGGCGCAGGATAAAGTTACGCTAATTGACGCTTGCGCGGTAGCTGCTGGGTTCAACTGACTTGAAGCGGAGATTTATTTGTTTTTAGTTGTAATTTTTGTTTATTGTTATTTTATTTATGAATGAATTTGGATTTAAACACGACGATGTTCCGAGCAGTGGTGGCCCAGTGGTAACGGCCGCAACTTACGAGTTGTAGGTCGTAGGTTCGAACCCAGGCAGGCGCTTTACTTTGTGTAAATTATTTCATCACCACTGCTCTCAAAACGGTGAAGGAAAACATCGTGAGGAAACCGGCATGTCCTCGAATCGAAAATTTGAAGACATGTGACATCTACCAACCCGCACTGGGCCCGCGTGGTGGATTACGGCCCACTGCCTCTCACAGAGAGGAGGCCTGTGTCCCAGCAGTGGGAACATTTATAGGCTGATGATGATGATGATGATGTTCGTGATTGTGCTATGGGAACCAATATTTTTTTAATCACCTTTCTTACTTTAACTTACTGCTTAAGTATCTATGATGTCATTTTAAAGTAGATAAGTAAAAATACATAAATCGATGACTATTGACTAACGAACGAGTTGACTCAAACCTTGTTCGCAATCTAGTGAAACAAAATTAAATGAAATTGTTTATTCTGTAGATAGGATATCGAAATCACTTTTACATTGCATATAAAAAAATATTAAAAATAAGCTAGATGAGTTCGGCGTTTCCTATCTGACTACTCGGAGAACAAAGGCCGAAACAAACTCAGAGGTTGCAGTCTCTTTTAAAGTCCACACATAATCTTGATCAGGCCATATGAGGATCATGTGGATTAGTGTCTTTAATGGGAAAAGATTCATACAGATTTGAGTGGACCTGTCCAGTCAGTGCGAGCATTTGTCAGTAATCGTGGAGCTCAACTCAGAACTTATGGAGCTCAACTCCTAGTCGAGACTAGTCGAGAGCAACACATTGATTTGTGTTATTAATCTTTAGGTACCCGACTATAGGTAGTGCTATCCACGAAGACGCGCCCGACTCCGCTCAGCTCCGTCCTAAAGTACAGCTTACAGTGCAGTAATCGCGGAGTGGGGAGTGTTTTCATGGATGCCAATATCTATACGGGTCTACGGTGCGGCGGCGTAGCAAAGAAACCCTTTGCTACGCCGTAGTCGGGTACCTAATTATTTCTGATTTACTGAATTCTATAGGCAACCCCCATTTTAGCTTTTTTTGAGTCTCATTCTGCCTTTAAATGAAATCAAAGCTATGTTTTTGCAACGGGTAACGCAACTGATAACTTAGCAAAATCCATAAGTATTTTCAAATGGATTTTAAAATCTGCAGAAAAAAAGTTATACGTAACTCAACATAACAATTTAATTTGTTTGTATAACAACTTCAATCAGAAATAATTGAGACAACAATATCCCCAGAGTGTTTACACCACAACATCCTATAGGAAATCCTCTCAACCAATAAAAACACTTCAAATTATTCCCCGTTTCCTCTAAAATGATGGATACACTTTGTACTCAGTACTACAAACAATGAGATTTTGACTTAAATAGAGTATTTTCAGTACATTTCCTATATTTACCGCGTGTTGATAGACGCGGTCGCTTCGACCGCTGGTGTAAACATTGTGTTTCCGTCCCGCGTTCGCTTTTGAAGGGTTAATTATAAAGTTTGATTGGCTATTTTTGTAGTATTTTGTTTTGTTTCGATTTCAGGGTTAGGTTTGAAAGTATTGTGGTTGCCGTAGTATGAAATGTCATAAAACGGTCAAAAAATCAAAAATCGTGCACAACTTTTCTGCAACGTATGTACAGTACAATTATATGTATGTTCTTAATGTCCCTCGGCAAACCTCGTGTTTCGTCAGTCGTCGGATTTCTATCAGTTGCCCTTTGCACTTGGTATAGACCGGACGCTCTCAATCAGCTTGGAAGTAGGAAAATAATAAAGCTTCCGAAAAACAAATTAACTTCCGACGATCTGTGGTTGACTGTAATACGATGTGTTAAAATGAATTACTTACCGAAAAATTATTACAAAATTAATCGACAAAAAATGTTGTATTTAAAAAACAAACATGAGCTTATTCAAAATACAATTCTACGAAAAATAATCTGTACTTTCAAATAATAAACTAAATTTCCGAAAAAAATACTAAGTTTCCGAAAACGTATGTTCTGCTAAAATAATACGTTCGTTCATGTTTTTGTTAACGTTTTGCTTTGAAAGGTAGGTTAGGTTAGGTTAGAACTGTGAAACCACAAAACGCACGAGCCGAGCGAGCGTAGCGAGCGGTGCCGCGGCAGCGGCCGGCGAGTGCCAGGGTCCGTTTCGGCACAAGAGAATGTAAAACACCACATTTCCAAAACATTACATTCTCTTGTACCTAAACGAACCTGGTCTTTGTTTGCGCCACAGTTTATAAAATGTGTAAGGTTAATTCTAAATTCATAATAGGTGAGTTACGATAAAAATGACTAAATGAATATTACGTCAGCAAATGCTGTATTGATTTTACAGAATTTTCAGTATTTTATTCGGTCGTTTCTTTATTTGTATTCGCTTAAAAGTTGTCGGAAAATTAGTATATTAAGCAGTCAATTTCATATTTTGAGAATGCTCATATTCTGATTTTTTTTCGGAGGTTTTATTACTATCCTTGGAAGTATTTAGAGTTGTTAATACTCTTTTAACTTAATGTAATTTGTTTTAAAATGGTAGGAAAGCCGCTAAAGTCGCAGGCACGAAAGATAGGAAAATAGTTTTACAGCTCTATATAGGTCACACCAAAATCAAAACAAAACAACAATAAAGTACTTAGTTCTGAATTCAAATTATTATACAAGATAAATTTAATCATAGACGGACATGGAAATTAGCATTCGTTTGTATTCGGAAATGCGATGATTCCCGAGGGACATTAAGAATAGAAATATTGTAAGTAGTGTTCAAGGGTCTAATTTTGGGTATCTTGTAATCCCATAAATGTCCTCGAAGGCTTCTATCACATGCCTTATAGGTACTTATCAAGACAAACAGCAGAATCATTTTCTAATATTATCTACCAAATCCCTTGCCAAACACATAATTATACCTCTGAACATCAGGACGGCAACTAATCGCTTGTCTTTTAAAGTGAAGGCGCTTGAGCATATACGTAAGAAGTTGGCAGAAACATCACAGCGCAATTTGCTGGATTCGTTTTCCCCTCTACCGATCGTTATTTCTCCTGACAAACTTTATTCTGTTCATATGTATGTATCTGTGTATTTATTCTTGTATTTTATAGTTATTTTCGTGTTATCAATCGGAGAAATTTTTTGTCGGTTTAAAAAAAAAATCTGCTGTTTCATAGAAAAGTGCAATACCTACGCGGTCAAAATGTATGGAACAGCTGAATTAAAAAAAAAAAATTGCCGACGAAATATTTCAACGCAGGGGTTCAGAATCATTTACTGAATCCATGGTAACAGTTTTCGCGTCGATGTCCCTGCCAACCTGTATTTACTATCCTAGCCTATTTTTTTTTAAATATTGGCGTTCAAAAGTGCCTTTTTTGTTCCCCTTAAAATTGTGTTGAGAGTGGAAGTTTAAGGGATGTCTTTAGTAACTTCGACCTTCAAAAAGCGTGCTGATTCTCAGCCAAATTTGAATAAATTATTTTCGATTTATCACTTACAGCGGTTTATTAGAAGAACTATGACGGCCCGATATGATTAATTATTATTATCTATGCCAGTTATCTCTACATACAGACAGACGGCATCTATTGACAAAAACTATAAGTCATAGATATTAGGATAATTCTAAGAACCGGGTAACGGGTAGCCGCATTGTTCAGAAGTCTTATCGAATTCAGGATAACAGTTAACATCTACATGTTTAGGTATAGTTTATCTATGTTTTCCTAGAACATAGTTAAATCCTTGAGATTATGGCATGGCGTAATGCTAAATTGCTAATCATTTTAAACATAAGTAGGTACAGTCAACAGTAAAAATGAATTAACATTTAACACATCAGTTTTTTTTTATTAATTATGGAGCAAATTAATATGTGAAAAGCAGTTTATCGTCCAACAAAATTGCCACGAAGTGATTAAATTGTGGCAATTTTGATGATAGGTATGTAAAAGTGACAGTGTTAATTAACTTTTGTTGCTGACTGTAGTAAGTTACTAATCTTATGTTGGAAAGTTATATAACTATGTCTCTAAACGTGGTTAAATAACGCGAATTTTAACTACTTAAAATTAAAATTAAATTAAATAAAACTTTATTTCAGACTAAGATCCATAATTTTGTTAGTATATTGGTGTTAGTAACAATGGTGCTTGGTGGTGCGAAAGTACGTGCAATCTGCAGCATTGTTTTGTACCGCTACATAAAATGAGCGATAGAATTTTACAGTTAAAAAAATCCTGGCATTTCGACGCCAAAAAAATCACACAGATGTGAATTTTTGCTTTGTTAAAAAGAAAAAAAGATTTTTAAAACTTAAAAGAAAATGTGTTGACGTTTTTCTCCACATTCCTGTCTGACTGCTACATTAGCGACTGGAAGTAAGAAATGTAAATTCTTCCGTTAATCAACAGTTTACAAAATGCCTAAAACTCGGGCCTAAAAAAAGAATAGCGTTACGTCAATCATAAGTCGGGCGCCACTTTATACACACAGACTCCAAAGATGAAATTCACTAAAATAACCTCTAATGTTTATCTTTTCACCCTTCCATTTCTCGCTGCTAAAATATAGTATTACACTAATACAAACAAACTAAAACCGTTGGTAAAATAAAATTATAACCCCAAAGTTTTTATTCCTAAAGAAATAAAGACTAAAATTGAGCGTGCTAAGCTGGAAATACGTTTTCGAACAGCAAATTGCGTTGGTAAAGTCTCACTGTGATGTGCCGAAGTGAAAACAAACGCAGCTCAACTCAGCATTATGTATTTTGGCGCCAAAACAAACGTCAGTTTGACAGCGCGGCGGGCGGCGGGAACACGATATCTGTTTGTTCCCGTTTACACCGGCCGGATAAGCGGGTTTTCGATTACCAATGTTTTGTTTTTTCTTTATTTTCTTTCGATATTTTTTTAGGAATGTGAAATTAGTGATTGCTGTTAAATCTGTAATGAGAACGGACTTGGTCGTGTTCTGAAGTTTTGATTGTTATGTTTTAGTGAGATTTACCGTGTCTTCATTTGACTTGGTGTGGAAGATCAATATTTGATTGGTCAAATTCCAATTGGATGTCAGAAATTGAATAGTCTATGTTCATGCTGGTTCGCCGCAGCTTTGGACATAGATTGACAGTTAAAATCGGTCTTCAGCTGTTGTATTTCTATAAATAAGTAGATTCATAGCCGCAAACTGCAGTTATTTCAACGCTCCAGGTGAAATGCCGGTGAATAAAATTAAACATCTTTGTCTAGTACCAAAGTAAAGTATACAGATTTGATTAACCTTTGAAGATTAAACAAATTAATGCATAAATCATTCGTAGATTTAGAGCTCTTTTTGAACGTCAAAAGTTATACAAGGTGTCATACATCGACGCGCAACCTGTAACCAACCAGTATCACATGATTTCCTCCTGTGTTGAAATATTTCCACGGTTATTTAAAAAAAATCTGCTGTTTCCTACAAAAGTGTAATAGCTAATATTTTTAGCTTGCATAAGACAGCACTCAAAATTCACCACTCGCAAGTGTTTTAGCTTTTTAAACTCGAAAACTGAGTTTTGACTTGCATTTTCTAGCTTATAACAAAGATCTTCAGTGTCGTTTGAGGACTCGGTGGACGACTCGCAAATAATCTCGTTCAAATGATGACTGCTATTTTATTATGTTCTTTTATTGACTAGTCAACCATAGTTCACTGTCTAACAACTTAGTCAACCATAGTTCACAGCCAGACATAAGCCTCTACCCAATTGCGCCACACCGTTCAGTCGGTGCTCCGTTTTCCTCATGCAGTCTTAAGCCAAGTGCACATGACAGCCACACCGGGCCGCAGCTCAACGCATTTTCATACAAAAAAAATGCGGTGCGGCCCGCCTCAATCTGCGTTAGCCTTTCCCTCTTACCTAGTATAATCTCTCTTGCAGTACGTCTTCCCGTCTCTCACGAAGCAGGTACAGGACTCATCCAGGAACTGCCGGCACTCCTGGCACTTGAGGCACGCGGCGTGCCACTCCAGGTCCGGAGCTACCCTCAGGATGTACTGGTCGTGGATCTGGCCGCCGCAGCCCACGCATAGCGAGAGCCGGAGTTTTTCTGGGGAAGAATTGAAGTTTATGTTAGTTAGGTTAGGCGAAAATTTAAATTTTGTTCTCATGCGTTTGCCACAAATGCGTCGTTACGCGCAAATCAACGCATCTCGCAATGTGGCCAATATTTAATACGTTGATTCAGATGTGTCATTGTAAATGACGTTAGACAGTAGACAGTAAGCGATAACTCAGGTGGCGGTTTTTCGACACATCAAAGGGTCTTTGCACGTTGAATGATGCAGCAGCTTCTAACTCCATTTTGAACGCGGTTAGCGCACTAACTTGCAGTAATATATTTTGGAGCTGAACCACATAAAGATAGCCGATCGGTTATCGGGCAAGTTTTAATGTAATAGGTAAAGAATGCGCAGTTTGTCTCAGACGTTAACATTAACGCAGGCTTATTAAAAGTATTATAAGCACTGGTACGTAGGATCTGCACGGAGAGTTTTTAGCTGCGCGGTTAATTTTTTTCGCGGGTATCGTGGCCTTGGGTCGCAGTGGACGATCTCGCTTACATTTTCATACAAAGCGATGAAAGTACACGTGCGTTGCTTAGCCGTGGGCTGCTGTGGAGTGGTGCCTTTACAGTTATAGGAGAAACTGCTCGAGTCTTAGAAGTTTTGTAAGTATTTGTAATTTTGTGGTAAACAAGTCACTTGGGGTCACCTGCACACCTAGCATTACTTCTATCTCAACTCTACAAAAAATAGACATATAATAAGTGACATTTTTTTCTTCAATTTTGACATCGCGCCGTAGTTATAGCAGTGGTGGCCCAGTGGTATCGGCTCCGAATTCCGATTAAAACCTAGGTCGTGAGTTCGAACCTTCGAACCCAGACAGGCACTTTACTTTGTGTATTTAATTTCATCACCACTGCTCTCAAAACGGCGAAGAAAACATCGTGAGGAAACCGGCATGTTCTAGAACCAAAAATTCGAAGACATGTTGTGACATCTACTAATTAACCCGAACTGTGCCCGCGTGCCGGATTACGGCCCACTCCCTCTCATAGAGAGGAGGCCTGTGTCCCAGCAGTGGGAACATTATAGACTGATTAGGTATGCCGTAGAAATCTGTGGCATTCTGTCTTTCGCTTGTTTTGTTTCTACAGTGGTCATGCTCCACCTATGGAAATCTGCAATAGTAGAGGCATCGCGATTGCGCGATCAGGAGGTCGATTTTAAAGACAGTAATGGTGGTTGGTATGTGTTGATAGATGTGGTATCGTATTACCCAGTAACTGGGTCGTGGAGGTCAAAAAGACCATCGCTTCATGTAAAATACTGGTATTCAGCTGCATCCGGTTAGACTGGAAGCCGACCTCAACATAGTTGGGAAAAGGCTAGGCAGATGATGTAGGTAGCATTGTTTGGTTAACTCTTATAGTCCAATATCTATCTATCATATGCAGGATAAATTTTTATCCAGTGCGCAAACACGTGACTTTACTCATCATTATGAACAACTTTTACTACGGGACCAAACCTGAAATCGCGAAAAAAAATCAGCTGTTCCCTACATTTTGACGAGTTATGCGAACATAAATGTAGGGAGCAGCAGATTTTTTTTCGCGATTTCGGGTTTGGTCCCGTAGTCAAAGTTGTTCATAATGATGAGTAAAGTCACGTGTTTGTGCACTGGATAAAAATTTATCCTGTATATAATCAATAATTTGACCTAATTTGATGACATACTTATTTTAAATTAAATGACTCGTGCATTAAACATTTCACATCAATTTTAATTAGGCTTTTAAATGTATTGTTTCTGCATGTTATAATTTTAGTTAATAATAAATGTTAATTGTTAATAAATAAATGAAATGAAATAGTTTGGTAAAGATTTATCTACTTATAGCCAAACAACCATTATGGCTTTTGACTAATATAAGTGGTTTTAAAATAAGTTTCAAGCATAACTCAAGACCTCAACTATGAGACATTTAGGGCTTCTACACACGTACCACAACCACACCTCAACCACACCACGTGGCCGAGCGTATATTTCGTATTGAAAATGAATAGGACTATTCACACGTACCACATTTTGCAGTCGTTATCGACCGTGTGTGTGATACCGACCACATCGCAACCACATCGCAACCACAACGCAACCATCAGCGACAATGCGAACTAGTGGCCGACCACATCGCAAACACAACGTTGCACTGTTGTCACACGTTGAATTGTGTCTGCACGCCACGTAACTGCATCGCAACTACTGGCGACAACGCAACCACATCGACATTTTGTCGGTACCACAACGCAATTCAAAAAGCTGCAGCGACACTATTCACACGTAACCACTGCTTGACAGCATTTTGTCGTTGCGACGTGGTGTGGTTGTGGTACGTGTTTGAAGCCCTAAGTCTGTAACCAACCTAATTTGTTCAAGTTGTGAACATATTCGTAGTTATAGGAAAAAATATATTGAATAAATGGATATAATAGGTACCTTACTTATTACATATCAGTATATTTTTTCCTGTCTGCTGTAACCTACGAAATTGACGTTAGTCTATTGCAAACAACAGGAAATTTATAGGCAACTCTACATAGCAATTAATTGGTCATTAGTCCCTTGTTATCTACCTCACAAAATCATTTTAAATCCTGGTACTTTTTTTTCATACTATAATACCGATTAACCCTCCGCGAGCCGCGGCGCACAATATTATTCGAAACAGGACATAATAACAGAAATTATGAATAAATTATACCTCGCGCCGATCGATATAAGTGGGCGTGGCTTTAAGCGCCGCCCCTCGCCTAAGCAATACGATAATCTATGCGTCTCTTTCTTACTTGACGTCTCGCTCACTCTTACATGGGAGAAATTGCAGTCAACATTGTAAGTTGTCTAGTTGGAATTGACGGGCGTATGTTGTTGTATGTCGTTTAAATTAAACTTAAATAAGAGGCACGATTCGAAGTAGACCACACAATTTATATATGTTAAAACTTATGTTAAACTCTAGTTTGTATGTCCAAAACTGAATCGCTTTGCGAATAATTTTAGCCATTAATAGGTAGGTACACTGACGTATGGAAGGAAGGATTTGTATAGCGTATGCAATGCTATACAGATGATTTACGATTTTAATTAATTACGGTTGTTCTCATGTCAGTTTTGGTCATAGGGAAGATTATTAAAGGAAATTCTGCCAGGATTAAGAATAGGCTCGTCCATTATTTATGGCACTTAGATATAACTGGCGAAATGTGGGTATACCTATTATAGGTACCTACATCTCTGACGAGCCCTTCAGGGAACACAGTCGTGATGTTATGTTATGTGTCAGTCTGGATTTATTTGTAAATGAATAGACACAATAATTATTATAACTATTTAGTATGGAGTAGAATAGAGTAGGTAGCCTTATTTTATTCGATCTTACAGCTACTAATTTATAGCTATAAAAACATAACTTAATAATTATTATTTTCCAAGTGCTATCGAATCTCAGCAATATTGGGATAACTGCATAAAAGATACAAAAAATCACGCAATAAAAATATTAATTAAATATACTGCGACCGTCAGAAATCTTAAGTCTTAAACAATAAAAATAATGCAAATTTTCGCATAAAATAAAATAAGTAACAATGATATTTTTTTATTAAGCGAATGCAGTTACAGTGTTAAGGTTTACGACTGAAAGGATTTTATTATTCGAGACGGAACCGCCAGTTGTAATAACAATTGGATTACAGTTAATCAATTAATTCATTAATTGAATTGAATTGATCCGAAGATTGATCGGTGATTGACTTTCTTTTGTAAAGTACCGTTCGTACTTTCACGATTTTTATTGTTTAATTAAAATGCTACTTATTCTAATCTTTTGAGATACGTTTTACTTCTAAAATAATAAAGATTTTTTCTTCAGTAATTACATATTGTAGTTTCCTAACAACCTGACCGCGTCGTTGGTCTAGTGGTCGCAAGCGTCACTGCTGAGTATGAGTTCTTGAATTTGATTCCCAGATCAGGCAGTGTTATTGGGTTTTTACTATCTGGAAGTTTTCAGTAGCAGCCCGGAATCCTGATTTGTGCCCGGTTGATGTCAACAGGCTCCCCTATTACATGGGATTTAACATAACTGGCGAAATGTGGGTGTACTTTAAGTACACCTCTGCTCAAGCCATCGTTGAAACAAGGCGTGATGTTATGTACTTAATGTGTATCGTATTTAATTTTAATTTCTTTCCTAACGAATTTTAGGATCTTACCTAGCGCTTTGGAGACAAGTAGCACAGGACAGAGATAAATGGATATCTTTGGAGGACGCCTTCACCCATCCCGGGGTTCTTGTAGATTAAGCAAAATTGTAATTATTCATATTTTGCGAATAAAATGGTAATGTGCTATTACGATAGTTTTAACTTTATTGCATATTCGATATTTAGAGGTCCGATTACACTCTGTAAATTTTTAGGATTCCGTAGTAAACAAGGAACCCTTATAGTTTCGTCATGTCCGTCTGTCTGTCTGTCTGTCCGTCTGTCTGTCTGTCTGTCCGCGGTCTAGCTCCGAGACCCTTAGTACTAGAAAGCTGTAATTTGGCATAGGATTACGCCGACAAAGTGGTAAAACAAAATTATGAAAAACATTTTTTTTAGGGTACCTCTCATACACGTAAAGGGGAGATGTATTTTTTTTTTAACCCATGGTGTGGGGTATTATTAAAAAGGTGAAAAAAATCACAGCAGTAGTTTATATAACGAAATTAAAAGGAAAACTATCACAGCTAAGTAGGCTCTACAAGTTAACGAGTAATAATCGACCAACTTAACTTTGCAGTTGTAAAAACATGTTTTCCCATACATTCCGTATGGGAGAACATGTTTTTCGACTACAAAGTTAAGTTTGTTTTTGGGATTAATTAATTCCAACTATGGAACCCTTCATTGTGCGTGGTCCGACACGCACTTGGCCGGTTTTATTTTCATTCTTTTCCTACGGTTATTTCAGAAGTTACGAGATTTGGATTTACGAGATTTTACCAGAGGTGATTGTGGTGATTGGTGAAAAATCACCACAGTTCACCATTTTTTTAATGAATGTAAAAATCACTTTTCTTTTGGTATTTGAACAATTCCGCTAAGTATGTTAATAAAATATTCACAGAAAAACCGTTTTTTATTTTTCCCGTAAAATTGTGTTTTTACGATTACGATTTTATTCACCGGGGTCAGCGAATTAACAATTACTTACAATAACTACTACTAATACTTAAATATATGAAATGTAAAATAACAAAACTAAAAAAGAATAGGTACTAATATTAGAAATAAGAAACTGTTTTATATAAACAGTTACTTGAAATGGATAGGTAAAGATACTGCTTCTATTATAATAGATTAGATATACAATATAGATTTGTATAAGTGGAAATATGTATAGAAACTGTATAATCCACAAGAATAAAAGGCTTTTTTGAAGTGAAAACTTCTTTAGGCGCGTCGGGCATTTTTGAGATGGGACTAAACCATTGATTTCGCGACACTGTGACGACACCAGCTTTTGACCATTACAAAAACATAAACGCATTTATTACCGCGGTGCGTGGAGTAAAAGACATCAACGCGTTGATTAGCGCGGTGCCGATATTTTACGTTTTCACTTCTGTCGGCACTCCCGGAGTGCCACTGTATTTATTTTATTTTACCTAGCACTTTAGTTTTCTTTATGTTCGGTCGAAAAATGTCTCAAAATCATTCATTTGTTTCGAACGCTTGTCAGTGACTATTCAAATCCTGCCGGTTTTAATTTGCCTAAAACTTGTTATTTTTATTACTTGTAGGTATGTTTATGACATAAAATAAAATACAGATAAGTCCATTGTGTAGTTATTATGACTGCAGATAAGACAAAGTGTTAAGTTATCATGATCTAAGATTAGAGAGTGTTGTCTTTTGATTTGCATAGTTTTATTAGCGTGGGTTGTTTTTATGGGCGAAAACAAACACAGGTGGACACTAGAAAATTATTAAATTGATCATTTATAAACACAAAGTGCTTTGACCTGAGCTTCTGTTGCTCAGGGATTTGCCACATACTACAAACTTGCAAAAGAAGAGGATTGGAAAGAGTTTGGCCTGCAATTTTTTATGTTGACACTATACTTACTTAAGAGGCTTGTGGCTAAGTAATAACAGCCACACGGGTCGATCAATCAGGTTAAGCTACGCTTGCCGCGGTTGGTCCTTGGATGGGCGACTATCTTTTCATACAAAGACTCCCGTAGGTCCCGGCTGTCATTTGTAGATCTTTGATAATCGTTACGGGTAGTTAGAAGCCCAAAAGTCTGACAACCAGTCTTACCAAGGGGTATCGTGTTACCTAGTAACTAGATTTTGGAGGTCAGATAGACAGTCGCTCCATGTGAGATACTGGTATTTAGCTGCATTCGGTTAGACTGGAAGCAGACCCCAACATAGTTGGGAAAAGGCTAGGTAGATGATGACTATACTTACTTACATTAGTCAGAGGTCATAGTGTAAGTAATAACATACCATCACGCCTGTAATCCCCGAAGGGTTGGGCAGAAGTGTACCTATAGTACACCCACATTTCGCCAGTTATGTTTAAGTCCCATGTAACAGGGGGCGAGCCTATTGCCATCAACCGGGCACAAATCTAGACTCCGGGCTGCTACTGAGAAGTTCCAGATGGCAAAACCCAATAACACTTTGCCCGATTCGGGAATCGAACCCAGGACCACATGCTCAGCATTAGCGATTACTAGACCAATGAAGTAGTCACAGCACTGCAATAATGAATGCTTAATTATCTACGTACGTAGATAATTGCAACATATCGCATATAGCGCTCCGTCACGGTGTGGCGCTGCACACAATGCGCTGCAAGGCGCAGATCTGACCGATAGCGCGCAGACTCCTTTATTTTTGTACAGAGGTTATGCACCTTGGGCAGTCAAACGCGAAGAGTTTGTTTGCTAAAGTGAAGTGCTTTGATTGGATTGTTTTTCGCCATGATTGATATAGATGACAAATTCTAACTAAAACATTATAAGTAAATGCGAAAATGAGTTTGTTTGTAACGCTTTCACGCTAAAACGGCTGAACAGATTTGGATGAAATTTGGCTCATGAGTAGACCATGAGTGGACATAGAATACTTTTTATCCCGATATTCCCACGGGATCAAGAAAAAACCGCGGGGCGTAGCTAGTGGATTATAAATCAATTCTTTTCACTGACTGCGATATTGAGTCACACTTGGCGATAAATAGAGAAGTACCTATGGAAGAAAAGGTCAAGTTGGGTCGACCCCAAATAAACTGGGATCACGGCAAGAGAATTATGATCTTCTTTATGTGTGGTTAGTGACTAACCTGGTGTCAGAGTTTTAAAGCCGCCCATGAGCCTCTGACTAGGCTTCACATGCCATCGAGAAATATCTCTCAGGTTTCCTCACGATGTTTTCCTTCACCGTTTTTGAAGCAAGTGATAATTATACAATAGGTACACACATGAATCCGAAAAGCCATAGGTGTATGCCTTGGGTTCGAACGCGAGATCTATGACTTGGCAGTCTGACGGTCACACCACTAGTCAGAATACTAATATTAATCTACTACTACTATTATTATACACCAGAATACTATTATTTCTCGAAATCAAAATATCAAAAGTCATTTATTCAAACTAGGCTGACAATCAGCACTTTACGAACGTCAAAATTACATACGACAGTCCCTCAAAACGCCAGTAGAATATACTAAATTATCACTGAGTAACCTAAGCTATAATTTATAAAGATCACGCGAGCGAAGCCGCTGGCGGAAGCTAATTTGGCAATAAAACCTTCACAATTCATAGTAATTTTAACAATTCATCAACCACTAAATACCCCTGAACTTAAAAGCAACCTCTTCACAAAAAAACTTTCCAGCTACTTCATTTACCTAAATGCCTTCCATAAATTAAAAAGGGCATAAACTTTTAATGAAACCATTAATTTAATTAGTAATTAACAGTACGTTGTAAGCTTTGGCGGAGGTATTACGATCCGTTTTACTGTGGTTACTCGTTATCTTAACCATCAGTAACGGCACATGAGTAAGTAATGCGACAGAGGTCATGCTTCATCGCGTTGCCAAAGCGAGTCACGCAAAAGCAAATGAGTTATTATGGACCGCGTTCACATCAAACGTATAGCAGCCGCCGAATGTAAGCAGACTCACTTATAGGTAATAATAGCAAATTATTGGCTTGGTGTGAACGAAAAGTTGTTTTGAGCGTGCCTAAATTTCCCGTAGGGTTTGGCAAAGGTGTGTCCGGTTGCACTATAGTTACACCCCATTTCCCCAGTTGAGTTATAACACACGGAGACCCTTATTAACGCGGAGGGCAACAAATCCTAAGCTCAGTGGTGTGCAATTGGAGACATCAGTTGGCAAAATAAATAATGATGAATGATATTATTCACTTTGCCAACTGTAGACCACCACTTTGCCACTTTGTACTGTACATTTCGTGAGTATGACGTTTCACCTGCGTCCGGCGAGAGTAACAAACCGGTTTGGGCCGACAATCTTGTCAACGTCGCACATAAACGAATCAAACGAGTCGAATTGTATGATGCTCGGTCTCTGTAAAATATTCTACTCCATGTCACTGACCACATTATAGTGCCAATGAGATAGCTTTAAGATAGGAATCTACACATTATAGGCAATTTTGAGCTAATTCGTTTTAATTACGAATTAAGTTACAATTATATGGCCAAGAAATGACCACCTTTTCTCTACATATATAAGTACGTATGGTAATTGAGCTCGTGGCTAAGTATATACTCTGGAGTATTTTCAGAAAGTCTAAAAACTGTAATAGTTAAACCACTATATAAAAGAATGCTAAAGACGAAATGGCAAACTATAGACCAATTGCTCTAATTCCCATCTTCTCAAAGATCATAGAAAAAATTATCTATGAATATCTCTACAATTTTCTAACAAAATACCACATACTATGTGACGAACAAAAGGGTTTTAGAAAGAATAAAAACATCAACATGGTTATTTTCGACTTTCTCCATGAAATAATGCCAAAAGTAGACTTTAAAATACATGTATGCGCATGCGCATACATGCCGATATGTCGAAGGCTTTTGATTGTGTTCAACCTTGTAACCAAACTTTACGTATACAGTATTCGTGGCAATGCTCTTAATTTAATAAAAACATACCTAGAAGGTCATAGACAATGTACGGAGATATCGAGCCTGTGTTTAGGATCTAAAAAGGAATTAAAATCTAGATCGTCTTTTAGAGAAATAAAATATGGTGTTCCGCAGGGCAGCGTCCTCGGACCTTTATTATTTTTATTATATTTAAATGACCTGCCACTTATGAATACTTCATCCTATGGTATTGTTTGCAGATGATAGCACATCAATTGTTTCATGTACCAATAAAGAATCATATGTAAATGACATTAACAATACAATTAGTAGTTTAATAAAGTGGCTCGACCATAATAATTTGGTTATTAATCTCCAAAAAACTAAAACCATGTACTTTTACCGACGAATATCTGCGGGAGATATGAATATAAACTACAATGGTCAAACTATAGAAAAAGTAAACAATTTTTTTATTTTTTTGGTTTTTTTTTTTAAATTGACAGACAGAAGATATCTGTAAACATTTAAGCACAGCCGCGTTTATGTTGCAAAATCTATAAAAAAAGTAAATTTACCAACAATATTAGTGGCTTACCATGGTTTAGTAATTTCCATCTTAAGATTTGGTATAATATTTTGGGGTCACTGTAGTGAACGAGAAAGCATTTTCAAAGCTCAAAAGCGCTGCCTGAGAGCTATATTTGGTTTTAGACAGTTGCGTACCTATATTTAAGTCTCATAAATTATTAACTTTCCCATGCCTTTATATCCTTGAATTAGCAATATTTGTAATAACAAATCGATGTCTATTTGCAACTTTAATAGAAACTAGAAAACGAAGTATAGCTATGAGATATCAATGCCAGAATCTATTATGCACGAGCATATTTAAAAGTAGCTTATTAAAAAAATATGTGATTTGTATGGCTCCTGTAATCTTTAATAAAATACCAAATTAAAAACTTACCGTTTCAAAAATTTAAAAAAACGTTTCATAGAATTACTTGTAGATAAATATTATTATTCTGTGCGGGATTTCTGATGTGATAATTTTTGTAATATATTATCTTTATAATCATCTACTTTGTATTACATTTGCATGCAATATTATGGCAGAATGTACAGACGCCAGCACAACAAGCTACCCGAAACTGTCAAAATTTCCCAATAAACTTTGAACCTTAAACAACAGCGATAAAGTTGAAAATTTATTAAATAAATTTGACAGATTGTAGTAGCTTGATGTGCTGGCGTCTGTACATGGATCCTATTATATGATTTAACAACTTATTTTTATGTACCCACATTATAAGCAAATAAAGACCTATTCTATTTCAGATAAAGCACTAGGAAGTGGTGAAGGGCGGGCGTTTTACCTACATAATTATCAATATATTAATTTACTATACCTACTATTATATTTCTCCCGGATCAACTCTTTCACAGGTAGCTAAACTACAACTAATCAAACATAGTACAAATAAATCATCGATTTGATCACCATTGATCACATCCGGATGACATTACGTCACTTTACAGACGTCATTTAGGTGTGTGGATGTGTGCGTGCGTTGTCGATACTGTATCAATAAATAATTGTCTATGCATGAGTAGGAGTATCTGGATTTTTTTTTTATTTAAAAGTTCTTACACAAATAGGGTTAAATTGTCAAAAAGCTGTATTACCTGATACATTTTCAATGCATTTAATAATGTAGGAGATATCTTATTATTTTCTGATTGACTTTAATTTGTATCTGTTCTTCCCTAATTATAATCTGGTAACTACGCAGATTATAAAAGCGTGGGTTTATCATAAAAACGTACCTACAACAGACATTTAAAAAGTTTTCAATTTTTTTTTTAAATCCCCCGTTTTGAAAGAAACTCCAGAAAACAAATGAAAAATAATACTAAAAACAATTGATGTTGAAATCTGTTTTGCGTAGTCTCCTAATGAGTACAATATCGATACTTTTGATTCGTTTGTCTTTATGCCTATGTGTGTGTGTTGTGTGTGTGTGATCACACCTGATCTTGTTGCGTGTTTGTGTGAGTGGGAGGCTGGTTTTAAAAACGCGTGCGTTAGAATTTATAGTGTCAATAATATGGTCGGCGTCGCGTGCGGTAGGGGTGGCTCAGGGCACAATTGAATTTAACTTTAGGTTTATTTTAAAATTATTTGATGAACATTACAAAGGAGGAATTGAAGTTGCTGATTTTAAAATGATCAATGCATTGCCTCTTAAAAGAAAGAACTGAAAGATGCTGCATAGAGAAGAACAGTTTAAAGGGTCCCTACGTGTACTTGATAAAGTTACCAACAAGCAAAGAAAGGTGGAAGGATGATAGAGGCAGAGGGACTCAAAGTCAAAGTCAAATTATTTATAAAGGCACTTATGAAAATCAAAATTTATATGAAAATAAAATTAATTTTAGTCGCCCCTTCCAAAAGATAGTTTCGTATGGAGTAGAATGGGCAAGAATCCATCGTTAAAAAGCCTAATACATAATTAGCCCACTGCTGGGACTTGGCACACGGACCGTCGCGTCGTGTCGGACCTACTCTAAGCGAGAGAAATTGGGAACAGAAAGTTCTTATAGAAGGAGTTGACTGTTTTTAGAAGAAATCATAGGTGCTTCTCTGATAAAATAAAGATTAAATAGTGTGCAGCAGAAGTTAACAAATTTTTCAGCAAAGCCAATAAATTATTACCACAAAATATCAATTCCCACAATAAACATACCATCGACATGCCAACCCTACCCCCAATAACAGAATCAGAGGCGGCGCAGCAAAGCGGCGGCAAGTCAAAGAGGCCGCGAACACGCAGCGCGATATCTTCACGACACGGCTGTGAGGGGCAGGCAGGACGGCAGGATACTGACTAAAATAATAGTGGAGGTGCCTGACTTCTGTGTTATTGGGGAAGGTACACCGGACGAAGGTTTAGAGAACAATGAGGTTTTCCGACACCAAGAAAACCGAAGAGAATTATTTAAAAATCCACTATTCAAATTAAATTCATAAAATGTTGCAAAGCCTCTTGCTGACTCTTGTCAGGGTAATAAACCTGATGTTAAAAGCTTCTGCAGTTATCTTTGATAATCTTGAATCCCTCGTGATTTATCCTTTTCTAATCATAGTTCTATGTACTGAGATAATCACTTATCCGACAGATTTGTATTCGCAGAAGATGAAAATTCTCTCTGTAATCGTTTTGTCTTCTTGACTGTTTCTAACCAAGGTTCGTAAAAGTGTAACTTCCAGACTTCCAATCATTTATGTCTAACTGGATTCAGGTCTATATTCAGCGAGTCTTTGTACCAAAGGAAGGTAAAACCCAATATAGGTACTTAATGGAAAGTCACAACCGTCATAAATTTTAGTATGAAAAATATATGTATAATACATATACACGCGGTTTCAATTAGTATCAAAGTCCTAACTAAAACCACGTTTCGGCACATACCACCAAATTGCGATCCATACCGGAACCGACCGCTTAAAGACACCTGAAACACCAACCACCCGAGAAAACAGAAAAAGTGGAACAACTTCATGTAGTACCTACCTGTTTCGGCTTCGTTCATACTCATCACTAGTTCGAACTCGCCCGATTTTTTATATGCGTATCAGCTGCAACGGACCGGGCGAGTTCGAACTAGGGATGAGTACGAACGAAGTCGAAATTTAAAAATATAAAAAATCAATGTTTCGCAGTAGCACAAAATAAGAACAAGTGGACTTTCATAGACGAACTGCTTCAAAAGGAGGACAACTATAAATAGGTACTACTTTTTCTTCAAGAAATGCGTTCCCACCAATACCTACACTTAAATATTTAATCACTCTAACTAATGTCAAACCGGCATGAAGGCGCCACAAGCCTCCTAATAGTCCTAACCCGTTAACTGCTCACATTAACCCCCCGTACCACGACAATGGTCCTTTGCCCAACCATATTAGGACCAGATATTTGACCAACACATTAGTAGGAGAAGTCTTTAAATTTCACCGCGGTAGGACTTGCTAATTTTAACCTCCGTCCTTTACAAATACTTGTTGAATCAACAGGATGTTTCATACGGGTCATTTTACCATGCAACTTACTCAAATTATACATCCAAAATCTTTATGTTATAGTCGATGTGTGAAAGGATTCTGGTCCTTAAGCCAGTTTTGAGGTAAAGATAAATTGTTTACCCAGTCATTAGAGTTGGGATTTCAATGTTTTTATTCCCTTTGGTTAGGTTTTGCTGCGATGTTAATTTTATAGTTTGTTGCCAGTATATTATTGTTTATTTTTTGAAGTTGCAACTAGATGGACGTAGGGTTGGGACCAAGATATTTAAGGTCCGGTTAGAGGTGTGCTTCGGAACTCAAGATAAGGTTTTATAGGGACATGACTCTGCTGAAGATACATAAGTAGATATGATTGGCTACTTTTGCATTTACTTTATGGTCTTTCGGTTCTAATAAGGGCATGATAGGGTTCATTTTACGTTCGATTTAATTTTAAAATTTTTATGTAACCTATTTTGGAAGGCGTTTGTATTTGTGATACAATGATTTTTCATTAGTACAGGCACCAATGATATACTTTTTCTGTAATGTTAAACATTTTTAATCGAAAATTTGTTTTTGTGAACCTTATAGGTGCTTTTTAACCGACTTCCAAAAGGAGGAGGTTCTCAATTCGACTGTATGTTTTTTTTGCATGTTTTTTATGCGATTTCTCCGCCAATTATGAATTGATTTTGATGATTCTTTTTTTGTTTGGTAGATCATACTTCAGAGGTGGTCTCATATAAATTTTATTAACTTTGCTTGGGTAGTTTTTGAGTTAGCTTCAATAATACGTATTTTATCCCACTTAGTATGTGGATGATATGATAACTTCCTGTCACTGTTATTTACATAGCAGGTAGTGGTATTCGAATTTGTGTGGGGTAGGTACCACAACTAAAAAGTGAAAAATAAAAACTTTTACAAAAAAAAAACAACCGACTTAAAAAAAAACACTACAAAGTAAAAAATAACTTTAATTTCGGAAGTCGGTGATAAAGAACGAAAATTCAAAACCAAAGACACCGACGTGTAGTGTTTTTTTTTTAAGTCGGTTGTTTTTTTTTTTGTAAAAAGTTTTTATTCTGAAATAAAAATGTAAGTACTTATTATTTATTTTAAAATTACCTACCTATTTAAACTCTTATTTTTTATCTCGGTTTCACCAAAAAATGTCTTTATATTACTTACTTAATCACTGACTATAACAGTGAAGAATAATCATTACGAGGAAAGCTCGACTCGGAAATCATCTAGGAGATGATGCAGTGAGAACATTGTGAAGTGCAATGATCAATCAATGTCCTATTTATAAGAAGCAGTTTTAAGAGCCCTGCAGTGTAAAAATTATAAGCTAATATGATTTACATTACGTGTACAACATAATTCTTCAAAAAAAATTAATTTATCCAAATCTTCACCTTCAAAATTTTCATCCACCTAACTTACCACTTCTTATATCCCGAAACCACCATTTCTGCTTACCCAGTAACCGTGACTCAAGCACCCAATATTTATTCCCTTCGTATAAGCTTTTTTTACCGCGTTTTACCGCCAAAGACCGCCGCAGTAACACTGTTTACCGAACGCGGTAAAAAAGGCGTCCTTTACAAAAATCTAATGGATTGAGTGTAGTATTGATATTGGTATCCGGAGAGAAAGATGGTAGTGCTTGTTGAAATTATAAGTGTTTTGCGGGAATGAAAGAAAGTTGTTTAGAGGTGGCATTAGGAATTGAGCTTGAATGAATCTTTTGTGAATTTGTCGGTGTCGATAACTACAGGGTTACTGGTTATATGTCGACAATCCATTAAGAGGATGTAGGAGAGGTCTTATACAACCAAATGACCCCTTTTGATTCCAACGCAAATGTCAACCATTTTCGAGTCATTTGACATTTTATATTGTTATTTCATTCATTTTCAAATATCAATCTGCCTAGCCTTTTCCCAACTAAGTATATTGGGGTCGGCTTCCAGTCTAACTGGATGCAGCTGAATACTAGTATTTCACATGGAGCGACTGCCTATCTGACCTCCACAACCCAGTAACTGGGTAATACGATACCCCTTGGTAAGACTGGTTGTCAGACTTTCGGGCTTCTGACGACCCGTAACGACTGTCAAAGATCCACGAATGACAGCCGAGACCAACGGCTCAACGTGTTTTCCGACGCACGGAGGAGTCTCAGTATGTAAAAATGGTCATCCACAGACCAACCCCGGCAAGCGCATCCTTCATTTTAAAATATAAAATTAAGTACTCGAAAACGGTTGACATTGGCATAGAGGTCATGAGGGGTCATTTGGTTGCAAATGACCTCTCCTACGTCCCCTTGACGGAGTGCCGGTATAATAAACAATAACCCTGTTTCTACGAAAGTGTCTATGAGTACCTATGATTTATTTTATCTATTCCGTAAGAATAAAAGTCAGAAGCTTGAAAAGTATGATCAACCAATTATAGACATAATATTACATCGCGTTTATAATATACCGGAGGGAAAATCAGATGTATCCAGTGGGTAAGTACACCCACAATTTAATTTTACTTTATTCAGTTATTTTTCAACACAGAAAAAGAAAGAGAGAGAGAAAAGAAAGAGTGAGAAAATCAGATAATAATTTGCACAACCCAGTGATCAAAACTCCACTATTAGACCTCTCGAACCAGTCACACTTGCAACCAGTAGGCCAACGACGCGGTCAAAGCTACACAATCACATGCAAATATTAAATCACTACTAATTATGAACAAGTGTAACTCACATGCAACTGTCAATCATTCGCTGATTGACTGCTCACTCACAGGAGCAAGAGAAGCCGTGTAATTAAATTAGTCTCATCGTGGGAACCAATTGAAATGTCATTACAGTGTGTAAGCTGTAAGTAGTGCTGTGTGAGACCGCTACTGTTTACGTTGGGGCTATGAGAATAGCAGGTGTACGGTGGGTAGGTGGAAGGTATAAGAGGTAGCGATTATGTAACCAGAATGAGATTTATACTAGACAATGTGAGTGAAAACACCGGGAGGGGACATAATATTATATTGATCTCATTGGTGATGTTCTTGTTCTTTCTTGTAATTGGTAGAGGAGCTCAGGCTAAGTAATAATAGCCGCACGGGTCGATCCAACAGGTTAAGCTACGCTTGCCGGGGTTGGTCCGTGGATGAGTGACCATCTTTACATACCGAGACTCCTCCGTGCGTCGGAAAGCACGTTAAGCCATTGGTCCCGGCTGTCATTTGTAGATTGTTTGACAGTTGTTACAGGTCGTCAGAAGCCCGAAAGTCTGACAACCAGTCTTACCAAGGGGTATCGTGTTACCCAGTACCAAACTGGGTTGTGGAGGTCAGATAGGCAGTCGCTCCGTGTAAAATACTGGTATCCGTTTAGACTGGAAGCTGACCCCAACATAGTCGGGAAAAGGCTAGGTAGATGATTGGTGATGTTTTTCAGAAAGATCAGTGCGTAGTACTCGCAACCGGCGTGCGGGTATGACCGATGTATGAACGTAAACGAGGCAAAAGGAGTATGTAAGGATCGTAGCTAGTAAGTAACCAGAATTATAGAGCGTGCCACTAAAGATGAGACTTAACACACCACGTGGATTGACTTGCGCAGTAGACGATTTAATAGGTCTCTTTAGCGGTATAAAGTTTGTGCCGGAGCGTCATCGGGGCGGCGGAACAAGCGCGAGAGGCGCGGTCAAGTCTCATCTTTCGTGGAGCATATTGTACCCCCCAGGTAAAAGGCGTCAGTTTATATATGTACGTGTGCGCTAATCAAGCAGCTAAAGCGTTTTGTCTTAGATCAGATTACCTACGCTGTTAACAAAGCCATTAAATCCAACAATTTTTGAAGTAATTCATAGCATGGCGTAGTTGATGTCGCTTCAAGATCATTTCTACATTATACATATACCTACGTTAGGTTTTTTTTAACACAACCACACAACATCACGCCTTGTTTCCCCGAAGGGTTGGGCAGAGCTGTACCTGTACAGGTACACCCACATTTCGCCAGTTATGTTTAAGTCCCATGTAATAGGGGAGCTACTGAGAAATTCCAGATAGAAAAATCCAATAACACTTTGCCCGACCCGGGAATCGAACCCAGGACCTCATGCTCAGCAGTAGCGCTTGCGACCACTAGACCAACGAGGCAGTTTTTTTAACAATAATAATTTAATTAGCGTAATAATAATATACCCACCCTTTATCAGACATTGAAGGGCATTGGGCATTGAAGGGCTCCATTGTAATGGGCCAAAACTCGCCAAGACTTTTGGAATCAGTTGCAGACTTGCAACGCAGTTGTTAAATTATTACTTAGGTGTCTAATTTAGTTAATTAATCTTTTTCTTTAAACTTTTCTTCAAATCAACGTCTAATAAACCACCAAAGTTAGACCACACTTCCAAATTTCCAACAACATCACCACGTACTTCGTGGCCACAAAATTAAGACCACAGATAATATCAGTGTGTTCGCCTGACGTCTATATTCACATATCGCGACGCCATCTTGAATTTGAAAAAAAGTAAAAATCTTGTCTTTATTAGTACCAAATGATTTGAGATTAATTCTTATCGGGACATTCTTTTGGGATGAATCTTCGTACGAGGTATTGTGGCTAGCGTGACATTTAGAAGCATGAGTGAGCTGTTCCCATAGGAAGGCTTGTTGTGTATCCCTGTTGTAACTTTTTTGTTTAATTAGCCAAAAATTACTTTGTTCAATAAAACTCAAAACTCAAACTCAAAGCATTTATTTCAAATAAACCAATTACAGGTACTTTTGAATTGTCAAGGGGTCGGTCAGTCAGAAAAATGAAGCTAGTTGCCCATTCCAAAGCGTAGTAGGTACCTATGGAGAAGAACGGGCAAGAAACTCCACGGACACTCTTTTAAATCAAAATATTGGTTACATCATTCGTGTTGAACTTATACATGTGAGAACAATGTAGAAAGACGTGCACGTTAAAAGCGTCCGTAATAAAAATATAATAACAATTCAAAAATTTAAATAAATTAAAATAAACCGTGGCAGCTAAGAGATGACCAGTCCCTACTGACGGCGTCCGTTCACGAACATGACGCATGGACACAAGTTACTAGATATCACAATATTGTTGGAAAAGTTGTCCTTTTCGGTAGACCATCATCATTTTACTCTTTACTTCTTTGCCAATATTTTATCCATTCTTTAAAAATCATTAATTACAGAAAATAATCAAAATTAATCATAATCTTTTTTAAGTTAATAAAATTTAATTAAAATGTTGTACTTACGAGTAAAATCAAGTTATAGGATTATAATAATACTTGATTTGATACATAATTGAATTACCTACTAGTAATTAAAACGATTCGATAAGTTCATTTACCTACTAATTCGTAACTAGTACAAAAAGTACCCATGCATACTTTCAAAGGTTTTGTACCAACTTCAGGAAAACTCAGTAAGGTTTCCTTAAATAAAAAAAAGTATGATTCGAGTAGGTACCTACTCAATTTCATTTATTTATTTATTTCTCTGGGGTAAGTATACATTACCAGGGATGGGCCGAAATTCGGTACACATTCGGTTCAACCGAATTTCGGCAGCGTGAACCGAACTTCGGCATTCGGCCAAAATTCGGTTCAGATGTCGAACATTCGGCACAAAAAAAATAATACCTTCTTGCACTATATTGACTGAAATTTATTACAATTAGAATAGCATTACTGTAAAATAAAATTATGTCTTTTTTTGGTCATTTGTTTTAGTTAGGAACATTGTAAATGTAAACCTTCAATTAAATCAGTTCTTAATAGTCTTGAAAATCTTTTCTTCTTATTGGGCCACGCGGTGGAAGTGCGGTGTGCGGGCGGGGTACATCTAGCAATTATTGAAGTCAATGCGTAAACAAGTCATGACGACGTATCGATAGATAGATAGATAAAACATTTATTTAGTGCACATAAAAGACACACGTAAACACAATTAAATTATAACAAATTAAATAAAAACAAGATGCCAATGTAAAAAAATAAAAAATAAAGAAACATAAGTGTAGAAATGGAGTGACATTATGACATACTTTGGAATAATTAAATATATAAGGTGCGGTGTGCGTCTCAAGGTTGCACCAAATGGGAGTCCAACTCAGCTCAGCAGGTTTTTATCGCTTTCGAGAATGCGCGCGAAATTGAACTGAAGTTCGGCCGAAGTTCGGATTCGGTTCAAACCACATTCGGCCCATCTCTAATACATACGGTAACCATTTCTAGTCCACAGTTTCCACAATTTATCCTCCTTGTATTTAGAATTTGATTTAGTATGACAAGAGGCGCCTCCGAGCGCGCCTGGTCCAGTCATCTACTGCACTTGTTACAAACGTCATCAGAACAAAAAGTTTTTAATAACGTCAGACGTCGGATTATGAGCTGAACAGGGTATTTAGTAGGGCCGGAGACACACTGAGTATCACTAACGTATGAATAAAATAATTGATAATATTTTGTACAATGTACAGTAAGCGCTCAAAAGTGCATGAGCACGCTAAGAGTCGTATTGCTGTGAACACGCGGTATAGCTCGTACATTTGTATGTGTAAGCAACACGATACACACACCACAGATAACGCAGTTACACGAAACAACAATATATTTCTGTCGTCATGCTAGCACACACGCACTATGCGCGTGAACTTGACCAGTTAATGGCATTGCTAAAATTCGATAGTAACTTAACAAGTGCAGATAGCAGAAAGCGTTAAGCGTTGGTATGGAATTCAAACTGCCTCAGGTTCTAATCTCGTGAAACACAGTGCGGTTTTTTGCAAATATTATTATTTTTGTTTTCGATAATAATATTTTTTAAATATTGCTGCTTTTTTATGTTGTTATTGCAATAAAGGTTTTAGAATAAAAAATGCGTGATATATGATAACAAAATTAAAAAAAATATGTTTATTCGTTATATTTATTTTACATAAGTTAATAAACTGCTACAATTATTTATCATTACTTCAGCTGAATAAGATGTGAAATAGATGTCAAGAAACTTAGAAGCAGTTTGTATTATTTATACATATTTAAATTATGAAATATTTTAAATTTTTAATGGATTTTTTCACCATAAATATTAAGCTTTGATCATGGTCGAAGTAATAAATAAGAATATTAGACTACTTAAAATGTAAAAAACTACTTACAGAATAGGTAATTTTAAGGTTAAATATGGGCAGTTTGTTTATATTTTATTTGTATTAATTATTTTACATTTTATTTGACTTTAGTAAATATTGGTTGTTATTGAGGTTAAAGCTTAAGTATTCATTTTCTTTACGAAAAGAAGATTGAAACTAAACCTCAAATTTTAATCCTAAAATAATACTACTTATTACTAAAATAATATTAAACAATTTCGGTATATCTGCAAGAAATACGACAAACACCCTATTGAAACGTGCTTAAAAAATTCGTTACCATAAATTCATGCAATAACGAATCTGTTGTTTATTAAGTTGGTACGGTCAATATTTTAAGGTCAAAAACGGTTTTCTAGCTGGTCTTCAGTGATGCAAGCCTTCAGAGTGCACGGCGAACGGTTCATAATGACGTGTTTTTAATAATTCAGCAAAATGTCTCGTTGGTATGAAACCATTTGTTTCATTCACCATTTGATGTCGCTGCTACTCGATAATAAGCCCCTTCCTCATATCTCTTAACCCTCACAGTATTTCTCTAGAACAAAGAAAAACATTGTTTTTATTACACATAATATCTTATTATTTATTATTCACTAATCGAATTAAACCTCACAATGAATTTAAAACTTTAAAGGCATCTTCTGTCTCAACAATACCTCTGTTCTATCAACAATACCCTTGATTAAGATTTATGTTTAGTAAAATATGAAATATATTAATGATAACACTCACACTTAGTCCGGTTTCATTAGATATTCACTTCACTTTTACGCAGCGCAATAATATTCTCTGATCTGATCTGATCTCTTCAATATATTTTACGCCTGCTTTTTGATAATAATAACCACAACACTGCGCTAAATACTCGTCACCAATATTATCCACGAACCAAAAAAGTTCTATTAATTGAATACTCGTAACAAACTGCATCTACCCCACAGAAATCGAAATAATTTACTTAGTTTTTTGTGGTCTACCTGCTTAACTTTAATATTTATGTGAACAAGACGAATGAAACTAAAAACGAATGATAATTATTGAACTAGTCATTGGTTGCAGACAAAGTGAGTGTGTGTGTGTAATGTGCGTGTCTACAGTATTGTAACAACTTATAGAAGAAGGTCGTAAGTCAAACCGAAGCGTCAGTCTATTGCTTTGTGAGATTGCTCATGGACTTTTGGTCGGCACTGTACCTACATTTCCAGTATAAACTGACTTCACATTGTACGGAAATCCTTAACAATTCGAGATCAGCATAAACTGGAAATGTATAGCTTGATATGTAGATATATTCACCCTGTACGTTCCGAATTGCGAATTCCGATGTTCAAAATTCAAAAGTCATTTATTCAAACTAGCACTTTTCGAACGTCAAAATTACATAAGACAGTCCCCCAAAAACGCCCACCCTTCACCACTTCCTAGTACCTTTAGCTGGAAAGAAGAAGTGGCGTAATAAACTCCCCAGCAGCACAGCTGTCTGTTCAAGTTAGAAAAAACAAAGATTCTATACAATTGTATATAAAATAACTTATATTATGCATTATGTTCGTTCTTAGACGGGGAATTACCCTACATAAAAGTATATTTAAATAAGGGAAGTCCCCAAAAGATTTTGTCATAATGTTTAAAACGTTGTTTGAAACTTGTTTTGAACTGTGATTTTAAACACTAAAAACATTGTTTTATTTAAAACTGTTTTAAACATTGTTTCAAATATGTTTTTTTTTTAAGCCAACCCTGCATAAGCTACTGAAAAGCTTACTTATGTCGATCCTGTTGATAGTTATTGTTTAAATACAGAACGCTTTGAAAGCTTTTGCCACACGTCAAGGGCCTCTACTCAGATAATAATAATAAAATTTACTTATTTCCAAAAAGGTTACAGACTTAATTTATTTGGTTAGCAAAAAGGTTTAGCTGGTGGTAGGAGGTAAATACAGAGCGAATAAACTAAGATGTAGGTAAACTTCATTCAGTGCTTGAACTGTCATATCTACGTTTCGTGTTATTTTTAACCGATTTCCAAAAAGGAGGTTATATGTTCGACGCGTATGTTTGTTTTTTTTTTTTTTTTTTTTATGTATGTCCACCGATTTCTCCGTCATTTGTGGACAGATTTTGAAAATTCTTTTTTTGTTTGAAAGGGTATGCTCCCAAATTGGTCCCATATACAATTTATTAACTTTGCTTGGGTAGTTTTTGAGTTAGCTACAAAATACGTATTTTTTTTCCCACTTAGTATGTAGATGATATGATAAGTTCCTGACACTGGTAGTAGGTAGTGGCAAAAAACGAAAACACAAAACCCAAGACACCGACTTCCGAAATTAAAGTTATTTTTCACTTTGTAGTTTTTGTAGTTGGAAGTCGATTGTTTTTTTTTTGTAAAAAGTTTTTATTTTTCACTTTTTAGTTGTGGTACCTACCCCACACATTCGAATACCACTACCTACTACCAGTGTCAGGAACTTTTCACTTTTGTTATTTACTTAGAACTTAATAAAGTTTTAATCAGTTTATTCTAGGTCAAATGTAGTATTGAGTCCACCCTTAAAACGACAAAGGCATCATAATTAATTTAGACACCAAAATATTAATCAAAGCCTACGTTTACTTTATAAGTAGTATGTAATTTTGTCTAATACTGTACAGTAGATCTACAATAGAGACTAAAATTAAACAATAATAAGTATCATAACAAACTACTTACTACTCAGTGTGCCACCGACCGAGCCATAAAACAAAAAAGTTTTGACAGCCCCCGAGCTACTGTAAAGTTTATGACAATGGACGCAGACGCACAAAAAATGTACCAAAATCTGACATTCAGGATGGATTTATTATCATCATACATACTTAACATACTTATATACTCATACAACCGAGGTATCATATGTGACTTGGAGAACTAAGTTTCAATTAGAGCCAAAAAGTTTTCTTGTGGTCCTTTTTAACCGACTGCAGAGAAGGGTTATGTGTTTACCTAAAAGGTCGAGTACCTAATACTTATATAACTATGTTGATGAAAAATATGTTATCTTTGATTGACTTTTACACTTTTACAATTCAATAATTTGCTCAAACAGAATTTAACCCCCCATATAAATTCTGCTTCTATAGTCGTCATATATTTAAATTGGTTAATGGCATTTGTGGCATTACCACCACTTTCAAACCTAGCAACGACCCTAATTAGTGTTAATCAAACACCTAATCACTAATTAATAGGGTTACAAACACAATCATGAATGCTTATAATATTGACTATGACACCACACAACATCGCTCGCAAATATAAGTAAAGCCTTTTATATGATATTTTATTTGTGTATTTGTTTAAAACAAATTCCTTCACGCTTTCTGAAGGCGTGGGTACTTGGTTGTGATAGCAAAGTTCACATGATATGCAAATAGATTTGATTTCTATTTAAATGTTTTTTTAAGGGAATTTGGTCGCTTTAAATCGTAGAGTTTAAAAGAAAGAAAAACATTCCCATGGTTTGGTTGGATTCATAAATTGGTCCCTGGAAGCTTTATTAAGAGCGTTTATTCTGAAAGAGGGCAACTTCGGAAATAGATGTCAAATATTTCATTGTTTTGATTTTAATTTGGCAATAAAACTGTATGGAAATAAAAAATGTGGCTAACTAGCGACCTAGAATAGTAATAATGAATTGCAATTAACACTGCATTTGATGTTTAAGTTTTAGGTGTAAAAAAAGCATTTGGAAAGATTCCAAATACTTTTTTTACACCTAAATCTAAATATTCGGTATGAATTATTGCCTTTCATAATCAATATTTTAGTTCCCTAGTTAGCCACATTTCTTAATTCCATACAGTAATATTGCCAAATTAATCAAAACAGGTAAATATTTGACAGCTATTTACGACGTTGTCAACTTTTAGGATAAATCCTCGTAAGGGCCCGTATTTAGAATAATTAGAATGATAAATAATCATTTAATCATGAAGGTACAGACGCCAGCACATCAAGCTACCCGAAACTGTCAAATTTTCCCAATCAACTTTGAACCTTATACGTCATCGATAAAGTTGAAAATCTATTAAATAACAGATTGTAGTAGCTTGATGTGCTGGCGTCTGTACCTCTAACTAGTTATGTCGATTAAAATGTAATAATTTAAGGTACAAAATCTGGGTAATATTTTAATCGAATTTCATGTTTCAGTGACGTTTTAGAATTTGTTTTGATAGAAGTACTTACATAGTATTTAAATTTGGAGCGGATTTAGAACAGAATTCCCAAACACTACAGCGGTTTAGGGTTCCATAAAAAAGACAGACGTTCAAATCATAAAAAAATCAAATTCTTCCCACTTAGCACGTGCAAACTGTGCTAGACGTAGGCGCCAACAAAACGCCCAAAAATCGGAACTTCCGAAAAACAAAAAAAATACATGCACGGCAGTCCACAATAAATCATTAAGGGTCCCGTACGAGGTATATTTTATTTAGAGCCTTGGTCAGTGCCCTACCGAATGTGTAGAAAAAAAATAAAAAACTTTTTTGTTTTTGTATTTTTTTTTACTCTTCACCGGATATCATCGTCGCGACATTACGTTGGCGACAAAACCGTGGCGCCTTGTATTTTTTTTTTACTTTTATGTGGTTACAACTTGAGTTTTATCCCGAAGGTTTAAAGTTCAGATTAGGATTTCAAAAGAAGTGTTGTAGTAAAATAGTGTCGAATTACTGGTGACAATAGCATTTGTTTTTGACTATTGTGTTAATGTGGATATTATTTAATTAGAACTGTATAGCTAATAGAATAAGGTTGGGAATTAAATGACGGTGAAATATAGAAATCTCTGCGTGTGAGTGTAAAGTTCCTATATTATTTTATATCTGTCTCAGAAAGGGTCCGTTTTGTTGTTCATTTACAATCCCTCCAATGTAGGTGTCGCTAAATTTCGTCGAGATAGATTTTTGCTAAGTTTTTGAGCAAATAAGTAGAAAAACGTTTCAGTTTGGGGTTTAATAAAAACTCCATGAAAAAATAAACTTACCGATTTTTTATTAAAAAAATAATTAAATTGCGGTACATTTTTGCAGTTTTGTAAAAAAAAAAAAAAATAGTACCTAATAGGATTTGCACAAAACTTTCACTGCTTTTCGACTTACTAAAAAACCTGACAAATTCAATACAATAATTCTGTACCTTCAGTGAAAAGTGATGTAACTGGAAATCATGATTTTGAGAAAATTTATGTTAAAGTTCAAAAGAAACTGACTTTTTGTCTACTTCACTAAAATGAGTACTGATTACTGACATTGGTAAACAATATCTTAGAGCACGATTTAGTGTAAGAAGAAACAGATTAATTTGTATAGTTTTTTATAATTTAAAAATAAATCCAGTTGTATCACCTAATACAACATATATTAAAGTCGTTTTATGTGTAAAATAATTTAAAATGACTTGAACCATTTTACACATTATTTATTGGTTGGTGTTGGATGATTATGTGTAGGTAAATATATCAGTTTGTACTAATTCACATAGATCGCGTAATAAGAGTCACATACATTTGTATTAGTACCTATACATTAAGGTACTTGAAATATTTGTTCAGTTCACATTGATATTATTTAAAATATATTTTATTACACATTAATAAATGTAAAAAATGCTTAGTTAGAGCACTTTACACCAAAATAAGCTTGCTCAATTTTAATCTTAGAGGGGTACCAATTAGACCAAAAAAAAAATGCATTTTTTTTACTGTTAAACTTAGTGTAAGAATATTAAAACTGATATAGGTCAAGATATATCACTTTTCACTGAAGGTACAGAATTATCTATTGTCATCTCAATCAAAATCAACACAATAATTATTTGCTTCACAAAAGGAAAAAAAAATGTCTCATACATAACAGCAGAAACTTTTTAACACAAACATCACGACATTGCCAAAAGGCGCCAACAGTACCCGTTACCAAAGATAACAACAAATATTTTGCCGATACGTCATCCAGACAAACGAAAGGAATTTAGCAAGAAAAAAAAAACCTTTGTCACCTCGTCAAAGAGAAAAAAAAAACTGGCCAAGTGAGAGTCTTTGGGTTAGAATTCCGCAAATAGAAGTTGTAAGTGAAATTACTTTTGATTGGATTTTCTTCCTGGGTACTTTCCTTAATATTTTTTCTTTGTTCGGCCTTTAATTTTTTATGAATCAATTTTATTTTCCTATTCTCCTTTATCTAGTTTCCGTAGGTACCTACCTATAAATCTACCTACTTTTTTTCTATAAAGTTAAAATCTAAGAATGCTTAACAATTTTAATATTTTGCCGGACAAATAATTACAAAAAAATATACTAATAATAGTAGGTTCAAATACTTACTTAATTTTTAATTCAGTTTCGTATTAAAGTAATAATTTCTGTGATTCAGGCAACGATAACCTGTAAACGCTTGCGCCAGAATCCTTTAAACTGGTTTAATCAAGGTATAAAAGCTTGTAATATATTTTGAAGTCATAAAATTAGCTACAAGCTCTAAAGGCAAGTACTTTATCTAGACATAAAGTGGACTAGACTAGGGTCATCAAGGAGAGCTGTTTTAGCCTACTCTGGAGGAGTGCAAATTGTTTGTTGGACCACACAAAGTGATGGTGTTTTAATATTCTTCTTAGGGGGATTATGATTTTATTTAAGACTTTTGCCCGCGACTTTGTCGTGCTTTTTTTTATCACATTGCTTTTTGATACAACTATCTAGGATGAAAAGTAAGCTATATCCTTCTCTCGGTGTAAAATTTTATAACGATTCGTTCAACGTTTTAAGCGTGGACAGACACAGACACACTCAGACAGAGACACAGATAGACAAACACAGTTACTTTCGCAATATTTATTAGTATGGATACACTTATTTTGATTAAGGTATCGTAAATCGATATAATATCCACCAGGCACAGTATTTAGAAAGACAAAGTTAAAACATGTCTAATTAACTGTCTGGGCAAAATTTGCACAAAATTATACCTTCAGGTGTCAATTTACAAAGAAAAATTTTAAAGTATTAATCATAATTAACATTGCTTAGTGACGTTCCAACAAATGTATAAAAAAAATATGCTTCACAATTATACGGAACCTTAACCTCGTAAAAAAAGGACACAGTTGTCAACTTAATATGACAGCTGTCAAACGGGCGGGTTTTGTCAAATTGAGATTGACATTTAGATTGGTTTTCAAAAATGTTTTGAAATTTTGCGGTGATTGTGGTCAAATTCTGTTGATCATTGTATACCTGAGTGGGTTATTTACGGTAAACGATTATAATTTGTTGTTTTGCTTGGATAGTAAAGTTGTTGGAGTCATTATGGTGTCATTTTTTTGGACACAATATTGATAAATCGCCCGATGACGTGTCCTGCTGGAAAAAAGAGCGTTTATTCTAAAAGTTGGCAATGTCACAAATAACTGTCTTATAATTTACCTGTTTTAATTAATTTGGCAATAATACTGTATGGAAATATGAAATATCGCTAACTACATCTAAAAATAAATATAAGGTGTTACAATATTAATTATTGCATTTCATAATCAATATTTTAGTTCACTAGTTAGCCATATTTCTTATTTCCATACAGTAATATTGTCAAATTAATCCAAAACGACGCGACGTTGCTCACATGTAACAGACTTTTAATCAGTCCTACTCTATGTTTTAATTTATTGACATAAACTACCTAATTACCTAAAAATCATCGTTTTTCTTATTATGGCTAATCAGTACTCACTCTTGATAACCAATTCAATGTTACAAACCAATTTATTGTTGTAATATTTAACATGTTTTTTTTTTTCATATGTAATTTTATATTACTAATTTAATTTTCTTTTTTTTATACCGTGTAATTTCAGATACAATATATTGTTCATGTATAAATGACTAATGACTAATAGAATTTTTTTTGGTTAGTTTGGTTATAATGCCTTAACTAAAACTTTAACCAACTTTAATTTCTTTCATCTCATTTCATCGACTGTCTTATGTAGTTATTTATTACTCATCTTTTTCTTCCATCAACCAAGTATAATAAAAATACAAAAATCTGTACTAAAATACTAATAATAAAGTTAAAGAGTTTGTTTTTTTTTATTTGTTTGTTTGAACGCGCTAATCTCTGAAACTGCCATTAGGATATTTTTGCATTTGATAACCCAATTCTTAAGGAAGGTTATAGGCTAAATATCGGCTTAACATCATGCTACAACCTTTAGGTTCCGAGTAAAAAGTAAAAAAAGTCAGATAGGTCAGGTCATAAAGTCAGGGCGAGCGATGGGATACGACCAGATATCTATGGATACGACGCTATGGGTTGGGGCCGAAATTTTAGTAAAAAACAAAGTAAAAATATTTTTAATAATTTTTTTTAAAGCTACGTAATGCCCGTCAAAAAACAGATTTTTGCTAAAAAATCATGTTTATTTTCAGTTGAGGGTAGTTTTTTTCTACTATTTTCATTTTATGAGGACGCCTAATTACTTCCAATCATAATGGAGTTTGTTTCATCGCGATAGGTCATTCAGTTTAAAAGTTACACCGTTTTGTTTAAAAATTCCATAAAAAGATGCAACTGTTGTATAATAAGGGGTATTAAAACACGAATGTGGGTTTGTGATAATAGTATCACATGAGTGTTTTAATACCTAATTATAACAGTTGCATACAAGACTTTATCTACACCCATGATATGAATTCTCTATAAAAGTTTCTGAAACCATTGGATGTTTGTAATTCAAGATCAAGAATAAAGAAATTCCTACAAAATTCAGTACAACTGCACGTATGAATGTCGCCTGCAGCAGCACATCACAGCACATGCATACAGCGAGTGCTGCTGTTCCCCGCTTAAACGTTGAAACGAGTTGCATAATGAAATTTAGTACAACATTATAACACTCATTTGGATGATAATATGGTTACTATGACACTGGCTGTTTTAATGATGGCAATAAGCTAACCGTTTCTGAAACTTTTATAGAGGTTTTATAGCATGGGTGTCGATAAAACTATTTTTAGCATTTTCATCTTGAATAACAAACTCAATATCGACCAGTAGTTTATCATCTGGTTCAGTAGCAAAAGACAATGAACATAAATTAATTATAGTAATGCTTGCAACATATTATTATGATTTACTATTTATACTTACTTGGACATCAGATGGATTGGTTAGTAGGTAGAATATCTTCACTGTAATAATGTATATGTATGTTGACTTGAAAGAGCATGGCAATTGAGAGAATGACAAGCTCACTTAAATATATCTCGCTGATGGTGGCGAGTGTGTTGGATTATGAAATTATTATTAGTATTTTTATTTTATTGCTAATTATTAAATGTGTACCTACTGCATGCTATAAGTATAACCAAGATGTAAATCTAAATATTTGCACGGCTGAAATGCCGAATATAGTGAAACCCATAGTTATTAAGAACATATGTACCTATATTCTTGCAAATAAATATAATTCATTCATTCATTCATTCATTCATTCATTCATTCATTCGGTTCCCTACAAAATGGTTGAGCTGGATGGTGCTGATCCACGCGTCATGTTCGTGAACGGGCGCCGTCAGTTGAGACTGGTCATGTCTTATCTGCCAGGGCTTATTTTTAATCTTATATTTTCAATTGCTTTGATAATTTTTTGTACATTGTTCTCAAATATAGAAGCAACAAGAATAATGTCCCCAGAACTTTGTAATATATATATTTAAAAGAGTGGCCTTGGAGTTTCTTGCCCGTTTTTCTCCATAGAGATCTACATTTTGGAATGGGCAACTAGCTTCAACTTTCTGACTAACTGACCGATTCTTTGACAATTCAAAAGTGCCTGTAAATGGTTTAATTGAAATAAATGCTTTGAGTTTGAGTATTTATATTCCTTCATGATGCGTAACTTTCATTTTCAACAACCTATTCTTAGATATCTTTGCCTATAACGAGACCACCTAGGTACCTCTGGTTTGAGTTATATTATTACCAATTCATCATATTATGCCTAGCCCGGATGAATTATGACATGCAATAACAGTGTCCATTTTTTTGGCATACCGCAAGGGTTGGAAAAGGATGCTTAGAAGGATTTGGGGGAAGACTTTGCTCGGTAGAGGGACAGTATAGGCTTTAAAAAAAAAGTGTACATGCGCAATCTTAATTCCAATACACCAAAACCTTGCCAAGTTATGTGCCGGCGACTGTATTCCTTAGTGAGACTGGTTGTCAGACTTTCGGGCTTCGACTACCCGTAACGAATGTCAAAGATCCACGAATGACAGCCGGGGCTAACAGCTTAACGTGCCTTCCGAAACACGGAAGTCTCGATGTAAAATGAAGTCACCCACCTACAGAGTGACCTTGGCAACCGTTGCTTATTAATGAGTTATTATATTATAATATGATAATGTAAATATTTTTAACAGTAACAGTTGTCCTTATTATTTTCCCTGTATTTTATTTATCGTACTAAGGACGTTGGTGGGTTTTACGATACTTAATTAAACTTTAAATATTTTATTTACTTATCATAATTGGGGCCCACATTAGTAGCTTGACTCACTATATAAACTTATTTAATTTATAAATAACAATCCCTTGGTTTAAAAATAATTTTATTACTTAAATAAAACGTTATGAAAACTACCCTTATTTTTTTTTACCTGTACAGTTAACAAAATTAAAAGTCATTTATTCAAACTAGGCTGAGAATCAGCAATTTTTTTTTCTTCAAAATTACATAAGACAGTCCCCCAAAACGCCCACCCTTCATCACTTCCTTGTGCTTTAGCTGGGAAGAAGAAGTGGTGCAACAAACTCCCCAGCAGCGGCATTACAAAGTCCCTGGGAAGATATTCATTTCTATTCCTTGAGCTCCTTAAGTTCTGAGTTGAGCTGCACGATTGCTGACAATATTCAAATATTTTAATTCAGATAAACATCCATATCATGTTAGTAGTATAGCTTAGCCTAATGTTAGTAATAAATTAAATTCATTTCGTCCAATGGTACACTAATGTGTCTGAACACTTATCCATTTTTGTAAAAGAGGACAGTCCCACCGGTCTGAAAACACATTCAGGATGCCATTGGAGCAGGAGCGCAAGCGCGCCATCATGGATGCGCATTCCGCATAATCGCGGCGAACCCGTCGACGCGCGCTTCCGCAAACATCCCTGACGCGCTACATCGCCACGACAACCCCAAAAGCACCCTGAAAGCGTTATTGAACTGGACGCGCAGGTCGTTAAAGGCCCGCTGGGTATACTTGGTCCACAGGCTGCACGTGTGAAACGACTGGCAGAAGGCCTTAAAAAGCGTAATCTTTACAGAATCAGTACAGCGTGCAAACCTGCGGGCCAGCATGTTGCCACGGACAGCCAGCGACCTGCGCTCCCTGTCTAAGTCTACATTGTCTTTTAAGTCATCAGTGACACAGTGACCCAAATACTTAAACTTCGAAACCCGACCTAAAGGAGACCCAGAGTTCCGGCAGCAGTTCGTATGTTAAAGTTCCCGATTTAAAAACCAGCCATTCACTCTTATCGGTATTGTATTAAGCCCGTGAGCCATTGCATATTTTTCACAAATTTTAAGAAGCCTTCTCATTGCACCAATAGATGGGCTCAGCAGCACCATATCATCAGCGTAACTGATGTTGTTTACGCAAACACCGTCCACGTGACAACCGATTTTAGTGCTACCGAGCCTACCCCTCAGCTTGTTTAACTATAGGTTAAAAAGACGGGGGGAGCTCAGACCCCCCTGCCTCACCCCACAATCCAGCCCATACATATCAGAATATGAGCCTGACCACTTAACTGTATTCCTTTGACTGCTATACCTACCAATATACGTGCACTGATTGGACAGGTCCACTCAATCTGTTTGGTTCTTTCCTCAAAAGACAATTTCAGACACCAATCTACATGGTCTATCCAAGGTTATGTCTGGACTTTTAAAGAGACTGTGTGACCTCTGAGTTTGTTTCGGACTTTCTTCTCAGAGTAGTCAGATAGAAAACGACGACCTCATCTAGTTTTTAAAATATTCTTGACGTCTAAAAGTGTTTGTACAAACCTCGAAATGTGGGTGTACCTGCTACAGGGACACCTCTGCCCAACCCTTCGTGGAAACAAGGCGTGATGTTATGTTATGTTATTTACAGAAAATCATTACATTTCATTTCATCATCGTTTATGAATAAGGGGGTTAGTTTTGAATTCTAAACGTAAAAAATATGGAAACTCCTTCATTTACTGCAACTAAACGCAAAATATCACCTAAATACCTATTACTTCCAGTATAGGGTCTGACCACACATTCCAAGGTCCATGTTACCAGCCCAAGTCCTCTTATCTCCTGCGTAAATTCTGTCAATTACGAAAAGAGTCTTGGGAAAAAAAGTCAAAATTTCGTGCCACCGGCGGGCGCCAGCCTTAGATAAGGCGGTTCGGAATAAAACCCTTTTTTGTTTCTTTTCTTAAACCAGAGTTACTTTTATGGGGACACTCGATAAGAAACGTCGCCTTTTTTGAATCGTATCGTATCGGTTTGGTCCGTTGTAATTATTTTCTGTTTGGAAGGGTTAAGTCGGAGGTTATTATTTTTGTAGGTTGATGGTATGAAAAACTGGTTTGCTTCGGTCGGTGTAATAATAATTGTACAGTATTTGATATGCGGGGAAAGAGAAATAAATTGCGGAATATATTCATAGAGAAATAGAAGAAAAACACTGTTTTTAACCCGTTAAGGTTTTAAGTAGAAAAAATTAGTAGTTCTTTTTTTGGATTTATTTGCGCCTTTTTCACTGCGTCTGTACTAAAAAGCTGTCATAATCAGAGGACCTAGAGAAGTGGCAATCGCTTTCAAAGCGTTTTGTATTTCTACAACTTTCAACAAGATTGATATAAGCTTTTTGGTAGCTTATGTCAGTCTCATAAATTGGCCTTTTCATCATCATTATCATTGAAAGAATGTCACTTAGCCTAAGCCCCTAGGTGATACACGTCATACGCAAGCCAATGTAAAAATAAAACTCATATTGACCGTCTCATACATTTACATAAATATCTATCACAAAATCTCCCAATTCAAACCGGATTCAATCTCGTGTTACTTGAATAGAAGCAATCAATTTACTAACACCATTCACAAAATTTGCTTAAGACTTAAAACCAACTCCAAAAATACGTTCGATGTTAGTGACTAGCCCAACACTTGAACTTTCCCGATAAGATCGTGTGAGATCAAACGCGCCGCTATCCCAAGCGCTCGCTCAATGACTGGCCGATAGTTCTCGCGGTCTGTATGATGCTAACACTTATCTGATCCCCTGTGTGACTTCCGAAATTCTGAAGTTCAAAGCAGCGTCTCTTGACTTATTGGTTATGGTTTTTTGTGTTTGATGAATTTTATTTCGGTTAGTTCATCCGTTTGATGGCACTTTCGCGAATCAATACCTACTTTTGGAGCCCGGACTGCTGCCGCCGGGTGTAAAAAAGAAGTCAAAATGTTAAGGCCTTTTTGGAATCGGACATCGGATACAGAATTTTGTGAATATACCGATGTAGGGCAGTGTCTGGATTGAAGGAAAGATTGGAAGAGCTAAAATGTAAGTATATCTTATACCTTATCGTCATCACCGCAGCCTCTTTTTTCCGATCCATTGCTAGCTTAAATACCCATGTATTATCTTATAAATCGTCTTCTATACAGTGGTATAGCATCATTGACATTAGACCTGTCCAGTTTACCGACTTTAAAGACATGCGAAGGGATGTTGTGATGAATAAATACAAAGATGTTCCATTTTCATTTTACAATCATATCACTATGATCACAAATCACAATTTAATTACGGCAACATTGATATCATTCAACATAAAAGACTTATCACGAGCACCAATCACGATTATTTCTTGATAGGCTAGTAAGTTGAAGTTCATGGGAAAGAATCTTATTACAATGTAACTCAGATAAACAATGAACTCACTGAAGGAAATACTTACAATAAATTATTTAGTTCCACGTTTTTACAAATAAGAATGTAATGTCAAGTTGAAGATACAGACATATTGCATGCACTAGATAAGACCTTCTTTCTCGTAATTAGTACATGCGATGTATTTGAAGCAAACGAAGAGTTTAATAAGATTTGCTGTCAGAATATACTTCTTCTTAATGTTTTAGTAAATGAAATAAGAATCCGCGCCACCACTAAAGTCCGGCGGAAATTTGAGGAACTACATTTTTTAATGCAATTTGATGCAATGACATAGACACTAGCGCCGCGTCTATCGGATTTGAGTCGTGACTCGGACTCTACGACGATGATTTATTAAAAAAAGGTGAAGGTAAACATTGTGAGGCCACTAGCATATCCTAGAAACAAAAATCCAAGACATGTGACATCAAACAACCCGCACCGGGTCCGCGTGGTGGATTACCTACAGCCTTATTCCTCTCGCAAAGTGGAGACCTGATCCCAACCAGCAGGATAGATGACATTATACTAAATCATATAGACTTAGTTATTATATCAGCAAAAATTTCACAAATTGTAATATTTCACAATTAAAGACGAAAAAACATAACTGCACACTTAAAACATGAAGGAGAATCCAAGAGATCACCTGTGCCTCGTCAGAAAAAGAATGTCAATATACCGTTACAGACAGAAATTCGAAGAACGTACTAATGATACGGTTTAAAACACTGATGTAAATAAGGTAGTTACTGTTATATCAAAACATTTCTTAAAACTAAAATTAGACAAGGAAAACTGTTTAAAAGAGGATGTTCTGTCATAAATACAGCAAAGCCAAACTTTCCGAAGATATTTCAACAATACAACGAGTTTTTAAGTCCAACCCACTCTCTGCCACACTTACAGAAAATTCAAATCAGAGCAGCCAAAAAAAAAAGAAGTTAATTTAAGACCACTTGAAGCTAATACATTAACCGTTCGGCGTCGATTGGGTACTTTTGATCATTATCTCCACATTTTTCGACTTCCGAAATGTGGTTATTTGAATGTGGTAATTTTGGAGGCGCTAAGCGGTATCTTTTGATCAAAATCACCGGAAATCGTACGGTGATTAAAATTGTTAAACGCCGGTGCTACAGGGTTGGTTCAATTTAAATTAAGGACAGTTTTAATGAAATTAAAATTGTTGAGGATGGTAATGAGGTTCTAGCGTCTGTTAAAGTTGTAGATCAGATGGTTATCAAGGATAAAGAAACTCTAAAATCATGATGTCAACAGTGTGATTTTCATAAGAACAATTTCAAACTTTCAAGTAGAATTCTGGAGGACCTTAACTTACGTAGAATTTCATGATATACTTTCTTAAAAAACAATCAGTTTGTTCGTCAGTTTGCAAAACGTGATGTGAATGAATAACCTCCATCCTTTTTGGGAGAGTCAATTCATGTTTCCAAATCTTTGCAACCCTTTTAAAAATTTCATCTAATTACACTGATATACCTACCCAATCAGAATACTTTATCAAAAAACTAAAAAAAAAACAAATTTCTGAACATGACCTGATTTCCGTTCGTCTTTTTCGGGTGACCACTGAAAATCAGCGCTGTGCTGTGGGTCCCCCATAGCACAGCATCATGCTGAGTGGAAGCCTCCTTGTAACAGTCATGACGTGCAGCTGCGGACTATTTCTGTTTTATACACATGTATGCCTATTATGTACTTATACCTATTTTGTTTTCTGCTTACCTACTCTTGTCTTTGTATGCACGTGTTTCTGTGATAAATAAATCTCTCACACACATCATCTCACCACAAATTTACCTTCGCAACTTAGAACCAGCAAAACCATTTATTACTACACTTACAAAAAGTCCTCTTTAAACGAACTCCGGATCCTAATCTATTAGATAACAAACTAGAATCAACAATAATTCTAGCTCCATACATATGTAAACGTCAGGCTGTATGTAATGTTAATGTATTCAATTTACCTACCCCCAGATGGATAAGGACGCATATAAGTGAAAAAGATAAGATAAACTTAAAGGTTCCACTAGATATATAAGCAGTTAGTATTGGATTTACATTTTTATGCATCATAAATAGCCATGTGTTGAACACCGAGAATTGCAGAGTGATTTGCATGAAGTTGTCGGTATTTTAGACAACATGCCTTTGAGAATTGTGAACTTAAGGAGAGGTTCTCTAGATAAAACAGGGGGTATTTTCCATAATAAGTACGAACAGCTGCAATTTGCCAACGATGATGTCTAATGGTTGAGACTACTTCTAAAAGGAAGATTAGATACCTTGCTATATAATATATAATGTGGGGATGACACTACAATAATGAATGAAAGCACTGGCAGTACTACTTCAAACGAGTATTTTGAAATCTTCAAATAAGTAAATATAAATATTTAAATTAAATAAAAGTTTTTTTCAAACAATCTGACGACTTTGGGTTTTGCCTATCAGCCGACTAGCCATATAGTGACTAATCGGATAATTATTATGAATGTGATTGTTAAATACATGACGTTTAATTTCGTAATGACGTCCGCACCCTTTAAGTAACATGAAACTTCTATTATTTTAAGTTTTTAGAGCTTTATTTGTTACGAATACATTTCTAGCCTAGTGAACCTATAATTTCATTCGCAATTGTTTTCCTAATAAACAAACATACAAACAAACATCCTACACATGTTAACTATATTACTGTAGATAACAGTTATTTGCACGAGTTAAACTTTTACTACTGGCTATTTGTTTTAGATAACGAACCGTGCTACCTAACATATGTTGTGTTGCACCCTCTAAGTGGGTAGCTTCACGGTGTGCTTGTCCAGGGGTAGGCAGAACAAGGAATGATGAGTGATAAGGGTCGCTATCAAATTTTTAAAGCACCTTAGGCTACCCATACCCGTGAAATATACTATCAAACGAAACCACTGCAGTAAGGACACACTAGGTGACTAGGGCCTGATGAATACAGGACTACCTATTGGTCTAGTGGTCGCAAGCGCTACAGCTGAGCATGAGGTTTTGGTTTCGGTTCCCGGGTCGGGCAAAGTGTTATTGGGTTTTTTCATTTGGTATTTCTCAGTACTAGCCCGGAGTCTGGATTTATGTCTGGTTGATAGCTATAGGCTCGCCCCCTATAACATGGGACTTAAATATAATGATGATGGAAAGTATTTTTTTTTTTGACAAAAGCTTCCGAAAAGCATACGTCAATCCTGTTGTAGAAATATGAAAGGATTGAAAGCGCTTGTCACTTGTCTAAACCATACTCAAAATTCTAAAGTAATTTATTCAAACTAGGCTGAGAATCAGCACTTTTCGAACGTCAAAATTACATAAGACAGTCCCCCAAAACGCCCACACTTCACTATACTGTCTGTTCTCAAATCACTGTGGTCACTCCGACTACAGAAACAAGTTAAAAGGGTCCAAAATCCGTATTAGCAATTCAGTTTTATCCTTTGTAAAGAAGTTTTCAATGCAAAACAAATCAAACCTCTTTGAAAAAGAGGTGGATCAAAACGAGATCTTTTACCTGACTGCCCTAGGAAGATATTGAAATTAATCTACCAACCCGCACTGGGTCCACTCGGTGGTTTATTGCCCGCTCCATCTCTCAGAGGGTCTGTGGGCCAGCAGTGAACATTAGGTATAGGTTGACACACACACCCCCCACTATGCACATGGACCAAAACACATTGTTAGCTCCCATCGTCACAAAAGGTCCCAAGTCTGTACCTTGCGGCATTCCCTACCAAAAAATATCACTCTGGCCCAAAGACACATCCTTTCGGCATCCCTCCACTAAAGCTAAGCCCCAATATTAACACTATACAGTTGCGTATAAAAGTGACTGTAAATGTGTAATGCGGTGATCATAGAAGCCGACACGCGCGCGCGACTGTCCATTGTTACGACACGTAGAGGTCAAAAGTTGTAAAATTCAAATTGATTTTTTTGTGTACGAAAATTTTAAATTGCAGGTTACTATGATTAATAATAAAAACCAGTTAATAGGTTTTGTACAGTCGAAAGCAGATCGCAGGCTTCTGGTAAAGTCGTAGATTTTATGGCAGTATATTCAAATGTTTTCTGTTAGATATTTTTATACACTACACGGTACACCTACAAGTTATGAATATGATGGCTTAGACGAATTACTGTAAAGACATCGGTATGAAGGACAAAATCGTAAAGAAATCTTCCGCTCTATTCTGTAAAAATCTCAACGTGAAAACTTAGGTGAATAGAGCTATCATTCCACCTGATGCTAAGGATTGACAATATTATAGAGGCATGAGGAACAAGGTGTAAAGTTCACTCATCTTCTATAGAAAAGGGAGGATCCTCCGACCAGACGGGTGTCGTGTCTGGTGGGCAACTGCCCAACGATTGATGTCGGAAAGTTATAATATATGCTGATCGCGCGGTAAACACTGCTTGCGCGATGCAGGATTTCACGTGACGTCAGTGTGATGCGTAGTTCGTATGTGGCGATGTAGATGCCGCCACAATATTGAAAGCTCACTTCACCTTATATGTTTTCACACTGAGGTTTTTAGGGAATATACCTGCACTGAACTTTGACAGTCTGTAATCTACCAACAGTCGCTGAGAAAACTCGGCGATCATTGACCAATACATAACTTGTTTCATTTCGTATCAGAAGAGGCTTTTTGTAGGTCAGGGTTAAAATATTTTTAAATGAATAACGGACGCCAAAGACGCACTCATTTTCATATCTGTAGGCACACCTAGATTACCATTTATAAAAGCAAAATGCATGATTGTTAATCTCAAATGTAAAGGCATAAAATGCTTTATCTTTAATGATAGCATCAGAATTTAAATCATCTGCAGCTATCATTAGATACTACATATATTTAAATGTAGTTGTTTGTTTTACATGGCCAATTACAATATTAGAATACAAATTATTATTGAAACTTGTTGGATTATTATTTATATTTTATTCATGACTGTTTCTGCTAAGGCTATTATTTACTTAAGATTTGAAATGTTAAGTAAATAATATGCAGAATCGTCTGTGTTTATTAATTTTAGATATAATTCTAAGAAACCAATGTTAATATTGATTGCAGTCATAAATTAATGAATATAAACACCATAGATACATACTTGATTTCACTCTCACTAATTTCTGTAACTGGACAGGTGGTCGTAAGCGCTACTGCTGAGCATGAGGTCCAGGGTTTGATTCCAAGGTCTGGTAGTGTTACTGGATTTTTATATCTGAAATTTCTCAGTAGCAGCCCGGACTCTGGATTTGTGCCCGGTTGATGGCAATAGGCTCGCCCCCTATACATGAGACTTAAACCTAACCGGCGAAATGTGGGTTTACTATTATTAGTACACCTCTGCCTAACCCTTCGGGGATTACAGGCGTGATGATATTATTATGTTATGTGTGTGTGTGTGTGTGTTAATTTCTGGAAAAGTGGTTTCAACAAAGGAGATTGTGATTCCAGTAGCTAGAATGAATGATTACCAATAAAACTATTAATTATAAACATCAAAGTAAACAACATTGCTAATGAGTCTAGAATTCTGATGGCTGCTATCAACTAAATACCACATAATGATTATAAACTCTATATTTTAGCCACAGATTTTAATATTATACATTCCTACTCACTTCATAGTTTCCTTCCTCCAAACAAGTGAATTTATTTTAAACAAGCAAATCGCACTCCATTTAGGTACCTATTGAAAATGTGGTAGATATTTGTTAATTCTAATTAACTTTTAGTTGAAAAAAAAAACTTGATCTTATAATTTTAAAATATCAAGCTGTTTAGCTGATTTTTAACTTGGATTTTATAAACTGCTTTTGTATTTACAAAAACAAATCATAAATTTAAAAAATAAAAATTATTAACATTTTGAAAAGACCTCTACAATACCTAAATACAAAATTAATTTAGAATATACGAACCTAAATAGTACCTAAAGCGAAAATAATTATTACTAGCTTCCGCCAGCGGCTTCGTCCGCGTGATATATTAATAAATTATAGCCTATTTACCTAATGATAATATGTATAACATTCTACTGGTGAAAGAATTTTTAAAATCAGTCCAGTTGTTTTTGAGTTTATTTGAATTACAAACAAAAGTACAAACCTTTTTTCTTTAAAATATTAGTGTCGATAAAAGGCCAGATACTGTCAAATCAACGTAACGATTTTTTTCTAAAGTCGACACCATTGGAAAACGGGTTGCAGTATAAACAACCCATAGGTGCGAGGCTACCGACTTCGCACCCCCATAAAACGCACTGGTGGTCTACCGTAGGCGATGCCTTTTAAGTTCTATCCTCATAAAAAAGTACCATTTGACGGTACTTTTGAGCCACCGAATTTTTTGGAATTTTATTTAATTTTATTTTGGATTTCTATAAATTACGCCCAGTTCGATAAACTTACGGATAGTTTGCGTAACCAATCAGAACGTTTTGAATATTTTAAAAACTACCAACCTACCTAATAAATTAATGAATTATATTAATATTATCTAGTTCAAGAGTAGTGTACTTTGCGGAGCCTGAAATAGGGTTCTAGGATGTACTCCGAACCTGTATCTACTTATCCATGTTATTTTAAGATAGTAAATTAACCAAATTGAAAAGTTTCAAAGAATTTTTTTTTAAAGAAATGATAAACTTATTAATTTATCAATATCATTAACTAGCTGCGACCCGTGATTCTACCCTCACAAGTCTCGATCCCGTGGGAATATCGGGATAAAAAGTATCCTATGTCCTTCTCTAGACCATGGTCTACCCATGTGCCAAATTTCATCCAAATCCGTTCAGCCGTTTTAGTGTGAAAGCGAAACAAACCAACAAACTCACTTTCGTATTTATAATATTATACCTACTTAGTATATAGTTATATAGATTACGCTAACAAGTTTATTTTAAACCCAGGAAAAACGTCACTTCATTAAAATATAATTTGTTACTTTATCCATTAGTATCAACATTGCTTCGCATAATTATAAATAATACATTTTTACCCTTACCTACATAAACCTATAATTAACATTACACATTGTTGATTCTCGTGACAATTTGTAAATGTCAAAAAATATGCCTGGATTAGGTAATCTACTAAAGTCACGCTTATAACATGTTCGCATTGTGATGTGCGAATCCGTGAGTTTATTTTTTAATTGCAACACTAATATCGAAAAAACAGAGCAGAGGGTCACTAAAAAGTGACATTCTATCAGCGATAACGATAATGTAAAAGTCAAAATGTATGGGAATGACATATGTTATCGAAAGCTTATGTCAATTCTGTTGAAACTCGTTGTTGAAATACGAAACGCTTAGAAAGCGATTGCCACTAGTGTAGGCTATCTGCGGGGTAATTGCATAGCACACAACTGACAATTGATCGCAATGGGTGTATTTTGACAGTTCACCCAGGTACGTTGTTGAGCAGACGAATTTTTCAAACCTTTGAGGCAATGGATTAGCAATATCCTTCAAAACTCTCAGATTGAGATTTTATGCAATTAAGGTACTGTGCCTAGAATATTGTTATGTTGAAGAAGTTTGTGTTAGTAGAAGCCCAGTTCCTTAAATTAAACAAAACAAATAGAAACTTAGAAGCTGGTTAAATAAACAAACTTCACTGCAACTTACCAAGGCACACTTCACACCAGCATAATAATGTCCTTCAAACTAACAAGTAAAACGCAACCCAAGGGGACCAAAGACTAAAACAAACGAGAACATCCTTTAATGTGTAATGAATAAAAGTCAGTTGAAACGCAACCTACAGAAAATAGTCCCTTACAAATCGACAGTTTATAAACCACGACGAATATCTAGAAATAAAGAACAAGGGACACAATGTTATTTATTTTTAAAAATGTTCAGGAATTCATCAAGGTACCATCCGCACTTGGTTGATATCCCAACCAGTCGTACTCAGCGCTTCTCCTCCACATTTATTATGCGCACAGCCAAAGTGTGGAACTCTCTGATCTGTGTTCCCTTCAACATATAACCCGCGTTAGCCGTGAACAGGCATCTTCTGGGCACGCTCATTCCATCATAGACTTAATCCATGAACAGGCCTCGTCAGCAATAAAAAAAATGCTTCAAATAGGAAAGATAAAAATTAGGGATACGCTGAGGTTGAGAGTGTTTAAACTTTTAAAACCCGAGGTTCTCACCTTCCGCAGCTTAGCCTATGTCAGACCTTTGTACAACTTTGCTAAATAACTATGCATTTGCATGTATTAGGAGTGGTACACTATTAAAATCGGGTGTGGTCGACCTCACGGTCGTTAGACCGCACCCTACGCTGACTTATTCTTGCAGTCATGAGTGACTTAAAACTATGTGGAAATCGAATGAAAATTGTCAATGTCTTTTACATGAACTTACTAGGTAGTGCCGATTATTGTACTTGATAAGCGAATTCAGTTGCCCCATTTGGTAGCCTTATAGCAAAAATGATAATTTATTTTAGGGCAGTTTTTTCAATTGTCAGTTAATTTTATCTGAAACATACCTACATATAACAGTTCCGGCATATTTTCTTTTAAAAAGCTATCAAACCGTAATATTTATTCCTGAGATAAAAATATCTGTTTATTCAAAAAATCGGCCCCTAATAGAAAACATAGAGCTGTCAAAATTGACAATTCCAATGTTATTATGCTTTGCCATAAAACTAAATTATTCAATATTTTTCTTTTGTTTTAGTCTAATCTGAAATCACACTCCTAAGACTGACTTTTGTAAAATTATTCCAAGTTTAGTCTGTCCGACCCTTCTCAGAATTGACACCGATGTGCATTTGAAGCTAGGTGTACTTGTACTGTCTTGTTAAAACAGACGTTTCAAACGTGGCAGCTACTTTCTTTAATTTGTTTACTGTTTAGCACGCAGTGAAGGTTTTATAGCTTCTGCTTTCGAGCCAGTCTGCTAACTAACTGTGTACATTTTGAGTTGCATTTGTACTAAATTTTTGCTAAAGACTGTAGTTATAGGTAGGTAGGAGATGAGGATAATCTGAAAGAAAGATATGCGGTGGTGAGGATCGGTTTTTAAAATATACTAGCGGCTCGCCCCTGCTATCGCACAGTTTTCACGACTTGACAAAACATCCAGATTTCTTTATAAGTAAAAGTTCAATATTAATTTATTAACCTTCAGGAAAAAAAAACATCTAAATAAGGGTGAAAACCGCAGAAAAATTCGTTGTGGAATTTAGAAGAAAAACGCGGTCACACAGAGACGAAAAGTGACTTTAATTAATATAAATGGATTTAATATACCTACTTAGATGTGGCACATAAATTAATGAAACGCCTTCGAATTTTGGAACGGACTCAAATTTTTTTTAAATAGTCTAGTTAGAGAATTTGAGTTTTTTTTTAAGGTGATGTTCCAAAGCATGTACTCTATAAGTACTAAGTACTATTTATAGTTGAGCCTTTAAAAATAATCCATTTAAGGACCTTTTAACATTGTATTTTTTAAGAAACATTTAGTAGGTACCTAATTTTGACATTTTGGTATTCTCGTAAAGAAATGACACGAAAAAAAGTTAACATTTTATCATATCCTAATAGGGCTTTGCCACGCGACAGAAATACAAAATTTAATAACCCTATTAGTTTACGTTGAAATTTAAAATTAAAGCCATCAATTTTATTTACGAACGATATTTTGTACAACAAAACACATTTTAAACGTTAATTACGCTAATTGCAATAATTTCGCCTGACATTTTTTTTCATTTTAGTTTGACATTTAATAAAATTTACTAAAACACGCAAATATTTTACTACAACTAATTAATAACATTAAAAAGAAAAACGGCTGCTATAAAATTCCAAGTATTTTTGTGTCATCGTTATTGGCCGCTTGAATTTTTTATAAATAGATATACTAATGACCACACGGTTTTTACGACATGACAAAACATCGAGACTTCTTGATCATAACTAATATTTAAAAAAATCTCAAAGTATTATAATAATACACTAATATAATCATAAATTATTCGGAAAAAAAAATCTGAATGTATGTGAAAACTGCTTTAAAATCCGTTGCGTAATTTAGGAGAGCAACGCGGTCACACAGACTTTATTTTATAACTAGCTGCGCTCCGCGGTTTTATCTCGCATAAGTCCCGATTCCGAGATAAAAATTATCCTATGTCCTAGCCCAGATCATGGTCTACCCATGGGCACTAAATCCGTTCAGCCAATTTAGCATGAAAGTGTAACAAACAAACATACAATAAATCAAACATTTTCTCTTAATTTTTAATATTACTTTAGATAACCTGCCCCTGTTTCGCACGGTTTTTACAACATGACAAAACATCAAGATTTTAAATTTTCTAAATGATGATGAAAACCTCATCAAAATCTGTTGCGTGGTTTAGAAGAACAACGCGGTCATACATGCAAACACGAAAAGCGACTTTGATTTATAATATGTATAGATATATAATATATAAAATATGTATGAATTTATATAGGTACCCAGTTGAAATAGTCAGAAATTTAAGAAGATCAAGTTAAATATTAATATGTCGGAAATACGTTACTGAGTTGACTAATCAGGTTGCCAGCGCCGCCTAGCAGCGCTCGTCAGAGTCTACAACATAACGCTCGGACCAGCTGGAGCTGAGCAGAGTTCATGGATGGCGATCAAGCAGTGAAGACGTTTAGAAACTGTCCCGCGTTCTGAATAGTTGTGTCGTGTGCCTACAGTGTGTTAATTGCTAGTGTGATTAATGTGATCGTAAATTATAATTTGATCAGAATTGGAAACGGTTTTTCTATTGCACAATAACCAACACTACCCACAGTACGCCCACAGTATTTAAAATATGGCTGATAATAACGAAAGAGACACCTACCCTCTCTGTCAAAAATATTTTATTTTAGAAGCTAAAACGATTGCTCTTTAAAAAGTTGGTAAACGTGGAACTTCTCATTTATTCCGAATTTAACTTGGTAACTTCTTGCCGATGTAGGTATTATAAGTACAAGAATAAATGAGTAAGTGTGTGTGTGTTTGTGTGGGTCGGGGTGTGTATGTGAATCTGGATTTTTACCCAGTTGATGGCAATAGGCTCGCCCCATGTTTCATGGGACTTAAACGTCTGGCGAAATGTGGTTGTACTATTGGTACACCTCTGCCTAACCCTTCGGGGAATTCAGGTGTGTGGTGTTATGTGTCTAAAAATGCTAAATAACATCTAACTAAATAAATTATTTCAGAATACCTAAAGGAGCAGGCGCAAATGTTAAACGAAATGCCCAAAAATATCGACTAAAATCTATCCTAACCCGCATGCCAGACTAGTATTCAATAAATTCTTTCGTTCGCATAAATTTTATGCGTAACCCTCTAATGGGCAGTTACGCTTGCTCTGCCAAAAATAATGCCCCGGTCCCAAAGACCCCGCGATTTATAAATCTTCCCCCTTTTGGCGCAAGATTGGATGGCATCCCCATTATTTGATTAACTGTGTACGCTAAAATTGTCGGCATGCTAAATGTAAAAAAAATATTTTAATGTTTAGTTTTAGTCCGCAATGTTTTGTGAGATTTTCGTTTAATTTAATTAAAATTTTATGAGAACTTTTTACTTTATCTTTAATTTTAAGAATTTTTTTAAAAGTCTTGTTAAATTTTATTGCTTTTACTTAGTTACTAGTCTTATTTAATTTTTAATTTTATATGTTTTATTATTTCAAAATATAATTGTTTTATGACTAAAGTTTTACGCTTTTAATTGACCTTGTTTCTTAAATTAATATCATACACCATTTTTTATGTTTTATTAAAAAAACAATAAAATAATTATAGTTTCACAACCTCACAGACATACTAATAAAAAAATAATTACAAAGCCAAGTCAGCTGCAAGTTAACCATAAAATTTAATAAAATCAAAAGTATTCCACGGTTACAGTACCTACTTAAATATAATAAGTATTTTTAACTTCACTTGATTGAAAGCTTGCAAAACTTGTTGCTCTTAATTTTAAGGTACAACCTTGAAGCCCGAGTAAAGTATGATCACGGTGCAAAATCTTGCAATACAAAAAACCTTGAAGTTGTAAAATATTGATTAACTTGAACGCTAACATCAAGATTTGAGCTTGTTCAGCAAAAAATATTTGTGAGAAATGATTTTGGGTACCTTAGTCAATTAAAAAAATATCTGGGCCCTGACTAAATCCGAAATTTGGTAACTCCAGATTAAATAAGTAAAACTAAAAATGGTTTTTATTAGTCTTCATCCACCAACCCGCACTGAGCCCGCGTGGTGGATTACGGCCCACTCCCTCTCACAGAGAGGAAGCCTGTGTCCCAGCAGTGGGAAAATTATAGGCAGATTATGTTTTTTTGTTTTAGTCTTCGTTAGTTTACTTGACAAAAAAGGGTTTTCAATCTGCGCCGTTTACCTACACAGTCAGTAGGTACCTACCTACCGTAAAATTTATATCCGTTTTCACAAATAAACGGTAATCGGATCTTTTAGGCCACTAATTGGCCTCTATTTCAGTGATCCAATCTGCTGTGTTTTATGGGATTCCTTTCAGTTTAGACGATAGTGGTTTCCTCTAGAGCTTTTTATCAGGCCTAAACCGAGTGTTTTTCAAAGTATCTTTTTACGTACTTTAATGGGAAGGTAACTATAGAGATTAGTTTTGTGTGTCCGTTGAGTTTCTTGCCCGTTCTTCTCCATAATGGAATGGATAGTTAGCTTCATCTTTCTGACTGATGGACTCCTTGACAATTCAAAAATGCCTGTAATTGGTTTATTTGAAATAAATACTTTGATTAAAAACTTCTTAGCACTGAGTTTGAAAACATTTATCTCGTCTTTAATCCTAGAGTTGTTTAAGGTAGAATGCTTGCTAGTTATAACGTGTAAAGTTTCTTCAATTTCATAACAACTAAAAAAAACATTTAATCTTGTTTTATTTATAAAATAGCCTCTTGAAGTATGACTAGTATTTTAGGGTTAAGGCTGGTAGTGGTGACCCAGTGGGGGTAGTGGTGGCCCAGTGGAAACGGCCATGACTTACGAGTTGTAGATGGTAGGTTCGAACCCAGGTATAGGCACTTTACTTTGTGTAAATTATTTCATGCTCTCAAAACGCTGAAGGAAAAACATCTTGAGAAAACCGGCATGTCTTAGAACCAAAAAAATCGAAGAATCAACCAACTCGCACTAGGCCCGTGTGGTGTATTCGGCCCACTCTCACAGAGAGGCCTGTGTCCCAGCAGTGGGAACATTATCAATCTAAACACGCAATATTTTGTTGTCTATCCTATTTGTAATAATACCGATAGATTAGTAAAATGCGGTCCTCAAAATCAAGTGTTCGAATCAAACCCAACCAGGGACAAAGTCAGTACCCACACGACGTTGATAATTGTGAATAATTGTCACCTTTCTCTTATAGCCTGATCGGAACCGAACCGGTATCAAACCGCGTGAAGGAGGTATGCCACATACGGCGACTAATAATTACATTATCACTTACTGAACTAACAATGTGCTGGGATTTTTTTAACGCAGGCAGGTTAGACTGCATGGCGGTTTGTAAAGTTTTAAATTTAGTTTTGATAGTTTCTGAATTTAAAATTATGGTTCTGTCAAATAACTTTTAGATTTAGTTTTTGTGCTCCAAACTTTTGTTGTTGTCTTGTTTAGAAATATTGAAACCGGTTTATTTTCTCTTTAGTAGGTATTTTTGTATTCTAACCAGACCAATAAATTGCTGATTTAACTAAAGAATTTTAGAAAAAAAAAAAGATATTTAATTTAAATGCAAAGCCAAGTTTTGTTTTCAAAATAAAATCCGGTTAGACGGAATAACGTTTTTTAAAGATATAATTCAGTCTAATACCGAAAATTTACGAGCTTCTGATTTAAATTTGATCCTACTGTTATAAATATAAAAACAGCTTCTTTTCATGGCCTAAATTGACATGGACAGACACATCTGTTTTTTGTGTTTTACATAGAATACCTACTCTTTATTATTTTATGCACAAAAATAGGTTTAACAGTAGGTTTTCAATTCTCTTTTTAATTAAACTTCGATACCTACTTTCAGGATTTTAATTTGATATCCCTTTGTTTTTTACTGCAAAAAAAGAAAAAAGTTTTGTTTACTTAGGCCCGCTTGCACCACAAAATGCTGAATATGTTTACATCTAAAAGTATACAGGTAGGTCATATCTTCTGCCCGCGACTTCTTCCACGTAAAATTTCTTGTTTTAACATAAAATAATATCCTATGACACTAGGTAATACTGTAGCTTCCATTCGTAAAGAATTTTCGGAATTGGATCAGTAGTTCCGAAGATTATCCCCTACAAACACAAATTTTACATATTCATATCTTAATTAGCATTCCATAATGTAGGTATAAAGGTGTTACAATGGCTTAAAGCTAAGGTACAATTACGGACCCTGTAGGGCACAGCAAAAAGTATAAAATTAATTCTTAAAATAAAAATAAAATTAAGAAACAAATTAAGTAATAATCAACCATTTTTAAATATGTTCTACTTCTAACTAACATTAATTGAGATCAGTTATAGATTGTGATACATAATAATTATTTGATAAGGTCATATTATAATATTTATCGTGTCTATTTGTGTTACTTAAATGAATTTTTTGTCAGGTGTGTATTCGTTTATTGCGTAGTATGCGTTTTTAATTAATATTTGAATGATCTTATTTATAAATGTCGTAACGCTGGTTTCATTTTTTATTACCTACCTCTTTACAATATTAGTATAACATCACTCTGTATATATGTTTTAGAGCTAAATACATTTAGCGATTTGTGGTGCAAACGGGCTTTAATTTCATCGATTTTTCTCAGTGAATAAAATTCCATTTTAATTAGAATAGGACAGACAGAGTTTCCAATACTCTCTCCCTATGTTACCACAACCCTTTACATTTGCCCTGAAAACCGACTGATTTGCTATAAAAATGCTTCATAATAAGGTATTCAATCAATAGTTCAATACATTAAGGCCTAAGCAGTTTTTTTTCACTTGTTACGTGTCGAGGTTTTACTTTAGGCCAAATTATCTGTCTGTTCCTCCTTTGTGGGCAGATTCTTCAACAGTCAGATAAATTTCATCTAAGGAATAAGTATGACCGTTTATCACCCTTTATGCCAACTGTCGTTTAGCTATCAAACATTTCCGAAAGAACAAAAGAAATCGGTTTTAAAATATAAACAAACTAAAAGAAAAATAACTCACTTGGCATCATTTCGACGTGTGATGATGTGTCCATGATATTGTGGTGATGCAACATGTCGGGTGGGGACTGCACCAGTCCACCACCGCCCCCGCTGGCCATCACCATCACTGACGCAGTTATATCTTCACCGGTGATCACCTTTAATACTTATAACAAAAAATCCTTGAAAAAACCGCTCACACCCGATATTTTTTTTAATTTTAACCAATTTTTACTATTATTTTTTGTCTTAAGGTGAGTTGTGTGGTTTAAAAACTGGATCCAGTTATTTATTTATTGCAATGACATCACACTTTATGAATATAAATGTATTTTTTATTAAAAGTCTATGTTACACATGAAATAAAGTATTTTGAACACTATAGTTCTATCACAAACGGAATACACCAAAAATGTTGTTTAGGCTTAAATAAAAATTCCACTAATTACGGTTAGGCACTTCGACATATTTATTTCTACAAAAAAAAATTGTTCGTTTATCACGTACGTCGTGTCACCGCGCCGGCCAAGCCCACACTGCCGTATTATATCTATAATTCTATGGATCGACTCGAAAGCGCATGATCAGACCGTCCTCGTCTCCCATTGGTGGATTTTTAGAACGCCTATTGGCTACAGGCGCGCTGATTGGCTGATAGCTTCTTATTTTCCCGCCCAAATCGACAGTGCCCTTACAAAATGGCGCTCCCTACAGCTTTTTGATGCTTTTTTGAACATTTTATTCGGTAAAAAATAATCCGGTTCGGATATAATGAGCATGATTTATGATTTTGATCCGTAGACTTGGTATTTTTTTTTTCCTTTTTTTTATAATCTTGCCATGTTAATCTTTGGAGTTTCGTGTTTTGTTTTTGATTAATCGCGAGCCAATTTTTATTTGATTCGGACCGTGTGTAAAAGGTATTATTTGTGTTTCGCTTTGGCCGGTTCGGTGAATTTTAAGCGTCGTTACGCTTGCGTTTTTTCTGCAGAATAAGCAGAGGCGTTTTAAGTCGTAGTACCTACTGTTTGAAGGGAGGTGCGTCTTATTGATCGTATTTCGAGCCTCTGTGTCGGATGGGGATGAGGCAAGGGTGGATAACAGCTGTTCGTCTGTGCGAATTATTGAAATAGGTCACAAATGAGTCAGACTATTCTACTTCTTAAGCTGATTTTTAGGGAAGCCTTTTGACGCGTGCGATAATATTATTAAGTAAAACAAAAAATTTAATTTCCTATTGGATTTTTACCTTTTAACTGCAACTAAAACTTAAGTAAAACGTGACGTTAAAATGAAATTAGTTACCTACACCTACTTATTTCGTTCATTTTATTACATCTCTAGCAACTAACAATTATAAAAAAATAAAATAAAAATATTTCTTATAATTAAATAACCGGTTTTCACCGGTAACATTTCTAATAAATGAAGTTTTTTTCCCTTATGTCCTTATGTAATTAGTGTCTACCTACTAATACAGATGTAAATTCTGCTTTGAATGCTAATAACTTATGCAAATATTTTATACCTAGGCAGATAGATATATTGGCACTAGTAGGTATTCATACTTTCTATTCTAATCTTTCTTGTTTAACTAAATAACCTCAAAATATATTATTATTTAGGATCAGATTTATTTTTAGTTTTAGTTCGACAAAGTTTTTATTTTTAGTTTAGTATATATTTAGGGCACTTTAATGCACTTAGCGCTACGAGTTCTATTTTAACTGTGACAATAATTTACGACTTCATATTTATAGATTACCTTTTTACAGATAGGTACTTTTTGAACAGTTTTTCATATTCTTAGGTAAATAAATAAGTACGTAAACTAATGGAAAAACCGCTAAGTAGTTATGTTACCGTGTTTTAGACCACGTACACAATCAACTATCCGGGACCATCTGCTTAACGTGCTTTCCGAAGTACCGAGACCCCTCCGTGCCTCGGAAACCACGTTAAGCAGTTGGTCCCGGCTGTCATTCTTAGATCTTTGAAAATCGTCACGGGTAATTAGAAGCACAAGTCTCATCACCAGTCGTACCAAGGCGTGTCGTGTTACCTTAACTGGGTTCTGGAGAACAGATTTTAGGCAGTCGCTCCTGTCCTTAAGGGTTTATTAGAAAACCAGCGTCAGACAGCATCTGTCTGGCATTAATGCTGAAATTAACCTTTTTGGCGCAGCCGTGAGGCACACACTATTGTTTTAAAAACATATTTTTTTATTTTCACTGTGTTATTTGTGTTTTGTGTTTCACGAACTGTGTCCAAATAAATGTTTTTCTTTCTTTCTTCCTTTTTTCTTTCTCCATATAAAATACTGGTATTCAGCTGTATTCTCTTAGACTGGAAGCTAAAAGTAACATAGTAAGGAATGATGATGACAGAATCAACTATGAACCAATATTTTTGTCACTGCTGGGACTCGGAACCCCAAAGTCAAAGTCAAATAATTTATTTCAATTAGGCACTTTTTACCATCAAGATTTTACAAAAATCGAGACCTCCTCTCTGTAAGTAAGTAGGTACCTTTATGAGGAAGTGGGTTGGTGGCTTCGAATTTAGAACACGCCAGTTTTCTTACGATGTTTTACTTCAGCATTGAAATTGCGTAATATTTTTTAATGCACGCTCGGTGATGCCTGCGGATAATTTTCTATGTTATTTAATCATATTTATTCATATACTTAATTGGTTGTAAAGTAGCATTACGTTATTTATTTTATTTTATTTTGTTATCTATTTATATTTAATTCATTAAACCTAACTTGGTTTCCGTACGACTTTTTCGGGTGACCACTGAAAATCAGTGCTGTGCTGTGGGTCCCCATAGCACAGCATCATGCTGAGTGGAAGCCTTCTTGTCACAGTCATGTCGTGCAGCTGCCGCCTGTTTCTGTTTTGTGCTCGTGATTATATTTAAATCTATTGTTTTATTTTATTGTTCTCTTCTTTTATGCACGTGTTTCTATGACAAATAAACTTCTTTTTTTTTTTCTTTTCATTGTTGGAGCATGCTGATGAACTAAATCGCACAAATTAAAGTACATGCATGCTTGGGTTTGAACCCACAACCGACGACTCGTAGGACTGCGAGGCCACACTGCTCTGCATAAGATATCTACGTTTATTTCACATGTTTCTATTAGGTATTTAAATGTAAGCTAAATACAGAAAAATGTAGGTACTTACATTAAGTACCTATATAGTTACCCATAAATGTGTTACAATGTTGTGAAAGAGCGGAGCCTTCTAATACAGGCATTGTTTGCCTAAAAGGAGGCTCGAAACACGTTAAAATGTAATGTAATTTTCTATTTGGCACAATAAACTATTTTGTATTATTGTAAAACTATTTGTATGCCATGGTTTCAGCTGTAGTTACGTTGTCGATTTATCGGTCAATTACGGAACTGTTACAATCATTCACGAATCTAAATCGCGATGAACTCAAGGCTATTTTTGAATGCATTGAAAAAAAATGCTTACTTAGATGATACATTTTCTCTTAGCATTCAAATGTTTGAACTCAACAGAACGGACGGTTTTTTTTTACCAATGTCAATGATTTAGTTAGTTTATTATTCACTAAATTAAGAATTCAAAGTAGCTAAATAAGTAGCAATTTTGAATTTATTGTCACAAAATAATTTCGGTTTGTCTTAAATGTTATTGTTAAACAAAAGACGCTGCTATTCTTGCTAACGAGCTTCTCACTTAGCTCAAATTACTCCAAAACTCCACTACTAGCAAAAAACTGACATCTATTTCAACAAAAAATCATCAATTTTCCCCTAATTACTTCATCAACGATGTGTGAGGTGCCGCAAAAAAATGGCGCCGAGAGTTCGCGCCAAAAGTCGTTAAGCACAGATAAAATAGTGCCACAGATAACCTTATCTTGAAGCAGATGTTAGGCTGAATGGATTTTTAAGAAGTTATTTTTGGTATTTCCTTTTCCTATTCTAGTTTTTGTATGTTTAAAGATACGTCCCTTTTTTACGTCGATCAGTTGATGTATACCTATGATAGTTCAATAAAAAATTATTCAATTGGAATGTTTCTTAGGTTTATTTAGAAAATTCCCATGTTAATTTAATTTTTATTACCTACTTTAAAAATGCATAAGTAATCAAATCTAATCGAGCATGATTGTCAAATTTAAGATTAATTCGAATTAATTCAATTTTGAAGCGGTTTTTACTTACCCACTACATAATCACGTTTCTAATCATACAAATCTAAAAAAAAATGTAAAATTAACAAAGTATTGTACAAGAATACTATATATATAATATAATAAGTATCTACATTACCTAATTCTCTAATATTACTGACTCTAAAAGCACCTTCACTTCAACCATTATGACCTTCAATCTGCCTAGCGTTTTCTCAACTATGATGGTGTCGGCTTCAAGTCTAACTGGATGCAGCTGAATACCAGTATTTTACATGGAGCGATTGCCTAACTGACCTCCACAGCTCAGTTACTGGGTAACACAATACCATTGGTAAAATTCCATTTCACCCTAAAATCCAAAATTGCAATCACGAACATCGATCGCGCAATTCTCGAGATGAGTCCACTATACAAACACATTAACATCCTTACACAAAGAGAATTAATATTCCCCATTCTCGATACTTTTCCACCGGAACCGGATACGGGGAGGAAACGGAAACGGTCCGGAAGCGGCTGACCGGCCGGAAGTGACGTAGACTTCTTATTGATTGCGGCTAATTCATTTTATTGTCTGGAGTTATTTGAAATGCTCTTATCTCAAATAACTGATAATACCAGAGAGATTTTTCTTCAAACTCAAACTTTTGAATTGTCAAGGAGTCGATCAGTCAAAAGATGAAATTAGTTGACCATTCCAAAGCGTAATACTTAGATTCCTATGGAGAAGAACGGGCAAGAAACTCCACGGTCTTTCAAATTTTAGAAAGCTTTCTAAGACTTGGTTTATTTTTTTCTAGCCCTTTTCCCAACTATATTGTGGAAGGCTTTCAGGCTAACCAAATGCAACTGAGTATAGTATAGGTAACTCAATGTTTTACAATGAGGGTCTGACATTTCTGAACTCGACGGTTATAAGTGGACTATGGACATTATTGCCCAATAAAATGTAATAGACAATGGTGTCGATTCTCTTGTCACAAATGCCTCTAAACTAGACTAAAAATCACCAAAATTTAGTTTAATCCTGTCAAACGACGATTTCCCATTCTGAAATAGACTAAAATGACACAACTTAACTATATTTTAGTTTGGCAGCACTAAGACGGTACTGAGATATTAGTTTAGTGAAAATGGCAATTTTGCTATTCTGAATTTGACGTTTTTCACCTAAAATTTAGATTTTCTAACTAAATCTGACTATTTTTAATCGCGACTAAAAACGTGTGGAATAAAATTGGTTGTCATGAACTTTAAATTCACACCAACGCCTCGACTTCAGATGCAAAAACAGTACTGAATATTTTTTTCTTTTGCTTATATCTCGAAAACGGTGTGTCCAATCGCAAAAATAATGAAAATTTCGACAACCTTTATAAAACCCTTAAACCCCTAACACTCTACATGTAGGTAATATTTTTTCTCTTTTTTCATACAAAAAGTAAAAAAATCCATATAAAACACGTCGAGGCTGCCCCCCCTGCGCGCCTCCGGCTCTAAAAAGATTCACGTGGTTAGGTATCACGTGTGGAGTTGCGATTGTCAAATTCGATTTAGATGTGTCAAAATTATTTTTAAATTTAGAGAATTTATTTTGCAGAATAGCTTTTAGATTCTCATAGTCCAAAGTAAGGAATTTTAGTGATAGTTTAGTTAGTTTAGTTCGGTGTACAAGAGAATCGGCACCAGTGTTGTCGTTTATTTAAGGGTTAAATCAGTTATCAAATTTTCGAGCTTTTGAGAATTTGTCTAGCAAGTTCATGATAAAAATTACTAAGAAGCAAAATAGTAGTGATTACACATTACTAGTTGTTATGATGATGATATTTATTTTTAACCGACTTCCAAAAAGGAGGAGGTTATATGTTCGTAGCGTATTTTTTTTTTTGTTCGTCTACCTATTTCTCCGTCAATTGTGAACTGATTTAAAAAGATTTTTTTTTTTGAGAGGGTATGCTCCCGATGGTGATCCCCATATAAATTTTATTAACATTGCTTTGATAGTTTTTGAGTTAGCTGCAATAATACGTATTTTTTCCCACTTAATATGTCGATGATATGATAAGTTCCTGTCACTGTTATTTACATAGCAGGTAGTGGTATTAGAATTTACGTGGGGTAGGTACCACAACTAAAAAGTGAAAAATAAAAACTTTTTAAATGTTTTTTTTGTAAGCAGGTTTATACAAACACTGTACTGAAGCCTTACCGCCATAAGTACTACAAAACAAGCGGGGATTGAACACGCAACCTCTCATTTGCGAGTCCACAATTCAACCATTGGGCTACTCAAAATTAAGTCACTTTGTTAACAGCCTTTCGCTATTAAAATCCCCCGTCCTTCCTAACGTCACACTACACTATTACGGTGACATATTCGTGACGTCACAGGCGCCGCTTGTGTGCGGTCGCCCTTAGTTTTTTGCTCGTAAATGCTCCACATTCCAATGTAGTGATAATACTAATTGGTGGATGACATCTTTGTTTGCTGAGATTTTGGAGATCTATTGGTTAACTATATCTTAGAATTATTATTATTCCGATGCATGATGTGCAATATGGATCATACTACATGTTTTTAATCAACAGATTTTCAAAATGAATTATGAGGCAGATTGTAAAAATAAAATATGAAGAATAAATAAATTACCCATGGAATTTAAAAAAGAACTACTCATATTATTTATTTTTTTATATGGTAGGTATGTAAAAAAATTTAAAAATATAGGATGATAAAAAAAAAGATTTACGATTATTTTCTATGTGGTTTTTCTGGTTACTTGTCAACCAGATCTTCACACTAGATCGAATTCAGGATATTTTTAATATGGTGGTAGGTGTCTGAGAGACATATGCTTCGTTAGCGGGAGACGTGTGAGCATAGACAAAGGCTTGCAGAAAAAATATTGATATATCGATATTTTTTTGTTGGATATATTGATTATTTTTGGGCGATATTTATTATTTCGATATATTGATATGAAATAAAAATATTTCAAATTCGATATATTTCCAATAGCAATATCGTTGTCGCCACTGACTAAAACCGCTGGGAATCAGAGCCGTAAAAAAGTAGCCTTTTTTATTATCTGTGGCGTGACTTTCCTTGCTTTGCTCGAAAAAAAGAAAATATCAACAAGTGAGATACCCAGAGTAGTTGGGTAGTTGAGTATACCAAGTGTGATAACTATGCTATCATAGTAAAAATAAACACAATATAAGTTCATATATAAAGAAAAGATTTTTTTGTTTCATTTTCCATTTTCAAGGTGATTTAAGATAGGAATGCAAGAAGTGGCAAAAAATATCGATATATCTTTTTTTTTTGCGATATATCGAAATGGATATTGTTGTTTTTTTTTAAATTTATACGATATATATCGATACTTTTTGGCACTTCTTGTATCCCTACATAGACAGTGATGATAGCTTCTCACAATAAAATGACAAAGTGATCTGACATCGTGATGAAGTGTGAATTGATTAATAAATATTTTTAAACAATGATAATGAAATCATACGTCTTTTGTAACCTTTCCGTGATAGACATGACAATGATATTATTTTAAACTTGACATTTTCAATTAATTATTTTGTGATAACTATTTTAAATATTTTTGAATTTAACACAGAAATTGATTTTAATTTGAATATTAATGACAGAATTATCAATTATGAATCATAAAATTAAGTTAATTTTCATTAATTAATCAATTTAATAGCTATTGGTCTTCTGTTCTAATTTAAGCCTTCACCAATATAGCTTTTATGTGTTAGAAAGGGTATGAAAACTATTATATATACGTAATTAGAAAACTTTGAATGTCAGAACAGAATGGTCACTAGTTATTTACTGTGTATGAAAGGGGTGTGTAAAGTTTGAAATAACAACAAAAGTTCTAATGATCACATGACCTAATTTCATTTAATATACTTTTTTTCAATTCAAAATCTATAAGTTACGTTTAATATAATTTAGAAATGTCGTCATTTGGGTTAGGTTATGTTAGAAGGCGAAGGCGAGTGAGCGAAGCGAGCGTGCGGCGTTAGTGGCTGCCGAGCGCCAGATCCCCTCTATTGTTGGTGAATCATTTGGGTTAGATGAGATTATTCATTACAGAATTTTAGCAGAAAATTTGTAAATATGAAAATTAGGTCGACTGAACGTTATAAAAAAGAGTATTATGCAAATTGAAAATTATATGAAATGGACGTTATACTAAATGTTATTAGAGCAAAAGAAGGTTAGGTATATGAAATATAACATTGGATCACATGAAATAAGGTTATTTGTTTTTATAGCATATGAATGTTATTTCAAATGATATTATACTATCTGTTATTATGTCATATATTACACACCCGTATGAAAGTACCTATGAATAAGGTGTGTAGGGAAATAATTTTATGAAAGAAAGCACAGAATGACAAGACTAGGCTCTTAATTACAATTAGGCTTGTCAGATAAATACGTAAATGAATGAATGAATGAAATGGTTACTTCAGCGTGGTTTAACCAGACTCGGTGAGGTGAATGAACCAAAAGATTTGCACTAGCGCCTGGAGCCTCATGCTTCATGGGGCTACAGAGTCCATTGCATATCAAGAAGTAAGTAGACCGGGGGCGCGGTAATGGTAGGGAAGACATCATCCTAGAGTAGACAATGGAGTGGAGAGACATAAATGAGAAAACTAGTTATCCGTTCCCAAAATAGGTCATCAAGGAGAAGAAGGACAAATAAACTCCATGGCAGCGTGTTTTTGTGTAGTATTTTATCTACTCTCATAGCGTAATAACATAACATAATATAACATCACGCCTTGTTTCCCCGAAGGGTAGGGCAGAGGTGTCCCTGTAGCAGGTACACCCACATTTCGCCAGTTATGTTTAAGTCCCATGTAATAGGGGGCGATCCTATTGACATCAACCGGGCACAAATTCGTAATATTCGAATTACAAACTTCAAAACAAGTTTATATTGACATACTTTATAAACACAATACCGAAATTTAAAAAAATAATCATATTATAACAGTTTTTCTCTAACAAAATAATGCTATAAAACATTTTTTTTTTCTATTACGATACAGGGCTAATCTAAGAAGTTAATATCACCAAGGAGTTTCCATCAACTTTTGTAATGGAACGTTTAAGCGGGGGACAGCAGCACCCGCTGTAGCGCATTTGTGTGGTGATGTGCTGGTGCAGACGACATTCATTTGTTTTGTAGTACTGAATGTCGTGGGATTTTTAAATTTATTCTTGATCTTTAACTTTGATCTTTTATTTAGTATTTGTTTCAATCCCCATGTTTGAGAGTAGATAAAGTAGTGTATGAAACTGCACATAACTAGATATTAAAACATTCGTGTGATACTTTTAAAAACCTCGCCCACGGCTCGGTTTTTAAACACACACTCATGTTTTAATACCCCTCATTATGCAACAGTTTCATAAACTACTATTATCAACACATTTTTACATTAGCGTAAGTGTGAGTCAGGTGTCCACTCCATGGGTTCCTTACCACCAGGCTTTTCTACCAAGGTGTACTAACCACCGTACGCAAACCTACCTCTGAAACTGAGTCACACATGCTTGATATACCTTTTTGTTTTGGGTGGGAAATTATCAAATAACTTCTCCCGCTCTGGGCGGAGCGTGTCTGACTCTTACTGACTAAAACCCACCCGTGTTCCTTCAGTTGCCATGTTGCCGGGGGCCACGATTTCCCTTTCGGACTTCTTCACAACCCTGGCTTGATATACCTATGTTAGTTTCCACATTTCATGTTTAAGTGTGCCAATGAATCATCAATCAACTCAGCCTATTGCAGTCCACTGCTGGACATAGGCCTCTCCCAGGCTGCGCCACAACACTCTGTGCTCCGCCTTCCACATCAAGTCTGTCCCAGCCACCTTCTTAAGGTCGTCGGTCCATATAACTGGGGGGCGTCCCACACTACGCTTGCCGATACGCGGTCTCCACTCCAGGACTCGTCTGCTCCACCGGCCATCGGTCCTTCGACAAACATGGCCAGTCCACTGCCACTTCAGCTTGCTTACTCTGCAAGCTATGTCGGTAACTCCGGTTCTGTTCCCGATAATTTCATATGTGAGTATGTGTATGATGTTAATTGTCTCTAGTACGAACTAATTAAATTAGTACCATTTGACGCACTGGTTCTTAAAAAAGATGTTGAGCGGTTACAATTTAGAGTTCCGTGGGCAAGGGGGAAAACAATGAATTGACTATTAGACATTTTTGAAGTGAAAACTTCTTTAGGCGCGTTGGGCATTTTTGAGATGGGAAAAAACAATTGAACTCGCAACACCGTTACCGACACCTCATTTTTGTAAACGCTATTGTGCTCTTTATTTATATTACGTTACGGATCAATGTTCTATGCAAATATTTTTACTTTAAAGGTTTTGGAAGTATTTTTTTAAATTGTTCAAGTTTTCACTTCTGTCGGCACTTCCGGAGTGCCACTGCTTTTTTTTATTCCTTACTTCTTATGGACCGTTTTCTTGGAAAATTAGGGAGCATAGTCCGAGGATCCGGACGTTAAAGTTGCAAATAAAATTCAAGAAAAAAATGGATAAAGGAGAAAAGGAGAAAAAAAATAAAGGGGGTACGTAAGGATCGTAGCAAGTGGGGTTCTGTAGTTTCCGTCTACCCCCCATGGGAACAAGGTGTGGGTTTATGTATGTATGTGTGTGTGTATAAAAATGTACTGAAACCAATGTTGTATATTTATTACCTCGGAACCTCGGAACGCCGTTAAGTTCGGAGGCTATTTAAGTTTTTTCTTTTTTACAATTTCATAGAGCTACGGAACACTCACTTTCTTACCATGTCTACGTTTAGCCAATCTTTTTCCAACTTGATACGCTAAGTGTATAGACAATTTTCGGTCTATTTTAAACGGTTTTGTTAACAACACGGGCCAACATAATATTGACAAAGGTCCCGGAAACAACAAGTCCAAATTTGGTGGTCATGTTTCTAAAATTAACTGCTTTATTAATAAAATTGTGTAGAATGTATGGCGTGTGGGTTTGATTCCATTTGACCAAAAGTCCCATTTCCCTGTGATTTCATATTTATAAAATCGGCACAACTATTACTATCTACTCTGCTTGATGACAGAAATAATTAAGTTTCAGTGCGACTGTCGAGACAACGTATTCTTGACAGCTGTCAGTTTGATACTAACGAATATGTGTTTTACAAATTTGATCCTTATTACGACAAGAAATTATCCAACTTACAGGTGGACAGGACGGCATTGTCCCGACGGCCGGATTAAAAAAAATACTCAAAACTGAAATATTTCATCTGCATTTATTTCAATTAAGCCATTTACAGGCACTTTTGAATTGTTAAAGAGTCGGTCAGTTAGTCAGAAAGTTGAAGCTAGTTGTGCTGTAGTATCTAGGAGCTTCCTCTTCTTTAAAAAATCACTAAAAGCACTACTTTTCTTCAAAACACACACTGATAACACTGATTAACATCTGCCTCAAAATATGGCAGATCAGAATCATTCGTCCAAAATTAAGATGAAATGACGCAGCTTTTAACAAAGGCGAATATTTTATATTTTTATACAAAAACGATACAATTTCTATCTAAATTATAATCTGTAACATCTCACTCAGGATTCTAATGGCGCCAAGCGATGTGTTAAACGCGCCCATATTTTGACAAAAGAGGTATTAAAGTTTTTTTTTCGATGACAAAGGTATCTCGTGTTCGGCTTTGTCGGTGACGCATTATTGTGTCATTTATATACTTTTTTTGTGAACTTTTTGTATAAAATGGATGTAATTTGTAGTTTTTATTGAAAAGCTCTTTGTGATTTGCGCTTTTCGGGAGTGGTATAGGAGTGTATGACATTGTGTCAATATCGGTTGAAAAGTTTTAAAAGATGTTCGATCTTCTTCAAATGGAGGTGTATTTTGCAATATGTCAGTTAGAGAAATACAGCTAGTTCAGTTGTCTTTGGTGTAGAACTTACTATGAGTTCATTGGAAATATTTCAGGGGGTGAAAATAGTCATAAAAAAGTGATCAACTTTTGCTATCACTTTTACTATTTCACTTACTTTTTCCCGTATTTTAGTGCTACTTAGTATGACCACCGTAGAAACGAAAGGCAACATTACAAATTGTAGAAAGGTTTCCGTTTTTTGTCAAAATGAAGATGAAATGTCACTTTGTAACTAGAGAAAGAGGTATGACTATTCTTCTTAGTAGAGATATAATATGTGGTCAAACTACTCGAGGTGGTCCCATGAAAATTGAGTCATATTCATGAATTATTTTCACCTCTTGAAATATTACCCGTAAATTCAAACAAGTTCGTCAAAAATCAATCTGCCTAGCCCTTTCCCAACTATGTTGGGGTTGGCTTCCAGTCTAACCGAATGCAGCTGAATTCCAATGTTTTACATGGAGCGACTGCCTATCTGACCTCCACAACCCAGTAACCGGGTAATACGATACCCCTTGGTAAGACTAGTTGTCACTTTCTGGCTTCTGACGACCCGTAACGACTGTCAAAGATCCACGAATAACAGCCGGGACTAAACGTGCTTTCCGAGGCACGGAGGAGTCTTGGTATGTAGAAATGGTCACCTATCCACGGACCAACCCTGGCAAGCGTAGCTTAACCTGATGGAACGACCCGTGTGACTGTTAGTACTTAGCCACGAGCTCCTCCAAAAAAATCAAATAGTTCGTCAATCTTCGTAAATCTCCGTCATCATTCGGATCTACCCATTTTTACCCGAAGGTATTAAGTTGGAAGTCGGTACGCGCCGCGCATTAGGCCGCGTACAAAGGTGCGGATTTCACGCTCGCCGCTGATGCGATTAGCCGCAAATCTGACGCCGCCCTTACAGAGTTGCCTTGCGGACAAAAAATATTGTTTATTGTTGTACATTTGTTGCTCATTTTGTTGTTGTATTCGGTTTCTGTTGGCGGCAATTTTTTGTTTTGGGGTAAATAATAGTTATTTTTGTCAATTTGTTTGTCTTTTTCTACGTGTTGTTTGTAAGAGATATCTAATACTCAGAAGGAAATAGATACTCTGATACTTAATAGTGCATTGAACGCTGTGAAATAATCTAACTGATAGATTTGAGATTTGATACTGTAGAGTTTGGCACCAATTTATTATTATTATTACTGACAAATGCGTGCACTGACTGGACAGGTCCACTCAATCTGTGTGGGTCTTCCCTCAAAAGACCATTTCAGACACCAATCTACATGGTTTTCTCAATGATCTGACCAAGATTATGTGTGAACTTTAAAAGAGACTGTGACCTCTGAGTTTGTTGCGGCCTTTCTTCTCAGAGTAGTCAGATAGGAAACGCTGACGTCATCTAGTTAAAAAAAATATTATTGACGTGTAAAAGTGTTTTTACAAACCTATTTACAGAAATTAAAATCATAATTTTTTTTGCGTGACAGCAAACACAGGGTTATGATTTTCACGAGAGTTGACTATTTATGTGTCTTTTTCTTTTTTCATAATTTTGAATCCAGAACGTAATTTAATTTAGTTCACAACGTGAGAGAGCGATATTGTTTCAATTTAAAGTAGGTATGTCACTTGTTCACCTATGTACCTACCTACTTATTTTAATTATTGTGCTGAACAAACTGAAAAAACCACTTTCTGAAATAAATATTCTGCCATCTTATGTCGATCCGCTATCCAACGCTTTGCCATCTTTTGTGGACACGACACACGACACCCTGCCAAAAGACGTATTTGTACGAAAAAGAACATCTTTTCAAACAAAAATGCGGCTTTCAGTGAGTTTTTCATACAAAACTCAGTGTTGTGTTATGTGACAGTGGACTGTCATAGACTATCATCATGTCACGCTACAGATCAACAGTTTCTGTCGGCTGTCGCGTCGCACGCAGTGGTGCGTAAGCCCTTTAGTACGGTAGCCGCTTTTGTACGCACTGGGACGTTTGGACGCGACCTTTTTCAAAACGCTGACTGGAGACCGTTTTACTAAATCTAGCATCAAAACAGTGATCGGACAGCAGACTTAATTCCTTCCTGCTAACTACATATTACAAACACTACAGTTTAGAGTTTTGTAAAAGTCTGTATTCATTTTTATTAAACCTATGTTATTGAATTGGTCTTAGAAAAGGTAGCAGTTATTTCTATAACTATTTAAATAATAGATAGGTACTCATGTCTGTTTTACTCACTTAAAGTTTTATGTTCTGCATAATGGTGTCAATCAACTCAGCCTATCGCGGTCCACTGCTGGGCATAGGCCTCTCCCAGGCTGCGCCAGAACACCGTGTCCTCGACCTTCCGCATCCAGTCTGGCCCAGCTACTTAGCACTGGGGCGTCCCACGCTACGCTTGCCAATACGCGGTCTCCACTCCAGGGCTTGCTTACTCTGCAAGCTAAGTCGGTAACTCCGGTTCTTTTCTTTTTGCACTGTTACACCACAGTGACCACAGACCATAGTAAACACGCTACAACCGCTGAAATGCACCCTAGTCGCATCCGCATCGCTCAAAACGTCCTCGTGTAAAACTGCCTACTTCTGATTTGTTTTGATTACGTTGATATGTCAAAACTATTAAGTCAAAGTAAAAGTGTTATTAAAATGTTAGTTTTAAGATACGTACCTACTACGTGTAGCAATATTTTATTTGAAGCAACCTATTTAAATTTTCTTTATAAGTGAATTTGTAATTCCTTTGAGAAATAAACATCTTTAACTGTAAATGTTATTTCCCGCTTTCATCTTTCTGGGAGACAAAACATCTCCCCAAACTGCAGCGTTTTACTAGCCCAGTGCGTACCTAAAGAGGATTACGCACCCGACCCGCCTTTGTGGCTGTAAGTGATAATCGCCTTTGCTTCATTTTTTTTATTGTTAATTCGTGTGTGGAATTCCTACGTGCGTTTAAAATCAGTGAAGCGGAAAATCATAATAGCCGCTACGTTGATACCAACATTGAAATAATTTTGACGTACCTTGACGGTTTAATTCTAGCGTTAAAAAAGATTTTCTGTACTAAAGCAGCAGTGGAAATTGCGCATGTTATGTAAGCTTTATTTATTTGGACAGCGATGGTTGAATGTGAAGGATTTTCTTGGGATTAGAGTAGCAATGTGTGTGGATCGCTTTTGGTCTTTTAGCTTGGAGGCTGAGCAGAATTTTGAAAAGGATGTATCAGTTACATTGTTTGTCATAGAGGAGAAAGCCCAGATTTTTTAAGGAAAACCATACCTTTATGTTAAGAATAGGGATGGGCAAGTTATCCTTTCCATCCTTTCAATTCTTAATCAGGTAAATACAGATGCAATCCACGAAGACGCGCCCCACTCCGCGATTACTGTACTGTAAGCTGTACTTTAGTACGGAGCGGAGCGGAGTGGGGAGCGCCTTCGTGGATTGCACTATCTATACTTAACTACAATCAGGTAATTAGTACATAAAGTAAAAAATACATTTTTACCCGGGGACATTTAATGACTAATAGGGATGATGCCCGGGTAAATAATTAATTCTATTTAGTCCGTCAGTCAGGTAATAAAAAAATATTAGACACGTGTTGTTTACTTTATCATATTTAAAAAAAAAATACTTGGATAAAACGCATTTAAGTTGGGGAGTGGGGGCTCACATCACAAGACGGTAACTGCCTAGGTAAAAAAAAGAAATTCTATTTAGTCTGTCTTTCAGATAATAAAAAAATATTAGACACGTATTTTTTGCTTTATCATATTAATCAAAAATAACTTAGGAAACAAGCAAAGTTGGAGAGTGGGGGCTCGCTACGTCACAACGCCGTATTAAATCTAGCAAGGCGTGACGTCATGCCACATTTTAACTCAATGTATCGCCGTAATCTTTTGATTACGTCAAAAAAGAAAAAAATACGTGTTCAATATTTTTAAATAATCAACAAGACGAAAAAAAATTTTTTTGGACACAGGCAGCTCGTGGCTACGTACTAACAGCCGCTCGGGTCGATCTGTCAGGTTAAGCTACGCTTGCCGGGGTTGATCCGTGGATGAATAAATGACTTTTGAATTTGAATTTTGAATTTGAATTTTGATGGGTGACCATTTTTACATACCGAGACTCCTCCGTGCCTCGGAAAGCACGTTAAGCCGTTGGTCTCGGATGTCATTCGTGGATCTTTGACAGTCATTACGGGTCGTCAGAAGCCCGAAAGTCTGACAACCAGTCTTACCAAGGAGTATCGTATTACCTAGTAACTGGGTTGTGGAGGTCAGATAGGCAGTCGCTCCATGTAAAATCCTGGTATTCAGCTGCATCCGGTTAGACTGGAAGCCAACCCCAATATAGTTAGGAAAAGGCTAGGCAGATTTTACTTTGACTTCAGATTTGACTTCAGAAATTAAAGTTATTTTTCACTTTGTAGTTTGGAAGTCGGTTATATTATTTGTAAAAAAGTTTTTTTTTTCACTTTTTAGTGGTTTGATTTGTAATTTATCTAAGTTACAATAGCCTTATGTCAACTGCTCATCAAAAATACCCAAATCGCTATAGATGTGCCTTTAATATTTGAAGAGTTCCCTCGATTTCTCCAAGATCCCATCATCAGATCGTGACCAAATGACAGGTGGATCAACTTGAAAGTTTTCAAACAAAAAAAGAATTTTTCAAATCGGTCTTACCGTCTTCGAGTAATCAGGGAACAAACATTAAAAAATATATATCCCGACGAATTGAGAACCTCCTCCTTTTTTTGAAAATAAAGTCGGTTAAAAATTAGAATCATCAATAAAACTCTCTCAGTTAGAATTGGCCGCAAATGTCATGATTTCATGAAATAGTCATTCAATGGCGTAATTTTAAGTGAGAAAGTTATTCAAATTCAATCATTTTATTTCAGACCAAAGGATCCATATAGTGTTAGTAAGAACTTAGCCTATGTAAGTAAACTCAATAACTTAAAAATACAATTATTATTAATTAATTGGCTACATGGACATGTGCACGCACATGTCTGCTAGTCCAGAGCCTGATAAATGGTCCATCAACCTTGTCCGCCAGTGTAGCTAAAATACTGTTCGGGCTACCCCTGAATCGCCACAACACCGCTTGCGCATGATGGCATGAAAGTCATCTATTCGCGCTTCCGCAAACATGCCCGATGCACTGCAAAACCGAGGCAGCCTCAACAATATCCTCAGCACATTATTATATTGCACGCGCAGAGCGTTGTAAGCCTTCTGCGTATACCTAACCCACAAGCTACAAGAGTAAAACGACTGGCAGAAGGCTCTGAAGAGCGTCAGTTTTACCTCGTCAGTGCACCGCGCAAACCTGCGGGCAAGCATATTGCATCGGGCTGCCAACGCCCTGCGCTTTCCTATCTATATCCTGGTCATCTGTGAGAGAGCCCGTGATCACATGACCGAGGTATTTAAATTGAGTGAGTGATAAATTGATATTTTTTTTTTATAATTCTGTAAATACATACTTGTTACGATCGTGAATCATATTTTAATCTATATAAAACCTAATACTGAACTGCAAATTACAAAAACCGTAAAAAAAAATGAATTTCGCATACTAACTACCCTGACACATTCGCCTTAAAAAGTACAATCACCAACCTATTCCTCCCATCAACGACCATTTATGTAACTCTGAATTTAAGACATACAGACAAAGCTTTAGTTTTATTGTACATAGATATCGGCCGGTAAGGGACTGTTAAATTTATTTGGCAGATAAGTGCGTCGCCACGGAGGAATGTCGTCTGTCCGTCTGTCCCACACCCGCGGTAGTTTTATTGTTATTTCTTGAGGCTTTGTGTTGTGGTTTCTTTAATTACAGAATGAATAATGATGATGAAATTGATGAGTACTTATTACCTATGCTGATAATATAGATAACCCTATAATTATTCGTAAAATGTCTGCAATAACCACTGAGTCATCGGTACCTGGATAACTCAAAATTACGTCTAGATTATTAAAAGTTTTTGTATTGATTGATCAACAGATTTTTTATTTAGTATCTAGTTAAAAACGTATCGATCTTTGAATCAAAATTAAAATAAAATTCTCGAGAAGAAACCATTCTATTTTAAAAAGTATACTTTTTAAAATAGAGTGCTTTCGAGCATGATCGGCGAACGAGCATTGATCGGCGGCATAATGCTCGTTCAAATCAAATCAAATCATTTATTACTTTGCAAACAGGGGTACTTTGTACATAGCTGTGTTTTTATAATGTAGTTCTCTATGTCCTACCGTCACATAGGCATGCAAATCATTTTAATTACTGAGAGACTGGGCGAAACTAGTCCATGGACCAATAGCGACACGGCTGTGACACCTGTGCCAAAATACCTCATCATAACCCTCTGTGCAAAGTGGCATCAAAATCCACGACACTTATTTTTATTTCGCTGTGAAACAGGGAAATACCCTACATACTTAATTGCCAACAGTTGTATTCGAGTTGGCTCATTACTCTACATACGCACTGCAATCAAAGATTAAGGGCTAAACTTGCCTTAAAGTTAACCGATATACCACAATTTTTCCCTGTCTCTAAAAATAGCCTGGCGCTAAATTTCTGGCTTTTTTTTTTAGGCAGGTCATCTCGTATTTGACCTCTGAGATCATGACTACTTAACCGGGCTTTCCTGTGGGTGCCTTAAGCTACTACACTTAAAACCTCCAGGGGGTTATTCAACTATGCTAATTAAAACTAGGTGAACGCTCGCTAAGGGCACCCCCTGTGGGGTACGAACCTCGGCTTAGGGCGTCAACCGGAGATAGGACAATCTCTAACTTAACTTAACTTTGTAAAATCCAGTTATACCACAATCAGCCTTGAACCCAGCCAAACAGTTCACCTTACATTTCTGCATTCAAAGTACAAATCATAACCTCAGTCCGCTCGATCGGATAAGTACTATCGAAACGTAAAGATAAAAGTATGTTTACAAAACGGCCAACTAAGTGTGCGCCTAGCGTTATCAATGATCGTGTAATGTGCGGCCCGTCTTATCAGCCTGATATATTAAACAAACTTAAACACCCACTCACCAAGCGAATTTGAACTGTATCTTCAAAATGATAGGGTGCAGTAAAAGTGCATGATAACTTGGTCATTCTTTAATAATATGTGTTGTATACGTATATTGTTCAGATGCATGTTTTCGAGATATGTGGAGTTTATGTGATTTGGTATGTATTGGGTTTGATTCCTGACTTAAGAATATTTTAGTTTTCGTAAAGATAAGTCTTGTACACGGGATTATTCTACAGGGCATTGAGCAGTATGATTCAGATCTTCCATGTTTGAATATTTGCTTGTCAAAGTTTAGTGCTCAATATAGACCTGCCAATGATCGTTAGAAATAACTGTCAATGGGGCATTGCCATATTTGAATGAGCTTTTAGATGGCAACCTTGCTTTCAACCACGTTATAACTTCGTTTATCTTACACGCTACCTACTGTCCATCTCAAACTTAAACTCTATAGAGGTATGAGGAACAGGGTGTTAAGTTCACTCATCCTCTATAGAAAAGGGAGGATCCTCCGACCAGACGGGTGTCGAGTCTGGCGGGCAACTGCCCAACGATTGATGTCGGGACTTTGTAAATATACTCTTCGCGCGGGAAACGCTGCTTGCGCGATGCAGGATTTTGCGTGACGTCAGTGTGATGCAAGGTTTGCATGTGGCATTATAGATGCCACCACAACTAAAAGCATTTATTTCAATAAACCATTTACAGGCACTTTTGAATTGTCAAGGAGTTGTTCAGTTAGTCAAAAAATTGAAGCTAGTTCCCATCATCCTATGGTCTCTTAGTACCAAACACACCTTCAAGTAGAAACATTCAATACTATGATCTCTTTACTATCTTGGCAACTAATGCTGGGGTTTTTTTTAAATTGCATCTCGCAGGGCAACCTTAATTAAGGCCTCCAGCCAGGGCATAAAACTTACAAACTAAGCGACTACTCGCTAAGGGCACCCCCTGTGGTTAAATGCGCAAAACCTGAAAACAGTTTGATCAGAATAACGAGCAGAATCAATTGAACCACTTTTTAAAATAGGTCACATTTTTCAAAAAATCTTCATTAAAAAGTTGCCGCGTCTATTTCTTAATAGGTCAAGCCATCACATGCGCAAACCTGCCAAAATAGGTAAACAAACACAAATTGTTGTCGACCAATTTAAATTTTCTCATACGCGGGATAATAATAGCTTTTATTTCAATGCAAATACGAATCTTACGAACTAAAACAGCACATAAAACCTTTACAATTTTTTTAATTTTTTTTCTCTGAATTAGGTCAATTGAATTAAAAATCGATTGGGGTGTCTGAGGTTTTGCGCATTTAACGTTACATGTTGTATACATGTCTGTTCGTATAATTCACAGCATATAACTGCAGTAGCTAGCTATAATTCAAACGTCGCCCATCCTCAAGCACTTGACAAATGTATAGAATCCTTGTTCTGTAAAACATGTGCCTTCGTGAATGAGTTCATGACATACTCTGGACATTGTGAACATGTCGTGAGAAAATATGGATTCTGGTTTGAATACTGTAGTTTTGCTGTTATCACTTTTAGTGGCAGTCCTGTTCCGGTGTTGTAAAGCACGACTAAGAGGTTGACTCAAACACAAGCGGCTGCGGTCACCAATTTACCGTCCGCATACTGAGCTTGTTGATTATCCAACACCGAAGAGACTTTTATTTTTAGGTAGGGCTTCTCGTAGTTTACCCCCGAGATCATGACTACTTAAGAGGGCCCTTCTCGGTCCGTCTATCGTCAACGCGAGCATGGTCGAAAAGCTTGTTGTTTCATCCAGCGCAAGTGAGAATTGCTAACAAGCAAGTGAGAACGCGATAACATTGTACGAAAAATAACTTGTTTCAGGAAATACGTGTTTTTGAATACGCCTTCCAAGTTTGTGAAATAAATGTTTGTTATTTAGAATCTCCATTACATGTGCCTTGCACATGTAATGGATCTATGAAGATCTTTTCTTTAATTTTACAATTTATAAGTACATTATGAACGGTCAAAGTTCAGGTAAAATTTGTGCAAAAAAGCAGATTTTTGAAGTCTTATATTGAATTTGTTTCTCCAAATTTTTATTTTTTGCTTTCATAGAAACCTAGATATGCACTATCACAAGATACTTATTAGTAAAATAAAAAAAAACATGTGTTACAACGCCGTAATCACTTACGAGCGTTTGTATGAAAAGTATGACGGGTTGGCCGCTCTTAACCGGGCTTTCCTGTGGGTGCCTTAAGCTACTACACTTAAAACCTCCAGCCAGAGGTTATTCAACTATGCTAATTAAAACTAGGTGAACGCTCGCTAAGGGCACCCCTTGTGGGGTACGAACCTCGGCTTAGGGCGTCAACCGGAGGGAGGACATCAAGCATGGGACGGTCTGGAGACCGAAGAGATTAGCACATTAACACTATATTATGCACTTTAGTTTGTCCAGATAAAACTCCTTTTAAATTTACTATAAATCAAAATATTATATTTCACATTTGAACCTACATGGGCACCTACGAAACGTCAGAAGCTAGGTGCGCGGTTCCAATTGGTCGTTTCCTATGGAGAAGAGCCGGCAAGAAACTTCACGGTTACTCTTTTAAAAATAAATGGCTTTTACAATGTTTTCAAATTACAGTGCTAATAGGTACAAGACAGGTAGGCCTGTTAACAAGTACCAGATACTCAACAAAATAGATAATGATCGTCAAATCAACATACAGTCTATTACTAAATCCTAATAAATAATTGAAATTAGAATTGTAGGTACATAATGTCAAATAATGAAAACATTATGTCAAGCAAATATGTAAAAAAACAGTAGCATTCCGGGAGTGCCGACAGAAGTGAAATCTTGAACAAGGTCGCCTTGGTGGAAGAAAAATACTTGTATAGAACATTGGTCCGTAACCTTATCTAAATAAAGAGCACAAGCCCGTTTACAAAAAAAAAAAAAATACTTCCGAAACCTTTAAAGTAAAAATACTTTCATGAAACATTGATCTGTAACATAATATAAATAAAGAGCACAATCCCGTTTACAAAACCTTCAAAGTAAAAATACTTGCATAGAACATTGATCCGTAGCGTAATATTAATAAAGAGCACAATCGCGTTTACAAAACCATTAAAGTAAAAATACTTGCATAGAACATTGATCCGTAACGTAAAAAAAATAAAGAGCACCATCGCGTTTACAAATGAGGTGTTGTCACAGTCTCGCGAAATCAATGGTTTAGTCCTATCTCAAAAATGCCCAACGCGCTTTAAGAAGTCTACACTTCAAAAATCCATATGGTGGATGCCTTCTTCTCGGTGTTAGTTCACCATCAATACTTCATTCACATTTTAGTGTCATGATAATTGAACTTATAGACGTTTAGTTCTTTTAAACACAAACATATTCATTACAGATGTCGGTGTTATCAAATAATCCATACCAGTGGTGGCGGTGTGGTGGATGCTCTGATGTTAAGCGGTAACTTCTGTCTACGATACATACCCATAAAAAAATATACACAACCCAGCCATATGGCACTAGGTAGCTATCGTTAATGTAGTGGCTTCTCCAATATTTGCTTTATTTAGATAACTCGCCCACAATTACGAGGCCTGATAAACTTGTTCGCTGTATTTGTACACTCATCTATAGAACGGCGTTATCATCGATGTATGGCTTTCCATTATGATAAGGACGTGGAGGAAAAAGCTTTGTTTTTTCTAGAAAAAAAAGGAACAATGTTGTTATTCTTTTGTTGAGCAATAGTTACGGTTAAAATCTCTAATTAGAACCTGAAAAGAACACTGTAAATAGTGCGGTAACAATGTGGATTTTTCATTATAATTAGCTCTTTTTAAATTTATCTAAGACCTTAATCTTACCATGAAGAACATCGTCGTCGAGAAATGTAATCCCAAAAATTCCATCAATTTCGTCATGTGCCAAAAATTCACCGTGAGACACGTTTCAATCAAAATTAATGAAGTCGCCAAACCTCAGACGCCACGCCACATGGTCAAAAAGTCAAAATACCCAAGATGGTCCCTTCAGAACATTTCAAAACCAAGAGTAATAAATCTTTAAGACACGCGCGACAGTTTTTTCAACGTCTGCCAACTTGCCGACATACTTAGGACAAGAGAATTGTCGAAAAAAATATCGCAACTTGATTTTTTTGAAACCGGAAACTTTGGATGTTTAAGTATTTAAGTGTTCTCTAAAAATAGAAGATGAATTCTAGATCCTGTTACTGGTTTTAATGCTCATTGGTTGTTTAGTTATGATATGGTGCTTTTTTGTTTTAATGGAGCGATGGAATAGGAAAAAGAAACGACAAAGCTACTGTGTTATATATCGTAGTTAATGTTTAAGTGAATTACAAGGGGTTTTAATGATTCAGTTCCATTGATTTTGGAACCAGATTTGAAGTCAGATAATTCAAACAAATTCTTATTAGTGTCAGCTTCTTCAATGTCTGCTTTACATCTCTTTCTCACTCTTTCCTTCTAAGGTTTTTGATGTCTCTTGTAAGCTATGTATATTATATTCTTCTTTAGTATGTACTCATCCCCTTCTTCGGTTTTTTTATCATCATCATCATCATTTCAGCTGAAAGACGTCCACTGCTGGACATAGGCCTCCCCCAAGCACCTCCACTTCGACCGATTCTGTGCTTTCCGCATCCAGCAGATTCCTGCGGCCTTCACAAGGTCATCGGTCCATCTTGTGGGAGGCCTTCCAACGCTACGTCTTCCGGTACACGGTCGCCACGCCAGAACCTTTCGGCCCCATCGGCCATCCGTTCTGCGAGCAATGTGCTCTGCCCATTGCTACTTAAGTTTGGCAAGTTATCATATCTTGCTCTTACTCTAATTAACTATGGTACATCATCATTTCTTGCACCTACATAATCACGTTTTGGACAACATTCTATACAATATTCAATACCAATAAAGCACCATACAATAACACCCACACCAACCCCTCCCTTGTTAAAAACTGCGCGATCATCGCATATGCGCGTAGATTGCTAAAAAACGTTACATTTCAACAATCAATTGATATTAATGATTACTGATTTAGTTATGAATGTGGGCTAGTCATTGTATTAATGTACCGTCCATATTTTCACTTTTAGACCAACAAGATTGAAGACCAATAAGATTCTTTATCAATCCGTACTATATTATGTTAGTAGTTTTGAGTATGAATGTGGATGGCTATAAGAATAGAGTAAGATCAAAGAAACGATGTATGGACTGCGTGGAAGATGACATAGCTAGAAAGGGGATGACCACTGAGACTAATACATCTATTTATTTAAAAAAAAAATTATTTCTTATTTATTCTGTATCTTTCTATTCGTGACATTTTAGGGGCATGAGGAACAGGGTGTAAAGTTCACTCATCCACCATAGAAAAGGGAGGATCCTCCGACCAGACGGGTGTTGTGTCTGGCGGGCAATTGCCCATCGGTTTGAAGTTGAAATCTTGTATGTATGTCGATCGCTCGGTAAACTCTAACTGCGCGGTGCAGGATTTGTATGACGTCATGTCTATGATGCGTAGTTCGTATGTGGTGGTGTAACCGCTATAACATCACTGCGGGCCCTATCAGAATACACGCAAATATCGCTGTGACATTTATTTTTAATTGTCGCAGCATCATGCTTAGAATCAACATCATCATGCAGCATCAGCAGCATGCTGCCTTTTGGCCGAGTACAGGACTTTCTGGTTTTACTTTAATTTTACTTTGTTTTTTTATTGTTTTATGTTTTTATGAGGGTGTTTTATTTTAATTTGTGATTTCCTGTGAGAGTTTCAATAAATACTTTTTCTTTCTTTTTTTCTTTCTTTCTAATAGAGAAGTTGTTGCGCCGACCCCAAACCAATTGGGATAAAAGCATGAGAATGATGAGCTTATACTGGGTTTGCAATTTATTTCAAACGAAACTTCTAAGTTAGTTTTGTTTTTTTTTTTTTTGTTATCCTATTTTGTCCCACTGCTGGGCAAAGGTCTCCCCCATAATTTTCCAGTCTTCCTTATGTTGTACCTTCTCCGGCCAGTTGGTCAGGAACGAGTCCAAAAGTCCCGAGTTGATTACATTGCACAACATTATTGGTTACAACTGATTAAAAAGATTAATAAATATATCAATGAACATTATCATATTGATGGGGATCGTGGCTAAATAATAAAAGTTTCACGGGTCGACCGAAGGTGCCTGGGTGGGTGACGATCCATTACCTATCGAGACACTGTGTCTCGGAAAGCACGTTAAGCCGTTGGGCTTTTAGAGGTATGAGGAACAGGGTGTAAAGTTCACTCATCCTCTATAGAAAAGGGAGGATCATCGCCAGACGGGTGTTGTATCTGGCGGGCAACTGCCCAACGATTGATGTCGGAAAGTTACATATATGTCGATCGCGCGGTAAACTCTAATTGCGCGATGCAGGATTTTGTGTGATGTCAGGTCTTTGATGCGTAGTTCGTATGTGGCGATGTAGATGCCACCACAGGATCGGCAGTCATTAGTAGATCTTTGCCAGTCTTTACGGGAAGTCAGAGGCCCGAAAGTCTTACCAAGAGGTATCGTATTACCCAGTAACTGGGTTATGGAGGTCGGATAGGCAGTCGCTTCATGCAAAATACTGGTATTCAGATGCATCTGGCTAGACTGGAAATTGATTCTAACAAAGGAAAAGGCTAGGCGACCATATGAAAATTATAAGATGTCGTCAGATAGAATACAATGTTATGCATTTCCGTTAACCCTCCTACTCTGGTCCTTATTTATGATATTTATTTTAATACAACTATGAACAAAAAATATTATAAAACAGCATTCTAAGAGACATAATAGATTTACAACAAAACATTTGTTTTCACCCTCTCACCTTTTTAATAAATAATAGAATGGATCTCAAAATGCACAACATTTTGTACAATAGTGCATATTACGCGAATTACGGCGTAATGTTTTGAATGGATTATAATATAATTAATATTTAAATGTGTTAAAAATATTCATTTAGTTGTCAGTCAAATTTTAATGTACCCCTTTATTGAAGCGCGGTCTATTGATGTACTCTGAGGAAGAAGTTTTGATCCATTGTACATTGGTCCAAACTCTAGACAACTCATTTGTATAACTAAGGAATTATCTGCCTCTTATATCGATTTTTCCACTTTCCTGCGAAGTTTCGCCATTAGTTTTTTAATAAAATAATGTTGAGGAAACATTTTATAAAACTATGAGAAAGCTTCAATAAGATATTCATATATGAAAAAGTAGATTAAATGGTACTAACATTGACCACCAATACCCGTAGATAAATTCGTAAGCACACCACAACTACATCACTAAAATATTTCTTATCGTATTCAAGTATCAACACGCATCACCCTACAATAAAGCACTGCTAGCCATATGCACGATCGCTCGCACGGCTCGGCTCATTGCGCTCATTGTGATCACCCGTCATTAAATTACGATTCATTCGGTTTCATTATTCAAATTATTTTGAAAGTTTTTATTGAATTATGTTTATGAGAGTTAATTGTGAACAATATATTGATTTTCTTGTCATTGAAACTTTTACCAGGGCACTATCAACTTTTGTCGAGTTATATACGTTGTATTTTCTTTTTTGGTGGTCGATCTCAAATGAATAGCTAAGACTATTCAAGCTCGCGTAGAATGACCACCAAAGAAATGGGAGAAACGAAATACAAATGACAGATTTTAGAAAAATGAAGAAAAGAAATGTCACTTTGTAAAGAAAGAGATTTATTTTGATTTTCGTAAAGGAAAGATAAAAATGATCATGCTTCGCGTAGATAAGATAAAATTTCGAACAAACGGTCTGATTAATAATAATAAATAATTTATTTCCAAAAGTAAATGAAAGTCACACGAGAAAAATTCCGTGGAAAATTCACTTATTCTAACGCATTCAGAAGAAAGTTTTTTACTTATGTAATTTAGATTTTAATTACATAGTTGGGAAAATGCACAACGGTTTTTAAATAACACACAAAAAGGATATTACAGCACTACAAAATGACGAAGCACCCCTAAAATAATTATCTAAAGTCATCATAAAAATCACCGCGACAATCACAGTAATTGTTTGCCGAAACTATTTCCTGATCAGCGTTTGATTAACTCGCACGCGTTAAATACATACAAAAAATCATGCTTTTTGTTGTATTTTCCCGTTGTTTTCATTATCGTTATGGGAAAGTATTCCCCTGTTTGTTTGGGCTTCACACCCATAGGTTTTTTGATTAAAATGTACGGTAATGGTGGGGTGTGCCACAGGGGTGAATCTTAGGTCGCTTCCGTTTCATTGTTCAGGTTTTAGTTTCGTTTATCACTAAAATCTGGGTGCTGATTGCTTTCGACATTTTAAATAATGATGGTTGTGAAGCAATATTTTAGGACATAACAAAGAGCACCTGCTTGCTAAGTCACGCAACTCCAAGTTAAATATAATTGAGAAAGTCAATACATGTAACAAAAACAAAGTATAATTGAAATACTTAACTCAAAACATGAAAAAGTTTCATCGAACTCATCATTAAGTATTTCATAATGATCATACATTGCAGATCCAATAAAATCACTAAAAACTGTCCCAAAAGTCACAAACAACGCAAGTCACAGTCAATTCACTTCGAACTTCAATAGAACTTCCAAACTCAACTATAATTAGCATAACCCCAAAACATAATTAACCCTACAGACGTCCTCCACGACATTAATAATTTTCCACATAAAAAAACAAAAACAACATCCATACAATTAGCCAACAGTTCATCCGTGACGGAAACATTACCAAAAGCGTGCGGTCACATATTGTCATCAGAAATAAAATAAAATAACTTTTGGAACACACCCCGACACTTCCGATGGCAGCTTTAGGGTTTGAACGCGAGGGTTATGGGTTTTGAATGAAATTACTGTTACTGATATTGATATTGGTCTTTTGGTTGTATAACTTTGGCTTATTAGAAGCATATTGGTCCATGGAGAATGGCAGATGGAGATTTTAATCTTGCTTATTGGAACATAAAGCCTACAATTATTTCAAACTTTGAGCTACTATAACCTCGCTCTTTGAATATTGAATGGATATTGATATATTTGTGTATCCCCAATACACAAATATATTCTATTCTACTAACTTTTGCAACAGCGACCATTGCCAAGGCAATCAACAAACTGACCTTGATAGTTTCTCTGAACCCAATTTACGATTACTCATTGAGACTTCGGTGTTATTACTAATATGTAGTATTAAATTTATTGACTGCCTCGTTGGTCTAGTGGTCGCAAGCGCTACTGCTGAGCATAAGGTCCTGGGTTCGATTCCCGGGTCAAGCAACGTGTTATTGGGTTTTTCTAGCTGAAATTGCTCAGTAACAGCCCGGAGTCTGGATTTGTGCCCGGTTAATGGCAATATGCTCGCCCCCTATTACATGGGACTTAAACATAACTGGCGAAATGTGGGTGTACCTGCTACAGGGACACCTCTGCCCAACCCTTCTGGGAAACAAGGCGAGATGTTTTGTTATGTTGTACTATTAAAAAGACTGTGACGTTACTTTACTGGTCTCAAACGTGACTTAAGTGACTATAGTAAGAATCTGTCTATCTTTCAGGCAATACAGGCAAAATGTTATCAAATACTTTCAATAACTGACCATACGACCTACTACCGACCACCAATGTAAATCACTCAAGCTCACTCGTAAAATAATTAAAATCCTAGATTAATCACCGAGTTTTCTTACCCTATCGTTGACTTTAACATTATTTATGGCGTCTACAGTATTTTTTCTTCCACCATCAAATACTTTAAATTCCTGCTTTTCCTATCTACCCTAAAAGCCCGTCGGGACATTAATCTAATCAACACAAAACACCGTAATGAGTGGACGTGCGCCACGCGGCACGGCGCGGCACGATGCGGCGCGGCTGGCGGGCGGCGCGTGCGGCGTAATGTGGGCTATTGTTGACGTCACGGATGGGTTGGGACGTGGTTTCTGTTTGGATACTTTTTGGATATAATGGTGATAGTTTTGAAGGAACTGTCAAAGTACTTCATCGCTTAAAGCAGGGATTTGTGAGAGATAAAATAATTTCAAAATAGATAGATCTTGACTTCTTTTCATTTTTCCAAAAGAAAACTAACAAAAACTAAAAAAACTCTAACTAACTCATGCCTTTCAAGTATGCCTTCAACAATACCAAGTAGCAAGTACCGAACTATGTACATTTCGGAAAAAATAAATATTTGGTAGATACTTGAGAATCAGTGGGATCGTTTGACAATTAAAACGTAACTAAAAAGTTAAAAACAGTGCATCGATACTCACTCATTACACTTCAAATTAGAAGGAAGATAATGTAAATTTGGTAATCAAGAGGAAGAAAATTCTGCATGACGACTGTAGTTTCCTACATAGTGAAACACGTAGATGCTAAAAAAGGCCTTCGTTTAGTTGTTTTTTTTAATAAAGGTTAAGGAAACTCGAATTTCAAAATGTTAATGCTGTCTAAGAAAAAATATGCACACAATTTATTTAATTATGAAAATCTGGTGTATGAAGACTGGCAACAGCAAAACATTTTATCAAAAAAAACCATAAATAACACAAACATTTTCTCTTTTCCGTCGGCGCCATATTGAATTAAAATTGGCGGGAGCTTCCGCCATTACCAAAATGGCGGTTATACTTGACAAGCGTATTTTTTCTGGATGATAAATCTATCCGGGAATACTTCCGGTTCCGGGTTGGCGATGATCGATGTTCCGGATCAAATCTTTATTTAAAAGGGATGTTTTAGGGGGTAACCTTTAGGAAAAATGGGGGATGATCCTTTCATGTTATCTTCTTCGAAAAACTGTTTGGATTTAATAGCACTTTGTTAGCAGAAGCAATGCTGTCGAATAATGAATTTGGTAAGCTGTTAGCACAATTATGAGAGACATGCGACTCGATATGTGATGATATGTGTGATTGTGATGAAGGGATTGATATTTGTTGCACTTCACTTCGAAGATTCAAGCGCCAAGTCCACAAAAATAATGTAATTAATGACTGTGTAACTCAATTACGCCAACTATTGAAAATTACTGTATTGTATTTTTTTTTAAATATAAAATTGTGTAACAATCATGTGTAATTTCTGTACTTATACACATATTGTTCTATGATTTAATAATGTCTTTGCATGCTGTGTCTATCGCTTGCTATTGTGCACTTGGCTTGTAAGTATGTTGACTTGTGTTTGCAATTGGTTGAACAGTGTACCAATTGTAGATAGACCAATAAATAAATAAATATAGTGATAGAGTCTAGTATAGAGTCAAAGTTGTAAAGTATGTGCCTGTACTTTCAGTGGGTGGCAGTGTCATATCGGGAACTTCAGCAGTTTGAGCATAACAATGTGCTCCGGTAGAAATAACTGCAAAGATGGTAAGAACTTGATCTCAGTGATAAGATTGCCAAATAATTGTTGCATTACTGTACAATCGTTTATTTTTACATTTCAGTTTTTAAGCTATTGCATAGCTTTTATCGCGGGCTTTGAGCGCGGCGACCGAATCAAGAAATTCCGTAACGTAACGAAAATAAAACCTAACACCCCCACTCCGCCTACCATGTAATGACGGTTCCCATGACAACGTGATGTTGTCATGGGAACGTAATTTTTGTTTTATGTCATCACGTCATCATCCCAAGTGTAGCGTTGACAAATAGGAAGTATGGAGGTTACAAATGCTATGCAATAGCTTTACCGCGGCAGTCCCCGAGTGCCACACGTTTTTTTTTTCTATTTGTTGTAAATTTAAGTGTAAATAAAGAAAACTAAGTACTATCTATCTACTTTTCTGGACGAACTTTTTCACAAGAATCTCTTTCATAAAAAGTTCTAAAACGCTTCACTTCACTTTCCAAAACTTACACACAAGAAACTCTTTATTTATTCAACTGCCTTAATTCAACCATATTAGTTAATACCGTTAATAGTTTGTAATGCTACTTACAGAAATTGATAAATATGTATTAGTATTAGTTATGACCGCGCCGGGGATCGAACCCCCTGCCCGCGGATTACCCGGCGATCTGTCAGCGCTTTGAGCCGATTTATTATGATATGTGCGGTGGAACTAGGAACATTATTATTGTGTCATGTGAGAGGGAAGCAAGAATATAAATAGTTTGAATATTTTTTCTGTTTATTGTATAGACTCGAAGGCATTTTGTTGTGAATTTTAAAGCAAATAGAATGAGAGAACGATTCTGTTAAAAAGATGGCAGCAATTCAAGCTTGACAATTAGCAACGAATAGCATTCCGTTTAAGTTAACCCTTTTAAATAGTTAGCTTACATTAGAAAAAGCTCCTACATATTTTAGCAAGGTTCTGGCATATACAGGATGACTTGTAATCCGACGTATTTCTTCCTGGCTGTGATATTATAACATCCTTTATAGCCCGGGGAAAATTCATAGGATTTCAGAAAATCCAAATTACATTTATTTATTTATTTATGTAAACAGTAAAATACATAGAGATACGACATAATTATAATATTGAGTATAAAGATACTTACTTCTTAAGAAATTTCTTCCAGCAGACCTGCGAAAAGAGAAATGAAAAAGAAATGCAGACAATAGTGTGTGAAAACAAGAAGAGAAAATATGGATAAGCGAAGTCTTAAACTAAAATATTAAAATATACATACACATATAACGTAATAAATTAAAATATACTTAAATAAATACATAAAGCTTAAATATATAAACCTACATACTGTAGGTATGGGTATGGTTTATTCGTTTTTGAGGTCTCAACTAAGTACAGAAATAATCCATTCTTGTGTAGAAAATAAACTTAATGTTGTATTGTTTCTCAAACAATACTTTGGAATACCTTAAGTAGTTACTCAATATTGTTTTTAAATCTAATATTTTCATTGCTGCATCCCTCTTCCAACACACCATCTAGCCAGCCACTAATACATTCCACCATTCAGCTCCCGTTTACAAAGCTGCGTCTACACCGTGAGCTGTGGTCCGCGGCGCGCCGGCGCAGAAAAACTGCAATACAGTGCAGTGTGCATTAAGGAAATTGATTGTGAACTAACATTAGTAGGCAGGGACGGAGTTGAAGTAGAAATAGATAATATTATTTTGAGTAGCAATGGGGAGGAATGGTTATGATTTGGCTTAGTAATTCAATCTGACCAGCCTTTTCCCAACTATGTTGGGGTCGTCTTCCAGTCCAACCGGATGCACCTGAATACCAATATTTTACATGGAGAGACTGCCTATCTGACCTCCACAACCCAGTAACTGGATAATACTATACCCCTTGGTAAGACTGGTTGTTAGACTTTCGGGCTTCTACCCGTAACGACTGTCAAAGATCCACGAATGACAGCCAAGACCAACGGCTTAAGGTGCTTTCCGAAGTACGGAGGAGTCACGGTATGTAAAGATGGTCACCCATCCACGGACCAACCCCAGCAAGCGTAGCATAACCTGATAGCTCCTCATGAATGATTAGGCTTCGTTATAAACTTAAAGATAGATTTAAAAAAAAAAAGTTGTAGTTTAAGTACAAAAAGTTGTGTTTTGTTATCTTTTGATGGGCGGTCAATGTTTTGGCTTTGGCTTCATCATCATCAGCCTATAATGTTCCCACTGCTGGGACAGGCCTCCTCTCTGTGAGAGGGAGTGGGCCGTAATCCACCACGCGGGCCCAGTGCGGGTTGGTAGATGGCACATGTCTTCGTATTTTCGGTTCTAGGACATGCCGGTTTCCTCACGATGTTTTCCTTCACCGTTTTGAGAGCAGTGGTGATGAAATAATTTACACAAAGTAAAGCGCCTGTCTGGGTTCGAACCTACGACCTACAACTCGTAAGTCGCGGCCGTTACCACTGGGTCACCACTGCTCTTCCATTTTGGTATACCCATTAATCACCCAGAAATTCTAATGAAATGATAATAACACAGATCTTTAAAATCAGACAACCAATTTGAAGATTTTAGGGACTCCTCTTGTAATTTTGACACTCGAAGAGTGCTAATTCTCCACCTTATTTGAATATATAAGTCTTGGTTTCGTTTCAAATTTGCACCCTAATTATGGAACACACTTGCAATCACAATTCGAGAGTTTTGAAGGATATTGCTAATCCATTGCTTCATAGGTTTGAAAAATTCGTATGCTCAGCAACGTAAACAACCCAATAAACGTGCGTGAACTGTCAAAATGAAACCCATTGTGATCAATTGTCATTTTATGTGTGTTAATTTTTTCGCAATTACCCCGCTGGCCAGTCATAGGAAATATGTACATATCAAGGGATTATACAAAACGAAATATACTACTTATACATTATAATCAATTAGGTTTTTGTAGGATTACTATGTCCCCATGGAATACTTATAGTTTTACATCGATACATACTTATTCAGATTCTTAGTCAAACATAGAGTTTAAGATTTTAAGCTAGCTACACCACAAATATTTCTTGGAAAATTAGCCCAAAACGCCGAATACCCAAGTCCGTGCCCCCGCGGGGGTGGCCACACAGTAAACATACACAAGATTATAAATGCACCGACAAGATTATACGCATGCATAACGTGGACACCCCACACTAGCTGAACTCCTGGACACCCTACACCTCTACACCCTACCAATACATACTAATACAACAATCCTGTTTTCTTTGGGTATTTACATTAATCATGTTTGGTTACCGTCTTGCAGTTTTCAATTTAGAGATTATTATTTTTCACAAGGGATTATAAACAACTTGGAAGAAAAAGATTAAGTAGTTCATTCTGCCTAGCCTTTTCCCAACTATGTTGGGGTCGGCTTCCAGTCTAACCGGATGCAGCTGAATACCAGTATTTTACATGGAGTTACTGCCTATCTGACCTCCACAACCCAGTAACCGGGTTATTACCCGGTTATTGGGTTGTGGAGGTAAGATACCCCTTGGTAAGACTGGTGTCAGACTTTGGGGCTTCTGACGACTGTCAAAGATCCACGAATGACAGCCGGGACCAACGGCTTAGCGTGCTTTCCGAGGCACGGAGGAGTCTCGGTATGTAAAGATGGCCACCCATCCACGTACCAACCCCGGCAAGCGTAGCCTAACCTGATGGATGGACCCGTGTGGCTGTTAAGACTTTAGCCACGAGCTCCTCAAGAAAAAGATTAGTTACTCATTCAATAAATGGGAACTAACATGATTATTATAACTTCACGCAAGTTTCCTCGTAAGGAGTAGGTAGAGATGTTTCGTACACCTACACAATGATAAAAGGTGAGCCACGAATTCCGGCTCAGAACTTCAACTGAGAATTTCCTAAAGATGAAAATTTTGCCCAATCAGGAGATCGAACTGCAGGACCTTAGAGTCAGTAGTCGCGGTTGTGGATAATATCTATAATACAACTCTGCATCATCATTTCAGCCCAAAGACGTCCACTGCTGGACATAGGCCTCCCTCAAGCACCGCCACTTCCACCGGTTCGTACTTCTCTCATCCAGCGAATTCCTGCGGCTTTCACCAAGTCATCGGTCCACCTAGGCCTTCCAACGCTACGTCCTCCGGTACACGGTCTACCTCTGCATAACCCAGGAAGAATACAAGTATTTGTAATGCGTTATGAGTAGGTATATGAAATGGAACTCTTTTACAATACGTATCTAGAAAGAAAGAAAAAACGTTTATTTGCGGTAAACATGACGCAAAAAGAAGATTAAAACACAAAAATCTGAAAAGGTTGGGGGAGGCATGCGTCACATCCACGCAAATCGGCTATTACTCAGCATTATGCTGCGACCCTATGCAAGACAGAGCCCCAGCTCTGGGTTTCAGCGACAGCTGGCACTGACGTAATAACGTAGAACGGTGCAGCAAAACAAATATTAAGAAGCGTATCTATGTTGCGCCTAGCCACAAATTATACTACACAATTAGAAAGAAAAACCCATTACAAGACGATACATAAAAATGACGTCATAGTAGTAATAGTGTAGCAGAACACAACAATACATCACACTACATAGTTATTATTCAATTTATTACACCAGCGCTTCGCCCGGCGCCCGCGAAGCTTTTAGGGAAATTGGAGGTGCGCCCCTTCCGAACACTGGCGTGCAATGTTATTGGTACACTCTGTGATGAATTGTTTCGTTAGTGGGTCAATGTATTGATTGGATGTGTAATCGTTCTGTCTATATCTATGCGTGGTTCTTTTTAGTATTGTCCATCAGAACTTTTGAAATATTGCCTCTTTTCAGAACACTTTCCAAACCCAACGTTGGTGATTTTATGTATTCCAAGTAGCGGTAAAGAAAGTATAAACTTTTGTTAGAACTTGACAATTTATAGCAAACTATACTGTGTACATTTTATGATGATTGATTACGACGCATACCTACTGATGCTTTTTAATTTATTTATATGATTATTGTAGAGCCTTGGCATAAATCAAAAGTTGGATTCAATACTTTTAAAGAACGACAAAAATTTTGTTTCCGACCGAAAGTTCGGTTTCGGCCGAAACTAGAAAAGAAACCGAATATTCGGTTACGATTTCGGTTTCGGCTGGATTTTAGATACATAAATTGAATTTCTAAATTTAACATTGTACCTACGCTAAATAAAAAAGCAACAAAGATTGTCATCAGTCACATGAATTAAAAATATTTAGAAAAATAAGGTTTAAACTTAGGCAAGGGACTTTTATTATCAAGCAGACTACAAACTTAAATGAAATGAAATTGTTTATTCTGTAAATAAGATATCGGAATCACTTTTACACGTGATATTAAAAAATATTAAAAATATTCTAGATGAGTTTGGCGTTTCCTATCTGACTACTATGACTACTCTGAGAAGAAAGGCCGAAACAAACTCAGAAGTCGCAGTCTCTTTTAAAGTCCAGACATAATCTTGGTCAGGCCATATGAGAACCATGTAGATTAGTGTTTGAAATGGTCTTTTGAGGAAAGAACCACAGAAATTTGAGTGGAATGTCCAGTCAGTGCAAGCATTCGTCAGTAATCGTGGAGCTCAACTCAGAACTTAAGGAGCTCAACTCGACAAACAATACCAAAGAAAGGACATTTGGGTAGACTGCATAAACTACTCAAACTGCCAGAACATCATTAAAACTAGCTGAGAAATAATAATAATACATAGTACAGTCCTTCCATAGTTCCAGGTGACCAGTCCACTCTAACCACCCAAACCCACAGTCCAATACCTTTGTTTCCATATTTTACAATAGTCCTACACCAACTGGGGGTTGTCCTTGGCTGCACTTGCATAATGCGAACAGGGATAATCGTCGGTTGGTGCCTAATTCCATATAAAATTGTCTAAAGGGCCTCTGCGAGTTGTCCTCACATTCACAATAATTAAAATAATATAATACTTTACAAATTAATCATGTCAATGTCAATTTGTATAAACTTTCAGTAGCTGCCCATTTAATTTGTCCACTGCTGTAATGATATTCTCGTGAAGGGGTGCACAACTAAGTTAGTGTAACCTCCGTAGTCTGTTCTGTACTACTGAGAACAGCATGACTTGTCATTATATCTGATTCTATATGGTCTTTGTTTTGGGGCGATGTCATGAATATATTGTACAGTGTTTATACAAAATTCAAAATATTTAATTTCACATAAACCTACATGGGCACTTATGAAACGTTAGAAGCTAGGTGCACGGTTCCAATTGGTCGTTTCCTATGGAGAAGAGCCGGCAAGAAACTCCACGGTTACTCTTTTAAAAATAATTGGGTTTTGACAATATTTTCAAATAACAGTGTTACTAGGTATGGGAGGACAGTGTAGGTCTTTCAACGAGTACCAAGTACTTAAAAAAATAGAAAATGGTCAATAGATCTATAATCCCCTAAGTCTACAGCGTTCTCACATTCACAAAATAGAAAATAATCTATTTATAAGATAAATTAATTAATTAATAACAATAAAAACCAATTTTAAACGAAATTACATGATTGCTATTGCAACTGTAACAAATCTGAATAATTATCAAGTCCACAAAAGCCACTAATATTGAGTTGAAATTAGATTGTACACAAAACTATTCAGTTTCGTTACAAAAAAAAATTGTGTATGATAGTTTGGTTAACTTTTTGTTATAGTTAATACAATCAAAAAATTTGGTTAAATTATTTACTATCCTTCTATTACAAGTCTCGAACAGCAGTTGTGCAGAAAACCCCTAAAACATAGGCTCGTTAGATTTACCTACGTTGGAAAAGCTTGTATCCTAATTACATAATACACGATCAATCACAATCTGTTTCGATTTGAAACAGATTGCTAATCCATTGCTTTATAAGTTGGAAAAAAAAATCTGCTCAACACCGTAAATAACGCAATGAATGTTGTTAAACTGTCAAAATTAAACAAATCGTCACCAACACCGCAAAGGGGCGAACCTCAAATAAGAAAATTTTACAGGAGAGCCAAAAACGTTTTTTTTCTCCCGATGACGCGCTTTTTTTGATGATATTTAAGAAAATATATAGGTATAATTTAGAATAAAAAAAAAATCCCTACAACTGATTTTAAATACGCCGTCAATCTTTTTTCGTTTCTATTAGTCTTAGAGCTTCGCCCTTTTGTGACGACATAGAGCTCGACAAATGGAGCATTTTTGTATACTAAACTAATTTTTGACTGTTTGTATGAGGTTCGCCCCTTTGCAGTGTTGGCGACGAAATGAGCCATAATCGTTTACGAAAATAAGTTATGTAATTAGAGACCTATATTGACAATACGTAATCCTTGGTTTTTGTTTTTATATTGTATGTTTTGCGCTACTGCTGACCATGAGATCCTGAGTTCGATTCCCGGGTAGGGCAAAGTGTTATTGGGTTTTTCCACTTGGATTTTTTCAGTAGCAGCCCGGAGTGTGGATTTGTGCCCGGTTGATGGCAATAGGCTCGCCCCCTATAACATGGGACTTAAACATAACTGGTGAAATTTGGGTGTACTATATCACCTATGCTTAACCATTCAGGAGCTACCACACATCACGCCTGTATTCCCCGGAGGGTTGCCAGAGGTGTACCTTCGAGTACACCCACATTGAGACAGTGACCTATCTTGGTGCGTGGTGGTCGACACTTGTTCATTCCAGTAAGCTGTTGGCAGTAAAACGGCCCATTTTTAGGGTTCTGTAGTCAACAATGAACCCTTATAGTTTCGCCATGTCCGTCTGCGTCTGTCTGTCCGCGGCTTAACTCAGAGACTGTTAGTACTAGAAAACTGTTATTTGGCATAGGTATACATATTAATCATGCCGATAAAGTGTTAAAATAAAATAAAGAAAAAAAATTTGTTAACGTACCTTCCTTACACGTAAAGTGAGGACGTTATTGTTTTTCTCGTGTATCCCATAGTGTGGGGTGTCATTGAAAAATATTGTGAGTTTGTGAAAACCATTCTTGGATTTAGGGATCCGTTTGCGAAATATTAAGTGTTACCATTTAGCTGGGGGGGCAGCTACATGGTTGGTTCTGGATATGTGGAAAAAATCACAGCAGTAGTATATTTAACGAAATTAAAAGGAAAACTATCACAGCTAAGTACGCTTTACAAGTTAACGCGTAATAATCGACCAACTTCGATTTGAGAAGTTGAAAAAAAATTGGTTGTCTGTAAAGTCGGTTTACGGACGATAATTTTACGTGACAACGTCACAAGCCGAACGCTTAGGCCGATCGTGCCTCTCTATCGCTTGTTCTGCGCTCTCGCTTGCACGCTCGGCTCAGGCGGAACGTTACACTTTTTCGTGCGTCCAGCCGGCGTTCATCGATTTATAAGGGCCGGCGCCCAGTGGCGGCACGTCATGGCAAGGGATTTTTATGCAACGAATAGAAATAAAACTTATATGTATGACAGTCAAATTGAAATTTCAATGATGATACCTAAGGACATCGCGGCATGCTTAAGGATACCGCGGCATCGTTGCCGTTGGAATTTAAATTTTATTGTCATGCTACTAAATTATATTTCTATTCATCGCATAAAAATCCCTTGCCATGCTGTGCCGCCACTGGGCGCCGCCGCCGGCCCTAAGACGTTATCACGTCAAAAACATGTTGTTCCATACATTCCGTTCGGGAGAACATGTTTTTCAACTACACTGTTAAGTTTGTCCTTGGGATAAATTCATCCCATTTACGGAATCCTTCACTGTGCGTGGTCCACGCACTTGGCCGGTTTGTATTATAATTATAACCTTAGCAGCCGAACTAGCCAGTTACTTCCTTACACTGCATGTAAGCTATAATTACCTACTCAAGTTAAAAGTATTCACGTGTACACTGTGGTGCAACAAAAACCACCGCTCATTGTTCTGTGATGAGTGTGTGAAACAACCGTGTTGACTATGACTTGACGAAAGAGGTCAAGGAGACACTGGTGCCAATTCCCTTGTTAACAAACTAAACTAAATTTAAGTTCAGTGCATTTTTTTCTTTCTATTTCAATAAGAAAAGGACAGAGGATAAATTTTAGTTTAGTCCTGTCAAATAAATCAGCGCCTGTCACTACTCCATACAAGTTTAGACATGATTAAAAACTTGCCTACTAAAATTACGTCAATTTACGTCAAGCGCTGATTAATTTGACAGGACTAAACTAAAATATCTTCTGTCCTTTTCTTAATGAAATAGAAAGAAAAAGATGCACTGAACTTAAATTTAGTTAAGTTTGTGAACAAGGGAATCGGCACCAGTAGATCGTAACTATCCTTAAAACTCCCGCACCTAGGCGCAACTTGATAGCGCGACACGACTCTAGTGGACCAATAGATCTGTGTCCAAATGTTTTTTGTCCGTCTTGTAGATTATTAGAAAATATTGGACACGTATTTTTTCTTTTCTGACTGAGCTGATTTTATACTAAGTTGTGACGTAGCAAGCCCCCACTCCCCAACTTTAATGCGTGTTTTCTAAGTTATTTTTGATTAATGTTATATAGAGCTGTTGTGGCCCAGTGATAACGGCCGCGACTTACGAGTTGTAGGTCATAGGTTCGAACCCAGGCTTTACTTTTTGTAAATGATTTCATCACCACTGCTCTCAAAACGGTGAAGGAAAACATCGTGAGGAAACCGGCATGTCCTAGAACCGAAAATTCGAAGACATGTGACATCTACCAACCCGCACTGGGCCCGCGTGGTAGATTACGGCCCACTCCCTCTCACAGAGAGGAGGCCGCAGTCCCAGCAGTGATTGGAACATTATAGGCTGATGATGATGATGAATATGATATCATACAGAAAAAGTATAAGCTAACCACAGTGTGATGGCGATTTAGCCAAAAATATTTTTTTAAAAATCGGCATCATACCTACTGGGTGAAAATAGAAATAAACATCGTCCAGGTATACCAACGTTGTATCATATTCCCGAGGCTGTGAAAATAGAGAAAACGAATTTTCCCAAATATGGGACCTAGCTAAAACGATTTTTTCGCCCCCGTAAACCCCTATATTGAAACTTTCATCGAAATCGTTAGAGCCGATTTCGAGAACGATTTCGTACAAATAACAAACAAATATACAAATATTGGTCGTTTAATAGTATAGAATATAAAGGTAGGTATTCAGTTCAGATTACCTCATCATTTCTATATTGCTATTAATCAATTAGTCACCAAAATTAGCTTAATAAGAAAGTAGTAAATCGTAATCACCACATTGGTAGGTACTTGCACGGTTTCGAAAACAAATTAACGTTTTTTTGACACTCCTATCATGTTTGTTTTAAAGTTTAATTTTCAGTTTCTCAATATTTAACACTCAATAAAGTTCATTAGTAGGTATATTTCAACGTGACGGTCGCGACACGTGTCCGATTTGTTCCGGCAGTAGTTCCCACGTCCGCGATCCGACACGGTGACGATACGATATGGGGAGTGTGGAAAGAAATATGCTCTGTTTTAATCCGTTGAAATAACAGTTGGTGGGGGTATTTTAAACTGAGCTAACATTAAACAATACCATAACAAAAAAATTGGTTTCTCTTGTTTCTGCTTCAAAAATAACCAAAACATAAATAAAAACCTAAAATACTATATTGGTTAGTACAGTCACGAGCAAAAATATGCAGACACTTAGCTAAATTCAAAATGATTTTCTCGTGGAATAATGATTGCAACTTGAGATAAGCCCTATGTAGTGTGGGACTGTGGGTTTCAAAATACTATATTCCAAACAACATACAATTACAATCAATACAGTAGGAGAAAATAACTCAAAAAAATTGACAATTTTATATATATTTGTGCTCCTAAGTCTACATAACATAATATATTATGTCACCGTAAGATTGTAAGAACCGTAAGTTTATAATCTATCGGTATTATTTCCGTTAGATTATAATCTGTCGAAAAATTGTGAACTAGGTGAAATGAGTTAGGTTAGGTTAGAACTGTGACCAATCGCGCGCGAGCCGAGCGAGCGAAGTGAGCGGTGCCACGGCAGCCGCCGGCGAGCGCTACTTCCAAGTTGCTCGCAGCCACGCAGGCTATTTAATATTAGCGCAAGGTGCGTTACGTCACAAGCAAGTTTGATACCAGTACACAATTTGTCAGTTTTTCATGGATATATTATAAACTATCGAAAAATTATGCGTTAAATTGTAAATGATTTGTCACAGTTCACAATTTTTCGACAGTTTATAATCTAACGGAAATAATACCGATAGATTATAAACTAACAAAATTCATAATTATATTATATTACATTCATAATTATTATATATATTACGGTGACATATATACTGGCATATACCTAAAGAACATTCAAACAATCAAATTATTAACTGGTATTTATTAAAACTACTTAAAAGTAGTTAATAATTTGACTCTAACTAGAAATAATATCTCACAAACCAGAGATCACATTCTAGTAATAAATTATTGATTCCAACAAGATTTTTCGCCAAGTAGAGCACCTTCCCCGTGGTTTCAACTCTAAACTAAGGGTAGTATCACAATATGCTTTGTAATTGAGTTCTCACGATCTTCGATGATCTGCAGTGAGTTCTGGATCAGTTCATATTGTTCGTTCAATTTCCACGGTGATTCGGGAGTGAAAATAATAAGGGTCGAAATTGTCAACAGCTTACACAGCTACAGCTTATTAGGTACCTACTACTACTTGGCTAGTACAGGGTTTTTCAATCGGGTCAAGGTATCTTTGACAGATGATAGCGGCCATATTAGATTGTCTATTGGCGCAATTTTTTGACAGATGACTCATTATAATTGTTCGGCATTGATCAAGATGAGTCGCTATGTATAACGACTCATTGCGCGACGCGATATTCAACTGTAGTTGAAATAATTAAACTGTATTATCAAAATGCCAGTTCAATTCGTCAAACATTTCGTTTGAAAGAGAAATTCAACGGGTTCCTCACGGGATCTCAAGATTTGGGGACAAGACATGGCCTCCAAGGTCATGTGATTTAACTCCCCTTGATATTTATTTATTTTTTGTGTGATTATATGAAATCACTGGTGAATACGAACAAGCCAAGAACAAAAAAGCCAAAAATATAAGGTACCTATGTTATACCAATGGGCAGTGATGGGCCAATTTAATCAATAAACACGAGAATCTTCGTTAGCCATGAATCCAGAATCCAAATGTAGATACGGAAAATGAACTGAAGATATAGTCCGTACAATCCACGACGACGCGCCCCTCTCCGCGATTACTGTACTGTAAGCTGAACTCTAGTATGGCGCAGAGCGGAGTGGGGCGCGTCTTCGTGGATTGCGCGGACTATAACACGGAAGCAAGTAGGTACTAACAGGCTTCCCTTGCTCTAATACCGCCTAATATTGAGCCATGACCCCGTGAAAAGAGTCCAATAATCTTTACTTATGTAAATAAATTTATATTTGTATCCAACTGGGTCACACAGTATTCAAAATAACTCTAAATACCTAAGTATAGCCCGCTAAAATGATAGCAATTAAAAATAGATTATTAAAAAGATACTGACCGAAAACAATGGACAGTGGAACTGCAAAAAGAAAACATTCTAAATTCAAAGCGGGTGCCGCTATTGGCCACTAATGCTTCCACAATGGCTGCCGAAACGTCAGATTTGACAGGTGATAAAGTTTTATGTTTCCCGACTGTCTTTATTGTGTAAAACAGCTTGATTAAATATGCTTTTTTCCTGTAATCTATGTTGAATCAACGTTCCGATAGAGTAGTATCGGAACTTTTCTTAGAGTTTGACTCCCGTTGAGTGGCAATAGCCGAAAGGTTAAGGTTCGTACTACTTCGGACTGGTGAGAGAGAGGTCGTCAGTTCTGTTAGTAAAAAATGTTACTTAAATTTTTATAATCTATTACGAAAAATGTAATGCTGTGATCCCAGAAAATGTATTCTACGTAGCGGCAACTTTCGACTCTTCACCGTAACAGCTTGAAGTTCTGAGGAACTTCATAAACCTTCACTAACATAACTTTCAATTTATCGTTGTACTTTTTCAGTTATTGCTGGGTTTCGATGCAAGAAAACGTCTGAGTAGGTAAACCTGAACTTAGTCTGAAATCTGATATCACTAAAACATATTCTTTACCTTGGAGGCTTTATTGTATAGGTACCTATACAATGTCACCCATCGGCATGTGCCCGCCCGCATTTTTCTGAATGCTCATGAAAAATTCTCGAAAAATAACTTTTACGGTCTTGTTTATTTTTTCATTTTTTTTGTTTTCAATTTCTGATTTTATGAACTTACACTTGTGATTTTTTTTTAAACACTTTGTTTTTTGAAAATAATGTTTTCACCTCCGTTTTTTTTTTTTGCATACCTACTTGACAAATTTTAATAAAAATATTAGTTAATCCGATAAAATAACTCATAAGCTTTTAGAAATAATAAATAGAATCCAAATCGAACCAATTACATCGGAGATATGGCAAACGCTACTCAAAACATAAAAAATTGAATAACATGAAAAATATTAAAGATAGACCTCCCCTTTCTAATTTATTTTTCGATCATTTTTCATGAATATTCAGAAAAATTCGGGTGGGCACATGCCAATGGGCGACATTGTATATCGTACTGTTAAATATAAACATCATACTGTTCAGACAAAATCCTCACTCAAGTCAAATGGATTTCATTCTTACAAGTAGCATACGACCAATTTCATATACACAAACGGACATGATGATACGAAATTCAACAAAATATTCCATATCATGCCAAGAGCCATAATTTAAGGGCCATTTAAACAGTCAAGAGCCAATTTCCTCCATCAGACAAAAAAATCTTGCAACTCGTCTTATGCAAAACTGTAGAGTGTATGTTTTTACCGCTGTTTCTCAAAAAAAGCTTTTAACGTGACGCGCGGTACCCCAAAAATTGCCTGTCAAAATATTGTCGGCTGCTTCAAGGGTGAGGATGTACAGTCGGGCGAAAATATTGGTTTAAGTTTTTGAAAGTCGTTTTTTTGAGTTGTCTCATATTTTGGGTAGTTTTGGGTGTAACTCATCAATATTTTCCTATTGGTTGTATTTTACAATTTACAAAAAAAAATTGGTTGTCTGTAAAGTCGGTTTACGGACGATAATTTTACGTGATAACGTCACAAGCCGAACGCTTTGGCCGATCGTGCCTCTCTATCGCTTGTTCCGCGCTCTCGCTTGCACGCTCGGCTCAGGCGGAACGTGACACTTTTTCGTGCGTGCTGCCGGCGTTCATCGATTTATAAGACGTTATCACGTCAAAAACGTAAAGTGATTTCTGAATCGAAGTAACAAAACCATTTTCGTGAATTTTTTTTAGAGAGCTACACTAGAAAAAAAATCTGAACTTCTAATAACATCACTGTTAACTGTTTCTAACTCTTGTTCAAAGTTCAAACATTTTATAGTTACTGTTCTGTTTTTTGCAGTAGTCGGCCTTTCCCTACACAATTTCTACCTCGTGTCTAGTAGACATACATTATGTATAGAATCCAAATGAAAACCTTACCCCGTAAAAAATCGACACAGGGATTACGATTTTTCATGGAAAAACTTTCACTTCATCCCTATATCATAAAAGTGAAAAACTGTTTAAAAAAACCACTGATCCATCTCGTTTGATAGTCTATCATGGTACTTACGTGATAACAAATTATCATAAGTTATGAGTGGACAGATGAACATACATAAATACCGGTCAAAATCATAACCCTCCTTTTTGGTTCGCCGTAGTCGGGTAAAATTTGTCGTATTTCTTCCACATAAGGCATTAATGAAGAGTTGAAGTTTAATGAAAATTCACTGTTCAAACAGTAGTACAAGTGTGGAGTTCAAAAAAAGTAAGGCATACCACAAAGCAACATACCGTGTCCAACTGTACCCACGCTTTAAAATTGCCCCTTATTTCCTCTGAAGGGTGAGATGGCACAAAAAGCTTTTAGCCCTCACAATACTTTTCAACTCTAAATTAGACCTATTTTCGTTACGATGGCTAATTTTGTAACATCAAATGTGAAAAGTGGTTTTTTTACCCATTTTATTTTATTTTAGTAAAAATATTGACTGATTTTTTGGTGTAATAGTAGTGATTTTGATGAAATTGGCTTATTGAGAGAATGTGTCTATTCTTTGTAGTTGAGTAGTCCCCGTAAAGGGGCCGACTTTAAGAGGGCTAATAATTTTTTTATGGTGTTTGAAAGTTGTCTATAAAAATGCAGTATATTAGTAGAGCTCCCTTGTAAAAGGTCTCGTCGTTGGCAGAACTACAAATACTATGGTATTTCTACTGCCAAACAGTGTAGCCGTATTAAAAGTGCCAGTAAAATTACTTGCACATAACATTCAAATACCCTTGCTTTCTATGGCTCTGATTCTCACGCTCAGTATTCATAATAATTACAAATAATATAACAAAACTCAAATAAACACAATCAGTAGGAATAGTAACGCAGCTAAAAATAGATCGTTAAAAAGATACAAACCGAAAACAATGGACAGTTGAATTCGAAAAAGAAAACATTCTAAATTCAAAGCGGGCGCCGCTATTGGCCAGTAATGCTTCACAATGGCGGCCGAAACGTCAGATTTGACAGATGATAAAGTTTTTAAACGTTTCCTTACTTTCTTTTTTGTGTGAAACAAGTTAATGTAGTAATTACCGTTTTATAACGTGAGTTGGCATTGTTAAGGGTACGATAAGCTTGTTACACAGGTTTTTTTTTATGCAAAGGTCAGATCCTTCACGGTGTACGAACGTGGCTTGTAAGGTTCGTGTTTTAATAAAGATATTGATGTTAAAAGATTAAATTAACAGTAGCTTTAAAGTAGTATGTTTGGCTTATTGTAAGACCCGTTCTACATGTAGGTACACGGCTCTGTGGCGATTTGCAGCTGACACGCGATGCATCGGTCCTAAGAAAAGTTTTAATTCTGATTTTAAATCTGACAGATGCTTGGGCTTAAATCTTAAGTTCCTAGTTCCAGATCCTAGTGTTTGGAGCTCATAATTAGATCTCCGGCAGAAGTTGGAGTTGCTCGATCATGTTTAGATTCATTGGTGCATAGGTACCTATTACTGTAAGGCTTCCTAGTTCATATATATGCCTTGCATTGACCTAAATGTGCTATGGCGGCTGTGAGTATGTCATGCTCACTCAAATGTTTCGCTGATGGTGGCGCGTATGTTGGATCATTTAGCTCCCTTCAAAATGGTTGAGTTGAATGTAGTGTTGCCCAAATTCAGTCTTGGTCTTGCAGTCTTGGTCTTGTTCTTGCGTTTTTGCAAGACCAAGACCAAGAACAAGACCGCGTATTTTTAGCAAGACCAAGACCAAGACTGACCGTGCAAGACTTGAGCAAGAACAAGACATAGCCTGCAAGACTCTTGCGTCTTGCAGCTAGGACTTAGCGCTATTTCACTGAGTAGTTAGGTGTAACAGTTCGGTGTATAGGTAGGTACGCTTAGGAATTCTATGAGACGCAAAAAACTGTATCAAAGAATATGAAAAACTGGACCTATGCGCATTACGACTAATACCATAAACATAGAGAATAAAAAAATATCTATTAAAATCAAACTGAGTGCATGCATAGTTATGTTTTAACCATCGGCACTTTGATAATGCGGCATCAAAGGTTTTGTACTTACTTTTCAAAGAAATTTGCCGCTTTTCGGAAGTACATGGTTATGATACACGCGCCGGGGCTTCTTTTGAAATCTAAAACAATCGTTGCCGCCACGCCGAAATCATAACATTTGTGACACTATTTGATTGCCGCCATAGGGCGTAGGTATACTCATGCAAAATAATTTCGAATTTTTTTAAGAGTACCTACAGGTGTTCCAAAGAATAAATAAGTTTCAGAGTGCTTAGAATGAAAATGAATACATTATACTGATCACGCAAGTAGTATTATGATTAGGATAAAATGGTAAGGATAGGTAGTAGATGTCATATTAATTCATTCTAGTAAGTATATATTATAATATTGATTACTTATATGGTTTTAAACTAATTACTTAGGTACTATTATTGTACATTTAGTCATTATATTTCTTAAGTTTTTACAAGAAAAAATAGCAAAAAAGTGTTCAAATATCACCCGTTTAATAAATATTGTAGCCACTTTTAAATATACTTGAAACGTGTAAAAAATTCTACAAAACTAATAAAATAATATAAAAAGCGTAGGTACTTACCTACTAATAAAATAAAAAGCCTGCGATAAGAGTTTTGTATTACTTACCAGCCCGAATATCTCTGAGAGAGATCATGAGAGTAAGTATTTACTAGCTGTGCCCGCGACTTCGTCCACGAGGAATAGTAACTTTGGAGGTAGGTATAGTGACGTTCAGGACTTATTTATTTATTTTAAAACTTCTGTCATCAAACATACAAACGAACTCTTCAGCTTTATAATATTAGTATAGATGTACGCCAAAACATTCACTTATATGTAAAGAATAGTGATTGGCACTAATTCTATTTTATTCACGCGTCGCGTCTGTACAAGTAGGTAATATTTAGTGTGTGTTTGTACGCCGCACGCGGCATTGTTTGATTTGCGGCGGCATCCTTTTCATAGAGCCGGCACGTGGCGAGGCGGCGCGGTAGAAAGCAAGGAAACGTACTATAAATAAAGGAATTATTTTAATTCCAGTCATTTCCAATTGAGCTGTGCTTCGAGTCTAACTTAATAATTGTTTTTACTAATTCTCGTTGTTTTCTAAAAACGTATCACGTGTACAATTTAATATGAGTGACGAAGATTCAAATTATTCTAGTCCGAGTAACGAGAGTTTGAGTCACAGATCTAAAAGACCCAAAAGCAAATTTGAGGAGTTTTTCGAAATAATTCATGCATCCCAAACTGCCTTCTGTAAATTGTGCCAACATAAAAAGATTGAAATAAAAATGAAAAACAGAAACACTTCAGGCTTAAGGAAACATCTAATATCTTTCCACAAAAAGGAATCAGAAATATTTCTTCCTGTTAAACCAAAATTAAGTGGAGATATCACAAGCTTTTTAGTAACCGCTGGAAGAAGTGGACAGGTAAGAATATTTTTTTAACAGTTAAAAGAATTTTAACTCCGCGTAGCTATTCATGCGATACTTTCAAAAACGCCATTAACTTACGTAAGTATTTTTGAGTTAGTGGTGTTTTCATCTAGGGGTGCGACATATTAAGTATGTAATTATCGTCTTAAATATTTTTTATAAACACCCATATTTTCATTTAATCGGCCAGTAACAACTAAGTACTTTATTTTGGTAAATTACAGTACAGTGCAACCTTAATATAACAAATATCAATTTAACGATTTTCTCGATTTAACAACAACAAACCTCCTCCTCTTATACGCTCAAACCTAGTATGTTTTAAATAATAACACAAGATTTATTGTTTTGTTTCAGTCGGAAAACAGCAGTGACAACATCACGACAGCTACAGTTGATTGGGTGGTGAAAAAATATCTTCCCTTCTCATTTTTCGATGACGAAGCTACACAAGTATATTTTCGACGTATTTGCCCTAATATGGTGTTTCCTAAAAGGTCTACACTTAGAAGGAAAGTCAAAGAGCGATTTGAAGAGCTCCAATTGAATCTCAAGGAACGACTTCAACAATTATCATCTAAAATGTCTTTTACCATTGATGGGTGGACGTCAATTGCTGGTAGGAGTTACTACGGGGTTACTATTCATTATATAGACAACGAATGGAAGTATCAATCTGTAGTTCTTGATTTTATACCATCACGCGGTCGACATACTGGGGAAGATATTGCAACGATTTTCCATGAATGTTTATTGGAATATGGCATAATTGATAAAATACAAGGTATCACGGTCGATAACGCAACTGCAAATACCAAATTTATGTATGAACTGGGCAAACAGCTGCCGCCACACTTTGATTCAGACAATCAACATTTCCGGTGCTTTGCTCACATTTTAAACCTTGGTGTACAAGATTTATTAAAGACCTTAGCATTACACTGTGAGTCTGACACTAACGCGCAAGATCAGCAGTACGAAGACTATGCAGACGAAACTGAGGATGAGGAAGATGAAGAATCTGCACCAAATATTGCTGACTCGCGTACATCTGTAACAAAGTTACGCAGTATTTCCAGTAAAATAAAAAGAAGTGAGATAGTGAAGAAGAAGTTTCAGTCTGCTTGTGAAGCAGCTGGCGTGCCATCAAATCTAAATGCCATTATTGACTGTCCAACGAGATGGAATTCCACACATGATATGATTGGATTTGGTTTAAAAGTGAGAGCGGGCATTGACATATTGTGCAGTTCTGTCACCGAATTAAATGATTTTCAAATCACAGCTAATGAATGGCAGGTACTCGAAAAATTACATAAATTTCTAATAAACTTTAAACTTTTAAGTACAAAACTTGGTGGAGACAAATATGTTACATTACCGCTAGTCATTGTATCATTCAATCTCTTGCTAGATAAAATTGAATCCATGGTAAAACAGTTAGATGAGAAACCTAATCGATCTGAAGTGGATGAAAGGCTCATTCTAGCTTTCCAAGCAGCTCGAGACAAAATGCTTAAACATTACAAGAAGAGCAACTGGATTTATTGTACTTCTTTAATTTTAGACCCAAGGCATAAGGCTCAGACTTTTGACCTGACAATGTGGGGGAAGCAACTTAAAACAGAAAGTCTGCGCAAGTTCAATGAACTTTATGAAGAATATAAAAGTCTACACTCACTGAACAAATCTCTGGAATTACCAGAAAAAGAAAATAAAGTATGTGATGAAGATGAAGACGTAATAGACTTTGATAAACTCTATGAATGTCCCTCGACGTCATCTGGATCTTGTCTTCAAGGCTTAGTGATAGACGAGTTGGAGGAGTACCTGAGAAAACCAAGAACTGCCAGCTCGGAAGACATTTTAGATTGGTGGAGGACGCATGAGACAGAGTATCCGATTTTATCGAAAATGGCCCGTGATTTTCTCTCAATACCTGCAACTTCAGTACCTGCTGAGAGGTCATTTTCTAAAGCATCATTAGTAATTAGAAAACATAGAAATAGGTTAAGTGATGAGTCAGCCAGATGGTTACTTTGTATTAATTCTTGGTCAAAAAAATTGATATAAAGTATCATAACCTAATGATAAAGCTGTTGATTTGTGTTGTATTTTATTTTTTATTCAAATAAATGATAAATCGTAAAACTCTTTTATTAAATTTCTTATAAGTTGAGGGTTCAATCTCTTTCTAGACAGATAAGTATTGTTCTTTAAAATACAGTCAAGTTATTGTAATTAATTTGTTTTTTTACATGTTTTAGCAAATGTAAGCTTATAAATCATAAATGTTTATTAAGAAACAGTTACTTCCATGGAAAACGACATATAGGTCAGTTGATTTTTCGAATTTCTTATCAAATCTTCAGTTATTTATTAATCTGCTTGATCTTTACTATGGCTATGTTAATTCAAGCTCACAATGTTCCAATTCTAATACGTTTTTCTAAGATTTAAAGTAAACTTTAATAAATAGTAATAGACTAATAGGTAATTGCAAGACTTGCAAGACTCTTGCTGCAAGACCAAGACCAAGACCAAGACTGGGAGCGCAAGACCAAGACCAAGACCAAGACCAGGTGTATTGGCGCAAGACCAAGACCAAGACTGGCTAAGTCTCGTCTTGTTCTTGCATTTGGGCAACACTAGTTGAATGGTGCTAATCCATGCGTCATGTTCGTGAACGGCCGCCGTCAGTTGGGACTGGTCATCTCTTAGCTGCCACGGCTTATTTTATTTTTATTTTTGAATTGTTCTTTGTTTTATCTTTTTATTACGGACGCTTCTAACGTGCACGTCTTTCTACATTGTTCTCACATGTATAATTTCAACATTAATGATGTAACCAATATTTTGTAACAATTTTTTATTTAAAAGAGTGTCCGTGGAGTTTCTTGCCCGTTCTTCTCCATAGGTACCTACCTACTACGCTTTGGAATGGGCAACTAGCTTCATATTTCTGACTGACCGATTCCTTGACAATTCAAAAGTGCCTGTAAATGGTTAAATTGAAATAAATGCTTTGAGTTTATACATGACGCCGAAACCACACCGGAGCGCTGGACCGTATGTTTGTATAACCGAATGAATATCAGCCATGCGCCGCACCACCGCCGCAAGATAAAAAAAAACTGAATATCTCAGATTATGAGTGAAATAATCTACGTGGCGCCCCGGTGCGGCTCCAGTGTCATATTTAATTTAATAATATTTTTTTTATTTCATAAGCCTAATACATAAGGAAAGAAAAGGGTTAAACAATGAATTTCTTAAGTAACTTGGATCCTTATAGTAATTAGACTAAGCACATGCACGAATTTGTGAAACTCCGGACACCCAAACTAGGACATGTCCTGTGTCTCAGGTGTCATATACAGGAAGCCTAAAGGAACTTCTCCAGCTAATCAGCTCCCCATAAATTCGAGATGAGTCTTTTTATACCACAAATAACTTATTACTCATGTATTTTACATCCATGACAGTCCTCTTTGTGTCCCACATAAATTACTGAACGAAAAGCTATTTTTGGACACATCACCTTCAACCATAATGAGTTAAATGGCCAATTTATAAATGGAAACCAATTTTGTCTTCAGAAAACAAAAACAGGTACGTAATAAAAATAATATAACTTATCATTTGGGAATATTACTCATACAATATAGTAAGACAGTTTAATAAAATAAAATCAATTTATTCGATTTTAGACTCTACTTGAATGGAATACATTTGCATTTCGATCTTTCAGAAGTGGAGTAGGTTATGTTTTGAACTGAAAATGGGTTCCGTTGAGCAGTAAAAATATAGAAAAGGCAGGTTTTACACCCACGTGTTCGCTAAATTATCATTTGACTTTTTGACGCGAGAATTTCAAGGAAAACAACTTTATTTTTAGATTTGAGAAGCTTGTCCAAACAATAATTACTTAGCACCTTTTGTAGCACAAGCATATTTGTTTACCCATAAATAATTATTATTGTGGTAAATCTCATCTACTATGTATTTGATTAACCACAATAGGGATGATTCCTGGATAAAAAAACAGAAATTATATAATATTTTTAGTCCGTCAGTCTGATATTAAAAAAATATTAGACACGTATTTTTTGCTTTATCATATTAATAAAAAATTACTTAGATAAAACGCATTAAAGTTGGGGAGTGTGGGTCGCTACGTCACAAGTAAGTATAAAATCTACATACTCGTGATGTCATTGCATATTTTAACTCAATGTATCGCCGTAATCTTTTGATTTCTTAAAAAAAAATACTTGTCCAATATTTTTTAATAATACCAAAGGGACAATTTTTTTTTTGGCGTCATCCAATATTTGTTGGTAATCCGTAGCCAGTAGTAATAAATGTAATCTGTGGTAATAATAAGTAATTTGGGACCTGAAAGATGTTAATAATTGGTTTACCATCATAGGTTTAAAATCCTGTAGTAGGCGATTCTACTCTTTTCAATTGCCTTGAAACTATTCGAATTATCACAAATTTCCAAACGTATTTTTTCGAAAAATTCGAATCCCAGTTCAATTCAATCCCAAGCCAAAAACCCTTCTCCTCGTACCGAACCCTCAATATTTTGACAACAGCTTCCCAGAAAGCATGACGGTGCACCATACAATCTTGTAGCCGATCAGCATACCTTAGACCACGCCCCCCCGCTTTGAAACTCCACCGCGCGCTCCCATTGGCCAGTCACGCGACGCGTGCGCAAGGAAAAAGTCCAAAAATGTTTATTCTATATTATAAATTAAGGTCGCTTTTCGTGTCTGTTTGTCTGACCGTGTTGTTCTTCTAAACTGCACAACGTATTTTGATGCGTATTCACCATCATTTAGAGAATTTATTCCAGAAGGCTGTGCATAATACATCATCCTATACAATTAAACGAGCATTATTTGTATACCTATATATATAAATCGGGTCTAACGATTTCAATGAAAGTTGCAATATAGGGGTTTACGGGGCAAAAAATCAATCTAGCTAGGTCTGATATCGGGGAAAATTTGTTTTCTTCGTGATTTCACCCGAGCAGAGCTCGGTCATCCAAAGTTTAGAACAAGATGGCTATCTCAAAATAATAACATGGCAGCATGGCATTCGTAAGTACCTACTATCATAGCAGCATGGAATTAGTAAGTACTTACTATCATAGCAACATGGAATTAGTATGAACTTTTCTATACTATTAAATGAGCATTCTCTATTTTCACCAGAGTTCGCCCAGGTACTAATTATTAAACTTACATATAATAAAGAAATCTTAATGTTTTGTCAAGTCGTAAAAATCGTGCAAAGCAGGGGCACGTCGCTAGTAGTTTATAAATGATAAATATATCGACACACGTAATTTTCTGAGTAGATCTTTCGTCGGTTCACATTTAGCTTTTAACGTCGAAATATTGCTTGAAATAAATAACACTAACCTCTTAAAGAATATTTTTGGAATTTAAGTGGATTCTGATTTGTTTGTTTCAATTCCATGTTTACTTCGGGATTTAATTTATTGTTGTATTATTATTGGTTGAGTGTTTCAGGTATTTGTTTTTTTTTGTGTAAGTTGTAATTTCTTAAACAGCAGTCAATTTTGAGTTACGTTGAAAGATTGCCTTCTAACTGTTTAACTCCTCATTTCTTGATGTTTATGGCAAAGGTGTCGTCTCTTCAGCAGCTTTCACTGCTGTCATTGGAAATGGTGGTCACCATTGGTAGAATCAGTTTACATACCTACAAGTTAAAAATATATAAAGCGAAGCTTAGGGATATGAGGAACAGGGTGTAAAGTTCACTTATCCACCATAGAAAAGGGAGGATCCTCCGACCAGACGGGTATTGTGTCTGGCGGGCAACTGCCCAACGGTTTGAAGTTGAAATCTTGTAATAGTATGTCGATCGCTCGGTAAACTCTAATTACACGATGCAGGATTTGTGTGACGTCATTTCTATGATGCGTAGTTCGTATGTGGCGGTGTAACCGCTACATCACTCCCCTCCGGAGACCGGAGGTCGATAGTGGGCTGAATCTTGCGATGCTTCACAGTGCCAGCTGTGGTTCCAGTGAGTCGGAACCGGGTGCCACATAGTTCGCGGTGAGTCGGAACTGTCTGTGGTGATTGTGGTGATTCCCCAGTGAGTCGGGGTGATTGAATTGACTGTGGTAATTCTCCAGTGCGTCGGGGTCACTAATTTAGTGGTATGAGGAACAGGGTGTAAAGTTCACTCATCCACATAGAAAGGGCAGTTGCCCGCCAGACACAACACCCGTCTGGTCGGAGGATCCTCCCTTTTCTATGGTGGATGAGTGAACTTTACACCCTGTTCCTCATGCCACTAAAGAAGTATCCCTTGAATATTTCTATAAGTAGGTGGCTTTTAGTAGAAGTAGACCTCATTGTGAAAAAACATAAAAATGTAACATCATGCCTGTAATCACGAAGGGTTAGGCAGATTTCACCTCTGTCTCATTGTGAAAATTCTGGGGAAATATTACCAATTTGGCAATTTTCAAAATTAAAATTAAAATTATTTTATTTCACATAAACCTACAAAGGCACTTATGAAACGTCAGAAGCTAGGTGCACGGTTCCAATTGGTCGTTTCCTCTGGAGAAGAGCCGGCAAGAAACACCACAGTTACTCTTTTAAAAAAAATGCCGCCGCTAAGCCATTGGTGAGTAGCAAAATTGTACTTACCTAAATTCTGCATTTTAATTTTGTTTCTAAAGATGGTGTCACATCGCAAGTGACCATGCAGAACCACTTTGTTTGCCAAAAAATAAGAAGGTAGAAAATTAAATTCCAACCATTATTATATTTTCGTGTAAATATCTCAGAAAAGAACTCAAAACCATAATTAGGAAGGTACATTTTGTTGGTTTTTGGGAAATTCTTTCCCAGAATTTCTGTTCCCAGATTTAGAGGAAAAAAATTAAAACCGGACAATTCACTCAAACTTATTTAGTTCTTACTATACAAACATAAATTATAATTCCTCCAACCACAACACCCATAAAAATACCATCGTGTACAAGCACACCACTCACTCGGTAGCTAAAAATACTTGAATGTATTTGTGTAGCCCTCGAGATGTGCTTATCTGGCAGACGTCTCTTTGATGTGAGAGCCGCCTAGTGCCTGATAGCGGCATGACGTCTGTGCGTAGCGTCTGTGCGTCAAGTGTTGTTTTGAACTTAGGTGCAGCGTTTGATTCTATAGTTGTGGATGGCTAAGTTAATGTTTCTATCTTTTTTTATTCGTTCTTGATTTCGATCTCGCCTATTGGAAAGCGATGGATGAGGTCTATGATGGAACAAGCGTGCTCAGAAGATGCCTTCTCACTCTTGCTTTGAAGGCAAACAGGTTATATGTGGAAGAGAACACAGACGCTGGCAGAGAGTTTCACACTTTGGCTGTGCGCATAATAAATGTGGAAGAGAAGCGCTGAGTACGACTGGACGGGATATCAACCAAGTACGGATCTGTAGTACGGCTGGTAGTCCGGTGATAAAAGGAGGATGGTGGGACCACATCTGCAGCCACTGTAATGGCTAGGGCTTTGTAAGTAGACCGCGCAGGCCGTCAACTGCTAAATAGTAGGTATAGAGAGAACATTTTAATCAACATGATAGGTTCTATATTATGGGTTTTGGTTTCCGCACTTAGTCCATCAGGTGGACCATTGTGTTATTCCAAGCAGCCCACCTCCCTCCAGAAGTTAATTAAATCTCCTGGTCTGTTCAGAACATCTGTGAAAGATCTGGATGACCCGAGGGTTTCTGTTCTAATCTGGGTGACGCCTGTGCATTCAAAGAGCACGTGCGCGACGGTTTCCTCAGCCTCCATACACGCCCTGTAGAGAGGACTGTCCGTTGTGCCTATTGTGTGGAAGTGTTTGTTTAGCTCGCAGTGTCCCGTGATGGTCCCCATCACCAGGCCATCGCCAGCAGGATAGGTTATTAGAGTTTCTTTTGAGCGCTCGCACACACTTAGAATAAAGGGTACCATCCTTGACAGCACGTGAAAGTACTAGGTAGTTTACCATTTTTTTTACAGGGTTTTTTTGCAAATCTGCTCTCGTTATTTAGCATCTACAGAGCTTAACAGTAGCATCGTGATAGCCCATATGTTAACAGAGTAAATACACATTTTGTACTCCATCTTGTTGAAAGAAAGAAAAATTGTTTATTAATACTTACGTGACGACGTGTTGACGGTAAAATCTTCTTTAAGACATTCACTGGATTCGTACCTTGTTGCCGCCGACTTAGAATAAGTCACACCTTGCTCATACATCTTAAAAGTCGAGCTATTCAAGAGGATTGGCAGCAGCGTCCCCCTTTTTTTCGCAACAACCAACTGCATTGACCAATCCTTTATTACAGTAACTAGAAGTATCTACTTTTATAACCATACATTGTGCCGATCTTTGTGAGGCCTATTTTCAGCATTGGACGATTCCAAGTTGGTACATTGAGAAAGATAGGAGGTGGTACCTATTCTCGAGAACCCAATTCAACTCCCAATATCAAAACTTTAAGCACATGGCAAACACATTCAGATGAGGTTTAGATTCCAATATCTTTAAACTCAGCCTCCCAATATTAAGTGAAGAGGTCAAACACTGACGCCGGAAGTAATAGCATTCAAATTGCCGTTCATATCCGCAAGCAGAGGGCGCCACTGAAGCTATGTATTAGCATTTGAACTGCTCTCCAATTTGATTGTTTTTGGAATGAGTTTAGACGATACAAACATTCTATTGGTGATGAATTTGAAGGTACCTGTAATTCTAAAGTGGACCAATGTAATTTTTGGGCCGATTACGGCAAATAATGAAGTTACTAGGAATTATTTATTCTGAGGAGTTTACAAACGACTTTGACTGGCTTTTCATGTAAAGAAAAAAAAGTTGTAGTTCCAATTTTCTAGCACTAACTAACCTAGTTATACCTATATACAATGTCGCCCATCGGCATGTGCCCGTCCGAATTTTTCTGAACATTCATGAAAAATTATCGAAAAATAACTTTGAAAGGGGGTCTACCTTTAATATTTTTCATGTTAAATTTTTTTTTATGTTTCAAAAAAAAATCAAAATATTTTACTTCACATAAACCTACAAGGGCACTTATGAAACGTCAGAAGCTAGGTGCACGGTTCCAATTGGTCGCTTCCTATGGAGAAGAGCCGGCAAGAAACTCCGCGGTTACTCTTTTCAAAATAAACTGTTTCTACAATGTTTTCAAATTACAGTGTTAATAGGTATGGGAGGACAGTGTAGGCCTATTAACAAGTACCAGGTACTTAGTAAAATAAAAAATGGTACACAAGTTTACAGCCTACAACGTTCTCACATTCACAAAATCTAAAAGAAAAGAATTTATATAAAAGATAAACAAAATAATAAAAAATAAGAACCTATGTAAACCAAATGACATGATTGCCACTACAGCTGTAACAAATCTAATATGATTAAAAGAAAATATAGAAAATTGTAGGTATATAATGTCAAATACTGAAAAGATTATGTCAATGAAGTATGTAAAAAAAGTAAAATAAAATAATCATCGTAATTTGCGAGCAGTTAATAGACATTTACATTGTTATGCCGTTAATGAGGTACCAGGGAAGCCACATGTGCAGAAGGAATTATTGCCAAACTTCCTTGTCTTCAACGTAGTCTTTAATCTTATAATATGCTTTTTTGATAAGGACACGTTTGATGTGGGTTTTGAACTTCCCATCGCTTAGTTCTGTAACAGACTTTGGTAACTTGTTATAAAAGCGGATACCGTTTATAAGAAATGACTTACTAGTTTTAGTTAATCTAAATTTGGGTATCACAATTTCATGTTTACTACGTGTATTTTATTATGGAAATCGCTTCTTATATTGAAAAGTCCTAGGTTTTTGCGAACATACAAAATACTTTCTATTATTGGGGTTCTGTTTATTATTTCTAAAAGTTTATGAGTTATTATATCGGATTAACTAATATTTTTATTAAAATTTGTCAAGTATGCAAAAAAATCGGTGAAAACATTTTTTTCTAAAAAAAACAAGTGAAAGTTTATAATATCATAGCTGGATATTGAAAAAAAAATAGAAAAGATTAAAAAAAAAACCAGATTGACCCCCTTTTAAAGTTATTTTTCGATAACTTTTCATGAACATTCAGAACATTCAGAAATGCAGGCACATGCCGATGGGCGACATTGTATTTCATAGGAGAGGCCCCAACCCATGACATCACAGAAATTTATTATGACAAACGCCGGAAGTGGCTGGCACTCATGATAAATGATGAAGTTGTGTGGAAGGCTTTTCGTTGTGCTATTACCAAACAGCGTAGTTTCGGAACAGAACGTATATTTTCGTTTCTGGTATCCAAAAATATGTACATAACATATGTGTATTGTGCCTATATCCAAAACTAGAGCCGATGCTGAACTTACTTAACTTCTCTTTACCTCTCGCCATCATACAAAAGATTCCATAGCAGTAATTTAAGAGTGACAGACTAGTAGTAGGTAACAGTGTCGCCATCGCCACGGCTAGCGGCACCCACCGAGCTACCGAAACAAAACATGGGGCACGCCACTTGAAGAGGACAGGGGAGGCGGTGCAGAGGACTCGTCAATAAATTTTGTCTGTAATGTGCTAAATCATACACGAAAATTTGAATTCGGTGCAGAATGCCCAATTCTCAAAATGGTAACTGGACTAATTCTCAAAATGGCTAATGCTATAAACGACTAATTCGTAAAACGGCCAGATCTATAAATACCAAATTCTTGAAACTATCAATATTATATATTGCCAGTAACGTTCTAAGCAACATTGCCTACAGCGGACAGAAATGTGTAAACAAAAATACGTCAGATCCAAAGATGGATAATCCAGAAATGGGAGAAACTTGAGGTGCCTGTCAACCTAAGTATATCCAACCATAGTCAATTTGAAGAAAGCATTAGACTGAAAACAACAGATCTTGCGGAAGCCAAATATTAGAGCCATGAGGAACAGGGCGTAAAGTTCACTCATCCTCTATAGAAAAGGGAGGATCCTCCGACCAGACGGGTATCGTGTCTGGCGGGCAACTACCCAACGCACGGTTGAAGTCAGTTATTCATAATATGTCGCTCGCGCGGTAAACTCTAATTGCGCGATGCAGGATTTTGTGTGACGTCAGGATTTTTGTGTGATGTCAGGTCTTTGATGCGTAGGTCACATGTGGCGAACTAGATGCCGCCACAGTAATAATTTTTCGGTTCAACAAATTAGCACAACTACATAACATAATAAAAATAATTAAGTAGGTATTCAGACGTAGCTTACTTTTCTAGAACCCTGAAGAACTCCAGTATTCACATTTTACTTTTCTATGTAAATAACAGAATTTGTCTTTACTCTGGGTCAATGAAAAAGACTTCACGAATTGTGATATAACCTGACAAGTTAATACGAAAAAAAAAAAACGTGTTGCACTCGGGGACTGCCGCGGTAAAGCTATTGCATAGCATTTGTAACCTCCATACTTACTATTTGTCAACGCTACACTTGGGATGATGACGGATGATGACATAAAACAAAAATTACGTTCCCATGACAACGTGATGTTGTCATGGGAACGTAATTTTTGTTTTATGTCATCATCCGTCATTACATGGTAGGCGGAGTGGGGGTGTTACGTTTTATTTTCGTTACGGAATTTCTTGATTCGGTCGCCGCGCTCAAAGCCCGCGATAAAAGCTATGCAATAGCTTAAAAAAAAATATATATATAGTCTATAATATTTTATTTAGCTTCTCCACGGTTTGTCCTGTTCCCTTTTCAACCCCGCTTCCATTAAGAGGATTAAAAGCGCTGCATCGATGCTATACAGCGCTATACACCGCTGTACCTACATATACAGCGGATAAGTTGAGGAAAATGGCCCCAAAATATCTTGTTCGCGTTTGTCTGGGTTTGTTTTTATATGTAGGTATGTGAGAAGGATATGGTGGAGAGGCTTGTGGCGGAATGATAACAGCCGCACGCGTCTTTCGAAGGTTAAGTTACTCTTGCCGCGGTCGGTTCTTGGATGGGTTCAATTTTATATCGAGATCCCTCCGTATCTTGGAAAGCAAGTTAAGCCGTTGGTCCCAAAAAATATAATAATTGAGATAAGTGACGGTTTCGTTTGGTAATAAACTAAATTCAGGTTATATAAACTGTGTGCCTTCATTTAAATTCATTCAATGTAGTTTTTGCGTGAAAGAGTAACAAACATCCATTCATCTTCACAAATTTTCGCGTTTATAATATCACAGTAGAATAAAAACTAACAAGGTCTTTGGCCTTTTCAATGTGTAACCAAGTGATCACTTCATTCCCAAAACCAATCACCCACCATTACCAACCTAATCTATAAAACAGCACCACTGGTACCCTATCCTCATTACTCTGCTGACCCCCACACCATATGGCGGCGTGATAGCATGCACGCGCCATTGAGCCTGCAACTGTCGCTCTGTGATAATTAGTAGCATCATGCCATCTAACGTGAGGGGTGGTTATTAATTAGGTGTAAATTTTGGCATAAAGCACGATATGTTTTTGTGTCTTTGAGCAGACCCATAAAGCCCTACGGCCCGAAAGTTCAGTATGTATGATACTATTTGGACTTGCAAACTGTTATGATTCACCATGCTATTCTTGTAAGCTGAGCCTTGGCTAACTGAGTAAGCTAGATTGTTGCAGAGCTGGTATGACTACCTTCTCATGAAACCAAGCAATTAACACTTTGAATTTTGTTAATCTCATCATCATAATTTCAGCCGAAAGACGTCCTCTGCTGGACATATGCCCCCAAGCACCGCCACTTCGACCGATTCTGTGCTTTCCGCAACCAGCGGATTCCTGCGGCCTTTACAAGGTCATCGGTCCATCTTGTGGGAGGCCTTCCAACACTACGTCTTCCGGTACGCGGTCGCCACTCCAGAACCTTTCGGCCCCATCGGCCATCCGTTCTCCGAGCAATGTCCCTGCCCATTGCCACTTAAGATTGGCAATTCTTCGGGCTGTGTCGGTTACCTTGATTCTCCTGCGAATTTCTTAATTTCTGATTCAATCACATAGGGAAACTCCAAGCATAGCCCTCTCCATTACCCTATGGGTGACTTTTAGCCTTCTGATAAGGCCCATTATGAGCGACCACGTTAATCTAGGTTACAGAAAATATCTTAAATACCTGGATTTTACGGCCTGCAATCGCCAATACGCAGTGACCAATTCCTACTTACTTAGATACTCGTTCCATCTCTGTATGAAAAGAAAATAATTATTCTCTTGTCCAGCAGTAAAACAATTATTTAGTATATTGATTGTTAAGTTTATGGTAATAGTAATGAGTAGACATCGGATTATATGCACTAAAATATTCCGAAATATGCCCTAAAACTCTTCACAAAGGCTGAATTATGTACAATGCAAAATCAAAAAACCATTTTTATTTTATATATTTTAATTAAAGACTAACCTCATAATTTTTGTGACAAAGTATTTTTCCAAATTTTCTAGAGCTGTTTGTCAACCAGTATTAATTTCTACGCCGAAAACAACCTCTCTACGTCAACTGATGTCATTGGACAAAATAAAATTTGGCGCCATTTCTGAAGATACCTGTTTAGGCAGGGTCCCGCTACTAAACTAAATATGCACAATTAGGAAAAAGGCTAAAATATGCATTAACGCCGTAATTAGAGAGTTATATGTATTTGAATTGGCATATGAAAATAAGCAAATGCATAAAATCTGATGTTCAGATAGTAATAAGATACACAAGACAAAGTTGGTACCTACCACAATTCACAATGTATCTCTGTAGGTACCTAGTTCAGTTATCACGTTTAAATCTTCAACTTGGGTCGCCTATTTTCCCAGCACCGAAATAAAAGAATATCCGCCTTCTTAATTTCACCTCAAATAAATCGGTGTCACCAATCTTCAAACCCCACTTCCCTGACAAATCAAGACCCAATATTCATACAAATCATAAAAAAAATATCGCAGCAATCATCTGCCATTGTCGATGTCGTCGCCATCCACACGCTGTCCCACGCGCCACTGCCCGTCATTGTCCCGCTGGCAATCGACGAGATTGCTTGCTAAGAGACAATGGAAGATGAACGGCCTATTTTCAATTTTTTTTTTTGTCCTGAATATTGGAGAATTGGAGCGACACGTTTTGTTAAGTTCGGTGAAGTTATTTTGTGATTTTGTTTATGACAGAGGAGCTCTTGGCTAAGTAATAACAGCCGCACGGGTTGATCCATCAGGTTAAGCTACGCTTGCCGGGGTTGTTCCGTGGATGGGTGACCATCTTTGTATACCGAGACTCCTCCATACCTCAGAAAGCACGTTAAGCCATTGATCCCAGCTGTCATTCGTAGATCTTTGACAGTCGTTACGGGTCGTCAGAAGCCCGAAAGTCTTACAACCAGTCTTACTAACGGGTATCGTATTACCAGTTACTGGGTTGTGGAGGTCAGATAAGCAGTCGCTGCATGTAAATTACTGGTATTCAGCTACATCCGGTTAGACTGGAAGCCGACCTCATCATAGTTGGGAAAAGGCTAGGCAGATTGATTGTCACAGTGTCTTATTTTGGGAATCTTTGATTTCAAAATAACTGGGGAAATGTGGGCGTACAACGGGTACACCTCTGCCTAACCCTTCGGAAATTACAGGCGTGATGTAATGTAATTTTGTGTTGATTTTAATGAGGTACCTACTATTTCTGAACAGGCTAGAAGTACCTACACAAAGTCTGGTAAGTGGTTTGTGTAAATCGATTTATTTTCAGACTTTTCCAGTCTACTGAATAAGCGTTGAACTATTTTACTAAATTCAAAGGGATCCAAATGAAATAACTGGTAATTTACCTGAAAGATTCTGGGACTTACGCTTAAAAAAATTTCAAATGGCCCAGTAACACCAGTACCCTAATTGCGTAACTAATTTGTTTCATTTTGACAGTTCAACAACATTCATTGCGCTATTTACGTTGTTGAGCAGATTTTTTTTCCAACTTATGAAGCAATGGATTAGCAATCTATTTCAAATCGAAACAGATTGTGATTGATCGTGTATTACGCAATTAGGGTACGGGTCAGAATCAAAATAAAGAATGAAAACGACTGGGTACTAGACCTGGAGCAGGCTGGAGAGTAGATTCAAAATTAAAACCAAGCTTCCCTTAAAAATAACTGATCAGTCAATACCAAAACGCACGCATAAAAAAACAAATGAAAGTCAAAACAGCCAGCATCCACTATTCGATATTAACACAGGGTGGTATTTATATTGACACTATCACGCTTCGCTGTGCGGGGGTGGGCAGTGACGCGTGTAGACGCGCCGATTAGTATTGTGACGAGTTGGGTACTAGCACGGTAAGTGATTGGATGAGACTATTAAAAAACAGCATAAAAAAATGCATTTTAGGTAAGTTTTAGAAAACAATCATTACCTTACCATATGTACCTACATGATTTTCAAGTTAAACAACGTACAGTATTTATATTTTCTCAATGTCCCTCGAAAATCATCGCATTTTCGAATACAAACGAATGCTACTTTCCATGTCCATCAACTATTAGATTTATCGTGTATAATAATTTGAATTCAGAACTAAGTACTTTATTGTTGTTTTGATTTCCATGTGAACTCTATAGAGCTGTAAAACTATTTTCCTATCTGTCATGCCTGCGACTTTAGCAGCTTTCCTCCAATTTTTAAAATAAATTACATTAATTTAAAAGGGTATTAACAACTCTCTCATACTTCCACGTCGATTGAGAGCGTTCGGTCTGCACCAAGTGCGAAGGGCAACTGATAGAAATCCGACGACTGAAGAAACACGAAGTTTACCGAGGGATATTAAGAAAATAGAAATACTAGTAAAGTCAAAACGTTTGTTACAGACATAAAACTAAAACGTCTATTTAGATTAGTAGTAAGAGGTCTTTGTGAAGAAGCTCGTCTACAGAAGTAAATAGGTACTACCACCATATCAGTTCTTCTGTCAAGCAGCGCTGCTGTATTCCGACTTCAAGGGTGCTGGTGTACCTAAATACAAGCAAAAGATACATTTTAGCTTTGACGTTGGAATGGCAACGCAGCTGCCATGCTTATGGTATCGCTATCCTGCTGCTCGAAACCTATCAAAGTAATCCAATAAAGAAAGAAAGTAGTCAGTTATAGAAATAGATGTTAGGTCATCATCGTCGTCATCATTGGCAGTCTTCCTCCACCTATTGCTGAGTATGGGCGTCCTCCCTTTTGTGTCATGCTTCCCTGGTCTGTGCGAGTCTCATCCAAGTCTTCCGGGCTGTTTAACTTAGTATAATCAGCCTATAATGTTCCCACTGCTGGGACACAAGCCTCATCTTCGAGAGGGAGTGGGCTGTAATCTACCACACGGGGCCAGTGCGGGTCTTTGATTTATTTGGTTCTAGGACATGCCGGTTTCCGCACGATGTTTTCCTTCACCGTTTTGAGAGCAGTGGTGATGAAATTATTTACACAACGTAAAGTGCCTGCCTGGGTTCGAAGTCGTGGCCGTTTCCACTGGGCCTCCACTGCTCGCCATTTATCTTACTAAGCGGAAATCGATGGCAGTGTTATACTTAACATTTTACTAAGTAGTAGTTAGTAAAGCTGCCTCGTTTGTCTAGTGGTCGCAAGTGCTACTGCTGAGCATGAGGTCCTGGGTTCGATTCCCGGGTCGGACAAAGTGGTATTGGGTTTTTCTATCTGAAATTTCTCAGTAGCAGCCCGGAGTCTGGATTTGTGCCCGGTTGATGGCAATAGGCTCGCCCCCTATTACATGGGACTTAAACATAACTGGCGAAATATGGATGTACCTGCTACAGGGACACCTCTGCCCAACCCTTCGGGGAAACAAGGCGTGATGTTATGTTATGTGTAGTTAGTAATACTTTCCATTTTTCGAACTAGACAATCATTAATTTTAATATCAATTTTTTTTTAAGTCGCGACCACTCTGACACCCAATCAATCATATACCGTGACATAATATTAATGATGTTCCCTTATTATCGACAGTACGGTGTCATACGGCCATATTGTTTGATCTGTCACCTCCTGTTATTATGTATTTGTCATGCATTAATATGACGAGGTCAATTGATGATCAATGGTGGATTGGATGGGTAATGATGAAGTACGGAACCATTTTTCATAAAAATGCGTGTTAAAAGTAGAAATAATTGTATGTATCTATGACTAATACAACATTAGTTACCGCCTCTGTGGTCTAGTGGTAAGACCACCTGTCTCAGACCCAGAGGTCGGGGGTTCGATTCCCAGCAGTGGTAAAATTTTCTGCTCGGTTTAGTTGGCTGTAGAGCTTGTTCTAAGTCCACCTGGCTAGCTACCATCATCTTATCTAGGTCTGTCACCATAACAACAATGTTAACAGCATTGTTGTGTTTCGGCAGTTAGAGGTAAGATAGCCAGTTCCTCTGTGGTTGAGGATTCCGGGTGAAGCTCGCTTCCACCTTCGGCCTGATCATCACTTACATCAGGTGAGATGAAGGCTCAGAGCTTTCCAAGAGTAAAAAAAAACAAATTTGTGTTTACCCTCAACCTGTAAAGTGGTAACTGTACTCACTCATCATTGTGACCTACTTTTAATATGGGAAAAGCAAGGAATCGAGAAAAAAACCGGCCAAGTGCGAGTCGGACTCGCGCACGAAGGGTTCCGTACCATTATCTATAAAAACAGCAAAAAAGCATGTCTGTTGTATGGGAGCCCCCTTAAATATTTATTTTATTCTGTTCTTTAGTATTTGTTGTTATAGCGGCAACAGAAATACATCATCTGTGAAAATTTCAACTGTCTGACTATCACGGTTCATGAGATACAGCCTGGTGTCAGACGGACAGACAGCAGAGTCTTAGTAATAGTGTCCTGTTTTACCCTTTGGGTACGGAACCCTAAAAAGCAGCAGCTGTTCCATACATTTTCTCGATTTAAGCGTACACAAACGTATGGAACAACCGGCAACCTAGAGAATACTGTTGCAATTAAAAGCTTTGAAGTTATATCATAGGATGTCTTACTGATAACAGCTGTTATCAGTAAGAATCCTATGATATCGCTAGCGATTTTTTGTAGACAACCTTTTGGTCTTCTTTTGCTTCGGCCTTTTTAAGGTGAATTTCACCAATAATTTTGACAGCAGTGGTGACCCAGTGGTTACGGCCCCGACTTATCTACGAGTGGTTGTGGGTTCGAACACAGACATTCGCTTTATATTGTGTACACAATTTATCACCACTCTTAAAAACGGTGAAGGAAAACATCGTGAGGAAACCGTCATGTCCTAGAACCAAAACTTCGAAGACATGTGACATCTGCCAATCCGCATTGCGCCCGCGTGGTGGATTACAGCCCGCTCCCTCTCGAAAAGAGAGGCCTGTGTCCCAGCAGTGGGAATATTATAGGCTGATTATGAATACTGAACACGACCAGTACATCTAAACTGCGCTTAAGAGCTGTCACTGCTGTCAGTGTCAATATTTCACAACAATGATGTCACTGACAGGTCTTGAACGCGGTTTAGCGTTTAGTTTCATTTGTGTACTTAGAACTTTAGAGTCCAGTACCCTAATTGCTTAATACACGATCAATCACAATCTGTTTCGATTTGAAACGGATTGCTAATCCATTGGTTCATAAGTTCGAAAAAAAAATCTGCTCAACAACGTAAATAACGCAATGAATGTTGTTGAACTGTCAAAATGAAACAAATTCGTCAAATCGTTTACGAAAATAAGTTACGCAATTAGGGTACAGGTTTCATAACTAAAGTCTGTTTTAGTCAAAACAAAATTCAAAATTTAAAATACTTTATTTTACATAAACCTACAAGGGCACTTATGAAACGTCAGAAGCTAGGTGCACGGTTCCAATTGGTCGCTTCCTATGGAGAAGAGCCGGCAAGAAACTCCACGGTTACTCTTTTCAAAATAAATGGTTTTTACAATGTTTTCAAATTACAGTGTTAATAGATATGAGAGGACATTGTAGGCCTATCAACAAGTACCAGGTACTTAGTGAAATAGAAAATGGTCCACAAGTCTACAGCCTACAACGTTCTCACATTCACAAAATCTAAAAGAAAAGAATCTATGTAAAAGATAAACAAAATAATAAAAATAAGGACTATTAAAACCAAATGACATGATTGCCACTACAGCTGTAACAAATCTAGTAAGTAAGTAAAGGCAAACAGTAAAAAAACATCGCCAAATACTAGCTCAAGTTTCTCTTTACTTCACAGATCATGGAAATCAACCGTCATTACTAAAGTATGGCCGTCGGGTAGAAAAGACCAATCTAAATAATTTGCCCGTTGTTTTGTCAACGTTAACCCTTCACTGCCGGATTAGATCGCCATTAGCTAATTGCCTGGTTACGATTCAACCCTTCATTGCTCGTTGTGCGACTTTATTATAATACATACTGAATGTTTTGGTTTTGAATGTGGTGCAAAATTAGATAATATTTTTTTCACATCCTCCTGGTTTCTTTTGAAACTCCTCGAAATATATCCAGAGAGTCGTAAAAGGAAACTAAAGAAGGTATAAGAGAGGCAACGCTGTTATAAATCAAACTGCAATCACCATTCCATACCAGCTCGCTTAGCATGAGCACAATAGAAACGGGTTTTGTCGACGGAAGAATAGACAAAATGACAGATAAACAATCACAATCTGTGATTTTGTCTATTCTTCCGTCGACAAAACCCGTAGAAAACGCGTTTCTATGGTTGTCATTATGGTTTTACGTGGTATGCTGAATAATCCTCAAATACTAGAATCTTTGGGATTGCTCGTTCCAAACAGTAGGCTGCGACAAGGGCCGAGAGAGAGGCTGTTTAAAGTCCCGGTGGCTCGTACAAACCTGTTAAAGTTTGCACCAGTGGGGCGGGCAATAAAGATACTCAACAGCGTCTCTCTGCAAGTGGATATCTTGACATGCTCATTGGCGGAATTCCAGAGGGTGATACTTAACATATTGTCTTCTGTATGACTTGTGCCACACAGTGGACATTGTGACTACATTGCTGTATTGGGTTAATCCTGTAAAAACAAATGTAAGTGTTAATAAAAATAATAAATAAATAAAAGTAATTAATTAAGTCTAATTTGCCGGTTCTCCATACAAATTGGAACTGGACACCTAAACTCAGACACATTGGGTCTGTGTAGATTAATGTAAAATAAAATGTTTAGTACTAAGAGCTTTCGTTGCAAGGCATTGGGCCCTTTTCAATATTGTAAGAAAAAGTATTTATTGGGACTTGCACAGGAACATCACAAGCTATAGGTACGGCCGCCATGGCCCACGCACAATGGTCCACCTTACGGACTAAGTGCGGAAACCAAACCCTATAACATAGCTATAGGTACAATATGATCAACCTATTTTTAGGGTTCCGTACCTCAAAAGGAAAAAACGGAACCCTTATAGGATCACTTGTGTGTTTGTCTGTCTATCCGTCTGTCACAGCCAATTTGCTCCGAATCTAATGGACCGATTAAGTTGAAATTTGGTACACATATGTATTTCTGTGACCCAAATACGAACGTGTAACGCCGACCCAAAATTCATTTATTTATAAATTCATTTATTTATAGATTCATTTATTTATAAATGAATTTTGAATATAGGGGTCACTTTTGGGGGCAGAGAAGACAATCTAAGAAAAAATTCCTAACAGTATCGTGTGACATATCAAATGAAAGGGCTTGTTGCGAGGATCTTAAACATATTTTTTTATAATTTTAATTCGATTAAAATTGACCATCCCCCCCCCCTTATCTCCGAAACTACTGGATCTTAAATTTTGAAAAAATACATAGTGTGGCTCTTTACTCATAGATAACAGGATAACCTATCAGAAGTCAATGGTCTTAAAATAACATGGTAAATCTCTCAATATTGTGCGTACAAACTTACATTTGCAGTTGGAATGTATGGGAGAACATGTTTTTCAACTACAATGTTAAGTTTGTTCTTTGGATAAATAAGCTCATCTCAACTACGGAATCCTTCGTTGTGCGTAGTTCGACACGCACTTGCCGATTTTTTTTTTGTACAACCGAATCTAAGCTTTGAAAATGCAATCCTGGATTAAGCTCCGAAAATACCTTTTATTTCACCAAATCACTGTATCTCATACATACATATGTTCCCTACTTGAATAAGTACGGTTATATTCATACTCTCATACACTCATTCTCATACATTGCAGATGTAAAATGTTGCCATAATGTCCCCTGTGGAAAATCTGCAGAGTGTAGAGTGCGTTAAGTGAGCCACGTGCGGCTTGTGTACGACGAATTTTGGTATTTACAGAGATTATTTTGTTCAAATAATTTATACCAGCAGTTCTGTATGAATCGCCGAGTTGGAAAGGTAGTTACGTTGTATTTTAACATCAAAGATTACGTAACAAGGTAATTATGTAGGTAATTATGTGATGAGCAGTAACAGCCTAGTGGTGTGACCGTCGGATTGCTAAGTCATAGGTCTACTTTTCGGATTCATGTGCGTATTGTATCATTATCACTTCAAAAACTTCACTTCAAAGGAAAACATCGTGAGGAAGCCAAGTCAGAGGCCCATGGGCGGCTTTAAAACTCTGACACCAGGTTAGTCACTAAGCACACGAAAAGAAGAACGAAGATTATCTAAGTATGAAGGCTCGTGTAGACCAGCGCGGGGTCACAAGGGTCGCGCTGCCTATCGCGCCCACGATATTCTGCACGAGCCTTGATTACAGTTGTATGAGTAGCAAAAAGTAAAATGTACCTATTGACTGGAAATTGGCAAGAAACATTTTTAGAATATGAATAATCAAGTAAGAATGTCATCCCAATAATAATCATCTAATTTCGCACTTTTCTAACTTTCGATTGTTGACACCCGACTCCTGACTCCTGACAAGAAATGATTGAACATGTTGATATAAACATCGGTCAGTCAATAGTTAATCCGTTTTAAGACCACTTGTTGACTCTTTCATATTTATCTCATTTAAATCTAAGTATTTAAGTTGTTTCACTTCAGCATAAAAATCTCTCTAAAGTACAAACAGAAACATCGAGAAAAAACTCTAGATATTCGCCGTACCCTTCCCGCGCCGGCTCTAACCAAGGGGAAGCCATCATCGTCAATCAGGAACTAACATAAATATGCTTTTACCGCCCTCTCCCTCTCCGAGAGTACCTACTACGAGGGACCCGGCGTAACGCACTCTTGAATTGTGTGAATTTTTCGGGATTAATTATTATGTAGGTAACATTTTTCTTTTGTATGTTCTTTTGAAGACTTTACATTTTGGGATGTCTGATTTAGTAGCCATTTTGTCTGATTTTTTGACCAGATGTATGAACGTAAACGAGGCAAAAGGAGTATGTAAGGATCGTAGCAGGTGGCGTTCTGTAGTTTCTGCCTACCCCCATGGGAAGAAGACGTGAGTTTATATTTATGTAATGTCTGATTTATTTGATTCTCAAATAAATGAGAAAAAAAGCATGCTGCTGGTTTTCTCTTGTACTTTTACACATCATCTAAAATTCTAAATTGATTTAAAATTATTCGAGACATTCGAATAATTTTTGTTGATTATTGACTGCCTCGTTGGTCTAGTGGTCGCAAGCGCTACTGCTGAGCATGAAGTCCTGGGTTCGATTCCCGGGTCGGGCAAAGTGTTATTGGGTTTTTGTTTCTGCAATTTATCAGTAGCAGCTCGGAGTCTGGATTTTGTGCCCGGTTGATGACAATATGCTCGCCCCCTATTACGTGGGACTTAAACATAACTGGCTAAATGTGGGTGTACCTGCTACAGGGACACCTCTGCCCAACCCTTCGGAGAAACAAGGCGTGATGTTATGTGTGTTATGTTATTCGAGAAAAGTAAATATCAATAACTAAATATCATTAATTGTATGGCCCACGACATGACGAGCTAATTCTTTAAAAAGATTTTACAGTACAACTATGTTCTTAATGTCCCTCGGCAAACCTCGTGTTTCGTCAGTCGTCGGATTTCTATCAGTTGCCCTTTGCACTTGGTGCAGACCGGACGCTCTTAATCGACTTGGAAGTATATAGAGTTGTTAATACTCTATTAACTTAATTTAATATAATTTATTTAAAATTGGGAGGAAAGCCGCCACAGTCGCAGGCACGACAGATAGGAAAATAGGTTTTACAGATCTATATAGTTCACACGAATCAAAACAAAACAACAATAAAGTACTTAGTTCTGAATTCAAATTACTATACATGATAAATCTAATAATTGATGGACATGGAAATTTGCATTCGTTTGTATTCGGAAATGCGATGATTCCCGAGGGACATTAAGAAAATAGAAATATTGTATAAAACATGCAGACCCGAAAGCATATTTTTCTTAAATCTTAGCATTATTTTCCAATTTCCTAACCCTGCACGCGACCACCATAGAAACGGGTTTTGTCGACGGAAGAATAGACAAATTCACAGTCACAATCTGTGGTCATGTTCGCGTGCTGTCCTTATCGTGACCAACAAAAGTGACTAACTAACAAGCAGTAATCACGCCACACCTCGTCATAATGTACAGTGACGTGCCGGCAGAAGTTAATCTTCATATAATTGTGATTGTCCAGGGGAATAGGGGAGGCCAAGGGAGACCAGGTGGGCTCGGTGGCTACAGGAGTGTACGATGAAGAATAAAAATTATAGGACATTGTAAGTACTTAAAATTAAAGCCAAAATCGGCAATTGAAGAAATATTTAGATCGAAAATAATGCTCTAAAGTGTCTCCCATACTTAAACTAATTTAAAAAATTTGCAGGTTTAAAATATAATGCAATCTCGAAACAAAACTGACCCGTGAAAATCCTAATTTTATAAATGCGAAAGTGAATTTGTTTGTTACGCTTTCACGCTAAAACGGCTGAACAGATTTGGATGAAATTTGGCACAAGGGTAGACCATGACCAGGATTAGGACATAGGATACTTTTTATCCCGATATTCCCACGAGATCGCGACATAAGCGGGTGAAACCGCGGTGCGCAGGTAGTTAATTTATAAAAAATAGGTATCGTTAAATTAGTAGAGTCAGATTACTTGACTTATACTTACTTACAATAGACCTATCTTTGTTTCTGATCAGCTGCCAAAACCTTTGATCATTATCATCACCACCCATAAATAGTCAACCTCACAAACAAGCATACGATTTATTATTCCGCCTATGTTTTTGCTATATTTTACTTCACTTTAGGCCAACATAATAATATCACCGATTACATGTCTCCCATCCTACACGACCGTATGTCTCACCCATTACCACTGGCCAGCACGCTACAGGGTGTTGTATTTATCTGTACACACGATACTCTGCGAGGTATAGCGTTACTGTTTACTGCTGATGTTTGTTTTACTAGCATCTGTCATACACAGCATTGGGGTCGTTTGGGGTTAAAGTATTTGTAGTTGCGGATTCTGAGGTCTTGATTTCGATTCTCAGTTTGGGAAGACTAATTTTCACGGTGCTGATTCTTCGTTTCTAGTAAGTACTTGGACAATGTCAGTTTAACTTTCTAGCTAGATGCAAAATTAAGTTAAAGGAGATTAACAGGAACGGGAATTTAGAATTTCCAGCAAAGATGTAGCGTTTTTATAGTTTTTAGAACTGAATACCACATTTTTATTAATTTCATCATCACAATATGTAAAAAAACATGAAAGTCTTAATTAAACTTAATTCACATAATATGAGACGGATAACAACACCTACTTAACTTTAAGTTTCATCAGTCTTGTCCAAGTAGAATCCAATCCCCATATTAATTAATTTCGGTTTAACCATACATTTTCGAGGTTTCTAAGTTCGAAGTTCTGGGTTTGGCTATTTATTTTATTAAACACTTATTGTACACCACATAAAATATTTAAAGCTAGTGTACATGAGCGGTCTTATCGCACAATGCGATCTCTACATATTTCCGAGCCCCAAGATACAGGCTAACTGTCTAGTTTGGGGCTCATTGGTAAATAATATTTTGTAACCTAGCTATAGGTAATATTTTAAGCTACTCATGTCGCCTCAACTTGGTGTTAACCTGTAAACGCTTACTGTATTACCTGGACAATAAACTATTTATATTTCTATTTCTACAACCTTTGGATGAACTGAAATAAAGGAGATACATATTGAGCTTTCAAACTTCCTGTACACTGTCTTCATGGTTAGATTACATAGGTACCTGGTGTATACGTGTTTGTGACTCTGACGAGCGCTGACTGTTTGCCTATGTTGTTTGTTCTGCGGCATCTGTACGCGTGGATGTGACAGACTCTAAATAGGGTAGTTGAGATGTATCGAGAGCAAATAACGATGGGAGTGACGTGGAGTGGGGAATGCTGGGTACTTGGGAATATATGGTGAAATATGGGTTAGAAAAAAAAGAAAGAAAATACGTATTGGTGCCTACCAATGACGCAAAATAATGTGCGAACAAAACTAGGCTAATGTAGCCTAGGGAAACGATGGATGGTTTGTGTGAAAAATGTTATAGCTAGAAAGGGTTAAATACTGCTTGAAAGGAAATGTGTTTACATATAATAAGTATAGTATAGTGTATTTTTATTATTAAGTATGACTTTTGGATAAGTCTTAAAAACTAGATTAATTTACTATTAATTTTTGTACAACTTCTTTATGCATGCAGAGTTTGGCTTATTCCACAAATCCCCCTGAAAGTCCCCCTGTGGGGGATAAGTGAAATCTATAAAAAAAGTCTGGAATTCCCCCCTGATAATCCCCCTTGGGGGGGAAAATTGCACTGTTGCCTATACATGTTTGCATGTTACTCATAAGCATAAAATTAAATCCAGTGTTTACAATTGTTGGTGAACCTATAAACAAAAAACATTAAGTACACTCCTTTTTGGGCAGTCGTGTAATAAGTGACATCTAATAGAGATATTTGTAAACAATATTTATTTTGCTGCACCAACACCAAATAAATTGCAAAAACGGCAAAAAAATTAGTGTTAAAAATGTAAGAATAGGCTGGTAGTAGCATCTAGAGCACTTTGTGAAGAAACTCGTTCGGGAACTACTACGACAATACTTAGTTATTTCTACCACCCAATTTCATTTTTCATTAGGATATGCCAACGCATCTTTGATGGCTCTGGTATTGCAACTGTCCAAAGGTGGGGCAGACCACTTACTATCAGGTGGAACACCAGCTTGTTTACCACCCAATAACATAAAAGGCAGGCCAGGCACTTCAGTTCACTACACTATAGATAGGAAAACGTTGCGAGGAAACCGACATGTCCTAGAAGCTAAATTTCTTTGACATGTGAAACCCGCACTGGGACAGCATGGTGGATTCGGATACGGTAAATAATGTACGCGATGGGATTTCTTAGCGGCAAAAATGGCGAACTCCATACCAACTTTCATCCTCTATTTAACCCCTTTAGGGGATGAATTTTTAAAAATCCTTCCTTAGTGCATACCTTCGTTAAATAAGGAACACTTAGGCAACATTTCATGTGTTGTCAGTCAGTGAATTTAAGATTTTCATTATGGATCAGCTACAGGAAATCGTGTGTTTATATGTATAGAAAACTTATAGCTACAAAAAACGTGCGAAAAGTACTGCAATATTTTGATTACTTTAAGAAGTCACATAAATAAAGACAACAAAGAACATGAACTCACAGATTTTTTCTGTTTTTCATAACAATACTTTATGGAAAACTACGTTACGTTACGTTTTTTTTATCAATCATCTACAAGGTTTATGCTCAATCCGAATTTATCACCGACGGGTGAAACTCTTCAGCTAGCCAGATGTTTTTTTTCGTGGGTACTACTATAAGTTTTCTATATAAACATATCTAAAACACATAACACAATGTCCTACAGCCGACCCTTGATTATGCAACTTCTCTAAAACATCGTCCTGTACCTTCCATTGCACATACATTAGTTAATTAGAGAGGGGTAGTGTTCGATCCGAGCACGCATAATCATGCTGTAATCTATTTGACTTGGTGTGGGGTTCAAATTGAATATAATGACTGACTCATCACTGGTTTGTGGACTACTCACCTCGCGGGGGGAATAGCGTGATGGTTGAAAATACAAACAATGATATGAATTTAATCAATAATGCTATAGTACACCCATATTTCGCCAGTTAAATTGTGTTTAAGTCCCATCGAGAGACCCTATTGCCATCAACCAGGCATAAATCCAAACTTCGAGCTGCTACTGAGAAATCAATAACTAATTAATATTAATTTTGTCTTATTGCAGGGCGAAAGGCTCTTTTCCTACAGAGAACGAGCATGAATTCTTGTGTTAACTTATAATCCCATGGCGAACATAGGTACCTACCTTATTTAATTTAGAAGCTAATTTTTTTAACTAGACTGTCCATCTAGACTAGTGTCCATAATAACATGATCCCTATCTTTCAGCCCCATTCCAATCCTGTATGGGTTTTGAAAACTGGTCCCTTCTCCACCAATTTAACTTGACCCCCATTTTCCTTCTATGAATTGGTCAACGGTGGTCTTTGCTTCTGGTCGTGTTATCACTGCCATAGATCAGGCACGCCATATGTGTGACCGATAAGAATCTACATTATATATAGGTAATTAGATGATACAGTAATAAAATCATTGGGAACATCGTGGGGTGTGTAATCTCTTAATCTTTTGAACGTATGGGTGATTTATAAGGAAAAATGTTATGATTGCATGGGGAATAACTAAAGTCAGCTGATGAAACAATAATGTTTCTATTATGAATTTAAAGAGCTGTGAATTATACCTAGGTATCTATTTTGACTTAGCAATGTGCACGTGTGATTTGGATTCGGCAGCCATTGTGCCGACGGTAGTTATAGCCAATGAAGACGTTCCCAGCCTTTTACGTACCGCAGGGTACCATCCGCACTTTGTCGATATACCGATTAGTATTCAGTGCTTCCCCTCCACATTTATTATGCGCACAGCCAAAGTGTGGAACTCTCTGAGAACGCAATAAGTTTAAAAGTAAAAATAGGTGTGCCACAAGGCTCGATATTGGGTCCATTCCTCTTCTTAGTGTATATAAATGATCTACTCCATTTATTAAAAAATCAACCACAAATGGTGTTATTTGCTGACGATACTTCTTAAATTTTTAAGGTAGATAGAAGTGCTACAAATTTTAACGACGTAAATAACGCCCTACTGCAGGTCCAAAATTGGTTCACTGCTAATAATTTAGTGAAAAAAAACGAGAGTGAAACGTGAGTGTTTATGGAAAAAAAACTAAGTGCATAAAATTTTCTTTACCAAATGTCAAAAGTAGTGATTGTGAGATAGTATTGAATCAAGAGAAACCAGAATTAGTCGATAAAACTGTTTTCCTAGGGATCACGCTCGACTCAAGGCTGCAATGGGGTCCTCATTTAACATCTCTTGCAGGACGGCTAAGTTCAGCAGCATATGCTGTCAGAAAAATCCGTCAATTTACTGATGTAGATACCGCGAGGCTAGTCTATTTTAGCTACTCGTACTTTCATAGTATCATGTCTTACGGTATTTTACTGTGGGGACGGGCTGCAGACATCGAGTCTATTTTTATTCTGCAGAAAAGAGCAATCACAGCCATATATTATCTCCGCAGGCGCGATTCTCTAAGGAAACTGTTTAAGGATACTAACATCATGACGGTACCTTGTCAATATATCTATGAAAACATCATGTAGGTACGTAAGAAAGAATTTACATCTTTTTAGCAAAAGAGGTGATAGACATAATTATAGTACAAGAAATAGGGACCTATTAGTTCAACCAGGTTTCAGACTGGCTAAAGTAAATTCATCTTTCATGGGATACTGTTTAAAATGTTACAATAAAATTCCTCCCCACATACTTCAACTGAATGAGACGAAATTCAAATCTTGTATAAAACGCACACTATGCAGGCAGGCATATTATACGTTGGGGGATTACATCGCTGATAAAAATGCTTGGCTCAATGCTGGTCCTGCTCCACAACTAATTGATTAACATTTGCAAATACTGTTGGAGCTGCTGAAGATTGTAAGACTATCTTTGCATTGTATAAACTCAATCTCCATTGTATTATATAATTGCATAGCACAGGTGTGAGCACTATGTACTAAAGAGTTACCATTTACCGGGTGATATGTCTTGCATTGACTTGAATGTGCCCTGGCGGCTGTGAATATGTCATGCTCACTCAAACGTTTCGCTGATGGTGGCGCGTGTGTTGGATCATTTAGCTCCCTTCAAAATGGTTGAGCTGAATGGTGCTAATCCATGCGTCATGTTCGTGAACGGGCGCCGTCAGTTGGGACTGGTCATCTCTTAGCTGCCAGGGCTTATTTTTATTTTTTGAATTGTTCTTTGTTTTATCTTTTTATTACGGACGCTTCTAACGTGCACGTCTTTCTACATTGTTCTCACATGTATAATTTCAACATGAATGATGTAACCAATATTTTGTAACAATTTTTTATTTAAAAGAGTGTCCATGGAGTTTCTTGCCCGTTCTTCTCCATAGGTACCTATGGAGAAGAACGGGCATGAAACTCCACATAGCATAGTAGGTACTATGCTTTGGAATGGGCAACTAGCTTCATACCTATTTCTAACTGACCGATTCCGCCTGTAAATGGTTTAATTGAAATAAATGCTTTGAGTTTGAGTTTGAGTTTTAGACGCCTTTTTTTTGGGTTGGCAATTATAAAATAACTTCTCCCGCTTTGGGCGGAGCTAGGGCGTGTCAGACTCCTACTGACTAAAACCCACCCGTGTTCCTTCAGTTGAATGTATGTTGCCAGGAGCCACGGTAAACCTTTTGGACTTTCCCGCGACCCCGGCAAGGTTTCTGCCAGCGTCTATGTTCCTTTCCACATATAGGTAACCCGCCTGCCTTCAAAGCAAGAGTAAACAGGCATCTTCTGAGCACGTTTGTTCCACCATAGACCTCATCCATCGCTTTCCATCAGGCGAGATCGAGGTCAAGAGTTAGCACATATCACAATAAAAATATAAAAAAGATACCTACCTACTACCAAGTATCGTGAAGTGGGCTTTCTGTCAAGAAACTGCTGAAAAATTTATAACATAAATTTTTACACAACATAACATAACATCACGCCTTGTTTCCCCGAAAAGTTGGGCAGAGGTGTCCCTGTAGCAGGTACACCCACATTTCGCCAGTTATGTTTAAATCCCATGTAATAGGGGGCGAGCCTATTGCCATCAACCGGGCACAAATCCAGACTCTGGGCTGCTACTGAGAAATTTCAGATAGAAAAACCCAATAACACTTTGCCCGACCCGGGAATCGAACTCAGGACCTCATGCTCAGCAGTAGCGCCTGCGACCAAAAAAAATTAATTTTAATTTTTGTTGAAGCTAAAATCCAATTTTAATGTTATCTAACACGGAAGCTGCAGCTTTGTTTTTGGCCAAGACGTTGATTTATACATGGGTACATGGCCTTTTTTATGCATTTTCTGAGTTAAAGTAGGAGTGTACCTGAGTGTACCGCACTGTCAGATGTATGAATGCAAACGAAGCAAAAGGAATAGGTATGTAAGGATTGTAGCAGGTGGTGTTCGATAGTTTCTGCCTCCTTTTTTTGAGTTTATGCTTGTATGCACACACACTCTCTTCTTAAGACTGATCAGTAGGTAAATTTTTATTTTCATCATTAAGAAAGTCCTTCAAACCGCATTACCTCCGGCATGCACTGAAACGTACGTATCATCTTACCAATATAAAATCAAGCGGCACATCAAACGCTATAACTGCCGGAATCACTCCCGACTTGCGCACACGCCGCGCCGCTAAGAGCTCTCGCATCACTCAGAGATGTGATGCATTGTTTTAGTTTTATTTTAGAAATATAAATAACACCTCTTTGCTGATCTGGAGAAGACAAAGAAGCAATCAAATATAAGGCATTCTGACAAGCACCTCTCCTTCAATGGGTACCGTAACCCTTACCCACTCCGGGAGCCACATATGGTTCACGGCTATTGTTTAACTTCCTACATATGTTGTGTCTGCGTCGCAAACAATGAAAGTGTTAAGGTTATGGCAAGTGTCCTCCTTTGCCTATTTTACTACGATCACCAATCCATTGGCCGAGTTTGGTCACCGATACAATAACCAAGAAGGTATGTTGTTTTTGGCAATTTATTAGCTTCTTCCGCATACAGATAATGAAAAAGCTTTTTGGAATGAGACAACGATTATAGAAAACTCGATTAAGTCGTTAAGCCTCGATCCTGAGGGAATATCTGTATAAAAAGTATCCTATACTATGTGTTAATCTTGGTTATAAACTATCTGTGTGCCAAACATCCAAATCCGTTAAGTAGTTTTTGCGTGAAAGAGCAACAAACATCCATCCATCCATCCATCGTCACTAACTTTCACGTTTATAATATTATAAGTAGGATAAAAATTGCACAGTAAAAACCTTTCATGATTTTCCAGACACCAAACTCATGAATTTTCCATCAATACACCAGCGCCACTTACTAACAACAAACACGAAATAATCTTTAAACAAACACGGTTCGTTAGTTTTATATAGTTTCCGAGATAGCGCCGAACAAAATGTACTGATAACGTATCGGTAAGTTATAGTGGTATGGAGACCTTTACGTTCATGTAAATTATGGTAATCTTTATGGCGTAAAAGGCGACGTATTACATTGTGTATGGTGTTAAAGTTGTAATTGGTACAAAATATTTTAAATGTAGGAATGACTCTCGAAACCAGGTGGTCTAAGATTGCGCACACCTACATCAGTTTATGGCTTTACCATATCCATAGGTTTAAAAATGTATTTTAAAATCCATATGATCGAAGCACGTGGATTTCTTTTGATAGTGCTTTATTCCCCATGGGAAAAAAGTATAAGTTTATTTACCTAAGCATATTATAGCCTCCAAGAGAAACCTATTACTCAAAGTGAGCGCACTCTGACTCTGAGCACTCGCTACCAATCTTGCTGACTGGCTTGTCTTTTCGAATAGAAGTACCTATCTAGAGCTCCATTGTAATTGATTTCTTTGGGAGATGGACAACGCATCTAAGTAATTTCTGCCACATATCGTTGTTGTGCTCAGATTTAAAAGATATCTAAAATGTGAGTTACTATATCAACTCCTAAGGTTGATAACGCACCGAAAACCCCTTGTTCGCGGGTCTCATTTCCTCAGAAGGGTAATTTTGTTTAGCTAAAACTTAAAAGTCCTTATAATGATTATAGCTATCTCTACCTACCCTCAAACTACTTCAGCGTAGGTAATAGCGCCTCGTGAGTAGTTTCCTCATGAACAGTTTTACCTTTCACAGTCGTGCGGCTGCCTCGTGAGTCGTTCTACTACTGGTTTATTATGAGGCGATACCAACGTCAATCGAGCCGCTAATGGACGACTATAGGAGGGGGTGGAGAGGCTTTTGTTGTGGAAAAAATTGTGAATTTTATGAGCCGGAGTCCCCAAGAGGCACTATTGTAGGATCTTAGGATCCTGAATACATTAAATCACGACTGTATTCCCAGAGAGGTTAGGCAAGTGTACCTACCATAGTAGGTAACTATACTCACATTTTGGCAGTTATGTTTCAAGTTTCGTGTAGGTAATAGGGGGCGACACTGCTATCCACTGGGCATAAATCCACACTCCGGGCTACTACTGACAAATTCCTGATTGAAAACCCAATAACACTTTGCCTGATCTGCAAATCGAACCCAGTACCTACCTCATGCTAAGCAGTAGCGGATATGACCACTAAACCAACAAAACAGTCGGAATTCACAAGAATCGGATAGTAATAGAGTAGAAAGAGTCGAGAATTTTAATAACTCGCGTATTTTTACTTGTAAATCCAAAATAAGTAAAACGTCCAGAATCTTCTTCCTAAATATATGTAAGTGAGAAGGTAGGAGACCTACCTACACTTTTCACATCCAAATCCATCTTACCCACTATAAACAGCAACACATTTCCAATGAAAACAAACAATAATAAGAGCTCCATTAACAATATAAATATATCTAAGAACGACTCCATGTATTTTGGTATCTCTCACCGCTACGCGTGAAAAGTGGCCTTGCTCTGCTATAGAGAATGTGTAGTGGTAAAATTGTGTTTATAAATATAGTTGAAATATCTTTGTCCTTGGGTGAAGAAGGTTTTAATCTAGAAAGGTAATCAAGGTCTAGTTGCTTTAGGTTATAAATTGACTTGCTTTTTCGATGAAAGATTTTCGTAGATCAACATAACATCACGCCTTGTTTCCCCGAAGGGTTGGGCAGAGGTGTACCTGTAGTAGGTACACCCACATTTCGCCAGTTATGTTTAAGTCCCATGTAATAGGGGGCGAGCCTATTGCCATCACCCGGGCACAAATCCAGACTCCAGGCTGCTAATGAGAAATTCCAGATAGAAAAATCCAATAACACTTTGCCCGACCCGGGGATCGAACCCAGGACCTCATACTCGGCAGTAGCGCTTGCGACCACTAGACCAACGAGGTCGAGGTCGTAGATATTGGGCCTTATATGGAATTGAGTGATCATTTTTTGGGGATTAATACATAATTCGGTTCACAACCTTTCCACATGGCTGCATAACACGACGGCGACGCCTGTATTTCCCGGCGAGGTGGACACAATTGTAGTAGCTGCCTCCATCCACATGTCGACAGCTATTTCTTTCAAGCTATTTACTTCATGTCTCATGTAATAGAAGCGAGCGCAGTCATTAACCGGATGGAAATCGAAACACCGGACTGCTTTTGATAATTTCCTGACGAAAAAACCCCATAACAGTGTGTCCTTTGGTTATCGTAATTTGGTCAGTCAGCCCCAAAGGCGAGGAAAAGGCTAGCCCGATGAACACCCTTAAAAATAATCTTGTGCAAAATTCTACTCGACCCCCAAAAATTCTCGCATAATCATACTCAAAAGTGGCTACAATCACGGAACAAAACCCCAACCCCTCCGCAATCGGAAGTATTTTTCCATTCAATTGAGCATGCATCATTTTTCTAACAATTTGGATTCCTATATCCTCATTGTTGGTTACTCATGTATGCATAATATTGTAATGGGAAATTCTTTTCTTAATGTAGATTTGTAAGAGAGAAAAGTATAAGAAATCAGTGGGGCTGAAGAATGAAGTGATTGTGGAGTAGAATATGACGAAATTAAATATTTAATTGGAGTAAATAGGTTTTATTATGATAAAATCTCATCCGTTGATATGGTAGAAGCCTGGCAAGTCAAAGACAATAAAAATCTTAGGAAGGAATTGAATCAACGAAGTACAAGAACGAAGGTTTTCAAAAGAAAAGAGGTTTACCTTTGTCATTCGTGAGGACAATAAAGCGTTTAAAGGATTATTTCCTGTTAATAACGAAGCTGCAGCATCATTTTTCAGATCACCAATGAGTTCAACGATAATCCTTGTAACGATTAATATTAATTAACAGTATCCACTAAATCATCCATAATTTCAGGATGTTTAAGTTACTTTATTCAAGAATACAAAACACGGAAACTTCCAAACAACATCCCATTACAACTCCTGGCCACCCAAAAAAAGGATACAGCACTTTGTCTCCATAAGTCAATCACTCGTCGTTCACATTTATCACACACATACAGATATTGTATTTCACAAACATGCGTCAATCATAGCAGTTTAAACCTTATGGTAAATACATAAGAGTCACATGACACGCGTTGATTTACAATGACTATACCTATAAATACATCTACAGGATAAATATAAAAAGCTTTCAGGGTTTGAACAGAATATAAAAATTTACGATCAAAACAAATGAAACTCATTCACAAATTGATGTTAAAAATAAGTTTCATAGCGTGTCTGTTTCAAATGGATTTTATTTTTAGATTATTTATTTTTATTGGTTATTATTATTGATGTAGGTTCAGTGGTATCGTTTTCGTAGATAATGCTTTTACCAATACTTTTGTTACAAGTGATTTTCAAAATTTTGGCTCTTGTTCAAGTTTTGTCGAAGGCTCCTGTTAAATCTGTGGGTTGGAATGATGAGTTTATGAAACTGCACCTAATCTGAAAAAAAGTTCAACAGATTAGGAGTAAGTTCGAAGCTGCAATATTTTAGCGATCGATTATAAGGATATGTGCAGGACGCAGAGGAATTTTAGCACTTTTGACAAACTTAGTAGATATGGCATCTACGTTAAAAGTCGGTAAAGATGACTAGTTAATCAAAACATTATACAAACTGTGCAGTTTTATGAGTTACGATTTAGATAGAAAGCTAAAACAACCCACAATTCGTAAAGAAAACAAGAATACATTGTTACACAAATATTTATTTCCACGTACACATTGAGTTACACGAAAGTTACGCTAAACAAAAGGAATCACAGATAAAGTACATTAGACTAAACACGTGTAGCCTTACTAAACGTAAAAAAAATCATATATTACATTTGCAAGTGATATAATTAAATTTAATATATATATAAAATCACAGTTTCACACCCGTTTGCATTTGGATCTGAATACGTGAACTTGGAACCCATCTCTTGCGTTCGAAACAGATATAGACACACAAACACTAATACACGTACAGAAAAGGATTGATAAATTGACTTAAATCTACAAGTACCATAATGATACATTTGCCCCGGTTTTTTATTTGAAATTCTATAGACATAATTATATGATCGGTTCTGATCAATGGAAACCTCAATACAGGCGGTAGCATTATGGCACTTTTGCCCCAATATTGAAATACTGCTCTCACAAGAGACGAGCGAAATATTACATTCATTACACCAAGGATAAGTTAAACAGTTCACGAATTCCTTACAATGGTAAGTGTTAAGTATATATATTTTAACCATTATAAAGCATGCAAACGGGCTGTTAATAAAAGAAATTTATCACAAAAATAAAAATCGGAAAAATAGAAAAAACATTAGATGTCGAACTGACATAAGCATTTGATAGCATTGACATTAACTTTCCATCGTTTTCATTTACAAAACGTTTTTTTTTTCGAAGGAATAAATTCCGTCCGTTACTTTATCACAGTATTCGAATCGTATATAATACTCGAGTCGTTAAAATACCTTGTTTACAAACATTCAAGAAGAGTGTCCCACAAGGCACTCTATTAGCACACACATTTCTTTTTTAACTCATTCCTATGAAGAAATTTTACAGAGCATAATTTTGTTTAGTAAAAGATGAGGTTTTAAATCGTGGCCGTACAGAAAATAGCAAGTAACAAAAAAAGGAAATAGTTTAAATCTAGCAATGGGACCTTGAAAAATAAGTTCAGTTCTATTGAAAATAAACTTTGTTGAGAAAAAGAGAAAATAACAAGGAAAAGAAAGTGTAATAAACAACAACAATTAACAATGTATAGATCGTACATAATTGTAAATCAACAAATAAACTAAGAGAGCTCAGTCATGTATGAACTACTTTCATAATTATGTTAAAGCATAAAATGAGACTGGAACAAAGCCAGTCATTGACTAGCATAAAACGTTAAATTAAAATGAACGAGAACACAATATTTTTGCATAATTAAGTAACATCACTAACGATAATGATTTTTTTTTTTAAATGAAGAAAGGAGAAAAATATTTCTAAGAATAACGTCCACGTTTTAAAACCACAGCCTATAAAATCCAATGCGTAATAAAGTTTGTTAAAATACATTGTCTTTCTGTCTAGTTCTAGTCTACAACCATAGAAAAATAGATAAATAGACTCACATCAAAAAGTGTACAGTATATTATATCAACTACTACATATAATGGTCTTCTAAAGCGTTTACTCAAACACTAGAGAACCTTCTATACTAAAAATATTAATATGTGAAGAAATATAATTCAAAGTCAAAAACGCAACGCACAGCAATATGTACCAACCGGTCTACTTCACCTACGGTCTTTTTACAGTGAGATTTTTACAGAATACATTGTCTGTACAAGCGCACCGTCGAATCACAATACACTCGTCTCTCGGGCGTCGTCTTATGACTATGACGGGACTCTACCATTTCGAAAATTTAAAAGTCCTGACAATAAGCTGGACATTTGCAAAAAAAAGTCCGGACATTTAACTTTGAACTTTCAGTAATGATAAAACTTATTTTCCAAAAAGTCCGGACAAATCACAAAAGCCGACAAAGTTTAGGACTTTGTCGGCTTTTGTGATTTGTCCGGACTGACCGAGGGCCTAAAAGTAAAGGACATGTCCGGACAAATCCGGACGGATAATAACTAATCGTGCATTATTGTTGAGTGCGTGCATTGTCGTTGAAAGAGTGACTGTTTCGTTGGTATAGCTGTCAGTTGGTGTGAGTCAATGGTTCAAAATCAGAGCATTAAGGGGAATACGCTAAGGTAGTCCGCGAAATTCAAATTTTCTTTCGCAGGTCAGTGTCAGGCTATATGTTGATTAAAATATGATTCGCAACCGTAACAAATATGGCTTTACAGAATTTTAATCATTACAATCAGCATACAACTCCGCATAGCATAATCCTCAAATGTCATGATTTCATGAAATAGTCATTACATGAACTGAGAGAGTTGTATTATGATTTTTATGATTATAATTCTATAAATAAACATTTGATGCGGGTGCGAGTCATATTTAGATCAACATGCAACCTGATACTGACCTGCAAATTGCAAAAAACGTCAGAATGTTTTTACTTTGCGGGCTACCTTGACGCTTTCGCCATAACTGTATGAGAGTTACCTTTCTTCACAAATTATTATTCGTAGCTTCTATATGTTTTAGTAAAAGCTGAGACTAACAATATTTTTTAATTAAAAGATGGATTTAGCCGTTAACGGCGGCTGTGCAAACTACGAGATTATTATTGGTGATGCTAATCAATTGAGTTATTATTCTAAAATACTGTGAATTATGTTAAAAAGTATTTGACTAGTTTGTTTTTATGATGTATTTTAATTTAGACTTAATATACTGAAATGAATGGTAATTGAGCGTAAGTCCAAAGATTGTGCGCTGACAAAGAATTAATTAATGGAATTAAATGAAAACTTAGGAATGTCTTACGAAATAAAGAGATAAGAAATTAAACTATTGTCTGTTTTATTACTTAACACAATTAATTCAAAAAGATAAAAGAACGGGAAAGAAACATCAACGACATAAAGAAATCCTCGATGAAAAAGTTTGTCGGGAGTCTAAAATACACCACTTTAACAAAGTAGCCAACTGCGTTAGGAAGAGTATGTTGACCCGTAGAAGTACTAGGCGACAATAGATGAAAGAAGTCAAGTGAAGAAGATAAATGAGCAAGAATTGGCACAGACATGAATGGCACAATAGGGAGTATATTTACCCTGAATGGATGAGAAGCAAATGACGATATTGATGAAGATGATTAAATAATGGACAAATAACATCACAACCATCAAAATCAAACTTTCAAAAGTTCCATATTTAACAACAAAACAAAATAATATCGAAACAATTGAAATCAGACTTCGAAGTGAAAATCATGAGCCGCCTTTGTATTAGACGTAGTATATTGGGTTAGATTACAAAGACATGGGATTTTTTAGGAAAAAATCCTGAACTCAAGTTGCAATTTCATCACCCCTTATACAAGTTATTGACAACTGACATCGATCGATTAGATGAATAGCAATACACTTAAACATACAGAATCAAATACGTAAAGAAAATCTTAACAATATAATTAAAATCATAACCAAATTTCAAATCAAATCTCCATTGATTAGCAAGACCGTTACACCACCCTATATGATCGATGAGTTATATATGAGAGAAACATCAACATCAAAAATCTAATACTATCTTAGGCCTTCTTACAAAGGTCTCCACCCACAAGACCGTACCATATACGACCGTGCTATGAACTTATCAGATATGACGTAGATATTAATATGTCATTTGTTTTTGTGGGTGTAAAATACTGGTAGGTAGTCGGCTGCATCCGGTTAGACTGGAAGCTGATCCTAACATAGTTGGGAAAAGGCTAGGCAGATCAAGATAATATGGTACTCGGTAACGGAATGGTCTATTATATTAGCCCACATTTCATATTGTTCTTAGAGTAAACAGCTAGAGTGGCAAGCTAAATTGAGTCGGCCCACAATTTGACTAAATTCATACAATGAATATATTTTTTGCATGAACCGATACGCTTACGGGTCCAGTATGAACCGTTTTTTTGGGTGGAGACCTGAATCAGTTCAGTCCGACATGGCTCTAAATGAACGTGGATGGCGCTGCTTGTCAAAGAAGATGTTCAAAACCTTGTCAAATTCAGTACATTTCATGTTGGTTCTCTATTTCGCCACGTTCGTTTAAATCCGTGTCACATTCTACACGAACCGTTTTGGATAAAGGTGCAACTTTCCGATTGGTACCATCAACCAATCAATTCAAAACCAGTGTGGTGCATAGCAAACGGGTTTCGAAGGACCACCGTCAACTGTTTTTATTTGACGTCGATTATTGTGTGGAATTGATCAAAACTTGCTAGCTTAAACGTCTGTACCGATCGATGGTCGTTTCATAGGTCAACTGAGCGGCTCCTTGACAGTATTAAAATGCTTGTTTGCTTCGACCATCGATATCATAATTATATCGTAAAGATGTGATTGTGTTTTGAGGCGATCAATATCGACTAGTCGACATCGATCGAAAAATCTAGTTGCACCTTTATACTTGGAACTGGGATTATGAATTGTAATCACGACATATCAAACTGTTCATTTCCAGTATAAGCTGACCTCGTATTGTACAAATTTTCTGTACTATTACAGGGCCAGCTTATACGGAAATGTGTAACTAGATATGAGGTCGTGCGAACAGCCGACCAATATCGTCGGCAAATTCGCTTTGAATCTTTATAATATTGTTGTCATCACTGGGTTATGTTGTCATGTCAATGTGTATCCTTTCGTTATGTGCTCGACTTATACAATTAAATCAATCTATTTTTCAGTCTACTTGTCTTTATTATTCTTACCTTTCTTCGCACGTCCTTGTTTGATAACTTGCACCAGTTTCACTTTTTGTGCGTCTGGGCTTCTCATGTATTCGTCTAGCATCTGTTGGAGAAATAGTTTGATTTAAAATTTATTAATCTTTGTACACAATAAAAGTACAAAGGGTGACTCAATGCCTTTGGAATTCTTTACCAGTCAACCGAGGATGGTGGAGAGATATGGCAGGTGCAATAAGATTTACACTTGTTTTACGGGACTTAACACGTTCAATGCCGGGAGCCCTCGCGGCGGGCTCATATTAAATGTAGGTTATCTTAGCGAATAATTATAAGTCGTGAAAATAAAATCTGATGTATATTTTAACAAGATTTAATTGTATATGCATCGCATTTTATTTTTTTGTTCACGTTTGTAAATATTCACTATAAATTTAAAAGGTTGGAAAATACTTATAGCGACAAGACCCCCTGAAAACACTACTTTACTTCGTATTACCCAGTTACTGGGTTGTGGAGGTCAGATAGGCAGTCGCTCTATGTAAATATTCAAGTTTAATTTAAAAACAAGCATGTTTCGATCATCACAATTTTAATTATTTAAACCGGTCATTGACAAGCCGCTCAAGTTTTTAATGTGTATTTAAATTTTCATAATCATCATTATTTCAATATCAGCATGTCAATTAGTATTTTATTTAACAGCAAAATAATCTTCTAAACTAATTCAGATTAAATATAATTACTAACATTTCAATGTTACTAATCGAACAACACGGAGAAACACATGAACCTTTTATTTTATCTTTCATAGACTTCAATGTATCGACAGCAAAACTAATTAAAAAATATTAATTCATGCAAAAATTACGAATAATTAAAGTTCCGCCTTTATAGGACAATTAATAAATATACTTGACGATGCCGTCAAAGAACCATTGATGAACGAACAAGTTAACGACAGAATGATGGTCATCATCGAAATATTAACATAAAACGGAGTATTAAGCACGAGTCGTAAAACTTGTTGGCACCTGTTTCGAATATACACTGTGAGTAGATGGACGCAGAAGGTTCAGTCCATATTAATTCTTAACAGCACAAGTCCCAAATGGTATAAAAGTTACTTTATTATCTTGATCAATTTGAGTGTTTTGCTAAAGTCTTTCTCTTGTGTATTCTTATTTTATTTATTTATTTAAATGCCTTAAAACTACCATTAAAATCTACCAGAACTACCATTTAAATCTACCAAAGCTACTATTCTAAAAAGAGAAGAGATTTCGCTAGAAGATGGAAAGACGGATAGCAACAAACATCGATTAATTACCATTTTGTCTGCCAAACGTTATGATTTTATTTTTTGAGTTCAATGTAGCGGTCATTTACACACCACACACATGAGGCGAAAAGAAGATGGTTCTATTCGTTCTGGCTCACTCTCACATTGGTACAACGATGGGCCAAGACTTATGTCTAATGGTGTTATTAGTGGTGGAAGAGATCAATCTTATTTTAGATGCAATGACTATTAAAGCCTCTATTATACATTGTGACCCTTCTGTATCGCCCTTTTAACTACAAGTTATTTCAGTTGATAAAGTAGGAAGTGCAGCTGCTACCAAGTTGCGGAACAAGTGTAATTCCATCAAATATTCAGACGTACAAATTGGGTTCTGAGTGCCTGCTACATTGTTGTCTAGGAAATTATTTAAGACAGAGTTAGTAGTTTGTCACAAAGTTCTTTTTATTTGGATAAATGGTACATATGCCCAGCTGACAGACGGGGATTCTTTAATCTGGTAAATCTACAGGCTTTTGTTTTTGTATTTGTCACCCAGAAACTCGTTAATTCCGTTGAACATCACCGACGAGATATTTCAGTTATACACAGACTTCTACCCACCCAACCACACACCCATAAACCAATTTACATCATAATCAGCTTATAATGTTCCCACTGCTGGGACACAGGCCTCTGTGAGACGGAGTAGACCATAATCCACCACGCGGGCCCAGTGCGGGTTGGCGGACGTCACATGTCTTCGAATTTTTGGTTCTAGGGCATTCTGGCTTCCTCACGATGTTTTCCTTCACCGTATTGAGAGCAATGGTGATGAAATTAAATATACAAAGTAAAGTGCCTGCCTGGGTTCGAACTCACGACCTAAAACTCTTATTTAGGGGCCGATACCAATTTAAAGTGCCTGGCCGTAAATTAGGACATTGAGTTTAAGAAAATGTTCATCTTTGAAGAGCATTGTCTCTACCACTCAAACCTTTGTGGCAGCCTCTTTCTGAAACTCCATGTGTCACATTTACAGCCAGGTACTGTTTTAATAAAAATGTCTTTGTTAATCGTCAGTAACCTGAAAAAAATACATACCTAAAGAAAGTCAAGTCATACTCACAGTCATGCTAAGTTCAGTAGCTATGGCGGCGGCCGCGGTTGGCAGTTCGGCCAGCGCCACCAGTGTCGGTAACAGGCAGTGGCTGTGGGTCTTCGATACCAGCCAGTTGGCTGGCAGAGTGCAGAGCGTTTTAATCACGCCCCAGCCGTCGCAGATTGTTTCCTATGGGAGGTTAGACATAAATTAAAATTTAGGAGAATGAGGACTTCAGTTCAAAGACATAATAGCTTCATGAGGTCAATGTCCAGTCTTCTTCTTCAGCAAACAAGAGGGAAAGTAACTACTAGTAGATTTCGATGGGATATGTGGAAAATTTATTAAAGTAAAACCCATTTCTATTAAGAAAGAAAATAAGTTTATTTGTGGTAAACACGACGCAAAGATAGACAATTTGGGGGAAAAAAATGCATCATATCCACGCAAAACAGCCATTGCTCAATATAATGCTGTGACCTTATGCGAGACAGATCAACAGCGCTGGTTTTCAGCATCAGCCGGCGTTGACTTGATGACGTTAACCGTCTGGTATTCACTATACTATACTTTGTCCAAAGTAGACCTTCACAAAATGGAAATTCTTCCTTTATGTCGTTTCTGCAAGATACTAAAATAACTAGGGCATTTACAATAACCGCTCTGAAAAACAAACTGTTACTATGTATGATGGGCAGAAAAAAATAATTAATTACAACTAAATATTAAGAGTCAGAAAACAAAACAAACCACTCCTGCCTTACCCTCGAAAAGACAAAAAGCCATCAAGTCAATAATGGACAATGTAACATCAACAATTCACTGTAATGGCGACACCGGTATAAATTGTTCGGTAATGGACGAAGGGCACTTGGCAGAACAAATGAGACTCGAGCTAGCACCTGAGTCCTTCGTAATTTTTAATTTATGTATGTTTCAATGGGCAAGCTGGCTTTATTATTTCAGCTTTGTAGGGGTAGGTTTTTCAAGTAACATGCTTTTACTTACAGATTGCAATTTTTGAAATAATTGATAATATTTTGTTCGAACTAGCTAGCCAGAACGTTTAGGATATTTTTTTTAACAGCAAATATTGTAAAAAACATCTTAAGTAAAATCAGATAAAAATAAAATGGTAGCGCCATCGTAAAGGTATATGCCCTAAAGCTATTATTACTACGTATGAAAAACAAATATTCTTAATTTAATACTCAAGTCAAGCAGTAAGTCTTACAAAAAAATAAATCCTATGACAAATTACAATATAAACTTTCTTTACCAAAACCCATCAAATCAATTATGCCCAAGTAAAAAAAGCCCTCGCATAAATTTTAGTAATGGACCTAGTACACTTCCTTGAGCAAGTGCGTCCGATGTAACTCGGACACCTGTGTCTGTGAGAACTAACGAGCGGTAAAACTTGGTAAAAGTGCTATAATGAGTCGGTGGAATAATTTAAAAGGAGCTAAGTGCGTTAATAATGTGTTTTGGAAAGAAAGTTTGAGTGAATTTTGTGTGTAATAGTGTCGAATGCGTAAGGAAAATTAATTTGTGTGTTTTTCAAGAATAAAATGTGCTGCGCTGTTCTCAAGTGAAATAATAAGAGCTGCCAGATGATGATGATATCAAGAAAAGAAATGCTGTCATCGGGAAATATACCAATATTTACAATATACTTTTTAACTACTTTTTTTTTAACACCAACCACCATCTCGATTTAAAATAAAACTGTCTTCAAAACACGTTAAATGAAAATAATATTTTTTATTTATTGTCCGAAATCCTTCACGTACAGTTCCCACCAAATATCCAAACTATCGATAATATCTTAAGTACATAACACAAAACAATAAAGAATAGTCCAAGGAATTGATTAAGTTGACCATGTCAACATGCTAATAGTTAATAGGTTACCCGATGGGGTGGAAACACGTGTTAAGTGCAGGTGTCACCCGCATGGGAACGGGCAAATAAAACGGACGGAGTTGCTAAGACGTTAGAATATCTTGATGGGAGAGGTCAAGTCTATTAGTATTAATAGAAAAGATAAGGGTTTGATTAAAAATAGTTTAAAAAGATAACCACGTTTTCACACGACTGCGGGACAAAAAAGATTATGTTTTTACATGCATTAACACATGCATTTTCCCATGCGGTGGGTAAAAACAACAGAACTCCTCTTGCATATATTTACATGCTCGTTTGATTCTCGATATTCGTCTCGAACTTCGGGAATATTTCTATCTAAAATGGTTTACCTTGAAATTTTATAGGTATTAACGCCTACATTTTGAATTTTATTGTCAACTATACGATGTTGAGTCTTTTGGAAATACAATACGGTAGCGTTATGGTTTTAATATACTCGTATATATACTGGTTTATATGGGGGGTTATAGATAGGGGGTCTTCAAGCGTAAATTTTCTTGTTCGGTTGCCTTTTTAAGGGCAAGATTTTCTTTTACGAAATAATGAAGTAACCCAAATATAAAAGTGATGTTATAAAAGCTAAGTATTCTGAATGTACCTATCTGGTGTAGATAATCATGAGGACAGCAGACTTACCTGTAATTGTGGATTGTTGACGACAACGAATCCAACTAGTACAATCAGGTCCAGCACCATGGTCTCCGAGAGAGTCTGGTCCAGGCGTTGGTTGCTCAGACCTAATGACAAACACAAAATTATTATTCCCTTTCTTGTATGAGCAGAAGCCTTCCATACATCACTTCTCATACTTCTCTTGTGCCTTATCATCTACATGCCGAGCCTTTTCTCAACTATATCGGGGTCGGTTTCCAGGTGTACTGAATGTAGCTGACCTCCACAACCCAGTTACTGGGTAACACGATACACCTTGATATACCTACCAGTACCAGTACCTTACCAGTCGGTTGCCAGACTTCCGGCAAAAAACATCATATAGCTAAGAATCTTTTTCAGAATTCTATTATGTCCTGTCTCATTGACGTTTTGGTGTACTTACGCAAAATAGTGGTCCTAGGGGCCTCCTTATCATTGGGTGCATGCTGTGAGAGCAATCTAGCAACAGCAGCTCTGAACTCCAGCGGCCAACCACCTTCGCCGAAGGCATCCTGTTGACAAAGACAATAATGTTAAAGATAATTTCACGAAAGTTATTGATATTGTAATGCAAGCTGGAAAGGAGAAACGTAAAATCCATTTAGATTTACGCATCAAAATAGGGGCCCGTATGTATGGGTAAACACGGTGTGAAACTCTGACGGTTAGCTGAACCCCAGCATGTTTTAAAGAAACAATAAAAAGTAAGAAAATAAGTAAGAAAAGTAAAGAAATCGCATGTTTAAAATTATCGTTTAAACCTGTTTGCGAAGTATATATACCCAGTTGGGTATCTTAATAGCCTGATATTGTGTGAAATTACGTGTGTAAATCCTTTGTTTGATACCCTAAATAAATACATAAATTACATCGTTTTCTTGTTTATCAACAAGATAGTAACACTGGCAAAACAGTCGGTAGGTACCTTATAAAATACAATAGACGTTGATATATGTAGTAACCTATTCCGCTTAACTATTCCTAAAGAGTCATAAAAAAACCCTGTAAAAAAATCGACACGTGTTTCACCTCTCAACGAGGCATCCTGAGGATGACGATTGCCTGAATCAATTAACTATCGTAAGTAGGTACCTTTACCCAAACTTCCAATCTAACTACATTTCCTTCAACATCAGTAAACAACTCACTATTCCTTCAAAAACAAATCCTCGGACCATGACTAAAACACCCAAGTCAAACGAAGTATGACCCTCAAACCAGCGAGCGTTGAATCCGTGCGGTAAGTGCAGAGGTCACGCGAACTCTGATTGAGTTACTACAGTCTTGGCAGATGTGTTCTGAACACGCTACAAAGAAGTTTGAGGGTACATAATAAAAGAGTGGTCAGACTGAGATTGGGTGGTAGAAAGTTGTAAGTGAATCTTGGTAAAGGTTGGACGTGATTGTAGTGTATTTGTTTGACTAAGTTTCTAGTCTTAGCCATGGATTCTGAAGATTTATAAATCTTAGGCTTACTGCATGAAGATATGGAACAACAAATCTTATATTATGAGTTTTACCGCCTCTGTGGTCTAGTGGTAAGACCACCTGTCTCAAACCAAGAGGTCCCGGATTCGATTCCCAGTGGGGGCAAAATTTTTTGCTCGGTTTGGTTGGCGGTAGGGCTTGAGCTAAGTCCGCCTGGCTAGCTACCACCATCTTATCTAAGTCTTTCGCCATAACAACAATGTTAACAGCATTGTTGTGTTTCGGCAGTTAGAGTTGTGGATAAAAAAAGGAAATAGCTAAGCGGAACAGGTTACTAAATATATCCACTTTTATTGTACTTTATAATGGATTTCCGCAAGGTCACGCTTGAATCAATTAAGTACCTATGTAAAGTTCAAATCCATTGTGCGAGAAAAATAAAGACGTATCAAAACCAGAAACCAGGGATTATTAAAACAAAAGAAAATGGCTTCCAAAAATCAACCCAATCAAATAGTTCTATGTGACGCTGAGCTTTCATCACACCTTTTTCACATGGGATTGAACTATTTCTATGGTCTGTCTAGAGTATTCTTGATGATACACTTAATGCGAATGAGGACCACTCAAAAGAAATAATAAAACACAAACACTATATTTCTTATTATCTTTCTACTAACAAAAAACCGCAAATAATCCTCAAAACCGAGCCATGTGCGTAATAAACTAATAATGATGTTTATCTTCTACCGTAGTATTACAAACACTGGTCCCAGGGCGCATCGTTTGCGGACATCAAAGTTTTGAGTCCGCTGGGACGGGGGGAGGATGAGTGGATTGAAAAGAGAGAGTTAATTAATAAATCACTAGTGTTTTGTGTTAGCAGAATGAGGACGTTTGCATTCTTATTTACTTTGTAGATATTTATTTGTTTCAGTGATACAATTATTACTGTGGCCAAGGTGGAAAAAAATTAATAACTGACTTATGGACCTTTCAACCCTTGCTAAGAAATTCTTAAACAGAAGATAATTATTTATCAAGAATTAAAATGAACTAAACTAATAACAAATTAAAATATGGCGTCGACAAATGCTTCCGCACCACTGTCGACTGGTAATGTACCCAAGAGATTGGCGTAGATTTCGCCTTAGCATAATTTCTACGGTCTTGGGTCTTCATCAATAGTTGATGAAGACCCAAGACCGTAGAAATTATGCTTTTGAACAGGTATTTATCTAGGTTTGGATTGTGTAGGAGAAGAATGAAACTAGTTTAAAGAAATCTACGCCAGTCTCTTGGGTAAATTACCAGTCGACAGCGATGCGGAGGAATTTTTCAACGCCATATTTTAATTTGTTATTAGTTTAGTTCATTTTAATTCTTAATAAATCATTATTTTCTATTTAAGAAATTCTTAGCAAGGGTTGAAAGGTCCATAAATCAGTTATTTCTTTGCAAACACGGGTTAATAGTACGTACATAGAGGCAATAAAAAAAAAAATGTCCACTATTTTCAACCGTCACATGGGCATGCAAAACATAAATATTTGATTAGATATTATAATTTAAATAACATTAAGTAAATTTATTTATTGGTGTTAGCTACTTCATATACCATGGACCGCAATGAGAACGAATGAATCCATACTGGAGGAACTCAACATCACCAAGAGGCTATCTACAATATGCCAGGAGCGTGCCCTCAGCATTTTCGGACATATTATGCGTTCACCTAAACATGGTCTGGAAAGCCTTATGTTACTCGGCCCGGTGGAAGAAAAACGCGCTCAAAGCAGAGCACCGGCGAGATGGTCAGACGCGATCAAGAAGGCTGTTGGAGGCAACAGAGACACCAAGCGGTCCACACTGCAGAAAAACGCATAGCTTGGAGTCGCGTCGTATGTGTTCGCGATCCTCAGCATTGAGGGAACGACGAAGAAGAAGAAGAAAATTTATAATAATACAAATAACCAAAGAAATCGATTTGATATTCTGTTTCAGAAACGCAATAACCAAGTCATGGAGAACATTTTCTCTATAAAGTAAACTCGAAAGTACAGACAAAACGAAGTAAAGGAATGACCCGAGATACTAGTGATTGGATGTTTGTAAGGCAAATCGCTCTCGACGCTCCTCCAACCGGAACGTCACAGCAATTTTCAATGGTAGTCCGTACACGACGCTACGAAACACAAACGCTTTAGTACGCGTCATGTACGGTGTACGGACCACGTTACGTGTGAGTACCATCGTGGGCGATGGGATTAAGTCTCCTAGAAATTGCTTGATAACAGGGGTTTCTAAAAAACGCATTTAATAACTGCCAAATGCTAAAAACATGAACACAAAACGAACCCAATATCACAATTTCAAAAAATCACGTATATAGGCGCGGCACCTAATCCATTAAAAGTCGGCAGCGGTATCGATTACGCGGCTACACCTCGAGGGACCGGCCATTAGAGACGCACGACCAGCAGTGGATGGCTATATAAACATTAGTACGGTACGCTTTTAGGGGGGGCTCGGGTTTCGCCTCTATTGTTAGGGGTTGCAGAGGAATATGAATAAAATGTTTTGTAAGTTTTTGTTTACGGCGATATGATGATGTAAAGATAATGTTGATTGTCAGAAAATTTTCTTGGTGTCGTTAACTTACAGTAAGCAATGATACACATCCAAATAAGGGGTTTGCAACTGGGGGTCTATTTTCTAAGTCCGTCACCGAAGATACGGACCCGTTTGAGAGTAAGGACAGCTGCCAAATCGTGGTGTCATTCATTCTTAGGAAAGACCCCTAATTTCGGCAGAAACTACGGATTCCATGCTTAGTGAGTAGATCTCCTGCACCTAAATAGTTTTTAGCACTAGTTTGCCAAAGTGGCTCTAGATACGTCGCAAGCAGTTTTATATGAATGACAGAATAATAATATTATTTATTTATTTAATAATCAGACCACAGAGATCCATACAGTGTCAGTAAAGAAAACTAAATCTAATGTTAATATCCTAATCTTATCTTAAGTCTGGAGTCGGACCTCACACTATCCACGTAGTAAGTAGTTCGTACTATTAGACGTATGAAGTCCGATCCAGTGACGCAGCATCGGACAACCCCACCTACCGCACAACGTGTTCAGGATGCTGTGGGAGCTGGCACGCATTCTACGAAGGATCGAGGCACTCCGGTTTCGGATGATGGCATGAAAGCCGTCAATCCTCGCCTCAGCAAACATCCCCGAAGCGCTACAAAAACGCGGGAGCCCCGCCAGCATCCTGAACGCATTGTTGTACTGTACTCGCAGGGCGTTGTATGACCTTCACGTATACTTAACCCACAGGCTGCACGTGTAGAATGACTGGCAGTAAGCTCTAAACAGTGTCAATTCAATTTTTACCTTCTTGCTACACCGTGCAAAGCTGCGGATCAGCGTATTACATCGGACAGCCAACGCCCTGCGTTCCCTCTCAATGTCCAGGTCATCACTCAAGTCATCGGTGATCCCTGACCCAGGTATTTAAACTGCGTGACTCTATCTAGAGGAGTATAATAGATAGTGACTTGTGACACGTAGGATAATGCAACAGCACAAAGCCGATGAAATTTTAAGTGAGAGGTTAATGGTTTCCCTTTTCAAATACATTTATAATAGTTTTATTGATCTCAAATTTGAGCACACATTAGCTGGGACTGTTAGTGTTGAATGGATTTAAAAAATCTTCTAATCTCAGCCAATCAGATAAATAAGTTGTGAACCAAAAACAAGTTGTAATTGACGAAAAGACATTATCAGATTAGCTACCAGATCCATCTAACACGAACAGTAATTAAATTCAGCAATAATTCGCACACGCCCACGATTGGCACAATTTCAAGTGATTAAGTACACAGTGCGACACGTGGCGTCGTAACGAGCGTACATTCTACATAAATGAGGGTAGAAGCAAATGTTTATTTTAAGGGTATCACTTGTGTAAACTAAAGTATCATCGTTTTCCCTGAAGGGGTAGCGTTGAGTTGGCGAAAATTGTGGTTGTTTATAGAGAGGCAAACAAAACAAATGCTAGTCGTTTTTTTGGATAATAGATTGCCGACGGCCCATCTATATATACACTTCTATACTAATATTATAAAGAGGAAAGATTTGTATTTTTGTATGTAACGAATAAACTTAAAAACTACTAAACCGATTTGAAAAATTCTTTCAGCAATGGATAGCTACATCATCAGCGAGTAACATAGGCTATATTTCATCCCCGTACTCCCACGGAAACTGGAACTACGCGGGTGAAACCGCGTGACGTCCGCTAGTATGATATAAAAATTCTGTTTTTTTTTTTGTTTTTTTATTATTGGTTAATGCTTTACCAACGGTCGAGACAATGTGCGTAGGTATTATTACACTCATGTTACTGCGTTGCTATCGATTTAAAAAATCACATAGATGATGCACTTTAGAAAATAAGAAAAGCATAATATTATATTATTTCATAAAATTACTGCTGGTTTCATTTTCTAATTAATAATTTTTATATTTTTTTAACATCTAAGTTATAGTCATTCGTGGATCTTTGACAGTCGTTACGGATCGTCAGAAGCCCGAAAGTCTAATAACCAGTCTTACCAGTCTTAGTCTTAGGGGTATTGTATTACCTAGTTATTGGGTTGTGGAGGTCAGATAGGCAGTCGCTCCATGTAAAATACTTGTATTCAGCTGCATCCGGTTAGACTGGAAGCCGAAAAAGGCTAGGTAGATTGAATCATTTTCGACCATAAAAGTTACCATTTTGTAGCGTTCCCCCTAATAAATAATTCCTCAATCCTGCTGGGCGGTAGAAATACTACCATTATATTTTTTATGACAGTCTCAATTTTGACCAGGTAAGTAATGAATGAACGATGGTGGTGCACATTTGCCTAGAAGTAATTTATTCACTGAATACTTTAAACCTCCCAGATTTGTCAGCTATCGGGAAACACAGACTCGGTCAGGAATTCCACTCCTCAATGCAATGGGAGTAACCTAACTGATCTACTATGCATCTGCACAACATTTACACTCCTAACATCTTAATAATTTCAATGAAACAAAGATCTAATTAAAAACAAACAGCGAACGGATTCTCTTAACATTTCTTCGAAGAGAGATAGATATCTTTAAACATGAGACAAGGAGCGAAGACTATTGACAGTAGAGACTGCACTGGGTAAACAATTACTATAGTAATGCAAGGTAAACAATTTGTTAAAACTATTGTCGAGGGTTCGGGGGGTTTCAGCACGTGACGTGGAGCATGTATTGGAGTTTATAAGGACGTCTATTTAGTTTGCTGTGTCTCTAATCTCAATTTTTAACCGACTTCCAAAAAGGAGGAGGTTCGTAGCATAAGTTTGTTTTTTTTTTTATGTTTGTCCACCGATTTCTCCGTCATTTGTGGACCGATTCAAAAAAATCTTTTTTTGTTTGAAAGAGTATGCTCTCAAATTGGTCCCATATAAATTTTATTAACTTTGCTTGGGTAGTTTTTGAGTTAGCTACGAAATTCGTATTTTCTTCCCACTTGGTATGTAGATGATATGATAAGTTCCTGTCACTGGTAGCAGGTAGTGGTATTCGAATGTGTGTGGGGTAGGTACCACAAATAAAAAGTGAAAAATAAAAACTTTTTACAAAAAAAACAACCGACTTCAAAAAAACTACAAAGTGAAAAATAACTTTAATTTCGGAAGTCGGTGGCAAAAAACGAAAATACAAAACCGAAGACACCGATTTCCGAAATTAAAGTTATTTTTCACTTTGTAGTTTTTTTTTAAGTCGGTTTTTTTTTGTAAAAAGTTTTTTATTTTTGTTCTTCTTCTTAAGTATCTACTACGCTTTGGAATGGGCAACTAGCTTCATCTTTCTGACTGACCGACCCCTTGACAATTCAAGAGTGATTGTAATTGGTTTTTAAATAAAAGCTTTGAGTTTGAGTTCGATATTGAAGTTTAACATTTCATATGAGACTATGCCGTTTTCCAGAATTAAAAGCACTCGTATGTCTCAGTTTTAAGCAACCTTTTAAACTTCTAAAAATAAGGAAATATTCAAACGCTTGTGAAATGCGACAAGCGACATTCACCCCCTTGTTGCAACTGTTGACGGAATCTTCGCCCCACAAATGTCTACCTTCGTAAAACATTTTGGAGCTGCGATCGCTGACCACTTTTTTTTTTTTTTGGGTGGTAAATTATCAAATAACTTCTCCCGCTCTGGGTGGAGCGGGAGGGCGTGTCAGACTCTTACTGACTAAAACCCACCCGTGTTCCTTCCTATGCCATGTTGCCGGGGGGCCACGATATCCCTATCGGCCCATATTCGCAGCCCCGGCAGGCATTGGCCCTAGCGGACCCCGTCAATTCTGCTGACATCTCTTTGAGGCGCGCGTGGAACACAACGCGCCGTCGACCCGGGCTGGGTCCTTATCGGACGGCGAGCTACCCATTGCTCACCGTCCGCAAGCCCGCGCCTACGGTGGCCGGAAATCTTCCTGTAATTCCCGACGCCCAGGGCGTCTCCTCCTGCGGCGGTTAGGGGCGCAAGGGCGCGAAATTTGCCTCTCCCTCACGCGTTCCGCCTCCTCCTTCGCGAGCATTACTGCTTCGCAGAAGGAGGTGACGGCTTCCCATTTCCTCTCGCTCCGTAGCGCTCCGTACCACTGGAACAGGCCCGTGAACGTAGTAATGGGTTGGCTAAGATCAAGAATCATCATCTCAATAATCCGTGCCACTAACATGTGCATTCGCGGCACAAGGCATTAATTTAAACCAATAGCCAAGTTATTTGGCTTCGACGATGGAGCAGCTCTACCTAGACAAGACTGATGTACCTACATGTGGCCGATGAACTGAGAAGACGTCGATTGCAATAAATCGCGATAGATAAATAATATAGCAGTGGTGGCCCAATGGTAACGGCCGCGACTTACGAGTTGTAGGTCGTAGGTTCGAACCCAGACATGTAAATTATTTCATCACCACTGCTCTCAAAACGGTGAAGGAAAACATCGTGAGGAAACCGGCATGTCCTAGAACCGAAAATTCGAAGACGTCTACCAACCCGCACTGGGCCCGCGTGGTGGATTACGGCCCACTCCCTCTCAAGGAGAGGAGGCCTGTGTCCCAGCAGTGGGAACATTTATAGGCGGATGATGATGATGAGATAAATGAGCTTATGTTATGTTATGTAATGTATTGTTCCGATGATGTAAATAAATTTGGCTTAAAACCTTTTTTATTATTATTATTTCGAGTTCTTTAATTTTCTTCTCATAAAAGAGAGTACAAAAACCTTGCACACGGGCCGGAACCAAGTGTGTAAGGGGGAATTTATATAGAGAACGTTGATGATATTGTGGAAGAAGTAAGGAATTTCCGGGTGATGCGACAGGTGTTGAGAATTGTGGCTTTTTGTATAAGGTGCAGGGTATGGGTGGGCATGTTATTATTATTATATCATTTATTTCGGGCTACGCCCATAGTGTTAGTAACAAAGGTCTTATAAACTAGTGTTAGTAGACATACAAGTTTTAATAAGTGTGGAGTTTCATCCAATGTCGCAACATTGGAGACTCCCATCTATCTGCGAATAAACTTAAGATAGTGTTGGTGCCGCCACGAAGACGGGCAAGCAGAGAGGCACTTCTTTTACGTATGATGGCCGCAAAACCATCTATATGCCTTTCCGCAAACATCTTTGACGCGCTGCATCGCCATGGCAGCCTCAACAGTATCCTGAGTGCGTTATTATACTGGACACGCAGATCGCTATATGCACGCAAACTATAACTAGTCCACAGGCTGCACGTGTAAAATAAAATTTTAACTTCTTTGCCAAATTCTATCACAACTGGTTCAATGGTTTAGTAATGCAAATGTTCCAACAAGAGGCGAACTGCTTGATTTGAAATACCAGCTGAATTCATAAATTCAATTGTGATGCTCCTCTATAATACGATAATTAAATTAGGTACATTGTCTTGGTTTCTTCTGGCATACATATTTAATTTTCAATTGCTATAGCTGATATATAAAAAACGTTTTTCCAAAGCCGATCGAAGTTAAAAACTTAGAAACAAAACCGGACTTAATTGTAGTGCTTTCAAATTAACACACGGTCTTTTCCTAAGAACTTTAGCTAACCCAAAAAACTTCAAGATAACAATATGAAATGTACAGCAAAGCACGATAATTGTAAGAGTATCGATAGATATCGACAATTAGCTAAATGACCAGTGACGTTGGTCCCGTCACCGCTTGTCACGTCGTGTCACAACGCGTGACCATCAATATTTATCGAAGCGAGACATACACAATACCGACACGCGACTTAGTGACAGTCGCGATTATCTGCAAGCGTTATAGGGTTAACATTGTTTGGGTTTATTTACCCACGGTTTCAAACGACATATTTACCGTTGATTGCAACAACTCTTCTTCGTCAATATTAAATTTAGTTTTCATAGGTAAGAATAGAATTTCGTTGGAAACAATGTTTCGCAACAGTTGCCCGTAACATTTGATGTTGTGAAATGTTCTTTTGTTTACCATGAATACGGAACATAAAAATGTTGCCAGCAACACTGCAAAATTCCATGTTGCTACTAAAAATAAAAAAACACATAGCGATTATGGAAAGCGCAACGACGATATGTAATAGAAAGAGACAGAGAGAGAGACAGAGAAAGTCGCATGGAGGGGGCGTGGTGGCATCTACATCACCACATGTGAACACCGCTTCACTCTGACGTCACGCAAAATCCTGCATCGCGCAAGTGAAGTTTACCGCTCGATCAGCATATAATATGACTTCCCTACATCAATCATTGGACAGTTGCCCACCAGATACGACACCCGTCTGGTCGGAGAATCCTCCCTTTTCTATAGAGGATGAGTTCACTTTACACCCTGTTCCTCATGCCTCTATAGGAGCGCTTTTCGTGACGTGACGATTTCTGCCATTCAACTCCTAACGCAAGCCGCGTTAAAGAACTTCGTTCGAATAACAAACAAAGGTGACACTACAATTTTGAACAAATCAAGGCCCATTCATTACCAAATCACCTTCCACAAACCGCGATCTCCACAAAACAAACTAACAGTGCCTATATAAAAAGGCGGCCCAACAAATGAGTGGAGGTAATAAAATATTCCGAGCGCGTCTGTTAGAAAGCATATTTGTTCGGTCCTTAATTAACTGGAGTATCATTGCGCTGTTTGTTGAGCACACAAGGTAAACGACGAGTGCGGTGTGCGGTAGCCGTAGGAACTATGATGTGGTATGAAATGGACAGGGGATTGACGTTAGGAGGAATCCGCTGTGATTATTCACAATGTTATAAAGACAGTTTTATTTATTACACGACTGCCCCATAAAGAGGGTAATGTTTATCGAGAGTATGTATGTATGTATGTCTATTTCTTTGGCACGCTCTGTAGCTTAAACGGCTTGATGGATTTTAACATATATTATGAGGTGTCGTTAGATTCGTCTTAATTGTCGGAGTGACATAGGCTATATCATATTTATATATTGCATCTGCAAATACAAAAAAAATTAGGGGAAAACGTTTTTTAAAATAAATTACTACAAAATTGGTATCAAATAAAAGTTAGTAATGGGTCAATTCCAAATATATGTTACTAAAAAGCTTAAAAAAAACTAATTATTTATAACTTGAAATATGATGTAACTTTGGTTGTTGTTCCCCCTCCCGCCTGCAACACCTTACAAAAACTAAGTTCAGTGCTTGTTCTTCTGTTTTCAGTTCAATTTTTGCAGTCGGGTTTTTTGGTTTTAAAATAATTATTCTGCTGATTTTCAACGCACTAGAAATGATATTCAAAGCTAAATATACAATTCCGTAGCCGACCGCAGGCGGCAACTGCTGACTGGTTTCTATGTAATCTTATGTATTTCTTTCTATGAAGGCGACGTGTCGCTAGCTACTAAAAGTATTTCATAGAAACCAGTCGTGTCACACCGACACGTCGTCTGCAGTTGCCGCCTGCGGTCGGCTAAGGAATGGTACCTTTTTTTTTTTTTTTTTTTGGGTGGGAAATTATCAAATAACTTCTCCCGCTCTGGGTGGAGCGGGAGGGCGTGTCAGACTCTTACTGACTAAAACCCACCCGTGTTCCTTCGGTTGCCCTGTTGCCGGGGGCCACGATTTCCCTATCGGTTTTCTTCGAACCCCCGGCGGGCATTGGCCCTAACGGACCCCGTCAATTCTGCTGACATCTCTTTGAGGCGCGCGTGGAACACAACGCGCCGTCGACCCGGGCTTGGTCCTTATCGGACGGCGAGCTACCCATTGCTCACCGTCCGCAAGCCCGCGCCTACGGTGGCCGGAAATCGGCTCGCGATTCCCGCCCCGGGCGTCTCCTACTGCGGCGGTTAGGGGCGTGAGGGCGCGAAATTTGCCTCTCCCTCACGCGTTCCGCCTCCTCCTTCGCGAGCATTACCGCTTCGCAGAAGGAGGTGACGGCCTGCCATTTCCTCTCGCTCCGTACCATGGCCTGAACCAGGGCCGGACGCGAGAGATCACCGCCGCCGATCGCCTCCACGAGGACACGGCGTTGCTCCGCCCAAGCCGGGCAGACCTCCACCGTATGCTCCACCGTGTCCTCAGGCCGATCCACACAATGGTGACACCCGGGTGTTTCCTCCCGCCTTATCCTGAACAGGTACCTCCCGAAGCACCCGTGTCCGGTGAGGACCTGCGTCAGGCGGAAGGTGAGGACGCCGTGACGCCTCTCAAGCCACTCCTCAAAGAGGGGTCTTATCGCCGCAATTGTGGCGTGCCCAGCGCGGGGTTGCGACAATCGCACCCTCCATGACGCTATGAGATCCCGCCGGAGCTCTGTCCGCTGTGCCGCGATTTCTTGCGGCATCGGAGTTAAGCCCCGGCGTTTCGCCTCCTCGCGCCACTCCCAGATGTGCGCGAGGACCTTTGCCTCCAGATCCCATGGCGGTAATCCGGCAAGGAGGCTCGCCGCCTCGCAGGAGACCGTGCGGTATCCTCGGGCCAGCCGGATGGCCATGACCCTCTTGGACGCGTTCAACCGGCGGGCTGGCCGTAGCCTCAATGAACGCGCCCACACCGGTGCCCCGTAAAGGGCCATGGACCGCACGATCCCCGCATAGAGCCTCCGGCAGGAGGCGTTTGGACCTCCCAGATTGGGCAGGAGCCGCTTCAAGGCAGCCCCGGCCCGGTCCAGTCTGGGAGCCAAACGTCGGAAATGTTCGACGAAATTCCACCGGCTGTCGAGGACGAGTCCCAAATACTTCATCGTCGACTCGACACCGATGTGAACCCCTCCCGCCATTACCTGGGAACCCGACGGTGGCGCATTCCGAGGACCATGAAAACCCATGGCCTCAGACTAGTGCAGGGCCACCTCGAGTCCCAGCTGCCGGATCCTGTCAACGATTGTCGCAACCCCGCGTGTCGCTAAATCGGCCGCCGCCTGGTACGACCTCCCCTGCGCCAGGACTAGCGTGTCGTCAGCGTAACAAATGACGCTGACGCCGCTAGGGAGGTCGGCGCGCAGCACCCAGTCGTATCCGATGTCCCACAGATGCGGCCCCAGGACCGAACCCTGTGGGACACCGCACGACATCTCTTGCCGGTTCCACTCTCCTTGGTGACCGGGGTAGATGACGGCCCTGTCCGTCAGATAGGCCTCGACCACACGACAGAGGTAGGTCGGCATCCGGTGATACCGGAGTGCCTCCCTGATGCAACTCCAGGGCAGGGTGTTGAAGGCATTGGCGATGTCTAGAGACACCGCCAAGACGACCCCACCCCGGGCCACAGCATCCCCCGTCGTGAGGGCCCGCACGCGCATGATGGCGTCTACCGTAGAGCGCCCCCTGCGGAAGCCGAACTGGCTCTCCGCCAGATCCGGCCCCACTCTCACCAGCTGCCCGACGAGGCGGTCTGCAATGACTCTTTCAAAGAGCTTGCCCACCTCATCGAGCAGCACAATGGGCCGATACGCGGACGGAGAGTCCGCTGGGCGCCCCGGCTTCTTGATGAGGACCAGTTTCCCCGTCTTCCAACGAAGTGGGAACTGGCCCCTCTCCATGCATGCGCTTAGGAGCCCCCTTAGTCGAGGCCCGAGAGCCCCCATGGCCAGGACCCAGGCTTTTCCGGGTATGCCGTCGGGTCCTGGGGCGGTATTCTTCGCACTCATCTTGCGTACCGCCACTCTCATTTCTACCTCAGTCACCTCTGGAGCATCGTCGTCGTCGGTGTGGTCCGCATCGGGCACCGCAGAAGGCGGAGCCATGGGCGGAGGGGTATGATCCCCTCTGGAAGGGAACAGAGCGCTCACCACGTCCCCCACAAGCTGGGGCCGGAGACTCTGCGTCAGCGGGGGGGCCCATGGGCGGAGTTTCTCCCGCACCATTTTGTATGGGCGCCCCCACGGGTCCCTGTTGAGAGTCTCAAGGAATGGTACCTTAATTTTGCAATCCGACCAGTTTCTGACTGTTGAGGAGTTCAGATATCTCCTCCTTAAATAAATAACGTATGAAAATTCTCACGAATACCTTCCCTATGGGAAAAGTGGTGGATGGGCAACTGCCCAACGATTAAAGTCGGAAAATTATATAAATTCTGATCGCGCTGTAAACTCTGCTTGCGCGATGCAGGATTTGTGTGACGTCAGGTTTTTGATGCGTAGTTCGCATGTGGCGTTATAGATGCCGCCACAGCAGTATGGACACCAGTACCTTTCTTAAAAGAGGCCTTTTATGCTGTTTCTGCCATAAGACCTTAATTCTATCACAATTTCGAATTTGGAAAAGATCGATGAAACGATCGATTACTTTTCAAAGCTTTTAATGACCGCTTCAATAAAGATTATTTGTGTGGTTATTTTAAATCATTATTAAGATTCCGTAGTAAACAAGGAACCCTTATAGTTTCGCCATGTCCGTCTGTCTGTCTGTCCGCGGCTTAGCTCAGAGACTATTCGTACTAGAAAGCTGTAATTTGGCATCGGTATACTCGTACATATTAATCACGCCAACAAAGTGAGAAAATTAAATGTTTTTTTTTTTTTTTTTAAACATTGCCACTTTATGTGTAGGGGAGGGACCCCTACACATAAAGTGGCAATGTTTTTTTTTTCTCATAGTGTGGGGTGTCATGTTTTTCAACAACAAAGTCAAGTTTGTTCTTTGGATAAATTTCTTTATTTTTTTTTAAGGATTTTTTTTTAGCTGTTTCGTCCCAGATTTTAAAACGCCACATCCATCCTTTTTCTTCACGACCAAAGCTAGGTACATAAATTACTCGTGGCATCGTTTCACGTTACCTGTCTACCCAATACTCTCGCTACTGAACTCTTCGCAAGCCGCTGAACGCATGCACTTTGATTAGAAACCGCGTCGCCTTGTTTGTACTGATATTCAACTGCATGCCGATCGTTGTGAGTAATCTGTGTGTATTGTCGTGTTTCGTCATTCTTTTGTGAAGATGAATGAGGGTTAAGAGGAATGTCATGGTTAGCTCTTGAATGGATGATAGTTTCTAGGACTTTGTGATATCCAGGATCGAATTATGGGGCTTGGACAGAAAGCTTTTACTTCCGAGCTATTTTACAGCACTGTCTTTGTTTTATCAGTGCGTCTTTATTCTGAAATTGTTGCCTTATTTAGTTAGAAAAAAAACTGTAGCTCTCATTATTTAAAATTCCTACTTCTTAACACCCATTTCAAACAATTATTCTGATACTAGACAGTCAGCATTAAAGTAAATATCACAATATTCGCAGTATCGACTGAGCTCTGCTCGGGTGAAAATAGAAATAAACTTATCGTCCAGGTATATCAACGTTGCATCACATTCCCGAGGCTGTGAAAATAGAGAAAACGAATTTTCCCCGATACAAGACAAAGAAGTTGCTCGGCGCACCGAAAGCGCCTGGAGGAGCTATTGGTCAATGAAAGATCTTCTAAAAGGAGATCTACCATTATGTCTCAAACGGAGAATTATGGACATGTGTATTCTCCCCATTCTCACATATGGTGCTCAAACCTGGTCTTTGACACTTCAGCAGGGGTCCAAGTTCGAGGTTTGCCAGCGAGCCATGGAACGTAGTATACTGGGGGTTCGAATTTCGGACCGTATAAGGAACACAACACTGCGTGCCAAAACCAAGGTCACGGACGTTACCCAGAAAGCCGCTAAGCTTAAGTGGGACTGGGCCGGACATGTCTATCGCATGTCAGATGACAAATGGGCTAAAAGAACTACTGATTGGGTCCCACCAAACGCACGACGACATCGCGGCAGGCCGAGACGAAGATAGCGGGACGAGCTTGACTTCTACCAAAAGGACTGGCCGATACTAGCAATGGACAGAGTTGTGTGGAAAAAGGAGAGGGAGGCCTTTGCCCTGCAGTGGGACAATACAGGCTAGTTAGATTAGATATAGATTAGATGAGACCTAGCTAGATCGATTTTTCGCCCCCGTAAACCCCTATATTGCAACTTTCATCGAAGTCGTTAGAGCCGATTTCGAGAACGTGAGTACAAACAAATATACAAATATTGCTCGTTTAATAGTATAGGATAGGATGTCCCAATGTCACATATCCGTATTGTGAGTGTCCCGTTTCAATAAATATTGTACTGAAGTAATAATTACCACCAAAAGTCAATTTCGATCACGTCATCAGGTCTTCAATGTTTCAGCACGGTTCGATGATTTTGACATAAAGAAAACTCGACGTAGATGCTTCTCCCTTACATAGTAGACAAACTAACCTGAACTATCATATGGTCCAACTCAGCCAGCGCCCGCAGCAGATGTGCAGTGCGGGCAGCCCGAACGAAACCTCCGCTGTGTTCCAATCCTGCGCCTTGAGCGAACAGCATGCAGAATTCTGCGCGGGAGCCGACAACGCCAGTGCCGAGGGCACAACGGAGGGATTGGATTGCGCATATGCGCTCGGAGCCCTGAAAGAGACGGTGTGGTTAGTGTGAAGTCTATAAGAACATGATTTGAAATAGGAATCCAAGATTTTCCTAATTCCATAGACTGATTCGTTTAAATTATTATTTAAAACGAGTCATATCTACAGATAAAAGCAAATTTTTTTTTTTTTTTCTGGTTTAAATTAAGGATATACAGGGCTTGGATACTGTCTGATATTCGAAGATAGATTATATCATAAGGATCATGAAAACTGCCTTGAAACAAACGCAGTCATATAAAGTGCCCATATACTCGTAGTACCGTTTGACAAAGTCCATGACCCGATAGTTTCTAAAAGAACCAATTAAGGAACATTCAAGATGACCGGAATATTTTTTGATTTATCTGGACGATCATAATAAAGATGTACTTACAGCATCCACCTCACAAGGATGGCAGAGGTCGGCGCAGACCGTCAGCAAAGTCTGGATGCTCTCACGAGCGGTGCCAGCTTTCTCAGCACGAGTTATGCACCCGGTCAGGCATAAGTAGCTGGAACAAGAAAGTATGGTTAGAAACTGTGACTATGCTATCTGACCGTAAAAACTTTTCAAATACATGGGCGAAAATAAAATGCACACTTTTCCCCCGTTAGCACTAGGTATTTTTCTGGATATCTTCACTATGATTCGACTTATGTAGCTAATTCATTTTAAGGATCTGTTTGCTGTAAGGTAACGTTCGGAACCCGACTCGACGATTGTTGATATGGTATCAACTATCGTGATGACGCCAACTTCCCTAAAGAATTTCAAAAGAATTTGTCTGCACTCAGCGCTCGGTGTGGCAACATGTCCGTGTTTGAGTTCGCAACAAGTCCATCGTCATCCTGAGGATGCCTCGTTGAGAGGTGAAACACATGTCGATTTCTTTCAAGAGTTTTTTATGGCTCTTTAGAAATAGCTAAGCGGAACAAGTTACTAAATATATCCACGTCTATTGTATTTTTTTAAAAATTTCTCATTATTGGCTTCGCAGAAAAACATATCTTTATTAATCAAATGTGAAATAAAATCGCTGTTTTGTGATTTCCAGGGTCGTAAAAGTTTCAAATGTTACAACTTGATAAAATTAACAGCCCAACATACACCCCAAAAGAAGACATCCACAAGAGGTAGATGTAACACCTATTAACATATATAACTTTCCAGCGACCAATCAGCAAGCCCGGTAAGTACAAGCTCTAATAGTTTTACAATACCTACGTCAATTCACATAATGCTAACACAAAAGTCCAACCACAGACAGGTAGGAGTTAATCCTTATTGAACACAAACAGCGTATGTTTTGTGTTTCAACAATAATAAAGGCTTTGGAGAGAATGTTTTGATGGTCAAGCGTACCTTGGGGTGGTACACGAGTGTTGTGTTAGGATTGGAAAATGGCTTCTGTTTTATGTAGGAAGGTGTGATTTATGTAAAATTAATAAGGTAAACAAGTATTAAAACTATGGCTAGGCTTTCAATTATGGTTGTAATATGAATTTGCAAGAGAAAGAAGCTATTACAAGTTTAAAATATAAAGTCAGTTTACTGTCAAACTTATGTTAGTTAATTGTGTTAGTCGACCAAACATACGAGTACAACTATCAATCCAAACCATATGAGTTAGTGTGACCTTAAAAAAATAGCTTTTTTTAAACCAGAGTCTACTCTGTTTACACAATTACGTTGTAGTCACTCGCGGTCTATTTTCAGAAAAGGCAAAAGATACTAATGATGATATTCAATGTTGATTTTATGGAGCAAGATCGGAACAAGCATTCCGTACGCTGGTACAGTAGAAACTGGTATTTGTATAAACAACATTTTCGCAGGTTTTAAAAACTTGGTAATATTTTGTACCAATATTGGAGATAACCAATCATCTCACGATCCGCAACTAAAAGGGGAGAGGAACAAAAAATTAAAAAATCTCGCTTTGCAAGCATCTTCGTTCGCTGTACATTCAATTATAAGTTGCGTCAATATTTACGTTGCTTGAACCACGGGTCGGTGCGGTCCTCAAACTTGCTTTACGGTTCGTTATCGGTTTTGTGGGATATATATTTTAACCATGTTGATAAAGAAAAAGTCACGGAAAAAGTAGTTATACACAGATTTATAAAGTATGAGAAAAGGAAGGTCAGCACTATATGAAAAGTCTAAAGAAGAACTGTGGAATTTGAAGATGATAAGGAAAAAACATTGTAGCGATGCTTGAAGGAAGCCTATATACAGCAGTGGACGTCCTTCGACTTCGATGACGAAGGTAGAAGCAGAACATGACTAATAAAGAATGGGCCGAAATAATTAAATCAAGAAGAATCAATGCTGCGTCTGTTAAAAAGTGATATAGAGTGAGTCCCATCTAAATTTTCAGAAGGCATATTTTCAGGATAACGTGTAATGAAATGAAATGAAATGGAATGTCCCAACGTTTAAGATGACGATAACTGACAAATATATGTCATGATTTCCAAATATTAATTAGATTTTGTGATTTTAAATACTAAATATAAAATTAAAAGTATGTGATTTGCCTCAAATGATTTTTGTATCAGTGTAATCATGAAGTTTAAAAGTCTCGTTTGACAGTTCCGTAAAAGTACTGGTTTTTTAAAGGAACAGAATCGGAAACATGACGTTTGGAGCGTCACTTAGGTTCTCAGTCAGTTTGATTTGAGCCTCGAAACCTAAAGGATGTCTTCAAGAAGTCTACAAGTTTATTATATTAAGTATCTAATTAAATAGTTTGTTAAATAATGCTAAAAGTGTACCAAGTTTGTATGTGTATATACAGAAATATTAGTACTGAAATGGTGTATCACTACATATGTATCGTGAATATGGCTTAATATAAGTCTCTGTATCGAGTAGACAAACATGGCACTCTAAATAATAACTTCGGAAAAAAATACCAAGTCAGTCGACCAATGTTTCGATCCAGAAGAATCGCTGACGGCTGACGAAACTTTGGGAAAGTCAGTCCTAATTGAATCTCGCGAGGGTAACCGGTAAGTTTGGTTTGAATTCGCGGATTTCAGCGAGTACCTACAGATTTAATCTTCTTAGTAAGCGGTGTTAGATTGGGAGCTTGTAGACCAGTGATTGAGATGCACTACTTTAAAACAAGTTTTTCCAGAAAAGCTGCTTAGAACAATTATCTTTCTTAACATTTTTCATTATATTGAGCAGTAATTCGAAACTGGAGTATTTGTGCTTTATCATAAGGTTGGCAAGCTGATAATCTATTTAGTAAGGTTGGTAACTTATTGCTTCAGTTTGTAAGTAAGACCTTTTAATCGCTTTAGACTAGGAGCCCACAACAGAACAGTTTTTTTTTTTATATTATGGTTATTCATAAGAGGTGATTCACTGAGTTTATAAATGCTATGCTCGTCAACGTACATATTAACTGAATCTAATTAAAATTATACAAGGCGTATAAAACCGATCAATAACAAATCACGAAGATTTTTTCGTTCCAGAAAAACAATTTAAAAAATACCGAAAAAAGATGACGCCGTTGGTACGTCAAGAATTTCAAATTTGGAATCCGAGCTTCGTCATGTGATTGGTCACTCACGCGCAACGATATGGTTTATACCAAGTGTTCTTTACTGTTTATTTATTGAATTTTCGACTTTAAAACATTTGGATAAAGATTGATGTGAGTGTATAAGTTTGTACGTCTGGTTGTAAACTTTTTGATAATGCCAGACCTCCTTGTAGAGACGGGTTGAGATAATGTAATCTTAAATATTTGTGATACTTTAAAGGTCACAAAGGATGGTTGTTATTGTAAATGACCAGATTGATGGCAGTAAACTGGATTGAGAAAAATAAATTTAAATGTAAGTGTGTTTATTGGGCTCGTCCGTTTTATTTTACGATACAAAGCGATATGGAGTCGCAATTTAGGTCTTGTGTTCACTGAATGATTTTACTCACAGTTTCAGACTCGTAAAAATTTGTTCTGATTTAATTCTTGGGGACTCGCCATGTCCCTCTCATGCTAATGAACAATTACTACAGAAGTTAACTGCCTAATGAACAATTATTACAGAAGTTAATTCGGGATTTTCATCATCATTATCATTCCAACCGAAAGACGTCCACTGCTGGACATAGGTCTCCCCCAAGCACCGCCACTTCAACCGGTTCTGGGCTTCCCGCATCCAGTGGATTCGGGATTTTACAAATTTTCAATTTAATTCCTGTCTTTGCTCAAGCTTTTGTAAATTCATGTGGATGCCTACAATAATGGGAAAGATTTTTGAAGTGAAAACTTCTTTAGGCGTGTTGGGAATTTTTGAGATGGGAAAAACAATTGAACTCGCGACACCGTTACCGTTACCGACACCTCATTAAAAGTATTTCCTGTACAGTAAAATTGTTCAAGTTTTCACTTCTGTCGGCACTCCCGGAGTGCCACTGTTTTTGAAGTGAAAACTTCATTAGACGCGTTGGGCATTTTTGAGATGGGAAAAAACAATTGAACTCGCGACACTGTTACCATTACCGGTACCGACACCTCATAAATTGTTCAAGTTTTCACTTCTGTCACCACTGTTTTTTTTTAAAGAAGAAGGCATGCCATGACGACCACAACCAATAAAATGATGACAAGCCAAATCGCCACCAGTAAAGAACAGATTTCGAAAACCTAACGAAGTCAGTCGAAGTACCAGGTCTTGGTCAGAATTAAAACAAAAGAAATAAAACTGATCTTCAATACATTAATATCATCCGGCAACATGTCAACCTACTTACAGCCAGTTTTGGCTCCAACGCACGATGTATGAAACAAATAGCGCCATATTCTATGAATGATGGATGTTACATTTCAACGAGTATGATATAATGACGTGTCACTGTTCGGTACACGCGTGAAGTTTCATGTTATTTTCATACGGGATATACAGTGTGGTGTTTTTGGAACGAAGTTCTTTAACGCGGCTTGTAAACTTTCAGAAATCGTCAAAGAAAAGAATAAAGTCACTACAGTGTCGTGGGATAAAATTATACACATCGGCCCGAGTACACTGCATACCGGAGAGAGACAAAGTGTGAATTTGGTCAAAATGAAAATCCAAGATGGTGGCTCTGAAAGTTTTCAAATTTTTCATCATGGTTATCGTTTTCATGGTTTTCGAGGGTGTTAAATCCGATAGTGAGATCAAAATGTAAATACAAGATGGCGGTTGTGAAAATTTTCAAATTTTTCGTCATGGGTGTCGTTTTCTTCGTTTTCGAGGGTGCTAAAGCCGATAGTGAGGTCAAAATGTAAATTCCAGATTGCGGTTGTGAATTTTTTTTAATTTTTCGTCATGGGTGTCGTTTTCATCGTTTTCGAGGGTGCTAAATCCGATAGTGAGGTCAAAATGTAAATTCAAGGCGGCTGCAAAAATATTGTTTTTATTTAAATCATACGTGAGAAAGAACTTCGTTCCTGACGGGGGCCCCCGACCGCATACTTTTTTTTTTGCTACTTTATCGGAAGCTTCGAGTGAGTAGCATAATAAGGAACTAATATAATGTTCCCACTGCTGGGACACGCCTCCTCTCTTCGAGGGAGTGAGCAGTGAGAGTGAGTCCCTTCTTTTAAAACTGTCAGTATTTATAAAAGAGAGAATATCACAGTAACAGTTTGGTACCCACCTATGTAATGTAGAGTAGGAGACTTTTACGATATTGCATTGCGTTACTTTTATAAGCATTAAATGGTTTTCAAATAACAAAAAATAATTGGGCAACTATCTTACTGCTTCTTCTTCTATCGTGTCGAAGGTTTTACTGCTCACGCTGCTTTATAAGTTTTTTTAAGTGAAAACTTTTTTAGGCGCGTTGGGCATTTTTGAGATGGGAAAAAACAATTGAATTCGCGACACCGTTACCGACACCTCATTTGCGATTGTGCTCTTTATTTATATTACTCGTACGTGCCCTAAAAATCTAAGCAGTATCATAATCAAAAAGAAAAGACTTTTCTTTTAATACTGGCAGTGTTTACTTCTGAACTGTTTTCAGCACCTAACTCATGTGTCGAAATAGAAAGCCACCAAATGACCAAAACAATTCTTATTATTATAACATTTAACTAAGTTTAATCTAACATCTAAACACAGCATCCTGTGTATCGTCTCAGCGCCGGCGCCATGATTCATTGCCTCCGCCGGCCAATCGCGGCGCGTTCTAAATTCAAACGCGCTAATGGAAGGCGAGCATACGAGAGGCGCCTGCGCATCTATCCGGATCAGTGTTGCCAGGTGGTAGTGGATTTATTAGTTTCAGGGATAATTCACGTATTAAATATTTTGGAAATCAATCAGTGCATTATTTTTATAATGCAATTGCAAGTGTTATTTTCAAAATACAAATCCTTATTTTTGTCTTCGTCATTTTAAGAGAATTTTGTGAACTAACATAGTTTTAGGCACTATTTTATTTACTCACAAAATGGATCATGTTGTCAGAAAAATAAATAAATGAAATTAAAAAGTATAAATATTAAAATTGGTAGAGGAATACTGTACGTTGACTAAACTGTGTACCTCTTGCAAACTTTTTACATAAAAAAATATCCTGAAAGAAGTTTTTTTACTAATTCTCTAACAGTCATCATCTGCATGTTATTTAACACAGCATATTTAAAACAAATCAAAATAAATTTTACTTACAACTTTTACCACAAAATAAACCCGCAAATTAAACACCACAGCTGGCAACACCAAAAGAAAGCACTCACCTAAGAAAAATTTATGGCTCGTTTAAAATGTTTTCGTTCTTAATTTCAGTTAGATAAACGACTCCGGCGCATTTCGGCGCCTTTTACAAGATGAAATACGTATACCCATTAAGGACACTATGTCGCCTTTGATATTCTTCGAGACTTAAAACGTCCATTCTAAAAAGACCCGTATGATTTGACAAACATCTTCATTTGTTGGTGATTTTTGTTTGAAGGCAAGGGGCAGGGAAGGTTAAGGAATTTTGGACACGTATTAAAATCGCTGTGGCATTTTAAGTGTGTGAGGTATGTTAATTTTGTGTGTGGATTTATTTTAATTGAAGGAAGTTGGTAATGAAAGGAAACTTCAGTTAGCCGCTTCAATATGTTCGTGTATTTTATAGTGAGGATTTTTGTATGAAAATTATTTTGTATCATTTCGAGTGGTTGGATTTATGATTGGTTTTGATGTGTGAATTATTGTTATAATATATTGTGCGAAAGATAAGATTTTAAGTACATTTTGTAATAATTCTTTTTCGTGAGATAAATTGTGGATGAATTTTCTGCAGCTTTAATCCTGGTAGAATATTTTTAATCGATGCCACGTCTCGTGGGATTTATTTTGGAAGTATACTGTTTTCAGATCAAATGTCACATCATTCAGACCTAGAAAACTATTATCAACGAGCAATCAATCTGCCTTGGTTTGATTTCCAGTCTAACCGGATGCAACTGAATACCATTATTTTCCATGGAGCGACTGCCTATCTGACCTCCACAACCCAGTAACTGGGTAATTCGATACCCTTTGGTAAGGCTGGTTGTCAGACTTTCGGGCTTCTGACGACCCGTAACAACTGTCAATGATTTACGAATGACAGCCGGGACCAACGGCTTAACGTGCTTTCGGAGGCACGGAGGAGTCTCGGTATGTTAAGATGGTCACCTATCCACGGACTAACCCTGGCAAGCGTAGCTTAACCTGATGGATCAACCCATGTGGCTGTTATTACTTAACCACGAGCTCCTCATATACTGAACTTAGTAATATTGAAATGCATAACTATCACATAATCTGGAATGACATAACTTGTTACAGATTATTAACTCATTAATTTATTTTTACGACTTACGTAACATACTCGTAACTTTCTTATCTTAATTTTAAGAGCACATCAGAACTATTTTAATGTTGGATCGACTTTTAATGCTTAATCCAATTCCTGCCTAATTTTATTGATTCCAATTTCAAAATATAATTCAAAAATCAAAATCAAAATATTTTATTTCACATAAACCTACATGGGCACTTATGAAACGTCAGAAGCTAGGTGCACGGTTCCAATTGGTCGTTTCCTATGGAGAAGAGCCGGCAAGAAACTCCACGGTTACTCTTTTAAAAATAATTGGCTTTTACAATACTTTCAAATAACAGTGTTTCTAGGTAACACAACAACAAAACTTCTTGTTTCATCGAATTTAAAAGCTAATAGAAATTAATCCTCATTCTCAATTAAAATAACTCCATATTTTAAATAACAACACTAGCAGGTGTTGCCAACATAAACCAGAATCCCATAAATCCATATGCGTTTCATTTGACGTACAAGGGGGCACATTGAGACATCAAATTTATTTCACTTTAATAAACGCAAATAAATATGTAAATTTAGTTTAAACAAATTCGCGCCCCCCAACGAATGTTGGTTTAGTTGTGCGTGAATAGAAATGAAATGTGGGGCTTGAATGGATATTAATAGTTGAAAGGGTCTGTTTGCTAATAAAAATATTAAGTCAGCATTGGACTGATTTAGCACAACTCCTATTTTGGAGTGCTGTGACGCAACTTAGTTTAAATCCTTCTGAGGACTGCAACAGGGTGAACCAGTTTACGGCCTATCGGTTCAGTCGATGATATTTAAGAGTTCGTTGGTATACAAAGGTTTTACGGTAGCTTATTACAAATTATGTGAGACAATAGTTTCAAAGACGGATAAAGATACGTAAAGTAGAGTAGACCTAGAAGGGCACGCGCAGACAGGCGGACGAAATGTATCAATTGAATTTAATACTTATCCAATCGAAATAAGATACAAATTTAAATGCTCGGTGATCGAGGGAAAACTACGCGGCGATGCGCCAAGCTCGATCACAGAGCATTGAAATATATACATGTCGGATCCGGTCATTAGTACGGACACGAAACGAATCGCAAGCGCGCCACTAGCGACATCAAGAGTGATCTACCTACACCAAAAAAGCCGTGCTTCTACAGAGTCGTGATGTTTTAAGGCCACGGCGAGGAGGCATTCAGCCTCTGGTCACTTCGGAGAGAAGACGTCACGGAACTGTTCTCGATTCGTGGTGCTCAGTTATTGTGTTAGTTGGCATTTGTGATCATTGTGTTAATTGGTGATTTTAATAAACGCCGTTGCAACTAGTGTGTGTATAATTTAGCTAGTGTGATTCATTTGATAGTAAATTATAATGTGATCTGAACTGCAAACTGTTTTTCTATTGCGCATTAACCAACACTACCCACACTACGCCCACAGTAGTTAAAATATCGCTAATAATAACGAAAGTCACATACTCGTCTCCGACATACATTATTTCGATTGGATAAATATTAAATTCAATTGATAAATTTTAAATCCTCTGCCGTCCCGTCCGCCAGTCTGCGCAGGCCATAACTCCGCATAAGATGAATGAAGGTTAGAAAGACCGAAACAGATTAGGATATGGTTATTAAAATAAAGGTGCATTTTACAAAATCTTAGGAAACGGAAAACAAGAGAGAACAGACAAATAATTTTAATTAATACGATTAGGACAATGCAAGAAACAAGGCCACAGAAGGGAGGAAGGAAGCTTTATATTATTTTTCGAGATGAGCTCCAATCGGATTGAACGGATTTATACTATACAAAAGCCTAGGGGCTATTTTAAAACTGAACAACCAGGGGCTGCATGCAAATAAAAGAATAATAAAGCTCAAACTAATTAACAATTCTAATGAAAAAACAAAATGCAATCACCATTAACATTGCTAAACAAATTTTGATGTCTAGACACTTCTTCTTCTAGTACTAAACGAAAATGTCAGTGTTTAAGAGCAAAATGCCAATTAGTTGAAGATACGTGTTTTACTAATTAGAGCGATAATCAGTTCGACATTAATCGGTTGTGAGTTACACACTACATTGGATTAGAGGCAAACTTACACTGCAGATGTTAGGACATAGATCAGTTGATAGACACAAGCGTCAAAAAGATGTAAGTGGCTGTCAACATGTGAATCTTATCTACGACGTAAAACGCACGTGTATCAGCTGTTTCTCATAGGTTTCTCTATAAAAATAAAATGCTATTTGTTGGTAAGCGCACAACTTCTGGACCGATTTTAGTACTTTTGTTTTCAAATTTTCGTGTCTGAATAAGTTTTTTAAGGAAAAAAATATTGGAAAAGTTGCCCGGAAAATTGAAATATGGACAGGACTACGTCTGTCGGGACAGCTAGTTCAGAATAAAACAGGAGAAGTTTGATAAAATAGAATTATGTTTAGCCTTCCAAGTAGTCTTGGTCAATCTAACATTAACATAATGAAGGTCTGCAGAAAGCACGAAAAACAGCCTATGATAAACATAACGTCCTTGAAAAATTAACATAATGTGCTGATAATAATCCGCTATCATCCTCTCTGCTTTGTCACAATGCAGCATAGGGCCACCTGACACTACACTCATGCACAATTGAACAAATAGGGTCGAGAGCGGCTTAAAAGTACTCCACAGTGTAATTATCATTGCCATTTTATTTACCCCTCAATAGAGCATGACAACTGTCATTATTAGAAACAAAGTGATTGCATCTATTAATCAACCTACCAAGCCTTTTCCCAACTATGTTGAGGTCGGCTTTCAGTCTAACCGGATGCAGCTGAATATCAGTATTTTACATGGAGCGACTGCCTATCTGACTTCCACAACCCAGTAACTTTCGGGCTTCTGACGACCCGTAACGACTGTCAAAGATCCACGAATGACAGCCAGGACCAACGGCTTAACGTGCTTTCCAAGCCACGGAAGAGTTTCGGCATGTAAAGATGATCACCCATCTACAGACCAACCGCGGCAAGCGTAGCTTAACCTGATGGATCGACCTTTGCGGCTGTTATTACTTAGCCACGAGCTCCTCCATTTCATCTATCTGGATTTTAATAGTTTTCTCGATTACTAAATAGTCATGCCGATTTCTTATGACTTGCACAGTAGGCAAGTCATAAGAAATCGGCATGACTCTTCTACTCTTCTCTTCTGAACTGCTTCTGCTTTCATCATGTCGATGGCACATACTGCATATTAATACATGTATTAACCATCGACTCGAAAAGAAGTTGATTGCATTGATTTCATCGCCCAGCTATGTTGCCACTATAGTTATGTGCTTATGTAGCTTTCATCAGCGTTCATCACTTCCTCTTGGGTAAGCCACTACTAACAATAGAAAGCTGCTTAAGTAAGCCTCTAAAATTGCTAAAAAACAATTTCCTCATCTTTGAATCCATACTCTATATTAAATTCTATAAAAAGTAAAGTAACCGGATTCATATTACTGAGTTGTGTCGTGTCGTGACGTTTTCTGACGCAGTGTTAGCCAATCAAAACTCGTTGTGATTTGACTTAGGTCCTGAGCAAATTCGTTTGATTGGTGTATACCGCGTTACGACACAACAAGACACAGTAACGTATTGGTGGTATAACTCTGTCTGTCTGTTTTACCTTTTCCCGCCTTATCGGCTGAAAGAATTTGGCACACGGATAGACCATGACGTGGGTTAGTACATATGTAGGATACATTTTCATCCCGTGGGATAATTTCCGACCTACACGAGCAGTCGCGGGCAAAAGCCTGTCCCGAATAATGCAATCAGAAGTTTTACTAACCACTTAAAACATTTAACTCCTTATCATCACGTAGAACACAAGCAATGAAATGCCAAACACGCTAAACGAGCCATTTCCATTAAATACTGCGGCGAAGTGCTCACTAAACCCATCAAATTCTTGCTCCCACACTCCAAAACAATTTATTCACCATTCACCTGGTATTAAGACTACATAATCGTCTATTCCTAATTATTATTATCAATTAAGAACTAATGAGAGAATGTGTTGATCCAATGATATGCTTTTAACGAATTTTTGGGTACGGAATGACATTCTAATTTGGCAAGTATTCAAATTATTGTGAGTGATGATGATGTATGTCTGTGTATTTTATTTTTTTGGTTTCGGGGGTTTCTTTTGTCTGGAATATACATACATAAACTCACGCCTTCATCCCATGGGGGTAAGCAGAAACAGAACGCCACCTGCTACGCTCCTTACATACTCCTTTTGCTTCGTTTACGTTCATACATCTGGTCATACACACACGCCGGTTGCGAGTACTACGCACCTGACCTTTCTGCAGAACATCACCAATAAGGGCACTATATATGTCCTATACACTAGGTATGTGGAAACATGTCAACACAACATAGAAAGGAGCAAGCTAAATATAAAGATAAAAGACAAAGTAAATCTCAATCTTATAAGAAGATAAACAAATGTAGCAGACGTGACTTACACAATTAAAAAACTAAAATGGAAGTGGGCAGGTCACGTCATCAGGGGTAAAAACGGAAGATGGGCCAGAGAAGTAACAGAATGGTATCCCAGAGAAGGAAAAGAGGAAGACCATTTCAAAGATGGGAAGACGATTTGAGAACTACTGCGGGAAGGACATGGAGGAGCAAAATTCACGACCGTGAGCTATGGAAAAGCCTCGTGGAGGCCTATGCTAAAGAGCAAAGCAGTCTGGAGAATTATGATGACTAAACCTTTAAAAACAAAAAAAAATTACCTATTAATTATTTTATATAGTAATATAAAAAAAAACAAATTCAGTTACTCAGTAGGCGACGTAAACAGAAGTCCATGTACCGCCTTATCATATACTACTCAAAAATTCAGACCTCGTTGCTTATTTACATAGGAAAAGTGTCGAGGGGAGAGCGGGGTATCAGGGTAATCCGGATAAGTAATTCCCTCCCGGTAAGTAATGCGTTGATAAATGAAATTAAATCGCACAAACAAGCGTTGCCGTACGACCCGCCGCTCCCCTTTCATGTGTCCTCTTGAAAGCTTGCGTAGGGATGTGACAGGTTAAGAAAATGTATCGATAAATATTATTTAAGTAGCTTGTGAAAAGCACAAAAATATATGAAACTTGGTCAAGCATTGCGTTCACTGGTTTTCTGGAAGCTTAGAATGTGATAAAATTTTACACGATAACTTATTTTTCTGTGAATGAAATGGTGTGAATACTTTTTTTTTTTTTAGAAAAGTAGCAGCTTGTTCCAGACATGTCTGCCGCATGTCAGATGACAAATGGGCTGAAAGAACCACCGATTGGGTCCCACTAAACGCACGACGACATCGCGGCAGGTCGAGACGAAGATGGGACCAGCTTGACTCCTACCGAAAGGACTGGCCGATACTAGCAATATACAGAAATATGTGTAACAGGGAGAGGGAGGCCTTTGCCCTGCAGTGGGACAATACAGACTACTTAGATTAGCACTTTGTTGTCTATTTCTCTAGTTACTATTTTTAATTACAACAAACAATTTTTTATTTTTCACTTCATTTATTTATTACAAGCCTTTTACGAGGCGTGATGTTATGTTTACTTTAACATTTTATGTTACGCCATCGGCCACTTACAGATTGCTTAAGACCTCATCCAACCATTTATCATTTATTCATCCATACTTAACACTTCCAAACCATAAACACCCACAACTAAATAATTCCGACAACAATCTATCAAACTATCGACACCCAACCCCTCACTAAAACACACTTTGCAAAAAGAACATCGCAACTCGACATGTGCGCGCCAATCTGTCGCTGTTACGCGAATGCACTTCAAGCACATCTCCCATCTCTTTCACACACGTTAGTAAAAGTATCTCCGTCTCATTCACACGCCCTAGTTAGTTGTATGCCCCATTCGCGGCTGTCGCAACTACTTAGCGATGGCGCAGCGATAATCGCTTGTTTCGATGTATTGGATTGTCCCGTCCGATTCGATTATTCGGTTAAAAAAACAACGGTCTCGAGTTACGTTGATTTGATTACAGAAGAAACTACTTCTGAAACTAGAGGCGTGCTTTGATTGTTATAGTTTTTGATGGAAGGGAAAAATTGTAGATTTGATGGAATGGAAAAAAAAATTGTGAATGTTTGATGTATCGATCAAAATAATTTTTGAATGCTTTCTTAAGTTACATAGTAAGATCATTAAAAAAAATGGGAATGAAAAAACATTTCGCACTTATATTTTTTTTACGAGAAATCACATTTCCTTGAGTTAAAAATAAGCTTGAAAGATAGGAAGTTTCAAAAAATATACGAAAATTTTAATTCAAATGCGTACTATAATCCCTCTTGAATTTAAATAGATTAAATCACCTCCACCAAAATCAGACAATACAAAAGATTATTCATTTATTAACTCCGCTCCCAACTTAACGACCGACAGATCCAAATCAAAACAGAACTAATCAACTAAAATCAAAATAACAATTGAAAATCACTGACCACTGTACCCCACCCCCAAAGAAATAATCTTAAAATCAAAACAGCAGTGCACATTTTACCCCCAATTTACTCCCGCAAGTGTGACATATCCCACGTGGGAGAGACAAGGGGCGAGAAGAACACCTGGCTATTCACACGGCACTTACCGCGGTCGATAAGACCGAGCCAAGAATTTTGGAGGGTTGATTAGAATTTTAGTTGTTGGTGAGGACAGCAAAGCAAGAGGAATCTCGTAACGCAAATCAAAATTGTAGTTATGAACGGCAAAATAATTTGTTCGATTTAGTATAGTTTTTCCCTGACCCAGTCTATGATCAGGAAATCTACTGTCAAACATTTTGACCTAACCCCTTCTGTACCGTAGACAAGTAAAAATTTACAGTAACCAATAATTAACCAGTTGCGCCCCGCGGTTTCACTCACATAAGTTTCGATTCCGTAGGAATTTCGGTATAAAAAGAATCCTATATCCTAGCCTAACCATGTGGCAAATTTCATCCAAATCCTTTCAGCCGTTTTAGCGTGAAAGAAACAAAAAAAATAAAAACTTTTTACAAAAAAAATACAACCGACTTCCAAAAAAATACTACAAAGTGAAAAATGATTTCAGAAGTCGGTGTCTTTGGTTTAGAATTTTCGTTTTTTGCCACTGTTTCTGAAATTATTTTTCACTTTGTAGTTTTTTTTTTTGGTTGTATTTTTTTGTAAAAAGTTTTTATTTTTCACTTTTTAGTTGTGGTACCTACCCCACACAAATTCGAATACCACTACCTGCTATGTAAATAACAGTGACAGGATCTTAACATATCATCCACATACTAAGTGGGAAAAAATACGTATTATTGAAGCTAACTCAAAAACCGCCCAAGCAAACTTAATAAAATTTATATGGGACCACCTCTGAAGTATGACCTACCAAACAAAAAAAGAATCATCAAAATCAATTCATAATTGGCGGAGTAATCGCGTAATAAACATACAAAAAAAAAACATACAGTCGAATTGAGAACCTCCTACTTTTGGAAGTCGGTTAAAAACTCATTTTCGCATTTACAATATTAGTTAGGATTTGACGTAAGATTGGGAAAAAGGTTAAAATGAAGACTTGTAGCAACTGGGATAAGAGACTCAGATTCTATCTGGACCAAGAAACTTTAAATATAGACGCAAGACTTGACATACAGACCGAACCAACGAATTTTCATTTCATCATCATCATCATCAGCCTATAGCAGTCCACTGCTGGACATAGGCCTCTCCAATTGCACGCCATTCAGCTCGATTCTCGGCCACTCTCATCCAGCTGTTACCAGCCACCCTGCGAAGATCGTCACTCCACCTAGCCTGAGGGCGTCCTACCTTACGTTTGCCAATTCGCGGTCTCCACTCAAGAACACGTGTACCCCAACGGTCATCGGTTCTACGGCTGATATGGCCGGCCCATTGCCACATCAGCTTGCTTATTCTGTGAGCTATGCTTATTTTCATTTAATTTCTTCCAAACTTTAGTTACGCCTACATAGAAAATGTATTTCCTTCTCCACTCACCGCCATATTCAAATAACATAACAATAAAAATCCATTGATCAGAACACTCGCTGCCCCAACACGGCCACACGGGGCGATCTATCAAAAGCGTTCGGTAGGCGTAAGCACAACAGAACAGCAGGCGACGCCGCGGGGCGTCAATTGAGATGTTAGCCGATTGTATTATTAGCGTGTTTTGGTTGATTACGCTTTGTTAGATTTGAGAGATTTGGAAGAATGAAGAGAGTTTATGCTACTGAGTTAAATAGAAAAGGAATTCAGCGGGGTAATTTGTTTTTTCCTCTACCTATCGTTATTGAAGTGAAAACTTCTTTAGGCGCGTTGGGCATTTTTGAGATGGAAAAAAACAATTGAACTCGCGACACCGTTACCGACACCTTATTTTTGTAAACGCGATTGTGCTCTTTACGTTACGGATCAATGTTTTATGCAAGTATTTTTACTTTAAAGGTTTTGGAAGTATTTTGTTTAGTTTTCACTTCTGTCGGCACTCCCGGAGTGCTACTGTTTTTTTTTCTCCTGACTACGTTTATTTTTTTATATGTATGTTTCTATATATTAGTATTTATTATTTTTCGAGTTATCTATCAATTATGTTGTACTACCTAACATGTTTTGTCTCTGCATCACCCTAAGGTTGACTGGTAGAAAAAGCATCAAGCATTAAGTCCGCCTTTGTATAATATATTTTTACTTGTGCATAAAGTTTGAATAAATAAATAAATAATAATTGCGTAACAAACAGTTAACTTAATATATGAGATATACAAATAAATCATGCAGTTATAAGGAAAGACTCCGTGAGTCGATAAAAGGAAAACAGAACGTATTTACAACTAGGCTTTTAAAAATTCAATCCAAAAGGTTATTTTAGTTATTTATCATGCAGGCATTTTCTAGCTAAGTGTTACAGTGTTTCTGAAACATAAACTTTTAACATTTTTTTTTTAATATTTACATTTTTTGCATTAACTATATTATCTGGCAAATTATTGTACAGTACCGCTCCTTCGTATAAAATGTTTTTCTTTCCGTTATTGGTTCAGGGTGGTCTGAGTTATTGAGAGCCATAATGCAAGCTTACTTACACGGCAGCGACCTTGGAAATTCCTTGAAACAAAAAATTAAGAATTCTCTGCAGTGCTTTGGAAAAATTATTAAATATTCCGCAATGAACTGAAATCCAATAATAATTTTTCCAAAGCACTGCAGAGAATTCTTAATTTTTTGTTTGATAAACAGCAATAGGCGAGAGGAGATCGTGGCTAAGTACTAACAGCCGCACGGGTCGATCCATCAGGTTAAGCTACGCTTGCCGAGGCTGGTCTGTGGATGGGTGACCATTTCTACATACCGAGACTCCTCCGTGCCTCGGAAAACACGTTAAGCTGTTGGTCCCGGCTATCATTCGTGAATATTTGACAGTCGTTACGGGCCGCCAGAAGCCCGAAAGTCTGACAACCAGTCTTACCAAGGGGTATCGTATTACCTAATTACTGGGTTCTGGAGGTCAGATAGGCAGTCGCTCCATGTAAAATACTGGTATTCAGCTGCATCTAGTTAGACTGGAAGCTGACCCCAACATAGTTGGGAAAAGGCTAGGCAGATTGAAACGACAATAGGCGCTCAAAAATTCTTTATCAGCGAATATGCTTTCATACAAATCATTAGGGTATTGGATGAGACAGTATTAAAAAAAACACAAAGTTTTAATTCACCGAACAAGCCAGATGTTAATAAACTTTCTATTTATACAATTTTGGCTTATTATTTGGTAAGAACGAACATGTGACGCCCTTCGGTGTCAGTGTCATGTGACTGACAGACATCATTGGGGACTTGGAGTCACTGTCACTACGAATGATTTTTGGAATGATATGGGCACGGGCAGTCCATCGGGCGTATGGTGTACCAAGGTGACTTTCGCTCTTAAAAATTAAAATTCGACTTTGACAAACAAGCATACCTCCACTTCTGTTTCTTCATTTAAATATACAGAAAAATGATACCTGGATGCGACTTCATTCTAACAGCTTCTAGCAAATAAACTAAATGTCTGTTCGCCAAAGAAACAGTTCCTTGATCACGGTAATTGACATCTACGGGCAAATAATAGTATTCCCAAATATGTTGATTGTAAGACATACGAGTACATAGCTACACAATAATGATGATAAACCAGAACTGTGCTAAATCTATCAAGAGAAAGGGAAACTTGATATCTCGACAGATTTCGACCAAACTCGGCCCGCACGTGCGGATTCTTTGAGCCCATCACAAAATAGAACAGAAAATCCCAAACCACATCCCATCTGTTAATAACCTTTCTATTTTTACAATTCGCGCATATATTTACTACAAGCACCATGTGACACGACCCTTCGGACGGTGTCACTGTCAGACAGTCTTCACATGGGACATAGGACTAGTAAATGTACGAATTCTAGTATTTGTCCTAAGTATCTACCATGATCATAATTGCATTTGCACCTACATATATACTACTCTCCAGCACACGTTGCATGACAACCATAGAAACGAGTTTTCTACGGGTTTTGTCGACAGAAGACTGTCAATTTGTCTATTCTTCCATCGACAAAACCCTTTTCTATTGTGCTCGTGCTAGGCGTGTCGATGTACAATAATGTTGTACCTACCTATGTATTTTCTTCTATATATTTTTTATTACCGGATTTCTATCGTCGTATAGAGAATAATGCTACTGCCTATATACTCCAAAGAATTTTTAGCTCATAATATCATCACCTGTTTAGCCTTTTCCCAACTATGTTGGGGTCGGCTTCCAGCCTAACCGGATGTAGCTGAATATCAGTATTTTACATGGAGCGACTGTCTACTTTTTAGCTCACATGTTTGTGTAAAATACATAGTCCCAATACAAGAACATTGCAATCTGACCTTCAAAAATACCATTTCTTTTTTGGGATTACCGTGCATTGAAAGTCCCAAACCACACCCCATCTGTTAATAACCTTTCTATTTTTACAATTTCGCATATATTTACTACGAGGACCATGTGACACGACCCTTCGGACGGTGTCACTGTCACACAGTCCTCACTTGGGAGCAACAACGACACGAGTTTCAACTCACTCCCTTGAGCATACATAGAAACCGCATTTGTGGCACACTTTATGATTATGAGTTGGGAGTTGTAATTTTTGCGTAATAAATTTTGTTTTGCTTAGAGTACGCTAGTACACATGACAGACTGAACATAAAAATTATCGTACTTTAGACGTTGCACACAAAATAATGAAACATCCAGAATATTCACAAACTTTTCTTATGGAGAGAGACAGGATACTATTTTTATAAGTAAAGTAAATAGTGATAGATGCTGTAGATTATTGTGTTGACCCGAATGTGACTTTTCAATGTCAATTTGTGCTACGAACTTTCTACGATATTGGAAACCCAGAGAACGCCATAAAGACAGACTACGGTTGCCACCAATAAAATTTAAATTATTTAAGAGGAATGGTTTTAGCCACTTCTATAGCTTGTTCTACTGTATCCTGTCCAGACATTAGATCATCCATAAAAAAAATCATGCTTGATAGTTTCAGCTGTTATAAGATGTTATAAGTCTCTGCATGCATTTTCTAGTTGTTGCAGCGTTTTCACAACAAGGTAAAGGACAGAAGCAGTACCGAATGTGAACCGGAGCAGACTGTTTCAGTTGAATATTGACGCCAAAGAATACGCTGGTAGTCTGCGTCTTCTTTCGTCACCAACCTGTCTAAATTTTTTCGACGGTTTAATTTCTGAACCACAAAAAATATAATTGCCCCAGTTATCAATAGTTAAATCCTGATTTTGTATACTATTCATTTATTGAGCTGTAGTGTCTATCAAGGACTTTATTTGATTTGCAGTTGGTGTCTTGATCGCCTTTTGTCCGATAGTCGTTTGAACAAAGTATTTACATATCTCTCATTGCTTCATATTTAATTATTTTTACCTATTGTGGTATAGTAATCTTATTCCAGGTGCATCGTCTTCACATATAATTATATGATTAATGGATACAAAATATTGTAAAATATTTTAAAAGAGTAACGGTGGAGTTTCTTGCCCATTTTTTCTCCATACGAAAACTACCTTTTGGAAGGGGCGACTAGAATCAATTCTATTTTTTGTAAATATTGACGTTCAAAAGTGCCTTTTACGAGTATGTGCCTAATTGAAGTAAATTATTTGACTTTGACATGTTACTATCCTTAGTAAAAGGCTGATATGATTATGACATAATGTCCATGTTGAACACATTACTATTAGTACATAGAACCTGACTGGCTGAGCATCAAGTCAAATTAAAGGGCGCAGCGCAATGTACCGACAATAATGAACACACTTCTTTCATCCGATGTTTTGATTTAATTTCACAGGCAACGCCCACACGCATATGCCGTGATGACATTATAAGGACATATTCGATGGTTAGATTTAAGGATCACTTGACTGCTTCATCCTCCTTCTCATTTGCCTTTTGAAGACTGTAACCTGCCTCTGATACAAAACTTCACAATATCTCATTTTGTCGTAAGACTGGATTGCGTTTTGCTCTATTTTTAACCCCCGACTCAAAAAGGTGTTATAAGTTAGAACGATATGTGTGTGTGTCTGTCTGTGGCACCGTAGCTCTTAAACGGGTGAACCGATATGAATGCGGTTTTTTTTATTTGAAAGCAGGTTTTCTTGCGACGGTTCTTAGACGTTTTATCAAAATGGGTTCAGCCGTTTGAAGATTATCAGCTCTTTTCTAGTTGGTGAATGGATGTGAGTATTTTTCACAGGTCTGATCGATTTGAAATTTGGTGTTCTTTTACTTCAATGATATTAGAAGAACAGTAATCTTGAACTGATGCTGCAGCATCACCTGGAATTTGCAGGATACCCGACTCTCTTACCAACTTGCAGCACAGGTATCGTTTTTGGCCTCATTGGAATGGTCTCAATGAATAGCTTATCGATAGATTACATGGTGAACAGGGTCTGGTTCCATCACCAGACCCTGTTCACCATCTAATCTATAGTGGAAAGAGAAATGAGAAAATATTTGTGTCGAGGTTTTTTAAATTTTAATTGTTTAAATTATACTTGTGGGGGTCTAGTTCTTTGTAAACATGTCGTATTTTAATTGTTGATATATCATTTACATGTTACTTTACGTAAAATGTGAGTATCTTTACCATCAAAACGATTATACATAGTTTTCGAAAATATCTGCCTAGCCTTTTCCAACTACATTGGGATCGGTTTCCAGTCTAACCGGATGCAACTGAATGCCAGTAATTTACATGCAGCGACTGCTTATTTGACTTCCACACCCCAGTTACCGAGTAACACGATATCCCTTGGCAACGCTAGTCATCAGACTTTCGGGCTTTTGAGTGCGGGTCACAGTTCGTGCCACTAAAGATGAGACTTGACGCACCACGTGGTTTGACTGGCGCAGTAGAAGATTTATGGGTCTCTTTTGCGGTATGAAGTCTGCGCCAGAGCGTCATCGGGGCGGCGGAAAGAGCGCGGGAGGCGCGGTCAAGTCTCAACTTTCGTGGCGCGTATTATACAAATCATTGCCATGATAAAATATGCGTATTTTTACCATCACATGCTACTACTTTTTGGTTCTGTGTACCCCAAAATTGGTATAAAGACTAGCTCCATGAACATCAAGTCCAATTAAAGGGCGCAGCGCAATGTACCGACAATAATGAACGCACTTCTTTCATCCGATGTTTTGATTTAATTTCACGGGCGACGCTTGCGCATATGGCCTCACGAGGACATTTATTTTATTAGGATCAAAAGCTTAATCAAGTGAAAGTGGTCGGTGTTTTTATACGAGGGTGTTAAAAATATGTTGGAATAATATGCCAAATGTTAGATTTTTTTGTAGACGCACATTTTCCAGGCAAGATTTTTCTATAACTTAATGAACCTGAAAAAAGGTTTATCCAACAGAGACTGGCGTACAAAGGACCTCAATTAGTTTTTAATTGAGGTCCTGCAGTGTGTTATTAAAGAAGGCTCAAGAATGATGATAATAATGAAGACCGGGACGGTTGACGTGTGTCGGGCATGCCACTGTCCGAGTGAGTCCATCTGACATTTATCTATGGTTGTTCTCGTCTAGCTAACGGCGAGTACTTGCACAGGCATAACCAAGTGGCCAGGATTATTTACCAGCAACTTGCTTTGAAATATAAACTTGTGGATTTTGAGGTGTCCTATAACAAGTATGTGCCCGACCCAGATCTCGAAAATGACCATGTCACGTTGTACTGGGATCAGTCTATCATTACTGACAGGACTATTGTCGCCAATAAGCCTGATATAAGTAGTAATGATAGATCTATTAGCGCGCCGCGCAATTATATGTTACCATTCCACATGACGAGAACCTTGTGAAAGCTGAGAAAGAGAAACAAATAAAATATCTCGACTTAGCACACTAGGTTGTTGACATGTGAGCTCGACTATCATTGTGCCAATTGTCGTAACGGCCAATAGCCTGATGGCCGACTCGAGGCTCTCGTTAGGCAGTTGGATCAAGTGCCTAATTCAGAAGGCAGTACTCTTCGATACGGCTCGCATTTTGAGGAGGTTCCCGTCTCTGCAGCCCTAACCACCGGTAGCTTATCGCGCTAGCGTACCATTTGTTTTTTATTTTATGATTTTTTTAATAAAAATATTTAAAGATATAATTTATAGGTTTTTTTTTTGCCATTATTGTCCCACTGCTGGGCAAAGGCCTTTCTACTCTCTTTCCACCTCTTTCTGTCCAGAGCTTCCAAGGACCAATCTTTCTTAAAGAAGTCCAGCTCATCCCGCCATCTCCATCTGGGCCTGCCGCGATGACGTCTGCCGTTAAGCGGGACCCACTGGGTCGTAAGTTTGGCCCATTGATTCTTAACCCGGTCCAAAGTTTAATACCAAGAATACTCCGTTCCATAGCTCTCTGGCAAACTCCGAGCGTGGACCTCTGCTGAATTGTCAAAGACCATGTTTGAGAACCATACGAGAAGATGGGAAGAATACACACGTCGATGAGTCTTCTCTTGAGGGATAGAAGTAAATAAATGAAATAAAGATGATAGTAATAAAAATCTAGCACCTGCATGGGAGCATAGTATTGTAATCTAAATATCTGTTGTAAAATATCATATGACACGCCGAAATGTATCCTTCAACTTGACTTCAGCAATGGCAGTCATCATGTATGGCTGTAGCACTTTTCGAACAACTCTTTCATCTTGTTGAAACGGTTTTTATTTATGCAGTCTGAAAACCGTTACATCCTCGTCATGGTCGTAAATCATGACAAAACCGTTACTAAACTTTTTCTGTCAATCCCAGAGCATTCACAAAAACCCTCCCTTCATCTTTATAATAAAGACATACAGCATAACAGTCACACACTATATCAGTCGCGTGTCTATCCTCTTGGGTCACAGGTCCAATCCCTAGAGCAAACATTGTCACTGAAACACGTGCCGATGCATTTTAAACAATTTTTTATTTTCACTTAACAAGAACTGTAAGACAGGCGCAATAAGGTTGATTTTGCTGTTATGGTGGTTTTAAATGTGGTAACAACTGCATTTAGGCAAATTTGACATTTACTATTCACTAGACCTCTATATTCTAAGTTATAAGGTTGATATTGCTTTAAAAGTGTGGATTATAAATGGTAGTAGTGAATAATTTTAGTTATTGGTCGGGCACGTGTCAGAAAATTATGTGAATTTGTATAATTGTATTAAGTTATATACGATATGATGCGGTAATTATTTTGTGGGTAACCACTATGGTTATTGATATAGGAGGCGTCTTTTATGACGGATTACCCGTAATTGTTGGAATATTTGTTTAGGAAAAACACATGTGACCATGTCGTCGTTTAAAGGACATTTATCTCATACTTCAAAATAATCAGAATCATTCTTCTTCTTTTCGTGAGAGTTTTAAAGCCACCCATGGGCCTCTGACTTGGCGCCACATGCCGTCGAGAAATATCTCTCAGGCCGGTTTCCTCACGATGTTTTCCTTCGCCGATTCTGAAGCAAGTGATAATTATAAAATACGCACATGAATCCGAAAAATCAGAGGTGCGTGCCTTGGGATGGAACCCGAGACCTATGACTTGTTTTTTTTTTGGGAAATTTTCAAATAACTTCTCCCGCTCTGTGCGGAGCGGGAGGGCGTGTCAGACTCTTACTGGCTAAAACCCACCCGTGTTCCTTCGGTTGCCCAGTTGCCGGGGGCCACGATTTACCAATCGGTTTTCTTCGGCAGGCATCGGCCCTAGCGGACCCCGTCAATTCTGCTGACATCTCTTTGAGGCGCGCGTGATACACAACGCGCCGTCGACCCGGGCTTGGTCCTTATCGGACGGCGAGCTACCCATTGCTCACCGTCCGCAAGCCCGCGCCTACGGTGGCCGGAAATCGGCTCGCACACCACACACCACTAGGCTATCACTGCTAACAGAATCATTTATTTTGGAAAAGATAGGTATTTTAAAAATGTAGGTCTTTGGTAATAGTTTGAACATGGCAACTTCCTGCGTGGTAGTCAATTCTCGTTACTTCCCTGTACAAGACAGGTCTTTGCCTAGCAAGTCAAGTGGTTAATCTCAGATTGAGAATATTGTTTAAAGAAGAACAGACGGTAAGTAAATAAATAGCAAAGGATGCCTCGGAGCAGGGACAGCGAATAAAAGTAAGTACCGTATTGTTCCGTTTAAAAAAAAGCTAATTTAACACTAGCTGCTGTTCGCGGCTTCGCCCGCGTATCCCCTAATTCTTTTTCTGAAATAAAAGCAGCCTAAATTACTCCTTATAACATCTGCTATCTGCCAGTGAAAGTCCCGTCAAAATCGGTCCATCCGTTTCGGAGATTAGCCAGAAGAAACAGACAGACAGACAAAGATATTTTTTTTTTTTTGTTATAGTTACCGTATGTAATTTCATATGCATTTAGTAAAAAACTTTTTTACAAAAAATACAACCGACTTCCAAACTACAAAGTGAAAAAGTTTTTTTTTTCACTTTTTAGTGATTTGGTTTGTAATTTATCTACGTTACAATAGCCTTATGTCAACTGCTCATCAAAAATACCCAAATCGCTATACATGTGCCTATAATATTTGAAGAGTTCCCTCGATTTCTCCAAGATCCCATCATCAGATCGTGACCAAATGACAATGGGACCAACTTGAAAGTATACCTTTTCAAACAAAAAAATAATTTTTCAAATCGATCCAGCGGTCTTCGAGTAATCGGGGAACATACATTAAAAAAAATATATGCCGACGAATTGAGAACCTCCTCCTTTTTTTTGAAGTCGGTTAAAAAAGCTGTTATTTTTACATTACAAACAGACACTTCAATTTTATTTATTTGTATAAATTATTTTTTACTATAGCTATAACTCTGCCTAACCCTTCGGGGAGCACAGGCGTGATGTTATGTTTTGTGTATTAAACATTTTATTCATTATCATTCCATAAAAAAATACAAAACGTATTCAAAAACACGGTACATGTAAAACAGAACAGAATTACAGTTTAATAGACAGTATGTGACATACGGACAATGGACACAGATAATAATGTTGAACAAACAGAACGATACAGATGTAACGGTTGTATGTAGTGCTACTGTAGGGAGAGGTGACACTGATAGCGAAGCGATAAAGAAAGGAAAGAAAGAAAGAAACTTATGTATTTAAATTTTTAATTTTAATTTTTGAATTGTTTTTATTACGGACGCTTTTAACGTGCACGTCTTTCTACATTGTTCTCAAATGTATAATTTCAACATGAATGATGTAACCAATACTTTGTAACAATATTTTTATTTAAAAGAGTGTCCGTGAAGTTTCTTGCCCGTTCTTCTCCATAGGTACACACGGTACATCAAGCTATACATTTCCAGTTTATGCTGATCTCGCATTGTTTAGGATTTCCGTACAATGCGAGATCAGCATAAACTGGAAATGTATAGCTTGATGTGTAGCCGTGTGTACCTACTACGCTTTGGAATGGGCAACTAGCTTCATCTTTCTGACTAACCGACCCCTTGACAATTCAAAAGTACCTGTAATTGGTTTATTTGAAATAAATGCTTTGAGTTTAATTTTTGAAATAGGAAATAAATAGAAAGAAAACAAGAAATAAAAGAAAAACAAGAAAATAAAAATAAGTAAAAACAGGAATTAAAAGAAAGAACAAGAGAAATGACGAGAAAAAGATGCAGTTTGAACCACATGAAGACGTGACATTCCCGTTTTAACCAATAAAAGTACGCATCAAAAACAAAACCAAATCAGAACATTAATAACAAAACCCATGATTATAGTCCCAATGCGCTTACTGCCAACTACCCATCCATTACAAACCAGGGGGCACAAACTATAAACGTCACCTGCCATTAAATCGAGCGCGCATCATTGACAACACACAAATTGAATGCGACCCCAACGTTGAGCATCCCTGAACCCCTACACCCCTTCGCGTTATTGAATAAATATTGTTCCCAGTATTGAGTTGTAGGACGTGACAGTTGGATGGCTGGGTCATTTGCAGATGTTCTGTAGGAGGTAGTGTTAAAAGAGATTGGGAGTCCATTGACTCGAGCGTTTATCCAAAAAGTTGGCAACGTTGCAAATATCTGTCAAATATTTACCTGTTTTGATTAATTTGGCAATATTACTGTATGGAAATAAGAAATATGGCTAACTGGTGAACTAGAATATTAATAATGAATTGCAATTATAACACTGACTTTGATGTTGTAACCGTTTTAGGTGTAAAAAGGCATCTGAATAGTTTCCAAATACTTTTTTTTACATCTAAAACTAAATATTCTATGTTACGATATTAATTATTGCATTTCATAATCAATATTTTAGTTCACTAGTTAGCCATATTTCTTATTTCCATACAGTAATATTGCCAAATTAATCAAAACAACGAAATATTTGACAGCTATTTGCGACGTTGCCCACTTTCTGTATAAACGCTCGTAAGTATAAATGTGTATGAAAAGAGGTAGGTACCTATACCAAAGAAAAAAGGGGTGGATTGTGAGAAAGATTAGACTAGAAGCTGACCTCGGCCTGTTTGGTAAATGCTGGGCGAATTTAGATGTCAAAAAGGTGAACTTACTTGTAATCTTATTATTTGTTAGCTAGCAGCTCAAATTGTACTAGTTATTTTGCCAAGTTAAAATAAGCATCCAATTCAGTTAAACAACTGCCATTTTGACTTTTAATATTGTACTTTTAGCTAGTTCAGGAGTCCTGATCCAGGCTTACTAACAAGGGTTGCTATCTTGCATGCTCCACCCTCAAATTAATAGTTTAAAAAACACAAGAAAAACACGCTTTTATAAATGCACTTACGTGGCCTTCCTCACAAGTGCAAACACGACTATGATACGATAATCCATCATGGAATGCCAGTGCCTATCTTCCGGCTTCATCATCAGACCTTGAAACCTAATCGTGGTCAAAGTTCATTACAAGACTTTTCTAAGAAATCCAAAACAGCTATGATACGATTTTCCATCATGAAGTTCCAGTTCATATCTTCCGGCTCCATCATCAGATCAGTTCGACAGTAGCATATTACTGTATTATCATCAGAACTACATACAACAGTCAATTTTCATTACGCTACGACCCTTGGAAGATGGTTAAATTAGTTACATTAGATTCCATTGCATAGTTCCATACAGGTCGACCTAATAAAAGCGTGTTAAAAATGTATAAATAGAAATACTATCAATCCATGTCATATCAAAAAAGCTAGACGACAAGACTAACACAATTTCAGTAATAAGATAAGGTAGTATATGGAAGGCCAGTTATAAAACTAATCAACTAAATTCGTCTTCAATACCAGGAGTACATAAGCACCTCACATGTTACACGAAAACAATCAGCTACCACAAACACTCGACGTCCAGATGCAAACAGAATGGACGCTAATAAAAAATAAATATTGACTTTGAATATCAAATAATCATCGGGCTCCGTTAATAAATTAAAAATGTCCCTGTGAAATTATAGGACAGAGGGCGAGGTCACACTGCAAGCGACAAGGTCGCTTTCCGCGTTTGTCTGTATGATCGCGTTGTACTTCTAAACCACGCAACAGACTTTGATGAGGTTATCACCATCGAATTTATTCCGGAAGATTTATGTATTATTAAAGTTACGTTTACCTAAGAAATCTCGATGTTTTGTCAAGTCGTAAAAACCGTGCGAAGCAGGAGCGGGTCGCTAGTGACCGATATAGCTAATGCCAATTTGTATTTTACTGAGACCTTCATTTTAAAAGGTACGAAAAGGTTAAGGGTAAAAGGAAACAGAAGGAATTGAAGAAAAGCGAGCAATTTTAATACAATTCCTTATAAATCTTGGTAAGTGCAAAAACATTTGTTGTAGGCGAACAATGGCGATGTGATTAATAGCTTAAAGAATAGAGCCTATTTGAGAAGAACTATAAGAAAAGCTGATTCAATTCAGATGATCATCCATGAGAGACTAACAATCTACAGGAGATATACAGATTGAATCTGCAAAGATGCATATGTACAGCAAACAGTAAAAGCATATACCCTACCTAATCTACTTGCTGATAAAAGATGAACTGTTCATAACATCAAATTCCCGCTCCACCACAAGAACCCGCTGTCACTAAAAAAGATCATCCCCCAAGAAAGATAAGAAAAGTTAGGTGATTTCAGATGATCATCCTACCATATAGAGCTAATAATCGGCAAGAGATACAGATTGAGTCTATTGACATACAGATGTAGACAAGCAAAAGCCTGACCGACAGGCTTATAAAAGATAAACTATTCAATCAAACAGCTTAACGCTCCGCTCATGAACTCGCTAACACAACCCCCACAACCTAACACCACAGGGTACGGGGCTGTATTCATTTACTTAACAAGGCGACTTTTTAATACCAATTGGTGGGCGGAGCTCAGTGATTGGTCGCAGGCGACATGCTGTCTAATTACAAAGCAGCTTATTGGCAGATCGCCAGATTGAAGCGCGTTCTCTTTGCAAACTGTCGTCAAATTAATTTGGAGAGTAATTATAATGAGTGGTTTAGCCTTGGCTTTTGAATTTAGTCGTTACGTCAGTTAATTGAATGTGAAGTTTGGAAATTGGGTCAAAATGTTATTAGTATTGAGCGAGACTGAAGACAGTATAATACTTTTGAATATCCAATCTTAAGATGAAATATCTAGTGTTGATAAAAGACTACAAAATTATTCTGTCTAGCACTTGAAATGCCTAATAAATCGGCCACTGGGATGATTCAAACTATTTTGAATACATACAGCATTAGACAGTTGAGTTGTAAATTGCCATTAAGACGTTGACGAAAGTAATTTTAATTTTATCATGCTACTTCTCTCATTTGGCACTGGCTAAACAAAACTAGCTAATGCTCTGGTCGACACATTAGTTAATTGCTATTTGCGGCAGAGCACATTCTTTTAATGCAATTAAAAAAATACTGGAATAACAGCAACAACAAAAATCGGAATAACACAACATATTACAACCAGAACTTAGAGACCATGCCTCTATAACCGCCGCAGGAGACGCCCTGGGCGTCGGGAGTCGCAGGCCAATTCCCGCCCACCGTAGACGCGGGCTTGCGGACGGTGAGCAATGGGTAGCTCGCCGTCCGATAAGGACCTGGCCCGGGTCGATGGCGTGTTGTTTCACGCGCGCCTCAAAGAGATATCAGCAGAACTGACGGGGTCCGATGGGGCCAATGCCTGCCAGGGTTGCTGTTTTGTCCGAAAGGGTTACCGCGGCCCCTGACAATACAGGCAACTAAAGGAACACGGGTGGGATTTAGTCAGTAAGAGTCTGACACACAGAGCGGGAGAAGTTATTTGATAATTTACCACACAATAAAAAAGGGACCCAGGTATATATTGAAGGAATAACATAAATACCCCTAATATACCACTTTTTATTGAACTTTTATTTTGAGCAGTTTCAAATATACTTAAATTCCATCAAATTCGTATTTGAAAATCGCAATAAGAATTCCAAAAGCACACCAATTTCGCCCTAACAACGGATCCATTAAAAATCGAGAAGGCACCATCAGCGTCAAATCAAAATCTCAGCATTCCAATGAAGAACATAACAACGTTATCGAGTACTCTGAAGAGTTTAATTCGATTCTGTTCGCTCACAATGGTTCTCGATACTCGTAACGAGTAGCCCTTTGATTGAACGAGGAAACCCTTTTACATAGGGCTGGTAATGGTAGGTGTAAGTATGGAGTATCGAATATACACTTTAGGGGTAGTGTTTCTTTGAAGTAAGTTACTTAGCCCAATGGTAACAGGAGGGTTTGTTATATTAGGCACACATTAGTACAGGTGGGACACTCCGCAAAATCATTTAAATAAAGGGTTCCGTAGCAGCAAGTAACATTGAATGAAAGGTAAATTGCAATTTACGATTAATGACGTATTAAAAAAAACTACTTGCTAGATCTCGTTCAAACCAATTTTCGGTGGAAGTTTACATGGTAATGTACATCATGTATTTTTTTTAGTTTTATCATTCTCTTATTTTAGAAGTTACAGGGGGGGGGGACATATTTTACCACTTTGAAAGTGTCTCTCGCGCAAACTATTCAGTTTAGATAAAAATGATATTAGAAACTTCAATATAATTTTTAAAGACCTATCCATAGATACCCCATATAGTCCAAGATCCCAGAGCGTTCTGACATAACTTATTTTCACATGGATGAAACCTTCACGACTTAGTAGCGTCTAGTATACTTCAAATACCTGCCTACTTGTGGAGCATGCCCTGTGACACCTGGGCAGGTACCAGGTGAGAAAGGTAACAAAAAATATGAGTTATCTAACTTAAATTTGTATGACTGATTTTTATGTATATTTTGTAGAATATTATTGTAAACTAGAATTATAACGTGTCAGACACTTTTCATGGACCAGAGCTTTTGTCAGACGCTTTAAAGCTCTACAAAAAAATTAATGAACTTTACTTATTTTTTCATGTCTGACTTTTAAATATGTTATTCAAGTAACTATTACAAAGTTATATTTCATCAGTCAGACAAATTCGAGTGACCAAACATCCCCTAAACACAAAAATTATTTTAGCCGGGAGTGCGAGCGCGAGAGCACTATGCGCATGCGTCTCAGAGTAAAAAATTGAAATATATTGAAAATACTTACTAATTTCAATCCAAGATTTTTGCATCCTTATTTCAATAAGATCCTTTATTAAAAAAAAAAGATTATAAAGATTCAACCCATGCAAAATGTATGTCAATATATTTGTCAAGTTGAATCTTTTTTAATCTCTTTGAGCTATTTCGAATCTTTTCAAATCTCTTTTTCTAATCAGGGATGAGCTTCAATATTAAGTTGTGAATTAATAAATACTAAAGTGAATTTATTTATTGCATGTATTTGGGATAGTGAATATATGAAGAGCCATTTTGTTTCTTATGGATTTATTTTTATTTTATTGTAAAAAAGATACCAGTTAGAAAAATTTTAAGAAAAAAATATTTTACCAAAAAAATAAAACTATGATTAATTACAGCAAATATTTGTTTATCTTTTAATCATCGCAATTATCGACATATTATGATTAGGATATAATTAGCATTTATATATGACCATCTATGGTTGGTCTAAAATGGCGGGAATGATTTATGACTTGAGTAGGATTGGGAGACTATAAAAATGGAGGTACCCGCCAATTCTGGGACTCTTTGATTGAACTGTGGTGAAAGATGGACTACCTATAAGGTTCACGTAAGTTAATTGATCGCATGGCTTTATTATTGCTGATAACTGTTTTTCTGTATGTGTTACAATATGTATTGTCTTATATGTGTTAAATAGAATTAGGAAATATTGATGTTCTGTTCCTTTTCATTGAAATGTTTCTGTAACTTGAGGAACCATTTCTCAAATGTCCAAGAGATTAATGAGATAGGTAACAATGATTTATGCCAATGTAAAAGAATGTGTAATACTTTAAAACAAGCTACCGTGGAGTTTTCTTGTCCTTCTTTCTCCATGATGACCTAGATTTGGAACGGACAACTAGCTTTCTCATTAACGATACCTACCTATTTATTGACAAGCCTAATTGAAATAAATGCCTAGTCTTGTCTTTATGTGCTTTTCTTCATAGAATCCTTTCCCTACACACACGTATTCAAAGACACCTACATACATAATAATTAACTAGTAACCATTCTGACACTCAAAGCTCGATAATTAAGTGGATATCAATGCCTATAAATGTAGTTTTAATCCACATTCTAACACGCGCAATAAGCACGTATAATACACTGTAGAGTGGAGCAGATGGTGAGTTTAAGAAGCCCAACCAAGTTGTTGTGAACGTCTCACTCGCTCTGAAATGCATGCGCAGTGCTCTCGCGCTCGCACTCCCAGCTGAATAATTTTGTGTTTAGGGGATGTTTGGTCACTCGAATTTGTCTGACTGATGAAATATAACTTTGTAATAGTTACTTGAATAACATATTTAAAAGTCAGACATGAAAAAATAAGTAAAGTTCATTAATTTTTTGTCGAGCTTTAAAGCGTCTGACAAAAGCTCTGGTCCATGAAAAGTGTCTGACACGTTATAATTCTAGTTTAGAATAATATTCTACAAAATATACATAAAAATCAGTCATACAAATTTAAGTTAGATAACTCATATTTTTTGTTACCTTTCTCACCTGGTACCTGCCCAGGTGTCCCAGGGCAAGCTCCACAAGTAGGCTGGTATTTAAAGTATACTAGACGCTACTAAGTCGTGAAGGTTTCATCCATGTGAAAATAAGTTATGTCAGAACGCTCTGGGATCTTACTCTAATACGAGTATGTATGGGTTTGATGAAAAAAAAAAAATGGAGTTTCAGTTCTAAGTATGGGGAACCCCGAAATTATTTGTTTTTTTTTTTTTCTATTTTTGTGTGAAAATCTTAATGCGGTTCACAGAATACATCAACTTACCAAGTTTCAACAGCATAGCTCTTATAGTTTCGGAAAAAAGTGGCTGTGACATACGGACGGACGGACGGACGGACGGACGGACGGACGGACGGACGGACAGACAGACAGACAGACAGACATGACGAATCTATAAGGGTTCCGTTTTTTGCCATTTGGCAACGGAACCCTAAAAACGAGTCTTGCTACGACACAATAAAGTGCAATTCAGGTCGCACAGCGCTAATTACCTACAGTTATATTCACCAAGATGTTGCCTCTCTTTCTATCGCGTAACTCTTATATCTTCTGGCTACGTTACGCCCACTGAATTCGACAAGTCGGACCAGCTTCATACCTAAAATACGGAGTGTCCTATCTGTATTCGTCTGTGTATTAGGTTAAATCATGTAAGGCAAACACCGATCCAACTGGCGTTGCTTGGGGGAGGAAAATATGAGTTTGACCGGAATGCGCATGATGCCTAGAGCAATTTTTCACTATTTTTTTTCATTCCACCATGCTAGGATTATTCCTATGATAGTCCAAATCTTACATGCGCAAATCCTTGCCCCCAGATTTTCAAAGGCAAAATTACTTATCATATTATCTCAACGTAGACTACTGCAGTCTTAATTAACTCCTTAGAAAATTTGGTTTTTAATTAATCAATTCATTTACAGAATTTTACACTGACTTAAAAAGAAATCATGCCTAACCTGCTGTACCTAACTGACAAAGACAGTTAATCCCAAAGAACACACGATAACAAGATAATAACACACCAAACAAACGTTATCAATCCTCACATATGGCAACAAACACCGCTAATTTATTACATCTTACAACCCTAACAGTGCCGGTATCCGATTTAATCGATAATAATCGTCTGTAATCTACCGAGTATCGATGTCGCACCCTAACGCCATAGAGTAGGGTGGTAAGACAGAGAGCACGTGGCGATAATTTTAGTTTAATTTAATTATTTTGTTGATCTGATAATTTTATATCAGCTGTTGTTATTCCTGTATTGGCCAGCTTATGTACATATTTCCTTTGGTAATACAATTACAATCAACTTTTTTGGAAAGACAGACAATACCAAAAACAATATACTAGCAGTTGTTTCGACCGAATTTCCATCAAGTTACAACAGCATTTATTTCTAATGCAACCTGAACTAATACTATAAATTTGCCGGTATTCGATTAAATCGATAATCGTCTATAATCTACAGAATATCGATATCGCACCCTTGCGCGACAGAGTAGGGTGATATGACAGAGTGCACAGTGCACGTGGCGATAATTTTAGTTTAATTTAATTATGTTGGTGATCTGATATGATCTGTGGTTGTTTGTAAAGGCCAGCTGATGTCTTCCCTTGGGTTTTCATAAGGTTTAAGCTGATTATAAATGTTGGATGAAAGTATTCCACCACCATAATTTCATATTATTTCTTGCTATGAAATTTAAAACTTAATCAACACAATAGTATTCAGTTACAAAACGAATGCACTGTGAAGGAACATGACATTATTTTGTAGCGGAACAGATCACGAAGATAAAAGAAACTTGCACTCTAATACATTAAATCATAACACAAGGTACACATTCACAATTACAACTTTAAAAGAAAACTTACACATACACCGCAAGACGACGAGACAAACTAGAATTGAGACCACCCAGAACTCACTATGGAAGAAAAAATATACTGTACGAGGAAGCAAAACTGTATAATGAACTACCTAATGATGTAACCAATAGTGACACCATATATACATTTAAAAAAGCCCTAGGAGAACACGTCAGAAAAGAACACTAACAATACCGGTTGTCACCATCAACTCTTAATTTTCTTATTGTGAACACAGAGAATCGCACCTACTTTTATTTTTACCTAGTAAGTATAATAATGTTAAGTGAACTGTAATGAAATTAAACCGAAGATCCAGCTAGGAGCCATCAAGTCCTCAACACTAATTTTGACCAGCAATTTTAATTTAAAAAACCGGAGTAAATTAAATTTTGGACTCAAAGATCAAGAAGATTTTTTTTTTATCAACTACAAAATATCTCCAACAAAATACCAAAGAAGTATGTACAAAACTACTCCTATGACAGACAAACAACATGCCTATCTATTCATATATTCCCTACTCTATGCCACCATACTTAATACGGAGAAAGCAAGTGAATTCGCGGCACATATGGACACAATGGAGTGCCATGCGCTATTGTTGGAAGGCAATGCACTGTTCTGTTGTGATGTAGACAGGTCAAGTGTATTAAATGACTTCGTGTTTAATTAAAGTTTAGATGAAGGGAGTGTTTTCATAGAAGTTCTAGAAATCAATAACTTTTATTTTTCGGGGATCTCGCGATTGTCTTTTGTGTTAATTATTGAGCTAAACAGTTCATCAAAATCGGAACAGAAGTATAGTTCAAAGGATATGAAATGATGGAATATATATATATTTTTTTGTTAATTTAGATAAGTGTAGACAACTATGCATAGTTGTACGAAAAAAAAAACATAGATGTGTTGCTGGAGAATTTGTAAACGCTAGGAAGTGATGAAGGGTGGGCGTTTTTGGGGGACTATCTTATGTAATTTTGACGTTCAGAAAATGCTGATTCGCAGCCTTATTTGAATAAACAAGTTTAGAGTTCTTTTTTAATCTTTTGTCACTAATCGTACGTATGCACACTGAGCAGAAAGCCCTAGTACCATCTTGAGACGACATGAGCTTTTTTATAAAAAGGAAAGAAGAAGTCAATGCTTAGTTGAATGAAGGCAACGTTCTCAAGTAAACAATTGAACATCGGCAAACTGCACTCCAATTAGATACTCACAGTGATGAATCAGCCTATTATAAACTGGGCAAAACTATGCTACTGCAAGCAGTTTTACACTCTGCACAAACTGCAGAGTTTGCTTACAAATGCAAATATTTAGGTGTTCAATCACCGGTCAATCACCGCCTTCACCTGTAACGTAATGTTACAGATTCGATTTTGAGCATTGCGTTACAATACTGCCTCCCTGACTGACGAGCATTCGCTTGTAATGTAACATTTCAGATTAAATATTACAAAACTTTGTGCACTGTAATGCTCGGTTCTCCTCCCTCACTGATATAATGCCCGAATTGTATCATTACAGGTTGCGCACTGTAATGCTCGGTTCTCCTCCCTCATTGATGTAATGCCCGAATTGTATCATTACAAGTTGCGCACAGCAATGCTCGGTTCTCCTCCCTCACTGATGTTAGGCTCGAATTGTATCATTACGGGTTGCGCACTGTAATGCTCGGTTCTCCTCCCTCACTGATGTAATGCTCGAATTGTATCATTACAGGCTGCGTACTGTAATGCTCGGTTCTCCTCCCTCACTGATGTAATGCTCGAATTGTATCATTACAGGTTGCGCACTGTAATGCTCGGTTCTCCTCCCTCACTGATGTTAGGCTCGAATTGTATCATTACAGGTTGCGCACAGCAATGCTCGGTTCTCCTCCCTCACTGATGTTAGGCTCGAATTGTATCATTACAGGTTGCACACTGTAATGCTCGGCTCTCACTAATGTAATGCTCGAATTGTATCATTACAGGTTGCGCACAGTAATGGTCGGTTCTCCTCCCCCACTGATGTAATGCTCGAATTGTATCATTGCAGGTTGCGCACTGTAATGTTCGGTTTTCCTCCCTCACTGACGTAATGTTCGACTCAGAACGTTACATTACAGGCGAATGCTCCCAGGTGAGAGCACCTTTAGATGGCAAATTATCAGACGGCTCATCTGGATGCTAGGTGTACCTAAGGTGGTTAAAACGTTTATGGGCATCTGCGAATGCCAGAGGCAATGCAAGAGCGTTGCTAGTATCTTTCAACGACAGACCAATTTCCCACAACGATATTGAAAACGATTATAAAATGCAATAAAATCAACAGGACCCATCGCTTTTAATTAAAACATACAACAAACGCGCCCCGGATTCACTTGTTGACGCCAACATTTAACAGAGTTCGTCAGTGCAGGTTTATTGTTCTTATTGTGACGTTTTGTCGGCTTTTTAACTTATTAAAGCTTTTGTGAATTACTTTAGACAGGGAGAGAATGACAGGTGGCTTGTTACATGCAGTGCACTATTTATAAACCGATTTCTAGTTCATTAGTTAGCGATATTTCGCATTTCCATACAGTAATATTGCCAAATTAATCAAAACAGTAAATATTTGACAGATAATTGCGACGTTGCCAACTTTTAGGATAAACGCTCTTAACATGCATTCACTTCAAACCTAATACTCTTCTTAGACACCATAACAAAAACACATCTCTACCATTTTATAACATACGAACATAGTTCAAGATCGCTCTATCCATTTACTAGAGCATAATCTAATTTGTCTAATGCCTTCCGCCTCCCCCTGTAATTTGGCGGAGGGCACTACGAAGTGGGTACGATTTTTATTTTATTATTTTTGATGTGAAAAAAACTAGTTCGAGTGTTTGCGTTTGTGATGGGAAATGCAGGGAAAATTTTGTATTTTTTTTTGTTGTTTTTATAGAGTAGTGAAATAAATAGAGTGAATGAAACATGGCAGTGAGCCATCTATAGAGAATCGAGATGGATATTAGGTTTTTCAAGGTTTTATGTGGTAGCTTTCAGAGGGGCAGTTTTCTATAATTTATGGATTTTTTTGACTACACAGATTCTTTCTTTACAAGTAAAGCTCGAATCAGTGAAAGTTCATTCTTAACTTGAGATCATATTGTTGAAGTGAAAACTTCTTTAGGCGCGTAGGGCATTTTTGAGATGGGACTAAACCATTGATTTCGCGACACTGTGACGACACCAGCTTTTGACCATTAAAAAGACATCAACGCGTCTATTACCGCAGTGCGTGGAGTAAAAGACATCAACGCCTTGATTACCGCGGTGCCGATTTTTTTTTTCAAATTTTAACTTCTGTCGGCACTCCCCGGAGTGCCACTTTTTTTTTTATTTTACCCTGATGATTCTTTCTACCAATAATCCTTCCTCTTGACATTAAAATTAAACCGTTAATGAAAACCGTTTCTTAGAAATTATTCCGAAGATCACGTCGACATTCTGGAAACACCAATTCTGAAGTTAAGCTACCGTTTTTTGGCTATCACGACACAGACCAACAGTAAAAAGTATTTAAGAAATCTCGACGTTTAAAGAACGTACTTTATAAACCACTATCTACCTCCCTCTATCACGTTACTAAATGAGAGGTGCACTATCATCTATCTCCGTCTTACCTGATGAGCGAGTGTGCTCTGTTCCGTGGAGCAGTGATTAGTTCCACCTCGTCGGTGCTCATGTCCTGGTGGTTTTCGTAGAAGCTGTAGGTATACTATCATCTATCTCCCTCTAGCACGTAGTACTAGATACTATCATCTGTTTCCCTCTTACCTGATGAGCGAGTGTGCTCTGTTCCGTAGAGCGGTGAGTAGTTCCACCTCGTCGGTGCTCATGTCCTGGTGGTCTTCGTAGAATCGAGTGGAACACAGCACGGAGTCGAGTGCTACTGACAAACAGTCGCTCGCCTGTCTAGCTAGGTCCATGTCACGTTGTTCTGTGTGGATGTCTTTTTCCTGTTGATGGAAAGGTAAAGGATTAGAAAAGAATAAAACTAATCTGCGTTCGAAACATAGCTTCCAAACATGTAAACAAATATGAAAAATAACTTTAAAGGGATACATTCAATTCAAATTGAGAAACAATAAAAAATTGAATTTATAAATAGTGCAATAGTCATAAAGTTGAAATTTGTGAAATGACATCTTGGAAACAAGGATCGAATCCTTGTTTCCAAGATGTCATTTAGACTGTACTTTTGCTAATTTTCACTCTTAGGTGCCAGCGGTAATTACAGCTGTAATTAATTATGTATTTTCGACATTACAGAAAAGAACGAGTGGGTTCTTTTCTAGATTGATCACATGACTATGTGGTGCCGAAAGTTGAGAAAAAAACTGACGAGTTTTCTCTACTTCTGCCCCAACTGTTATATTCCCAGGTCGGGCCAAGTGTTATTGGGTTTTGCCATATGTAATTTCTCAGTAGCAGCCCGGAGTCAGGATTTTTGCTAGGTTGATGGCAATAGGCTCGCCCCCTGTTACATGGGACTTAAACATAACTGACGAAATGTGGGTGTACTACCGGTACACTTCTGCCCAACCCTTCGGAGAAATAAGGCGTGATATTATGTAAATAATTAGCACAAACATGACCTCTTAGCAAGTTCTCCAAAGGGAAGGGATTTTTTTTTCACAGGAATAGCATCATCATACCAGTTTGCCGTTAACATTTATTGGAAATGTGGCGACATCTATAGGACATTATAAGGCGTTATAAGGCGAGCCTATTGCCATCAACCGGGCACAAATCCTGTGCCCGGTTGATGGCAATAGGCTCGCCCCCTATTACATGGGACTAAATGTGGGCGTATCATAGGTAAGTCTGCCTAACCCTTCTGGGAAACAAGATGTGATTATGTTATGTTAAGTTTTCTCTATTTTCTACCATTTTACCAAGTAGACAGTACAGTGGTGAAGCAGACTACGACCACCCCTGAAATACAGTGGCTAAGCGAGGGCCACATAACTGTAGTAAGATTGCTCTGCGACATACATCAACGACTCCGTTGACCGACTGCATGGAGTTACACTGTGGTATTACTATGACGCGTCTGAATGGGCGAGTATACTTGCTCTAGTACCTAATAGCTATGTTAAATTTTTATTATTGTTATAAGCAAACTACTCGTTAAAAGAAAATATAAACCTTTACCTAACTTAACAATACGGAGATGATTAATAAGACTATTAAATATCTGCTACCTACTATATGAAAATCAATTTTGCAGGACAGACTTGGCCAGAAATCCACAAAGATAGAGAGGTGTGGAAGAAAAAGGGCAGGACTACATAACAGCATAACAGTGGAAAACAAAGTAGGCTTTTAAAAAAAAGCAGTTGCACTCCGGGAGTGCCGACAGAAGTGAAAACTTGAACAAGATCGCCTTGGTGGAAGAAAAATACTTGCATAGAACATTGGTCCGTAACCTTATCTAAATAAAGAGCCCAATCGCGTTTACAAATATGAGGTGTCGTAACGGTGTCGCGAGTTTAATTTCTTTTTCCCAGCCCAAAAATGCCCAACGCGCCTAAAGAAGTTTTCACTTAAAAAAATGATGATCCCACAGAAACTCGGGTTCCGGATACATCCTCTTACCGATGCGATAAACCCAACAGACGCCTTACGACCCAGGCTTACACCCGTGCCCCTTAGATATCGTAAAAACAAAAGTTACAAAAAAAATCGCAACCGAAATGTCGGCCAAAGATGTTATCAACACAATGTCAATCGACCCTAATAAACAACTAGATTTACGAGAAAAAAGGAATACACTTCGAATTTTGAAAAAAATCCAAGATGGCGTGAGCGATAACGACCAATTAACATTGCCGCGAGTGTACGATTCAATAAGCTGGTTTTAATTGCGACTAATAAAATAAATATTTTCGGGTCCAGTAACTTATGTAAATGGCGAAGATTTAGAGGAGAGACTGGTCTCAACAATTGCTCAAACAGCAGTTGTTAAGAGATTTAGAAAGTGCAAGCCGCGCGTCATTTACAGTGATAAACATTTTAGTCCACGACTAGACCTCAAATAATATTCAAATTCTGGCGATTTACTACATGCATTTACCGAAAGGCCCCGAGAGATCTAGCATGATTATAAAACTGCCCATGGACTTTCTCGCTCGTTCTTCTCCAATAGGAATTTTAATTTTTGAATTGTTTTTGTTTTTATTACGGACGCTTTTAACGTGCACGTCTTTCTACAATGTTCACACATGTATAATCAGTCTTTAGACGCATCTTGAAACACCCAACAAACAGCCTGGATAGCGTATCACAAATCATAAAGCCTACTACATAATTTTTTTTACACTTCACGATCAAAAAACTGACACAGCTTGGCGACAAAAGAAAACCTGTAATATTAAACACAGAACACTCGTATCTTATTTATTTTATTTACCAGAACATGCCGCAGTAGACCGAGCCGCGTTTTATCTGCAAAGCAATTCTGTTACGGAACTGCATAAGATTAAAATTCTCAATTTTATTTTTATTACAAAAATGCAACAATTATCATACTTTTTGGCGAGTTTTTAATAACATTTTTTATTGTGCGAGATTGTACATGCGGTGGGAAGTCGTAAGGATGGACATTAAAAATTAATCCGTTAATACGCTTTTTGTGAAACAATGTGAAGTAATAATTAGTGTTTTAAGTAATTTGAAAGTAAGTACAAGTGTGATCCTGTTAGAGAATATCTCAAATGCAAGACACTTAAGAATTACATCAGCTTCAATGTCAAAATCCATTCTCCATTTAAAAATATTATTATTTTCACGTACTACGTATTTCACATTAACAGCTTTATCATATAACTACAGCTAAGGATGAGATTTGACTGACCCTCTTTTAATGTCTTATTTAAAAAATAGTTTTAGCTTGCACTAACTTTATGACTTCAGAAAACAGTTCAAAGTAAAAAAAAAAAACATTTTTCACATTTTTATTAATTATTTACTTATGTTATTTTTCTTTATTACCTACTTATTATTTGTTACGAGGTACTTAATAAAAAATGTTTGCTTTCTTTTTATTTCTTAATTGATATTTTTAATATTGGTTGCTACTAATCTTTACTTAACAGACTGCGACAGTCATATTATATTTTTTAAACGGTTCCCCAATAAAAGTAATTGGTGATCCCTGTCTTAGGGTCTGTAAAAATATCACTTTGGAATCCAAAATACAGGTTTTTAAGAGTCGCATAAAACGAGTAAGAATTAGCCACTTTCATTACACACACTAATTGCATAGCACTTCTAATTACGTGACTAAAAACCGAATATCTGCTCAAAAACCGTGATGGATTGACGACACTTTTATTTTTAGTACAAAATTAACTTGAAAAAACTAAACATAAACATTCCCAATCATCTAAAACCTCAAATTTATACGTCCATGTTCCCTCCATATCTTAGACCCGTACCTAAAGATAACCGGAGATAAAAAGCGAAAAAAAATACCTTTTTTTATTTATATAACGACTACAGAATTTGTATCAAAGAGTCGGTAACTGCCTAATTAGAGGTCGGAGTTTTATTTTTTTATTTTATAACAAACTATAAAAGCTTACGGTAAGAATATTCCGGGATTTTTATTTCTGTACACGGTAGCGAATTCAGATAAAATCTTTATAGTTTTGCGGAGATTGTATTGTGTGTGTCATTGTCTGTGGTTCCTTAATGTTGTAATAGACAATATTGAGTGCACTTCTCAAGGGTTTAAAATTATTTTATGACGGTTGAATTTAAAGTTATTGGTGTGAAAGGCGGATTTTAAAATAAAAACTTACATAAACAGAGAAAAATATTATTTGTCTGCAGACATGAAGCAAGCTACTGGAGCAAGTATTGAGTCGAGTCCTGGCGGTGTGAACGCGACGATAATTTAAAAAAAGTAAAAATTTTCTGTGTGACATTTTTTCTACGTAGTTATTTCCTTCTAAGTTATTTACCAACTTAAATTATATTAAAGTCTTGTTACCATTCAAGTGTGAATAAATAATTTACATGACAATTTCTCTACTACTTTAGATAGAGGAAAGTGCCGACCGCATCATTGCACACACAATCGTTAGATGAGATAACCAAACGCATTTTTATAATACAGTCAAACGCAAATAAAAATATGAACTTTAACACGACTACCCAAAGATCTTAATATATTACCTATATCTCTTCATATTTCCACAGTCACACTTACTATCTGCTATAGCTTACTAGCTATAGTAGCTACTAGCTAGGCAAGTCATAAAGAACAACGTGAACGGTCGCGTGAGATGCATTAGCGGCGCTTTTAGGGCGCCCACCCACTCAACGGCTACTGGCGGTAGAGCACAGGGCTGGCACGAGGGGAATAGTTTATTTATTATAATAAGGATTTGAAATTTTGGTAAGCATTTACAGTAGTAAGTTAACTGAAAAGTTGTAAAAATGCAAGCCCATGCTGCGGGAATGCGTGATTGCGAATAAAAGATGTAAGAAAATATTGATTTAAAAATCCATCCAAATGTTGTCTGTAAAAGATTGCTTTTAGCGATAAGACCGCCCATTGTAAAATGTCTATAGTAACTCTGTAATTTTTATGGTGTACATAATAAAGAATATTCTATCTTCTATCTATCAAAAAACCGGCCAAGTGCAAGTCGAACTGGCACACGAAGGGTTCCGTACCACCGTCCAAAATTTAGTAAAAAAAAACCCGAAACACGTTTCTTGTATCGGGACCCCCTTTAATCTTTAACTTTATTATATTTTTATTATTTGTTGTTATTGCGGCAATAGAAATACACAATCTGTGAAAATTTCAACTGTCTTATTACAGTTTATGAGATACAGCCCGTTGACAAACAGACGGACAGCGGATGCTTAGTAATAGGGTTCCGTTTGGCACCCTTTCTACCTACAAGAATCGATTCGCCTACCAATAAATTAACTTCGTACTAATCGCCTCAAGAAAATATAATATTATTAAAAGTGTCGATTCGCCCGTTTCGAGCGAGTAAATTCGGGCGAATCACCAATAAGCCAACTCGACCATTCACTAAGTAGAAAACTGGAAAACTGGAAGCAAACACGTTGGAATGGACGGATAACTATTATTGGACTTTGACAATCTATACAAATAACTAATATTGAAGTGTCTGTTTGTAATGTCAAAATAACAGCTTTTTACTAAATGCACATGAAAGTATACACGGTACTTATACCAAAAAAAAATTGTTAATCTGTCTGTTTGTTCCGATTAATCTCCGAAACGGCTGGACCGATTTTGACGGGACTGTCACTAGCAGAGAGCTAATAATATAAAGATTAAATTAAGCTACTTTTAGTTCTAGTAGAAGCAGTTAGTATTATTTAAAATCTTCTACATGCCACAGATTAACATAACATCACGCCTTGTTTCCCCGAAGGCGCCACACCCACATTTCGCCAGACACACAGGTCACAATTACTAAAAATTACTTTCTACCACGTGACACCCCTCAAAACCACGTTCGTCATACGTCTCATGGCGCGGCGTCTAGCGGCGTCTGATACATACCTACCCACACTACACATACATACGTACGTATATTACATAGTAACGTATAGAACCGTCACGACCTCTCCCTGTAAGGGGCGAGCTGAGTTACAGCGTGGTTGGACTAACGGGAAGGTAGTGGTTGGAGTCGTGAGTTTGAATGTTTTTAGTTCAGTTGCGAGTATAATGGTTTGGTCCTGCACGATAGTGAGGTCTATTTTAGTATGTATGTTGTTGACTTGAAAGAGCATGGCAGTTGAGAGAATGTCAAGCTCACTTCAATGTCTCGCTGATGGTGGCGAGTGTGTTGGATCATTCGGTTCCCTACAAAATGGTTGAGCCGACTATGTGGTATTCTGGTGCTGATCCACGCGTCATGTTCGTGAACGGGCGCCGTCAGTTGAGACTGGTCATCTCTTATCTGCCAAGGCTTATTTTTAATCTTATATTTTCAATTGCTTTGATTATTTTTTGTATATTGTTCTCACATATAGAAGCAACAAGAATAATGTACCCAGAATTTTGTAATATCTATATTTAAAAGGGTGTCCTTGGAGTTTCTTGCCCGTTCTTCTCCATAGAGAACTCTACGTTCTACGTTTTGGAATGGGCAACTAGCTTCAACTTTCTGACTAACCGACCGATTCTTTGACAATTCAAAAGTGCCTATAAATCTAAATGGTTTAATTGAAATAAATGCTTTGAGTTTGAGTTGAGTTTTAGGCTGGCATAGCCTGAAAAAACCGGCCAAGTGCATGTCGGACCACGCACAATGAAGGGTTCCGTAGTTGGGAAGAGTTTATCTCAAGAACAAACTTAACAGTTGAGAAACATGTTCTCCCATACCCTCTCTCCATAATGTGTTAAAACAAATTATAAATTTTCGGAGTTTTTCCTTTACTTGTGCTGTGAGACCTCGCTTTCTGCCAAATTTCATGATTCTAGGTCAACAGGAAGTACCCTGTGTAGGTTTAGATTTATTTGCGATTATCAAAATATATCACATAAATCCTTCATGGGAACATAGACCTACGTATTCAATATTAATTTCAACTTCATACCTCTACGCGGTTCTGAGAAAATGGGCCTTGACAGAATGATTGGACGGACAACGAAGTGATCCCATAAGGGTGCCGTACCTCAAAAGGAAAAAACGGAAACCCTAAAAATTTGACAGATGATAATTCCGGTTAGACTAAAAGCCGGCCCAATATAGTTGGGAAAATGCTAGGCTGATGATGATTAAAGCCTGACAAAAATTTGTGGGAAAAAGCCAAGACCAAATTATAATCGTCACATCAACATAAGTAGGTATTACCAATGCATAAGTAAGTGACTCTGATTGTTTAGAACATAAGGATTCCGAAAACCAACTTCCATATCCATTGAAAGTTAACTTATGGTTGAATGGTATCGTTTTCCTAACAAATGCCTTACGACAGTCTAAAATATTTTACTACACATCCAACATATTTTGTGAGAAGACTACCCCTTCACTTCAATAACAACAAAAACACTTCTTCTATTACTTCACAAACAAAACAGAGCATAAAACCATCCAAGAAGGGAGGATCCTAGAACATCCCTAAATAATCCAAATTCATACCAATTTTCCATAAAAAACTACCAATAAACCGAAATCAGCAGAGCACTTTCGGAGATTACTACAAAAGTTCGGACATACACATAAAATACCAACCCTTGCGATGTCACCGTGTCAGTGAAAGGGTAATGTTTTCTGCCTAGTTAATTTTGATGTGTTTCAATCTGCGTACCGGTCTTGATTAAGTTTGGTAGTAAACGTTTTGGGACTGAAGTTTTTTTGTAACTTTGTACTTAGATTTGAAGGGGTATGATGTTTTTTTGTCAAAAAGATGCGAGGAAAGAGAATTTCAATCGTAACTTTGTAACTTAGAAGATTTCAATCAGTGGGAAAAACCTTTTTGTGACTAGAGGCCTGTTTCATTGCTTCCAGATCATTTCCAGGTATATTATATTTGATCTGGCAATAAATTCTAATTGATTGTGATTTTTGAAAGACAAATGTGCAAAGTCTCGTGAACCTGTAATATAACCGGTACGTTTTTCTTCAAACATTAAACCTGTGCACAAAGAAACTACGTTTACTCTGTCTCTATTTGTTTGTCTGCGTTTCAGAGCAGATTTTTTCCGAAGCAGACAGCCAATCAAGTATTTAAATTTTAATAATATCCCAAGTGATGTATATCACGCCATCTAGTCTTTAGCAGTCGTAAACAATAAACATTTGCAAAAGAGCATTGGAACGCATCGCTAGGTGGCACTGTATTCAATTCGTGTTTCAGTTTATAGTTCACGCTACAATTCATAGATGGCGTGTTTTCAACATTTTTGTTTTACACTACTGCATGAAGAAGGCAGATAGGGGAGTATGTTTTTACCACGGAGTATAGAAAGAAGCGGAGATGCCGCAAGCCAAAATCTCCTAAGAATGAAGCGTCGCCTGAATGCGGGTGTTCGGGGGACGAGGTACGGCGATGGCCACACCCCACGATGGAAACCCCGCCCATTTTTTTTAAATCCATCTAGCGGTGAAAGGAATTATTACAGTGAACATGAACTAACAATTTTTCATTTTAGTTCTTCTACTGGCCACTATGGCGTAACAAAGCATGACACTTTGTTCCAGAACGTTCTATTTGCGTTAGTATGGTGGGAACACATTATTTATACCCAACTGGGCGAAGCCCAAAAAATGGGTAACATGAGTTAACATTTTTATAGTCATTTAGTATACAGGGTGGCAGGGACATCGACGCGAAAATTATTGTCATGGATTCATGTACATGATTCTGAACTCCCCTACGTAAAAATTTCTCGTCGGTTCCATACATTTTGACCGCGTAGGTTTGGCACTTTTCTATGAAACAGCAGATTAAAAAAAAAAAATAACCGACGAAAAATTTCAACGCAGGGCGTTTTACAATCATGTACCTACTGAATCCATGGTAACAGTATTCGCGTCGATGCCACCCTGTAGGTAGTAAAATAAAAAAATAAAATCGTCAATCTTTATTGGACATTGCTTATTATTGGCCACTAAACAACAGTTTTATTTAAATGCTGCCTTTTAGACAAAACAATGTTTTCGAGCTTACTGTAATAATTAAGTCTCGTATTACAACAGTTGTGGCTTATAGCTTTGGTTAACAACGTGACATGGTTGAAAATTGGATCTTGATCATGTGAATGTGCATTTAATGATATGAAGTTTTTCGATAATTTCGCAATATCGATAAAATAGGGTCTTGCTAGCATGATGCACATATTTTTATTTAACAGTTAGGACCGGCAACTTACCGACAGATGGCGCATTTTTCTTATTTTAAATTCTTCTTATTTCATGTATCAAAGAACGAATTTATCTATGAATTAACTTATAGCGAGCAAAATAAAACTAAGGGCCTGTTTCACGACCTACAAGTAGGTTCTCGTTAACTTACTTGGCAGATAATATCCTACAAATTCTGTTCCATTTTTGAATTTATTCGGTAAGTAGTGGCTATTCGGACGTCGTGAAATAGGCCCTTAAGCAAGTAATTTGAGTCGCAAATTAGTCACAATAACATGTATTGATAATGATAAAAATACTAAATCGGTGAGAATTGGTTAGAATGCACCTCCTCGACAACAGATGTCTCTAGCTACAATCTGACAATCAAACGAGAAAATGTGTTTTAAAATGAAAATATAAATTTTAGGGACTTACACACGAAATGTTAAGCCATCAATATGTTTCAGTTTTGATCCTGAATAATTTTTGCATCCAACAACAGCGCACTTCATTATTAAAACAATTTAACTATTAAAAAACGATTAGAATACAACGCACTCGCAACTAAGGTTTGCGGCCCCGCCCACTATGACGTCAGGACCTAATTGAAGGCGCAAGACCTACTTGCCTTGCGGCATCTCCGCTTCTTTCTATATACTCCGTGGTTTTTACTGATACAAATGCAACTTTTTAGTCCGTCAAAAACAAGAACCATATTTTTTTACATATCGCATTAGGTTTAAGAACGAGTAAAATAGTTGTAAGGGAGAGTCCATAATAATATTATGAATGCGAAATTCATTCTATCTGTCTATCTTTTACCTTCTCACGCTTTAATGGCTGAACGAATTTAGCACATGGAGAGACCATGACCTGGGTTAGGACTTAGGACATATATAAAACTTTTAATCCCAGTAGTACGTTCCCGCAGGATAATTGCTGACCTCCACGCGGGTGACGGGCAAAAGCCAGTAAATACATAAATAAATTGAAGGACTTACCAGTTGAATACTAAGCAGTTTCACGACGTAGACACACGTGCAGGTGCTCATGAAGTATGACGCGCTCATTGTGCACGCAGATATTGTGCGGGAGAGAATCATCACAGATGTGTAGAGGGCCCTGGCGAAAGAAAATCATGGTACAAAATAGTTCATATTTTACTATCAGTGTCAAAAAGTCAAAATCAATCTGCCTAGCCTTTTCCTAACTATATTAGGGTCAGCTTCTAGTCTAACCGGATGCAGCTAAATACCAGTATTTTATATGGAGCGACTGTCTATCTGACCTCCATAACCCTGTGACTGGATAATACGATACCCCTTGGTAAGACTGGTTGTCAGACTTTCGGGCTTCAGACGACCCGTAACGACTGTCAAAGATCCACGAATGACAGCCGGGACCAACGGCTTAACGTGCTTTCCGAGGCACGGAGGAGTCTCGGTATGAAAAGATGGTCACCCATCGACAAACCAACCCCGGCAATGGTAGCTTAACCGGATGAATCGACCCGTGCGACTTAGCCACGAGCTCCTAAATAGTGTAAAAGTTTTTTTTTACTTTTTTGTCAAAAAGCCAAATTACAGTAAACTAGAGGTGGATTTAAGTGTCGACAAATTGATCCGGCCGCAAAGCCCTGTTTCATAAGTCACGAAGGTTTCATTGAAATCTACCCTCAAGCATCGCTAATGGCCTAATAATTTCTATAATTTACGAATCGTTATTGGTAAAATTAAGACTCTTGTATCTTTACCAATAATGAAGCAAAGACCTCATAGCTTTACATAGTAGACCCTCCCATATGGAAGTAGCTATCATAGGTAAAATTAGCTTACGAATCTATTTTTAAACCCATCCGAGCATAAATCGTCCACCCCTGGCTGGAGGCTTTAAGTGTGGTAGCTTAAGAAAAGCCCGCTTAAGCAGCCACGACCTTAGTGGTTAAGGGCGAGATAGCTAAAAAAAAAAACAGTGGCACTCCAGGAGTGCAGACACAATTGAAAACTTGAAAAAAATCGGCACCGCGGTAATCAACGCGTTGATGTCTTTTACTCCACGGTGTCGATAAATTGCGTTAGTGTCGCGAAATCAATGGTTTAGTCCCAACTCAAAAATACCCAACGCGCCTAAAGAAGTTTTCCATTCAAAAAATCCAAAAAAAAATCGTCCGGTACTATTCTACTACATGGAAGTACTTACTTGGTAGTGAACTGCGGCGACAGATCGTCGCGGTCACAAGCGATGGCTAGCAGCTCTCCTATTACTTTGATCATGTGAATTTTGTGTATCGACGTCTTCTCATAAGGTGCCTGTAACAAAGATACAATAATAAAAGGATTTTCGCGTACTCTGGCGTGCTTCGTATACAAAAGTGTAATGTAATTAGTAAAAAAAAACCGGCCAAGTGCGTGTCGGACTACGCACAATGAAGGTTTCCGTAGTAGGGATGAAATTATCCCAAATACAAACTTAACATTGTAGTTGAAATACATGTTCTCCCATACATTCCAACTGCAAATATAAGTTTGTACGCACAATATTGATAGATTTACCATGTTATTTTAAGACCATAGACTTCTTATAGGTTTTCCTGTAATCTATGAGTGAAGAATCATTCCCTGTATTTTTTTTTTCAAAAATTTTAGGCTCAGTAATTTCGGAGATAAGGGGGGGGGGATGGTCAATTTTCATCTATTTGCTTAAATATCTTTAAATATATTTATTATAAAATTATAAAAAAAAAAAATTGAGATCCTCGTAACAACAAGCCCTTTCATTTGATTTGTCACACGAAACAGTTTAAAAAACATTTTTTTTTAATTTTCATATTTACCTCCCAAAACTCCAAAAGTAAGGTCACTTTTGGGAGGTAAATATGAAAATTTAAAAAAAATATATATATATATATTCAAAATTAATTTATTTACGGTACACGTCCGTATTTGGGTCACAGAAATACATAATATGTTTACCAAATTTCAATTTAATCAGTCCATTAGATTCGGAGCAAATTGGCTGTGACGGACGGACGGACAGACAGACACACGAGTGAACCTATAAGCGTTCCGTTTTTTCTTTTTGAGGTACGGAACCCAAAAAATCGGAGGAAGAGACATCTATACTCTATTTATTCTAACTTAAATTTTAGCTGGGAAATGTGTAGAAAGTGAGATACTCTCTTTCCAGCATAGATTCAACACAATACATAATGCTTTAATGAGCCTTGGTGATCAAACAAAATGAGCTGAAAATATTCTTAAGGAAATGGTTCTATACAGGTATGAGGAACATAGTGTATATAGTTCAGACACTCGTCCTCTTTAAAAAAGGGAGGATCCTCCGATCAGACGAGGTTTGTGTCTGGTGGGCTTATGGGCTACTGTCAGACGATTGATGTCGGGACGTTGTATATATGCTAGTCGCGCGGTAAACTCTGCTTGAGGGATGTAGGATTTTGCGTGATGTCAGTGTGATGTAGATACCGCCACAGTTCAAAAGATGTTTGTGTATGGGTGGCTTGTTTCATCTAAAGTAAAATTGAGTACTGCAAAGGCTAGTTTGATTTTTGAAGTGAAAACTTCTTTAGGCGCGTTCGGCATTTTTGAGATGGGAAAAACAATTGAACTCGCGACACCGTAACCGACACCTCATTTTTGCAAACGCAATTGTGTTCTTTATTCATATTACGTTACGGATCAATGTTCTATGCAAGTATTTTTACTTAAAAGGTTTTGGAAGTATTTAATTTTTTTGTAAACGCGATTGTGCTCTTTATTTAGATAAGCTTACGGACCAATGTTCTGTACAAGTATTTTTCTTCTACCAAGGCGATCTTGTTCAAGTTTTCACTTCTGTCGGCACTCCCGTAGTGACACTGTTTTTTTTTTGTCAAACTTTTATGCATTATAAAGACTAATGTGCAAAGCCACTCTAGTTAAATTTATAAATTAGTAAAAGTTGTATTCGTTGAGTTAGTCAAGTATTGTAGCATTTTATCTTACCGCAGTTTTGTAACGGAGTCCGAACCCGGGAGCGAATACACGGCCTAAACCGCCGAGTTTGGCTCGCTGTTGGGTTGCGCACTACATTCAAAGATTAAAACAAAAATAATAATAAAACAAAAACCACAAAAAAATAATGTTTGCGCAAACACAAAGCAGTAGTACCATAAAATGTATGCGTTTCGGCAATTCGGTGTTCAGAAACCAAGAAATCGAAAATTACAAACAAAAACACGAATACAAAACTATAAATAGTACTGCCTCGTTGGTCGCAAGCGCTACTGCTGAGCATGAGGTCCTGGGTTCGATTCCCGGGTCGGGCAAAGTGTTATTGGGTTTTTCTATCTGGAATTTCTCAGTAGCAGCCTGGAGTCTGGATTTGTGCCCAGTTGATGGCAATAGGCTCGCCCCTTATTACATGGGACTTAAACATAACTGGCGAAATGTGGGTGTACCTACAACAGGTACACCTCTGCCCAACCCTTCGGGGAAACAAGTCGTGATGTTATGTTGTAAATAGTAACCCTTTTTTATTTGTGGTAAATTATCAAATAACTTCTCCCGCTGTGGGCGGAGCGGTAGGGCGTGTCAGACTCTTACTGACTAAACCCCAACCGTGTTCCTTTAGTTGCCTGTATGTTGCCAGGAGCCACGGTAACCCTTTCGGACTTTCCCGCGATAAATAGTAAGACTAGCTCCTGTAAAACAATTTGCACTACTAATGCACAAGCTCAACATTACATAACATCACGCCAGTATTTCCCGAAGGGTTAGGCAGATGTGTACCTATAGTACACGCACATTTTGTTAGTTATGTTTAAGTCCCACGTTATAGGGGGTGAGCTTATTGCCAACAACCGGGCACAGATCCAGACTCCAGGCTGCTACTGAGAAATTCCATATGGAAAAACCCAATAACCCTGCCCGACCTGGGAAATGAGCCCAGAACCTCATGGCACACACGGCTACACATCAAGCTACACATTTCCAGTATAAGCTGACATCGCATTGTACGGAAATCCTATACAATGCGAGATCAACATAAACTGGAAATGTATAGCTTGAGGGCTCCCACACAAAACTGCGAATTCGCATCGCATTGCAAAAATCTGCGAGCTCGGCCTAGGCCGTGCGCACTGCGAGCTCGCAAATTTTTGTAATGCAATGCGAATTCGCAGTTTTGTGTGGGAGCCCTGATGTGTAGCCGTGTGTACGACGAGCTAAACTATGTCATAAGAAATCGATAATGCTATTCATAGGTTATTTTAGCATAATCGGTTCTCAAGTCTCTGTTTGTCCGCTTAGTTCTTCTAAACTACCCAATAGATTTTGATGCGGTGTTGACTATCATATAGAGAATGTATTCTAGATATAGTACAGAAATCTCAATGTTTTGATATGTCGCCATTGCACCTTTTAAAAGAAAGACTGGCTCCTGTAAAACACTACACTAACTACAATATTTTTTGGAACGAATGAAGATCATAAACAAAACTTACCGTCTTCTCAACCATCCGATGCAATTCATTCAGCTGCTTCTCGAAAGCCTGTATATCAATGACACTCCGAGTCTTCTCGAGTTTGCCCGAACCGAAACTCATATCACTCAACGACGAACAAACCGAATTAGTCTTACTTAGCTTAGGTTTATCTTTATCGCCATTCTTTTTCTTCTTTCTTTTATTATTTGTGGAAGTAGTTACTGTAGTAGCGGTTTCTACTTCTCCATTTTTTTCATTATTATTGTTTTTTTCTGTTTTTCCTTTCACTTTGTCCTCGCTCGGTTGTCGTTCCAAACCTCCATTGATAATTATCTTATTTTTCTTTTTGTTATTTTTTTTGTCTATGTCGTCGTTGAATCCGCTGATTTCGAACGTTTTGTGAGCGACGTCCCAGGAACCCATGCCGATGGGATGTTCTAGGAACGGCGTCATCATGTGTGATATATTGTGGATCGCTTTGCAAGTCTTAGCTGCAGCTGGAGAAAGGGCGTCTATCACATAGTTGTTTTCGTCCATTACTATTGTTTCGTTGGCTCTGTAAATAAATTAAACAAGTGATTATTTTCGAATTGCGCATTACAAACTATAAGAAACAGATAAAAGTGTTTGAAGTAGTTGATTTTGTTATGCTCGTTTAGTTTTTTTAGGGTCCCTGGTTCAGCCACGTATCGAATTCGATCTCCGCATGGCGCTACGACAATAATGCCGCAATTAACGTAACCACCTAATGGGCTCAAACAATATAAAAAGGATAATAATAAAGCTTCCGAAAAAAAATTTACTTCCGAAAATCTGTAGTTGACTGTAATACTAACATTCCAAAAAAAATACTAAACTTCCGAAAAAATACTAAGTTTTCGAAAAGTCAATATGTTGTGCTACAAAAGTTAGTGACAGAAACGAATCGCTGCAAAACCGACTCCACGTAGTCTTGTCTGCCCTACCCCTAGAGTGTAATTTAAGTCCGCGTAGGCGCGGCCCGCGAGCTGAGGAGCAGGTGGATTTATATCGCTCGCCGCCCGTGGCTGAGGCTGCAGCAAGCCGAAGCTGCGGTGGCGAGCGTTAATTCTAATTCAAATTCAAAAGTCATTTATTCAAACTAGGCTGAGAATCAGCACTTTTCGAACGTCAAAATTACATAAGACAGTCCCCCAAAAACGCCCACCCTTCACCACTTCCTAGTGCCTTTAGCTGGGAAGAAGAAGTGGCGCAACAAACTCCCCAGCAGCACAGCTGTCTGTTCAAGTTAGAGAATGATTCTATACAATAGTATACAAAATAACCTACATTATGCAACACAAAACATAATTCAAATGATAAATTATAGGCCATATGTCAGCAGCACACGCCAATATACCAACCAAAAACATCGAGGACTACTCGTATTATACTCAAGCATTATTTAAAAAAATAAAAAGAAAATAAAACTAAACGTAAACAGAACTAAATACCTAAATAAAAGCCTCCAGACATAAAGGGCGTGCCCGCTTACATAAAGCTGTAATTGGCAGTAATAAATGATAAACTAGGACCATCGAGATAAAAAAAATAAACAGTTAATTACTAGTAACAATAACAAAACCATGATCAGCAAGACGACCAGTCACCACAAGCAGCACCCGTTCACGAGCATAACGCAAAGATCAGCCATTACCCCCCTCGCCATATTTGAGGGAAGGAGGCAACCCGACCCCCGACGCTACCGCAAGCAGTGACATCTAAGGGAGCATGACGAACTTGCTGCCGGTTGCTCAGGCAAAAATAATATGATCAATTGTCGAGGTCGCTAGCTAACCACAAATTGCAATACAACTCATAACAAAAACATTGTAATGAGTAGATTATGTCAACAATAAAATAAAATAAAAATAAATTGACTCGTAAAAAATAAATAAAAAATTGAATCATAAATTCAAATAAAATAAACAATTATATAAACTTATATAAACTGTCAGTAGGTAAGCTAATTCTGGAGAAAGAACATAAACATTGTCTTGAGTTAATCACAGCGACCAACTATTCTTATCATTTAAGTAGTCGTTGATACAATAGTATGCCTTTGAACAGAGGTTGGATTTTACTTTAGTTTTAAACGCATTAAAAGGCAAATCTAGCAAAGAAGAGGGTAGCTTGTTATAAAAGGTTATACCAAGCCCAACAAATAAGTTATGAAGTCGGTGAAAGGAAGCTCGTAGTTTGTCCTTATTTCGAGTGTTAACATTGTGAATATCACTGTTTTTAGTGTATAAGTGTATATTTTGCCTAATATATAAGATGTTGGCGAAAATGAATTGTGATGCCACCGTGAGAATACCAACATCTTTGATAAAAACTACTTCATGTTCTTTCAACCAGTGTTTAGTCAAACATCATAGTTCTCCATAAATAAACTTAACTCTAGCTCTTTGCCGGACAGACCCTGCATATTTTGATGTACAACATTCAACATATGCGGCTTATCCGTTGTCGCTCCTAATAGTTTAAACTACAAGGGGTATCAAAAGTAGTGTTAGTACCACTACTAACAGTAATCGAAGGTACACTACAAGTACCAGTGTCACTGTGTATATTGTATGCTAAAAGATTAGCAATTTGTCTCCTACAACTAGGTGGCAAATACATTGTATAATTTGTCAGTTTGTAATCAATCATAAATTGATTACAATCAAAATATAAAATAGCGTCACTGTGTCACTGTGTGTTAAAACCATCTGCGACGATAAGCTCGCGTGGGACCGCCGGAGCCGTGACAGAAACCATGTCTGCTGCATATTGCATGCTCACTTGCATGCTGCATGCATGATGTATGCTTGTTTGCATGTTTGAAAAATATTACGTCAGCAAATTCTGTATTGATTTTTCGGAATTTTTAGTATTTTATTCGGTCGTTTCTTTATTTGTATTCGCATTTAAGCTGTCAGAAAATTTGTATTTATAGCAGTGATTTTGAGTATGCACATTTTTAAATTTTTAACCATATTATAAAAACTAGATACCATCGACACGGAAAAGAAGGAGCGATAATTTCAAACATATTTTTTCATAATACTCACGTGCTCAGAAGCTTCTGCTTAACTTTCCGCGCCTTCTTCTTCACAGCTTTCAGTTTCTCCCTCTCTTTCCTCTCTTGTTCGAATCTTTCAGCTTCATCTTGTATTTCCTTCTCTTCTTTAGCTGTCTGATCTTGGCTTTCTGAAGTTGTCTGTGAAAAATAGCAGGAAAGTTTGAATAGTCGGGCAGATTCAAGTAATTTACGAAAACAAATATTCTATACCAAAATACGGTAGTTGCCTAGGTAAAAAAAGAAAGAAATTCTGTTTAGTCCGTCTTTCAGATAATAAAAAATATTAGACACGTATTTTTTGCTTTATCATATTAATCCAAAATAACTTAGAAAACACGTATTAAAATTGGGTAGTGGGGGCTCGCTACGTCATAACGCAGTATTAAATCTAGCAAGGCGTGACGTCATGCCACATTTTAACTCAATGTATCGCCGTAATCTTTTGATTACGTCAAAAAAAGTTTTTTTTTAATAATCTATGAGACGGAAAAAAAATTGCACACAGGCCTATTATACATGGGGTGAAGAAAACCATCGTGAGAAAACCGGCATGTCCTAGAACCAGAAATTTGAAGACATGTGACATCTACCGACCCGCACTGGGCAGCGTGATGGAGTATGGGCCACTCCCTCTCACAAAGAGGCCTGTGTCCCAGCAGTGGGAACATTACAGGCTGATTATGATGACAAAAAATGTCGGTCTATGCAACCCAGAAAGTAAAATATTGCCAGTCCAAATATAGGTAAAGGCATTTATAGTTTGTTCCAAAATGATCTGACGAAAGTGAAAACGAACCCTGTACAGGTTAAATTCTGACCCAATCACTCACTAAACGGCATTAGTAACACATTCATCTGTATTATGAAGTCAAAGTCAAATAATTTATTTCAATTAGGCACATTATTAAAAGGCACTCTTGAACGTCAAAATGTACAAAAAAGTGAAACTTTTAAGCGAACTATAGGCGCCGCCATATTGGCCTTGGCTGCTCTGACGAGCGCCTTTCACTTTATCCCTACTCCGCGGTCGACCGTCACGCGACATGCAACACACAGACGAAAAAGTTTGAGACGATGTAATAAAAGTTTCACTTTAATAATAATTGATTCTAGTCCTTTCCAAAAAAAAATTTTTTGTATGGAGAAGAATGGGCAAGAAACTCCACCGTTACTCTTTTAAAATGTTCTACAATATTTTGTATACATTAAATATATAATTATATGTGAAAACGATGCACCTGGAATAAGGTTACTATACCACAATAGGTAAAAATAATTAAAAATGAAGCAATGGTTCTACTTTATATCTTTCAAGGTTTCAACTTTATATCTTACCACTTTGCCAACAATGATTGTTTGAATAACATAATCTCAACTTTCAAATGAAAAACATCTTTAAGGTGGTTAATTGATTCAGGTGTAACTTTGCGGAAATCCATTATAAAATACAATAGACGTAGATATATTTAGTAACCTGTTCCGCTTAGCTCTGCGTCCAGCGCTCGGTGTGGCAACACGCTGTGTTCGGGCTCGCGACAAGTCAATCGTCATCCTGATGATGCCTCGTTGAGAAGTGAAACACGTGTCGATTTCTTTCAGGGTTTTTAATGGCTCTTTAGAAATAGCTAAGCGGAACAGGTTACTAAATATATCCACGTCTATTGTATCTTTAAGGTGATTTAAAATTAGAATTTCTAGTTTAAGTATTCAAATAATCAAATCAAATTTAAGTTTTCTGATCCCTTGTTTACATTTTCATCAGATACTTTTGGAGCAGATCATACATACCGCTTGTCTTGGCCCTGTAGCCTTCTCCCGTATAGCTTGCAGATGAGACTCGAGTCGTAGTTGACTGGCGTCTTGTTTATCTCTGATGCGTGAACGAAGCGCGTCGGCTTCCAACTCCGCGGCCGCTGCGAGGGCTGACAGACGAGATTTTACGCCTTCCGCCTGTTGAGATAATAATAATGGAGATTAAGCATTTTTTTTTTTAAAGTGAATACTTCTTTAGGCGCGTTGGGCATTTTTGAGATCGGAAAAACAATTGAACTCGCGGCACCGTTACCGACACCTCATTTTTGTAAAAGTGATTGTGATGTTTATTTATATTTCGTTACGGATCAATGTTCTATGCAAGTATTTTTACTTTAAAGGTTTTGGAAGTTTTTTTTTTGTAAACGCGATTGTGCTCTTTATTTAGATAAAGTTACGGACCAATGTTCTATACAAGTATTTTCCTTCACCAAGGCGATCTTGTTCAAGTTTTCTGTCGGCACTCCCGGAGTGCCACTGTTTTTTTTTAAATACCGGTTGAAGAATGTTGTGATAGGACTACAAAGTAAAGACGTCGTGTGAACGGCCGCTATGGATCCGTTCACACGACGTTGCCCTGTACGATATTTTAAGGTAGAGTTGAGGTCACACGACAACATCCCATTGTTTATCGGGTTATAAACAAATGCAGTAGAAAACTGTCGTGTAATCCCAAAATTATATATAGTTACAGATAGTCTATCCATAAGCAATGGCGGTCCAGTGGTAACAGCCCCGACTTACGAGTGGTAGGTCGTGTTCGAACCCGGACAGGCGCTTTATTTTGTGTATTTAATTTCATCACCACTGCTCTCAAAACGGTGAAGGAAAACATCGTGAGGAAATCGGCATGTCCTAGAACCAAAAGTTCGAAGACATGTGACATCTACCAACCCGCACGGCCTAGTGCGGGTTGGTAGATGTCACATGTCGCGTGGTAGATTACAGCCCACTCCCTCTCACAGAGAGGAGGCCTGTGTCCCAGCAGTGGGAACATTATAAGCTGATTATGAGTCTATCCACTAAGACGCGCCCTAGTCTTCTTCCTAATCGCCTACAGTACAAGAGTGCAACATTCCGCTAATGTTTTAGTATTGTCAATACACACTAATTACCTATGAGTGGATAATTAGTAAACACGACAAAACTAAAACACTAGCGGAATGTTGCACACTTATACTGTAAGCAATTAGGAAGAAGAGTCGCGCTTTGTGGATGGCACTATCTGTAAATATCGTACTGAACCCGCCATAAGGAACGATATTATTTGCCACGCTGCGGCATAAACTGTAATTTGATGAAAGATCAGTAACTAACGTAACATCAGGGTAACGCATATCTAAGCATTTTGAAAACAAAATCTCGTGCACACGACCCTTTTTTTCGTAGGTAAGCGATACTATAGCGGCCGAGCGCTGCAAGCAAGAATAGTCTTTAGTAAATTATAAAATAACTTCTCCCGCTCTGGGTGGAGCGGGAGGGCGTGTAAGATTCTTACTGAATAAAACCCATCCGTGTTCCTTCAGTTGCAATGTTACCGGGGGCCACGATCTTCCTTTCGGTATTCTTCGCAACCCCGGCAGGCATTGGCCCTAACGGACCCCGTCAGTTCTGCTGACATCACTTTGAGGCGCGCGTGGAACACAACGCGCCGTCGACCCGGGCTTGGTCCTTATCGGACGGCGAGCTACCCATTGCTCACCGTCCGCAAGCCCGCGCCTACGGTGGCCGGAAATCTTCCTGCGATTCCCGACGCCCAGGGCGTCTCCTGCTGCGGCGGTTAGGAGCGCGAGGGCGCGAAATTTGCCTTTCCCTCACGTGCTCCGTCTCCTCCTTCGCGAGCATTACCGCTTCGCAGAAAGAGGTGACGGCCTCCCATTTCCTCTCGCTCCGTACCATGGCCTGAACCAGGGCCGGACGCGAGAGATCACCGCCGCCGATCGCCACCACGAGGACACGGCGTTGCTCCGCCCAAGCCGGGCAGACCTCCACCGTGTGCTACACCGTGTCCTCAGGCCGATCCACACAATGGTGACACCCGGGCGTTTCCTCCCGCCTTATCTTGAACAGGAACCTCCCGAAGCAGCCGTGTCCGGTGAGGACCTGCGTCAGGCGGAAAGTGAGGACGCCGTGGCGCCTCTCTAGCCACTCCTCAAAGAGGGGTTTTATCGCCGCAATTGTGGCGTGCCCAGCGCTGGGTTGCGACAGTCGCACTCTCCATTCCGCCATGAGATCCCGCCGGAGCTCTGTCCGCTGTGCCGCGACTTCTTGCGGCATCGGAGTTAAGCCCCGGCGTTTCGCCTCCTCGCGCCACTCCCAGATGTGCGCGAGGACCTTTGCCTCCAGATCCCATGGCGGTACTCCGGCAAGGAGGCTCGCCGCCTCGCAGGAGACCGTGCGGTATCCTCGGGCCAGCCGGATGGCCATGACCCTCTGGGACGCATTCAACCGGCGGGCTGGCCGCAACCTCAATAAACGCACCCACGTATACGAACTTAACCTAAAAGAAAACACAAGATCAAATTTCTCAAATCAATCTCTCGCCGAAACTTCACAGATCCATCACGTACGAAATTTTGCCAGCAAATTTAACTTGACCTTATATTACAAAATCTTCTTAAACTCACCTTTTCTCTGGCCGCGTCATCTCTCTCTTGTTTCTTCAGCTCCTTCAACTCCTCGACTCTAGCGTCCCTCTCCTTTCTCTTCTCGAGTAGAGTCTCTACGTGTAACTTCCTAGCTGCCTCTAGAGCTTGTCTGCGAGCACCCACGGCTGCCTCGCGAGCTGCTTTTTGTTCCTGGAAAAATAAGTTAAAAAGTTAGTAATAGTGTTAATTATTTAAGGAGATTGAAATGCAGTTCAAAGAATTCAAAGACAACAAGTATCATTGAATACTTTGGAATATTATTTCATTAGAATTCAACGTCGTCATCGCTCAAATGGGCGTCGAGTTGTTGACATATACGATATGAAAACATTTCCAACCCAAACAGACCAGTATACGGCACTATCGCTTCTAAAAAGCTGTATACCCATATTATTTTTAATAATTTTTTTCATTCTTTTTGGCTATTTCTTTCAAAAGAAAAAGAAAACCGAACTGCACCTCTCGAGTTGCACCATCAATCGATACTATGTAATACTTTAGAATGGCGACTTTTTTCAACTCAGTTCGGTGACCACGAGACCAAATGAAATGAAATGAAATTGTTTGTTCTGTAAATAGGATATTGGAATCACTTTTACAAGTCAAATAAAAAAATTGTCTAGATGAGCAAATGACTATGAATAATAATTGAGAATGCGGCCACAGATGGACAAATTTTAACACAGCGTCCAGTTCGTCTATCCAAAAAATATCCAAGCAAAAAAAAAACACTGATTAAAGTGATTTTATTTTGACCTAAAATAACTAACCGTGTATTTTCGTTAGCTGGTTTTTTTTTCTTGTAAGTATCTAATGCATTTTTCTTATTTGTTTTTTTAGCATTGTCCGTATTTTGGTGGTCTGAATGATTTCTAAAAGTTTGTCCATCTACTTTAATGGGACCTTATATAACTTTCCGACAACAATCGTTGCCCACCAGACACGACACCCGACCCGACCTCTATATTGCCTACAGTTAAAATAAAGCTAATATTGACCAGTTTAGATAGGCGATCCCGTCTCATCTGCCTCAACCGCGTGGTGTGCGAGCGACATTGCTCCAAGAACTCGTGCCGACGGTTCTCGGCTTCCAACTGTTTGATGAACGCGATCTCACGGAGTTTCTCTTCTTCATCGTGGGCTTTGCGGACTATGTCCTGTGAAAAAAATAATAATCGATTAACAAAAGATGAAAAATATTTGCAGAGAAAATAGTTGGTAAATGAGCTACGTCACGTCTTTCTACATTGTTCTCACATGTATAATTTCAACCTAAGTGATGTAACCAATATTTTGTAACAATATTTTGATTTAAAAGAGTATCCGTGGAGTTTCTTGCCCGTTCTTCTCCATAGGTACAGTACCGACCAAAAGTCCATAGGCAATACGCTTACTGTACCTACTACGCTTTGGAATGGGCAACTAGCTTCATTTTTCTGACTGACCGACCCCTTGACAATTCAAAAGTACTACAGGACCTTTTGAATTGTCAAGGGGTCGGTCAGATTAGTTTATTTGAAATAAATGCTTTGAGTTGAGTTGAGCTAATAAATCTAAAGTTACCGGCTCTTACCGCAGTAAAAAGTAAACATAACATCACGCCTGTAATCCCCGAAGGGTTAGGCAGAGGTGTACCTATAGTACACCCACATTTCGCCAGTTATGTTTAAGTCCCATGTAATAGGGGGCGAGCCTATTGCTATCAACCGGGCATAAATCCAGGCTCCGCTCTGCTACTGAAAAATTCCTAATGAAAAACTCCAATAACACTGACCGACCCGGGATTCGAACCCAGTACCTCATACTCAGCAGTAGCGCTTGCGACCACTAGACCAACGAGGCAGTCATATTTTAATTTCGTTATAGCACAAGCTTTTATGATGAAAAATCGATTAAGTCAATTACCAACTAAATTAATTGTCTAGTGGGCGCTATAAGTAAGTTATTATGTCAATTACATGACCAGAGTACCAGACACGAGATTTTACAGTAAGAAACTGAATGACTGTTTATTATAAGCAAATAAAACATATCCTTATGGTTATGTTTTATTTGTGTGTAGAATCGTAGCAGGTGGCCTTCTGAAGTTTCTGCCTACCCCCGTGGGGAAAAGATGTGAGTTTATGTATATATACAACATTAAAAAAAAACCCTGTCCGATCCGTGAGGGTGGTGTTAGGTATCGTACTGAGAGTATATTTATGTGGAAATTTTCAGGAAAATCAAAAACAAACTCTTCAATTTTTTTTCAATGGGGAATTTTACCGGGTTATTACATGGGGCGCGGCATGGCGGCTGTCGTTTAGCGGGTGTCTACAAGTCATAACTTATGACCCCTGTTGAAAATTTGCAATTTTTTAATGAATTTGGGTTAATTTTGGTACTAAAAATTTGACTTTTAAACAGCAATAACTTTTATTTTCAATAATAATTAGATGTTTTGATACTTTTTGGTAATTTTATTGCAGTACCTTTGAGCCCCTTTCGGATCGGACAGGGATTTTTTACATATTTTTTATGCATAACCTCCACATCTTTGCTGTCGCACAGTCGGGTTATGAGTGTAACCCGGAGGGAACAAAGAAAACATCACGTAAAGACAATTTAGATAATATTATATTCCATACCTTGAGATGTTGATCTCTGTTTTCAGCTGCCTTCTGGAGCCGCCTCTCCATTCGGAGGCGTTTTTCTTCAATCAGCTCATTCTTGGCAACCTTTGGAATAAAAAAACAAAATAAATAAGAATATGGGCGCACACGGCGGGCGGCAGGAGAACATCGAGGGGGACTCCCCCACCCGCCAGCGCACGCGGTCAAAAGAAAACTGACCGCGAGCGTCCGCCAGCTTACCGGAACATCCACCGGTATGCTCCAAGGTCGATCACCGAGCATTGAAATATATACCTTATTTCGATTAGTCAATTATTAAATTAAGGGCTCAGAAGTCCAAACTTAAGGTTTGCCAAAGAGCGATGGAGCATAGCATTTTGAACATAACGGATCGAATTCGCAACACAGTAATACGCTCGAAGACAGGCATCGCCGATATTGCCGATAAGACCACAAGGCTGAAATGGGACTGGGCGGGCCACACGTACAGGATGCATCAGGACAGATGGGCCAGGGTCGTCACGCAGTGGGTGCCTGAAAACTGGCGTCGTCACCGAGGCAAGCCTAAGAAACGCTGGCGCGACGACCTAGACTCTTTCTTGACTGATTGGCCAGAAAAGGCAGCAGACAAAGACGCATGGCGAAGTATGGGGGAGACCTTTGCCCAGCAGTGGGACAGTATGTGTTAAAAAAACAGAGGCACTCCGGGAGTGCCGACAGAAGGGAAAACTTGAAAAAAAATCGGCACCGCGGTAATCAACGCGTTGATGTATTTTACTCCACGGTGTCGATAACAGGTCGCGAAATCAATGGTTTAGTCCCATCTCAAAAATGCCCAACGGACCTAAAGAAATTTTCCCTTCAAAAAAGTATTAAATTCAATTGATAAAAACATCCTCTGCCGTCCCGTCGACGTGTATTTTACACGCCACATAAGACGCTTTGTAAATATGCTCCCTTTGTGCTGTCATACTCACGAAACCATATCACGTTAATGCGGCTCTAGCGCCGTGTAAACACTGCCTATACGTTCCACGAATACCGACGCTGTAACATCGACAGATGCGAACGTATCCATAACTGATGATAAACCATAACAGATGAATGCAAATGGGACACTCCACATTTTAGGTACGAAGCTACAAATAGGTACGCGGCGGGCTCGACTTGTCGAATTCAGTGGCGTAACGTAGTCAGAAGATATAAGAGTTACACGATAGAAAGAGAGGGAACTTCTAGGTGAATATAACTGTAGGTAATTAACGCTGGGCGACCTGAATTGCACTTTATTGTGTTGTAGCAAGAGTTGATTTTTATTTAACCGGTCTATCCCCACCCGGCGTCATTCTGGAATGCCACCCGAGCGCCCGTCCGCCTCCATCAAGCCCTGGTGTCATTCCAGAATGCCACTTTGACGTAAAGCGAAACGTCAATGTCAAAAAGTGCGGGACTTGAGGATAAATGATACAAAAGAGTAGGTATATATCGGTTAAAAGATTTTGCGGAGTATCCCGTCTGTACTAATCTATGGATAAACAGCAATTTCAGCTAGGGTCGGAAACTAATGTTTGTGAATCCCAACTTACCTACTATTATAACTGGAACTATACCTAGTATAAAACAAAGTCGCTTTTCGTGTGTCTCTGTGACTACTTTTCTCTTCTAAACCATACACTGGATTTTGAGGCGGTTTACACCATCATAGAAAAATTAAACTTGTTTAAGCTCCCTACCTTAACTTCCTCGACTCTCGCCAACAGCTGGTGTATCTTCCTGGCGCGTTCGGTCTGATACTCGATCCTCTGTCGCTCGGCGCGCACTTGTTTTAGTTGAAGACGTCGTAACGCGTCTTGTAAGCTGCCACGACGTTTTATGCCTTGGGAGAGTTTGGCGTGGAGTTGTTGGGCGCGGCCTGATGAGAGAAAGCTTGTTTAGATTTTTGATAACTCTTTATTCTATATAAAGTCCGAGAGACATTGAACAGAACAATAAAATATACAATGGGAAATCTTATCGCAGATAACGATGATAATTTGTATTAGGCCCTAACTGACTGACTGAGATTTATTTGAACTAAAATGGGTTGTAACTGGTAGCCATTTTCTTGATGTTAATAACTTCTTATGGATTCGCTTCAATATCGAAAGTTTCGAATTCGGCGGTTTATATTTTTCTACAGGCGCTGTTAAAATAGGCAAGAGTGTGAGAAGTACTTGCATGCTTAGTACTAAATAGTGTCTTTCATAAAAAAAATGCTGTAAAATTTGTTTATAAACATTACATAAACGTAGCAGGTGGCGCTCTGTAGTTTCGAGTATGTAATATTTTCTTTTCTTTCTTTCTTGTTTAAATAAATCCAGTAAAGGTCTATACAGACAGACTGCATTTAAACTGCATGCCAGCTGCAAAGTAACAGTTTAAAACTGCCAACCGCCTGCGCATTCCGCTTGAAATGCAGTCCGTCTTTCTAGAGCCTAACACTAATAACTGATCAAAATTATATCAAATACTAGCTTTTGCCCGCGACATCACCCAGGTGGACGTCAAAAATTTTTCCAAGGTAACGTACTACCGCGATAATAAAGTATCATATGTCCTAACCCAGGTCATAGTTTACCCATGTGCCAAATTTCATCCAAATTCGTTCAGCCATTTTAACGTGAAAGCGTAACAAACAAACAAACTCATTACCGCATTTATAATAAATTATAGTTAGGATTTACCTGGATCCCTGGCCACCAACGCTTCTAAAGCACCCAGGGTATCCACTCGTTCTGCCCAGGACATGCCGGCTAAAGCAGTCTCATACTGGTCTTCAAGACTGGCAGCTAAAGACAAGTTCTCCGTGGATTGGCAGGAAGCGCCCGCTGATGTGTCCTCGCAGAGAATTTCTGCGTCAGTCTGTTCAGGGAAAATTATATTGACACAACAGAAACAATACGTGACCACGTGCACCACGAATCACTGAATACATCGGCGCTATTTCCGCGATATGTTTCGCGAACCATTGGTCCGACGAGAATCTTATTTTAAACTTTTTATGCAAAATTAAGTAAGGAAGAAGCTTGTAATAACATAAATTGACGTAAATATTTCAATATTCGCAAAAAACTAAATTTCTGGAGTATTATGCAAATTAAATTAAATTTCAGTATGACTAGTAAGTACTATTGAACAAGTCATAAAATTTGTTGAAGTTGTGGGGCAACTCAATCTAAGGCAGTCAGGCAGGCAGAAACTGTTGTCAATATGGTAAGAAACTGATGTCAATATGGTAAGAAACTGATGTCAATATGGTAAGAAACTGATGTCAATATGGTAAAAAACTGATGTCAATATGGTAAGGACAACTGCCTTAATATGAGAATTAGGGCCGGTTCTTTAATCGCCAGTTAACTTTTATTCGACGAATAAGTTTGTCATTTTGACAGTTTTTGTATGGACAATCTGTCAAAACGTCACTTTTATTCTTCAGGTAAAAGTTCTCTAATGATTGACAAATCGGCCCTAAAAGTATTTATTTTCAAAACCAAGTATTTGTTTACATTTATGTTAAAAAACTAAATTACGAACGAAGGAAAGATGAAAGTCATACCTCAGTATCATCCGTCTCTGTATCCAAATCAATATCAGAAACTTGTTGCAGCTCCATAATCTGCCTGTTCAATAAATCCTCTTCCTCACACAACTTCCTTTGATCGACCTCCGATTGGAAATCCAAAGCCCAACTGATCTTCCTCTCATTCTCCTCAATCTGTGACGTCATCTCTGCTATCTCTGACATTTCTGACGGATCCGCTGTTTTGAGTATTTCATTATGATCATTCATTTGATCATCGTCTTCCAAAAATTTGAAAGTCGTCATGAATTCGGACTTCCATTTGTCGAAGTCGAAAGTTTCTTCGGTTTTTTCTTGAGATCTAGCTAGCCCTGTTGTTAGACTTTCTAAGGATGAATGTAGGCGGTTTTTAGTCAACTCAGAGCCATCATCTTTAGGAGTATTCTTATTTTTCTCCCGTTTCAAAGCCTTGTTTCTAGACGAACGGGTTTTCAAACCAGTCACGTCTGATTTCTGTCTTATAATCGACAAATCCTTCTTTACCTCTTTAACTTGAGGTTTTGGTTTTACAACCTTCGGTTTCTCTGGTGTGTTTTGCGGCTGTTCTGATTTAGCGCGATCTAGCTTTGAGGCGGACACTATCTCTTTGACTTCTTGTTTAGGAGATTCAATCATATTTAGAGTTGGTAAGCTTGTAGTCGCTGACGGTTGGTGGAATCTGTTAGCCCAGTGTGACTTAGATTGCTTCTTTGATTCGCGACTTAGTCGTCTAGATTTCACAGTCAGCCAGCCATCATTATCGGTCTTAGCGTTATCAACGTTAAGAACTTCGACAGAGTTAGCGAAATCTCCCTCTTCTGGTACTAAAGTCTTTAAACTTTCGCTGGACTCGATACGGGACATATCAATTTGAGTGACAATAGTATCAGAGCTGCTGTATTCCTCGCCATCTTTTTTATCAAATGACGGATTGATTTTCTCTGTTTTATCTCCTTTTTCATTGATTTTCAGAGTAACTGGTCTCGGAGGCCGTTTCTTTAGATCAACTTTAAGTGTAATCTTATTATCTCCTGAACCCATTTGGGTACGATTGGGATTAGGAGGCTTTTTAGACACAGTTTTATTGGCAGGAGCATCGAAAAGACTAGTCCTGCCTGTTGTAAGGTTGAAAGGGTAGCTGCATTTACTTGTTTGATTTCGTTTGGGAAACGGCCTTTGGGCTTTAGAAGCAGCGTTAGGACGCAATTCAACAACAGTTTTGCTTCGAGCTATCAACCTGGTTGGAGTTTTAACTTCAGTTTTGGTTGTTGTCACAGGTTTGGGCTTAGCTGCTGCCTGGGAGTAAGCCGGTCTTAAGTTCGGCTTTTCAGCTGCAGTTCTGAGATCAATCTTCTTTGAATCGAGGTCTTTCTTTGCTTCTTTTACTTCACTGAGTGGAGTTTCTTTGTCTGTTGTGTCATCTGGTTTAGAGACTTCAGATTCTTTTATACCATTTAATGGTCGGTCATTTTTTACCTCCTGCGTGAGTTCTTGATTTTTAGGACCCACTTCTTGATCATCGATTTCATTTTTATTGATTTCTGGCGAAACAACAGCTTCTTTAACGTTTTTTGTAGCAACAAACTTTACTTTTTCTTCAGTTGGTGTAGGCTTTTCATCGCTCGACTTGCAGGAGTTCTCATTAGATGCGTCACCAAAATTATCTTCAGATTTAACTGGAGACGCTGTTGATACGCTTTGTTTTTCATCTGCAGCGGTATTTTTGTTGACAATTTTAATTTTTTCAGCAATAGCTTTGATTTGTTCTACAATTTTTACTGCATAATCATTTGCGTCAGCATCTTTTCCTGCACTTTCGATTTCCTTGTCAAGATTTAGTTGATTCTCGTTCTTAGCTGCATTTTCAGTCAGTTGTTTTTCTAAGAACTCGTTTTCCATAGCATCCAGTTTGGCAATGGTTGCCTTAGCTTGGTTGGAAATATCTCCATTGGGTACTGTCTTAGCGCCATCTTGTAATACTGTGCGTTTAGGTGATTTAATAACAACCATTTTTGGGCTCGTGTTGGGGCATTCCTTTGCTTTACCTATTTCGACAACAGGTGCTTTGATTGGTTTATCTTTCTCGACAGCTGGTGGTATCACATCTCTCACTGGTTTTTCTTCTTTTTCATCAACTGGTGGCGCTATCACATTTTCTTCGGCTGTATCCTTAACATCCTTTTCCTTTATATCAGAGAGTCTTGACAACTCTTTAGCAGATTTCGGTTCAGGTTTAGCAGTGATTTTCGAAGCGATTTTGTTGCTGAAAAACTCAATGTTAGCTTTAGGACTATTATGTCCTGTAACTCTTGGACTGACTTTTCCGCTTCCAGGACTAGCTTTGCCAGTTAGATTCGGGCTGTTCTTGCCACTTGGGGTGTTATATCCTGATAGCAAAGGGCTGTTTTTGCCTGAGACAGACGGAGAACTCTTGACTGAATGCCCTTTTCGAGATTCTGGGCGTACAAAGTCAGTCTTTCTGATCTCCCATGCCAAACTCTGTGGTCTTTGAGGTGGTGGCGTGTTGTCGTATTCCCACTTCAGTCGGAACCATTCGCCGAGAGCTTTGAAATCGCGAGTGTAGTTCTCTAACACTAGAATGACTTCTTGGCACTCGTTTAGATTCTCGTGAGCCTCAACTGTGTTGTAGATTTCACCGATCTGTGGACAAATAAATTTATTGTATTTATAGATTAAAATGATACAAGGTAATAGGCGGATTTCATCGTGAATATCACGCGTAATTTGGAAGAGCGTTGGAACCTTTTTTTAAATTGGCTTTGAAAACAGGTAGGCAGTCAATACTCAGAATTGATAACCGATGTTACTACATAAGTTATCTTCACAAATATAAAGTTGATCACTACCACTACATTCATCACTACACTATCGAGAAGGGTTCATAACGTCGCACAACAGTAATAATCAATAGCACTTCGTAAAACTTCGACTAACATCGGCAATTTTCAACTACGTATTTATTGCATCAACATTTGCATTACATCTCTCATTATATAATAAAGGCGAAAACGCAGTACAATTACTTAAATTGTCCCCAAAACACGATATATCCTATAAGAAATATGTATTTGTAATCACGTTCTCGAAAACGGCTCGAATGATTTGGATGAAAGTTGCAATATAGGGGTTTACGGGGACGAAAAATCGATCTAGTTAGGTCTCATAAAATAAATAAATAAAATAGCCTTTTATTTTTTTCTTATGAATTACAAAAATAATATAAGTGCATGCAATCATAATTCATAATATATATTTTTAAACTATGTCGGTAAATTAGGTCTCATATCTGGGAAAATTCGTTTTTTCTATTTTCATCCGAGCAGAGCTCGGTCGCCCGGGTACTGTACAAATAATACTTCAAAGAGCTGAGGTAGCCAATTTAATCAAAGTTATACATACATATACGTTGCAACGCCATCATATTGAAGCGTGAAGCTCGACAGTACTGGCTCGAAAAAGGTAAAGGTACAGAAGGTCAGCTCTATGCAACGAGCGAAAACACACGCACATTTGTATAAAAAAAACAACCGACTTCCAATAAAAACACTACAAAGTAAAAAATTACTTTTTATCACATCTATTCAAAAAGAGCTAATTCGTTCTTCGTAAACAGGGACTAAAATAGCTTTTTAATCCATAGGGATTAAAAGTGATTTGAATTTGGAATGTGGATATTGTTAGTAAAAGTTCCAATTACCAAAGAGATCAAACACGAACATTGTATGAACAAGTAACAGGCTGGCAAGAGAGAGAAAGTGTGAATTTGGTCAAAATGAAAATCCAAGATGCGGCTTAGAAAATTTTCAAATTTTTTGTCTTTGGTGTCGTTTTCATAATTTTCGAGGGTGCTAAAGCCGATAGTGAGGTCAAAATGTAAATCCAAGATGGCGGCTCTGAAGATTTTCAAATTTATCATCATGGGTATCGTTTTCACGGTTTTTAAGGGTGCTAAAGCCGATGGTGAGGTCAAAATGAAAATCCAAGATGGCGGATGCAAAAATTTTAAAATTTTTCGTCATTGGTATCGTTTTCATGGTTTTTAAGGGTGCTAAAGCCGATGATGAGGTCAAAATTAAAATCCAAGATGGCGGCGGCAAACAATTTCAAATTTTTCGTCATGGGTATCGTTTTCATGGTTTTTAAGGGTGCTAAAGCCGATAGTGAGGTCAAAATGAAAATCCAAGATGGTGGCGGCGAAAAATTTAAAAATTTTCGTCATGGGTATCGTTTACATGGTTCTACTCTAGAATCCTTCGCTCCGCTCTGGATTCAAAGAAACACTCTCGCCTTAAAAATAGTTCTTTGCTCCCTTGGTAAACAATCTACTATTCATTTCGGAAGTCGGTCTTTGGTTTTAAATTTTCGTTCTTGTCACCGACTTCCGAAATTAAAGTTATTTTTCACTTTGTAGTGTTTTTATTGGAAGTCGGTTGTTTTTTTTTTATCTTTTTAGTTGTGGTACCTACCCCACACAAATTCCAATAACACTGCCTGCTATGTAAATAACAGTGACAGGAACTTATCATGACATCCACATACTGAGTGGGAAAAAATACGTATTATTGAAGCTAATTCAAAAACTATCCAAGCCAAGTTAATAAAATGTATATGGGACCACCTCTGAAGTATGACCTACCAAACAAAAAAAGAATCATTAAAATAAGTTCATAATTGGCGGAGTAATTGAGAACCTCCTCCTTTTGGAAGTCGGTTAAAAAGTGTCCATGGAGAATCACTTGTGCTCCTCGTCATTGTGATTTTTTTTTTGCACTGGTTCATTCCTGGGAACAGGGGATTCCTGGGTTACGGAGATATTGAAGGTCTAGGTTCTTTTTTAGGGTTCCGTAGTAAACAAGGAACCCTTATAGTTTCGTCATGACCGTCTGACTGTCTGTCTGTCTGACCGCGGTCTAGCTCCGAGACCCTTAGTACTAGAAAGCTGTAATTTGACATAGGTATACATATTAATTACGCCGACAAAGTGGTAAAACAAAATTATAAAAAACATTTTTTTAGGGTACCTCCCATACACGAGTTTTTTTTTTTTTTATCCCTTGGTGTGGGGTGTCATTGGAAAGGTCTTTCAAAAACATTGCGAGTTTGGGGAAACCATTTTTGGCTTCAGGGATCCGTTTGCGAAATATTAAGCTTTAAAGTGCTAATTTCTGTTAGAGTCAAGCGTCCCGCCCCTGCCAGCTAAATGGTTGGTTTTGGATGTGTGAAAAAAATCACAGTAGTAGTTTATATAACGAAATTAAAAGGAAAACTATCACAGCTAAGTAGGCTTTACAAGTTTCAAAAACATGTTTTCCCATACATTTCGTATGTGGAACATGTTTATCAACTACAAAGTTAGTTTGTTTTTGGGATAAATTCATCCCAACTACGGAACCCTTCATTGTGCGTGGTCCGACACGCACTTGGCCGGTTTTTATATGTTAGTAGCTATACCCCCAAATTCTGTACCGTGCGCGTAGCCGTAAACAGCGATTTTTCACACTAAAAATAAGTGTTTAGTTTCCCAGCAATTTTTTTTTTTCTCAATGTTATTTAGATGTACAGAATGCGTAGATAACAGCTATGTGATGGGTATTTTTACTTCCTGCAGATCGCGTCTACGTACGTACAGCAAGTGCGAACGCACTCGCGACTTATATTACGTACGCGTCTGTGTGCGTGCACCTGCTGCCGCTCGTTGCATGCAGCCCTTCTGTTACCTATCTATTTTGTGGTACGGGGCCTGAGCATTATTGATTTTGTCTCGCAAAGGGATGTTATTCCTAGAATATCGCTGAGGTCAGCCCCGCCTGTGCTATATCTAGCTGAGTTGCATTGCATTCGTAAGCTTTCGAGAGATGTGATATTGACCGATTCGCACTGGGCCCGCGTGGTGGTTATGGCCTCGCACAGAGAGGAGACTTGTGCCCCAGCAGTGGGAACGTTGTAAGCTGATTTTTGACTAACACTTTTGGCAGAAAAACATGTTCCTAAAGCCACATTTTCCTACCAAAACATACTCTGCACTTGCACAAGCCATTAAACTTTCAAGACTATGTCGTGACGAGATGGACCACACAAAAGATTAAATATTTACTATTGTAGTCGCAGTCCAAGTTTAATAGCAAATCGATATGTTTTAGTATAGCCATGGCATTAAAGAGGTCATTTAGTACCTAGATATATCTAGAATAGAATTCGATCGATACAGGTGTCAGTTGCACGAGCAGTAGAAATACACGAGCGCTGTAGCGAGAATTTACTATTCCGGTGTTATTTTACTCAAACTCAAAACATTTAATTCTATTAAACCATTTACAATCACTTTTTAATTGCTAAGGAGTCACAAAGATGAAGCTAGTTGCCCATTCCAAAGTGTAATATGGAAAAGACGGGCAAGAAACTCCATGGACACTTTTGTAAAATATATTGTTACAAAATATTGTTGAATTTAAACTTGTATGTGAGAACAGTTACAGTAGAAAACCCGTTAGATTTTCAACTACAAAGAGGTGAATTAAAGCCGTAACAACGAGTAAACTCCAGTTTTCAAAAGCCTTCAGTTTTATCGGGAGTCAAATGTACTGTCAATTTGATTGGTCGCTATTAATTTGATTTTTGGTCAACCAATCACAGCAATTCATTTAATCACAGTAAAAGTTTTGTCAGCAGATTTAATGAGGATTTCAAAAACTTGGGGTTAAAGATTGTCCTAGTACAGTCAGAAGAGCATAAAAATTCACCTGTCTCTGACTCCAGTCGTAACTGCACATGACCCTTTGCATATGTAAGTAGGCAGTATAACTGCTCGCGTACTGGCACAGAGGAGCACCGATTAGGGTAGGTAGATCCTTATGAATGCTGTAGATACACTTACATTTTTATGTCAAATGCCGTTTACTTACTGAGTTGTCTGCTACGAAAACCATGCTTGAAATACGCGTAATAGAACAGCATCATACATCCGGGGACATATTCAAATGAAATAGTTTGCCATTGCAATATGCCGCGCAAAAGCCGTCTCGCATGACATTTTCAGACTTTTTCTTTTTAGACATAGACTCACTGAAACTAGGGGATCTTCTGCACTAGAAGGCCGCGACTCCGGCCAGTTTATGGGCTGCGGCTAGTTGCCCGTCGTGACCAAGTGCGCGATTCGTATCGGTTTCTAAAGTTATCTGGTCGGGGCGACCATTAGTCGTGGTCGTGGCCTAGTGTGCGAGATCCCTTAATCATCAAGACCAAATAAACGATGTATATACTCATAACAATGGATAGATTATGTGAAAGATAACGAAAATGGGGTGCCTACCTGAGTAGGCAGACATAATTTGAATAATAGCTACTAACAGTCGGCGCGGGACATCTTCTTCTTCCATGCTTTTTTCGCATGGAGGTGAAGACGTGCTGTGTCCAACCCAGACATCGGGATAGGTGAGGGTAGTTCGGGTAGGAGGATATCACCCCGTATCGTATCGTGTCCTGCGTACCTTGATGCCTGTACATTACAGTAATTGATGGACGCTTTTGATGGCACCAAACTCGTAGCTAAATTCTAGTCCGACTCATTATAGATTGCCATCGACACGCTAAGAAGAATAAGTAGGGAGGGAGGATGATGATCTTCTCCTTCTTTTTCCGAGTGGTTAGGGACTAATCTGATGCCAGAGTTTCAAAGCCGCCCAAGGGCCTCTGACTTGGCTTCATAATTATGCCGTCGAGAAATATCTCTCAGGCATTTTTGAAGCAAGTAATATTAATACAATACGCACATGAATCCGAAAAGTCAAGAGGTGCGTGCCTTGGGTTCGAACTCGAGACCTATGACTTTGCAGTCAGACTCAAGTCATTAAGCGTTGATAGCCAAGTGGTGTGACCCGACGGTCACACCACTTGGCTATCAACGCTTAATGACTTGAGTTGATGCTTGCTTGCTTGATGATGATGACGAAGGTATACTCACAGCTCACTGCAGGTCTCCGAACAGCTAGGACCAGTATCTCGCACGCAGTTCTGAATGCTTTAGAATACGCTCGACCGTTCTACCTCTTGTCTCTGTCGACTGAGGCGTGTGCGGCCGCGGATTATGATTATTATACTCACAGCTCGCTGCAGATCTCCGAACAGCAAGACCCCGTGGTCTTGCTGTTCGGAGATCTGTAGATACGGATCTAGCGGGGTGTAAAGAGGATGACACAGTTATACTCACAGCTCGCTGCAGATCTCCGAACAGCAAGGCCCAGTATCTCGCACGCAGTTCTGACCGTTTGTCTCTGCCGGCCGAAGCTGATCTGAGGCGTGTGGGGCCGCGGGGCGCAGCGCGGCGGGGCGGCGGGGCTCCGGCGCGTGGTGGCTTGCGGGAGATGCGATCTGTGTAGGCGTGAACGGGTTTACGTTAAAATGGGTACAAAATAGCATGATATGTTCTGGATGCATGAGGGTAAAGCTGAAAAGAGAGCTTTTGCCCAGAAGTAGAATTGTACAGGCAAAAAAAAAAACCTGTAGGTATATATGTACAATGTCGCCCATCGGCATATGCACGCCCGCATTTTTCAGAATGTTCATGATTTTTTTTCGAAAAATAACTTTAAAAGGGGGGTCTATCTTGACTTTTCTTTTTTTTTATTTTTTCAATTTTTTAAATTTTTTCCGAATCCTCTAATGATTTTATGAACTTACACTTTTTTTTTTTTTAATTACTCTTATTTTTTTTTGCATAGTTGACAAATTTTAATAATAATAAAAATGTTAGTTAATCCGATAAAATAACTCATCATAAGATTTTAGAAATATTAAACAGAATCCAAATCGAGCCAATAACATCGGAGATATGGCAAACGCTACTCAAAACATAAAAAAATTAATAACATGAAAAATATTAAAGATAACCCCCCCTTTTAAAGTTATTTTTCGTGAATATTCAGAAAAATTCGGGCGGGCACATGCCGATGGGCGACATTGTATATAGCTGCAAGTTGCTACTAGTCAAATTACTAGGTATTCCTTTTGTGTTTGTGGCTGGTGGTCGTAACGTGGTATCCTCCGGAAATTGTCTAATTAGTTACATGATGGATTTTGTGCTATACAACGTTATACTTGCTGGGACCATATATAGATTGTACATATGTTTACAGAACTAGCTTTATTTCTAGGCTAATAAGCAAGGGTCTCAAACTAGTATATTTTAATAGGATGGGGTTCTATTTATTGAGCTAGTAGCACCCCCACCACTGATTTTATTATCCTGGCTTGTGTACTTCATGTGGCCGGCGAAGCGAGTAGTAGATTTTTACGAATGCAGTTAATTTTACTTCACGATCACTATGGTCTGGCTTAAAATTAGCTAGCATCGTATGCAGCACTAGCATGTGCCAAGCTAGGACATCAAGCCAGGATAGTATACCAAGTTCTAGCTTGATATTCTAGCTTAGAAAAACTAGCCTCGTGTATCTCCGGCATAAAGGATGAGCCCGGATGGCGAGGTAGTTCGCTCCTGCCCCGGACGAGGTAGTTCGCTTCCGCCCCGCACGAGCTAAGTATATAGGTACTACCGTGTGACCTAGATATGTTCTGTAGTGTTTACATCAACTGTAACCTTTACTTTGTGAATATTCGCAATCATTTTGCTCGGTCCGTATTCAAACCGTTCTCATTTTGAAATCTCGCTTTGAAAGAACGCGTCAAAAGTAAACGTCAAAGAATTTTCGTCAACCGATTCACCGGCTCAACTTTCTTTTTTTTAAAAACCTCCTCGATTTGTTTTTCACAGTACGTAACATTGAGGAGACTCTTCTACACAACACTCAAAGCCATCACTAAATATAAATTGAAATTTAAAAATCATCACTGAAAATAAAATACAGCCCTAAACCAACTAAATTCAGAGATCATTTTGCAAAGCAACGAAGATATCTGTAATTTACTAACCGCCTACAGAGCGTAATCACAGCCATCCATTAAAGCGTTGTTTATCAATAGTAATTGCATACATAATGTAGGTACAACAGAAGAAGCCTTTGATGAAATGTGGGCGGGAAACGCAACCCCTCCTGTGAGCGTAATAACATTGTTTTTAATCAAATCTCAAAGGGGATATTTCCCTTTCAGGTTGTCCCGAACCATTCATTGAAGTTACTTCACGGTAATATTGATATTCTGGATCAATCAATCTGCCTAGCCTTTTCCCAACTATGTTGGAGTCGGCTTCCAGTCTAACCGGATTCAGCTGAATACCAGTATTTTACAATGGAGCGACTGCCTATCTGACCTCTACAACCCAGTAACTGGGTAATACGATAGCCCTTGGTAAGACTGGTTGTCAGACTTTTTGGGCTTTTGACGACCCGATTACCATTGATTACCTTAAAACGAATATTATAAATGTGAAAGTGAGTTTATTTGTTTGTTACGATTTCACGCTAAAACGGCTGAACAGATTTGAATGAAATCAGGCACATGGGTAGACCATGGCTTGGGTTAGGACATAAGATACTTTTTATCCCGATATTCCCACGGAATCGAGACTTATGCGGGTAAAACCGCGGGGCGCAGCTAGTTTGAAATAAATTTGGGAGTACCAAGGGGATCAATTTTGGGGCCAGTTTCAATTAAGTGACCTACAAACAAAAATATTACTTCGGTAATATACTACGCACAAAGAATACAAATCTTTTACTTTTCTTTATTTCAAACGGTAAGCAAGCGCCCATAAAATATCGTCCCAATGGCTGGCGATGCGTCTCGACGTGCCTCGATGCGTTACGCACGATACTCGTAGAACCAAATGTACAGAGCTCTCTCAAATTGAGATTGACGAGAATTCGAAAATTGGGATTACCTTTTCAAAAAATATTATGTTTTAACAGATTCAATCTCAACGTGTATGTTTAATAAATATCAAGATGATATCAATAGCCATTAAAGAGTTTGTAGAAGTATGAGGAACAGGGTGTAAAGTTCACTCGTCCTCTATAGAAAAGGTAGGATTCTCCGACCAGACGGGTGTCGTGTCTGGTGGGCAACTGCCTGACGATTGATGTCTGAGTATTGCATATATACTCGTCGCGCGGTAAACTCTGCTTGCGCGATGCAGGATTTCGTGTGACGTCAGTGTGATGCGTTGTAGATGCCACCACAAGTTAATGCAGAAAAGATCTTGCTTGCAGCATCAAGTAAATAGAATAGAATACAAATTAGCTTATTGTAATTATTATTAAAAGCCTGTGGTGTGTTACTGCAGGGTAAAGGCATCCCTACTCTTTTTACATTGGTTTCTATTTAGTTAAATAAATCTTGTAAGGACCAGTTTTTATAATTCCAGGTTAAAATAGCTAAGTATATAAATAGCTTGCAGTAAAGATTTATAAACCTCAATAAAAACTTGAAATAAAGCTTGGTATTGACACAGAAGCAACAAACATCGCACCCTTGCAACAAAAGGGTGAAATTACGAGGTCGCCCCACGCGATCTGGCACTCCTTTCACTCACAAACAATGTCGAGGAATGCAACAGAGTCTAAAAACATTGCTCAAGCGACAGCAACACAGGGTGCGTGGCATTTTGTCGCCCTGTGTCAAAGGCATTCCTTATTACCTTTGACGCTCAACTTGAGACAATTATCGTATACGGCGATCTGGCAAAAGCGCAACGTAATTGCCAGCTGACCGTAACATTTCCGGCTGTCCCTTTGTTTTGAACAGGCAATGTTGCTATCGTCAAATCCGACTCAGCTTGGCAGCGTTCAGGAAGCTACGCAATATCTTTTCGTCCCACATACCACAGTGTCTCAAGACGAAAGTCTTTGACCAGTGCGTGTTGCCAGTGATGGCCTATGGTACTGAAACGTGGTCGCTCAGCCTTATCAGAAGGCTAAAAGTCACCCAAAGGGCAATGGAGAGGGCTATGCTTGGAGTTTCCCTACGTGATCGAATCAGAAATGAAGAGATCCGCAGGAGAACCAAGGTAACCGACATATCCCGAAGAATTGCCAAACTTAAGTGGTAATGAGCAGGGTACATTGCTCGCGGAACGGATGGCCGATGGGGCTGAAAGGTTCTGGAGTGGCGACCGCGTACCGGAAGACGTAGCGTTGTAAGGCCTCCTACAAGATGGACCGATGACCTTGTGAAGGCCGCAGGAATCCGCTGGATGCGGAAAGCACAGAATCGGTCGAAGTGGCGGTACTTGGAGGAGGCCTATGTCCAGCAGTGGACGTCTTTCGGCTGAAATGATGATGATGATGTTGCTAAAGAAAAGTTAATCGTTGTTCTGCAACAAGTGACGCAACGTGTTCTGCATCTTGATGCTACAATACGGCCGATATAACTTGGTAGTTCCGAACATTGCGCCAGAAGGCTGCGCAATAACTTTTTTAGGAACCAAATGGTGACATGAGGTGAGTGTGAGTGAGAGAACATACGCGAAAGTTCGTAGTGCCTATGTTCAGAACTGCCAAGTTTTATCGGCCGTATTGTACATAGAGCTGCCACCTCTCCGGGTTTGACCCGGAGTCTACGGGTTTGTATGGTGCATGTCCGGGCTACGGGTTTAACATCGATATCTCCGGGTCAGATGGAACGGGAAGCGACAACCGGTCATCAAGCACCGGACGCACGGCGCGGAGTGCGTGCATGCGTGAGTGACGGAGTGCGACGTACAGTCAGCCTAGCACTAGCTAGGTAATTTATATTTTTTTTTAAATTACCAATAGTCATTTACCATTACTTTGTACCTACCTTAATTAATTAAATACTTAAAACTTGAAAAAATTGTTTTATTTTAATAAAATAAAAACTGTTTTTCTAAAATCCCCGGGTCTACTGTTTTTGAAAAGTGGCAGTCCTAATTGTACAACGCAACGCTACAAAACATGCGTTGCGCGTCATAAATGTTGCCGGGGTTTAGCCGACGTTCGCACGGACGTAATAAATCGCGGCGGGATTTTTTCGCGCACTGGATTTTCAACTCTCGATGTTAAACCGAGCGTTGAGAATCCAATGCGATAAGACGCACTCCCGTCTCAGAACGTTGAAAAAACACACTGTTGGATTTACAACTCTCGGCGCTGAGCATAGCGTTGAAAATCAATATTACGTCCATGCGCTTAGCATTATTAGATTTAGGTACTACAATATTATTACATTAGTATACTGTGATAGTATTGTGCAATTGGAACTATGAAGAATAGGTATGTATAGGCACTTTTAATTGATGACCTAATGCAATTATTTGATTTCATCGAAGACCATCAATTCTTATTGAAACAATTAAGAATCTAAGATGAGAAGTAACGATAGTCAACTGTGGGTTCACAAATTAGAATGGCTAAGATGTCTCATTCTCTCTCCCTCTCTCCTTCTCTGTTCTTTGCATGCCTGTCTTTGTTTAAGTTCACTACTAACTACTTTTCTGTTTTAGTAGCTTAGAATAGCGCACTTTTAGATATAGCTTTTAATATGTTGTGGAAAATGTCGTAGGTTATACATTTGTAACTCTCGTATATTTATAACTTAGTATAAGATTTTAATGTATAACTGTTTATTTTCCCGAACAAATAAAATAAAATAAAATAAAAATGTAATAAATATAAAGTTATCAACTTTGATGACATAATTATTAACTACTAGCTTTTGCCCGCGGCTTCGCCCGCGTGGATGTCGGAGAATACCCCACGGGAACGTACTACCGAGATTTCATAGCTAATAACAGAGAAAAACGTCATTGACTCCTACCGCTGCGCCCGCGTTGCTCCACGTAATTTTGAAACTGTAATATCTTTTAAACTATTCATTTAAATTATATGATTTAAGGCATATTTTAATCAAAATTATTTTTTTTCGGAATAGGATTAAACCGGTCAATAAAACTTCGGAAATAACAATTCAATTTTTATCAAATTCTGAAAGATAAAAATGGTTATTGTGGGTCATCCTTAGAAGATAGACATATGCCATCGCGGACTTTTTTGTTGAACTTTTTAAGATGAACAATACCGTAGAACATAAATTTGATGTATCTTTTTCGGTTAATGCAGCGCACGCCAGTAAAGTTCCCAGTCGGCATGATTTTTTTCGACTTCTTCAACAATAATCGTCAAAGGACTATGCAAAAAATCGTCCCATATCATCAACAGATGCCAAACATATCTCATTAAATACATCTCGACATTATGATTATTTTTTACTATGGCGACATCACTGTAGGATATGGGGTTATCGTGCAATAAAAAAAAATATGTTATACTTATACAGTTTTATTAAGTATTAAGAATCGAATTAAAAATGTACTATTTAACTAAAAAAAACTCGAGAGAGAACAGCCGTAAGACGTACTTTACCCTCCCTCCTTGCTCCGTTACCCCGACCGCACCCTTTCGACGCCTGCGCCCGCGCACCTCCCTCAGTCCTCAGTCGTGGCTAGTACGTTCTGCTGTGTTCGCGTTGTTTATTTGTGCGTTATCGGCTTGTTTGCGACTATTACTAACCTCTGCTTGTTTATTGGACCTTTTGATTGCTACTCGATGACCCCGGCACGCCCGAAAAGCGTAGCTAGTCGCTCGTTAGGTAACGAGCGACTAGCTACGCTTTTCGGCGTAACACGTCAAGTGTTTGAATATCGCCTAAAAATAGCGCGACAATGCTTGACAGGTCAATATGTACCAAGACATCTTGGTATAGGTCATATTTCTAGAGATGAGCTTCTAGAGAGAAATCTATTTTTGCCCAAACATATTTTTGGAAATGAAAACAACACCAAGTTAATTATTATCGCAGATGGCACATATGTATATATTATTGAAAAAAGCACTAATTATTTATTTCAAAGAAAAACTTATAGCCTCCACAAGTTTCGCAATTTTTGAAACCATTTATTTTAGTAAGCAGCGATGGATATATCATAGATGTCATAGGCCCTTTTCCTGCAACAACATCAGATGCAACTATTATGCAGAACATAATGAATGACGAGGAGCACTTACTACATTGGTTACTACACAGAGAGGACGTCTTTATTTTGGACAGGGGCTTCAGGGACAGTATTAATGATATTGAGTCCCTTGGCTATGAACCTCACATGCCACCTACCAAGGACAGGAACGCGACCCAGCTATCAACAGAAAAGGCAAATGATTCTCGGTTGGTGACTGTGTGTAGATGGATTGTGGAGGCGGTTAACGGCAAATTCAAAAACCGTTTTAAGTTATTAAAACAAACTTATTTTAACCGAGCTTTGCCAAACATGTTTGTCGATTTCCGCATAGCAGCATCATTAATAAATGCTAATTACCGTGTTGCTACAGACCACAGGCTTGCGCCGGAATTCTTTGAAATAATTCAAACTAAGGTTCATCAACCTAACCTTTTGAAAAATTATGTCGAAGGCAAAAATCTTAACAGACAAAGAGTTAACTTTTTGACGATGGAGGCCACCATGCCACATCTTGAGGACTTTCCAGAACTGACTGATGATGATATCATTTTATTCGCCTTGGGGACCTACCATATAAAACTTGCAAAATCCTACTGTGCGGAACATATTCGGAATGGAATTTATTATATTGAATTATTTCAAGAAAACCAGCTAACTGATTTGCCAAGGTATAATATTCGAGAAGATAATGTCTGGTTAATTAGAGGACGAATACAATCTCGACACGTTAGATCGCGCGTTTATTATTGTTACATATTAATAAACCGAAGTGAAACTGGCAGACGTGCTATTGAACAGTGGTATTGCACATGCCTAACAGGGGCGCGTACGGTTGGAAGTTGTGCCCATATAATATCAATTATATGGTATATGGGCAAAGGTCGACATATCGACTTTAATCTACCAGCGGCAATGTTATCGACTATTATAATAGATGAATAATATAACGTTATTTTTGTCTGGATAATAGTTCTGTTGTTATTAAGTGTCTACTTGCACAATTGTTTTTGTGTTATTAATACTTAAAATGTCTAGTTGAACAATTGCTTTTTGTAATTATCGTCTAAAATGTAATTTTTTATTTTAAAATAAAAATACTTTATTTTTGTCAAAAGTCTTTTTAAAAAAAAAACCCCGTCGAATTCCGAACTAAAAATTGGTACTGACTTTTCATGGGACGTAATAATGATATTGAAACTTGTCCCATGTCTGTTGATGGGATGGGACACTGCCCATACATTTTTTTGCATGGTCCTTTCAACCAATTTACACAAAACACTTAAACCTTCCGCGTGAATCACTCCGTCTATTGATGAAAACCGTTTGCAAATCCGTTCGATAGTTTTTGAGTTTATCGCGTTCAGACAGACAGACACGGCGGGAGACTTTGTTTTATAATATGTAAGGATAAGGATGTGCTAACAATAACATAATTACCAAACTAACTTGAAATATCAGAGATTATTTTTATATATTCTTCACAGAGATAGTATGTAAAACTGCAGAACACTGAAAACAATTTATTTATTTTTAAGTCTGCAGAACTAAATCCTCCCTCTTACTGGCGAATTGTGGGTGTACTTACTTATGGGTACACCTCTGCCCAACCCTACGGGGAAAAAAAGCGTTATGTTATCTTTTATTTCCATTATTTTGCCATAATCCAGTCAGAACAAGTTGTCTAAATAGAAATAGCTGTCTGGTAACCCTTACTGTATTTGTAATGAAGAAGCATGGAGTTAGTAGTTACTCTAATTTCAGACAGATGACTAATCAACAGAGCTGATAACAAATAAAAGACACAGCTGTCTAAACTGGTATCATTAGTCAACATTATTCCAAGAATTAGTATGCAAATGTAAGTCCATAATGCCATATTTGTAGCTTGCTGTTTTAAGTCAAATAAGTGGGTATAAATAGATGGTGTTGTAATGTATGTTTAGAAAAGCTGCATGTGGACCTAAATCCTCCTCAGATGGTTTACAATTAATAATGAGACTTAAATTAAATTTTATTTTATTTCTAGCTGTGCCCCGCGGTTTTACCCTTCTAAGTCTCGATGCCGTGGGATTATTGGGATTAAAATTATCCTATTTTCTAATCTAGGTCATGTTCTACCCCGGGGCGCCGTCGGCGCGTTCATTGAGGCTGCGGCCAGCCCGCCGGTTGAAAGCGTCCCAGAGGGTCATAGCCATCCGGATGGCCCGAGGATACAACACGGTCTCCTGCGAGGCGGCGAGCCTCCTTGCCGGATTACCGCCATGGGATCTGGAGGCAAAGGTCCTTGCGCACATTTGGGAGTGGCGCGAGGAGGCGAAACGCCGGAGTTTATCTCCGCTGCCGCAAGAAATCGCGGCACAGCGGACAGAGCTCCGGCGGGATCTCATGGCGGCATGGAGAGTGCGATTGTCGCGACCTAAGAACTCGCAAAATAAGACCCCTCTTTGAGGAGTGGCTAGAGAGGCGCCACGGCGTCCTCACCTTCCGCCTGATGCAGGTCCTCACCGGACATGGCTGTTTCGGGAGGTTCCTGTTCAGGATAAGGCGGGAGGAAACGCCCGGGTGTCACCACTGTGGGGATCGCCCGGAGGACACGGTGGAGCATACGGTGGAGGTCTGCCCGGCTTGGGTGGGGCATCGCCGTGTCCTCGTTGAGGCGATCGGCGGCGGTGATCTCTCGCGTCCGGCCCTGATTCGAGCCATGGTACGGAGCGAGAGGAAATGGGAGGCCGTCACCGCTTTCTGCGAAGCAGTAATGCTCGCGAAGAAGGAAGCGGAACGCGTGAGGGAGAGGCAAAAACTGCGCCCTCACGCCCCTAACCGCCGCAGGAGGAGACGCCCTGGGCGTCGGGAATCGCGAGCCGATTTCCGGCCGCCGTAGGCGCGGGCTTGCGGACGGTGAGCAATGGGTAGCTCGCCGCCCGATAAGGACCAGGCTCGGGTTGACAGCGCCTTGTGTTCCACGCGCGCCTCAAAGAGATGTCAGCAACATTGACGGGGTCCGCCAGGGCCGATGCCTGCCGGGGTTGCGAATAAGGCCGAAAGGGAAATCATGGCCCCCGGCAACATGGCAACTGAAGGAACATGGGTGGGTTTTAGTCAGTAAGAGTCTGACACGCCCTCCCGCTCCACCCAGAGCGGGAGAAGTTATTTGATAACTTCACACACAAAAAAAAAAAAAACCATTTACCCATGTACCAAATTTCATCGAAATCTGTTCAGCCGTTTTAGCGTGAAAGCGTAACAAACAAACTCACTTTCGCATTTATTTATAAAATACTAGTTGGATTAAAAAAATACATACTCTGTCGGGTCAGCAAAATACATTATTTATTGGGAACAAAAAACAAATACAGTCAAAGACAAACAATGTTAAACAATGATAGCTGCAATAGTTAAAACTGTGAAATGAAATGAAATGAAAAAATGAAATGAAATGAAATTTTATTTGCAAGAATTATAGTACATTACAGTTGGTCGGGTTAACAACAACATTTAACTTGAATAATAATTGCAGTTTCCTGATGCAACTTAGTAAAGGCGTATGTCCAACTAGTAAAGCTATGGATTGCATTAGGGTCAGTTGAGGGGCCAACAGATTGAATGTGAACAATCGCAGACATGCATATCTGAACACCGTAAGGACTATTCCTGCTTGCAGCGCTCGGCCGCTATAGTAATGCTTACCTACAAGAAAAAAGGGGCGCATAGATGTGGTCATTGTGAGCACGGGAATTTGTTTTCAAAGTGGTTAGATATGCATGACCCCGATGGTACATAGTTTCATCAAATACATTACACAGTTGATAACAGCAATTGCTTGCTTAAAAGAATATCCTACTGAAACTTTCTAACATTTTTTTATGAATGCCAGAAGAATTTATAACAGGTTTTCATTTTACAGTTAAAACTGTAAAATTCTTACTGTAAATTTCAATAGATTGCATGTCAGGAAAATGTGTACACAACATAAGTTAATATAACAAGTATTTTTAGATTATTTGTGTTATAGTATATTCGATGATGTAGTTTTGTGGTCAAATTAAATGCATTATTGGTACATAAAATGGTTAATGGTGGATTGATAAGACAGGACACAAATGATTTTTCAAGTTCCGTTTTATGGAAGCTCAACCACCGCACCAACCATGTGATCATGGTAATTGGAATGCAATTGGAGAAGCTTATATTCAGCACTAGACTGCATTAGGGATAATGAATATAATGATGCCTGGGCTCACGTATAGGACAAGGGGGCAAAGCGTGATATGTTATTATTGTATATTCTGAAAAATTGTGACAAAATTAAACAACAATATAAAGGTCTCACAAAACTTAACAGAATTTCTGCATTTAACTCTCCACTGACCATTGTTAACATCTAAATCAAATAAGTATGTGGCCAAACTTAATATAAAATAAGTACCTTAACAAAAATAAAAAAACAAACATCTCATTCAAATAACAATCACACAAAGGTCTCCTCTCATTCTGCCTATTATTCTAAATGAACACACAAAGACGACATTCTGTACAATGTTTTAATGTTTACGTTTTAAATCGTGCTTTAGTACCTTCGGGCACTCCTCCACAGCCGCTTTTCGAAACAAATAAGTACCGCCCACGGGGGAGATTTTGACTTGCATACCTATGTACATATATAAATACAATGCATTTACTTGGTGTATCGACGGCCACATGGAATGCAACGAGGTTTCGCGCCTCCCGGCCTTCTTCTTGCACCAGCTGCCTCACTTCCTCCATCGCAAATCAACCAGAAATTTTAATTTTCTGGACAAAACAAAAAGGAAAAGCTTGATACATCACTCGCGGATACTAGTCACTTTGTGAACATCTGAATGCACTTTGAAAGCGAAATGTTATAAATGTAAAGTAAAAAATGCAATAAATAAAAATTCAAGAGTTTAAACGTTATCAACTGGCGCAAATGCGAAAAATAATTTAGCGATTATTTTCATAACAACTCGCATTCTGACAGTTTCGTTTATAAATGTTACCAGTTCAGTTTATTTAACACGAACTGAGTTGCAATAATGCAAAGAGAATTTTTAATACTAATAAAATCTACTCGTTTATTAACTACAAAAAAAAATGTCTAAATCGTTTTTGATGCGCAGGATTCAGTTTGAAAATAATTAAATTAAATTAAAGAAATGTTTTTGTTCACGCTAAAACATGTGAAAATGCTGAAAACTACCCTAAATGCACTCTCTCACCGGGGCATTCACCTGTAGCGTAATGTAAGACTAGTAAAAGATTTGATTTTGAGCATTACGATCACATAACGTAATGCTCGGGCCACATCAACGGGAAACGCCAATAATTATCACGATGGTGGACCTTAACCCGTCGGAATAAAGTCTATCATCGCGATAATCAACGGCGTTTCCTGTTGGTGTGGCCCCGGCATTACAATATTGCTTCACTGACTACCGAACATTTCCAAATAGTGACGTCCAAAAGAATAATCTGAATTCCTCATACCCAGGAAATATACCCTATTCGAAAATACCCCACGTATGTTCAGCGATTTTTTCACTGACATTTATAGAGTAGCAGACCAAACATTAATCCATAGTTATATTTATGGACATGATTCTCTATCCTTTTTTTGTTATGCGACAAGTCGTAAATTGTATCTCGTTCTGTCACCTGTTGTCACACTGACTCACACATAGACAAGTTTTTACGCGTAGCTTGTCTGTACCATGCCGCCATATTGCTAAGCAAAGCAACATCATCTGCATCGCGGTCTTTGTTTCAACCGCGTTATTTAGTCAGGGACGGATTTGGCAACAAAGACGAAATTTTTTGTAAAATGTTTACCATTGAACTATCAAACAGAGCTTCAGTTTACTCTTCGATTTTTTAAATCTCTTTGGTGACATTGTTCCAGAATACTGCAAAGTGCAGATTGTCAGTGTACACACATGCTTTTGTAATAAGTAATAAATTATAAAACCCTGTGTCTGTGTGATGGAAAACTTGAACTTTGGCATAAGTATACATAAATAGGCTACTCACATAACTTTGAAATTTCATTCGGCAGGTAATAATTGATTGATTGATTGATTTTATTGCTAAGTAATTTACACTTCTTATACCCAGAGAATATAAATTTTCGCGGATTTTCAGTTAGTACCTATTTCGGTTGTTTCAATATCGTTAGATAATACCGGCAACCGGCCCTAGTCCGGCCCTGTATTGACAACATTCCCTATGTGTGCGTAATGGCTACGCAATTTTTAGCGAATGTTTGGTCTGCTACTCTTTATACGTCTGTGGATTTTTTGTAGTTTTCGTGTTATTGATTTTTTTTTTGAGTGCTAGCGGCACTTCAAGCTACTACAATCTGTCAAATTTATTTAATAGATTTTCAACTTTATCGTTGAAGTGTAAGGTTCAAAGTTGATTGGGAAAATTAGACAGTTTCGGGTAGCTTGATGCGCTGGCGTCTGTACATCTTTTTTTGTAGTGGATATTTTCAGATATTTTTTTCGTGACATATTCGTCTTGAATGTCGACAGGCAAAAAATGACAACATGTAAAGTTGCGTGCTTTCACGTCTCTGCTGTCGCATCGTCTAGGTCACTGAGCCTGCGCTGTGACACAGTCATTACAAGATTTACAAGTGGTGCGCATTGATGTTACAAATTGTATCACGGTTGCTCCCAGCTCCCACTCACTACTGTAATGATACAATTGCTCGGTTCTCCTCGCTCACTGATGCTCGAATGCTCGATCTGTTACATTAAGGAGCGCCTTATGTAGGCTCTCGAAGTTGGCGATGGGAAATCAAGTATTTTTACATACACTGACCTTATTGGTGATGTTCTTCAGAAAGGCCAGGTGCGTAGTACTCGCAACCGGCGTGCGTGTATGACCAGATGTATGAACGTAAACGAGGCAAAAGAAGTATGTAAGGATCGTAGCAGGTGGCGTTCTGTAGTTTCTGCCTACCCCCATGGGAAGAAGGCGTGAGTTTATGTATGTGTATGTATGTATTTCAGCTGTTCGTCAACTGTTTTTATTGTTCTTTACAGGATGGCAGGGACATCGACGCGAAAACTGTTACCATGGATTCAGTACATGATTCTGAACCCTCTGCGTTGAAATATTTCGTCAGTTATTTTTAAAAAAATCAGCTGTTTCATACACTGAACCCATGGTTTCAGTTTTTGCGTCGACATTACACAAAAAACCTTACACATATATATTTGTTCTCATACAAAACATCTTGTCTGTATACACAAATGTGTATGGCCATGCCCCTTTGTTACGATGTTTATGTGTAATGTTTCGAAAAAACACGCTCAGGAGACCCGGCTTTAGTTGAACACACAAAAATTATAAAGCTTTAGAAATAAAACATCTGAAAATAAAATTTTCTAGAATCAAAAATTATTTCAAGAAAAATTAAATGCGCAAACTATTTGGCAACATTCTATTTTTATTTCGTAGGAGATTTTAGTCGGTATTAATTTGCAACACCACCTTCTTTTCGTTGTCAAGCAAGATGGCGGATCAGGTACGTGTTGGTTTTCTGGCTAAAATAATTAAAATTTTGGCTAAATCATTATGAATTTGTTTCAAAAGTGACAATAAATGTTTAAAGCTTCATCTGACTAATATTTTTCAAGTGTAAAACAAGTGTTATTGTGAAAATGTGGTTCTGAAGTTAGTGCACGTGGGAATCGGCTTTCCCAATAAAAATCCTGTCAAAATGTGTTCTAAATTGTAACTTAAACTCAGATTTCTGAACTTAACGATGCTTTAAAATTAATTACTTCTTTATCTTTAAAATCATCAAGTTAAAACTCGATCAAATTCATCATGGAAGTGTGTTCGATCGATAGGTTAGTTCCGTTGTAAAAATGCGTTCAGTTTAGTCAAAACCATGCTAAAAATGTCCAAGCATTGTGATTCACCCCTAAAATATCTAATTTTCCTAGAGATATATGTAGTAAAACTATAAATGAAAAATTACTCTCGAGTTAATAGGTTATGTTTACATCTGAACTTCAGCATATTTAGGGACTATTTCGCCCTATTTTTATAAATAATCCACTAGTTTTCGATAACAACAAACTAGGTCTTTTTATTTTCAAATTCAAATTCTAAAAACAAAACTACTTATAAAAAAATAAAATGCTCTGAAAAGTATGACCACCATGCATACCTTTGCTATAGAGCTTGGTACAAGCTGAAATAGCTGGCACTGCCTGGATTGAATTAGTCTTAAAATACAGAAATATTACTAGACCCACAATAAAATTACAGTTGTGTTTTTCAGTTCCAAATATAAAAATATTAAATATATGTTCAACCTAAAAAAACATTTTATAAAATTGATTGAGGACACTTGCAAAGACTTTAAAATGATGATACCCACACGACGGTCTTCTGACAACCAAGTGACGAAGAACGTGTTCTAACCCAAACTGATTAATGTCAAACAAGTGATCTTCAATAACGTAATAGATTTTGAAATTGATTATTACCCTGAAATTCATGAAAAAGATGTATCAAAATAATATCAGTGATATCAGATCAACTAGTCATACAGTGGCTATTATTAGTACCTTGTCTAAAGACTGTTCCGCATATTAAATTGTTAAATCATAAACAATGAAACATTAATTTGTGGCAAACCCAGTACTTCAAAATTTATAAAATATTGGGTTATTGAAGCCATTATTATTTTCAAAGCTTTAATTTTTAATTCTTAAAGTGTGCATTTATTTTTCAGCTGTAGTTTGTTTGTAGTTTTGCTTTAAATTTAGTTTATTAGTTTTACTTTCTATCCTCTTCCTACTCTTCTTTTACCTTCACACTTTCCGTAGTTAGAAAAATTAATCTTTTATCAATAACAAAACTAATGCATTGATAAAATTACAGACGGAACGTTCATTCCAAAAGCAACCAACGGTTTTCTTGAACCGTAAAAAGGGTATTGGTGTGAAGCGTAGCAGGAAACCACTGAGGTACCACAAAGATGTGGGACTCGGTTTCAAAACTCCTCGCGAGGTAACGCATGATGTGTGGAAACTAACGTGTTTATTTTTCCGTAGACAGAGAAAGCGTTTCAGAAGCAGGCGACTGTCTTCCTCAACCGGAAGGGGGTGATGAAGAGGAAAGACTTGAGACATTCTAAGAATGTTGGTCTTGGTTTCAAGACTCCACGTGAGGTGTGGTACATTTAGTTATGGTCGATGGGATCCAGGCTTGCAACGGTGGTGGCTACTACGTTGTTTGTTTTATGTGCAATGGACTGTATTTATACATTCGATTTTTAATAACCACAACACCTCATTTTTATTTAATCCTAGTGGATTATTAAAACCTGTTTGTTTTAAAAACATATATAAATTACTATTCCATTCAAAGAAAACTATTTATTTTTAAATATCTTTGAAAACAACATTCTTAGTAACAGTTTCCAAAATATTTTTTTATAACTCAAGTACTAGCAACAAGTTGATTGTAAAAAGTAGAAACAGGTCCAATCTGAAAGATATTTTTATTTTTGTAGTGTTCCAAAATAGTCCATTGTACATGAAACAGTTCCATGTTGGTCAGAGGAGGAGCTTGCTTTAACATGTGCATGGCTGGAGTCGTCCAGTGAATTCAACAAACATTGGAGCAGATCATTTTGATACTATAAAATGTAGACATAACTTGGGTTTCATGAATGCAGTCAGTCATTGCAACTTGAATCTTAAGTCAATGATGTTAAAGTCACATTATACATGGTCATGGTCGGCAACAACACAAGTCTCTGTATGTAGGTATAAAAGTTGAAATCATTTCTGCAGACATCATGGGGCAATTGATCTACTAACCCTGTGTTAAAATCTTTGAAAACCATCTTACATTTTAGAAATAAACAACACTTTATTACAAAAGTTTCTATTGCCCAATTAAAACAACCAATCAACTCACAATGCAAAATAAACCTTATCTCCTGCATGTAAAGTATCAAAACTATCTGCTCCAATGTCATCAGGTTATGGTCAGCATTGTGTTAACCAATCAAGCTAGGTGCTATCTGCCCATTTGAAGTAAGGTATGGTATGCATGCTGCTCTCAATGTAACAATGTTAATATTTAGATATAAGATCATTACTAATTATTTTAAATGTAAAGTGCAATTTATACAGAAGAAATTATCAAAAAATATCTCTTCTGTAGCAATTGCATCATAGAATAAGAAATCATATCATATAAAATACTGGTAACATCTGCATCAGATTTCGATAAATTTATATTATTATTATTTATCATTGAATGTGACTGAGGAAGGGGAGAAATTAGTCGGTACTTTGAACTTTTGTCCTTTCGTTTTGAAGGCTCATTGTTTCAGTTGCAAAAGGATCTGCAATTTCAAGTCTAAATCATTATTAAAGAAAAGTATTACTAATCAATTAAGTTAACTTTTGCAACCAACTTATACCATGGAAACCAAGTTGATTTCACAAAGTTTAATAGTGGTGCCGATTCCCTTGTTCACAAACTAAACTAAATTTAAGTTCAGTGCATCCTTTTCTTTCTATTTCATTAAGAAAAGGACAGAAGATACATTTTAGTTTAGTCCTGTCAAATTAATCAGCGCCTGTCACTACTCCATACAAGTTTAGACGTGATTAAAAACTTGCCTACTAAAATTACGTCAATTTACGTCAAGCGCTGATTAATTTGACAGGACTAAACTAAAATTTATCTTCCGTCCTTTTCCTAATGAAATAGAAAGAAAAAGATGCACTGAACTTAAATTTAGTTTAGTTTGTGAACAAGGGAATCGGCACCAATGCTAAAATTCCAGTCCACCAAATTGGTTGCTTGCAGAAGTAAATATTTATATGACTACTTTGGGATTTTAAATAGTGGGCAAGAATAACAGTAAAATATTGACTATACCTACCTATATTACGGTGGAGGTATTTAATCCAAAACTATAATATTATTGCTTCTGAAATAATGGAAGTTTAAAACACTTGTAAATACTGCTAACATGATGATACCCACACGACGGTCTTCTGACAACCAAGTGACGAAGAACGTGTTCTAACCCAAACTGATTACAGTTGCAACAAGTGAGCTTCCATATTATTATAGTCCTAAATTCTTATCACTGGTGGGGATCATAATTGCAACCTATTTTGGTAAAAGATGTAGCAGTGAAGCTAGATTTTATTTTTCATTGGTTTATATACTTATATCAAACTTGTTTGTATTTTAGTAGGTCATGGGCCTGAGGAATCTGCTAAATGTCTGCAAGTGGTTGCATTAAACCACTATTTTCAGTACTTGCTAAATTTTGACGAGTTTTTTCAAAATAAATATTAGAATGGTGCCAATAAACTTAGTCACATCGTCAAAATTACCATTACAGCTTCACTACTACATTCCTATCCAAAACAAATCGATGAAATATCACAAACAATACAACTGGGCGAAGGAATTCTAAACGGCTTCACAAAACGCAACTAACTTTTCCAACCACCATTTTGAAAATACTTACACGTATTTTTCCAAAACAGGCGATCGAAGGCACATACATCGACAAGAAGTGTCCCTTCACTGGCAACGTGTCGATCCGTGGTCGTATCCTCACCGGAGTGGTCCAGAAAATGAAGATGCAGAGGACTATTGTCATCCGCCGCGATTATCTGCACTACCTGCCTAAGTACAACAGATTCGAGAAGCGTCACAGGAATATGTCTGTACACTTATCGCCGTGCTTTAGGTAAGGATTTTTCAATAGTTTTTATTGTCAAGAGCTAGGTTAGCTGCTGCATTCTACTGTACTTTTGTTTCACTTTATCTGCACCCATTTCTAGAAATTATACCTATGTTAGATCCAAGCATTTTTGTAAACATGCTTGTGTTTTATTTTAAAGAAATATGCGTTTGGAAATAAGAAACACTTCACAGCTTAGTTTTGACCCACTTCTAAATGGGCCTTGGTACAAAATTAGTTAATGGCGTACCTAAGTTTGCCAAAAATTTGGTTTCTGTAATAGTAATGTTGATTAAAAAGTTCTACTGAATAAAAAAAACAATGGCACTCCGGGAGTGCAAGTTCGCCTTGGTGGAAGAAAAATACTTGTATAGAACATTGGTCCGTAACCTTATCTAAATAAAGAGCACAACCGCGTTTACAAAAATGAGTTTACAAGGTGTCGGTAACGGTGTTGCGAGTTCAATTGTTTTTCCCATCTCAAAAATGCCCAACGCGCCTAAAAAGTTTTCACTTCAAAAAGTTCTACTGCATGAAAAACTCCTGTATTTTTAGGATTTAAATGATGATACTCACACGACGGTCTTCCGAACAACCTATTGACGAAAGACGTGTTTGTTAACCCAAACTCTGATTTTATCCCATCTACAATCTCAACTGACATGTCATAGAACATTTCTCTCAAACATTCCATCTTTATATTTCCAGGGACGTGGAGCTAGGAGACATTGTAACCATCGGCGAGTGCCGGCCGCTCTCCAAGACCATCCGTTTCAACGTACTCAAAGTCACGAAGGGCAAAGGCTCCAAAAAATCCTTCAAGAAGTTCTAATAAACTTATGTTATAAGTATTGTAGTGTTTTTATTGTTAATAGTACTTAAATAGCAATAGTATTGCGGGTTAACGGGAACCCCACACGACAATCAAATAAAACAAAAAAAAACCGTAAATTATATAAATAAAAAACAAAATTATAAACAAAACAGCGTTGACTTCACACGTAAGTTTTCCTCACGTAAGTCGCTCACTTAGGTAGGTACATACATAAACGGAAGCAACTTACGTACATTACAAGTGTAGGTAATGGCGTGGCGCCCTGAGTTCTACCTACCTAAGAACTACAACACTACAATTTGCAAAAGTAAACTCCCTTGTAAGTACCTACACTTACAAGGTAGTTTACATTTGCTTTATCGTCAGGAACTTACGTGAGGAAAACTTCTAAGTGTAGGTAAAGCCGGCCTTTACGATGCAGCTGTTGCTGGTCTAAGTGGTCTGTTCTGATCACAGAGTACATTATTATATTATATGAGGTTCTGATCAAGCCATGACGTAAAAATGAAGTCTTCTTTGATGTTAACATACTAAGTATGGAATTTTTTGTTTTCCTCTTAAAGAGACAGGTAAGTCCCTAAGCTACCCTATCAATCAGTGGACAGGGAAATTTTTATTTCATCAGCTAGCTCCTCATCTATTGCTTTTAGTAGTTTTGCTGCGTAACCAACGTCGGGGGTAAAAATAAACTGAGCACAACGCCATCTTGTTGAAGTAGACTGCACTAGTGAACTAATCTAATTTATTTTCCCGTAGCAGCTGAAAATGACAGGTTGTCTTGTCAATTGTCTATGAAATGCGTTCATGATAAATTTACCCGACCGCGGCAAATAAAATAAAAAGGGTTCTGATAAAAGCAGTTGATATCAGTTTTTTCTACGCGCATGGCATCTTTTTATCAAAACCAATTACGGATGAAGGGCACACAAATATGACATTTTTATCCGGGTAAAAGATTTTTTAGATTGCGAGTTAACCGTAGCCCGCTGGCAACAGTTAGTTTGCAAAAAATAATAAAATATAACATTCTCATTAAAATTTTAATGTCAAAATCACGTGCGTAATGGTTTCAGTCTATTCTTTATCAATTCCGGTCTTTGAAAGCCACTGATTTGTAAGAATCTTTTAAATTTTCACTCACATGTAAAAGAAAAAAAAGAAAGAAAGAAAAATAGGTTTACTTGTCAAAGAAACACGTGCATACATAAAAGACAAGAGTAATCAAAGAATAACACAAAGTACATAACAAAGCACGGGCATCTATTGTTTTGTATTCGGAAATCACAATAACCATCTAGAGCTTCCAAAGTTGCCTAACTCCTGTACCTACATAAAAAAAACGCTACTGAAGCCGCGAACAACGTGGCCACCTTCTGGGCCAAAGTATTATCTGGGACAATTTAGAAGCAAGTTATATCATCGATTCGCAAAGAAGAAGAAGACCGTGAGACATAAGTAAGTAACAAACTCACAGGCTCATAGCATTAATTTTCATTTATGCATAAACGGGGAATATCATATCACATTTGTTTTATTATCATGCCAAACCGTATAATTAGGTATGTACGGTAATTTTTCAGAGTATCAGCAGACTACTGTTCAAGGGTAAATTCATCTGGGAATATGCCTGTACATACCTTGGTGCATTATACATTTCTACCCGTACATTCTTACAAAAAACTTTTTGAAGTGAAAACTGCTTTAGACGCGTTGGGTATTTTTGAGATGGAAATAAACCATTGATTTTGCGACACCATGACGAAACCTCATTTTTGTAAACGCAATTGTAATCTTTATTTATATTCTGTTACGGATCAATGTTCTATGCAAGTATTTTTACCTTAAAACACATAATACCTACCAAAAACTACAAATTAAGGTGCCTTCGTATCTAGCTCTTGCTGACGTGGCTAAAACGCTAAAACCACGTCAGCCAGCGCTAGATACGAAGGCACCTTAACTTTGTAGTTTTTAGGTTTTGGAAGTTTTTTTTAATTTTCAAACGTGATCGTGCTCTTTATTTAGATAAGGTAACGGACCAATGTTCTATACAAGTATCTTCCACCAAGGCGATCTTGTTCAAGTTTTCACTTCTGTCGGCACTCCCGGCCTGAGTGCCACCATTTTTTTTTTTCGTGGTTTTACGAACGCATCCATAACTCCATAGACAAACTACGGGAAAATAACAAGCTCCAACAAAACAAACATGTCCGACTTGTGACTAGAAATTAGTGGAACACAATTTATTACCACCAACGATATGATATCGTTCTTCTCAAAACTCTCTTTGAATAACTCACAAAAACCACCAGTGGAGCTCGCGAAGCCAGCTTATATGGACAAAAGTGCGACACTACAGGAGTTAGGGTATAGAGATGAGAACGACCTGAAAGAGACGATTTACGGTTTGTTTTGATCAGTTTTCGTGTTGTTTTGGACTTGTTGGGTTGGTTGTTTGTGGCTCTAACGTGTGTTGTGGTGTTCTAGACTTTTTGCGGACGATACGGGATCCGGAAAAGCCGAGTACTCTTGAGGATTTGAAGGTGATTTACGAGGAAGGAATTTTTGTGAAGGAGCCTACTGCTGATAACATTCCCGTGTTACGAGTGGAGTATAATCCTACAGTGCCTCATTGCTCGCTGGCGACGCTTATTGGATTGTGCATACGGATCAAGATACAGCGATCGATACACCATCCAGTTAAATTGGATATTTATATCAAGAAAGGCGCACATACCACCGAAGATGAAAGTAAGTAGTTCCACTTATCTTCCTACGTAAAAACCTCACAGTAGGGTGAATTTTGCCATGTTTTCCAGACAAAATAAAGTATTGGACCCTTAACATGATAAATTTACCTAATAAGCATTTACATAATGATTACTATTCAAAATTCATTCAATTCTACGTCATATGACACTTGAATTACCCATTGTTGTCAAACCAAGATTTAAAAAAAACCACAGTGAAAATAACAATAGCCTACAGATGTTATCCGGTTTTCTCAGTACAATAATGCAGTCTTGTAGAGTATTTTGTAGAAATACCTACTAATTCATTGTATTATGTTTTCCTTTTGTATGACCTTGTTTTTATAATATTTGTTCATCAGCTGGCTACAACATTAATATAATATGAGTGTTCTTGAGATAAACTTATTCAATACTAGCTCTTGCCCGCGGCTTTGCCCGCGTGGATGTCGGATAATATCCCACGGGAATGTACTATCGAGATTTTATTCTTAATAACAGAGGAAAACGTCATTGACTCCTACCGCTGCGCCCGCGTCGCTCCACCTCATTTTGAAACTGTGATATCTTTAAACTTTTCATATAAATTGTATGATTTAAAGGCATATTTTAATCTAACTTAAATGCCCAATTTAAATAACATTTTTTTTGGATAAGGATTAATACTATACCGTTCAAAAAAGCTTAGGAAATAACGATTAAATTTTTATCCAATTCTGAAAGATAAAAATGGTTATTGTGGGTCATCCTTAGAAGATAAACATATGCCATCGCGGACTTTTTTGTTGAACTTTTTAAGATAAACAATACCGTAGAACATAAATTTGATGTATTTTTTCCGGTTAACGCAGCGCACGCCAGTAAAGCTCCCAGTCGGCATGATTTTTTCTGACTTCTTCAGCAATAATCGTCATATTTCAGCCGTTTTACACTTAATGAAAACACAAACTTAATGAATTATACACTAAAACCTTCCGCATGAATAACTCCGTCCATTGGTGAAAACCGTTTGAAAATCCGTTCGGTAGTTTTTGAGTTTATCGCGTTCAAACAGACAGACAAACAGACGCGGCAGGGGACTTTGTTTTATAATATGTAAGGAAACATGAAATAATTTTCCTACCTACTTACCTATTTAACTGTGTTGTTTTGTTATGTTATGTAGTAAAGAAAGCATATTTTGTTTCATTTTATAGTTTAAAATGGACTTGCATTTGCATTCATTAGAATGTTCTACTGAGCTATTAAAATAAATATGTTCAATAAGTCACAGACTAAACAGTATTGATTAAGAAAGAAAAAAAAAAGGGTTGTTTGTACAAGTATTTGTTTTCAAAGTGGTTAGATATGGGCTCATCCATTAATCATGTGATGTTTTTTAGTAACTTTTTAACCCCCCCCGCTCCCTGGTCTGTTGTGTCAATCCAATACACTGTAACTCGAGTTACAGTATTTTGCCTTAATAGCTCTCATTTAATTATTTCGAGGCAGTTACATATCCCTATATTAATATTTTTTATTTTGTAGTATGTAGAAGAAGATATGAGCACATACAAAACACTGTATTGTAATTATACGTATGGTTTAAAAAAGTTTTAAAAGCCCTTTTCACGAAATAGGTATTTCTGAGATACAGAGTTTTGGATTGACAGGGCAGTGGTGATACGTGGTGAGGTTTTAGACTAACCCCTCCCCCCTTAAATAGAAAATTATTTTATTTGGTAGGCCGCTTTTGGATTTAGAAATGCGCGTTAAACGAAAAAATTAATACACGTGATATCTCACTACACCCCCCTCCCCTTATGATATTTCGTGATTTTTTCCGAATCCCCCATTCGAGCCTCACGTGATTTATGGACGACCCCATGCGTTATCGCAATGGTAAATAAGAACTTGCCCAGTATATTTTCATTTCGTCTATTTAGCGGGCTGATTAATTGCCAGACAAATCAATTATCTGACTCATGTAATGATTCAATACTATCACTATTTATCAACATATTAAGTGCACAAAGAAAATAAAACATTGTTTCATTTAATAATTGACTACCACAACAATTGAATACAATAAGAGCGGTAACACTCTACATCCGATCTGAATCCGAATTGGTAATGTTCTTATGAACGGACAGAGTTCGGATCTAGTGCGGAACTCATACAAATAGTATTATGGCTACTTCGGACCGACATTTCTCGGATTCGGATCGGACGTAGTGCGTAACCTCTCTGGCTGGTTTCATAGTTGTCCGGGAGACCTGTACGGGTAGCGCTCGCAGTGCTCTGAAACGAGGGAGTTAGTACGATACGGTTGCTAGCGTTGTACGGGCTCTACTCGGAGCGGGTCGCGTACGGACCAATCCGACTCGCTGTGAAACAATGTTCTAGCGCCTCACGTGTTTCCGTTCCGGGAGCCCGTACGGGTGGCCCTCACGGGTCTCCCGGACAGCTGTAAAACCAGCCTTACTATCTTACAATTGATTGCTGACCAAACCCTGACTGCAGCATTAGAAATCCTCTACCGAAAAAATGCACTAAAATCAACAAGTAGCTTTCAACTTGATAAGACAAACAGATAACAATATTTTAACACGACTACGGCGAAGCAAAAAGGAGGGTTATGATTTTGACCGGTATGTGTGTATGTTCATCTGTTACCTCATAATTTCTAAACTACTCATCATAATTTGACAAATGAGGTACCGTTGGAAGCTTTCTCTGCTGGTTACAGGCTATGTGACGTCACATTACATTGAATATGGCGCCCTCTAGAAGAGAAAAAAAACAAGAACAAAAACCTTTTTTCTCCCAAAAATTCTTAAAAAAGAAAAACTGGTTGTAAGGTGCAATTATTTATAATTAATGTAAGACATATTATAAGCATACTAGCTGACCCAGCAAACTTCGTTCCGCCTAACAGTCAATGAACACATTCATTGTTAGGATTTTAAAATTTCTACCCTACCTACCCTACCTACCTACCCTACCTACCCTACCTACCTACCCTACCTACCTACCCTACCTACCTACCCTACCTACCTACCCTACCTACCTATCCTACCTACCTACCCTACCTACCTACCCTACCTACCTACCCTACCTACCTACCCTACCTACCTACCCTACCTACCTACCCTACCTACCTACCTACCCTACCTACCTACCCTACCTACCTACCCTACCTACCTACCCTACCTACCTACCCTACCTACCTACCCTACCTACCTACCCTACCTACCTACCCTACCTACCTACCCTACCTACCTACCCTACCTACCTACCCTACCTACCTACCCTACCTACCTACCCTACCTACCTACCCTACCTACCTACCCTACCTACCTACCCTACCTACCTACCCTACCTACCTACCCTACCTACCTACCCTACCTACCTACCCTACCTACCTACCGAGATATCAAAAAAGCCGATCCACACAAAACGTATGAGAACGTGAATTTTCTTCATATTTTTTTTTTTTTCGTTAGTTTTTCCATATTTGACAAACATTTCAAAACCAAAATCAGCTAAATCGGCCCAGCCGTTCTCGAGTTTTAGTGAGACTAACGAACAGCAATTGATTTTTATATATATAGATTATTGACAATGCAATGCTAACTACAACGTGACTAACAACTGAGCTGCTGATTGCTTAGCTAGGGTAAATATTATGTCTCTTGTATTTGATAATACTTACATTTACATGACTTTATTGAACTTTATTATCAGTTAGCTCACATACCAAATAAAAAATCAAGACATCGCTGTCAACAATGACGTGAAGCCGGTTTCGTAAACATGTGTGCACATAGTGAGGTGTAGTTTGATTGTAAATTTGTGCGTGTGAGTGTGTATGCACAGCGCAAAGGTGTAAAAAAACTCGCTGTTGGATTTTCAACTCTAGGGCCTGAGCCAAGCATTGCAAAAACAGTGCGCGGTCAAATGTCGTACTTATTATAAAGCGCCGTGCATACGTGACCTTGCTTTCGTATGCTCATGCTCATGCTGGCACCTAATAATGTTCCTACCATCTTGCATGCATGTATTTTCTTGTATGTATGACACATGTTTAACCAAATAAATATTATCTTATCATAATATACATATAATATGTTGCTAGATTACACAAATACACAACAAAAACTCACGCCTTCTTCCCATGGGGGTAGGCAGAAGCTACAGAACGCCACCTGCTACGATCCTCACATACCCCTTTTGCTTCGTATACGTTCACACATCTGGTCATACACGCACGCCGGTTGCGAGTACTACGCACCTGACCTTTCTGAAAAACATCACCAATATGGTCACTATCACTACCTATAAGTTCTTCTCTAGGGCGTCCTCTCCTGTTGTTTCCACTCACATCTGCCTTGTAATCCTAATATTATAAATGCGACGGTGAGTTTGTTTGTTACGCTTTCACGCCAAAATGGCTGAACGGATTTGGTTGAAATTTGGCACATGGGTAAACCATGACTCGGAAAAGGACACAGGCTACTTTTCATCCTGGATCGCGGGAAACAGCTAGTACCTTTATAAGCCCAAATTGTTATATCATCACCCAAATAGTTTCGGATTTACACAAAGCCTCGCATTTGCGAGCTGTGAAATCATATAAGAGGTTTTTTTTTTCTATGGTTGAAATCGTTACTTCGGAGTTGAACTTTCTCAACCATAAATACAGGGTACCGTTTTTAGAAACAGAACTTTTCAGAAATATGCACACCATAAGGCTGGTTTCACAGCTATCCGGGAGACCCCCACGGGCCGTCCGCACACGGGAGACCCGTACGGGTAGCGCCCGCAGTGCTATGAAACTAGGTAGTTAGTATCATACGGTTGCTATTGTTGTACACACGGCTACACATCAAGCTATACATTTCCAGTTTATGCTGATCTCGCATGTATACGATTTCCGTACAATACGAGGTCAGCTTATACTGGAAATGTATAGCTTGATGTGTAGCCGTGTGTACAGGCTCTACCCGGAGCGGATCGCGACCAATCTGCGTCGCTGTGAAACAATGTTCTAGCGCCTCACGTTTTTCTCCGTTCCGGGAGCCCGTACGGGCGGCCCGCACGGGTCTCCCGCACAGCTGTGAAACCAGCCTAAGCAATTTTAAATATCAACCAATCATATTAGCCTATAGCAGGTCACTGCTGGACATAAGCCTCTCACAAGTTGCGTCACAAAGTTACAAACACAACATCCTGTTTTCTGCCTTTCTTTGACCAGCCAGTCCCGGCTGGGGTTACCATGTGTCCGGGATAGTCCGGGTTTTTGGCTCGCCGCGACTGTCTGGACTTTTCGACTTAAAAGATAAAAAAAAAAAAAAACAACCGACTTCAAAAAAAAACACTACAAAGTGAAAAATAACTTTAATTTCGGAAGTCGGTGTCTTTGGTTTTGAATTTTCGTTCTTTGCCACCGACTTCCGAAATTAAAGTTATTTTTCACTTTGTAGTGTTTTTTTTTGAAGTCGGTTGTTTTTTTTTTGTAAAAAGTTTTTATTTTTCACTTTTTAGTTGTGGTACCTATCTCACACAAATTCGAATACCACTACCTGCTATGTAAATAACAGTGACAAGAAGTTATCATATCATCTACATACTTACTAAGTGGGAAAAAATACGTATAATTGAAGCTAACTCAAAAACTACCCAAGCAAAGTTAATACAATTTATATGGGACCACCTCTGAAGTATGATCTACCAAACAAAAAAAGAATCATCAAAATCTATTCATAATTGGCGGAGTAATCGCGTAACAAACATACAAAAAAAAAAAAAAAAAAAAAAAAACATACAGACGAATTGAGAACCTCCTCCTTTTGGAAGTCGGTTAAAAAAATAGAAAATGCTACTGAAAATGAAAGGTTAAAAATTAAATTTTCCGGACTATTTTACAAATGTCCGGCTTTTTATAAAGACTTCAAATTTCGAAACGGTAACCCTAGTCTCTGCCATTTTCAGGTCATCGATCCATCTAGATTCTAGCCGGTGGGCGTTTCTCCCTACATTTGCCGATCGATAAACATAACGTGTCAATGATTAAGTTACTAGTAAACAATGCAATGTGGACTCAATACAATATTATTTCGTCATATTGTTTGTTTAGTCTGCACAGGCTGCAAAATGGAAAAGTACGTGATCTCAAAAATTATAATAAACAACTTTGTTCTAGATTATCCACTTGATGTAACAGATTGTATAATGTATAATACTTCTCACTTCTCTGTTAGCATAATATTATTAAACTAGTACCCAACATTCACTTCCATACAATACATAAGCGTAGGTACAGTAGGACACACGACAGTGGTAACTAAACCAGTATTAACTTGCCTCTTAGCTCACGTTCGCACGGACGTCAAAATATCGCGGCGGGATTTTATCGCTCATTGAATTATCTACTCTCGATGTTGAGCCGAGCGTTGAGAATCCAACAGAGTACATCCCAGCGCGTCGAAAAAACACATTGTTCGAATTTCAACTCTTGGCGCTATCCAGAGCGTTGAAAATCCAGTAAAAATCGCCCGTGCTACCTGGGCTTACTCTATTGAGACTCAGTACTGCACTAGAACAGCTCAAGGGCAAAGTATTTCTACTGACGGGTGACCTACCGTACTAGCACACCAGCAGCTAGCCGAGCCTTTTGCACGAAAAAATGTTAAACATAATTTTCTCAACCTAAAATTGAAACAGGAATTTTAATATTCAGCCCGTATTACAGAAACTCAATCACTACTTAAAACTCGTTTAAAGCCTTTTAATCGGTTAAAACTAGTTTTAAGTAATGCTTGAGTCTTGAGTGAGGTTCTGCAATACGGGCCTGAGGCCCAGACTTCACTAAAGCGGAGACGAGACGAGAGGAGAGGAGATGTGTTTTAAACCACCAATAGAATTTAGTTATTTACACATCTCGTCTCCACTCAGCTTCGGTGGAGACCACTGAGCGGAGATGTATCATATTTGTATGGCGCGATCGAAGCGGAGATGTGAGTTATGCCTCGCAAGCTGGCGACGACGGTGCGCAGCGGAGATGAGAAGAGATGTGAGCGGCGCCGTAACAGTTCCTCTCTAGCCAGGACACATCTCCGTTCTAGCCAGCACACATCTTCGCTCCAGTCTAGCCAGTACACATCTCCGCACAGCTTCGGTGGATACACCCTAGCTGAAAAACATTTCTCGTTTCCGCTTCGGACATCTTCGCACATCTCCGCTTTGGTCTCCACCAAAGCGGAGATGTGCGAAGATGTCCGAGCCTTACTGTCAATCGTTCGTGTACGTACAATTCCATTAGACCAATTGATTTATTTTCACAGTATCTATATAACTATAAGACCAATTGAAATAATTAAAGAAAAGTGTCTTATAATGGCTGTCACATTGAAATCATTTTATTCAATCCGTCGAAGTCTACTGCTGGACTTAGGACTTTCTCAATTTGCGTAACAATATTCTCCGGTTTTTCTTATCATAGTCGAATTTCAGTTTTTTCAGGATCTAACCAGGAACAGGATCAGAATCCAGTCCCTGATCAGATCTCGAAAATAACTGGAGTTACCGACATAGCTTGCAAAGTTAGCCCACTACGATGGATATTCCAGAATACTTCGGAAAAAACATCGATAAAGACAAAAGGCTAACGTTTTCGTAATAACTTGTTATTGAAATTATCTAAGTGCCAGATAATAGATATCACTGCCTCTGTACAAATATTTATAGTGCGGCGCTATAATATCTTGAATATCTAGCTAAACAAGGTTCTTGTAGAAACGGTGAATGCTAAGATATTACACATTATGACATCGTTTGAATTAGCTTGCTTCTAAAATTGATTTAAAATATGGCGCCCAACAGGGCATCAGAGTCTAAACGTTTATTTACCTCTCTTAAATTCTAGATTGAATAAAATTGGTGTTAGTTAGTCCACTAATCGTCATAGACTTTTATCACTTGCTTTAAAAACCGGCATGCCTGAGAGATATTTCTCGACGGCATGTAAAGTTAAGTCAGAGGCCCATGGGCGGCTTTAAAACTCTGACACCAGGTTAGTCACTAACCACCCGAAAAGAAGAAGATCATATCCCAACATTTAGACACTGTTTCAATACCTTACTCATTATTAAGTGAATAGGAAGATGCAGTTAGTGACGTTACTGTTGCGATAACCACTGTCATGTCTTTGTCCCATACACTGATACATCACTATTGACTCCATCAATCGTCATCTCTTCCTTTACTCTCTTCTTAATCTTCTCATCCATCCATCTTGAGCTGATTGTAATGAGCTATAAACCAGTAGCAACATTATTTACCGAATTCTTCCCACACTTACAAAAAACCAAATTAGTCAGTAATGGAAGGTTTTGATAGACGTCACAACCTACCTTTGTTCAGATGCAAACCAAGGCTTTATATTTAAAGCAATTTTCTGTCCAAACAAGTGATTAAAATGATAATATTATTGTGTTTATACTGAAGTTGCCTGATACACAGATTTCTTGATAACGACTTGTTTATTTGCATAAGAGAATTTCTAGATTTTCTTGTTGTTTAGGTCTGATAATTAAGTCCAGATACTAACAGCGTTGTTGTCTATTACTGAACATGTGCTTAGTCTTTAGTCTTTTCTATTTATAAAACATCTTAGAATAATATCCGCCTATTGCCCAGATTGCTTTCTTGCTCGCCTCGTCAGTATTTTCTACTTACGTTGCAAGGTTACTTCCTATACCTATTTCTGCCGCCACGCAACGTTGCTGTGTTCCGGTTTCAAAGTAAGGAATGTCATACAGTTGTTCGGATCCGCACATTCGAGTCTGCATAATTTCTTGAACAACAAAGCCGACCTAAAGCAATTACTAATTTACTACATTAATATTCGATTTTACCGGCTGGCTGTGGCGAATAATGCCGACCCGAACAAATGTGTAGCACACCTTATGGATGCAGTGTAATTAAAGGGACATGAGACATCTTGGTTTTGTCCTTGGGATAGCAACGTACCTTCCATGGCTCTGATATTGCAGATGTCCATAGGCGGTGGTAATCACTTACCATCAAGTCGGCCGCCTGTATTCACCACTCAACCATAAACTTAGAATACAAGCCGTGTTTACCACATGAGAAACGAAAAACAAAACTATCAGTAGCTATTAGTGGCTAATCATTTTGTGACCTTCCAATATTTCGGGCCAAGGTCGGATCTCTCTGTGCTTAAATTTATTTCGATAATAATTAGTTTTACACTCATGTCAATTTCGGCAAGTCATCAGTAATTACGTAGGATGACTAGCATCTCTATCTGTTACGGAAAACTGTTCACGAGAAGTTTGTTTACGTTTAAAGGATCAGTTTTATCTTATGCTTAAATAAGATCGAGGACTGGTTTGATAAGCATCTGCGTTTAAACCGGTCTAGATGTCTTTCAGCCTCGTTGCATTTATAAACAGTGACGGTCACGCTAGCGTGGCTTTAGGGCTTACGGCTTGCAGTTTAATTATATCATAGGCATTTAAACGCTTCATCGATTTTAGTATTTTTCTTTCCTATTTGGTAGAAAGGGTTGCACCAACCGCACTGGGCACACGTGGTGGATAATGGCCCGGCCCACTCTTCCTTACAGAGGAGGCCTGTGTTCTAGCAGTAGGAACATTATAGGCTGATAATGCTTATACTTGCAGGAAGGTTAAGCTCATTGTTATAAACTTTCTTTGTTGATAATACAAAATACATAATTTTTGTATATTCTGGTACATACTTAATCTCTAGAGGAGAATAATAATCTGTCTTTTTGTTTCAAAAAAGCTAGCGGTCTGTGCTGATATCATCGATAATTTTGTATTGTTTGGAACACCTTATCGGTACCTGTTGTTTGCATTTTGATTAATAATTGCTCCATTTCTCTTGTTACAGTCAACAAACAAATCAACGATAAAGAGAGAATTGCAGCCGCTATGGAGAATCCGAACTTGAGGAATCTTGTAGAAAATTGCATCGCTGACGAAGAATAAACTCTTACAACAATGGCGCCGGACGCCGCTTTCTCAAATATAAGCGACAAAAACGAATTCACAAAGTTCACCAAATTCTTAGCTTATAAAGGCGTCCAAGTTATAGTAGAATCCAGGAAAGGGGTTAAAATAGAACCGAATAGTAAACCACAATCGTCTGATACTGATTGGTTCAACCTTCAAATACCTGATACTCCTGAAGTCAACCACGCTACCAAAAATGCTCTCCCATCTGACAGAGTCCTTGAAACCATCAGATCTCAATTACACGTCGAAATCTCGGTACAAACTGAGGATGGAGACGAAATGGTACTCGAATTATGGACCTTAGAACTAGATGAGACTCAGTTCGATACTTCGTTGAAAGCAATGAATACAGTATACTTTCGAATGGGAATCTTATTGAAGTCTCTTATCACAGTAACGAGGATAACTCCAGCATATCATCTCTCAAGGAAGCAGAGGACGGAATCTTTCACCATATTCTATCGAGTCTACAGTGGAGAACCGAAAATGAAAGCCTTAGGCGAATCTGTTAAGAAAATCCAAGCTGGCATGTTAAAGACTCCTTTAGGAGCTATATGTTTCTCAGTTTCATACAGAACGAACTTTTCCATTTCCCCGAATAGAACGGAGAAAAATAAATTACTATTACTAAAGAGTGACCATTTCGAACTGAGTCCAAAACACATCATATTTGAGTCAAAGAAAAAGAAAGACCAGAAAAAGGAACCAAAACCTTTCGGTCCTGTTGACTTGAACAGACCTTTACGATTAGCTGCCTTTGTCGACGAAAACGTCATCAAGCAGGCATTCGATGACTTCTTTACTAAAATTCCTATACCTAAATGTAGGAAGCGGCCTAAAACTCCACTAAGAACAAGTCCTACAGAGCTCAAAAGTACTCAAGAGTTGGATATTACAGCATTGTCCAAAAGTCCGACCTCTTTGGAAATGCCACCGAAAAAATTCACTGGGTTCCGAAATGAGAATGAACCACCGTTAAAACTACTTCATTTTCCTTTCGCTGACGACCATCCTATAAGAGAACTCGCAGAGTTTTACAAGGACTTTTTCAACGCTCCGCATTTGAAATTGGCCGACGATATTGTCCGATCAAAGTCGAGGAGTCCCGAATCGATGAGACAAATGGAACTGGCCAGTGAGGATTTGTCAAAGGACCTTGTGTTGTATGAGAACTCTGTTCTGGAATTTGATGAGTTGCTGGCTGATATGTGTAGATCGGCTGAATGGAGTGGGAATTGAGGGAACAAAGTATGGCCACAAAATTGGTATAGAAGAACCCATTTTGTCAAGACGCATTATGAGACGCTTATGCACAAATATAGATACTGCGGCTTCTGTTACAACTTATTCTGCATTAGGTTGAGATTGTTCCATTTACCTATTTCGTAAAGATTTTGGCGTAAATTTTTCATCCAGCGTTCTTAGGAGTGGGTTGATCCACCATATTTTGTGGCAAATCAAAGGTTGAAGACTGATTTATCTGGACGATTTTATAGTTTTTGCTTATAAGGTATGGGATGATTGACAAATGGACGGTGAATGATTTGAACTTAATGAACTATACTACAAAGTGTTTATCTATGTTGTGAATAGTAATAGCTGGACTAATTTGTGTTTTTACGTAAAAACGATTCTGCAATGTTCAATGTCTGTGTAAACAGTAGTGTTTTATTCAATAAATGCATGAAATAATAATTCAAATAATGATTAAAATGCCTCCAATGTCTTGTAATTTATAAATATAAATCTAGTATGTATTGCACTGTTCTCCGTTATTGTAATGTATAGACATGTTCTCATGAAATTATCGCTACTATTTTGTCAATTTTCGTTAATTTAAATTTTGATTCGGTGTATGGTTCCAAATATGTAGAGATGCTGCTCAACACTAGTTTTTGTATATATTTATTTACTTAATTATATATTTTAGTTTGCCTCGTTTTCCATTTATTTTTAATTTTACCTTATACGTAGTTTTAATTGCCTTTCAAGTCACTTTAATTATAAGTGCGCTTATATACAGTAGGCAGCTCCCCCGAATTCTCAAACGACATTTAACGTCTATCGTCGCGTCGATTTTAAGTCTTTCTGTCGCCACAAGGTAGGTAAAATACACCTTTACAAGTTACAGAGACATGACAGTCACTTTAAAATTAATTACTTTTGAGAATTTGGCTTTATGACCGACTAAAAGAAAAGGCGTTTCCAGGGGGCCTACCACCAGCTCGCAAAGCAATATTATTTTAATATTACTTCAGTGGGAGAAAGAGATGGAGCTATACGTCATGTATAGCACAGATTACTCTTTCCCGCACTGAAGTAATATTAAAATAATTTATGAGCTGGTGGTAGGCCCCCAGGCGTGCGACGTTTGATAACCGTTTTCACTTAGATGACACCTAAATGAATGCCTAAATAAAAGCGCGGTGTTGGATTTTGAACGCTCGGCTTACAGCCGAAAGTTGAAAATCCAATAGTGCGCTTACATTTAGTTGTCGCTTAGTTTTAGTAAAGAGGCAAGGCACTCATGCTTTAATCCAAATTGGCAGCTAAAAGCCCTACTGTAGGCGCCACCGTAACATGTGCTTCAGACATTGGGCTTAAAAAAATTAGGGAGAGACTCCTTTTAGCAAGTCTGTAAACACTTTTTGAAGATGAGGAGTTGTTATGAACAAAAAAAATTGCCTCAGGGAAGCATGCGCCTTATTTATCAAAAATAATCAAGTAAAATGTTTGTTCATAACGGGGTAAAGCAGAGATACATCTTAGGCTACTTGAATTTTCTTTTACTCCCGCTTCAAGTAAACCCACGTACGCACGGACGAAAAAATATCGCAGCGGGATTTTAGTGCGCACTGGATTTTCAAGTCGGTGCCGAGGCGTTGAAAATCCAACAGAGTACCTACATTCTAGCGCGTTCAAATAACAATTGGATTTTCTACTCTCGGCGCTAAGCAGAGCGTTGAAAATTCCGTGTGCGAGAAAACATCGCCTTGCCGCGGGGTTATTATAGCCATACAGGTTAAGTGAAATAAAGATCTATTCATCATCCATCATCGTCATCCGACAGTGCGACTTCACCCACTACTGGACATTGGGTTTTCTTTGCTTGAGCCAATCCCCGCGTTCCTTGTTCCATTGGGTAGACGAGATTGTTGTAATTGGGGTAAAACCTGGATGAACATTATTCAGTTGGACACAATTCGCTCTTAGCCGACGTAAGCACGGACGTAATAAAATCGCGGCGATTTTTTTTCATGCACTGGGTTTTCAACGCTCTGCTTAGCGCCGAGAGTTGAAAATCCAGTGCGCGATAAAATCCCGCCGCGATTTTATTACGGCCATGCGAACGTCGGCTTACTGCTATGGAATAAATGTCAAAGACAAATTGTGATTATTATGGACGAACGGTTATTTGGATCAAGAAAATATTTCTAGAAAAAAAAAGCCATGCTATCTGCCTATACCTTACCCATTTATGCTTATCACTAACTTGATTTGATTAGCATAATCATTATTATTCCGCCTAAATCTCTGCTGACCCCTAATTAGCACAAGCGCAGACCTACGAGTTATAAAATGTTTTGTATCTAACTTGGGCATTATCTGAGTTTTAGAGTTCCTTATTTTCCATAATTACTTGTAAATAGAGAATTAAATATAAACTTATTAATTATTATTTTAAATTAATGTTTTTAATTTTATATTCCTATATTTGTAACTTGTGGTACAAATTTCTGAACTACTGATTCTGTTTAGTTATTAGAATTAGATAGCATAAAAAATGTCTGAATGTTTTAGAAGGAATGATTTAATATTTTAGTTTATAAATCGTAGAAATAATTTGCTCACCTTTTTTTGTAGGTAGATAATGGTCTGAATAAAGTTAATTATCGATTCGTTTTCGTTTTTTTTTTACCATAACAATATTTGTCAGAAGTGGTAAGAGTAGGTATGATATTTTGAAATAAAATGAAACATAAATGAATCAAACATATTATTACATTTAAATCTTATATATTTAAAATTCTTGTGTCACAATGTTACTTGCTAAGTATACTCCTCCGAAACGGCTTGATCGATTTTATGAAATTTTATGTATGTATTTCGGTAGGTCTGAGAATAGGTCGTAATCTATTTTTCATACCTACCCCTAAGTGATAAGGGGGTGGTCCACCCCAAACATAAATAATTAAATGGCAAAACAACGCTTGCCGGGTCAGCTAGTAAACCTATACAATTTTAATTCGCATAAGCAAATCAAGATAGGTAGGTACAGACGCCAGCACTTCAAGCTACTACAATCTGTCAAATTTATTTAATAGATTTTCGCCTTTATCGCTGAATTTTAAGGTTCAAAGTTGATTGGGAAAATTTGACAGTTTCGGGTAGGTTGATGTGCTGGCGTCTGTACTTACCTACCTACTTTTATATAAAAAATAAAATAAAATCTCTTTTTTTTATTTATTCTAAAATGAATTAATTAAAAGAAAGAAAGAAAACTTGTTTATTCTGCACAATTGGTGCCGATTCCCTTGTTCACAAACTAAACTAATAAAAAATGTAGGTTTAGTGACCTGTAGACCATTTTCTATTTTGTTAAGTAATTAGTACTTATTGAAAGACCTACACTGTCTTCCCATACCTAGTAACACTGTTATTTGAAAGTATTGTAAAAGCCAATTATTTTTAAAAGAGTAACCGTGGAGTTTCTTGCCGGCTCTTCTCCATAGGAAACGACCAATTGGAACCGTGCACCTAGCTTCTGACGTTTCATAAGTGCCCATGTAGGTTTATGAGAAATAAAATATTTTGAATTTTGTTTTTTTTTTGAAAAAACTAAATTTAAGTTCTGTGCATCTTTTTCTTTCTATTTCATTAAAAAAGGACAGAAGATAAATTTTAGTTTAGTCCTGTCAAATTAATCAGCGCTTGACGTAAATTGACGTAATTTTAGTAGGCAAGTTTTTAATCACGTCTAAACTTGTATGGAGTAGTGACAGGCGCTGATTAATTTGACAGGACTAAACTAAAATTTATCTTCTGTCCTTTTCTTAATGAAATAGAAAGAAAAAGATGCAGTGAACTTAAATTTAGTTTAAATTGTGAACAAGGGAATCGTCACCAATATCTGTCACAACACATGTCTAGTTTTTTAAAATGTGCGTTTCATTTAAAAAAAACTAGACCCAAATACACACAAAACAAAAGTAGCCAAAAGCCTCGTATTCGTATATTTAGGTAATTCTTTGTAGGTACTTATTATTTATCGTGTGAGTTTGACTCCTAAACAGAGCTGGCTTTACCTATGGTGCAGGGTGTGCAGCGCACACGGGCGCAGGGCCTTAGGGGGCGCCGAGGGTCGCTCGCGACAACTTTTTAATCAAATCCCAAATAAGACCAAAACTATGTTCAGTAAAAAGACAGTTTATAGTTGGGGGCCCCCTACGCTAAATATGAACTTAGGGTGCTTAAATGTCGAGCTCGCTACGCTCGCTCTTGCAACCTCAACATTCTCTTTTTTCTTAGAATTCTCTATGTAAATCGACAATGTAATTCCTATTTACGTATGAATGGTCAAAAGAAAAACTGATCTATCTGGGGCGAGGTGTTAAATTTTCGAGATCGATTCGCTCGCTCTCGCATCCTACATTTTCAAACTATTTTGTATAGGTCAACTAAGTAATTCCTGTTTCCCTATTTCTGTATCAATGGTCAAAAGAAAACCTAACCTATTTGAGGCAGTGTACTAAATATTTCAACGTATGATTCTTGGGCCATTGAGTTTCACCGCCCTGGGCCCCCGACAGGCTTAGTCCGCCACTGCTAGAGGGCGCCAAGGTATTGATTGCACACGGGCGCTACATCGGCTAGAGCCGCCTCTACTCCTAAAATACAATATGTGTTAATTGCCTAATAGGTAAGTATATCAGGAATTGTCGATTCGCCCGGTTCGGGTAAGATAATTCATGCGAATCTACCAATATGCCAAATATTTGCGAGTGCGAGGTCTAAACTAAGGTCGTGGTCTATGCTAACCAAAACTAATTACCGGTGGTTAGGGACTCTAAGAGGAACCTTGGTTCGGCCTACTATCTTTGAGTATATAAATGTTCTGTGCCTATTATGTACCTACTTTATCCAGGAGTACCATAATTGTGCATCAAGCTGTTGATGCAGCCGCCTAATGACCTTCCAATAAGTAGGTAGTTGAATTTTTTTTGATAATGCGTTGAGACTTGAGAACTGAATAGCCTTTAAAAAGCCTTTAGCCTAGCCTAAAAGGAGGTGGTGTGGAGCCCGGTTTGAGAAAAATAACTATTTTATCTGTGGGCTGATTTCCTATTATGCGTTCGAAACAAATGGACCAAGTAAATCCAAATTTGGTTTCGGACTTTCGGTATAAATATCTAAAAACAAAATAGGTATAAATAAGCAGGTGGTTATCAGCATTGTATTTATTATTTAAAGAAATTTAAACAAAAATAATAACAATCCATATTTATAGATTCGTGCACATAGAAAACGAAAATATTTTTTTACTTCGTCTCAATTCTGTTCCGATCAGATTTCAGTCTTCAGAACGCATACTATTTTGTTGAAGTGTCAAGCGACGCAACGGCATCAAAAATAAACAATTGTAAAACACAATCAATTTTCAATAACATGAATTAGCAATTCCATGAAATATGTGAAAACATTGACTTAAAGTGCTGAAGTATCTATAGTTTCAAGTTTAAGTGATTTTTAAAACATAACCTAGAAACCGACGCGATTGGAAAATGTTTTCGATCTGCCGGCAAACGCACCCTGCTACGGGGATTGAGCATGCCGTGAGCTGCTGTTTCTTCAACAATGATGATACGTGTCTTATTACCGCTGGAGCCAATATCCTCAAGGTTTTCAGGTTGTTACCTGAAGGCCAAACCAAGGAGGTTAACGCCGGTAAGTTTTATCCACGATTTTTCTAGAAGTTGCAATTTTTGTTTCTTTCAATTTCGTAATGCATCACCGTTGTAAACCTTGGTCATTTCTTTCAATGCTATTTACTGATCAATTTACTTCAATAAGCAAGTTAGCAAGTTCTGGAGGATTAATTTATGCCATGGTCACTTTTAAAATAATACTATGAAAATGATAACAGACAAACCTGTAATCACTGGTTTATAAAACCTTGGTCTGTAATTAAATTAAAAAATTAACAGGAAATATGAAATTTTGAAAAGAGTAACCGTGGAGTTTCTTGCCGGTTCTTCTCCATAGGAAGCAACCAATTGGAACCGTGCACCTAGCTTCTGACGTTTCATAAGTGCTCTTGTAGATTTATGTGAAATAAAATATTTTGAATTTGAATTTATGTTCATTTATTCTGATTGATTGACCAGAATAAGTACTTACAGCCAGTCAAAACATTTGAAATGAGTTAAGAACTTAAGATAATGGTTTAAATTGAACAGGCTTTTTGGTCATCTTTATTAAAAACCAAGCATAGTTTAATACGAGTGCTTTCAAAGATTTTCATGAAAAAAAATTAAAGGTTTTAATAGGAGTGCTTCCACAGATACAGATATACCTAGATAACGCAAGAGCAACTACTTCGCGTGCCATTTTCGTGTTCAGCTTACGTACAATAATCATAAGCTGCCACTTTTGCGCTCAGTCTGCATCGGTGCAACACTTGTCAAAGTCAGTTAAAAAATGGTTAATTACGCTGTTATAAATTGTAAAAACTGTGCAAAAAAATGGCACGCTTGGTTTTCATACAGATCGTGATACTTGCGTTATCTAGGTCTATCTATATCTGTGAGTGCTTCTGTGACAAACCATCTTTTTTTCAATTCATCTCACTTTGAAACATTTTTAAAACCACTGTAATTTGTATTTAGTTCCTCCACACACAGCTCTGTGTAACCTCTATCACATAGGATCATTAGGATCTTCTAGTTCAGACTACAATGATGTATCGTTTCCTTGTCGGTTTAGAGATAAAATTATAATTAATATAAATATTATTTTCCTGTACATTAACTGTAAATTAAAAAAAAAAATACAAAGAACATTCCGGATCTGTTTTAGCTGGCCAGCCAATACCTCCAAAGATGAAGCTAGAATGTTTAGCGTCATACACACTATGGGGCAACGTAATGTCACTGGCGTCTGTTCGCTGTCCCAGTACCGGTAGAGATCTGTTGCTTGTATCGTTCAGGGAAGCAAAGCTGTCCGTACTGCAGTATGATCCACAGACTGATAACCTTATTACGTTGAGCATGCATTATTTTGAGGAGGATGAAATGAAGGTAAGTGATGATTGGATGATGTTTATACACAGTAGTTCAGCGCTCGGTGTGGCAACACGCCGTGTTCGGGTTCGCGACAAGACAATCGTCATCCTGAGGATGCCTCGCTGAGAGGTGAAACACGTGGCGATTTCTTACAGGGTTTTTTATGGCTCTTTAGAAATAGCTAAGCGGAACAGGTTACTAAGTCTATTGTATTTTATAACGAATTTCCGCAAGGTCACGCCTGAATCAATTTACTACCATCTAACTGAACAACTTTCACCATGGGCCAATATCGTAATTGAGAAAAAATTATCTGCCGTCCCATAGTTTGGGTTGTGTAGGTATTGAAGCTTTGAACGGGACAGCTGATAATATTTATAAGTATTTTAAACTTCAGGCAAATCGTTTTTCACTTCCTCTGCCTCTTCCAGAATGGCTGGACAACCCACCCCCACATTCCATGGATCCGAGTGGACCCTGAGGGCCGATGTGCAGTCATGTTACTGTACGGCAAGAAACTGGCTGTGTTACCATTTAGGAAGGATATAACAAATGAAGATGGAGATCCCTTGGAAGCTAAACCACTTGATAGCAAGAAATCTGTAAGTATATTCCATTGAAATAAGTACTGAAGAAATGTAGTTCGGGTCTATTCAAAATTTTAAAATTCAAAATATTTTATTTCACATAAACCTACAAGGGCACTTATGAAACATCGCGGCTACACATCAAGCTATACATTTCCAGTTTAAGCTGATCTCGCATTGTATAGGATTTCCGTACAATGCGAGGTGAGCTTATACTGGAAATGTGTAGCTTGATGTGTAGCCGTGTGTACCAGGTATTTAGTAAAATAGAAAATAGTCCAAAGGATTCACAAAATCTAAAAGAAAAGAATCTATATAAAAAATAAACAAAATAATAAAAATAAGGACCTATTTAAACCAAATGACATGATTGCCACTACAGCTGTAACAAATCTAATTTGATAAAAAAATATAGAAAATTGTAGGTATGTAATGTCAAATAATGAAAAGATTATGTCAATGAAGTATGAAAAAAAGTAAAATAAAATAATCATCGTAATTTGGGAGTAGTCAATAGACATTTACATTGTTATGCCGTTAATGAGGTACCAGGGAAGCCACATGTGCAGAAGGAATTATTGCCAAACTTCCTTGTCTTCAACTATACTTTGTATAGCCTGCCAATAAAATAATAACAAATCTCTTTATTTGAAAAACCAATTTATTTATATGCTTTTAAATGTCTTACAAGACATCTGTGCATAGTATTTAGAATCTGTAGATTAATTCAAGATCCAATAATGATAAAATGGTGTACTAGTTTCCTTTTGGTAAATAAATATCTTTAGATACACGGAGCTTGGCGAAGGATTTTCTGTATTTAATAAACTTATTTTAACATACTTAAAAATGTTGTGAACAACCTAGTGATAGACTTCTCAACCTTGGAAAGAAAAATCTGGAGATCAGCTCTAGAACACTATCACTACAAAATAAAATGTTGTCAAAGCCTGTCTTAGGGCTGGCGCATATCTGGTTTGGCGCAATGCAGCGCGCTTGTCACCTTCAAACAAATATCAACATTGCACTCCTTAAAATAAAATCTCAAATAAAGAACCTGACATGTACACCTTTTTTCGCTTGAACTAATGGAACTTTATTTATTCTCAATTTATTTTGTAGTTATTTTCTGGGGCTGACCTCCAGATTTTTATTGCCAAGGATGAGAACTATATAGCACTGGTTGTTCAAAACATTTTTAAGTTTTATAGTTTGACCGATACGCGTGCCGCGCCGTTACCGTGCGCGGCGAGATGGTGGGGCAGTGCAGGCTAATTCGTCAACGCTGCTCCGGCCTTGCCGCGCATTCCTTAGGCAGCGGTATTGGTCAAACTATAACAAATATTATTTTTGTTACAGCAACCAACACAACCAATCAACCGAGCGCCCACCCTAGCTTCTTACGTCATAGTGCTAAAAGATCTAGACGAGAAAATAGACAATATTCTAGACATACAGTTCCTTCACGGTTACTATGAACCTACGCTGTTGCTACTTTACGAGCCCGTCAGGACTTTTGCTGGGTAAGTTGTCTTATTTAATAGTATGTTATTTTAGGCTGAGGAATGATGTGATAAGACAACCATGTGGTTTAAAAGATGTAGTGACAAAAATGCTTAGATGGTTTGGTCATGTTGAGAGGATGAATGAAAGGCGACTAACAAAATGTATTTACAAGGCAGATGTGAGTGCAAACGTCGGGAAGGGACACATTAGGAGGATATACATAGTGCCCTTATTGGTGATGTTCTTCAGAAAGGCCAGGTGCGTAGTACTCGTAACCGGCGTGCGTGTATGACCAGATGTATGAACGTAAACGAAGCAAAAGGAGTATGTAAGGATTGTAGTAGGTGGCTTTCTGTAGTTTCTGCCTACCCCCGTGGGAAGAAGGCGTGAGTTTATGTATGAATGTGTTACGTTTCCCTCTGCTGGATGAAGTCCTCTTTTCATACAGAAAAGGAAAGTGCATTGAATACCAATAAGCTTGGTCACTGAGTTGTATAACTTGCAGATGACCAGGTTTTGCTTCACTGTTAGTTAGTAAAAAAAGACATTAGTACTTGCCAGGCTTAAAAAAATGGATCTATGTAAGTCTTGACAAAATATTTTTTGAGTTGATTATATAAATATGCTTTTAAATCTTAAGTTACTTGTTGAACTCAGAAAGAACGTTTAGCGAAAACGAAGAAATTGCGCAGGCGTGCGATGGGATGCTACGCGGTGGGTCGAGGGCCTAGAGAGTTTAAGGTTGCACTAGTCGACGGCTCGAACTTGTTGGTGGGCGTGGCTAATATGCATGCTATTTAGTATAGTTATTCATTTATTTATATATTTGTTTAGTGAAATAAATGATAATTTATAATGAAAATAAGGGCGTAAAATTTAATGAACAGACCTTTGGGCGTATAGATATTATGTAAAAACTACTGCATGTATCTACTCAAAATTATTTGAACTTTTAAATAAATTATCTATCCTTGTACGGTTTTTATTTTGCCATTTTCATACTACATAATTTATTTATTTACGCCCAAAGATGAGTTAAAATTAGTGTTGGTGTGTTCGAAGCTTATAACTTCCAAATCAATTTTTTTTTTAAATTCTGCTTCCATACAGGGCAATGACATGATAAATTGATATAATTTTTAGTTTTGAACGTACACCGTCAGACAGACGAGTAATCACCATATTACGTTTGTATGGAAGAATGAATGTGTGGCTGTTATTTTAGTAAATAGTAACTAATAATAATTTATTTTCAGTCGCACAGCAGTCCGTAACGACACATGCGCGATGTGCGGCGTGAGTCTCAACATGAGCGCTCGCGTGCACCCAGTTATTTGGGCCACTGCGCATCTGCCCTTTGATTGTCTTAGAGCTGTGCCCGTCCAAAAGCCACTTGGTAAGTGATAAATAATTTATTCCATTGCCAAACCTAAAAAAAAACAGTGGCACTCCGGGAGTGCCGACAGAAGTGAAAACTTGAACAAGATCGCCTTGGTCACAGAAAAATACTTGTATAGAACATTGGTACGTAACTTTATCTAAATAAAGAGCACAACCGCGTTTACAAAAAAAAAAAAACTTCCAAAACCTTTAAAGTAAAAATACTTTGCATAGAACATTGATCTGTAACATAATATTAATAAAGAGCACAATCGCGTTTACAAAAATGAGGTGTCGGTAACGGTGTCGCGAGTTTGTTTTTTCCCATCTCAAAAATGCCCAACGCGCCTAAAGACGTTTCCACTTAAAAAATAAACGCGTCATTTTAAGGACCTCCTTTTTAGTAGAAATGGTAATATTATATTGCTAAAGAAACAAGACTGGATAGGTGTATCTAAATTGGGCACTATTTACGCTTACAAAACAAGTTCTTTTCTTAGAAAAGGGCCAGTTAAAGTATCTTCAGTTCTGTTCTTCTAAAAAGAGGAGCTTCCCAATTCATATGTATTATAATTATATTCTTTTAATGTCCCTGTTACAATGGATTTATTGAAATGGCTCTTAAAAAACAAAACTGAGACTAATTTCAGGCTAGTCTGTTGCCAGTAAAAGCCCAGTGTTGCCCAATTTTACATACAAAGGAATTTACTTATTTTTAGGGTTCCGTACCTCAAAAAGAAAAACGGAACCCTTATAGGATCACTTTGTTGTCTGTCCGTCAGTCTGTCAAGAACGCGTTTCTCAGGAACGCGTGGAGGCATCAAGTTGAAATTAATGTCAAATACGTAAATCTATGTTCCCTTGGAGCTCCAAAAAAATCAAGATTCTAAGTCTGCGCAATAAAAAAATTGCGGCCATTTATGTGACATATTTTGATACTCACAAATAAATCAAAATCTATAGGGTACTTCCCGTTTACCTAGAATCATGAAATTTGGCAGGAAGCAAGGTCTCACAGCTAGTGCTAAAGGAAAAAGTCTAATTTGTAGTTTTATTACAAAAAAAAATGTTTTTGCCATTACAAACTTACATTTGCAGTTGGTATCGATGTATAGGAGAACATGTTTCTCAACTGCAATATTCAGTTTGTTCTTGAGGTAAATTCATCCCGACTACGGAACCCTTCATTGTGCGTGGTCCGACACGCACTTGGGCAGTTTTTCTTGGGTATACACAACATTAACTGATATTGTTTTTGTTCACAGGTGGTTGTCTGATAATGGCTGTGAACTCTCTTATATACCTGAATCAGTCGGTACCACCGTACGGCGTATCGCTGAATAGCGTAGCCACGCATACTACTAATTTTCCACTCAGTAAGTATCCTATTAAAATACATAAGGTCTATTATTTTAAATCGTTGTTTCCAATTGATGTTATTTCCACTTAAACAAACATCAACTTTATATTAGTGTAAGTAAAGTTGATTTTAGACTGACTAGTACTGTTGAAAAAGTCATAAAATTATGAACGTACTGTAATACGTAACGTGTTATATTTGTTTTTCCTAAAACTCGTGTTTGTTTACATGTTTGACAAATAAACATATTACAGTAAAAAAAACAGTGGCACTCCGGGAGTGCCGACAGTATTGAAAACTTGAACAATTAAAAAAAAAACTTCCAAAACCTTTAAAGTAAAAATACTAGCATAGAACATTGATCCGTAACGTAATATGTATAAACAAAAAGCACAATCGCGTTTACAAAAATGAGGTGTCGGTAACGGTGTCGCGAGTTCAATTGTTTTTTCCTATCTCAAAAATGCCCAACGCGCCTTAAGAAGTTTTCACTTCAATAAGCGTAGGATCGTGTCTTAAATACATGTTATCGCTGCTTCTGCAATTTAACGCTGTGCTAGTCGACGGCTCGAACTCGTTCGTGGGCGTGGCTAAAACGCATGATGTCGTGTGAGTAAGCGAGAAGCACGATGATTTATATCGAAAAACGTAATGAACAAACCTTGGGGGGTTTTTGTGAAAAAACTACTGTACCTATGTATTCATCAAAATAAAGTTATCTGAACTCAAGAATTTTGTTTTGGAGATTTCATACTCCTTCTGTTATTTATTCACGCACAAAGTTACGTAAAATTAGTGTTGAAATACGGATCTTTCGTGGTTCATAAATAACTTTCAAATGAATTTAGTAATTCTGCTTGTGAAAAATTTCGACTAGCGCAGCCTTAAGTTGCGCCATTGCATGTGTGGAATCTATCTATATATATAAAAATCAATGCGTAAGTCTCGCAAAAACTCGAAAATGGCTCAACCGATTGTGATGAAATTTTAGTAAGTTTGTTGTATGCGCGCCGGAGGTACCTCACAAAAACAAAAACAGTGGCACTCCGGGAGTGCCGACAGAAGTTAAAACTTGAACAAGATCGCCTTGGTGGAAGAAAAATACTTGTATAGAACATTGTTACGTAACCTTATCTAAATAAAGAGCACAATCGCGTTTACTAAAAAAAATACTTCCAAAACCTTCAAAGTAAAAATACTTGCGTAGAACATTGATCCGTAACGTATTATAAATAAAGAGCACAATCGCGTTTACAAAAATGAGGTGTCGGTAACGGTGTCGCGAGTTCAATTTTTTAACGCATATTAGTTAGTCTGATATAAAAAAATATATTTTGGACGTATCTCTTAAGTCCAACTTGACCGTGATCTGTTCCCGTATGAATCGAAGCCCTTTTTTATCATAATTAGCCGAAACGAACGTCGACGATTACTGGACACAGTCCTCTCCAAAGCATCGCCACGACGACTTGTCCTGAAACTGTCTAACAAAAATTTTCATAATTTCAATGTATTTTTTACTTGTCTCATTTAACAGGAATCCAGGAAGGCGTGTGCATAACGCTAGACGGGTCATGCGTAGCTCCTTTAGGGGAGGGTCGACTGGCTCTGTCCTTACGAGGAGGACAACTATACGTATTGACTCTACTAGCAGACTCCGTGCGAACTGTACGGAGCTTCCATCTGGACAGGGCCGCCGCCTCCGTGCTTACCACCTGTGTAAGTTAATCGGTTTGTCCTACTATAATACTAAAAACGCGAAAATTTGTGAGGATGAATGGATGGATGATTGTTTGTTACTCTTTCACGCAAAAACTACCGAATGGATTTGGATGAAACTTGGCACACAGATAGTTTATAACCTGGATTAACTCATAGGAGACGTTTTATCCCGATATTCTCACGGGATCGATACTTATGCGGGTGAAACCGCGGGGCGCTGCGAGTTTACTTAAAAAAGGCGTACCAACTAAATACGTACACAGTGTTAACCCACAATCTTTGACATAATTATACCTTCAACTGTCACTAAGGGACCGTTCAAGTATTACGTAAGCATTATAGGGGGGCGGGGGGGTCTATGCTTTTCTTATTTTTGATGACATGGGGGTTGGGGGGGTCTAGATTGTGATTACGTCAGCAGTAATTATTTACTTTTTTACACATATGGCAACCCACACATTGTCTATGCTCGAAAACGAAACGCATATTCGGGGATTCCCACAAATAATGAATTCGTTTAGGTACTCGCTTAGAACCGAGTAGGGGAATCACTTGTCTAAAGGAGAAACCCGTTTCTGGGCCTAACTGTTCCACGAATCAGATATGTACCAAAAAAATCGTCTATTTTGCTTAATTAACCCATTTTAATCTTAGCCTCAATAGCAATGGCCAAGTGTAGAAAATAAGTAGTTTTCTATTTTTTTGTTTTAAACAACCTTTGTAAACCATTAAAACACTTATTTCGTTAAACATCACTAACTTCACAAACGCTGGCATTGTAACAATAGAGCGTGCCATAAGAATATAATCGATTTAGTGGAAATCGATACTGTTACAAATAATTAAATAATACTCCATTATTTTATTATAATTGTTTTTTATATTAAAATCATTGTAAAATAAAAAAAAATCTGGAATCTAATTGATTTTTAAAGTAACCACTATAAAAAAATCATTAAAAGAAATAAATAATCGATAAAAAGCGATTGCACCACGGATTACACTAGTAAACGGCAAATGTCAACGCCTGTCAAATGTCATGTCATTGTTGTCATTCGCTTTTATTGTGTTTTTTCGTATTTCTCGGGATTTATTATTTCTTAGAACCTATTCGAATACTGAACTCCGAAATTGATTGCCTTCCGACTGCCCTCGCTTGAACATTGGACGCCGTACCCTGCCACCCCTGTAGACCTTTGCTGGAAAACCAGATCTGTATAATGATCTTTTGAAGACTGGTTAAATAACGACATCATGAGCCTGTACATTAATTGCGGAATAGCAACAGACCGCTGCAATACAATAGGAAGGCAAAAATTGGAAGATGAAAATGATTCTTTCAATTTACAGGAATGGGTCGCGCCTCAAACGGTTAGTATCCGATATTTTTATATCGTAACATTTTTGTACCATGTAATTATTTAATGTAATCAAACTAAATAGTATTATCGTTTGTGTCCAGTTGTCTGTTGATAGTTGTATTTTATAAAATGATACCAGAATGTGCAACAAATTCATATTCGAAGCCATATCTGACATTGCCAATCCGGACTGAACCTGCATAGTTAATTACAGCCTATTCCATCTTCAGAGAGGAGGTCTGTGTCCCTGCAGTGGGAATGTAATCAGGCCGCTTATGTTTATAGATTGTGCAATCCACGAAGACGCGCCCCACTGATTACTGTACTGTAAGTTGTACTTTAAGTACGGAGCGGAGCAGAGTGGGGCGCGTCTTCGTGGATTGCCCTATCTATACCCAAATGTGCCACTCAGATGTTTCTTGCTAAATGCTAGTGCTAGACCTAATAGTCAAATGATAAATGTTTGTTTCAGGTACTTAAATGAAAATGAGTTTATCTGCCAAGCTTGCCGAAAACATGCCAATGCTGTATCTCTTGATTGAAATAAGTAGACCAGAAGAGAGTGAACAGACACCTATAGGACACTGATGAATGGAAGTGTGTAGAGAAGTGGACGGTGGCCTACAGCAAGAGCTGTCAACATCGGACTCAAACTGGATGTTGAGAGAAAGAATAAAATCAAGCATATTAGTAATAGGATGTATTTCGTTTATATATTAGTCGACAGCTCTCTAAGTGGGAGGGATCCTATACTTCAATATTATTGCACCTGTTTTGTTGGCAAAAGAACGGTTGGTAGCCATACCCACACGATGAGGAGAATTATGATAATTATCTTGGTTAGGCACGGCACCAGGGTAGCCAAATGCCTTCTGCACAATTTCTGGATACTGTATTATTATATTACGATAATCCTAATGAAGAAAGTGATTAATAAAACCATTTATCACAATTATGTGTTTTTACTTTATTTTACTTAATATATTATTGCAATCTCAGATTACTGTAATATGAGATTGCATTAAATCCCCTAGTAGATACAATATTAACAAATGCAAGCCAGTAATGTTGTAAGTGAGCCTTGTTTATTAAATATAGTTTTCAGCTGACGTTTTCAGTAAGATCAATCAGATAAATCTAAAGGTCACTTTAGATTCCCCCCCCCAAGCGCTTTTTGTGTACCTACCTAAAACCTCATCATGATAGACTGCAGGCGCTGCAGCACAAGCCTCAAACATATTTTTTTATTGAAATAACTCAAATAATAAAAATAACCTAAAATGTAAACATTGTCTGATTTGACCAATTTGGCCATTGCTGGGAGACGTGAAAATTGGGGTCATGAATCCTTCCTAAATACTCTAATTTATGTCCAAATTCCAGTCCTGGAACGCCAGGCCCAAGTTTCTATGGAGTTTGGGTTTCTCCTTTACATTAAAAGAAAAATGCATATACCAATGTTTACGTAAGCATTGAAGGGGGGGTAAGAGCTTTGCTTACTTTTGCTGACAAGGGGGAGGCAAATAATTGTAATAAATCTGCTTACGTAATACTTGAACGGCCCCTAACCAGACAATAGAATTTTTAATTGTTATAGATCTCGCATGTATTTAAATGATTGGAAAGCACGGTACTGTTAATTAGCGTATTTGTACAATAAACAAAATAATATATTGTAATGAGAGAGTGTGAGGTTTTAGGATTTAGTGGCTTTGTGAGCTAATGAGTTTTTGAGTTAATGGATTTGTGAGTTGATTGTTTGTGAGACAATAAAGTTTGTTGGCTTTCGTTTAGTCCCAAACTTCAATTGGAGAGCTTTAAAATAAACAAAAATTAATGTTTTATCCACAGATGTGCGTAATTGAAGAAGATTTTCTATTCCTGGGCTCTCGACTGGGTAACTCTCTCCTACTGAGAGTGACTGAGAGGGAGAACAGAATGCTGTTCTCAGTAGACAAACCTTTAGAAGCTACTGTGGACCTCACTGTATCTGAGAGTGGTAAGTACCATCTTATAGTTGTTAACAGAGGAAGACTTATTCCTAGGCTCTCGACTGGTCAACTGTCCTGCTGAGAGTGATCGGATTCGGTTACAGTTTAAGACAGATTTTTATTTCGGATATTCGATAGTTTCGGTTACGGAGCTCCTTAACATCCCTGGGTCCAATATCGTAATCGCGAAAATATAATCAACCGTCCCATACATTTGGGTCGAGTAGGTATTGATGTTTTGTATGGGATAGTTTACATAGTTGCCACACCTTTCTGATACTGCCTGTATATTATTTGTCTCCAACAGAACAACAGCTCAACAAAGAACAACACCAGAGGGAGCAATCAGATCCTTTAGCGAAGAAGCGACGTCTGGACACAATCAGCGACTGTGTGGCCACCAACGTGATAGAGATCAGTGATAAGGACGAACTTGAAGTGTACGGGTCTGATATCAGGACTTCTACGCAGCTTACTAGCTATGTTTTTGAGGTAAGTACCGCATTTTATTTAAGTAGATGCTGCACACGGCTTCGCCCGCGTGGATTCTAAATTCTTTTTCTAAAATAAAAGCCAAGTTACTCATTATAACATCTGCTATCTGCTAATAAAAGTGCACTCAAAATCGGTTCAGCCATTTCGGAGATTAGCCGGAAAAAACAAACAAACAGACCGACAAAAATTTTCAACGCAGGGTGCTTTGAAATTTATTGTCAGTTATTTTTTTTTAAATCGGCTGTTCCGTACATTTTGACCGCGTAGGTATAACACTTTTCTATGAAACAGCAGATTTTGTTTTAAATAACAGACGAACAATTTCTTTGCAAACAGGCTAAAAAAAGGCTCATCATTAGAAGCCCACTAAGGTTTTTAGAGGATCGAAAAATGGCGATCATCATTATAAGATCAATAAGTTTTTAGAGAACCAAAAAAAAGGCGATCATCATTAGAAGATATTTTCCCGTTATACCCCCAGGTTTGTGACTCGCTCCTAAACATCTGCCCAATCGGCGACGTGTCGATGGGCGAGCCGCAACTACTATCAGAAGAGTACAGTCGGCAGCAAGACAACCCGGTCATTGAGCTCGTCACCTGCAGCGGTCGAGGCAAGAATGGGGCGCTGACTGTACTACAGAGAACTGTGAGGCCGCAGCTTATTACGGCTTTTAATTTACCTGGTGAGTTTACACTTTATATGAATTAAGTTTTTAACAACGGTGTACTTTAGAGGCTTACTACACTAAATAGAATAAATATACTTTCAAATGATTTCATTTCACAAAAACCTCCAAGGGCACTTATGAAACGTCAGAAGCTAGGTGCACGGTTCCAATTGGTCGTTTCCTATGGAGAAGAGCCGGCAAGAAAATCAGCGGTTACACTTTTAAAAATAAATGGTTTTTACAATGTTTACTAAATACTTACTTACTATACTTTATTAAATATATATATTTTGTTGACGAAACACATGTAAACTTTACAATGGAATCTCGTCAATCACTAACAAGTAATAATAGACCTAGTAATCCATGTAATAAAATCTATTCTTACTTGCTACTATTACACAAATTTTACATATTGGTATCAAACGGCTCTTCTTCTATGTTTTATTCTATACGATTCGAAACTATAACAGAGTCATGTACGCTACAGCTTAATCAATAATAGACCTAGCAACTCATGTCATAAAGTCTATTTCTATTTACGTATATTTTGTGTATTGTATTCATAATTCTTTATACTATTTCTCCCTACAGGTTGTATAGACATGTGGTCGGTACTGGGCGAGGGTACCGACGGTGCTAGAGAAGCGGAGGGTTCACACGCGTACCTCATACTCACTCAGGAAGATGGCAGCATGGTGCTACAGACCGGTTCGTTTTATAGTTATTGTATAATTAATGTTCCCATTGCTGGGACTCCCGACGCCTCTGTGAGAGGGAGGGGGTTTTGCAGTTATACATCAATAATCGTGTTTTAGACGCATAAAAACACGATACTTTTAACATCAAGCAGCTGGAAGTAGCTAAGTGACGTAGCGTTTAAAAAGAAAGTTATAAATTTTATAACAGATTAAGCTTATTATAATTTAAATTCGTTTTTAGATTAGAAATTTTGACCATGATTTACTAATTTATTATTTTAAAATTGTTACCATAGATTCAGTACATGATTCTGAACCCCCCTGCGTTGAAATACGTGTGGTGCATGTGTTCAAGTTTCAGTAGAATTTTTGTATCAACACTGAAAGTACTCGCAACACACCTGGACGATGACTAAACGGAAATAATATCGTTACAAAGCAAACATGAGCCGTGTGTGGTCAATACAAGCAAATTTGCGCATATCTAAATTTGCGCAAGTAAATCGTTACGTGTGTGGCTAGCAATTCAATTCCATTCATTTATTCTGTAACAATTCTCATTGTGTTCGAATATAATTTAACATGAAAACATAAGCTTACACAAAAAAAATATTATTAAAATACATGCAATTCAATTTAAATTAGGAAACAACAATTCGATAAAAAAAAAAAAAATGTAAAAATTAAACAAATGTTTTCTTACTGCCTGCTCCTTACACCTTGTACTGATATATTTACTTTGCATTCAACAGGTCAAGAAATCAACGAGGTAGACAACTCCGGCTTCATGACAGGTTCCCCAACCATCTTCGCAGGCAACCTCGGCAACAACAAGTTTATGGTGCAAGTCACTACCACGGGCATAAGACTTATTAAGAGTAAGTAGGTTTTAAGGACTTAGGCGACAAATAATCTCCTTGTGTAACGTCACATATTTTGCAATTTTAAATTAAACCTTATGTAATAATGATAGAGCACCTCTGCCTAACTCTTTGGGATCATATGCGTGATGTTATGTGTGTAGAGTTAGTAATATTTAAAAAAAAACTGTACAGTTTAGGTTTATACTTTACTAGCTTTTGCCCGCGGCTTCGCCCGCGTGGATGTCGGAAAATATCCCACGGGAACGTACTACCGAGATTTCATACCTAATAAGTAATAACAGAGGAAAACGTCATTGACTCCTACCGCTGCGCCCGCCTTGCTCCGCCTAATTTTGAAACTGTGATATCTTTTAATCTATTCATTTAAATGATATCATTTAAAGGAATATTTTAATCTAAATTAAATGCCCAATTTAAATAACATATTTTTTTGGATAAGGATTAATATTATACCGATACCGGTTAAAAAAGCTTCGGAAATAACAATTAAATTTTTATCAAATTCTGAAAGATAAAAATGGTTATTGTGGGTCATCCTTTAGAAGATAGACATATGCCATCGCGGACTTTTTTGTTGAACTTTTTAAGATGAACAATACCTTAGAACATAAATTTGATGTTTATTTTCAGGTTAACGCAGCGCACGCCAGTAAAGCTCCCAGTCGGCATTATTTTTTCCGACTTCTTCAACAATAATCGTCAAATTTCAGCCAATTTACACAAAACCTTCCGCATGAATTACTCCGTCCATTGGTGAAAACCGTTTGAAAATCCGTTCAGTATTTTTGAGTTTATCGCGTTCAGACAGACAGACAGACAGACGCGGCGGGGGACTTTGTTTTATAATATGTAACCACACGAAGCTTATGACTCGTGCTCCTCCTTGTCACATGATGCCACACTTCGTTGACCCCCTTAAGGTGTGACGAAATTTATGGATGGCCCCTTAAGAGCGGCCAACCCGTCATACGTTTCATAGCGGCGTTGTAACACATCTATCTTTAATTCTTTTAAACTGATGGGTATCTTGTGCACTATATCTAGGTTTCTATGAAAGCAAAAAATAAAAATTTGGCGAAACAAATTCAATATAAGCCTCCAAAAATCTGCTTTTTTGCACAAATTTTACCTCAACTTTGACCGTTCATAATCTACTTATAAATTGTAAAAGTAAAGAAAACATCTTTATAGAAACCTCGCACATGTAATGGAGATTCTAAATGCCAAAAAAATATTTTACAAACTTGTAAGGCGTATTCAAAAACACGTATTTCCTGAAACCAGTTATTTTTCGTACAACGTTATCACGTTCTCACTTGCTGAAACCAGTTATTTTTCGTACAACGTTATCACGTTCTCACTTGCTTGTTAGCAGTTCTCACTTGCGCTGGATGAAACAAGCTTTTCGACCATGCTCGCGTTGACGATAGACGGACCGGGAAGGGCCCTCTTAAAACTGTAAAATCCAATCTTTACATACCAAGACCCTTCCGTGCCTCGGAAAGCACGTAAGACGTTGGTTCTTGCTATCATTTGTAAATCTTTGACAGCTGTTACGGGTCGTCAGAAGCCCACAAATCTGACAACTAGTCTTACCAAGGGGTATCGTATTACCAAGTAACTGGGTTGTGGAGTTCAGATAGGCAGTCGCTCCATGTAAAATACTATAGTATTCAGCTGCATCCGGTTAGACTAGAAGCCGACCCCAACATAGTTGGAGAAAAAGCTAGTCAGATGATGATGATGTTCTGTTAAGTTGTACAAACCGTGCGAAGCAGATGCGGGTCCTTAGTTTAGAATAATCTCTAACCTCATTTGATTCGCATTTTCCCTTCCACAGACGGCGTGAACCTACAGTCGATCCAGCTAGAATGGACAGCACAATACGCGGCCACAGCCGACCCGTATCTGTGCGTGATGTCTATGTGCGGGCGAGTACTCGTGTTAGCTCTCAGAGAGTTCCGAGGGAAGGATGGCGCGGTGAGTATTGACTAGACATGAAACGAATATCCGGCAAGTATCCGGCCTGCCTGTCTTTTACTGCCATCCGGTCTCATACAAAAAAGTAAATCAATGTCCAGCCGGATATAGGATATTTAGCTTCCGAATATCCAATTATCATGCTGATATGATTGCCGGATATCTGGAATGCGGTGTCCGGCAACTGTTACAGTTTTATACCTGCAATCGATCCAGTTAGAATGGACAGCACAATACGCGGCGACAGCCGACATGTATAAGTGCGTGATGTCTTTGTGCGGACGAGTACTGGTGTTAGCTCTCAGAGAGTTCCGAGGGAAGCATGGTGCGGTGAGTATTTACTAGACATGAAACGAATACCCACCAAGTATCCGGCGTGCCTGTCTTATTTTGCTATCCGGCCTGATCCAGAAAAGTAGGTCAATATCCATCCGGATACAGGATATCTAGCTTCCGAATATGCGACTATCTTGCTTATACGATTTCCGGATATCTGGTATACGGTATCCGGCTAAACTGCTACCGTGTTAAACCTACAATCGATCCAGTGGACAGATTCCAGAATGGTCAGTACAATACACGGAATTAGCCGACCCGTATTTGTGTGTGACGTAAATGTGCGGGCGAGTGTTGCCCGCAGAGAGTTCCAAGGGAAGGATGGCGCGGTGAACAGCTGTTCCATACATTTTGAACGTGTAGGTTGAATTGCACTATTGTATAAAACAGCATATTTTTATTAATAACCGACGAAAAATTTGCACGTCGATGTCCCTTTCACCGTGTAGATCTCGTGTCTTTTGCTTCAGAGAATACAAGGTTGATGTTACCAGTCTAAAGTCATTATGCCATGGCGCACTATACACTTTTCGCCCTGCATAAGCTTACAAAAAAACCCATTGGGCTCCTCTACCACTAGCAGTGGGAAAAACCCGGCCAAGTGCGTGTCGGACTACGCAAAATGAAGGGTTCCGTAGTTGAGATGAATTTATTTATCCCAAGAACAAACTTAACATTGTAGTTGAAAAACATGTTCTCTCATAAATTCCAACTGCAAATGTAAGTTTGTGCTCATAATATTGAGAGATTTACTATGTTATTTTAAGACCATAGACTTCTTATAGGTTTTACTTTAATCTATGAGTAAAGAGCCATACTAAGTATTTGTTTCAAAATTTTAGATCCAGTAGTTTCGGAGATAGGGGGGGGGAATGATCAGTTTTCAACGAATTTCTTAAATATCTTTAAAAGTATTTATTTTAAAATTATATAAAAAATATGTTTAAGATCCTCTCAACAAGCCCTTTTATTTGATAGGTCACATGGTACAGTTCGCAAAACTTTTTTTTTAATTTTCTTGTTTGCTCCCCAAAAGTGACCCCTATATTCAAAATTCATTAATTTACATTACACGTTTGTGTTCGGGTCACAGAAATATATGTGTACCAAATTTCAACTTAATGGGTTCATTACATTCGGAGCAAATTGGCTGGGACAGACGGACATACAGACAGACACACAAATGATCCTATAAGGGTTTAGTTTTTTCCTTTTACCCTAACAAATATAAATGATAATGTTACAGTCGTCCGGGCGCCTGGCCCCGACGCGCCAGGCCGTCCCGCACCGGCCCGCGCTCCTGCGCGCGACCGTGTACCGCGACCTCAGCGGACTGTTCGCGCCGCCCGACGCTGACAACACGCAGGTACGTACTATAATAATAAATACATTTCTTTCAGGTACTTTGCACCCATTGCAAAACATAAATTAATACAATCCAAATAAATAAATAATATACTTCAGTATATAATACTTTCTCTCTGACACTGATACAGCTACATGCTTGCTGGAACAATGCTCTTACTCTTGAATATAGGCTTCGAGAAGTAATAAAAAAATAGCCTCCTAATGTGGGTGTCCTATGAATTGTGAATGTGTTTCTTCAGTCATCGGATTTCTATCAGTTGCCCTTTGCACTTGGTGCAGACCGAACGCTCTCAATCGACTTGGAAGTATATAGAGTTGTTAATACTCTTTTAACTTAATGTAATTTATTTAAAAAACGGGAGGTAAGCTGCTAAAGTCGCAGGCACGATAGATGCGAAAATAGTTTTACAGCATAAAGTTCACACGGAAATCAAAACAAAACAACAATAAAGTACTTAGTTCTGAATTCCAAATACACGATAAATCTAATAATTGATGGACAGGAAAATTAGCATTCGTTTGTAATCGGAAATGCGATGATTCCCGAGAGACATTAAGAAAATAGAAATACTGTAATTTGATGTACAGAATGCATAGATGTGATGGGTACTTTTACACCTCGTATTTATGCCTCCAGGTGAAAGGTGAATTCAGCGGCAAAATGAAAGGCAAGAAGAATGTGAAAGCTGAGGGTTTCAAGCCGGGCGCTATCTACGAGCTCAACGATGAAGACGAGCTGTTGTACGGCGGAGATCAGACACCTGCGTCCATGGCTAGCGTGAGTACTTACTTATGTTCGCGGATTCATCCGCGTGAATGTGAAAATGGACAACCGACATTATATTGAAAAGTGTTTTAAAGGGTGATAGTTGTAATGAAAGAGTTGTTGTTGAGGAGCTCGTGGCTAATTAATAACAGCCTTGCGGGTCTATCCATCAGGTTAAGCTACGCTTGCCGGGGTTGGTCCGTGGATGGGTGACCATATCTTTACATACCGTGACTCCTCCGTGCCCCGGAAAGGACGTTAAGCCGAAAAGGGGTCTATTTTTAATATCTATTTCATGTCATTCAATTTTTTATTGGCTCGATTTGGATTCTGTTTATTATTTCTAAAAGCTTATGAGCAGAGGTCGGAATTAGGTAGAGTTATTTATGTACTTACATTGATTTCATACAACGAAAGAATACAGTGGATATGCCCCAAATCCCGGGATTAATTTTGTAGAGCAGAAAAATCCCGTGATCTATTGAATAAAAAGTTATTTACTTTTACACAATTTAAACCACTGCACGTGCGACGTTGCCAAATTTACATCAACGACATCGGATGTCCGAAGTTGCAAAATTCCAATGTGCACACACGTGTCCATTGTGAATTTAATACTAATAAAAATTGTATGTTAATTATCTTTGTTTTATTTGTCTTATCTATCTCTGAGGTTTTTATTATTTGTAATATTGTTGGTCACACGGGATTGTCTATTAGAAATCCCGGGAAGATCCATATTAATATCAACATTTCGATGCAAGTACATAAATAACTCTACCTAATTCCGACCTCTGCTTATGAGTTATCTTATCGGATTGAAAATTAAAAAAAAAATAAAGTTTTTTTTTTAAACACCATTTTAAATTCATAAAATCATAGATTTCGAAAAAAATATATAAGAAAAAAGAAAGAAAATCGATAATTTTTCATGATTATTCAGAAAAATGCGGGCGGGCACATGCCCTTGGGCGACATTGTATATTTAGGTCGAGTAGGTATTATTACTGTTCTGTATGGTATAGCTGATTTTATCACGATAACGATGTTGTTTCCATGGATAAAGTTGTTCAGTTTGAGAGTCTGTATCACATCCTCATTTCTGATACACGCTGTTTTTAACCGACTTCAAAAAAAGGAGGAGGTTCTCAATTCGTAGGGATATTTTCTTTTTTTTTGTTTTTCTATCTGAAACTTCTCAGTAGCAGCTTGGAGTCTGGATTTGTGCCCGGTTGTTGGCAAAAAGCTCGCCCCCTATTACATGGGACTTAAACACAACTGGCGAAATGTGGGTGTACCTGCTACAGGGACACCTCTGTTCAACCCTTCGGGGAAACAAGACGTGATGTTATGTGTTATTTTCTTTTTTTATGTATGTTCCCCGATTACTCGAAGACGGTTGGACCGATTTGAAAAAATATTTTTTTGTTTGAAAGGGTATACTTTCAAGTTGGTCCCATTGTCATTTGGTCACGATCTGATGATGAGATCTTGGAGAAATTGAGGGAAATCTTCAAATATTATAGGCACATCTATAGTTAGAGCATGTTCGCTGAAGCGAGAGTTGCCGGACTTTTATGCTGTTATTCGATCGCGCATAGCATCGTTTTCCAGCAGTTTGCGAAAATCCACTAATCAACTGTTGAGGGTCGTTAGTGAGGATTGGAGCAGTCCGATCCACAGGTATTGGCTCGAAGTCCATCGGAGTGCCAACAGACGATAGAGATTGTGTTATTTTTTTTGATAGTGTAATAATGTAATGAAATTTTATTTTAATGACTACTCAGTTTTAATGTGATTTTTTTTTGTGATTGTATGGAATTTTTTATTTTAATTTTAATGTATATATATAATTTTAATGGTCTAATGAATTGTAATGTACTTATTTTGTATTGATGTAATGAATTTAATGAATTGTATGTATTTGTGATTAGTGTATTGGGACTTGGTGCCTTAGTGCGTAAATAAATATAGTGATTTGGGTATTTTTGATGAGCAGTTGACATAAGGCTTTTGTAACTTAGATAAATTACAAACCAACCCACTAAAAAGTGAAAAATTACTTCCGAAATTAAAGTAATTTTTCCCTTTGTAGTTTGGAAGTCGGTTGTATTTTTTGTAAAAGAGTTATTTTAGTTTCCGATATCTTTTTATAGAATAAACAATTTTATTTAATTTCAGTTACACCTCTGCCTAACTCTTCGGGGTATACAGGCGTGATGTTATGTTTTATTATATTATGTGTATTTTCTTTCTTTCTGGTCCTAAAAAAAAGAACTTTCCTTCCACAGATAATGTTGGCGGAACAATCCAAGAACCCGGGCGTACCTCGCCGTATCTCCCGCTGGTGGAAGAAACACCTCGTCGAAGTGAAGGCCACCTACTGGCTGTTCGTACTGCGGCTGAACGGCAACCTCGAGATATACTCGCTGCCCGAGATGAGGCTGAGCTTCCTCGTCAGAGACGCCTGCGCTGGGAATAGGGTGAGTCAAAGGCATTGAAAAAAAAAAAAAAAATTACTGTAGCGGTTACACCGCCACATACGAACTACGCATCATAGACGAGACTTCTCACAAATCCTGCATCGCGCAGTTAGAGTTTACCGAGCGATCGACATACATACAAGATTCCGACTTCAAACCGTTGGGCAGTTGCTCGCCAGACACAGCACCCGTCTGGTCGGAGGATCCTTCCTTTTCTATGGTGGATGAGTGAACTTTACACCCTGTTCCTCGTGCCCCTAAATTACTTTATCTTCAAACGTACACTTATCTCGCAGAAATCCAGACATACAGATATGATCGTTTTCCATTCATATCATATATAAAATATTCGATAAGTGCAGTAAGAAAACATAACAAAGAAATACAGAGAATATAAGAATCATATTGAGTCGAAAGGCTACCTGTGGCGACATCTGTGCGATAAAATAAGTACTACGAAGTCAGGCAACCGAACATCAACACCAGATGGCGGCACTGGAACACAGTTTGTAGGGACCCAAAATGAAATCGATACCTGAGTAGGATTGATATTTATGTTATAAAACGCCTGCGCCGGGAATAGAGTTAGTAAAAAATAGAAACGAAAAAGGGAAGGAAAGAACAAACAGAGTTTTTTTAATTCTACAAGTCTGCACAAATCCAACGCTCTAATAACGCTTCAGTTCAGGAGCCAGCTATTCAATATGTTTTTGACGACTACTTATCGCTCCGTGCCGTATATAAAGAGTTCAGTAATCGCGGAGTGGGGCGCGTCTTCGTGAATTGTACTATCTATATGTACATTTGTACATTGTGCAAACATGTTTAGTTATATTTAACTTTTGTTTTTCATCTTTTTATAAGTATAATAAAATGATTATTATTATCATAGTGAGTGGGTCAGGACTTTGCTTCTTATACAGGCTGTCCAGATATTTTGGAAACATTTGTTTAGCTGTAAATCCGTAACATTTTGCGAAACATGTATTGTGTTGTTTTGGTAGGTATTGACCCAAGCTATCACCCCCTGTACTATGTTGTACTATTTACTGGACACCCTGTATGTGGTGATATTTTTAAAGAAAACGACAGAAAGACAAGACTAGGCATTTATTTGAATAAGGTTTTACAGTTAATAAGTAAGCTACTCGCCCATTCCAAAACTAGTTCTCACGGAGAAGAACGGGCAAGAAACTATAATGATACTTTTAATTATAACAACATATTATTATCATTTACAAACTTTTATCTTTATCACGTTAAGCATAAATTCTAGAACATACAAACGTTTTCACAGTAATATATAATAGAAAGTAAGTAACATTTAGTAATTACTAACTAAACTTACTAACTAATAAAAACTAACACAGGCTCTTTACTTTGTGTAAATAATTTCATCACCACTGCTCTCAAAACAGTGAAGGAAAACATCGTGAGGAAACCGGCATGTTCTAGAAAATGAAATTCGAAGACATGTGACAAGTATCAACCCGCACTGGGCCCGCGTAGTAGATTACGGCCCACTCCCTCTCGAAGAGAGGAAGCCTATGTCCCAGCAGTGGGAACATTATAGGCTGATTATGGTATAGCACATTAGTAAAAATGAGAACAAAAAATAGAGTAAAGAATATTGCATATCCAGACAAACTCAATGATTAGATTACACTTGGCAATAGCAATATTGGAAAATATTCAGGATTCAAATGAGCAAAGTGACACATATTATACATAGGCAGTAAAACGCACATAGTAATATAGACACTAGTAGAGAATAACAATATCAAAGTACTTAAGTGTGAGACCAGTACCCTAATTGCGTAATACACGATCAACCACAATTTGTTTCGATTTGAAACAGATAGAAAATCCATTGCTTCATAAGTTGGAAAAAAAAATTGGTTGTCTGTAAAGTCGGTTTACGGACGATAATTTTACGTGATAACGTCACAAGCCGAACGCTTAGGCCGATCCGCGCTCTCGCTTGCACGCTCGGCTCAGGCGGAACGTGACACTTTTTCGTGCGTGCAGCCGGCGTTCATCGATTTATAAGACGTTATCACGTCAAAAATCTGCTCAACAACGTAAAAACGCAGTGAATGTTGCTGTCAAAATGGAACAAATTTGTCATAATCGTTTACGAAAATAAGTTACGCAATTAGGGTACTGATCGTTATAGATAGTACCATTCACGAAGACGCGCCCCACTCCGCTCCGTACTAAAGTATAACTTACAGTTCAGTGATCGTGTAGTAGGGCGCGTCTTCGTGTGTTATGTATGCATTTTTATCTTAAATAAACCGTAATTTTTTACCAATCACAAAATTTAAAGTGGATTTAAATTTAATAAAATAAAATGAAATAAAAATTTAAATATGTACATGACGCCCATACATTTTGTCTAAATAACATAAATCTCGGTCCTAGTGCATAAGGCCTCGCCTCTCATGCACGTGGTTGTCGGTTCAAATACGGGGGAAGTACCAATGTGACTTTTCAATTTATATGTAATTTCTTAGTTTATCTTGGACATTATTGACATCGGTGAAGGAAAACATCGTGAGGAAACCTGCACTTATAAATAATATAAATCTGAAATCGCCAACCCGTTTTGAGCAAGCGTGGTGATCAATGCTCGTGCCTTCTCTGTACGAGAAGAGGCCTTTGCCCTACAGTAGGGCATTAATACACTGGCATTTTAAACTTTAAACCTAAGCAATAATAAACAAATATTTAGTGGAACTGCTTAAACAGTTATTAAGATAATTAAACAATTAATAACTGTTGAATGAATCAATCTTAAGATGAAATTCGATAAAATAGTAACATCAACTGAATGTTCTGTATCAATTGTTTCAAACAACTTTTACATTAGAATAGCAAAATAAAATCAAAGAAACATTGAAAGTAGGTAAAAATATGCACAACATTAAATAAAATGTTAAACTAAAAATAAGTATTTTGTATTCAATTAAATTAAAACATGTCAATTAAGGTTAAGAACCGTAAAAATAAATTAAAAAATAAAACATGTAATATTTTTTTATCACATTATAAAGGAGTAAAAAAAACAACATGTAATTTTTTTACAATTCCGAATAACTAAAACAAAAGCACTTTCTACTTCCCGCTTTTAAATATTTTGGATAAACATAGGTTTACAGAATTCTGTGTAGAAAGAAATATTTAAAAACAAAATCCATGAAACTCTTACAATAAATTGGAAAGCACACTTTAATAGTATTCTACAAAGTCGTGATATTAGGTAGGTATTATGAAAGTTAATAATACGCTGTATGTATTACAAACATTTGTGTTAATTCAGAAATATAAATTATTTATCATAAGTTTAAATACATGATTATGTATACTTAAGCCCCGCCTTCAACACGAATCACTAATACATTTAGCAGAAAACACAATTTTTAGGGTTCCGTTGCCAAATGGCAAAAAACGGAACTATAAGAGCTATGCTGTTGAAACTTGGTAAGTAGATGTATTCTGTGAACCGCATTAAGATTTTCACACAAAAATAGAAAAAAAACAAATAATTTTGGGGTTCCCCATACTTAGAACTGAAAGTCAAAAAAATTTTTTTCATCAAACCCATACATGTGGGGTATCCATGGATAGGTCTTTAAAAATGATATTGAGGTTTCTCATATAATTTTTTTCTAAACTGAATAGTTTGCGCGAGAGACACTTCTAAAGTGGTAAAATGTGTGTCCCCCCTTGTAACTTCTAAAATATGAGAATGATAAAACTAAAAAAAATATATGATGTACATTACCATGTAAACTTCCACCGAAAATTGGTTTGAACGAGATCTAGCAAGTAGTTTTTTTTTAATACGTCATAAATCGTAAACCGCAATTTATCTTTCATTCAATGTTACTTGCTGCTACGGAACCCTTCATGGGCGAGTCCGACTCGCACTTGGCCGCTTTTTTAACATTATTTTGTCTCGGTCATCTTCAAACGGTTGAATGAAATAGAACGACGTCATGATCTTGTTTAGCGCTAAACGTATTTAGTGATTTGTGTTGCAAGTGAACAAAATATATTACTCGATGTTTTGTATGAAGATGGTAGTCTTCAATTAGTTGTTCATACAACCATGTACGGTCAGCTATCATCAAGGCACCCGCAGACGCGCGCAAAGCGATAGTGCGACGCGATTCTAGTAGAACAATTTTCATGAAGTTTTCATAGAAATTGTTCTACTAGAGTCTTGCCACGACTGTCTGCGGGAGGGGGGAGTCTTCAGGCTCACGAGTATCTCTCTCATGCATCACGATATCGTGATCCCTATGCCTTGCTGATAACGACAAACGATTTAATTTATTTTTATAAAATTCATACCACATTTCTCGATTGCTCTTTACGGCAACCAAATAAACGTTCAATAGTAATGGGTTTAAGCTATACATTAATATCTGTAGAAAACATAATATTTTGTTTCTACAATGTTTTTTCATTGAAAACATCCTCGAACCAACCATGTAACTTATCCTTGATGGGTGTAAAAACTTAATTTTGAAAAGTCTATGAAATAATTTTCGGATTCGTAGTGGAAATGTGTTTTTGTGATTCAAAAACGAAATAACATGAAAAGACAACAATAAGATGTCGCTCAATATAAATATTAAAGTGGCGATGTACAAGCGACGCCATTTGTTGATAGCTGTAGGTACGCTCGCGTTCGAACTACGGCAAAGTGAATATACAATTATAATGTAAAGTAAACAATTTATTGACATAGTTAAAATAAAAATTATAAATCCTACATCGCTGGGATTTATATGAGATTTAAAAAAAAAACCAGAAGTAACAAAAAAATGAATAAGTGTTGTTATTAAAGACACAACCCAACCAAATAGGCCGCTTTTCAAATATTTCCATCGTATATGCACATTAAAAACTTTTACAATGTCGACGTAGAACATGTGACATATTACTATCAGCCAGTGATGCTTTACTGTTGCTAAGTACATTAATAGATATAGACTGATAATGGCAAACCAACATTCTTGACTTATGTTCAATGAGTGACTTTCACTGACATAATTAGTGATATGCATCATTGAAGAGATTAAGAAGTTTGCAAAAATTGCGTTGAGGCATACATAGTTCTTGTAATTACGGATTTTTTTTAGGACGCACCATGACGTCACTCCGTAAATCAACGTAGCCAGGGTCAGCACTAACATAACGTGGTATGTGGAAAACTCTGCAGTTTCGTACAATCCCCGAGCATAAGACATCTTGAATATCCATTTAATAGTGCTATAAGAAATGACGTCAAAATCTTTATAATGCCTATTGGTACAAAAAGTATTATTTGCTTTTCCTTCGGTTCTAAGATAGAAACTGAAATCTCGCTTCATTCTTAACAATTTTAAGTTTTGGTGTTACTTCCGAAACTGACCAAACGCTGCTAAACAAATAAAAGCCAATTTGTTAATTGTGTTATTACTCTTAGCTATTATCTTGTTACTCTCCTGTTTGATATTTTAGGTAGTCAACCGCATGTCCACGGTAACAATAGGGATGATGACTTACATTAGGTTGGTATAGATTTAATAAGGTAGGTTTTCAAACAAATAATGTTTTCATAGTAGGTAAATACGTGACCCGCGCAGCGTACAATGTAGTGAAGTATAATAAATAGCTATTCACCATCATCTGCTTAGCCTTTTTGCAACTATGTTGGGGTTGGCTTCCAGTGTAATCCGATGCAGCTGAATACCAATGTCTATCTGACCTCCACAACCCAGTTACTGGGTAACTCGATACCCCTTGGTAAGACTGGTTGACAGAATTTCGGGCTTCTATCCGTAATCGTAGCCGTTGTCAGCGCAAACGTCTTGTGGAGTGTAGTGAACTGGAGAGTAACCTATAGTTACTCAGTGTCCTCACTCTGTAGAAGCACGCACTCCGGTGCTGTTGTCAGGCGAACGTCACTTGCACAGTGTCAATCAATTCACGTTAAGATTACGAAAAGTATTTGTGAACAGCTTCACTTAAAGTACCGCCAAATCCGTTGATGAGCGTTGTCCCACGGGGGTCTCGCAACAATAGATAATTAATTGCACCTCACTAGTTGCTTCCGAAACTGTCTATGGTCCAATAGTTTGAAATTGTCATTAAAGTCGCGTTGTTAAACTCGTTCCGAAAGAGCAAATCAATTTATAAGTTTTTATTGATACACTTTTCGTTTACGTAAATGTATCTGTGAACAGATGTCCGTCGATGTGCGTTGCACCCGGGCTCGCAACAATAATCAATTAAATATTATTAGTCAACATGTCAAAACAAAGGAAAATATTTTACAGACATATTTACCTATCTTTTTTAGGTTTTCCTGTGTGTGTTCAATGATGGATGACGCACAAAAATCTCATGATCACGTGTTAAATTTTTAACCAGGATGTAATATATTCGTCTGTACTTATGTTTAAAAAAACAGGCCAAGTGCGTGTCGGACCACGCACAATGGAAGGTTCCGTAGTTGGGATGAATTTATCCCAAAAACAAGCTTAACTTTGTAGTTGAAAAATATGTTCTCCCATACGGAATGTATGGGAAAACATGTTTTTGCAACTGCAAAGTTAAGTTGGTCGATTATTACTCGTTAACTTGTAAAGTCTACTTAGCTGTGATAGTTTTCCTTTTAATTTCGTTATATAAACTACTGTTATGATTTTTTTCACACATCCAAAACTAACCATTTAGCTGGCAGGGGGGGGGGACACTTGACTCTAACAAAAATTAGCACTTTAAAGCTTAATATTTCGCAAACGGATCCTTGAATCCAAAAAGGGTTTTCACAAACTCACACAATGTTTTTGAAGGATCTTTCCAATGATACCCCACACCATGGGTTAAAAAAAAACATCACCACTTTACGTGTATGGGAGGTACCCTAAAAAAATATTTTTCATAATTTTGTTTTACCTTGTCGGCGTAATTAATATGTATACCTATGCCAAATTACAGCTTTCTAGTACTAAGGGTCTCGGAGCTAAACCGCGGACAGATAGACAGACAGACAGACGGACATGACGAAGTGTAAGGGTTCCTTGTTTACTACGGAACCCTAAAAAAAAATTATGTTCATCGATATTTTCTCGAACTACGTGCCAATTTTGAAAATTCTTTTTTCATTGGGTAGAGGAAGCTTGCGCGGTGGTCCCATATAAATTTTGTTAACTTTGCTTGGGTAGTTTTTGAGTTAGCTTCGATAATACGTTTTTAATCCACTTTGTGTATCTTGATGATGTTATAATACTTCCTGTCACTTGTTTACATAGCAAAGTATACGAATACATAACTAAAAAATGAAAACGAAAAAACAAAACTACCGACTTCCAAAAAAAAAAACAGTCTTCTTCCTTTCGTGTGGTTAGTAACTAACCTGCAGTGCTATTCTTTTAAATCTAACCGTGAACGCTTAGGTGGAGTGAGCTTGAAGTGAGCTCTCATTCCACCATATGTTAGGGATAGACGGCTCACTTTCAAGCTCACTTCACCTAAGCGTTCACGGTGAGATTTTTACAGAAATTAAAGTAATTTTTCACTAAGTAGCGTTTTTAAGCTATTGCATAGCTTCGAGCGCGGCGACTGAATCAAGAAATTCCGTAACGAAAATAAAACCTAACACCCCCACTCCGCCTACCATGTAATGGCATGTGTGGTGCCAAGTGTAGCGTTGACAAATAGGAAGTATGGAGGTTACAAATGCTAATAGCTTTCTATCTTTTCATATCTTATGCTTTTGTGAAACCTGGTTAAGACCAGATAGGATGCTGTTTAATGTAAATAATTTTTCAGTTGCCAGTGCGTACAACAGGTCCTCAATAGGGGGTGGTACCTTGATATTATGTAATAGTTGTTTCAGACATAAGGAAAGGAAGGATATCACTGCTTGCTCTGTTGATCGCTTATGTTAGGTAGCATGTGCAGAGGTTGAAGGCCATACTTTCTTATGTGTTTATAGACCACCAGCTTCAAACTTGTCATCATTTTTAATCATTATGGAAGAAATACTAAGTAAACTTTTTAAAGATAATAAATTAGTTTTTGTTTGTGGTGACCTAAATATTGATCTATTAGTTAACTCACCTGATAAATATAAGCTTATATCATTAAAGGTAGGTCGACGACTGACGCAGGAGTTAAACTCATCAGTCACATTTTGGAATCCTGGGAGAAGTCCCAGGATGCAATTGGCATTTTCTGTGACCTCTCAAAAGCGTTTGACTGCGTTGACCACAATACACTGATCTGTAAATTACACCACTACGGAATTCGTGGACAAGCTGCTGATCTTGTTCTTTCCTATCTATCAAACAGGCAGCAAAAAGTAAATGTTAATGGGGCGATGTCTTCGGGGTCTCGAGTGAAAATGGGCGTGCCTCAAGGTTCAATTCTCGGCCCTTTCTTATTTCTAGTTTATATAAATGATCTTCCTAACATGATGACTAACTTATCAGATATAATTCTATTTGCTGACGACACTTCTCTTATTTTTAAAATAGACAGGAAAGATACAGATGTATTACATGTCAACGATAGTCTGGCTGTACTTTCAAAATGGTTCGCAGCTAATAATCTTTTACTTAATGCGAACAAAACGAAATGTATTAGGTTCTCATTACCAAATGTACCTCAAGTAGGTCTAAATCTAAAACTTGATGGCAAAAAACTAGATGCAATAACGGAAACTATATTCTTAGGAATTACTTTAGATTCAAAATTACAATGGGGCGCCCATATTAGAACTCTTTCAGGTAGATTAAGTTCAGCTGCATATGCAGTAAGAAAAATAAGGCAGTTGACTGATATAGCCACAGCTAGGTTAGTATACTTTGCTTATTTCCACAGTATTATGTCTTATGGCGTCCTGCTGTGGGGATCGGCAGCTGACGTAGATTCAATTTTCATTTTACAAAAGAGGGCAATCCGCGCGATCTATAAAATGGGCGCTCGCGAGTCCCTTAGAGACAAATTTAAAGAAATTGATATACTGACTTTGCCTTCACTTTATATCTTAGAAAGTATTATGTATGTTCGCAAAAACTTAGGACTTTTCAAAATAAGAAGCGATTTCCATAATATAAATACACGTAGTCGACATGAAATTGTGATACCCAAATTTAGATTAACTAAAACAAGCAAGTCATTTCTTATAAACAGTATCCGCTTTTATAACAAGTTGCCAAAGTCTGTGACAGAACTTAGCGATGGGAAGTTCAAAACCCACATCAAACGTGTCCTTATCAAGAATTCATATTATAAAATTAAAGACTACGTTGAAGACAAGGAAATTTGGCAATAATTCCTTCTGCACATGTGGCTTCCCTGGTACCTCATTAACGGCATAAATAAGTAAGAGTCTATTAACTGCTCCCAAATTACCATGTTTATTTAAATCTTTTTTTTTTTTACATTCGCCCTTGACATATTTACTATTCTATTATTTGACATTATATACTTTTTTTTTTTGTGGCTTTTGTGGACATGATAATTATTCAGATTGATTACAGTTGTAATAGCAATCATATAATTGCGTTTTATTTAAAATAGGTTTTTTACTTTATTTTATTTAATTAATTTTTTTTGTATAGATTCTTTTCTACATATTTTGTGAATGTGAGAACGCTGTAGGCTTAGTGGATTGTAGACCTGTTGACCATTTTCTATTTTGTTAAGTACTTGGTACTTATTGAAAGACCTACACTGTCCTCCCATACCTAGAAACACTGTTATTTGAAAGTATTGTAAAAGCCAATTATTTTTAAAAGAGTAACCGTGGAGTTTCTTGCCGGCTCTTCTCCATAGGAAACGACCAATTGGAACCGTGCACCTAGCTTCTGACGTTTCATAAGTGCCCATGTAGGTTTATGTGAAATAAAATATTTTGATTTTGATTTTGATTCTTTACCGCGGCAGTCCCCGAGTGCCACGTTTTTTTTTTGTCAAATCTTTCTGAAGGTGGCATCTTCGCAAACAACTTGCAGTGAGACAGGGTATGATTCTTTTTACATATTATACAAGTGGTTTCCTTCATATTAGTTGAACCATGGAATGTACCGCGCTCTCTAGAAGATTTTTTTCCGCGTAGCTGACGTTGAAGAGGGTGTTATTAATTCTAATGCACGAAATTTGTCATCTAGGAATGTCTTCAACTCATTTCACGTTGGTAAATCCTCTGAATTGCCCTTAACGGCGTACTCTTCCCAGTCCTTGTGGGACTCCGGGTCCAGCTTCTGTACGACCAGAAATATGATTATAGGATCCCAGGAGTCAGTGTTCACGTTCGAGTTTTTAAGGTTGTCTAAAATTTCAGAAGTTGTATCCAAAATTGACTTCAGTTCACTGGCCGATTGAGTGTCCCGCCTTTTTTTGATAAACTAATCTCTTCAACATTAAGTTAACTATCAATCTTCTATTGCCGTAACGATTCTTCATAATTCCCATGCTTGTAAATAGTTACTTTCAGTTACTTCAAAGTCAAAAGTCAAAGTCAAAGTCAAATAATTTATTTCAATTAGGCACAAAAAGGCACTTTTGAACGTCAAAATTTACAAAAAATAGAATTGATTCTTTTCTCTTTTCAGTTATGTGTTTTGGCAGTCGGGTTTTTTGTTTTTTAAATAAAAACATTTTCTTTACTAACTTTGCCGAATCTTCCAATATACCAAGCGCTTCTTCGGCCGTCTTAGACATATTTTACTGCTAAGTACGTAAATCTTCAATATTCTACTCAAATACGATGCATAACTTGATGACAACGTTATTTGTATTGTTAAAGTCACTCCTAATTACTTTGCTGACTTTTAACGATTCACTCACCAGCTTCTTCTCTCTGATGGATTAGGTTTTTTAACCGACTTCAAAAAAGGAGTAGGCTCTATTTCTATTTTAACTTCACTAATGATCCGGCACTATTATGACTATTATGTTGTGTATGTTAGGGTCCAATTTCGTTTGGCGCGTAGTTGACTCAGGGAACAAGCGTCTGTCTTTGATTGTGTTTATAGGCAACTAACTTACAAAATATCCTTACGTTATATTTAATACGGTTAGCGGCTAGCTACTTACTTACTATATAATAAATTACAGTTTTTTGTTTTGAGGATTACTATTTTAGTTTTTTGCCATCGACTTTCGAAATTGAAGTTATTTTTCACTTTGTAGTGTTTTTTTGGAAGTCGGTTGTTTTTTTTGTTATTTAATTTCTTCAAAGTCAAACTCAAATCATTTATTTCAAATAAGCCCATGTATAGCACTTTTGAACGTCAAAACTTACAAAATAATAGAATTGATTCTAGTTCTAGTAGGGGAACACGTAAAGTGGGGATGTTTTTTTTTCGGGTCTATCCCATGGCGTGGGGTGTCGAAAATTTTATTTATCTTCAAGAATCAAACCTCAAACTCGTAGCGCAGCAAATATCTGCCACTGCGCCAACCTAACCGGCAATGATAATATAAATTAACCCGAAGTTAAAATTAGCATAAATATGTGAAAGTTTTGAACTGATTTTAATATCCATTGATTTATGATAAGTATTTTTTTTTTAATGCGCCATTTTTTCTTACTGCTGGGCAAGTCTCCACATAACTCACCATTGTTCCTTTTATTTTGCCTTTTCCAGCCAGGTCCCCATTTACCTCAAATAAATACTTTTTGGCCACTTTTCCTGTTGACAGCAGCGTCGCGGACGAATTTTTAATTGTTTTTGTTGGTCTTCTTCGTGGAATTTGTCATTTATGCCGACGGGAAATCCCATCGGGCACACTCGTCACATTTAACCCGTCAAACGATGGTCTCAATGGTTTTCACGATTATATCAAACTAGCTGAGCCCGGCCGGTTTCACCTACATACGTCTCGATTCCGTGGGAATATCGGGATAAAAACTATCCTATGTCCTAACCCAGGTCATGGTATACACATATGCCAAATTTCATCCAAATCTGCTCAGCCGTTTTAGCGTGAATGCGTAACAGATAAACAGACTCACTTTCGCATTTGTAATACGAGTATTACTAGCTTTCGCTCGCGGCTTCGCCCGCATGGAGATCGGAAATTATCCCACGGGAATGTACTACCGGGATAAAAAGTATTTTATATGTTAATTCAGGTTATAAACTATCTGTGTGCCAAATTTCATCCAAATCCTTTCAGCCGTTTGTACGTGATTGAGTAACAAACATCCCAACACACAAACTTTCACATTAATAATAGGTTGGGGAAAAAGTTGCTTCGCATTTTTTAAGAAAATTCAAAACATTTTTTAAAATAGTTTATTTACATTTAATTAAAGTATGTAGGTACCATTTTGTTCGATAACTTTTTTCCATCTTGTAGGTAGGGACATGATCCCATTGCTATAGAAATTTTGGGACTTTTGATCAAAATACCGCGACAAGTGGTTTTGGCAGTCCTCTCGTGATGTTAACTTGACACTGCCTAAAGAATTCTGAAGAGACCGAAACAGGTGGAAATCTAAAGGTGCAAGGTCAGGACTATACGGCGGATGCATTAACACCTCCCAGCCAAACTCTCTTAATTTTTGCTGAATGGCTAAAGATGTACGAGGTCTAGCGTTATCATGATGAAAAACCACACCCCTTCTGTTGATTAATTCCGGCCGCTTTCTCTCAACTTCTTGCTTTAATCTCATCAGTTGTTCGCAGTAGAGTTCAGAATCGATGGTCCTGTCTGGTGGTAACAGCTCATAATGAATAATGCCCTTCCAATCCCACCACACACACAGCATCACCTTGTTGCGAGTTAACCCGGGTTTCGCCACAGTCTGTGAAGCCTGACCGGCCTTTGACCACGACCTTTTTCGCACGTTCTTGTCGTACGTGATCCACTTTTCATCACCAGTTATCAGCTTCTTCAAAAATGGTTCGGTTTCATTACGTCGTAATAAAGAATCACAAATGAGTACACAGTTCATTAGGTTTCTTTCAGTGAGCTCGTGAGGTACCCAAATATCGAGCTTTTTTGTGTACCCAGTTTTTTTCAAATGCGCCAAAACTGTTAGAATTAGAATTAGAATGTATTTATTTGTAAGAATGTAGTTTTACATAGTATGGTGTTAGTATTTTTGTTAGTTCTGTACATTTTACCACAAAGTATGTGGTATACAAATATTCAATTGTCATCTTAAACTAAGTAGGTACAATATACATTTTAAGATTTGTGATTTACAATCGGTCCATTAAGAATTTGTATTATAATTAGATAGTCATTACTTTAAAATGTCAAAATTAAGTACATGTCATCTTGGATTTTTACAATATTCCATATATTCGCCAATGTCATAAAAGCAATTATCTAATAACCAACTTGTCAGCTTTTTCTTAAACATGGGGATGGGAAGTTCCTTAAATGAATTGGGTAACTTGTTATAAACCTGAATGGCATTTATGTTTTGTGGTCAATTCCCAGTTCTTCAGCTACGTCGTAATCACTGATATGCCGATCTTGCTCCACTTTTTCAAAAATGGCATCCATTTTATCCGTAAAACCAGAGCGACGTGCATCTTTGACATCAAAATTTCCGGATTGAAAACGCTTAAACCAAATTTGTGCTACTCTCACAGACACTGCACTAGGTCCATAAACATCGCAAATTTTTTTCGCGGCTTGCGTTGCATTTATACCTTTTTTGTAGTAAAATTTTAAAATGTATCGAATTTCTTCATTAGATTCACTCATCTTGACGGTACGAAAAACAAATGAAAATCACACATTTTCCTAATTTGAATTTGGAATTATGTTCTTTAAAATTTAAACTTTCAATGATACCAAAACCAGCCAGATACAAATAGTGTAGCCAAAGAGATTTTATTACAAGTTCATACATACTATAATGCGAAAAGACTTTATCCTTTTTTTTTTTTTTTTTTAATATATTAGTAGGATATATAATTAGGATGATGTCGTTTCGAATGAATTTTCCTTGTGACCAATCGCTGGTTTATATATTTACATTTGTTAGGCTAAAACATTTTCGAAAGACCAAGATTAACAAATCATTTTTAACTTTGATTTATTAACACCAATTCATACTTTATTTTTATCTCGAGCCAGTGGCGGATCCAGGATTGTCGTCGCCCCTCCGGCTTGACCCCGCTGGGGGTAGGTTTTAGCAAAGTGAACACCAAAAAGCTCACAACATTTTACAAGCCTCCTCGGATTATTTTTCGCAAATTCCTCAATGATTTCGTTAGGTTGTAGACTACCAGAGATATCTCTGTGATTAAACATGGCGGCCAAACCGGGCAGCGTGAGGGCAAAATTCGTCACATAAACAAAACAGGTTATAGAAAAAAAACTTGAAAACGTAACAGGGACTTATTAAGTTAAGGGCCTGTTTCACCACCTCCGATTAGGTTCTCGTTAACTTACTTGGCAGATAATATCCTACAAATTCTGTTCCATTTTTGAATTTATTCGGTAAGCAGTGGCTATTCGGACATCGTGAAATAGGCCCTAAGGATAATTAATGACAATTGTACATTCGTTGTTGTAATGCTTGCTAATAAGTTTAATAAGAATATTACCTATCATGTTCACTTTAAGCTTTGGGTTTGAGCCCCTTGGCCCCCCTCCCCCTCCCTTCGGGTCCCGAGCTAATGTGTTCAAAGTTCCGTTTGTCCAATAATAAAGACCACAGTATGCTGCTGACCTGCAATAGACAGCTGCTTTTTTATTTGTTCCAAAACCACTTTTTTTTTTCTTTTTATGTTCGACTTTCCATGTACATCTTTCCATTTTAATGCCCAGAAGCGTTTTCTGATCGACATCGTTTACATTTTCATTAGATACTTTTGGAACAGAGCATAGCCTTTACTATATCACACTTTCTCATTTCCTCAAACTTCTTCTATTCCACAGATCCTAGCTGACAGTCTTGAATCAGTCCCCATTCCCAGCAGTGGTGTCGAAGATGAAGAACTGAGCAGTGGTGGACAGAACACTGATGCCGATAAGTGCAGGGAACTGCTGGTTGTAGGAGTAGGACATAAAGGAACCAGGGTCCTGATGCTCATGAGGTGCGAAGACCAGCTCATGATATACCAGGTAAGGAAAGACGCTTAAGAAGCCGAACGATGTTTTTTTGACGACTGTCTTTCATTCTGATGATAATTGAATAATTAAAAACTGTTAACAATGATTATTGGGCATTACATTTACTGCAAAAATCGAGCAGTACCTCCCCTACTAAAAGTAACCCATTTGGTCGGGGTGCGCTAGCTTAGTTACTGTGGCCAACTTAGAGAAATAAAAAACAAAAACCGGCCAAGTGCATGTCGGACCACGCACAATGTAGGGTTCCGTAGTTGGGATGAATTTATCCCAAGAACAAACTTAACTTTGTAGTTGAAAAAAAAATCTTTCATACAGAATGTATGGGAGAACATGTTTTTATAACCGCAAATCTAAGTTGGTCGATTATTACTCGTTAACTTGTAAAGCCTACTCAGCTGTGATAGTTTCCTTTTTAAATTCGTTATATAAGCTACTGCCGTGAATTTTTTCACATATCTAAAACCAACCATTTAGCTGGCAGGGGGGGGGGACAATTGACTCTAACAAAAATTTGCACTTTAAAGCTTAATATTTCGCAAACAAATCTCTGAATTCAAAAACGGTTTTCACACACTCACAATGTTTTTGAAAAACCTTTCCAACGATACCCCACACCAAGGGATAGAAAAAAAAAAAACATCCCCACTTTACGTGTAGGGGAGGTACCCTAAAAAAAAATTTTTTCATAATTTTATTTTACCACTTTGTCGGCATGATTAATATATATACCCATGCCAAATTACAACTTTCTAGTACAAACAGTCTTGGAGCTAGACCGCGGACAGACAGACAGACAGACAGATAGACAGACAGACTGACAGACAGACGGACATGACGAAACTATAAGGGTTCCTTGTTTACTACGGAACCCTAAAAAAGAGGCACATTTATATTAAAAACCGGCTATTTGCGTGTCGGACCACGCACAATGAAGGGTTCCGTAGTTGGGATGAATTTATTTCAAGAATAAAATAGTTAATTGATTCAGGCGCGACCTTGCGGAAATCCATTATAAAATACAATAGACGTGGATATATTTAGTAACCTGTTCCGCTTAGCTATTCCTACAGAGCCGTAAAAAACCCTGAAAGAAATCTACACGTGTTTCACCTCTCAGCGAGGCATCCTCAGGATGACGAGTGACTTGTCGCGAACCCGAACACGGCGTGTTGCCACACCAAGTGCTGGACGCAGCTAACCAGCGCCGGTTGAGAGGTGAAACATGTCGATTTCTTACAGGGTTTTTTTATGGCTCTTTAAGAATAGTTAAGCGGAACAGGTTACTAAATATATCAACGTCTATTGTATTATTTTCGAAAATAAACTTAGCATTATAGTTGAAATGTACGCCACGGTCAAGTCTCCAACTGCAAATGTAAGCTTGTAATAGCAAACAAATATTGTTTATGTGATCAAACTAAAAATTAACGACTTTCGGACTTTTTCCTTAACTTGTGCTGTGAGACCTTGCTTCTTGCCAAATTTCATGATTTTATGTCAACGGGAAGTATCCTAGAAGAATATGTCATATAAATGGCCGTATTTTTTTATTGCCTTAATTTAGAAGCTTGATTTTTTTAGAGCTCCAAGGGAACATAGATCTACGTATTTGATATTAATTTCAACTTGATACCTCCACGCGTTCCTGAGAAAAAGGGTCTTGACGGACTGACGGACGGACAACGAAGTAATCCCATAAAGGTTCAGTTTTTTTCCTTTTGATGCACGGAACCATAAAAATAAAAAAAATAAAAGTAAAGTAGTAAAGTTTTTAGAGAATAAATATTGTTATTTTCTTTTCCACACAACGTATAACATTTTATTTGACCATTCCTAGGCTTACAAATATCCCCGAGGCAACTTGAAACTACGCTTCAGTCGTTCGCGCGTATCCTTCCCATTCGGGTACAGTGCCGCGCCTTTGACGACGCCGGAGGACTCCTACGAGACCGCACTGTTGAAGGAGAATGTGCGACAGTGCCGATATTTCAGTAAGTCATTTATCATTTGCTACCTTTTCAATATTTTATCGCTATAGTTGAACAAATTAAAAAGGGGGTTTAATCCTAAATAATATTATTAATGCCAACCCGCACTGGGCCCGCGTGGTGGAGTACGGTCCACTCCCTCTCACAGAGAGGAGGCCAGCACACGTCCCTTGTTACTGACACCCCACAAACATGCGTTTCGTTGCTCTCCAAATCGATGGGAATCTTAAACATGGCGTGCGCTGTTTGTCTTTTCCATCCGTTATTTATGTATCTAAAATAATGTGTTATTTTTATTTCTCTGTTTTTGCGTGAATAGAAACCACTAAATAGACCTAAAACCAGTTAATACTAGTGATACCTACGACTGATACCTATTTCAATCAGCTAATATTAGTACTGGAGAAAAAAAATACTATTTCACACACTGTAGTTATGTGGAGAATAACTCTAGAGCCTTAGTTTCACAATAAAAAATAATAACTGTAATGTTTACTGGCATAAAAAGCTATTACTATAATTAGATTACTGTTATTCTTTTATCTAAAACATACTGAAAAAAGTATTTTTCAAACTCGTATAACAGCGCAGGAAATGGTCCTACAGATTTGGTCCCATAGTGAAAAGTGAAGAGAATAACATGTTCTAACGGAATATTATATTATTTTTGTTTGGTCGGTGCTTTTACATTTAGCCCAAAAATGTATGGACGGTGAATGTTCTACTTTATCTGTCATTGCTTCATTTTTGAAGGCTGTCGCAAACAGGCGCGATGCGACACCGGTAATTGTTCTGCCGTGAAGTTTTCTTAGAAGTGGTTTTTTTAGAGATTGATTGATTATTTGTATACCAATTGCATTGGTAGAACATTGAGATTACGCTAAAATGTATATTTTAAGACCTTTATGTACCCTATGTTCACAAATAAAGTTTGATTTGATTTAGAGTCGCTGTTTGAGCCGTAATTATTTTTATCTATTGTGGTATTGTAATCTTATACTGCGTGCATCGTCTTCATATAATAATATGTATGAAAAATATTGTAAAACAGTAACGGTGGAGTTTCTTGCCCATTCTTCTCCATATGAAAACTAGGTACCTTTTGGAAGGGGCGACTAGAATCATTTCTATTTATTTTTGTAAATTTTGACGTTCAAAAATGCCATTTATGTGCGTATTAGAAATAAATTATTTGACTTTGACTTATAGTAATCTATTGTGTATTTTGACTATACTATTAAACAATTTCCCCCGCGTGTGTTAGGTAACGTGGGCGGCTACAACGGAGTGTTCATCTGCGGCGTGTCGCCGTACTTCCTGTTCCTGTCGGCGCGCGGCGAGCTGCGCCTGCACGCGCTGTGCACGGAGGAGGCGCCCGTCGCCACCTTCGCGCCCTTCAACAACACCAACTGTCCGCAGGGGTTCTTGTATTTTAATGCCAAGGTGAGTGTGTCAGTAGTTAGTCCTGAGAAATAGGAAAATAAAGCCCGTTATCACCGACAACTAAGTGATTTTTAAATGAATCCCTAAATAAAAGTGCGCGGTTGGATTTTCAACTCTCAGCGCTGAGTCTACGTTGAAAATCCAACAGTGCACTATTATTTAGGGATTCATTTAAGTCCCATGTTATAGGGGGTGATCTTCCTGCCCTTCTCCGATGTTACTTGGGGTCGGCGCAACACTTTTTCTTCTTTTCTCCTCGGTCAACATATTGCCATCAACACAAATCTGGACTCCGACATGAGACTGAGAATTCTCAAAATAGTTCATTGGTTCAGGCGTGACCTTGCTGAAAGGTTTGGGTTCGCGACAAGTCAATCGTCATCCTAAGGATGCCACGTTGAGAGGGTAAACACGTGTCTTTTTCTTACAGGGTTTTTATGACTCTTCGCGAATAGTTAAGCTAAATAGGTTACTAAATATATCTACGTCTATTGTAAAATTGCCGGGTGAGATTGTGATGCCCTTATTCTTTAGATCACTTCCACACAATTCCGCCTTACTGTTCCCTAACCCGGCGTCTCCCCAGTCGTCCCTGCGCATCAGTGCGCTGCCCACGCACCTGTCGTACGACGCGGCGTGGCCGGTGCGCAAGGTGCCCCTGCGCGTGCCGCCGCACTTAGATCACGTTCCCTAACACGATGTCTCCCCAGTCGTCCCTGCGCATCAGTGCGCTGCCCACGCACCTGTCGTACGACGCGGCGTGGCCGGTGCGCAAGGTGCCCCTGCGCGTGCCGCCGCACTTAGATCACGTTCCCTAACACGATGTCTCCCCAGTCGTCCCTGCGCATCAGTGCGCTGCCCACGCACCTGTCGTACGACGCGGCGTGGCCGGTGCGCAAGGTGCCCCTGCGCGTGCCGCCGCACTTAGATCACGTTCCCTAACACGATGTCTCCCCAGTCGTCCCTGCGCATCAGTGCGCTGCCCACGCACCTGTCGTACGACGCGGCGTGGCCGGTGCGCAAGGTGCCCCTGCGCGTGCCGCCGCACTTAGATCACGTTCCCTAACACGATGTCTCCCCAGTCGTCCCTGCGCATCAGTGCGCTGCCCACGCACCTGTCGTACGACGCGGCGTGGCCGGTGCGCAAGGTGCCCCTGCGCGTGCCGCCGCACTTAGATCACGTTCCCTAACACGATGTCTCCCCAGTCGTCCCTGCGCATCAGTGCGCTGCCCACGCACCTGTCGTACGACGCGGCGTGGCCGGTGCGCAAGGTGCCCCTGCGCGTGCCGCCGCACTTAGATCACGTTCCCTAACACGATGTCTCCCCAGTCGTCCCTGCGCATCAGTGCGCTGCCCACGCACCTGTCGTACGACGCGGCGTGGCCGGTGCGCAAGGTGCCCCTGCGCGTGCCGCCGCACTTAGATCACGTTCCCTAACACGATGTCTCCCCAGTCGTCCCTGCGCATCAGTGCGCTGCCCACGCACCTGTCGTACGACGCGGCGTGGCCGGTGCGCAAGGTGCCCCTGCGCGTGCCGCCGCACTTAGATCACGTTCCCTAACACGATGTCTCCCCAGTCGTCCCTGCGCATCAGTGCGCTGCCCACGCACCTGTCGTACGACGCGGCGTGGCCGGTGCGCAAGGTGCCCCTGCGCGTGACGCCGCACTTCGTGACGTTCCACCTGGAGTCCAAGACCTACTGCCTCGTCGCCTCCACGCACTCGCCCACCACCTCCTACTACAAGTTCAACGGGGAGGACAAGGAGAAGAGCAGCGACAGTAAGGGGGACAGGTGAGGGCTTATCTAACACACCGACTGTGTTTCAACTCTCGGTGTTAAGCCGAGCGTTGAGAATCCAACGCGCTGGGACGCACTTTCGTCCCAGCGCGTTGAAAAAACACACTGTTAGATTTTCAACTCTCGGCGCTAAGCAGAGCGTTGAAATTTTATTACGTTTATTACGTCTGTGCGTACGTCGACTAAATAACGGGTGTAAAAAGAAGCTTAATGAAGCTGAGAGTCACTTGTACTCCTTGTCATAGTTATCACTTTTTTGTACTGGGAACCTTCTGGTTACGTAGCTATATCTGCGTAACCAAAAGGTTCCCACCTCCTACTACAAGTTTAATGGCGAGGACAAAGAGAAGAGCAAGATAATCAGGTGGACCGGTAAGCATTGATGCTTCATTCAGTTTTGCTAACTAGCCAAGTTTTAACGTGCCACTTGCGGAGCGTGAAGAACCAATCTAGCCCTTTTACCCGACTGCGCAACAAAAAGACAAGGTCAATCATGTACTTTATTCCAGATTCCCCTACCCTCTACAAGACAAGTTCTTCGTGACCCTGTTCTCGCCTGTCTCCTGGGAGATCATCCCCAACACGCGGATAGAGCTCGACGAATGGGAACATGTCACGTGCCTAAAAAACGTCTCGTTGTCTTATGAAGGAACTAGGTAAGTGTACTTAAAGGAAAGAAAGAAGAAGTAAAAGAAAAATTTTTTTTTCTTTCTCTAAATCTCGTGGATTAGGGAGTAATTATCCTCGAAAAGGGTATGCTGAGATGGTTTGGGCATGTTGAGAGGATGAATGAAAGGCGACTAACAAAATGTATTTACAAGGCTGATGTAAAGGGAAAGGCCGGTCGGGGACGCCCTAGGAGGACTTACACTGACCTTATTGGTGATGTTCTTCAGAAAGGTCAGGTGCGTAGTACTCGCAACCGGCGTGCGTGTATGACTAGATGTATGAACGTAAACATGGCAAAAGGAGTATGTAAGGATCGTAGCAGGTGGCGTTCTGTAGTTTCTGCCTACCCCCGTGGGAAGAAGGCGTGAGTTTATGTATGTATGTACCCTCGAAAGTCAGCCCTAATTCACAGTATGCGATCAAAACAATGGGACTAAAGTATTCATAAGGAGAGTTATTGAATAACTAGTGATGGTGAAGAATTTAAGTATAAAGGGTGAATTTATCCTTTGTGCGTGCATGGCCAAAACAGAAACGATAATAAATTGGAAGAAAATAATCAAAGGAGTTTCGGAACCGATTTGATAAAAAACTCAAACTCATTCATTCGCTTTTCGAAAAATCCTTTCCGAGCCAAGAGTCGAAATAGATGATTTTTTGATTAAGAAAAAAATACTGTGTTATTATAGCATCAGATAGTGCCATTAATAAGAATCAAATTCTAGTTGGCAATGACATACGGCAAACTAAACACAGTTGAAAGAGGAGAATCTTGTGAACGAGATTCACAATTGATTCCGCGACACTGTAACGCAATTTACCGACACCGTGGAGTAAAAGACATCAACGCGTTGATTGTTTTCTGTCGGCTGTCCCGGAGTGCCACTGTTTTTTTTTGTATCGTACCATACCTAGGAACTTTCTGGTTAGGGAGATATTGAAGGTTAAAGTTGCAACTTTTTTTTATGTATTTTTACGAAAACAAGTTTTAAATGTTATAACTTAACTTTAAATACCTCAAAAACTCAAACTCAAACTCAAAGCATTTATTTCAATTAAACCATTTACAGGCACTTTTGAATTGTCAAAGAATCGGTCAGTTAGTCAGAAAGTTGAAGCTAGTTGCCCATTCCAAAACGTAGATCTCTATGGAGAAGAACGGGCAAGAAACTCCAAGGCCACTCTTTTAAATATAGATATTACAAAATTCTGGGTACATTATTGTTGTTGCTTCTATATGTGAGAACAATGTACAAAAAATAATCAAAGCAGTTGCAAATATATGATTAAAAATAAGCCCTGGCAGATAAGAGATGACCAGTCTCAACTGACGGCGCCCGTTCACGAACATGACGCGTGGATCAGCACCATCCAGCTCAACCATTTTGTAGGGAACCGAATGATCCAACACACTCGCCACCATCAGCGAGACATTTAAGTGAGCTTGACATTCTCTCAACTGCCATGCTCTTTCAAGTCAACATACATCTTAATAACATAGTAAACGGCTCCATGGTACTCACATTTACAAAAATCTAAAAATGCTTCTAAATTATACAAAACTATAGTTTGCAATGTATTTAAGAAATTAATAGAATTTTACTACCAAAAAGTAAGAAAATCATTATTATCTAATTGGAGCATTGAACAATTTACTTGGTAAAAAAAAAATAAACATTAAGTTTGTAATGTCAAAAACAGAATTTAAAAAAGGGAAAGCAACTCTTCCAAATATTAAAATTTTAACTAGTGAGCCCAAGTGGCTGTGGAGCAGGACCAGCATTAAGCCAAGCATTTTTATTTACTATATAATCATCCAACTTATAATATGCTTGTCTACATAGTGTGCGTTTAATGCATGTTTTAAATTTCTTCTCATTTAGTTGAAGAATATCGAGTGGTATTTTATTATAACATTTTACACAGTACCCCATAAAAGAAGTGTGAACTTTAGACAATCTAAAACGTGGTTGATCTAATTTGTTCCTATTTCTAGTGTTAAAATTATGCCTGTCACTTATCTTACTAAAAAGGTGTAGATTTTTTCGAACATACATAATGTTTTCATATATATACTGACAAGGTACCGTCATGATGTTAATTTTCTTGAACAGTTCCCTTAGAGATTCGCGTCTGCGGAGGTTGTAGATGGCTCTGACGGCCCTTTTTTGCAGAATAAAGACAGAATCAATATCTGCAGCCCGTCCCCACAGCAAAATACCGTAAGACATGATGCTATGAAAATAACTAAAATAGACCAGTCTCGCGGTATCCACGTCTGTTAGTTGGCGGATTTTCCAAACAGCGTAAGCGGCTGAACTTAGCCGCCCTGCAAGTGATGTTATGTGAGGACCCCACTGTAGTTTGGAGTCAAGCGTTATCCCCAGGAAAACCGTCTTTTCGACGAATTCTAGTGTCTCCTTATTCAATACAACTTGACATTCACTACTTCTAACATTCGGTAACGCGAATCTTATGCATTTAGTTTTCTTCTCATTTAATACCAAATTATTTACAGTAAACCAATTATGGACCGTAAGCATAGCGTTATTTACGTCGTCAAGCTCCTGTGCATGTCTGTCTACTTTAAAAATCAGTGATGTGTCATCAGCAAATAACACCATTTGTGGTCGATTTTTCAGTAAATTTGGTAAATCATTTATATATACTAAAAAGAGGAATGGACCCAATATCGAGCCCTGAGGTACACCCATTTTGACTTTTAAACCCAATGAATTTACACCGTTTATTTGAACTTGCTGCAGTCTATCATTCAAATATGATTTTACTAAGCTCAGCGCAAGTTTATCCAGACCGTAATGCTCAAGTTTCAAGAGCAGTGTTTCGTGATCCACGCAATCAAATGCCTTGGATAGGTCGCAAAAGATGCCTATTGCATCTCGTGCCTCTTCCCATGCATTAAAGATGTGTTTCAATAAGGTGACACCGGCGTCGGTTGTGCAACGTCCTTTGGTGAAACCATACTGTTGATCGTGTAGGATGTTATTACGATTAAAATGATTGAGCATTTGATTTAACATTACTTTTTCAAATACCTTGCTGAAAACCGGCAAAACTGATACGGGTCTATAATTATTAGTATCTTTTCTGTCCCCGGATTTGAAAAGTGGAATAACTTTACTGTATTTCATTAAATCCGGGAATATCCCTTGATCAACACACAAATTAAATATTAAAGCTAAATAGGGTGCAATTGTCTCAATAATTGATTGACAAACTTTAGTAGACATGCCCCACAGATCTTCGGTAATTTTGATCTTAAGTTGCTTAAAAGCCTTTATAACGACCACAGGGTTTATATGTTTAAATTTAAATTCCACAGGGCAGGCTGAAACATTCATTTTTAATAAATCAATCGCAAGTGAGGGGGAGGAATTTAAAGTTTCTGTAGTTTTAATTGGAATATTGGTAAAGAAAGTTGCAAATTCCTGAGCAACATTGATGTTATCTCTAATAAGACCGCCGGAAGTGTCTAGTGTGTAATCTGTATTATGTCTTTTGTTCTTGTTTGTTTCATTGTTGATAATTTTCCAAACTGTCTTTATTTTATTGTCTGCCGATTTAACCTTGTTGCTAATGAAAGAAGCTTTAGCTGCTTTGCAGATATTTTTAAAAGTTTTAGAGTAAGTAGCAACATACTTATTAAAAGTTTCCGTGCGAAATACGGCTTAAGGCCATACAGTTCAAATAATGTTTCCCTACTTTTCCTGATGCCTTTAGTTGCCCAGTCACTGAATAAAAACTTAGGGCAAATAGTTTTAGTTTTTTTCTTAAAAGACTTATTGAACTCTGTTTGCACTAATGAAAAGAATTGTTCATACAAAATATTGCCATTGGACATATTTAGACCCTGAGCACTTAACTTACTAATTAAAGTGCTATTAAACTTATTTAAATTACCCGATGTTATTGGTCTAGTTTGTATCTGCACTTTTAGTATTGGTGTGTTGGACTCAAAAATAACGGTTTGACCGCTGTGATCAGAAGGGAGTTAATTTACAATGGCTTTATCTAAATAATCGCAGCAACAAAAGACATTATCAATACATGTAGCAGTAGTCGAAGTTATTCGCGTTGGTTCTAAAAACACATTTGACAGATTGAATGATTTGAAGAGACTTAATAATCTACTGCTATTTGAATTATTTACCAAAATATTAATATTAAAGTCACCACAGATAATTACTGATTTATTACCAGTAGTAAGTTTTGCCAAAACATCTTCCATTACTGATTCAAATATAGAGTAGTTTTGATAATTTGGAGGTCTGTATACGCACACTATAAAATGCTTATCTAGCTCAACACAGGACAGTTCAATGCTATGTTCCACCGATAGTTCAACTATGTCATTACGAGTCTTAGATTTTATACAATTTTTAATTAAGATTAGTGAACCTCCACGTAGCATTGATTTTCGGTTAAAACAACTGCCCACACTGTAATTCTCAAAATTAATTAACATTTCATAATCTTTCAACCAATGTTCAGTTATACAAATAATATCAAACATTGTTTTTTCTAAAAGCAATTCAACTTCTAAATATTTGGAAGAAAAACCTTGAATATTTTGATGAAACAATTTCAAGGAATTCTGCTTAGCCCCTTTTTTACAATTAACTAATTTAGTGCTAGAAGATACCTTGTTGATGGTGAGATTAAAAACATTGTTACTGGTACCTTCTGTTGTCTTACTGACTAGGTTAAATTACTAACCACCTTAATATTAGTATTATTACTAATTTTTGTGGTGCTAATTACATAAGACTTCGACATACTACTTATGTCTGAGGTTATATTAAAAGCTAATAGCGATGCTATTTGACGTCTAAAACTAATAGGCAGATACGCAGTATCCCTAGTCGACTTTAATTTCTCAACAAAAGTGTTGGTGTCAAAAAATATAAGTTTGTTACCAAAGTGATTAACTAAAAAATGCATATGGTTATTTAGCATATGTATATTATGATTTTGCCTACTTGACAAGTGCTCAAAGTATGGAAAAGCACACAATATTATTTTCTGTCAATTAATCTTCAAGATTTCAGTGACACTGTCAGTGATGTCATCTTTTTTTACATTAGTACTATTGCCTACAAATACAGAAATAATGGCTTTCGGATCATATTTACACCCTGTTATTGATGAAATTATCTCTTCGTAGGATTTCCCTGGCATACAATAATTAACTGAAGATTGCCTCAGGTCGTTACTTAATAATTTACCTAACCCTCTCCCTAAACTATCTGAAAACATAATAGAACAATAACAATCTTTACTAGAACAAGTATCTGTCTGTGCTACTTGAGATGAAGCTTGTATAACATGAGGTGTATCTTGATCAGGGACACAGTCCTGAGGCTCTCCAGACCGGGACGGGTCCTCCGTTGCCTCAGGTTGCCTCAGGTTGGATGCCCTTTGACAAGAACATTGAGCGGTGCTAAGAGTCATCGGGACCACTCCGTCTGAATCATTGTTACACATTTCTACTAACTTGTTGGCAGCAAGGATATGTTCCTTTATTTGTTTTTGAGAGCTCACATATTTAATATAAAGTGAATGTAGTGACTCTTCCCCCACGATCCTTGTACCTTTGCCCATAAGCACAGTAACTGCGCCCCCCGATCTACTCCTTGATATGCAATGGCCTCTGTAGCCCCATGACGCATGAGGCTCCAGGGGCTAGTGCAAATCTTGGTGCTCGATAAATCGTGACTCGGTAAATCGTTACTCGATTTATCGAGCACCAAGATTTGCACTAGCCCGATAAATCGAGTAACGATTTATCGAGTCTGGTTCAACCATGCTAGGTTCGGTGCATTTCATTCATACATTTGGTTGGGATCCCGTAATCCCGTACAAGTTAACTGCCCAAAAAACATCCTCCTTTACAGTATACGCAAATGTAAGAGCGCGTAATTATAATAACACGATCTCTGCTGCACCTTGTTTATAATATGTGTTTTCTCTCTATTTCAGGTCCGGACTGAGAGGTTACATAGCGATAGGAACAAACTACAATTACAGTGAAGATATCACTTCAAGGGGAAGAGTAAGTTCATTATTATTTTTACGCGGGTTAAAAAAATTCAAACTCTTCTTGGTTTTTTTAAACCTATTTCCTCTTTCTTCCAGATAATAATCTACGACATAATAGACGTGGTTCCGGAGCCCGGCCAGCCCCTCACTAAGAACCGCTTCAAGGAGTTGTACGCGAAGGAACAGAAGGGCCCCGTCACCGCGCTCACACAAGTGCTCGGCTATCTCATATCTGCTGTCGGACAGAAGGTACTTACTACACGAGATACATACATACATTATATAATCAAGAAATCACACACTGTTTGCGGATAGCACGACCAGTTTCGGACTCAAACAAATTAGTTATAATTATGTGTAAGTAAAAGACAACATAAGAATTGTTTCCGAACAATTGGACTCGTTTCAGACTGAAATGTGAACGTATGCTTTTTGATACACATGTGGCGGCATCTACATCGCCACATGTGAACTTCGCATCACACTGACGTCACGTAAAATCTTGCATTGCGCAAGCAGGTTACCGCGCGACTAGTATCAATCGTCGTGACAAGACTCCAAGTTGCCGTCGTAAGAAATTTTCACTGAGGCGTTTGATTTTGTAAATCACGAAACTTTTGACAATTGAGCATTAGAGTAAAATCTTACTTGAATTATATACGGCAGCAGGCTTTAATTAGTGGCGTCTATTCAATTATAAAGAAATTACGCGGGTATCACAAGGTTCTTTATTGGGCGCGCAAACAATTACAAAACCAAAAGTTTACCTCATATTTTTTTTACAATAAATTGCCTCGTTGGTCTAGTGGTTCCAGGCGCTACTGCTGAGCATGAGGTCTTGGGTTGGATTCTCAGGTCGGATAAAGTGTTATAGGGTTTTTTCATCAGTAGCAGCCTGGAGTCTGGATATGTGCCCGGTTGATGGCAATAGGCTCGCCCCCTATTACATGGGACTTAAACATAACTGGCGAAATGTGAATGCATTATATAAATATCTCTGCCTAACCCTTTGGGGAAACAAAGCGTGATGTTATATTTTACAATAAAAAATTTGAACTCAATGTTACTATAGTAGTTTATGAAACTTGAATAATGAGGGGTATTAAAACATGAGTGTGTGTTTAAAAACCGAGCCGTGTGTAGGCGAGGTTTTTAATAGTATCACACGAATGTTTTAATACCTAGTTATGTGCAGTTTCATACACTACTTTATCTACTCTCATACATTGGGATTGAACCTAGTACTAAATAAAAGATCAAAGTTAAAGATCAAGAATAAATTTGAAAAATTCCGAAATTCAGTACAACTGCACAAATGAATGTCGTCTGCACCAGCACATCACCGCACAAATGCGCTACAGCGGGTGCTGCTGTCCCCCAGTACTACTACCTACACGTGCGAGTGTCGTCTGCACCAGCACATCACCGCACAAATGCGCTACAGCGGGTGCTGCTGTCCCCCAGTACTACTACCTACACGTGCGAGTGTCGTCTGCACCAGCACATCACCGCACAAATGCGCTACAGCGGGTGCTGCTGTCCCCCAGTACTACTACCTACACGTGCGAGTGTCGTCTGCACCAGCACATCACCGCACAAATGCGCTACAGCGGGTGCTGCTGTCCCCCAGTACTACTACCTACACGTGCGAGTGTCGTCTGCACCAGCACATCACCGCACAAATGCGCTACAGCGGGTGCTGCTGTCCCCCAGTACTACTACCTACACGTGCGAGTGTCGTCTGCACCAGCACATCACCGCACAAATGCGCTACAGCGGGTGCTGCTGTCCCCCAGTACTACTACCTACACGTGCGAGTGTCGTCTGCACCAGCACATCACCGCACAAATGCGCTACAGCGGGTGCTGCTGTCCCCCAGTACTACTACCTACACGTGCGAGTGTCGTCTGCACCAGCACATCACCGCACAAATGCGCTACAGCGGGTGCTGCTGTCCCCCAGTACTACTACCTACACGTGCGAGTGTCGTCTGCACCAGCACATCACCGCACAAATGCGCTACAGCGGGTGCTGCTGTCCCCCAGTACTACTACCTACACGTGCGAGTGTCGTCTGCACCAGCACATCACCGCACAAATGCGCTACAGCGGGTGCTGCTGTCCCCCAGTACTACTACCTACACGTGCGAGTGTCGTCTGCACCAGCACATCACCGCACAAATGCGCTACAGCGGGTGCTGCTGTCCCCCAGTACTACTACCTACACGTGCGAGTGTCGTCTGCACCAGCACATCACCGCACAAATGCGCTACAGCGGGTGCTGCTGTCCCCCAGTACTACTACCTACACGTGCGAGTGTCGTCTGCACCAGCACATCACCGCACAAATGCGCTACAGCGGGTGCTGCTGTCCCCCAGTACTACTACCTACACGTGCGAGTGTCGTCTGCACCAGCACATCACCGCACAAATGCGCTACAGCGGGTGCTGCTGTCCCCCAGTACTACTACCTACACGTGCGAGTGTCGTCTGCACCAGCACATCACCGCACAAATGCGCTACAGCGGGTGCTGCTGTCCCCCAGTACTACTACCTACACGTGCGAGTGTCGTCTGCACCAGCACATCACCGCACAAATGCGCTACAGCGGGTGCTGCTGTCCCCCAGTACTACTACCTACACGTGCGAGTGTCGTCTGCACCAGCACATCACCGCACAAATGCGCTACAGCGGGTGCTGCTGTCCCCCAGTACTACTACCTACACGTGCGAGTGTCGTCTGCACCAGCACATCACCGCACAAATGCGCTACAGCGGGTGCTGCTGTCCCCCAGTACTACTACCTACACGTGCGAGTGTCGTCTGCACCAGCACATCACCGCACAAATGCGCTACAGCGGGTGCTGCTGTCCCCCAGTACTACTACCTACACGTGCGAGTGTCGTCTGCACCAGCACATCACCGCACAAATGCGCTACAGCGGGTGCTGCTGTCCCCCAGTACTACTACCTACACGTGCGAGTGTCGTCTGCACCAGCACATCACCGCACAAATGCGCTACAGCGGGTGCTGCTGTCCCCCAGTACTACTACCTACACGTGCGAGTGTCGTCTGCACCAGCACATCACCGCACAAATGCGCTACAGCGGGTGCTGCTGTCCCCCAGTACTACTACCTACACGTGCGAGTGTCGTCTGCACCAGCACATCACCGCACAAATGCGCTACAGCGGGTGCTGCTGTCCCCCAGTACTACTACCTACACGTGCGAGTGTCGTCTGCACCAGCACATCACCGCACAAATGCGCTACAGCGGGTGCTGCTGTCCCCCAGTACTACTACCTACACGTGCGAGTGTCGTCTGCACCAGCACATCACCGCACAAATGCGCTACAGCGGGTGCTGCTGTCCCCCAGTACTACTACCTACACGTGCGAGTGTCGTCTGCACCAGCACATCACCGCACAAATGCGCTACAGCGGGTGCTGCTGTCCCCCAGTACTACTACCTACACGTGCGAGTGTCGTCTGCACCAGCACATCACCGCACAAATGCGCTACAGCGGGTGCTGCTGTCCCCCAGTACTACTACCTACACGTGCGAGTGTCGTCTGCACCAGCACATCACCGCACAAATGCGCTACAGCGGGTGCTGCTGTCCCCCAGTACTACTACCTACACGTGCGAGTGTCGTCTGCACCAGCACATCACCGCACAAATGCGCTACAGCGGGTGCTGCTGTCCCCCAGTACTACTACCTACACGTGCGAGTGTCGTCTGCACCAGCACATCACCGCACAAATGCGCTACAGCGGGTGCTGCTGTCCCCCAGTACTACTACCTACACGTGCGAGTGTCGTCTGCACCAGCACATCACCGCACAAATGCGCTACAGCGGGTGCTGCTGTCCCCCAGTACTACTACCTACACGTGCGAGTGTCGTCTGCACCAGCACATCACCGCACAAATGCGCTACAGCGGGTGCTGCTGTCCCCCAGTACTACTACCTACACGTGCGAGTGTCGTCTGCACCAGCACATCACCGCACAAATGCGCTACAGCGGGTGCTGCTGTCCCCCAGTACTACTACCTACACGTGCGAGTGTCGTCTGCACCAGCACATCACCGCACAAATGCGCTACAGCGGGTGCTGCTGTCCCCCAGTACTACTACCTACACGTGCGAGTGTCGTCTGCACCAGCACATCACCGCACAAATGCGCTACAGCGGGTGCTGCTGTCCCCCAGTACTACTACCTACACGTGCGAGTGTCGTCTGCACCAGCACATCACCGCACAAATGCGCTACAGCGGGTGCTGCTGTCCCCCAGTACTACTACCTACACGTGCGAGTGTCGTCTGCACCAGCACATCACCGCACAAATGCGCTACAGCGGGTGCTGCTGTCCCCCAGTACTACTACCTACACGTGCGAGTGTCGTCTGCACCAGCACATCACCGCACAAATGCGCTACAGCGGGTGCTGCTGTCCCCCAGTACTACTACCTACACGTGCGAGTGTCGTCTGCACCAGCACATCACCGCACAAATGCGCTACAGCGGGTGCTGCTGTCCCCCAGTACTACTACCTACACGTGCGAGTGTCGTCTGCACCAGCACATCACCGCACAAATGCGCTACAGCGGGTGCTGCTGTCCCCCAGTACTACTACCTACACGTGCGAGTGTCGTCTGCACCAGCACATCACCGCACAAATGCGCTACAGCGGGTGCTGCTGTCCCCCAGTACTACTACCTACACGTGCGAGTGTCGTCTGCACCAGCACATCACCGCACAAATGCGCTACAGCGGGTGCTGCTGTCCCCCAGTACTACTACCTACACGTGCGAGTGTCGTCTGCACCAGCACATCACCGCACAAATGCGCTACAGCGGGTGCTGCTGTCCCCCAGTACTACTACCTACACGTGCGAGTGTCGTCTGCACCAGCACATCACCGCACAAATGCGCTACAGCGGGTGCTGCTGTCCCCCAGTACTACTACCTACACGTGCGAGTGTCGTCTGCACCAGCACATCACCGCACAAATGCGCTACAGCGGGTGCTGCTGTCCCCCAGTACTACTACCTACACGTGCGAGTGTCGTCTGCACCAGCACATCACCGCACAAATGCGCTACAGCGGGTGCTGCTGTCCCCCAGTACTACTACCTACACGTGCGAGTGTCGTCTGCACCAGCACATCACCGCACAAATGCGCTACAGCGGGTGCTGCTGTCCCCCAGTACTACTACCTACACGTGCGAGTGTCGTCTGCACCAGCACATCACCGCACAAATGCGCTACAGCGGGTGCTGCTGTCCCCCAGTACTACTACCTACACGTGCGAGTGTCGTCTGCACCAGCACATCACCGCACAAATGCGCTACAGCGGGTGCTGCTGTCCCCCAGTACTACTACCTACACGTGCGAGTGTCGTCTGCACCAGCACATCACCGCACAAATGCGCTACAGCGGGTGCTGCTGTCCCCCAGTACTACTACCTACACGTGCGAGTGTCGTCTGCACCAGCACATCACCGCACAAATGCGCTACAGCGGGTGCTGCTGTCCCCCAGTACTACTACCTACACGTGCGAGTGTCGTCTGCACCAGCACATCACCGCACAAATGCGCTACAGCGGGTGCTGCTGTCCCCCAGTACTACTACCTACACGTGCGAGTGTCGTCTGCACCAGCACATCACCGCACAAATGCGCTACAGCGGGTGCTGCTGTCCCCCAGTACTACTACCTACACGTGCGAGTGTCGTCTGCACCAGCACATCACCGCACAAATGCGCTACAGCGGGTGCTGCTGTCCCCCAGTACTACTACCTACACGTGCGAGTGTCGTCTGCACCAGCACATCACCGCACAAATGCGCTACAGCGGGTGCTGCTGTCCCCCAGTACTACTACCTACACGTGCGAGTGTCGTCTGCACCAGCACATCACCGCACAAATGCGCTACAGCGGGTGCTGCTGTCCCCCAGTACTACTACCTACACGTGCGAGTGTCGTCTGCACCAGCACATCACCGCACAAATGCGCTACAGCGGGTGCTGCTGTCCCCCAGTACTACTACCTACACGTGCGAGTGTCGTCTGCACCAGCACATCACCGCACAAATGCGCTACAGCGGGTGCTGCTGTCCCCCAGTACTACTACCTACACGTGCGAGTGTCGTCTGCACCAGCACATCACCGCACAAATGCGCTACAGCGGGTGCTGCTGTCCCCCAGTACTACTACCTACACGTGCGAGTGTCGTCTGCACCAGCACATCACCGCACAAATGCGCTACAGCGGGTGCTGCTGTCCCCCAGTACTACTACCTACACGTGCGAGTGTCGTCTGCACCAGCACATCACCGCACAAATGCGCTACAGCGGGTGCTGCTGTCCCCCAGTACTACTACCTACACGTGCGAGTGTCGTCTGCACCAGCACATCACCGCACAAATGCGCTACAGCGGGTGCTGCTGTCCCCCAGTACTACTACCTACACGTGCGAGTGTCGTCTGCACCAGCACATCACCGCACAAATGCGCTACAGCGGGTGCTGCTGTCCCCCAGTACTACTACCTACACGTGCGAGTGTCGTCTGCACCAGCACATCACCGCACAAATGCGCTACAGCGGGTGCTGCTGTCCCCCAGTACTACTACCTACACGTGCGAGTGTCGTCTGCACCAGCACATCACCGCACAAATGCGCTACAGCGGGTGCTGCTGTCCCCCAGTACTACTACCTACACGTGCGAGTGTCGTCTGCACCAGCACATCACCGCACAAATGCGCTACAGCGGGTGCTGCTGTCCCCCAGTACTACTACCTACACGTGCGAGTGTCGTCTGCACCAGCACATCACCGCACAAATGCGCTACAGCGGGTGCTGCTGTCCCCCAGTACTACTACCTACACGTGCGAGTGTCGTCTGCACCAGCACATCACCGCACAAATGCGCTACAGCGGGTGCTGCTGTCCCCCAGTACTACTACCTACACGTGCGAGTGTCGTCTGCACCAGCACATCACCGCACAAATGCGCTACAGCGGGTGCTGCTGTCCCCCAGTACTACTACCTACACGTGCGAGTGTCGTCTGCACCAGCACATCACCGCACAAATGCGCTACAGCGGGTGCTGCTGTCCCCCAGTACTACTACCTACACGTGCGAGTGTCGTCTGCACCAGCACATCACCGCACAAATGCGCTACAGCGGGTGCTGCTGTCCCCCAGTACTACTACCTACACGTGCGAGTGTCGTCTGCACCAGCACATCACCGCACAAATGCGCTACAGCGGGTGCTGCTGTCCCCCAGTACTACTACCTACACGTGCGAGTGTCGTCTGCACCAGCACATCACCGCACAAATGCGCTACAGCGGGTGCTGCTGTCCCCCAGTACTACTACCTACACGTGCGAGTGTCGTCTGCACCAGCACATCACCGCACAAATGCGCTACAGCGGGTGCTGCTGTCCCCCAGTACTACTACCTACACGTGCGAGTGTCGTCTGCACCAGCACATCACCGCACAAATGCGCTACAGCGGGTGCTGCTGTCCCCCAGTACTACTACCTACACGTGCGAGTGTCGTCTGCACCAGCACATCACCGCACAAATGCGCTACAGCGGGTGCTGCTGTCCCCCAGTACTACTACCTACACGTGCGAGTGTCGTCTGCACCAGCACATCACCGCACAAATGCGCTACAGCGGGTGCTGCTGTCCCCCAGTACTACTACCTACACGTGCGAGTGTCGTCTGCACCAGCACATCACCGCACAAATGCGCTACAGCGGGTGCTGCTGTCCCCCAGTACTACTACCTACACGTGCGAGTGTCGTCTGCACCAGCACATCACCGCACAAATGCGCTACAGCGGGTGCTGCTGTCCCCCAGTACTACTACCTACACGTGCGAGTGTCGTCTGCACCAGCACATCACCGCACAAATGCGCTACAGCGGGTGCTGCTGTCCCCCAGTACTACTACCTACACGTGCGAGTGTCGTCTGCACCAGCACATCACCGCACAAATGCGCTACAGCGGGTGCTGCTGTCCCCCAGTACTACTACCTACACGTGCGAGTGTCGTCTGCACCAGCACATCACCGCACAAATGCGCTACAGCGGGTGCTGCTGTCCCCCAGTACTACTACCTACACGTGCGAGTGTCGTCTGCACCAGCACATCACCGCACAAATGCGCTACAGCGGGTGCTGCTGTCCCCCAGTACTACTACCTACACGTGCGAGTGTCGTCTGCACCAGCACATCACCGCACAAATGCGCTACAGCGGGTGCTGCTGTCCCCCAGTACTACTACCTACACGTGCGAGTGTCGTCTGCACCAGCACATCACCGCACAAATGCGCTACAGCGGGTGCTGCTGTCCCCCAGTACTACTACCTACACGTGCGAGTGTCGTCTGCACCAGCACATCACCGCACAAATGCGCTACAGCGGGTGCTGCTGTCCCCCAGTACTACTACCTACACGTGCGAGTGTCGTCTGCACCAGCACATCACCGCACAAATGCGCTACAGCGGGTGCTGCTGTCCCCCAGTACTACTACCTACACGTGCGAGTGTCGTCTGCACCAGCACATCACCGCACAAATGCGCTACAGCGGGTGCTGCTGTCCCCCAGTACTACTACCTACACGTGCGAGTGTCGTCTGCACCAGCACATCACCGCACAAATGCGCTACAGCGGGTGCTGCTGTCCCCCAGTACTACTACCTACACGTGCGAGTGTCGTCTGCACCAGCACATCACCGCACAAATGCGCTACAGCGGGTGCTGCTGTCCCCCAGTACTACTACCTACACGTGCGAGTGTCGTCTGCACCAGCACATCACCGCACAAATGCGCTACAGCGGGTGCTGCTGTCCCCCAGTACTACTACCTACACGTGCGAGTGTCGTCTGCACCAGCACATCACCGCACAAATGCGCTACAGCGGGTGCTGCTGTCCCCCAGTACTACTACCTACACGTGCGAGTGTCGTCTGCACCAGCACATCACCGCACAAATGCGCTACAGCGGGTGCTGCTGTCCCCCAGTACTACTACCTACACGTGCGAGTGTCGTCTGCACCAGCACATCACCGCACAAATGCGCTACAGCGGGTGCTGCTGTCCCCCAGTACTACTACCTACACGTGCGAGTGTCGTCTGCACCAGCACATCACCGCACAAATGCGCTACAGCGGGTGCTGCTGTCCCCCAGTACTACTACCTACACGTGCGAGTGTCGTCTGCACCAGCACATCACCGCACAAATGCGCTACAGCGGGTGCTGCTGTCCCCCAGTACTACTACCTACACGTGCGAGTGTCGTCTGCACCAGCACATCACCGCACAAATGCGCTACAGCGGGTGCTGCTGTCCCCCAGTACTACTACCTACACGTGCGAGTGTCGTCTGCACCAGCACATCACCGCACAAATGCGCTACAGCGGGTGCTGCTGTCCCCCAGTACTACTACCTACACGTGCGAGTGTCGTCTGCACCAGCACATCACCGCACAAATGCGCTACAGCGGGTGCTGCTGTCCCCCAGTACTACTACCTACACGTGCGAGTGTCGTCTGCACCAGCACATCACCGCACAAATGCGCTACAGCGGGTGCTGCTGTCCCCCAGTACTACTACCTACACGTGCGAGTGTCGTCTGCACCAGCACATCACCGCACAAATGCGCTACAGCGGGTGCTGCTGTCCCCCAGTACTACTACCTACACGTGCGAGTGTCGTCTGCACCAGCACATCACCGCACAAATGCGCTACAGCGGGTGCTGCTGTCCCCCAGTACTACTACCTACACGTGCGAGTGTCGTCTGCACCAGCACATCACCGCACAAATGCGCTACAGCGGGTGCTGCTGTCCCCCAGTACTACTACCTACACGTGCGAGTGTCGTCTGCACCAGCACATCACCGCACAAATGCGCTACAGCGGGTGCTGCTGTCCCCCAGTACTACTACCTACACGTGCGAGTGTCGTCTGCACCAGCACATCACCGCACAAATGCGCTACAGCGGGTGCTGCTGTCCCCCAGTACTACTACCTACACGTGCGAGTGTCGTCTGCACCAGCACATCACCGCACAAATGCGCTACAGCGGGTGCTGCTGTCCCCCAGTACTACTACCTACACGTGCGAGCATAGATATAAGAAAGAAGGAGATATGCCCGGTAGTTGAAAATGTATCGAAACCCAATGTCTCCACTTTGTCCCCACTACCTCGCCACTAGTCGTCACAACTACACATGCAGATCAGTAAACCAAATAGAAACGAGGCTGCGCTCACTCTTGCAATTCATAAATCAGAACGTACTACACAATCAATTATAAACCTTATCCCATCAAACACAGCGTGCATTTACCATGCACCGTACAACTCACTCACACGAAAACATCATTTCTATCGTTGTGCTGTACAGAAACAATTTATTTTACATATACGCTAGTGATTGACTAAATCGGAAAGGTATCGATTCTTCCATTTAATATTATCGACGGTGAAGTATCAATATCTAATAACTAAAATTTTGGCGGTTTTCACTTACTAATGTTTACTTCAAATGGTCAAAAACTATAGAAATTAAACGTTTTTTTCTCCTCCTGTAAAACCATGTTTTTGTAGTTATTAGATATTGATACTTCACCGTCGTTATACTTTAAAAAATTTGGTGTCCTGAAAATAAAATAAATAAAAACGATAAGTCCAGAAAATATTATAATAAAAATAAATAATAAGCAAAAAATTCAAACAATAAAAATCCAGTTACGTTGGTTTAACCTGTCATAGTTTATTTGAAACAGTAGATATTGTTGAACCCTGCTATGATGTTTACTCACTGACCTGTAAAGTGGAGGCATTTGTGCAGCACTTGACGCTTTGATATTATTGGAGTGGCATTTTTTGTCAAATAGTGTAATCTTAAATTAATATATTTTTCCATGACTGCTTTAATTTGAAATATTATGTGATTATTTATCGGAGACTGCTCAAATTGGTGAAACTTAATATATTCAAAGAGATCTAATCCTATGAAGTGAGGCAAAGCCTTTGCCATGAGTTCCTGTTTGACATTTTTTGTTTTAATTGTTAATTTATTATTGGTGAGACAAGCTGTTTTTATGATTATTTCCATTATCTTACAAATCATGACGACATCAGGAGATGGGTACATAAGCCCACCTTTGTCCTTATACTTTATAAAATGATGTGTTTCTTCATATTTGTAATTATCTGAACCATGCCGATTACTATAACGCATTCGAAGCTTTTGAAGACTTTAACGGAAGTAAAATACCAAAACCATAAAAAAGTAAGGAAATAGCACGAGTATAAGGTATAATAGACCAGCGATAATTCACCTAAAATTTTATTAACTTTACGACCGTTGGTTACGCATTTCTCTACCACGCTGTAAAATAATCAAAATAAGTAAAACACATTATTTCACATCGATCTTCCACCCGGGTAAAAGAGTTGACAAATTGAAGAATAAAGTATAATAGCAATAAATTCATTCGCCAAACGACATTGTTGTCGATAGCCTACGTTAGTGGATCTGCACAACCACATCACTAGCTCGTCGCCAGACACAGCGGCCGTACTGCGCGATGCATCCGCAGTCCACAGTATCGTTTCGTGATTTTTACATTGCTTGTTGAGTCACTGAGCGACATATTTAGGTAGTGGTTAACGAGCAATGTATGTAGTGCAAAAATAGTACAGTCGCTGTGATATTTGGAAACAAAAATAACGTAGTAAAAGCAAGAAATATTTTACGATTTGTTGTTTTTCATTATTTTAAAGACAAATATAGTAAAATACTTGTAATTACATATGGTAAGTGATTCCATGATTCACAAAGTTTTTGTTTTGACTTCAGTTTTTACAAGAAACCACTGAACAACACGGCATTCTTATAAATTCTCCCGATCACAGCCGAAAGCACACTAGTTCGCGGAGACGGCCATTTTCGTATGCAATGAGCAGTTTGATCATTACGCGCGGACACAGACACGCCCCCATGCCACTTCTCCTGTTTTTTATATTTCTATGCGTGCGAGTGTCGTCTGCACCAGCACATCACCGCACAAATGCGCTACAGCGGGTGCTGCTGTCCCCCAGTACTACTACCTACACGTGCGAGTGTCGTCTGCACCAGCACATCACCGCACAAATGCGCTACAGCGGGTGCTGCTGTCCCCCAGTACTACTACCTACACGTGCGAGTGTCGTCTGCACCAGCACATCACCGCACAAATGCGCTACAGCGGGTGCTGCTGTCCCCCAGTACTACTACCTACACGTGCGAGTGTCGTCTGCACCAGCACATCACCGCACAAATGCGCTACAGCGGGTGCTGCTGTCCCCCAGTACTACTACCTACACGTGCGAGTGTCGTCTGCACCAGCACATCACCGCACAAATGCGCTACAGCGGGTGCTGCTGTCCCCCAGTACTACTACCTACACGTGCGAGTGTCGTCTGCACCAGCACATCACCGCACAAATGCGCTACAGCGGGTGCTGCTGTCCCCCAGTACTACTACCTACACGTGCGAGTGTCGTCTGCACCAGCACATCACCGCACAAATGCGCTACAGCGGGTGCTGCTGTCCCCCAGTACTACTACCTACACGTGCGAGTGTCGTCTGCACCAGCACATCACCGCACAAATGCGCTACAGCGGGTGCTGCTGTCCCCCAGTACTACTACCTACACGTGCGAGTGTCGTCTGCACCAGCACATCACCGCACAAATGCGCTACAGCGGGTGCTGCTGTCCCCCAGTACTACTACCTACACGTGCGAGTGTCGTCTGCACCAGCACATCACCGCACAAATGCGCTACAGCGGGTGCTGCTGTCCCCCAGTACTACTACCTACACGTGCGAGTGTCGTCTGCACCAGCACATCACCGCACAAATGCGCTACAGCGGGTGCTGCTGTCCCCCAGTACTACTACCTACACGTGCGAGTGTCGTCTGCACCAGCACATCACCGCACAAATGCGCTACAGCGGGTGCTGCTGTCCCCCGCTTAAACGTTCCAATGCAAAAGTTGATGGAAACTCCTTGGTGATATTAACTTCTTGGAATAGCCCTGCATCGTAATAGAAAATAATTGTTTTATAGCATTATTTTGTTAGAAAAAAAAATGTTTATGTTTATTTTTCAATTTCGGTATTGTGTTCATAAAGTATGTCAATATAAACTCGTTTTGAATTTTATAATTCCAATATTACGCTATAAGAGTAGATAATAGTTATTTATGCAACTTTTGTATAATAAAGGGTGTTAAAACACGAATGTGGGAATAATATCACATGAGTGTTTTAATATTAATTATAACAGTTGCATACAATACTTTATCTACACCTATGATATGAATCCTCTATAAAAGGGTTCTAAAACCATACTTCGGGTGTTGTACAAAATTGTTTTCTCGACTTTTCTCTGTTAATAATTGATTAGAAATGTCCTTTGCAGCATTAGAAATATCTGGTGGTATGTTATCAAAGCTTGAATTGAAAATAGAATCATTTTTCTAACTTGAACAGACAGCTGTGCTGCTGGGGAGTTTGTTGCGCCACTTCTTCCCAGCTAAAACACTAGGAAGTGGTAAAGAGTGGGAGTTTTGAGGGACTGTCTTATGTTATTTTGACGTTCGAAAAGTGCCAATTCTCAGCCTAATTTGAATAAATGAATTTTGAATTTTTTTGAATCTTGTATCAATCATTTTTGTAAACAACAAAGTAATAAAATTTTGCAATACTATTATCGAACAAAAATGACGACATACGACGTGGTTTTTTTAAAATTACGATGCTGTGGTATTGAAACGCGCAGTGCATGACAATGTTCTTTTTTTGAAATTTGAGTTGTATAATAAAATTTAGTACATTATAACACTCAATTTAATGATATTGGCTGTTTTAATGTTTGCAATAAGCTAGCTATTTCAGAAACTTTTACAGAGGTTTTATAACATGGGTGTAGACAAAAAGCATTATTTTATTTCTTCCACAGATCTACATCTGGCAACTCAAAGACAACGACCTAGTCGGCGTCGCGTTCATAGACACGCAGATCTACGTACACAAGATGCTGTCGGTGAAGAACTTGGTGTTAGTAGCGGACGTGTACAAGTCCATATCTCTGTTGCGCTACCAACACCAGCACAGGACACTCTCGCTCGTGTCCAGGGACCTGAGGAGCGCTCAGGTGTGTGACGATATTAACTACAACTATTCAGGTTCAAATTAATTTACTAAGCGAAACTCTGCAGTCGTTACGGATATCGATATAAAAACGTGATTAAAAAAAAATGATATTGGTAACATTTTTTTTGGGTCAACGACTGTAGGTTGTTACTGACTGACTACTGATGACTAATGTTAAAAATGTTCGAACAAATAATGTAATTTTAGAGATGAGATATTTGAAAAAATCTGTAAAATTATTAGAAATAAGTTTTTGGAAGAGATTATTCCCGTCCTTGTCGTGCTACGGACATTGGTGCCGATTCTCTTGTCACAAATGCCTCTAAAGTAGACTAAAAATCACCAAAATTTAGTTAATTCCTGTCAAACGACGATTTCCCATTCTGAAATAGACTAAAGTGACACAACTTAACTATATTTTAGTTTGATAGCACTGAAATATTAGTTTAGTTAAAATGGAAATTTTGCTATTCTGAATTTGACGTTTTTCACCTAAATAAAAATAAAATAAATAAAATTCGTTTATTTCAGGTACTACATAACCCATATTGAAACATCTATAAATTTGCATCTTCAAGCTTACACTTAAATAAAAACCAACGAATAAATACAATCCTAAACCTAAAATTTAGATTTTCTAACTAAATATGACTATTTTTAATCGCGACTAAAAACGTGGAATAGAATTGGTTGTCATGAACTTTAAATTCACACCAACACCTCGACTTCAGATGCAAAAACAGTACTGAAGTAGGTGATCATTTTTCTTATTTTCCATACGAAAAGTGAAAAATTCCATATAAAACACATCGAGGCTACCCCCCTGCGCGCCTCCGGCTCTAAAAAGATTCACGTGGTTAGGTATCACGTGTGGAGTCGCGATTGTCAAATTCAATTTAGATGTGTCAAAAATATTTTTAAATTTAGATAATTTATTTTGCAGAATAGCTACCTACTTCTATCTACTTTTAAAACGTTTCGTGCAATCATTTTTAGGGTTCCGTACCTAAAGGGTAAAACGGGACTTTATTACTAAGACTCCGCTGTCCGTCTGTCCGTCTGTCACCAGGCTGTGTCTCATGAACCGTGATAGTAAGACAATTGAAATTTTCACAGATGATGTATTTCTGTTGCCGCTATTATAAACTCAAACTCAAAGCATTTATTTCAAATAAACCAATTACAGGTACTTTTGAATTGTCAAGTGGTCGGTCAGTCAGAAAGATGAAGCTAGTTGCCCATTCCTAAGCGTAGTAGGTACCTATGGAGAAGAACGGGCAAGAAATTCCACGGACACTCTTTTAAATCAAAATATGGTTACAAAATATTGGTTACATCATTCATGTTGAAATATACATGTGAGAACAATGTAGAAAAACGTGCACGTTAAAAGCGTCCGTAATAAAAATATAAAAACAAAAACAATTCAAAAATTAAAATAAACCGTGGCAGCTAAGAGATGACCAGTCCCTACTGACGGCGCCCGTTCACGAACATGACGCATGGATCAGCACCAATTAGCTCAACCATTTTGAAGGGAACTTAATGATCCAACACACACGCCACCATCAGCGAGACATTTGAGTGAGCATGACATACTCTCAGCCGCCAGGGCATATTCAAGTCAATGAAAGACGTACCTAGTATTTGGTAGCTTTATGGAATGTACATGTTCACAGTGCTCACACACGTGATATGTAATTATATAATAATACAATAAAAAGAGATTGAATTTAAAAAGCAAAGATAGTTTTTACAATCTAAAGCAGCTGCTATAACAACAAATACTAAAAAACAGAATAAAATAAATATTTAAGGGGGCTCCCATACAACAAACTTGATTTTTTTGCCGATTTTATGGATAATGGTACGGAACCCTTCGTGCGCGAGTCCGACTCGCACTTGGCCGGTTTTTTATAGAAAGTTTTAGAAAGGTATCAGTAAAATTAAAAAAATATAGATAAGTAGGTACTTGCCAAAAACATGTTAATAGATTTCTTTCAGATATTATATTTCTATGTAAAGTAGGTAATAGATTATAAAAAAAAACAGTGGCACTCCGGGAGTGCCGACAGAAGCGAAAACTTGAACAAGATCTTGGTGGAAGAAAAATACTTGCATAGAACATTGATCCGTAACCGAGACCGTAAATGAGATGTCGGTAAAGGTGTCGCGAGTTCAATTGTTTTTCCCATCTCAAAAGTGCCCAACGCGCCTAAAGATGTTTTCACTTCAAAAATTGTTTGATTTACCACTAAACGTAAAAGAATAACGACAGATATGTGATGACAAATTGAGTAAAACGCCATCTATTGCAAAGAGCTCTGAACAAGATGATTAACTTTAATATTCCATGAGTTCGAATTGAAGTAAAAGGTTTCATTTATCATTTTTGTTGAAAATACATGATATATGAGTTTATATAGATAAATCAGCATTAAACAAGGAAGTTTTGGTTTTTACTAATCTTACTTATGCCGTTTATCGCTTTTTAGTGATTGTTATTTTCATAATTGTTACCTATGCTGCCATCTATGATTTTTTTTCAAAACTAATTATAATTTGTTCGAGTTGCGACCCCATGGCACTAGTATGAAGTTACAGTCGTGACGTCACTTCTGTTATAGTGGCCTCTTTGTCTTACAGAATTTTAAAACGTTCATAACTTTGCAATTTTTAAATCTTTAAAAAAATGTTTTATTCACAATTTGCAAGCAAATTTTTTTTAAAGTTCAAAATTTTCGAAACTTGACAGACATACTCGTACTACACGAAATAAATACATAGGAAAAATTAAGTGAAAACATATTTATTTGTTGCAGATACTAGACATGGAATTCATGGTCGACAACACAGCGCTGGGCTTCTTAGTGAGCGAGTCTGAAGGAAACCTCGCGCTGTTCATGTACCAGCCGCAAGCTAGGGAAAGCTATGGAGGTAAATATTTATAAAAATTTACAACGAAGATGTTATTTGCTGTCAGGTTTCAGTTTCGGTAATAATATCAAAATTCAAATTAATTTATTTGCGAGAATGTAGGTTTACAATGTATGATCTTAAAATTATAATGGCCCCTTTACATTGTAACATTACTTATGGTGTGCAAATATTTAATTGTGTTCTACACAATGCTAATTAAATAAAAAATACAGCAACAACAAATAAGATGCATGCATTAGGACTTTCATGGTAAAAATGATAATTAGTTAATGAAGTCAAAGCTATACCTATGTCAGTTCAAGAGATCAAGTATAATGTCAGATTAAGACTAAATAAATATTATTGTAAATGGTAATTGATAGTGTCATAATAACTAATAAAATGTCAACACAAAATTTTTAACATTAATTAATAAAAATAAGGTATATACCCATATTTATTTCAGTTTCCTTCTCCGCAATCTGACATGTATTCATTGAGATCGTAAAAGCACTTTTCTTTTAACCATTGCGTTACCTTTTTTTTAAACATGGTAAAGGTAAATCTTTATAGGTGTCCGATAATTTGTTATATACCTTAACAGCATTTATGTACGAGTTCCTCTTATAAAATTCGAGCCTGCATTGCGGTAAACAGAGCTCATGTTTGAATTTATTTTTGTTTCTAGGAGCTACATTTCGTTTAGTTACATCTTTATGTTTAGGAAAATGTTCCGGATGTTGTTTTACAAATAGGCATAATTCTCTAATGTACATACACGGTAATGGCAGAACATTATACTTTTTAAACAAGGGCTTACAACTATCCGTATACCAGGCTCCACAGATTGCACGTACGCATTTTTTTTGTACTCTGAACGCTTTTAGAATATCCACCGAATTACCCCACAACAAGAGTCTATAAGCGAGTACGGACGAAACGTATCCGTGATATGCACAAAGAGCAGCTTCTGTTGATACCGTGACTCTTAATCTTTTTATTGCATAGACAAATCTGTCAAGTTTATCGCAAACATAATCGATGTGCGTTTTCCAGTCGCAATTTTGATCTTAAATTTATACTCAGATATTTAGTACTTGCAACTTGTTCGATGATAGCTATTATTATATTTAATATTTAAGGTCAATGGCGTTCTTTTATGTGTTTGGAATTGGATCATTTTAGTTTTCTCCATATTGATTTGCAAGTTGTTAGAATGTAACCAGTGTATTATCTTGTTTATTGCTTTATTTATGTCTAGTTCATAGGTGTCTGCATTTTCACATTTCACAACGAGGGTTGTGTCATCAGCAAACAAGATTGTGTTATGGCAAGTGATATTTGGGAGATCATTAATAATAAATGAGGAATAAGAAAGGTCCCAATACGCTGCCTTGTGGCACTTTGAAGTAATTTTTTCGATAGTCACTTCTATGTAACATCGTTTTGTTATTATGTATTTTAAAGATTTCCACACATTGTTTTCTGTCATTTAGATAGTCTCTCAACCAGTCGTGTCTGTGACCCAATCACGGACGTGTAACGTTAATTAATTAATTTTGAATATGGGGTCACTTTGGGGGTGCAAATAAGAAATTGGCTGAAATATGACGATGATTGTTGAAGATGTCGGAAAAAAATCATGCCGACTGGGAGCTTTACTGGCGTCCGCGTTACGGTACTACGTTTCCGTGGGATAATTTGCGGGCGAAGCTGCGGGCAATCCGAGTTCCACGCGGGCGAAGCCGCGGGTAAAAGCAAGTTACTTACAAAACTTACGGTTATATTTCAGGTCAGCGCCTCATCCGCAAGAGCGACTACCACCTCGGGCAGCAAGTGAACGCGATGTTCCGCATCAACGCGCGACCTGTACCCACTACCGCGCACAAGCGACACGTCACTATGTTCAGTGAGTTACTTACGTCATACTACATACGATGTTCCGCATCAACGCGCGACCTGTACCCACTACCGCGCACAAGCGACACGTCACTATGTTCAGTGAGTTACTTACGTCATACTACATACGATGTTCCGCATCAACGCGCGACCTGTACCCACTACCGCGCACAAGCGACACGTCACTATGTTCAGTGAGTTACTTACGTCATACTACATACGATGTTCCGCATCAACGCGCGACCTGTACCCACTACCGCGCACAAGCGACACGTCACTATGTTCAGTGAGTTACTTACGTCATACTACATACGATGTTCCGCATCAACGCGCGACCTGTACCCACTACCGCGCACAAGCGACACGTCACTATGTTCAGTGAGTTACTTACGTCATACTACATACGATGTTCCGCATCAACGCGCGACCTGTACCCACTACCGCGCACAAGCGACACGTCACTATGTTCAGTGAGTTACTTACGTCATACTACATACGATGTTCCGCATCAACGCGCGACCTGTACCCACTACCGCGCACAAGCGACACGTCACTATGTTCAGTGAGTTACTTACGTCATACTACATACGATGTTCCGCATCAACGCGCGACCTGTACCCACTACCGCGCACAAGCGACACGTCACTATGTTCAGTGAGTTACTTACGTCATACTACATACGATGTTCCGCATCAACGCGCGACCTGTACCCACTACCGCGCACAAGCGACACGTCACTATGTTCAGTGAGTTACTTACGTCATACTACATACGATGTTCCGCATCAACGCGCGACCTGTACCCACTACCGCGCACAAGCGACACGTCACTATGTTCAGTGAGTTACTTACGTCATACTACATACGATGTTCCGCATCAACGCGCGACCTGTACCCACTACCGCGCACAAGCGACACGTCACTATGTTCAGTGAGTTACTTACGTCATACTACATACGATGTTCCGCATCAACGCGCGACCTGTACCCACTACCGCGCACAAGCGACACGTCACTATGTTCAGTGAGTTACTTACGTCATACTACATACGATGTTCCGCATCAACGCGCGACCTGTACCCACTACCGCGCACAAGCGACACGTCACTATGTTCAGTGAGTTACTTACGTCATACTACATACGATGTTCCGCATCAACGCGCGACCTGTACCCACTACCGCGCACAAGCGACACGTCACTATGTTCAGTGAGTTACTTACGTCATACTACATACGATGTTCCGCATCAACGCGCGACCTGTACCCACTACCGCGCACAAGCGACACGTCACTATGTTCAGTGAGTTACTTACGTCATACTACATACGATGTTCCGCATCAACGCGCGACCTGTACCCACTACCGCGCACAAGCGACACGTCACTATGTTCAGTGAGTTACTTACGTCATACTACATACGATGTTCCGCATCAACGCGCGACCTGTACCCACTACCGCGCACAAGCGACACGTCACTATGTTCAGTGAGTTATTTACGTCATACTACATAGTGTCGCTCACGAGCATGTGGCCGCCCGTCTTTTCTGAATATTCAGGTTTTTTTTCGAAAATTAACTTTAATAGGGGGGGGGGGGGTCTATCTGTAATTTTTTTTTACTCTTTTGATTTTATGGAGTCATACTTGTGTTTTTTAAATAAATACAGTTTTTTTTTTTAAAACGAATTTCTTTACCTACGTTTTTTTTTCCTAATCTACTAGTTTTAGTATTTTTTTTAGTTAATCCGATGAAATAACTCATAAGCTTTTAGAAAACAGAATTCAAATCGAGTCGGTAACATCGGAGATTATGGGAAAAGTATCAAAAAAAAAAAAAAGAAGAACAGTGGCACTCCGGAAGTGCCGTCAGAAGTAAAAACTTGAACAAGATCGCCTTGGTGGAAGAAAATACTTGTATAGAACATTGGTCCGTAACCTTATCTAAATAAAGAGCACAATCGCGTTTACAAAAATGAGTGTCGCGAGTTCAATTGTTTTTCCCATCTCAAAAATGCCCAACGCGCCTGCCAAGTTTTAACTTCAAAAAAATGAAAAATAGACCCCCCTTTTAAAGTTAATTTTCGATAATTTTTCAAATATTTACCGCACGTATTTTTTTTTCATTGTATATATCACTTATCATCATAGCAGATGTCCAGTGCTGGCTCAAAGCATCAAAAAGGACAGACTTCTTCTATAAGGATTTGGACTGCTTGCGGGCAATGGTTACTCGCCAAAATAACTTGACATAAAATTGCGCTAGTACTCTAAAATGGTAGGCAGTGGTGTATTTTATAGTCGAACTCGAAATTGCATTACCACTTTTACCAAAAAATAATTGTAATTGGAACTTCGATAAGGTAGAAACTATCTAACTGTCACATTGGTCTTAGAGTAAATATAAACCTTAACGTTTTGATTTGTTATTTCGCTATATGCTGCACCGGTGGACGTCAGTCGCTGAAACCCAGCGCTGCGGCTCTGTCTCGCATAGGGTCGCAGCTTTATGCTGAGCGATAGCCAATTTGCGTGGATGTAATAATAATATTTTATAATAATAAAAATATTGAATGAATGAAAACGTTTACAAAAAGTGTACATTTAGTCAACAGTAAGATTTTGCAAACAATTATAATGCCTAAAAATAAACTAAAACTAAAATATGTTAATTACAACATATTTTTTTAAATCTTTCTTTGCATCATGTTTACCGCAAATAAACGTATTTTCTTTCTTTCTTTCTAACGTTTTATGATATACAAATGCCATTGGGATGGTAAAGCAGTTACGACGTCGACTATACAATTTTCGGTACACCTTATTTTTTTCAGACATGTTTAAATCTCATGTAGAAATAGGTGAGCCTATGGTCACTAAACTGAATATTTCCCAGTGTAAGGAAGAATATTAATAAAGTGTTTTATTGTTACTAATAATTAACTGTTTATTTATGTTACCTCGATGGTCCTAGTTTATCATTTATAACTTCCAATTACCGCTGTATATAGCTTTATGTAAGCGGGCACGCCCTTTATGCCTGGAGGCTTTTATTTAGATAATTAGTTCTGTTTACGTTTTATTTTTTATTTCTGGTTGAGTATAGTTGTCGATGTTTTTGGTTGGTATATTGACGTGTGCTAGCTGACATATGGCCAATAATTTATCATTTAAATTATGTTTTGTGTTGCGTAATGTAAATTATTTTGCATACTTTTGTATAGAATCATTTTTTTTCCAACTTGAACAGACAGCTGTGCTGCTGGGGAGTTTGTTGCGCCACTTCTTCTTCCCAGCGAAAGGCACTAGGAAGTGGTGAAGGGTGGGCGTTTTGGGGGACTGTCTTATGTACTTTTGACGTTCGAAAAGTGCTGATTCTCAGCCTAGTTTGAATAAATGACTTTGAGGTTTTCTCGTTTGGTTCAAGGATTACTTACAACAATCGAATCCCAGATTTATTAAATTTAGTTATTTTTTTCTACAGCGACTTTAGACGGTGGCGTCGGCTACATCCTGCCGATAACAGAGAAGATGTACCGGCGACTGCTGATGTTGCAGAATGTCATGAACAACTATTGTTGTCATATAGCTGGACTGAACCCCAGAGCCTTCAGGTTTGTAAAAAAAAAAAAAACAGTGCCACTCCGGGATTGCCGACAGAAGTGAAAACTTGAAAAAAATCGGCACCGCGGTAATCAACGCGTTGATGTCTTTTACTCCACGGTGTCCGTAACAGGTCGCGAAATCAATGGTTTAGTCCCATCTCAAAAATGCCCAACGCGCCTAAAGAAGTTTTCACTTAAAAAAAGCATTTTATTTCGTTGCAGATTACAAAAAGAAAAAAAAGTTAAGTTCTATGTTAGTAGGTATTATAGAATTTTGTTTCTAATTATGTTAAGTGCTTAAATTCAGTTCTAGTTTACATTTAACATAAATTTAATTAATCAAAGAAGCCTGCTTAAGCCACCTAAGTTTTGCAGACGACTTGGTCCTCTTATCAGTAACAGGACCAGAAATTCAGTACATGATAGAGTGACTCAATGACGCCAGTTAACTAGTAGGCTTAGAAATGAACCTGTCCAAAACAATGTTAGTGATTAACAGCACAAAGAGAATACTATATGCTGGTAGCGAGCAGGGATGTTACGGAAGTCATTTTACCGGAACCGGAATAGATTTTAAATTTGATTGACCGGAATCAGAACCGGAACCGGAGTCGAAGGTGGAAGTAGAAGAAAGATGTGTTATGGGAAGGCTTAATGAAACAATAGAAATATAATTCAGTCTCTTTAATCAGTCAAATATTAGCGAAAATATGCACAAAAAAAAAAGAAACAAAAAAAACCTGAGATTTCGAGCGCAAGCGTGTATAAAATAAATTAAAATTACACTGGCGAGGAGTTAAAACTTGTTTGTACTCGCTCTAGTCACTTGCATCGCTGCATTTCGAATTTCGGTATATCTCCGATTCAAAATTATCGGAACCGAAGTTGGAATCGGAGGTGTAAAATTAATCGGAAGTTTCGACCTTTCGGAACCGGAACCGAAGCTCCGTAACATCCCTGGTAGCGTGACTCAAGTATACAGACAAATACATATAGCTGGATATAAAAATTAGCTTTGACAGAAAAGTAACGATCAAGAAGTGGAGCGCAGGATACAGTTAATGTGGAACAAATACGAGTACAACAAATACTGGGCTTTGAAGGACATATTCAAAAGCAGCATGCCAATAGTGATGATGTAGGCATCATCACTATTGGCATGACGGACTAAATAGATATTTTTTTTTTTTTACCTAGGGGTAAAAAAATAAAACTATTTAGTCCGTCTTTCAGGTAATAAAAAAACATTGGACACGTATTTTCTTTTTTGACGTAATCAAAAAATTACGGCGATACATTGAGTTAAAATGTGGCATGACGTCACGCCTTGCTAGATTTTATACTGAATTATGACGTAACGACCCCCACTCCCCAACTTTAATGCGTATTTTGTAAGTTATTTTTTATTAATATGATAAAGCAAAAAGTGTCTAATATTTTTTTATTATCTGAAAGACGGACTAAATAGTTTTTTTTTTTTTTGGACACAGGCCTATTAAAACTAAGGTACGAAACTCGTGCCTCAGGTTAGTTAAACTGAATTAATTAGTAAATACGCGGCCATGACCACGACTGGCCGCTAATAGTCGGGCGGCACAACCCAATTTGATTCTGTAACCTAAACCGGTACCCTAATAGCGCAACAGTAGTATGATGATCCCTTTAATTTGATAAAATCTTACTGTGGCGGCCACAGATATAGATATACCTAGATAACGCAAGAGCAACTACTTCGCGTGCCATTTTCGTGCCCAGCTTACGTACAATAATCGTAAGCTGCCACTTTCGCGCTCAGTCTGCATCGATGCCACGTTTGTCGGAAGTCGGTAAAAAAATTGAAAATGGTTAATTACGCTGTTATAAATTGTAAAAACTGTGCAAATGCGAGGAGAAACAATAAAAGAAACGTTTTCTAGTGCTTGTGACGTCATAGTAGGTAGTCAAAAAATGGCACGCTTGGTTTTCATACAGATCGTGATACTTGCGTTATCTAGGTCTATCTATATCTGTGGTGGCGGCATATACATCGCCACATGCGAACTACGCATCACAGACCTGACGTCACACAAATCCTGCATCGCGAAAGCAGGGTTTACCGCGCGATCAACATATAGGTATACAGGGTGGCAGGGACATCGATTTTTTTAAATAACCGACAAAAAAATTCAACGCAAGGGGGTTCAGAATCATGTACTGAATCCATGGCAACAGTTTTCGCGTCGATGTCCCTGCCACGTTGTAAAACTTTCCAACATTAATCGTCGGGCAGTTTCCCACCAGACACAACACCCGTCTGGTCGGAGGATCTTCCCTTTTCTATGGAGGATGAGTGAACTTTACACCCTGTTCCTCATACCTCTAAAATAGATTCCTTTTTAAGTTGAAAAAATAAATGTCTCCTCTTGTTAACGCAAATTAACATGTTTTATATTTTTAATAATTGTTAGATGTAAGTTCTGAATTCAATAACCTGATCATATATTATCTGTATGTTGTGTCGAAACTTAACTCACTACTTGCAACACTAGTTTATAGATTTTGAGTAAAACTCTATGGTTGCTCTGTCACTTGTCTATCGCTCGGGATTCAGGAAGGAGCGAACCGGTCATTAAAACTGGTCATTGTATTAATTCATTTATTCAATTACACGAAGAAGTTCTCATTAACAGTGTTCAAGTTACTGTCTGTCTGTTGTGTGTGTTACTGTGGTTACTGTGTTGTTGTCTGTCTGTGTGTTGTGTGTACATTATAAAAGGATATCAAAGGAAAGTCATCAGTTTTTCATTTCGCCACCATTGTTCACATTCAACATTCGAACCCGCCAGCCGGAGTGAACACCTCTCATTAGCAAAAATAACGCAATCAAAATGAAGGGATTGTCATTCGCAAGTGTTTTAATAACGCAATAAGGATTTGGTACAAAAGCATAAAAAGGAATGTAATGGTCGCACTTCACATCGCTATTCGGCATTCGTCTTTTGCCTGCGGCATCGCCCACGTGGATGTCGGAAAATATCCCACGGGAACGTACTACCGAGATTTCATACCTAATAACAGAGGAAAACGTCATTGACTCCTACCGCTGCGCCCGCGATGCTCCGCGTAATTTTGAAACTGTGATATCTTTTAAACGATTCATTTAAATTAAATGATTTAAAAGCACATTTTAATCTAAATTACGAGGGTCAATCAAAAAGTTCTTAGAAGTGCATATATATAAAACCTTTTTGGGAGAATTTCGATATTCAAATTAAAGAGTGTCAATCACACAACATTTATGCAAACTGTCACTCGTTTTTCTCAGTTTGTTCGTACGTAATAAATTGTTTTGTGCAACGAGTTGCGCAAAAACCCATAATTATGGATAAAAGTGAGCTACGTGCGGTTATAAAATATCTCAGTTTGAAAAAAATGTCTACGAAGGAATTTTTTTCGGACATTCAGCAGACATTAGGGGATGATGCTGTACCCTATTCTACGGTTGCGTACTGGGTGGCTGAATTTAAAAGACTACCTCTTTTAAATTCAGCCAGCCATCAAGCTGTAAAGATGACCCACGTTCTGGGCGGCCTTCAACCTCCGTTACGGAAGAAAATATAAAAAAGGTTGAGAATCTGGTTTTGGAAGACAGAAGAATAACTATAAAACATAGCTGAGATCCTAAAGATATCATTTGGTAGCGTTCAATCCATTTTAATTGATTCACTGAGGTTCAAAAAAGATGGGTGCCACGAATGTTAACCGACGAAAACAAAAAGCGACGTTTGGAAATTTCTAAGCGTAATCTCGAAATGTTCCAGCGTGATTCGGATAATTTTTGCCGTCGCCTTGTCACCATGGATGAAACGTGGGTCCACCATTTCGATCCTGAAACTAAGAGACAAAGCATGTCTTGGAAACGACCATCCTCTCCATCCATTAAGAAATTTCGAGTTGCTCCTACCGCTGGCAAAGTTATGGCCTCAGTGTTCTGGGATAGTGAAAGAATCCTTTTTATTGATTACATGCCAAAAGGCCAGACGATTACTGGACCCTATTATGCAAATTTAATCCCGAAAGTGCGTGAAGCGATTAAAGAAAATCGTCGTGGAAAACTGTCGTTGGGCGTGTTGTTTCTTCATGATAACGCTCCTGCTCATCGATCGGAAGTTGCGCTCAACGCAATCCGCTGTGCTGGCTTCAATCTCCTTGACCACCATATTCTCCGGACTTAGCCCCAAGTGATTTTCACTTTTTCCCAAAATTAAAAGAGGAAATTCGTGGAACAAAATTTCACGATATGACACGGTTATGGCTGCCGTAGAGGAGATTTTCGAGAATCAAGAAAAACATTTTTTTTCACAAGGAATAAGAAAGTTAGAAACGCGTTATTCTAAATGCATTGCATTGGACGGAGATTATGTAGAAAAATAAAATATTTTTGTTTAAATCTTTGCATTTTTTATATTGATTCCAAAATTTTTTTGATTCACCCTCGTAAATGCCCAATTTAAATAACATATTTTTTTGGATAAGGATTAATACTATACCGGTCAAAAAAGCTTCGGAAATAACAATAATTTTTTTATCGAATACTGAAAGATAAAAATGGTTATTGTGGGTCATCCTTAGAAGATAGACATATGCCATCGCGAACTTTTTTTTGAACTTCTTAAGATAAACAATACCGTAGAACATAAATTTGATGATTCTTTTCCGGTTAACGCAGCGCACGCCAGTAAAGTTCCCAGTCGGCATGATTTTTTCCGACATCTTCAACAATAATCGTCATATTTCAGCCAATTTACTCAAAACTTTAATGAATTATACACTAAAACCTTCCGCATGAATCACTCCGTCCATGGTGAAAACTGTTCTGTAGTTTTTGAGTTTATCGCGTTCAGACAGACAGACAGACAGACAAACGCGGCGGGGGACTTTGTTTTATAATATGTAAGGATAAGGAGTCTGAATAACTTGAACACACCGTTTACACCGTCCCGTCCACACATCGTCATGAACAGCGAACATTCAAGAATAGTTTTGCTAATAATCTAAACGCAAAGATGGACGTGTTGATGGCAGCAGCGACTTATTATTTCCTCTGTATTAATTACCAATACATGTTATGCGTACATAAAACGCCGCAGTCTACTGAGCAAGCCATGCCGGACGGTAAACGAACTTATTTGGTATATTTACAATCCTTTGATATGTGACCAAAAACCGACAACCGGCAGATACGAGTGTTCGAGTATTTGTGTTTTCGTCTTGTTCGTAAAAAGTAATAATAATAAATTTATTTCTCTCTCCACAAAGGTTGGCTTAGAATTAACATCTTAGGACTAGACAATAAATGTAGACAAAAGCTCCTTTGTGAGAGACTGGAGTCCGTACTAGGAAACCCTGTGTTACGGATCTCCAGGCTCCCAGTGTTTAGGTCATCATTACGTACATTGCAAAAGTTTAAAGTACAAGCATAATCATTTGAGTTTCTATGAAAGAGGAGCAAATGAGGGAAAATTGTTAAAACATAAATAAATATTAAAACAAAAATAAAAATAAAAAATTACAAAAAAACAATTGGCAAAAGGCGTTGTGTGTGTGGTGCGAGATGTATGAGTGTACGGTGTACTGTGCGGGTGTGTGTGTTGAGTCTTGTGGGTAAGTGTCACTGTGCGTGTGCTTTGTGTGAGGAAAGATGTTTATGTTGTGTGTTGTGTTGTGAGTACGTGTGCGTGCACTGGATCCATCGGCAAGTTACACAATTAGGATGTGATGAGAAATAGTTGCTCGGTGGCATCGTAATCCAGCGATTTCAGGACTGTTTAGAAAGGGGTAAATCGACAAGATTTTGTTTAATCTATTATACAGGTAACTGCCGAGAAACTTGAAGTGACGCCGCGAAAATTTTGTATGGACTCGCATTGTCGGACATACTGCATATTTACGTCGTCTATATTTTATAGCCATAGAAAAATGCGAATAGAGTAACTTCACATCATGGTATTTGTGCAAATAAGTCGTATACGCGAATACGAATAGTGATGTGAAGTGCCACCATAAACCTCTGCAATCGTTAAACAATTAAGTATAGATAGTAACGAAAGTTCATTAGGTACAATATTATGTTTACACATAATTAAAATTGACACAAATGTGATTGAATGATTCGGTAAATTGCTTTTCAGTATAATAAATACAAGTGTGTTTTTACCCATAAAGGGGACCGTAAATTAAGGTAAATTTTAGTAGCTGACATAATTATTTGAATTCAAGTTTGCATTTTCTCAAAGCTAAGAATATTCTTTAATTTTACTCGTCATCCGATATTTAACCGACTTCAAAAAAAGGAGGAGGTTCTCTGTTCGTCGGAATATTTATTTTTATGTATGTTCCCCGATTACTCGAAGAGGGATGGACCGAATTAAAAAAAAAAAATTGTTTGTAAGGGTATACTTTCAAGTTGGTCCCATTGTCATTTGGTCACGATCTGATGATGGGATCTTGGAGTAATCGACGGAACTCTTCAAATATTATAGGCACATCTATAGCGATTTGGGTATTTTTGATGAGCAGTTGACATTAGGCTATTGTAATTTTGATAAATTACAAACCAATCTACTAAAAAGTGAAAAAAAAGCTTTTTTACAAAAAATACAACCGACTTCCAAGTCGGTTGTATTTTTTGTAAAAAAGTTTTTTAATTAAATGTTTTGTTCAATTATTTAATATTTTGAAAACTGATTGACTTCGTGTACCTCCTGGGTACGCTGAGCAACGATAGTCGATCAGTTTACGATCAGAATATTATTCTTTTTCACTTCAAGACACAAACATGAGTTCCTGTATCACAAAAGCCATATGAAAAGAGGCTTTCGATTAGTAGTGTTGTCTTATTGTGTCTGCCACTGTCGTTGCTGGTTGTTTTCAAGTGCTTTTCAACTATTTTTATCTATTAATTGAATACGTAAGGGCCAAAGCATATACACACGATACGACGTCGCAATGTGTGATGAAGCGGCCTCGTATCGTGTGCTTGTGCGTGCGCTAAGTACCCACGCGTGCCGCAGGACGTACAGGGCGGCGCGGCGCGCGGCGGGCGGCGGCGCGGCGCGCGGCGTGCTGGACGGCGACCTGGTGGCGCTCTACACCAGCATGCCCAACGCCGAGAAGTTGGACGTGAGTATACGGAGCTGTTCATATGTATATGTGGGCGGCGTGCTGGACGGCGACCTGGTGGCGCTCTACACCAGCATGCCCAACGCCGAGAAGTTGGACGTGAGTATACGGAGCTGTTCATATGTATATGTGGGCGGCGTGCTGGACGGCGACCTGGTGGCGCTCTACACCAGCATGCCCAACGCCGAGAAGTTGGACGTGAGTATACGGAGCTGTTCATATGTATATGTGGGCGGCGTGCTGGACGGCGACCTGGTGGCGCTCTACACCAGCATGCCCAACGCCGAGAAGTTGGACGTGAGTATACGGAGCTGTTCATATGTATATGTGGGCGGCGTGCTGGACGGCGACCTGGTGGCGCTCTACACCAGCATGCCCAACGCCGAGAAGTTGGACGTGAGTATACGGAGCTGTTCATATGTATATGTGGGCGGCGTGCTGGACGGCGACCTGGTGGCGCTCTACACCAGCATGCCCAACGCCGAGAAGTTGGACGTGAGTATACGGAGCTGTTCATATGTATATGTGGGCGGCGTGCTGGACGGCGACCTGGTGGCGCTCTACACCAGCATGCCCAACGCCGAGAAGTTGGACGTGAGTATACGGAGCTGTTCATATGTATATGTGGGCGGCGTGCTGGACGGCGACCTGGTGGCGCTCTACACCAGCATGCCCAACGCCGAGAAGTTGGACGTGAGTATACGGAGCTGTTCATATGTATATGTGGGCGGCGTGCTGGACGGCGACCTGGTGGCGCTCTACACCAGCATGCCCAACGCCGAGAAGTTGGACGTGAGTATACGGAGCTGTTCATATGTATATGTGGGCGGCGTGCTGGACGGCGACCTGGTGGCGCTCTACACCAGCATGCCCAACGCCGAGAAGTTGGACGTGAGTATACGGAGCTGTTCATATGTATATGTGGGCGGCGTGCTGGACGGCGACCTGGTGGCGCTCTACACCAGCATGCCCAACGCCGAGAAGTTGGACGTGAGTATACGGAGCTGTTCATATGTATATGTGGGCGGCGTGCTGGACGGCGACCTGGTGGCGCTCTACACCAGCATGCCCAACGCCGAGAAGTTGGACGTGAGTATACGGAGCTGTTCATATGTATATGTGGGCGGCGTGCTGGACGGCGACCTGGTGGCGCTCTACACCAGCATGCCCAACGCCGAGAAGTTGGACGTGAGTATACGGAGCTGTTCATATGTATATGTGGGCGGCGTGCTGGACGGCGACCTGGTGGCGCTCTACACCAGCATGCCCAACGCCGAGAAGTTGGACGTGAGTATACGGAGCTGTTCATATGTATATGTGGGCGGCGTGCTGGACGGCGACCTGGTGGCGCTCTACACCAGCATGCCCAACGCCGAGAAGTTGGACGTGAGTATACGGAGCTGTTCATATGTATATGTGGGCGGCGTGCTGGACGGCGACCTGGTGGCGCTCTACACCAGCATGCCCAACGCCGAGAAGTTGGACGTGAGTATACGGAGCTGTTCATATGTATATGTGGGCGGCGTGCTGGACGGCGACCTGGTGGCGCTCTACACCAGCATGCCCAACGCCGAGAAGTTGGACGTGAGTATACGGAGCTGTTCATATGTATATGTGGGCGGCGTGCTGGACGGCGACCTGGTGGCGCTCTACACCAGCATGCCCAACGCCGAGAAGTTGGACGTGAGTATACGGAGCTGTTCATATGTATATGTGGGCGGCGTGCTGGACGGCGACCTGGTGGCGCTCTACACCAGCATGCCCAACGCCGAGAAGTTGGACGTGAGTATACGGAGCTGTTCATATGTATATGTGGGCGGCGTGCTGGACGGCGACCTGGTGGCGCTCTACACCAGCATGCCCAACGCCGAGAAGTTGGACGTGAGTATACGGAGCTGTTCATATGTATATGTGGGCGGCGTGCTGGACGGCGACCTGGTGGCGCTCTACACCAGCATGCCCAACGCCGAGAAGTTGGACGTGAGTATACGGAGCTGTTCATATGTATATGTGGGCGGCGTGCTGGACGGCGACCTGGTGGCGCTCTACACCAGCATGCCCAACGCCGAGAAGTTGGACGTGAGTATACGGAGCTGTTCATATGTATATGTGGGCGGCGTGCTGGACGGCGACCTGGTGGCGCTCTACACCAGCATGCCCAACGCCGAGAAGTTGGACGTGAGTATACGGAGCTGTTCATATGTATATGTGGGCGGCGTGCTGGACGGCGACCTGGTGGCGCTCTACACCAGCATGCCCAACGCCGAGAAGTTGGACGTGAGTATACGGAGCTGTTCATATGTATATGTGGGCGGCGTGCTGGACGGCGACCTGGTGGCGCTCTACACCAGCATGCCCAACGCCGAGAAGTTGGACGTGAGTATACGGAGCTGTTCATATGTATATGTGGGCGGCGTGCTGGACGGCGACCTGGTGGCGCTCTACACCAGCATGCCCAACGCCGAGAAGTTGGACGTGAGTATACGGAGCTGTTCATATGTATATGTGGGCGGCGTGCTGGACGGCGACCTGGTGGCGCTCTACACCAGCATGCCCAACGCCGAGAAGTTGGACGTGAGTATACGGAGCTGTTCATATGTATATGTGGGCGGCGTGCTGGACGGCGACCTGGTGGCGCTCTACACCAGCATGCCCAACGCCGAGAAGTTGGACGTGAGTATACGGAGCTGTTCATATGTATATGTGGGCGGCGTGCTGGACGGCGACCTGGTGGCGCTCTACACCAGCATGCCCAACGCCGAGAAGTTGGACGTGAGTATACGGAGCTGTTCATATGTATATGTGGGCGGCGTGCTGGACGGCGACCTGGTGGCGCTCTACACCAGCATGCCCAACGCCGAGAAGTTGGACGTGAGTATACGGAGCTGTTCATATGTATATGTGGGCGGCGTGCTGGACGGCGACCTGGTGGCGCTCTACACCAGCATGCCCAACGCCGAGAAGTTGGACGTGAGTATACGGAGCTGTTCATATGTATATGTGGGCGGCGTGCTGGACGGCGACCTGGTGGCGCTCTACACCAGCATGCCCAACGCCGAGAAGTTGGACGTGAGTATACGGAGCTGTTCATATGTATATGTGGGCGGCGTGCTGGACGGCGACCTGGTGGCGCTCTACACCAGCATGCCCAACGCCGAGAAGTTGGACGTGAGTATACGGAGCTGTTCATATGTATATGTGGGCGGCGTGCTGGACGGCGACCTGGTGGCGCTCTACACCAGCATGCCCAACGCCGAGAAGTTGGACGTGAGTATACGGAGCTGTTCATATGTATATGTGGGCGGCGTGCTGGACGGCGACCTGGTGGCGCTCTACACCAGCATGCCCAACGCCGAGAAGTTGGACGTGAGTATACGGAGCTGTTCATATGTATATGTGGGCGGCGTGCTGGACGGCGACCTGGTGGCGCTCTACACCAGCATGCCCAACGCCGAGAAGTTGGACGTGAGTATACGGAGCTGTTCATATGTATATGTGGGCGGCGTGCTGGACGGCGACCTGGTGGCGCTCTACACCAGCATGCCCAACGCCGAGAAGTTGGACGTGAGTATACGGAGCTGTTCATATGTATATGTGGGCGGCGTGCTGGACGGCGACCTGGTGGCGCTCTACACCAGCATGCCCAACGCCGAGAAGTTGGACGTGAGTATACGGAGCTGTTCATATGTATATGTGGGCGGCGTGCTGGACGGCGACCTGGTGGCGCTCTACACCAGCATGCCCAACGCCGAGAAGTTGGACGTGAGTATACGGAGCTGTTCATATGTATATGTGGGCGGCGTGCTGGACGGCGACCTGGTGGCGCTCTACACCAGCATGCCCAACGCCGAGAAGTTGGACGTGAGTATACGGAGCTGTTCATATGTATATGTGGGCGGCGTGCTGGACGGCGACCTGGTGGCGCTCTACACCAGCATGCCCAACGCCGAGAAGTTGGACGTGAGTATACGGAGCTGTTCATATGTATATGTGGGCGGCGTGCTGGACGGCGACCTGGTGGCGCTCTACACCAGCATGCCCAACGCCGAGAAGTTGGACGTGAGTATACGGAGCTGTTCATATGTATATGTGGGCGGCGTGCTGGACGGCGACCTGGTGGCGCTCTACACCAGCATGCCCAACGCCGAGAAGTTGGACGTGAGTATACGGAGCTGTTCATATGTATATGTGGGCGGCGTGCTGGACGGCGACCTGGTGGCGCTCTACACCAGCATGCCCAACGCCGAGAAGTTGGACGTGAGTATACGGAGCTGTTCATATGTATATGTGGGCGGCGTGCTGGACGGCGACCTGGTGGCGCTCTACACCAGCATGCCCAACGCCGAGAAGTTGGACGTGAGTATACGGAGCTGTTCATATGTATATGTGGGCGGCGTGCTGGACGGCGACCTGGTGGCGCTCTACACCAGCATGCCCAACGCCGAGAAGTTGGACGTGAGTATACGGAGCTGTTCATATGTATATGTGGGCGGCGTGCTGGACGGCGACCTGGTGGCGCTCTACACCAGCATGCCCAACGCCGAGAAGTTGGACGTGAGTATACGGAGCTGTTCATATGTATATGTGGGCGGCGTGCTGGACGGCGACCTGGTGGCGCTCTACACCAGCATGCCCAACGCCGAGAAGTTGGACGTGAGTATACGGAGCTGTTCATATGTATATGTGGGCGGCGTGCTGGACGGCGACCTGGTGGCGCTCTACACCAGCATGCCCAACGCCGAGAAGTTGGACGTGAGTATACGGAGCTGTTCATATGTATATGTGGGCGGCGTGCTGGACGGCGACCTGGTGGCGCTCTACACCAGCATGCCCAACGCCGAGAAGTTGGACGTGAGTATACGGAGCTGTTCATATGTATATGTGGGCGGCGTGCTGGACGGCGACCTGGTGGCGCTCTACACCAGCATGCCCAACGCCGAGAAGTTGGACGTGAGTATACGGAGCTGTTCATATGTATATGTGGGCGGCGTGCTGGACGGCGACCTGGTGGCGCTCTACACCAGCATGCCCAACGCCGAGAAGTTGGACGTGAGTATACGGAGCTGTTCATATGTATATGTGGGCGGCGTGCTGGACGGCGACCTGGTGGCGCTCTACACCAGCATGCCCAACGCCGAGAAGTTGGACGTGAGTATACGGAGCTGTTCATATGTATATGTGGGCGGCGTGCTGGACGGCGACCTGGTGGCGCTCTACACCAGCATGCCCAACGCCGAGAAGTTGGACGTGAGTATACGGAGCTGTTCATATGTATATGTGGGCGGCGTGCTGGACGGCGACCTGGTGGCGCTCTACACCAGCATGCCCAACGCCGAGAAGTTGGACGTGAGTATACGGAGCTGTTCATATGTATATGTGGGCGGCGTGCTGGACGGCGACCTGGTGGCGCTCTACACCAGCATGCCCAACGCCGAGAAGTTGGACGTGAGTATACGGAGCTGTTCATATGTATATGTGGGCGGCGTGCTGGACGGCGACCTGGTGGCGCTCTACACCAGCATGCCCAACGCCGAGAAGTTGGACGTGAGTATACGGAGCTGTTCATATGTATATGTGGGCGGCGTGCTGGACGGCGACCTGGTGGCGCTCTACACCAGCATGCCCAACGCCGAGAAGTTGGACGTGAGTATACGGAGCTGTTCATATGTATATGTGGGCGGCGTGCTGGACGGCGACCTGGTGGCGCTCTACACCAGCATGCCCAACGCCGAGAAGTTGGACGTGAGTATACGGAGCTGTTCATATGTATATGTGGGCGGCGTGCTGGACGGCGACCTGGTGGCGCTCTACACCAGCATGCCCAACGCCGAGAAGTTGGACGTGAGTATACGGAGCTGTTCATATGTATATGTGGGCGGCGTGCTGGACGGCGACCTGGTGGCGCTCTACACCAGCATGCCCAACGCCGAGAAGTTGGACGTGAGTATACGGAGCTGTTCATATGTATATGTGGGCGGCGTGCTGGACGGCGACCTGGTGGCGCTCTACACCAGCATGCCCAACGCCGAGAAGTTGGACGTGAGTATACGGAGCTGTTCATATGTATATGTGGGCGGCGTGCTGGACGGCGACCTGGTGGCGCTCTACACCAGCATGCCCAACGCCGAGAAGTTGGACGTGAGTATACGGAGCTGTTCATATGTATATGTGGGCGGCGTGCTGGACGGCGACCTGGTGGCGCTCTACACCAGCATGCCCAACGCCGAGAAGTTGGACGTGAGTATACGGAGCTGTTCATATGTATATGTGGGCGGCGTGCTGGACGGCGACCTGGTGGCGCTCTACACCAGCATGCCCAACGCCGAGAAGTTGGACGTGAGTATACGGAGCTGTTCATATGTATATGTGGGCGGCGTGCTGGACGGCGACCTGGTGGCGCTCTACACCAGCATGCCCAACGCCGAGAAGTTGGACGTGAGTATACGGAGCTGTTCATATGTATATGTGGGCGGCGTGCTGGACGGCGACCTGGTGGCGCTCTACACCAGCATGCCCAACGCCGAGAAGTTGGACGTGAGTATACGGAGCTGTTCATATGTATATGTGGGCGGCGTGCTGGACGGCGACCTGGTGGCGCTCTACACCAGCATGCCCAACGCCGAGAAGTTGGACGTGAGTATACGGAGCTGTTCATATGTATATGTGGGCGGCGTGCTGGACGGCGACCTGGTGGCGCTCTACACCAGCATGCCCAACGCCGAGAAGTTGGACGTGAGTATACGGAGCTGTTCATATGTATATGTGGGCGGCGTGCTGGACGGCGACCTGGTGGCGCTCTACACCAGCATGCCCAACGCCGAGAAGTTGGACGTGAGTATACGGAGCTGTTCATATGTATATGTGGGCGGCGTGCTGGACGGCGACCTGGTGGCGCTCTACACCAGCATGCCCAACGCCGAGAAGTTGGACGTGAGTATACGGAGCTGTTCATATGTATATGTGGGCGGCGTGCTGGACGGCGACCTGGTGGCGCTCTACACCAGCATGCCCAACGCCGAGAAGTTGGACGTGAGTATACGGAGCTGTTCATATGTATATGTGGGCGGCGTGCTGGACGGCGACCTGGTGGCGCTCTACACCAGCATGCCCAACGCCGAGAAGTTGGACGTGAGTATACGGAGCTGTTCATATGTATATGTGGGCGGCGTGCTGGACGGCGACCTGGTGGCGCTCTACACCAGCATGCCCAACGCCGAGAAGTTGGACGTGAGTATACGGAGCTGTTCATATGTATATGTGGGCGGCGTGCTGGACGGCGACCTGGTGGCGCTCTACACCAGCATGCCCAACGCCGAGAAGTTGGACGTGAGTATACGGAGCTGTTCATATGTATATGTGGGCGGCGTGCTGGACGGCGACCTGGTGGCGCTCTACACCAGCATGCCCAACGCCGAGAAGTTGGACGTGAGTATACGGAGCTGTTCATATGTATATGTGGGCGGCGTGCTGGACGGCGACCTGGTGGCGCTCTACACCAGCATGCCCAACGCCGAGAAGTTGGACGTGAGTATACGGAGCTGTTCATATGTATATGTGGGCGGCGTGCTGGACGGCGACCTGGTGGCGCTCTACACCAGCATGCCCAACGCCGAGAAGTTGGACGTGAGTATACGGAGCTGTTCATATGTATATGTGGGCGGCGTGCTGGACGGCGACCTGGTGGCGCTCTACACCAGCATGCCCAACGCCGAGAAGTTGGACGTGAGTATACGGAGCTGTTCATATGTATATGTGGGCGGCGTGCTGGACGGCGACCTGGTGGCGCTCTACACCAGCATGCCCAACGCCGAGAAGTTGGACGTGAGTATACGGAGCTGTTCATATGTATATGTGGGCGGCGTGCTGGACGGCGACCTGGTGGCGCTCTACACCAGCATGCCCAACGCCGAGAAGTTGGACGTGAGTATACGGAGCTGTTCATATGTATATGTGGGCGGCGTGCTGGACGGCGACCTGGTGGCGCTCTACACCAGCATGCCCAACGCCGAGAAGTTGGACGTGAGTATACGGAGCTGTTCATATGTATATGTGGGCGGCGTGCTGGACGGCGACCTGGTGGCGCTCTACACCAGCATGCCCAACGCCGAGAAGTTGGACGTGAGTATACGGAGCTGTTCATATGTATATGTGGGCGGCGTGCTGGACGGCGACCTGGTGGCGCTCTACACCAGCATGCCCAACGCCGAGAAGTTGGACGTGAGTATACGGAGCTGTTCATATGTATATGTGGGCGGCGTGCTGGACGGCGACCTGGTGGCGCTCTACACCAGCATGCCCAACGCCGAGAAGTTGGACGTGAGTATACGGAGCTGTTCATATGTATATGTGGGCGGCGTGCTGGACGGCGACCTGGTGGCGCTCTACACCAGCATGCCCAACGCCGAGAAGTTGGACGTGAGTATACGGAGCTGTTCATATGTATATGTGGGCGGCGTGCTGGACGGCGACCTGGTGGCGCTCTACACCAGCATGCCCAACGCCGAGAAGTTGGACGTGAGTATACGGAGCTGTTCATATGTATATGTGGGCGGCGTGCTGGACGGCGACCTGGTGGCGCTCTACACCAGCATGCCCAACGCCGAGAAGTTGGACGTGAGTATACGGAGCTGTTCATATGTATATGTGGGCGGCGTGCTGGACGGCGACCTGGTGGCGCTCTACACCAGCATGCCCAACGCCGAGAAGTTGGACGTGAGTGGAAGCTAATTATTATTAATTATTTATTTATTAAATTATTTATTCTGTAAATACGATATCGGAAAAACTTTTACAAATCATATAAGAAAAGAAATAAGCTAGGTGAGTTCGGCGTTTCCTATCTGACTACTCTGAGAAAAAAGACAGAAAAAACTCAGAGGTCGCAGTCTCTTTTAAAGTCCAGACATAATCTTGGTCAGGCCATATGAGGACCATGTAAATTATTCTCTTAAATGGTGCTTTCGAGGAAAGAACCACACAGATTTCGCACAGAACACATCCAAATTAATCATAAATTTTCGAAAGCTAGTAGTGCTATCGCGTCAAGCAATAATTGTCAATATGTGCGTGGTAGTATTGCTCACTGTAGGTGTATATCGCTCCGACAGGCACTCATACTAGCGCAACGTGCTTGGAATTGAATTTTGCAAACATCTCGATTTGTAGTTGCGAGCCGTGTTTGCAGGCCTCTTAACATAACAACTAGTCGAGATTGATCTAGAATTGCATCTTTACACAGCCGAGAATGGAACTATCCACCATGTTCCAGTTCGTTAAAAACAAACGCCACTTTTTTAAAGCCATGAATTATATTAATATTATTTCTTTATTACAGATTGCCAAGAAAATCGGCACAAAGGTGGAAGAAATTATGTCTGACTTGTACGAGATAGACAGACTGACTGCTCACTTCTAGTTTAGATATTAATATAATTACTTATAATTTAGTTATAATGTTACCATAACGACTAGTTTACGATGTACATACTTTGTAAGGAATAAAAAAGTATTTGAGTTTTGTAAGAACATTATTTTATTTGACTTTTTCCCTGACAACTGTGATCTGGAGTATAGATGTAAGGCCGGTTTAAAATTAATTAAACCAATCCATTTAAAACAAAAAACAAAAAAAGGTTTAAAACATTGCGATAAACTTTTTTAATTTTTTTTTTAAACTAAAAAAAATATTTACCAACACACGAGTTTTTAGGTACTCCGTTATATCCCTACCTCGGTAAAATCAAGAAAATGTAGTTAGAATTAAGAAAAACATAGTCATCAACACCAACGGTTTTAAATATAAAAAAATGGTTTATTTCGATTTTAAACGGTTTTTTTCGTTTTGAATGGATTGGTTTAATTGGTTTTAAACCGGCCTCACATCTATAGTCAGGACTTTGCTTCTTATATGTGATGATATTTTTTTAAGAAAACTACAGAAAGACAAGACTAGGCATTTATTTGAATAAGGCTTGACAAGTTAATAAGTAAGCTAGTTGCCCATTACAAAACTAGTTCTCACGGTGAAGAACGGGCAAGAAACTATAAGTATAGGTACTCTTAATTATAACAACATATTACTATAATTTACAAACTTTATCTTTATCACGTTAAGCATAAATTCTAGAACATACAAACGTTTTCACAGTAATGTAAATAATAGAAAGTAACATTTAGTAATTAAGTACTAACTAAACTTAACTAAAAACTAACATAGGCGCTTTACTTTACGTAAATAGTTTCATCACCACTGCTCTCAAAACGGTGAAGGAAAACATCGCGAACATCTCCCCAGACGCACTGGGCCGGCGTGGTAGATTACAGCCCACTCCCTCTCACAGAGAGGAAGCCTGTGTCCCAGCAGTGGGAACATTATAGGCTGATTATGGTATGGCACATTAGTAAAAATGAACAGAGAGAGAGAGAACATGAGTAAAAGAGAACAAAAAATAGAGTAAAGAATATTGCATAACCAGACAAACTTTTATATTCTTGTAGAACAATTTTCATGAAGTTTTTATAGAAATTGTTCTATTAGAGTCGCGTCACGACTGTCTGCGGGAGGGAGTCTTGAGGCTCACGAGTATCTCTCTCATGCATCACGATATCGTGATCCCTATGCCTTGCTGATAACGACAGACGATTTAATTTATTTTTATAAAATTCATACCACATTTCTCGATTGCTCTTTACGGCAACCAAATAAACGTTCAATAGTAATGGGTTTAAGCTATACATTAATATCTGTAGAAAACATAATATTTTGTTTCTACAACGTTTTTTCATTGAAAACATCCTCGAACCAACCATATAATTTATCCTTGATGGGTGTAAAAACTTAATTTTGAAAAGTCTATGAAATAATTTTCGGATTCGTAGTGGAAATGTGTTTTTGTGATTCAAAAACGAAATAACATGAAAAGACAACAATAAGATGTCGCTCAATATAAATATTAAAGTGGCGATGTACAAGCGACGCCATTTGTTGATAGCTGTAGGTACGCTCGCGTTCGAACTACGGCAAAGTGAATATACAATTATAATGTAAAGTAAACAATTTATTGACATAGTTAAAATAAAAATTATAAATCCTACATCGCTGGGATTTATATGAGATTTAAAAAAAAAACCAGAAGTAACAAAAAAATGAATAAGTGTTGTTATTAAAGACACAACCCAACCAAAGAGGCCGCTTTTCAAATATTTCCATCGTATATGCACATTAAAAACTTTTACAATGTCGACGTAGAACATGTGACATATAACTATCAGCCAGTGATGCTTTACTGTTGCTAAGTACATTAATAGATATAGACTGATAATGGCAAACCAGCATTCTTGACTTATGTTCAATGAGTGACTTTCACTGACATAATTAGTGATATGCATCATTGAAGAGATTAAGAAGTTTGCAAAAATTGCGTTGAGGCATACATAGTTCTTGTAATTACGGAATTTTTTTAGGACGCACCATGACGTCACTCCGTAAATCAACGTAGCCAGGGTCAGCACCAACATAATGTGGTATGTGGAAAACTCTGCAGTTTCGTACAATCCCCGAGCATAAGACATCCTGAATATCCATTTAATAGTGCTATAAGAAATGACGTCAAAATCTTTATAATGCCTATTGGTACACCTATTTCTGACTGACCGATTCCTTGACAATTCAAAAGTGCCTGTAAATGGTTTAATAATTGAAATAAATGCTTTGAGTTTGAGTTTGAGTTCTAAGATAGAAACTGAAATCTCGCTTCATTCTTAACAATTTTAAGTTTTGGTGTTACTTCCGAAACTGACCAAACGCTGCTAAACAAATAAAAGCCAATTTGTTGATTGTGTTATTACTCTTAGCTATTATCTTGTTACTCTCCTGTTTGCTATTTTAGGTAGTCAACCGCATGACAATTAGTTCTTACGCTGCATTTAGAACTTATAATTAATGATTAATTTTTGTTTCCTGTTTGTTATGATATTATATTAGATAATCAAACGCATGTCCAAGGTAACAATAGAGATAATATTTTCCTAGAAGGTTCACTCGCACAGTGTACAATGTAGTGAAGTAAGTATAATCAATAACTATTCACCATCGTCTGCTTAGCCTTTTTGCAACTATGTTGGGGTCGGCTTCCAGTGTAATCCGATGCAGCTGAATACCAATGTCTATCTGACCTCCACAACCCAGTTACTGGGTAACTCGATACCACTTGGTAACACTGGCTGACAGAATTTCGGGCTTCTATCCGTAATCGAAACCGTTGTCAGCGCAAACGTCTTGTGGAGTGTAGTGAACTGCAGAGGAACCAATACTTAGTTACTCAGTGTCCTCACTCTCTGTAGAAGCACCGACTCTGGTCGCCATTGTCAGGCGAACGTCACTTGCACAGTTTTAATTAATTCATGTTAAGATTATGAAAAAGTATTTGTGAACGGCTTCACTTAAAGCATCGCCAAGTTCGTTGATGAGCGTTGCCCCACGGGGGTCTGGCAGCAGCAGTTAATTAATTGTATCTCACTAGTCAACGTGTAGAAAGATGTTGCTTCCGAAACTGTCGATGGACCAATAGTAATTTTATTCAAACGCTGCAAAATGGACAATATAATCATATATATATTTATACTTATTACAAAGTCGCGTTGTAAAACTCGTTCCGATAGAGCAAACTAAAGCGGCTGCTACACGGTCGCCAACCGCGTCCCCGACAGAGGTGACCTTGGTTGGTGACCAGCAGAGCTGTTTCAACTACATGGTCGTCAACATGCCATTCTGTCGTTATATTCGAGGAATACGAATTCGACGTCATGGCGAATTTTTTGACCGATACCCCATGCGTTTTGATCAATTGTTTTCCATTTAGATAACAAAACCTCCCAGGCTAGGCGCTTCTGATTGTTGTCTTTGTACTGTTCGCAGCTGAGAGATCCCACAGATAGGTTAGGTCTCTGTGCAGCTAGATCAACTCATAGTAGAGCGCCTGGGGGTTTTGACCTCGGACTTTTGTAACAATGAATGAATTTTTAAGATCGAGGTGGGATTTTGTTTTCTATACTATAAATTTATTAATTTTTAACCGACTTCAAAAAAAGGAGGAGGTTTTCAGTTCGTTGGAAGATTTTTTTTTTGTTTTCCCCGATTACTCGAAGACGGCTAGACCGATTTGAAAAATCTTTTTTTGTTTGAAGGGTATACGGTCACGATCTGATGATGGGTTCTTGGAGAAATCGAGGGAACTCTTCAAATATTATAGGCACATCTATGGCGATTTGGTTTTTTTTAACACTTATTTGAAACAGTGTTTAAAACAGTTTGAAATTAAACATTTTTTAAGTGTTTAAAATAACAGGGAGCGTTCAAGTATTACGTAACGAATTTGGGGGGAGGGAGGTCTTCTGAAACGTTACGATGCGTTACAGGGGTGGGGGTTTGAACTACGCTTTACGTAACATTGTTTTAACCCTTCAGAACGGTCGCGTAGAGATTCTTTTCTCACGCTTAAATGCTAAAATATGAGAATGCATGTGAAGAACAATGGCGGATAAAGCAAAAATGTGTTAAGGACAGGGCCAAGTCAGGAAAAGAAAAAAGAAGAATTAGAAAAAGAAGAAGAAGGATTAGTAGTAAAAATTTTTTAGGACAAAAAAAAATTGAAATCTCTTGGTTTTAAAAAAGACATTTCAAATGTTAATAAATAATATTAACGCGATTAAAACAATAACATAGGTATATTAGTGAGGTTCCGGTATTTTACGCCACATAATTGTGACTTTCAGGTAAAAATGGTCACTCGGTGGTGGTTACGTAACGTTTTACTAGGGGGAGGGGGAGTAAAGAAAAACGTTACGGCGCGTTACATGGGGGGGGAGGGGGGTCAAAAATCTCCAAAAATTGCGTTACGTAATACTTGAACGCTCCCACAGTATAAAACAAGTTTAAAATAATGTTTTAAATATTAAGAAAAAAAACATAGTTTTGAATCGCGAATGAATAGAAATAAATGAAAGGTTAAAAATTTTTAGGACTTGAAACAGCTCGAAAAGAAATTAAAAAGGAAAGATAGTTTTATACACTTCGTCGCCGCCGCGCCGGTGGAAATAAAGTAATCTCGCAACTATTTTGGGGATTCCCCTTATTTGAAAACCATTAAAATCCGCTATCACTTTGTCTAAACTTAAAATGGAACAACCTAGGAGTGAAATTCGTACATTATCTGTGGTAAAATGTCAATTTGATTACGCACGTTCTTTTCGAGCTATTTCAAGTACAAAAAATGTTTAACCTTTCATTTATTTCAATTCATTCGCGATTTAAAACTATGTTTTTTTTCTTAATGTTTAAAACATTATTTTAAACTGGTTTTATACTGTGATTTTAAACACTTAATAAAAAAAATGTTTTATTTCAAACTGTTTTAAACACTGTTTAAAATACGTGTTTTAAAACAACTTATTCGATTTAAAACACAAAAAAAAATGGGTGTACCTGCTACAGGGACAGCTCTGCCCAACCCTTCGGGGAAACAAGGCGTGGTGTTATGTGTTATTTGTTTTATGAAGGTCACCTCTGTCGGGACGCAGTTGGCGACCGTGTAGCACGCGCTTTATTTATTATATTATTGGTGAATTTTCGGTAGGTAACAATATAAGTATACTTTGGAGAGTGCCAATGTTACTTCTTTATTTTAAAGTTCAAGGAAAAATGCAGTAAAACTAGTTAATCAAATAAGTTTTTGGAGGCCATCAGGGGATTTTGGGATTTACTCAAGCGCGGCAGATTAACATAAGAGGGATACCTTGCACCTTGTTGAGTACCTCCATCATATAATATAAGCCCTCTATATAGGGTCACGCGACTAGGGGTCCTGATTAAATAAGTAAAAAAAAATCGATAGTTAGAAATACTTGAGCGGGTCAGATTAAGGTGTAATTAACCCACCATGGTTAATTACATTGTATGCTGAAAAGAGTGCATTTAAAAAAATTGACGATTTGAGCGTGACGTAAGAGAGAGGGAGGGTCATAAGCTTGCAAAAAGAAACGTCAGCTCGACATTCTCAAGCGCGGTGGATTTATTTTTTATTTTGAAGGAAATATTTTAAGAAATATAATCTGCCGATTTCAACAAGCCGAAGTAACAAAATCGTCAATAAAGTTTAGAGTGTATAACAGGGAAGCATATATTCCCCAGTCCGCGCCTCTCTTTCTCTTTCACTCTTTATCTATCTCTGACTCGCTCGCACCGTCCACACTATATTGGCCGTTGACTATAACTGGTCCTTTGCCGTCAAAGCAAACCCTTTATGAGGACCCGTGAGGAGTTGAGCAAGCGGGCTCCTTGCTCCTACCAATAAAATTGCAACAAAACGACAGATTGTTTGTACTAGCTAGGACGCGAATGTGTCTGTGTAGCTGCGTCGCAGCATGCGCTCGCGGCCTATGTCTGCCTCGCCTGCCCTACACTGCAAAATCTGTACTGTGCTGTGCTGCGTCACCTGCGTCTCAACATACGCTAAGCCTTACTGGGTTCTTCTGTCAAAAAAATGTCAGTAGCTGTAAGTTTCGAACTGTCTCCAGTTACTAACAGTAGGCTCGCCCTCTATGGCAAACTTCGCGCCCTCACGCCCCAAACCGCCGCAGGAGGAGATGCCCGTGGCGGGAACTGTGAGCCGATTTCCGGCCACCGTAGGCGCGAGCTTGCGGATGGTGAGCAATGGGTAGCTCGCCGTCCGATAAGGACCAGGCCCGGGTCGACGGCGCATTGTGTTCCACGCGCGCCTCAAAGAGATGTCAGCAGAATTGACGGGGTCCGCTAGGGCTAATGCCTGCCGGGGCTGCGAATATAAAAAAAAAGGCTCGCCCTCTATAACATAACTGGCGAAATGCAAATACGAGGTGGATAGCATTTCGCCGGTGCCCACCTCCTCCAGAATACAGGTGTGATGATAATTTTTTATGGCTTATCAGAAGGTTGTGTGTTCAGATCACGTCGGGGTCACCAGTATAGAGGTATGAGGAACAGTCACAGATCACTCATCCTCCATAGAAAAGGGAAGATTCTCGTCGGGTCGTGTCTGGTGAGCAACTGCCCGACGCGACGATTGACGTCGGCAAGTTATATGTGTTAGGTTTCAATTTATTATACTGGCAGCACCGAGAGATTCGATATGGTTTTCTGGGTTGGGCGCTCGTGACGGTAGGACGTGCTTAGTGGCGGTGTCGGTAAAAAGACAGATTGATATAGGATTGGTTGGATGTCTACTGTAAATTAAGGTAACCTATTAGTTTTATGGTAAATATAAGAATACTGATTCGATGGTGAAATGAATTGTGATATTATGTGGGGAATAGGAGATGTGATGGTATGGTGTAGAATATTGAATTTGATGTTGGCAAAGAAATATAAATGACTGACAAAATATCTTGGTGTTTCATATTACTTCCTTATCCCTGAATTACTGTAGATATGTAGTTTTATTAAACAGTTTTAGATTATGATATTGGGGTAACGACTTTAAGATTCATTTGGGGATTAGTATCCATTTTGAGGGTAAATAATTATATTCGGCATTAAGTTAGTTATTTTAGAGATGGATAGTTTATATTACATTTCAGAAGTGGGATGTGGCCCGCTTATTTCTTTTGCATTATAATATAACTCATTTAAAAGTATTATTAACGGTTAAAATTGGATTGTGGAAAAACCTAACATATGCATGTAAATGCTGATCGCGCGATAAATTTCGCGTGACGTCAGTGTGATGCGTTGTTCACATGTGGCAATGTAGATCCACAAAATCACAATGGTGCCGATTCCCTTGTTCACAAATTACACTAAATTTAAGTTCAGTGCATCTTTTTCTTTCTATTTCATTAAGAAAAGGACAGAAGATAAATTTTAGTTTAGTCCTGTCAAATTAATCAGCGCTTGACGTAAATTGACGTAATTTTAGTTGGCAAGTTTTTAATCACGTCTAAACTTGTATGGAGTAGTGACAGGCGCTGATTAATTTGACAGGACTAAACTAAAATTTATCTTCTGTCCTTTTCTTAATGAAATAGAAAGAAAAAGATGCACTGAACTTAAATTTAGTTTAGTTTGTGAACAAGGGAATCGGCACCATTTTCTACCGGGTTAAGAAACCGAATCCAATACCTCTATATCCATTACTGCACAATCTACCAGTAAACCAACGCACATAACATTTTTACAATATAACAAATAAATAAAAAACTACCACAATTACGTTATATCATAAAAACTAGTGTACACGGAAATGAAGAAACTAGACACACTACTGATTGATGTCATTGTCTTAAATATAATGGAGCTAAAACAAAAGCGCTATTAACTGTACCTGACAGGTACAGTCATCGGTAATATATTAATGTTATATCTCTTGATTATATTATTTATTTTGGTCCTGTTTTGCCACTTGTTGGTTGCTCCTTTGATACATGAAATGAGAAAGATGAAATTGAAATAAGAATCATGAACAAATTTTTATATAATTTTAAAATAAATACTTTAAAAAATATTTAAGAAATTCTATGAAAATTGGCCATTCCCCCTCTCCCCCTTATCTCCGAAACGACTGGACCAAAAATTAAAAAAAAAATACATAGTATGGCTCTTTACTCATAGATTACAGGACAACCTATAAGAAGTCTATGGTCTTAAAATAACATGGTAAATCTCTCAATATTGTGCGTACAAACTTACATTTGCAGTTGGAATGTATGGGAGAACATGTTTTTCAACTATAATGTTAAGTTTGTTCTTGGGATAAATAAATTCATCTCAACTACTTCAACCCTTCATTGTGTGTGGTCCGACACGTATTTGGCCGGTTTTTTTTTCATATGAGTAACATAAAATTAGCTATAGAAGAAATGTATACTGATACTTAGATATACTATTAGATGATTGGTCCTAAGAGGAGATTTAATATACGTAGTAGGCAATAACAGGCCAATGATAAAATCGCTAATTAAGATACTATTGTGCACCATCGCCTAGTGAAAAAGTGACGATGTAATCTTTAAATCGCAGATTACATTACGGAGGCACGCACATAGATTCCCATTCACTTTTACTCTCTGCTCAACTGAAGATAATTAGATACAATTTACACCATAAGCTTTATCAAATCATATCCTAACTACGTATAATCCCAACTTATATTGTAAAGAAAGTGAGTATGTTTGTTTGTTACGGTTTCACGCTAAAACGGCTAAACGGATTTGCAAGAAATTTGGCACATGAGTAGACCATGACCTGGAAAAGAACATAGGATGCCGTTTATCTCGGTGGTACGTTCCTGAGGGATGATTTCCGACATTCAACGGGCGAAGCCGCTGGCAAAAACTAGTACTTAATATTAGAAAATATGCGAAAGTACCTAACTCTCTTTGTCTGTCTGTTAGTTTGTTTGTTACCTTTCAATGCCTTACGGCTAAACGGATTTGGCACACGGGTAGAGCATGATCTGGGTAAGGATATAAATTACTTTTTATCACGAAAGTACGTTCCCGTGCGATAATTCGACCTCTACGCGGGCAAAACCGCGGGCAAATGCTAGTATTCTATACATGTAAAATAGTTTCTTGACTGAATTGACCCGCAAATAAAACTGTCAATCTGACAGATCCATGGAGTTATCTTGCAACTGACAGTAAGGAACCTATTACTTAGTTGGTACAGGGGAATAGGTACATCAAGACTTCACCAGAATACTGTTAAAAACTGAAGTTAGTTCGCGAGTGAAGCAGCGTTCCTAATAACAGTAAGGCTGGTTTCTGCCTGTCCGGGAGACCCGCACGGGTAGTGCTCTAAAACGAGGTAAGTACGATACGGTTGCTAGCGTTGTACGGGCTCTACCCGGGGGGGTCGCGTACGGACCATTCTGCGTCGCTGTGAAACAATGTTCTACCGCCTTACGTGTGCCTCCGTTCCAGGAGGCCCGTACGGGCGGCCTGCACGGGTCTCCCGGACAGCTGTGAAACCAGCCGTAGTAAATTATATCATGTTATTATTACCCGTAAGATATGCTCACACACTTCCTCGCAGACCTACATTGTCTAGTATTACATGCGAGCTGCGACTGTACTCAAAGTTTCCGGTAAGAGGCGAGCGTTACCTAACTTGCATACTGCACTTTTTGTTTATTTTTATTATACTCTACCTATTCTTTATTATGTATTACTTCTATGCTTTCACTTATTAGTTGATTTTTTCGTTTTTAACCGACTTCAATGTTTTTTTTTGAAGTGATAACTTCTTTAGGCGCGTTGGGCATTTTTGAGATGGGAAAAAACAAATTCGCGACACCGTTACCGAGACATCATTAAAAGTATTTCCTGCACATTAAAATTGTTCAAGTTTTTTTCTATTTTATACCGACTTAAAAAAAGGAGTAGGTAAGTAGGTTATGCATTCAGGAGTTATTTTTTCATGTATGATTTCTCCGTGATTACTGGGCAGATTCACGTGATTCTGAATATGAATTTTATTAGCTTTGCCTTAGTAGTTTTTAAGTCAGCTTCACTATTACGTTTTTAGGTTAGTTTTTAAATGTTGATGATGTTATGACTCCGTGTCACAGATATTTACATAGTAAGTAGTGGACACGAATTTGTGTGGGATACCAACCACACCAAAAAGTAAAAAAAATAAAAAAAACCTAATTTTACAAAAAAAAAAACCGACTTCAAAAAAAATACTACAAAGTTAATAAAAATAATTTTAATTTCTGAAGTCGTAGGCAAAAACCGACTAGCGAAATTTAAGTAATTTTTCTACGTATTCTACCTATTCCATATTATGTAGGTATCCCTCATACTTACGATGGCAATAGGCTCGCCCCCTATTACATGGGACTTAAACATAACTGGCGAAATGTGGGTGTACCTGCTACAGGGACACCTCTGCCCAACCCTTCGGGGAATCAAAGCGTGATGTTATGTTATGTTATATTTATGCTTTCACCTATTGGTTGATTTTTTTCCTTTTGCTGTACGATTTGGTCTGAAGATAGTATGAAAGTCGTCGTGAGATTTTTATCAGGCAATTCTTTTGTTTCGTTTTGTATTTTTTTTTAGTTTTTGCTGTTTTGTGCTAGTTATTGTGAATGGATTGAGTTCTCGAGCAATTCGACTGTACGAAGTGTTTTTTTGCTGTTGCAATGCAAGCTTACGTGCAAATACATTTTTGGCACATTTCAGCTTATTTTTAGGGTTCCGTAGGAAACAAGGAACCCTTATAGTTTCGTCATGTCTGTCTGTCTGTCTGTCTGTCTGTCCGGGGTCTAGCTCCAAGTCCCTTAGTACTAGAAAGCTGTAATTTGGCATATGTTACGGCTAAAGGTGGGTGTGACTGTGAACATAAACTTATATACGCCGGCTAAACTTAGGTTTATCTTCGAGGAGGTGTTAATGTTAGTTTCTTCTATCTTAAGCCGGCTAAACTTAAGTGTAACTGGAGGCCCTTGGCTAAAAATGTAGTTCAGAAGGAAATGAAAAAGGAAACAATGTAATAATGTTTACTATTTTGACACGAAAACTTTTATTAAAAAATAATCACTACTTCCCGTCTTCATTTTTAGGGTTCCGTAGTAAACAAGGAACCCTTATAGTTTCGTCATGTCCGTCTGTCTGTCTGTCTGTCTGTCTGTCCGCGGTCTAGCTCCAAGACTGTTAGTACTAGAAAGTTGTAATTTGGTAAAATAAAATTATGTTTTTTTTTTTTAAGTGTTCCTCCCGTAGGTAGGTACACGTAAATTGATTGTGATGTTTTTTTTTTCTGTTCCATGGTATGGGATATCATTGGAAAGGTCCTTCAAAAACATTATGAGTATGTACAAACCATTTTTGGATTCAGGAATCCGTTTGCAAAATAGTAAGTTTAATTTTTGTTAGAGTCAAGTGTCCCCCCCCCCTTGCCAGCTAAATGGTTGGTTTTGGATATGTGAAAAAAATTACAGCAGTAGTTTAAACGAAATTAAAAGGAAAACTATCACAGCTAAGTAGGCTCTACAAGTTAACGAGTAATAATCGACCAACTTAACTTTGCAGTTGCAAAAACATTTTTCCCATACATTCCGTATGGGAGAACATGTTTTTCAACTGCAAAATTAAGTTTGTTTTTAGGATAAATTCATCCCAACTACGGAACCCTTCATTGTGCGTGGTCCGACACGCACTTGGCCGGTTTTTTTATTATTAAGAAATATCTCATTAATCTCCATGTTACCTAAAGATTAATGAAATATTTCTTGGACTTGGACCATGCATGGAATGTTGCAATGATTAACAAGGGGGTGGGTTCTTTAGGATATAATCATATTATTATTTTATTGAAAAGCAAATGTTGTTTTACTAATTATCCTGCATATATATAGAGGTCAATCGTCGGGCAGTGTTCGGGAAGCTATGCAATATCTTTTCGTCCCACATACCACAGTGTCTCAAGACGAAAGTCTTTGACCAGTACTGAAACGTGGTCGCTCATAATGGGCCTTATCAGAAGGCTAAAAGTCACCTTAAGGGCAATGGAGAGGGCTATGCTTGGAGTTTCCCTACGTGATCGAATCAGAAATGAAGAGATCCGCAGGAGAATCAAGGTAACCGACATAGCCCGAAGAATTGCCAAACTTAAGTGGCAATGGGCAGGGCACATTGCTCGAAGAACGGATGGCCGATGGGGTCGAAAGGTTCTGGAGTGGCGACCGCGTACCGGAAGACATAGCGTTGGAAGGCCTCCCACAAGATGGACCGATGACCTTGTGAAGGCCGCAGGAATCCGCTGGATACGAGAAGCACAGAATTGGTCGAAGTGGCGGTGCTTGGGGGAGGCCTATGTCCAGCAGTGGACGTCTTTCGGCTGAAATGATGATGATGTTCAAACAAACTCAAATCATATGCAAACGTTGTAGGTCCTTACGGTAATCGAACGTACAACCTAAGTGTAGTCGACGAAGCGCTAAACCACTGCGCCACTCGACTCTAGTCACGTCACTAACTATGAATCATAACATAACTAGCTTTAAATTGCAGTTATTTAGCTGACCTGAAATCTAGCTCTCATTACTATCACTAAATCATTAGACTGTGAAAGTCTAGGACTTAATAAGATAGTGCTTGTTATGTGCAGACGACATGCAATGTGTTTCAACGCTATATTATCAGATATTTCATATTTGTTATAAACTGCTTTGCAAAAAAAACGGACACCTTACAGTCGTTGGCTTTACTATGGATAATATTAATATTTTTAGTATGTCAGTAGCATAAATGACTAGAAATTTCTTATTATCCGCTGTGAGATGTAACATTGATAAGAAAATAACGATAAGTTATTTTTAGTTGCCTGAAACCCGTGGAAAGTAAGTAAAAAGTCACAAATTGAAAAAGGGAATTTTTTTTTAAAGAAAAAAGTATCGAATTTGGAATTAACTTTTTTCATACCCAGACTATTAAGTGCCAGTAATATAGTTTGGCTATTAAATCCTGTTTAGAAGCAAATGATTCCCAATAATGTAGAAAAATCAAAACCACCCGTTTCTTTTGCAAAGGAGTGTAATATATTTTACGCTTATGTTTGGTGTCGGGATGAGCAGAATTAATTTGAGCCATCATGTTAGTTATGTGGTTTTGCATTAAAAGAACCAGAAATAAGAAGATAAGCTATTTTTTCCCCGCTCTGGTACGCTACAATGATGGACTTTTGAGCAAGAAGAGTGAAATAGTAGATTGTTATACGAGGGGCTAAAATAACCCATTGTAACGAGGTAGTTTTACTCCCGAGCTTTAGCGAGGGAGTAAATAGAAACCGAGTTATAATGGGTTTTAGCGCCGTGTGTTACACTCTACTTTTCACTACGATTGCGAGAAAATAAAATAATCCAATGCAACATTAAATAGTTCATTTAATTTAAATGTACAATTTGTACAATTCGAGATGTTTTTTTTCCGGCAACTTAATTTCAGTCCTCTGTGAAGATATTCTCACTAGATGATGATATTTTCACTGTTATAAATTATATTACGGTCACCAATTCAATTCGTAATTAGAGAAAAATTCTAAAGATTTCGCGCCAATGCCTTATTTCTGCTGTAGCCGCAACGCAATGCACGCATTCTACCGAAGAGATAGCCGCATTTAGTTCCATTTTCAAAACTCTCTTATTACTGGTTCACAAAAAAAACAAGAACATTTATTTTTGAAAATATATCAACCACAGTATTCTCTCACAAATTGAAGGGAGTGAAGTGATATACACCTCCATTAATACTGATGTGGAGGAAGATGATGCCACACATTACCTCGTAGAATTTCTCAATTCGCAAATAGTGTGGATTTCCGGTTGGATATCTGTGTAACGGAACCCGGCTCAAAGTCAAGTCTTTGCAGAGAAACGTCATCGAGACGGAAATTCTAAAATGTTGTGGAGATGGCGAGACAGTGTTTATTACGCGTATACCACTAATTCCCCACCATTACCAGTTTAAGCGCGTGCAGTTCTCTTGGAGGGTATGCTTTGCGATCAACAAGTCACAGGAGCCGACACCGAAGGTTGAGCTGCGGGTGTCGACCTCAGGACAAGCTGCTTCTCACACGGACAACTGCACGTCGCTTGCTCCCGAGTCACCAGTCCTGACTCTCTGTATATTTTGGCTGCTGAGAATAAAACTACAAACGTAGTATACAGGGAAGTTTTATAAAAATGTGGCTGTTATTGTATTTTATTGTGGTGTCTTACGACTTCCACGCGAACGAAGTCACGGGCAGAAGCTAGTTTTAAATAAGTAGGAGAGAGGAAGCTTATTACTAAATTACTAAATTTAATCCTGTCCGTCTATTTTTATTTTTTTTGCAGCAGTATTAGTTATTATATTTATTTATGTTATTACTCATTTATTTATTCTCTGAATATAATATGTGTAAGTCTTTCTATTTATTTATTTTTGTAGTAAATTATATATTATTATTGATATGTTATGTTAAAAAGATTAGCAGTCTGCAAGCCTGGGGCCTACCTCTAGCTCAAAAGCAATATTATTTTAATATTACTTCAGCGGGAGAAAGAGATGGAGCTAAACATCCTGTAGAGCTTCATCTCTTTCCCACATTGAAGTAATATTAAAATAATACTGCTTTATAAGCTGGTGGTAGGCCCCCTGGTAGCGGGACTTACTGCTTACTCACCGAACGTACGTAAGTCTCATCACTGGCGTTATTTGCAACAATCTTTCTATGATAGCATCTCTTCCTTATTCATTTCAATTCGCAGCTGAGATAGTAAGTTATGTCGGTTTGCATAATGTCTTACTTCCAACTTTGCGTAACGCAGGCTGAACTAAAAAGTAAAAATAAAAGACAGTACCTACCGGCTTCCGGTGTAATTAGCTAAAGGTACATGGCACATTTTTAACTAAAAGGTAAGCTCAGAGGGGCTTGTGGTTAAGTAATATCATCCATACGGGTCGATCGATCAGGTTAAGCTGCGATTGGTCTGTGGCCACCCAAGTGACCATCTTTAGGTACATACTAAGACCCCTCCGTGCCTCATAAAGCACGTTAAGCCGTTGGTCCCGGCTGTCATTTGTAGATCTTTGACAGTTGTTACGGGTCGTCAGAAGCCCGAAAGACTGAAAACTAGATTTACCAAGGGTTATCGTGTTACCCAGTAACTGCAAGGTTGTGGAGGTCAGATAGGCAGTCGCTCTATATAAAATAATGGTATTCAGCTACATCCGGTTAGACTGGAAGCCAACTCCTAGTTGGGAGAAGGCAGGGAAATGGTGACATGGTATATTTTAGCTTTGTTACTGCGATAGCAACACATCTACGATGTCTCTGGTAATGCGGCGGTGACCGTACTTACTTATTAATTAAGAGGGCCCTTCCCGGTCCGTCTATCTTCAACGCGAGCATGGTCGAAAAGCTTGTTGTTTCATCCAACGCAAGTGAGAATTTCTAATAAGCAACTGAGAACGCGATAACATTGTGCGAAAAAAAACTTGTTTCAGGAAATACGTGTTTTTGAATACGCCTTATAAGTTTGTGAAATAAATGTTTGTCATTTAGAATCTCCATTACATGTGCGAGGTTTCTATGAAGATATTTTCTTTAATTTTACAATTTATGAGTACATTATGAACGGTCAAAATTCAGGTAAAGTTTGTGCAAAAAAGCAGATTTTTGGAGACTTATACTGAATTTGTTTCGCAAAATTTTTATTTTTTGATTTCATAGAAACCTAGATATAGTGCACAAGATACCTATTAGTTTAAAAGAATTAAAGAAAGATGTGTTACAACGCCATAATCACGTATGAGCGTTTGTATGAAAAGTATGACGGGTTGGCCGCTCTTAAGGGAAGTAGGTACCATCAATCCTCCCCGACCCTTGCTCGAAAACGAGGTGCCAGCAGTTGTTGCAGCTGAGAACGTAGCTAGAATACCCCGCCTAATAATCATGATGATAATCCAATTTTGATCCAGCCTGTCTCTTCTTGCTGTCCTCCCCCCAGCGACACCCTAAGCCGAGGTTCGTACCCCACAGGGGGCTTAGCGAGCGCTCGCTTAGTTTTAATTTAGAATAGTTTGTTTCGCCCTGGCTGGAGGCTCTAAGTGTAGAAGCTTAAGGCACTCACAGGAAAGTCCGGTTAAGCAGCCAAGACCTTAGTGGTCAAAACTGCGAGAGGCCATGGTTAAGAAAAAAAAAAAGTACCATCTGGTGGGCAAGAGCAGTAACGGCCCCGACATACGTGTCATAGGTCGTTGTTAGGGTTGCCAGGCTCAAAAATAGAAAAGCCGGACACAGATTCATATTTAGCCGGACATTTTGCCCTGAAAGCTAAAGCCGGACACCTGGCAACTCTAGTCGTGGTTGCGAACCCAGAGAGGCAATTTACTTTGTGTTACAAATTAATTTCATCACCACTGCTCTCAAAACGGTGAAGGAAAACACGGTGAGGAAACCGTCATGTCCTAGAACCAAAAATTTGAAGACGAAGTGACATCCTGCACCATCCCGCATTGGGCCCGCGTAGATTACGACCCACTCCCTCTCACAGAGAGGAGGCCGCAGTCCCAGCAGTGGGAACATGATAGGATGATCATGATTATGATGAGTATCAAGTGGGTCTTGTCTGTCACCCAAAACGGAAACAGATTTGCGTCCCGCGTAGCGTAAAGATTGTGTTGACTTTACGTTTATATTGAATGAAGGTACTAAAGTACCAATTAAGTTATGTACCTTACAATAGACACGCTCTCGAAATACTCTCATTCAATTACTATACCGAATCGAACTGAAAATAAACTAAAAAATCTTGTAACGGAACTGAATCCAAACTTCGACTGTCATGATTATTTTTAAATCCATTGCTGCTTAGAAACGGAGCCGTGAAAGTGTATTTCGAACAAAGCGAGCAATGTAGTTTGAATTTAGACAAATACTCGTCGGTTTTTGTTTTCTGTAGTACCAGCAGATTCGATGATATAACTATCCAATTTATTCAGACCTATCTGTGTCCACATTTTGTTAGAATGAAAGTGTCAAGTAAAGTTGGTTAAATATATAGAACAAAATAAACTATTTTTGTTTCTCATTGACACGTCATTAGGAGGTGTGGTTCCGTACAAAAAATGTTTTAATGATGTCTGTGTTAGTAATGAGAGTTTTTGTTGTTGTTTCTTTGGTTTTCGGTATAGTTTGTTGTAAATGTAATCTTGTTTTTACTTCTAGTCTGTTTCGATTTAAGTAAGTAATAAAAATTGTTGTGGACTATATATTCTGTCAGAGCGATAAGGACAAAACGACTTTTGGCAGTTACATACAGCGTTTTTCTATAGTGCTATTTTTTCTTTTTTGTAGTCGTAATAATTATCACTTCGTTATTTTGCCTCCAAATATTTTTCACTAATTGATTTTTAGTAGGTTTTTGTGTCTGGAGAGGTAATAATTGCTATAGAAATAATAGGCATGTCGATAGTTGTAATAAGTACTCAAATTACATCTTAAAATTTTCTCCTTAATTGATAATCGATTGCTCTCGGTAACATAGGTCTTTGATTTTAATCCTATAAGGTACTATCCAGAAACCTCCCTCTGCAAAAAAGATCATCTCATAATGTTGGATCACTTATGTAGCGCAATATTACACGTAACCAGCCACAATTAACGACCATCGTACCAAAGGACCATTTTTATTTCTTGCCCACGGAACCCTAAAAACGCGGCAGGCTTCACAAAAGTAATAACAGCCGCCTGCCCGTCACCTGACTATAAAACTGCACCTCACTTTATTGTGACATCACAAACACTTGTGCAACGGTCTGCCTTACATCAAAATGTGCACAGTAATTTTATATGTGAGTTATTTTAAATCATATTTTGTGACATATATTTTTAATAAGTGAAATAGTGAATAAGTTTTATAGTTTTAATGGTGGTGAATTCCTGTTAGGAAGTTTTTAACAGGACGTTTGTTTTGGATTTGTGCATGATGCACGGAAATAGGTTCAACCCTATCACCGCTAGCTCCAGGATTTTAGTCCTGTTAGGACCAATAGAATATTTACCCAATATCATTGGGTATTTTGTATAAGTGAATGGTGTATTTAATTTTAACCAGGAAATTGTGAAAGGCTTTTCTAATTCCATAGTTCCTTTCATTTTAAACCAGCTTCCAGAAAGGAAGAAGTTTTATGTGATTATGTTCGTCGGTTTTTTTTAATGTATGTCCATCTATATTTTCGTCAATTGTGGACCGATTTTTAAACTTATGTTTTCATTTGCTAGAGGAAGCTTGCGCGGTAGTCCCATATATATTTTATTAACTTTGCTTGGGTAGTTTTTGAGTTAGGTTCAATAATACGTATGTTTCCCACTTAGTCTAATATGGATGATGTTATAATAACTTCCTGTCGCTGTTATTTACATAGCAGGTAGTGGTATTCGAATTTGTGTGGGGTAGGTACCACTGCAAAAAAGTCAAAAATAACTTTATTTCTTGAAAGTCGGTTGTTTTCTTACATAACATCGTGCCTGTTTACCAAAAGAGTTGGGCAGAGGTATACTTTACCCACATTTTTATTTCGTTGCTTCATTTTTAATTCTTTTTACCTATTGTGGTATAGTAATTTTATTCTAGGTGCATCGTCTTCACATATAGGTAATATTATTTAACTAATGTACGTGCATATACAAACAATTGTAAAACATTTTAAAAGAGTAACGGTGGAGTTTCTTGCCCATTCTTCTCCATACGAAAACTGCCTTTTGGAAGGGGCGACTAGAATCAATTTTAATATTTTGTAAATTTTGACGTTCAAAAGTGCCATACATGGGCGGGCCTATTTGAAATAAATGATTTGACTTTATGTGTAAGAGTAGAGAGAAAGTAAAATACATAAAATCAAAACAATTAAATTAGAATATACTTACTTACATATACAGGGTGACTGGATCTGCACCCGCCATAGCAAATTCGCATATAGAGGAGGTCATTTACTAATTATTGAACTATACTTTCCCTAGCTAAAGTTTTATAGTTTGGGATATATATAAATTTTGATACTTTATTGAGATTTTCCGAAAAAATTTTTTTTGAATTTTTGTAGTATTTTTTTTATTATTTGTTGGTAGTCATAAACATTGATGATTAAAATACCTCGGAACTTCCCTCAAACTAGGGTTAAAACATAAAATGGTAAGAAAAAAAAATCTTTGCGATCAAGGGAAAGTAAGGTCTAATAATTAGCAAATGAGCTCCTCTATATGCGAATTTGCTATGGCGGGTTCAGATCCAGTCACCCTGTGTACATGCAAACAAACATACTTCTAAAATAAATATCACCATGATATTATTAAATCACTTGTAATAAAATAAAAAAAATACCTACGCGACTATGACGAAGTGGAAAGATAGTGTTCCATCACTCTTCTTTTAAATACTGTAACAGTTTGTAAGAAGAGATTACCTGAGCATAGGGTCCAGGGTTCGATTCTTAGATAGAGCAAAGTGTTATGAGGTTTTCCATTAAGACATTCTAAGTATCAGCCTGGACTTTGGCCGGTAATAGGCTCGCCTTCTATTACATGGGATATAGACTAAAGCAGTTGGTACAGAAGGACCAACAAAAGACAATGACCAAATCAGTGGCGCATTCGGTTTTTTATCGCGGCCATCGTTGCAACAGTTTGTAATGGAAAAACTTACCACGAAAATGTATTGATAAACGATTTTTCTACAAATACAGTCCGAGATGATATACCTATTTGAACTAGAATTTTTATGTAACTCGGTACCTAACTCTTCTATGTAACTCGGTTCAGACTGATATTAGGTTAAAAATACAATAGACGTGGATATAATTTATTTAGTAACCTGTTCCGCTTAGCTATTTCTAAAGACCCACAAAAAACCCTGAAAGAAATCGACACGTGTTTCACCTCTCAACGAGGCATCCTCAGGATGACGATTGACTTGTCGCGAACTCGGACACGGCATATTAGGTTATGTTACCGCATATTAACTTTTGTGGATCTAATTATTAAAGTACGAAGGATGGGAGCGAAAAAAAAAATTTTTACCATTTCTGGTCATTGGCTTTTAACGGCAGAACATACTCAAAGGACTTGATGTATATTACTCCTTACAAAACTTCGAATTAACAATAACAACATAATTTTTTCCATAGTGGCTGATACACAAAGTTTATAAATGAGTAAACAGCTAATATCACATGGCAATTTTTCTTCCCCCGCCCGCAGTGACAAAGCTTCTTTTGTTATTTGCTCATATCGTTAGATTAAACCTAAAAACTGGTTTTATCTGTAATAAATAACAGGCGGGGGCTTGTTGCTGGGGCCGTGTATCATCGCAAGCCATTGGACACATTTCATACTGGCTTCTCAGGGTTGGAACATAAAGGGAAGTTTTGTGTAAGGAAACGCGCCATACTGAAAACTTTTTGAAGTGCTTTAGGCGCGTTTGGTATTTTTGAGATGAGACTAAACAATTGATTTCGCGACACTGTTTCCGACACCAGCTTTTGACCATTAAAAAGACATCAATGCGCGATACATTATTTCCTGCACTGTAAAATTGTTCAAGTTTTCACTTTTGTCGGTACTCCCGGAGTGCCATTTTTTTTATGCTTGACGTCTTTCCTTTCGCTTTCCTGCAATCTGTGGGAGTGATTTCGTGAAAAAAGACGGAAGTGTGTAACAGGAAGCCGGGGAAGCGCGCGCTATTTGATTTGACAAAATGAGTGCGTGCGGTGCTAGTTGGCCGATGGTACCAACCGATTTTCCGAGAGATTGGTACTATTCAGATGTCAGCTGTTACACATCCTTTGCGACTACTGTAAGGCTCGTTCATTTTTTTTAACCACAACTACCCGTTGTTAGCTCTAAGCTTTCATCTCATCTGATACGATTTTTTGAGTCTAGAGTATGAAAATTTGTTTAGAATTTGTTAAACATGAAAACAAACATGTAAATTCTGATTTCAAAAGAGTTTGCAGAGTTTTAACTAGTTATCTTTGCTATTGTATTTGCGTAGGCGCGTAAGTAATATGGTCGTAGTTTGTATTCAAAATTCAAAAATTAAAAAGTAATTTATTCAAACTAGGCTGAGAATCAGCACTTTTCGAACGTCAAAATTACAGACAGTCCCCCAAAACGCCCACCCTTCACCACTTTCTACTAGCCTTTAGCTGGGAAGAAGAAGTGGCGCAACAAACTCCCCAGCAGCACAGCTGTCTGTTCAAGTTAGAAAAAAAATGATTCTATACAATAGTATGCAAAATAATTTACATTACGTATTATAACTTTTGTTAAATTAAAGTGTTAAACGTTTTATTAAGCCCTGTGATTTCATTGTTATACGTCATAGCATAGGGGCATGTTATCTAATACCTAGTTTTATTCGGCATTGATTTCAATCCAGGGCGGTCTGTATTATGTCAGTGAGATTGGCACTATAATAAGCTGTGACATTGCAAATTGCGAACATATGTAATCAAGATTTAACGAAATAGAAAATACTCCTTCAAGACTTTTCTTAAGACGATTTGTCAGTAAAGCAAAGTCATGTGAATAATTGGCCGTATTTTGTTAGTCCGTAAGGAAATCATCTTTCAAAGAAACTTTGAAACCTTTCCAGTTTTCTATCCGACCACGGGAGTTTGTCACTTTTTTATTTCATAATCTCAGATATATTCCAACGCCGGTTTCTTTACAATATGACATAATGGGCTTGTGAAAGATCCCGCCAACTACCTAATAGGTGTCTCATTTCCGCAAAATATTTCTTCGAGTAAAAATTCAAGTTAAAAGTGATATACACTTTTAGCGGGCGGACTTCAGTTAATCTCCCGTATACTCCAACCCCAGTATATCAGGCGCATGCTTCGAACAGCGCTAGATACACCTGATCTATCGCCACACTGTTCATAACGTATATTTTACTTCCACACATAAACGTTATCCGTTTGATTTTAGAACATCGTATTCTGGGGCAATGAAACGGAGTCCCGATCGTTTCCGAAAGTCATTTTACGATTCTGTTGATCATGGAATTCCCTTTTTGAAAACTGTTGGAAAGTAGACAAAAATTCTGTGAACTTTTGACTTTTAATATTTGAATTTGGAGTAATAGACTCTAAACTTTTTTAGATATATACCTACCTATAAAATATGGCCAGTTAATAACCGACGTACAATATAATATTTCAGGAATTTGTGAAGCGGTCAATTGACTTTCGGAAACATAAACAGTCAATAAAATCTTTATTTAGAATATGTGTGTTTCACAATTCTTTTTTAAACATGGATTGAAGGCCATCCTACGTGGCAATGCTGCCAGCCTTTTGGGCACTTTTCCCGCTGAAGCGATGCGGACGAATTTTTTGACGCCCAATGAGCTCTTCTCTTTATTTTTAACTTTTTCCTTTACATACTTGAACATAATATATAGTAGTTAGTTGTAAATATGTTTGTGTATATTAAATATTAGCGATTTATATTATAATATATAATATTGTAAGCTGTGGTTACCTGTAATTGAGTGTGCGTTACAGGAAATGTATTATAACTAAGTTTTATTATTGTAAAAGATAATAATTGTAATGTAACTCGTTGGTAATCCTTAAAAAATAAATAAATAAATAAAATAAATAAATAAATAAAATAAAATAAATAATATTATATGTAAAAATGCAATAAATATTCTAAAAAAAAGGCTATTTTAATAAATTTGGATTTTCAGAACATGATGTTGAAAGCCTCGTCCAAAATACTCGAATGCGTACAAAATATTTTTGGCTTTAGAATAGTAACAAAAATATACTGTACAGATACCTAAATAGGTTGTACTGACTGGTATTTGAATTAAGAGCAGCACAAAGAATGATCTTTTTCATACTCACCTTTTTAAATTATTTTAACCTGCGCTACGTTTTCTTTCTTTACAATCAGCAATCCTCCTTCCAAGTTAGTGTTTGACCATTCTTTCTAACCGTTTCAAACAAACTCCACTGCCAAGATTTATGAATTCAGATCATCTTTAAAACTCTACACATTTCACTATTTATTGGCTCTCTACGTCCACGGCTGCACTTTATTCCCTCTCTTATAGTATTGAATGGTCCTTCGTGGCTACTTTTATAAAAGCACGAGAAAGATTTAGGATTATATATTTATGATTTCATTTTCTGCTCGGTTTGGTATTTGTTCTAAGTCCGCCTAGCTAGCTACCACCATCTTATCTAAATCTGTCGCCATAACAACAATGTTAAAAGCATCATTGTGTTTCGGCAATTACAGGTAAGATTCCTCTGTGGTTGAGGATTTCGGGTGAAGTTCGCTTCTACTTTCGGCCTGATCATCACTTACTACCAGGTGAGATTCAGGCCAAAAGGTTCCCACAGGGTGGTTAAAAAAAAAGGTCGCATCTTTATTGTTGTTTAAAGTGTTACCTACATCGATCTTGCGAATCACTTTTGTAAGGATATTAATGGAAGTCTATCTTTTATAGTAGTTATAATCGAAGTTAAATACAAACTGTAACACACTAATGATCACTCTCTCAGATACGGTCGTCAAAAAAACTGGTCCTTGTTTCCAAGAAGCTAAAGACCAATAATTTTTTCCTCAAGGACCAACTATGGCAAGATCTCTTTTCGCTCAAAGATATCAAGTTTTATTTCGTCGACCTTTAAAGTCCCGAGATGAGATTGTCAGAAATATCTTTCAGTACTTTACTGAAAATGTAACTCGAGCCTAAGTTGACTGTTAACGTGAGCGTGGGTAGATCCGATGTCATTTCTAGAAATAGAACTTCTTCATGGTTTTGATCTTTGTAAAGGTGAACGTCTACTGGTCCGCACCGGCCGCAACGTACGCAGGGCACGCAACGAATTTTGGTTTGCTTTCTATGAATTCATACAAAGCGTCCACTATTGGTACCGCCCGCACCGAGCGCATATTTGAACATAAAATGTGTTGCGTGCCGGTAATGTCACATGGATTAGTTTACCGCGTGCATCGCTCACTACCGCGCGTTGTTTTCTTTATTTATAATTAAAGTGAGAAAAAGGTGGTTCATTGTAAAATGAAGCACTTATCTAATATGAATAAAAACTAGCTTCTACCTGCGATTTCGTCTGCGTGAAATTATCTACCACCCGCACTATTTCTTCCTTTTCGCTTTCTGACTTTTTTCTTTTTGCTCAGCTTCTAAGCCTCGTAGCGTGGTTTAGTATAGATAGATAATATTTGTGAGTTTGTATGTAGGGTACTTAATATTCGGAAATATTCATCCGATTTCATCATTTCTTTTACTGATAGGAAGTTACGATGTTGCCGAGTGCCATAGGATATGTTAAAACACGCGGACGAAGTCGCAGGCAGAAGCTAGTCAAGGGTACAGTGGTTAATTGATTCAGGCGTGAACTTGCGGAAATCCATTATAAAATACAAAAGACGTGGATATATACTGGATGGATAGATATATATGAGGGTACCCGTGCGAACCCGAACATGGGTTCACGACAAGTCAATCGTCATCCTGAGGATGCCTCGTTGAGAGGTGAAACACGTGTCGATTTCTTTCAGGGGTTTTTATGGCTCTTTAGAAATAGCTAAGCGGAACAGGTTACTAAATATATCCACGTCTATTATATAAGGTTATAGTGATTTTTGTTATTGTTATTTCGGGGCTTTCTTTTTAAGAAATTAGCAATTGCGCCAAAGATTTTATTGTTAGTTTGATCCTTGGACTGATATCCAACCGAAGTAATAAGGTTTAAAACACTGTAGCATGTAGTCCAGGATTTATATTCCTATGACAGGTTGGTTCAGGAAGCCGCAAGTGCCAAGACAAAGACATTAATCATGAAGACATGTCTATTGTTAGAGTTGCCAAAACTAGGTAGGCGAGCAATGAGTATAGCTGTTGGTTCATAGATTCAGCACATAACAATTTAAAGATAACTTTGTGGATGATATAACTTAGGGATCACAAATTAGTTTCATTGGGGGTCCGTTTAAAAAAATAATATTTACTGTCCGTTTGGTAGACGACTACTAGCAACCAAGAATTTTTTATTTTTTATTAAGTATTAAACAAAGATTATGTAATGAACAGAAATAACAAAGTAAGTACCTAATTAATATTAATGAGTATTTTTTTTGTAAAACTGGTGCAAGCTATTGCCAATAAATCCGCCATTAATTGTCATGTTGACGACAGAAAAGACAAAGCACGGGCTACATTAATATATAATTTTTTTTAAAATTAAGTTTTTGTTATAATTTTTACTGTTTACTTAAGGTTCACACGAAATAACTAAATATAAACTTTACATAACTAAATAGCTTATGGTCTTACAACTTAAATAGAGTTTATTATCATATCGTTCGATTTAAGAAAATTTTTGAGTGCTTAGTAAGTAACTTCATTGTGAAAAAGTTCGTTTAAGAAATTAGATTCTGCTATGCTGCGCTGTGTTCCAGTTTAAGGCTGCTATTCCACCAGAGATTTGGCTAAACTGCATTGCTATGGATGCGTTAGATATCCACTAATCATATTCATTGGTCCACATAGCTTAGCACTGGTGGAAACGGGTTCATCTAAGCTATGTTTTTTGTACGGAAGGATGCGTGCTATGGATGCGCGAGTGGTGTAGCTATCTATAGAGCAGAGTGCCTTCACTACTGTCGATGTAGAGGCGGCGGCGGCGTAAGGCGTAGGCGACGTGGGCCACCGCCTACGGCCTCGCGGTCCAAGGGGCCTCGCACCTCGAAGGTTATACATTACATAAAATCCGTGAACTCGTCGAAAAAAAATCTAGTCCTAAAACGATAAATATATTGACAGGAGGGTTTCTGGCACTGAACGTGTTAAAGCTTAAAATTACGCAAACAGATCCCTGAATAGAAAAATGGTGTTCACATACCCGCGATATTTTTGAACGGCCTATCCTATAACTCGACCTATTCCTACCTAAAAATTTGACAACTGTTCAACAGTTTTTTTTTGCATGCATAGCTCAAGCTGTGCATCTTCCTCGCACAGCTACCTCGCGGCGGCGCGTCTTCATAGCACATCTTACTCGCTCCGCTACATAGCTTAGCATTAGTGGAAACGGTCACATTGTTTCCTAGCTTAGCTTTTACATCCTCACAGCATATCTGAATAGCATATCTCTGGTGGAAAAGCAGCCTAAGGACTAGGGGTAGCACAAGAATAGAGATGTTGCCTGGGTAAAAAAAAAAGAAATTTATTAAGTCCGTTAGGTCAGTCAGATTATAAAAAAATATTAGATACGTATTTTTTGCTTTATCATATTAATAAAAAATGTCTTAGATAAAACGCATTAAAATTGGGGAGTGGGGGTCACTCCGTCACTAGTAAGTGTGAAATCTACATACTCGTGACGTCATGGCACATTTCAACTCAATGTATCGTCGTAATATTTATTAAGAAAAGAAAAAAATATGTATCCGATATTTTTTAATAATCTTACCTGACGGACAAAAATAAAAATTGGTTTCATCTCTAATTTGTAGATCTTGCGTAGGCCACTGTAGTATAATTCCGTAAACCAGGATCAAAATATATTTTCTGGGGTTCCCCGAATTAGCTAAGTTACAAAACGATACAAAACCGAATGTTAAACATATCAGTACTAAGTTACAGTAGGTCAACTTGCACACTTGAGTAATTTCAAATGAGTTGCAGTCGGCAAACGGCAGTTGTTTGAAACTGATACGAGTTCATAATGTGTTCTGTAGTTGATGGTCGCAAGTTGTTGCTCGTTATTTTATAGTAATTAAGTACATAATATTTATGTGTGCAGTCGCCTGCATTAATTTAGAACCACGGACTCTTCATACATGATAGCGCTGGCAAATAAAAACAATACCATAGACTAAAACAAACATCATAACGGCTGACGACGTAACGGAAACACGAATCAGTGGGATAATAAAATAATTGTTACCTAACTAAATATATAATTTAAGTTTTTAAAATGTGTCATTAGTTACAAATCAAAAATTGTACACAATTACATTATTTTTACTCTTCGATCGGTATTGTGGATCGAAGTTTTTACTAAATTAAATCTAAACTTTATTGTAAAACAAATGTCACCGGAAGTCGTTGCTGTTTGACGTTGACAGTTGTTTAAAAGTATAAATAGGCTCGCGACGCGACGGTTATATAGTCATGACCTCAGAGGTCAGCTATAAAGCTGTCGTCGCAGAGCGATCAAAATTGAATTGTATTTTGAACTGTGTGCATCTCATTGTAAAATTAAGTTGTGAGAATCATTGTTGGTTGTTACTGCTCAAAACTGATTACAAGATGTCTGATCGTTATCATTTGAGATCCCCGAGCCCTTCCGCTCTTACATACATACCTTAGAAAAGATAACCAATAAATGAAAGTGTTCAGTATTAAGTACAAGTCCGAAGCCGACTGCAGGCAGCAGCTGCAGGCGATGTGTCGCCGCGACACTACTACGACACGGTATTTCATAGAAACACTTGTAGACTTGTTTGTACCTTTAGGGTATTTTAGTTATGTTTGGAAAAAGCTTGATCCAAAACACGAACCATGTCCAAAAGATCCACTTTTGAACTGTATGATGAAGTTGAGGCGAATCCCGTACTGCGGGGTTTTGGACGAAATTCACTTGTACAGAGGTGTTCAAAATGTAGGAATAGTCGTGGGACCTCCTAATCATTAAATAAAACAATCAACGGGCTCAATCGCGTACCTAGTTTTTTTGTAACCACAACGTGAAAGCTCTTGGGCTGCGTTTCACCTGATGTTAAGTTATGATCAGTCCGAGGGTAGAAATAAGCTTCACTCGGAATCCTCAACCACAGAGGAACTGGCTATCTTACCTCTAACTGACGAAACGCAACAATGCTGTTAACATTGTTGTTTTGGCGACAGACTTAGATAAGATGGTGGTAGCTAGCCAGGCGGACTTAGAACAAGCCCTACCATCGACCAAACCAAGCAGAATTTTTTTAACCCGGGACTTCTGGGTCTGAGATAGGTGGTCTAACCACTAGACCACAGAGGCGGTGGAACACAAGCCTACATAGCCTAGATCTACATTACCTATGAGTCTTAAACCTCTGGCTGGAAAGACCATTAGCCCAAAAGACCAAAAGGCCTACGCTACAGCCTTTGGTCCTGTACTGTGTGTGAATATGTGCCACCATCCATGTCAACAACCTCTTTATTTAAAACCCACCTTTTCATTCCAGTGTGTGAGCGCGCTGCTGGTTTCCAGCATGGCTGCGGCTGAGGAGATGCAATGGACACAATATAACAACCTCATGCAACAGTACCAACAGGCTTCATCGCCCTACCAGCAGGCAGCTTCGCAACAGGATCAACAGGTGAGGACAAAATTCTAAACTATTGAATATTATTGGAGAAGAAAGATGTTTATTTTAAGGGGTACCGTGTTGCCCAGTAACTGGGTTCTCCAGGTCAGATAGGCAGTCGCTTCATGTCAAATACTGGTTCTTATTCAGTTCCATCCGGTTAGACTGGAAGCCAACCCGCAAGGGAAAAGGCTGAGGCACAAGGTGATGTGGTGTGTGATAGTAGATACTCTTGAATAGAAATAACTCTTACTATGGAGAATAACTCTCATGTTGAAACAATTTTTTTTTTAAAGACATCTTAGGCATTTTCTTTTTTTCTTGGCTGGCTTGGTAAAAATTTTCTGCTATATACTGAACCGAATTTTAAGATTTAAGGCAAAAAACTGGCTTGATACTTAGACTACTAGGTGGAATGGGTACTTTTCATTCAGGAAAGTAAAAAGTCTTCATACAGGCTGAACCGAGGTGTATTTGCACCTGTTCCATTAAAAACGGAATATGTAGTTTAGTAAACACGAACAGTGTTTTCTTGATTTTAAGACGTGAGGTAAAAAATCCCCCTTAATCTTGAAAATTGGGACCAAATAATATAGTAATACACAAAATCCTCAGTTTTATCATTCTCTTGGAAATGAGGGGCGATATTAATCCTGTACTTCGGTCTTTGATGTTACCGCATAAAAAACATCCCCTTTGTACGTACCGTACTTATATTAAAAAATTCAACGGTAATACATTTGGGGCGGCCTATTTATTTCCTAGCTACATTGTGTGTTAGAACCGTTCGTTTTTTTCAGGTTCCGCACAGTCGATTTTGTGCATTCCTCTCCCTTGTTCACTTTGGTCCTAGATTTTCCTCTACTATAAATACCTGGTAATATTTTGGTCCTAAGGTTAATTTCCTAAGGTTCTTTTTAATAATTTCAACAATAAGGTCAGTGATCAAAAACAGTTCCCGGAATCAAGAAAGCTTCGTCTTAAATATACTGTCCGGACTCTTAACAATCTAATCCACTTACTAATCATGGTAATTGGTAAAGTCTCTTATGAAAGAACTCGTCCGAGAACGTACTATTTTAATAATATAGCACAGTGATAAAAAACAGACACGCTTTGACACTACGTTCAAGGAAACATGGTTATTATCTCTATAATATCTCGTAACGATATAACAATTGATCTACTAAGGGGCTATCTATCGATTCCATCACCTACGGATAAAATAAATAATTTGTATACCTACCTCCTTCTCATACAATATGAGGAACCCCAAATACTAAAAGTATAATGTATATTTTCTTTAACAGAAATATATAAAATGTCATAAAAGCATATTATATGTTTTTTCTTGCCTTATTTCTTTTTTTATTATGTTCTCAAGGCGCTGTAGACCTTGGTCGCTGTATCTTGATAGAGCTTTATTGGAAAAAGAGTCCTGTTGATTTTACTTTTTATGGTCCTTCGCTCCTTATGGTATTTTGGTCTTTGGATACGGATAGAAAGATTATAAATATATATATTGACGTAATATATTACGTCCTTAGCAAACAATATTATTATTTCATCATAATTTCCCAAGACTTTTCTAAACTTACTGTCTGTCCAGATAAACCAAATAATAATTTAAAAAAAAACAATAATAATGATAATGCATCTACAAATGCTGCTTACACACATAAAGAATACTTGAAAATCTCAAAAACCCATTTTTTTTAAATCTACAACACTGTTGCTAGAAGAACATCCCAAAACAGTGCATAACTAAGCGGCCATTCATAAATTACTCGACACATTAAGGGGAGGGAGGGGGTCGACACAATCTGACATAGTGTGACAAAGCCGGACACTAGTCATAAGTTTCTTGACGTCACATGTAGGTATAAATCTGAAGTATTAAAACTCTTATCTTCAACTCTAACGAATAACTTTAAAATATTAACAACTCAGCCAATATTATTATAAGGGTTTTCCTTTGGCTCTAAAAATCATGAAATTCGTGTGACGTAATTTATGGATGGGCTAAGTAGGCCAACTCTTAAATGCATTAACATCTGCACCTCTCAAAATTCCAAAAGAAATTGACAATCAATTTTATTGTAACAGTGATTACTTAACACTTAACTACCTACACTAAAGGTTCCGCTCTGATAATTTGATTTCCGGACGTAACAAACCGATTGGATAACCGTTACCGAGCGAAAATAAAAACGTCAACGCAAAAAGTAATACGGACCACAGACTGAAAAAAAGAAAAAAAGGAACCACAGACTAAATAGCGGGCATGTCGTTGCGCCGGCAACGCTTGCTTTTTTATTCGTTTTTTTTAACGTTGTCCTGTTATTAAATTGTCGAGTAACTGATTCCAGAGAATTTTGCTGTGAAAAGTGAGCAGTTTTAGCTGAAGGCTCTATTCGTGTGTAGTTTGATGATGAAACGAAAAATTAGGTTTTAGATATCAGCTATGAGAGAAATCTAGGGTTTTCCAACCAAATAAAAGGGCCATCAGGAATCCGGTGGATGCAAAAAGCACAGAACCGGTCGAAGTGGCGATGTTTGGGGGAGGCGTGTGTCCAGCAGTTGAAAAATTTCGACTGAAGTTATGATGATGGTAAAAGAGGCCATTTAAAACGATATTGTATTTTGAATAGCTTTTATGACTCACCATAATAAAAGTGCGTAAAAATTTAATGGGTTTTTCAGTCGCGAGCTTCAAACAATAACAATTGGAGTACTTAGAAAATACATTCAAATACAAAAAAAAAAACATATTGCTGCCAATTACATTCTGCCCATTCATTTAATTTCGATAAAATTTTGGTATCTTTGTATGCATGCAAGTAAAATTAAAATTTAACTATTACAAAGTAAACAGTTAGGCAGGCACGTAGTTAATCTAGTTTTCTGTTAGACGTCACGTAAAATCCTGCATCGCGCAAACCGAGTTTATCGTGCAACTGGCATATACACAACGTCCCGATAGTAATCGTCGAGCTGTAGCCCATCAGACACAACACCCGTCGGGTCGGATGATCCTTCCTTTTCGAATGAATGAACTTTACACCCTGTTCCTCATACTTCTATAAATGAAAGAATTTTTCTTGCAATGTAAAATAGAAAAGCTTAGGTTTGGGTAGGTTAGGTTGGTATAAATATGAGACAATAAGATAGTACCGTATTAGTACTATCTGATTGTCTCATATTTATAGAACTACTAGCTGCGCCCCGCGGTTTCGCAGAAGTCTCGATCCCGTGGGAATATCAGGATAAAAAGAATCCTATGTGTTAATCCAGGTTATAAACTATATGTGTACCAAATTTCATCCAAATCCGTTCAGCCATTTGAGCGTGAAGAAGAGACAAACATACACACACGCACTCACAAACTTTCGCCTTTATAATATTAGTAGGACAATGTAGATTTTGGGCCTTTTTTATATATCCAAAAGAAACGGACGGTATTTTTAAAGTATCACATTTTATGGTTTCCATCATTGCTGATTAGTATTTAATAAAGTAATGATGGTATAACTACTTTCACCATTGGCAGTCTTTTTCCACCTACTGCTGAGGGCCTCTTTGTGCCATGCTTTCCTGGTCTGTGCGAATCTCATCCAGGTCTTACCCGCGATCTTTTGTAGGTCATCCACGCATCATTCTGGCTGTTGGTCTGCCACACATAATGTAAAATATTTTTCTTTCTTTCACAGTTTCAAGCCAGTGACTTTTCCGGTGGTTCTTTCGACTTTGGCGGACATGGTGGAGGCTCCCACGACTTCGGTGGAGGCAGCTCAGGCGGAGACTATGGAGGTGGCGACTACGGCGGCCATGATCTAAAGTCCCACGTTTATCCCGTCCACCAACACGTTGAAGAAGAGAACCCAGAACCTATCAAACACTACAAAGAAATAATCGTCCCTCTGCCTAAGAACGTAGAATTCAAAGTGAATCAACCCATTATCATTCCCGTACCACACCCGATCCCAATTCATGTACCAGTACCGCAAGCTGTCGTCATCCCAATCATTAAAGAAGTAACAGTTCCAGTAGAAAAGTCGGTACCTTACCCTGTAGAAAGAATCGTGCATATACCCAAAATCAAGGAAGTACCTTTTGAAGTTATTAAACACATTTTAGTTCCGGTAGAAAAACCAGTACCTTTCAAGGTACCTGTATATGAAACTATTATTCATACTAAGAAGGGCGGACACCACTAAATTTAAATGAAAATTTAATTTGAGTTGGAGTTGCTATCATCAGGCCTTAGACTTTGCCTAATCCAATCTATTTTCTATTGATTTATTTCGACCTTCTTTTTTCTGTCCTATAATTTCTAACATTAGTTTCAAACCTCGCGTGATTGGTCTTCATGTCCAGGTCTAAATTTTGGTCCTTACTTAACTCCTCTATCTCCAAGATATGCAAATTCAAAATATTCAATAAGACAGAGAACATTTCTTAAAACATTTCTTTTTCTTTCTTAGTATATTCTTTTGATTGCCTAGCTACTTCTTCCCACCTTTTTAGAGGGCAACTCCTGTTTACGCATTGAAAGGCCAAAGCTCGTATTGTGTTATGGCAAATACATATTGTCCAAGCTTTTCCATGCCAATCTAAGGCCAAGACTTTTACAAATGTTATAAAATGTACGACTTTTATGTTTTAACCCTACCGCCTTATTTTAATTGTTGTTGATTGTTGTTTTCGTTGTTAAACTGTTGTTATGTTGTTGGTTGTTTGTGTGTGCGTGTGTTGTAAATATTGTTGTTATTTAGTTCTAAGGTGTATTAAAGATTTTTATACAATTCTTTTGTTTTTTTTTTGGATGTGTATTTTGAAATATTAAGCTTGTTTCTCTCTAAAGGGTTGGGCAGAGGTGTGCCTATACCTATTAGGTATAGGCACACCACCCACATTTCGCTATGTAAGAAGGGGCGAGCCTATTGCCATCAACCGGGCAGAAATCCAGGCTGCTACTGAGAAACTCCTGATTGAAAAGCTCAAAACCTCATAATTGATTAAATTATAAATGATTTACAGCAATTCAAATGACTAGAATTCGCAGCCAAAAATTAATTTGTAGAAAAGTCGGAACAAAACTACAACCAATATCAACGTACCTACATATCTATTTTTAAAGTCCGATCGAATTTATTTTTCGGTTTTTGACAATTTTCGGCAAAACTATCCATTTCCGGCGATATTCGTTTTCAGTCGAAAAAAAATTTTTTTAAAAGTTTTAGAAAAATAACAACACTTTTCAACTGTGGCTGAACAGAATTAAGTTCCGAAAAATCAATACCTACTTAATAACAATTAATATTTTCAGAGAAAATTCATCGTAACAACAAATAAAAATTGCCTTTTCTCGCAATATTAGATTGTTTGTTAATAATTTTATTATGCCTTCGAGAAAAGTTGGTATATATAATTTTCGTGTAATGTAACTTCAAATGGTTTAACTCGAAGATTAAAAGATTGACCCTGTTCAAATAAAAACCTTTAGACAAACAAAGAAACATTTCGTTCGTTTACGTGTTCAGTTTTCGGCTGAAAATGCAAATCACGACGAATTTCGTTATCGAATGAAAAAAATATCTGTCTTCGGTCGGACTATCGGTCGGTATTTTTATAATTTGCATAAAATATAATATAGGTATTCTGAGATAGAATAAAAGTTTCAATAACAACCGCGAATTTTAGGAGAAAATCACTTGAAAAAACGTATATAGTTCACTAGACCGTTTTTTTTTTTTGACTAGTGCAACTCGCCGTTTTGACCACTAAGTTCATGGCTGCTTAACCGGACTTTCCTGTGGGTGCCTTAAGCTGCTACACTTAAAGCCTCCAGCCAGGGGCAAAACCTATTCTAAATTGAAATTAAGCGAACGCTCGCTAAGGAGATTTACATCATTATTATTATGCGGGGTATTTAAAGCTACGTGCTCAGCTGCAACAACTGCTGGCAACTCGTTTTCGAGCAAAGGTCGGGGGGTGGCGACGGAGACTAGCTTTCGGCGCGGGAGATATTAAAATGCACAAGTGTGTGCGCAGACACAGGTGCACTCACTTTCATTGTCCGATGGGACGGCAATCCGACACGACTGGAGAGAGATCAGGCGCAGGGCCAATGGCGACACATGCGCACCGAGGCACGGGGTGTCACACCGTCAACTTCCAAACTCCGGGCTGCTACTCAGAAATTCCTAATGGTAAAACCCAATAACACTTTGCCCGACCCCACGGTTAGCGCTTGCGACCACAAGACCAACGGGGCAGTCAAAAACGTAAAGAGAATGTAAAAAGAGTGAATTCAAAAACAAACCTATTTTCAAAAGTGACTAATAAATAATAATGTGCTTTGTAAAATTCCGATTACAAAAGACAGCTAACCAACCAAACTAGCAAGGGACTTTGACCTACCTGTGAACTGTAGCCTAACTTAAATGGTGCCACTGTCTCACCATTGATTGCAGTGGCTTTAAGATGAACTATATTTTAATACTCGTTGATCTAGTGGTGCGCTACTGCTGAGTATAAGGGTCTGGGTTCGATTCCCAGGTCAGGCAGTGTTATTAGATTTTCCATCTGGAATTTCTCAGTAACAGCACGGAGTCTGGATTTATGTCCGGTTCAAAATTAAAAAAATTCAAAATATTTTATTTCACATAAACCTACAAGGGCACTTATGAAACGTCAGAAGCTATGTGCACGGTTCCAATTGGTCACTTCCTATGGAGAAGAGCCGGCAAGAAACTCCACGGTTACTCTTTTCAAAATAAATGGTTTCTACAATGTTTTCAAATTACAGTGTTAATAGGTATGAGAGGACAGTGTAGGCCTATTAACCAGTACCAGGTACTTAGTAAAATAGAAAATGGTCCACAAGTCTACAGCCTACAACGTTCTCACATTCACAAAATCTAAAAGAAAATAATCTATATAAAAGATAAACAAAATAATAAAAATAAGGACCTATTTAAACCAAATGACATGATTGCTACTACAGCTGTAACAAATCTAATGGTTGATGGCAATAGGCTCGCCCCCTATTATATGAGACTTAAACATAACTGGCGAAATGTGGGTGTACTATAGGTACACCTTTGCCTAACCCTTCGGGAAAAGGAATATTCAGTCGTGATGTTATAATTTAAATTGAGCGCCTGTAAAAGTTTTCATGGCAAGACTTCATTATATACTACTGCTCTATAAACTTTGACAGGCGTCATTGAAGTATCACGAGCACGGAACAACCACAGGCTAAGATTCATTGCCATAATGTATCACTATCAATGTGTTGTATATTAAGAACCCAAATATGTTTTGTGGCGACATCATTCTCTTGCCTTTAAGAGGGCCCTTCCCGGTCCGTCTATCTTCAACGCGAACATGGTCGAAAAGCTTGTTGTTTCATCCAGCGCAAGTGAGAATTGCTAACAAGCAACTGAGAACGCGATAACATTGTGCGAAAAAAAACTTGTTTCAGGAAATACGTCTTTTTGAATACGCCTTACAAGTTTGTGAAATAAATGTTTGTAATCTCCATTACATGTGCGAGGTTTCTATGAAGATATTTTCTTTAATTTTACAATTTATGAGTACATTATGAACGGTCAAAATTCAGGTAAAGTTTGTGCAAAAAAGCAGATTTTTGGAGGCTTATATTGAATTTGTTTCGCAAAATTTTTATTTTTTGGTTTCATAGAAACCTAGATATAGTGCACAAGATACCTATTTAATTAAAGAAAGATGTGTTACAACGCCATAATCACGTACGAGCGTTTGTATGAAAAGTATGACGGGTTGGCCGCTCTTAACCCTGTCACACAGTCCTTCCATCGTTTCTTTAGTCTTATTTTACTCTTATAGCCATCCACATTCATACTATAGGTACTCAAAACTTTCTCCACGTCATTTTCATCGTTTTACATATGTATTGATACAATATTTTTGAACAAAGATTTTACATAATCAAATGAATTCATATCGATGTATACAACTTTTTGAGACTGACTGTTAACCTACTTCAGGCACCAGTCTCTCACAAAGTTAGCTCCTTGTTCATGCACTATTGTCAAATACTAGCACTAAGTACATAACTTGTGTAGAGAAAATAAACGTCTTATATTATTATTATTTTTTCTTTATTTCATTTATAAACATATAATTTACATTTTTAAATATTCTTATAAAATGATGTCCTTCATGAGCCATGTATGTGGCACCGAGTCGTAGGCCTTCTTATAATCTATCCAACATGTCGACAGATCCCTTCGGGAACGACGAACCTGCTGGCTAATGGCCATATCGATGAGGAGTAGCTCCTTAGTACCGCGGGACCCGTTCCTACATCCATTTTGAGAGGCAGACATGATGGAGTTGGTGTCTATATGTTTGTTAATTTTAGCTCTCAAAATGGATGTAAAAACTTTATAGACCGTCGGTAGACAAGTGATCGGTCTATAATTTTTGGGTTCCGCAGTACTACCTGATTTATGGAGCAGGTGGGTTATTCCTGTCGTTAGGAACTGGGGCAGCGACCCTGACTCTAAAGCTGACTGGAACTTGGATGCCAAACGGGCGTGCGATCTTTGGAACCATATTATTATTTTATTATTACTCTTTATTATGAACAGTAGTATATGTAATCTGTGGTACAGTGTACACAATATAAATGTAACAACTCGGATGATTGAAGCATCCGACGATTACCTGAAAAGTGTGGGTACCTTTTTAAGTAGGTAATCTTTTGATATTTTAGATATTTTTATAGTTCTCTGGTGTGATACCATCGTGGAATGAAAATGAACAAACGACTGTTGACATACTTAAAATGACTCAGACGTACAGAGTAATCATATTGATGATCTTAACACAACATGATCTTAACACGAGGTCGTAGCATCATCAGTGTTTTCCCGACCTACAAGGCAACTATATGGGCTATTGTTTCATTCTGCGCATAACCAGCCATATATGTGATCTATAATGATCCTATAGAAATCCCATGGTTATATTATACATTGTTATGTTCAGAGCTAGTATAGATTTAAAGTTCGGTTCAGTATCACTTGTGGTGGTCTTTGCTTGATTTATCCAGTGTTTTAAGTGATTGCTTTTCAATTTGGCCGGTTTTTCTTTGAAGTGAGTGACAGAATAGACAAAGTGATTATAAACTTAAAATTAAGTGGTTATCCTGTGAAATTGTGTTCTTATTTAAAAGAAGACTTTACTCTTCAAGATGAAGTTATCACAGTCAACGATGAAGTTAATCATAAAAATGCTTATTTTAATGATGTTATTCGTAATAATGTTCATGATATCATCATTCCTGTATAGTGCAAGATACTGGCCTGATATATACAATTACATAAACGCGAATATCACTATCAAAAGGATACCTACTATATCAGAATTAGAATTAACTGTGATAGAAGTAGATTTTACTACAGAAACGTATGGAACTACTGATTTAGATTATTTAGATTTATCAACAATGGATGGTCTTAATATCGATGAATTTATGAAAGACGAGATCGATCACAAGAAGAAAGTGAAAAGAAATATTGCTATCGAACAATTGAAAGATTATATCGAATTACCTTCTAGACCTATATTTGTTGACTATATATTTCTTGAAGAACCGATAAAAGAAGATATACCAAAACAAATGGCAGGCGATGAAACTGCATCCAAAGAAGTTGATGAATATGATAATATATTTAAGACTTTAGTTACTGGAATAGTTATAGAACACGAACAACCAAAGACAATGGTTAGTGAAGAACCTGCCGTAACAAAAAAATATTACACAGTGCAACCTCCAAAAAGTAAATCAAAAAGATGTGTTGACGAAGAGCTTAATAAAACTGAATTAGATGCAACAAAAACTACAGAAATGGTCACAGAAGAGTATATACCTGAACATAGTACTACAAAAGAAGGTTATTTGGTTGGTGACGATCCCAATTCAAAAGTTGATGAGGTTACTGAAGAACCAGTGGTGCTAACGACAAAAGCGAACGAAAACGAGCTGGTTGACGATGAACAAGATACAATGTTGATGAGGGATTCAGTTGATGTGAGCAAGTTGAGTACTAGAGGATCGGAAGACGTTGAAATGATGACTGGGAAACCTTGGAAACTACAGATGATGGTGAGTTTTGTATAAGCTTTTATTAAAACGCAGATATATGCCAGTAACCTTGAGTGGTTAGCTTGCGTGTTCTTTAATAGCTCAAGCAATGCGTCGTACGTCCAGCCACTAATATAACTCGCCCAACAAGGAGCGCTGTCCCGAATTAGACGCATTATTAATTTTTTATACATAAAAAAAGTTACATTAATAAAACACGTATACTAAAAGATTAAAAATTTAATTATCTTTAAAATGGTGAAGGTTTTAGAAAAATACGCTTGATAGATTTTGAGTGATTCTCAGTTTTTTATCCGGGTTAGACATATTTTAACAAATTAATTTCACTGTGTAATGTAAACATAATCTAAAATATTTTTATATTAAGTTATTTAAAAAATGCTCTGATTTAACATATACTTTTTTCCAAATCATTAACACTACTCGTTTAGACGTGATCTTTAGCATAAAATCATTAAAAGTCGGTTATAGTCGCCTTAAACAAAAATGCGGTGAGCATTGGAAAAAATATTAGGAAGTACATACTGTCTATTTATACATATATCAAGCAGTTTTGCTATGGAGGGTAGGCAGAAAACACACAAGATGTTTTTTTCATGTAAGTATCATAAGAGTTTCGCACTAGAACAGGACACTGGTTTAAAAACAAAATCAGCCAGAGCAAGTACAAGTGTCTATATAGCTGTATGTAGACCATACAACATTTTGGTTCTGAGCAGGAATCGAACTTGAGAGATGTTATACAGCAGCTAAACTCACTCAGGCAAGCTAAAATTATGGGTACCTTATTATAGAGTGGCCACGCTAAGTCAGCATAAGTATAAAAACGGTGGAATTTGAAAATCTATAGACGGCAACACCATCCTGTCCTACAAAAAAAAGAATTGGATACTTTGTCTGTTTTTGTTGTTTTTGATAGGTTATTTTGTTTTGATTCTGATTTATTCCTGGTAAAGAATAGTCACTTTAGCACGATGCAGTGTGGATTTGAAACAGTTTTGTCATCGTATGGAGGTAGAACATAGGTACGATATAGTCTATTACACATAATCTAATAGACAAAAATTAAAAGGCAAAATATCAAAATTATTTGATCTACTTACAATCCCTAAACTGACATAACTGACTGATGTAAAAGTAAATCAAATCAAATCATTTATTTGCATAACCTTTCCGGCCACCGTAGGCGCGGGCTTGCGGACGGTGAGCAATGGGTAGCTCGCCGTCCGATAAGGACCAAGCCCGGGTCGACGGCGCGTTGTGTTCCACGCGCGCCTCAAAGAGATGTCAGCAGAATTGACGGGGTCCGCTAGGGCATTGGCCTGCCGGGGGTTCGAAGAAAACCGATAGGGAAATCGTGGCCCCCGGCAACATGGCATAGGAAGGAACACGGGTGGGTTTTAGTCAGTAAGAGTCTGACACGCCCTCCCGCTCCACCCAGAGCGGGAGAAGTTATTTGATAATTTCCCACCCAAAAAAAAAAAAAAAAGTTTTACCATACCATATATAAAACTTTTTGGGGTTGCCCATTTATTCTATTGCAGACTTAGCGTAGTCAGGATCTACTACACACTGGTTGACTCAATTATGATTATGGCTTGGGTTCCCAACACACCTCTCAGATAGACACATGACCATAAACTCACGCCTTCTTTGTATGGGTTAGTCAGAAACTACAGAACGCCACCTTGGCCCTGTTAAATAAACGTTACTTACAATCCTAAAAAAGTGACACTACATGTGCTGTTAAATAAAACGTACAAATATGTATGAAACTAACAAGTCAATAACTCACAATTATCACAATTGACATATTTAGAAAACGCCTGTCAATTTCGATGATAATATTTTATTTACCACAGAAAATTTAAACCCTGACGGAGTATTTACAAATATGTAGTTGTCATATTAGTAAATACTCTATTTTTGTTTTGCTCACCCGAAATTTTTCGTTGAACGTAAAATCTGTCACATTTAAAGTATACCGTATCCTTTTATGTAAAACTAGCCGTTTCCGTGCAATCACATATTCATCGTCACAAATTAGAACAATTTTTTTGCATATAATATTTTCATTTCTTTAGTCATTAGGTTGAGGCACAAAATTGTATAGTTTTGACACATCGTTCCGACACACCTGTCGGAATTATACTACCTACAATTATTATTATTATATTACAATTATGTTTAAAAAAAAACTTTTTACAAAAAAAAAACAACCGACTTCCAAAAAAAAACACTACAAAGTGAAAAATAACTTTAATTTCGGAAGTCGGTGTCTTGGGTTTTTTGTTTTCGTTTTTTGTTTTCGTTTTTTTGTAAAAAGTTTTTTATTTTTCACTTTTTAGTTGTGGTACCTACCCCACACACATTCGAATACCACTACCTGCTACCAGTGACAGGAACTTATCATATCATCTACATACTAAGTGGGAAAAAAATACGTATTTTGTAGCTAACTCAATAACTACCCAAGCAAAGTTAATAAAATTTATATGGGACCAATTTGGGAGCATACCCTTTCAAACAAAAAAAGAATTTTCAAAATCGGTCCACAAACGACGGAGAAATCGGTGGACATAAATAAAAAAAAAAAAAAAAAAAAAAAAACATACGCGTCGAACATATAACCTCCTCCTTTTTGGAAGTCGGTTAATAAAGTAGTTTTAAACCTGTAAAGTGAAAATGTTTGTTAAGTGTTAGAAATATGTGAAATTGAGTTTTTTTTTCTTTTAATTTTTATAATGCACACTTGCTTTTCCTATTCACTTTAGTCGACATTGCTTATGTTCGCCATAATAAGAAATATAATAGAACATTACCTGTCATTGGTGCCGATTCTTTTGTTTACAAACTAAACTAAATTTAAGTTCAGCGCATCTTTTTCTTTCTATTTCATTAAGAAAAGGACAGAAGATAAATTTTAGTTTAGTCCTGTCAAATTAATCAGCGCCTGTCACTACTCCATACAAGTTTAGACGTGAAAAACTTGCCTACTAAAATTACGTCAATTTACGTCAAGCGCTGATTAATTTGACAGGACTAAACTAAAATTTATCTTCTGTCCTTTTCTTAATGAAATAGAAAGAAAAAGATGCACTGAACTTAAATTTAGTTTAGTTTGTGAACAAAGGAATCAGCACCATTGTGTCCCTAGCTATATTTGTAACAAAACACATATTTGCGAAAATGCGTTTTAATTAATTGTTAGATTTTTTACCTCGACTGTAAATGTATGGCTTGTCCGTTCCTTTGAACTATTGCATAACACACACAACATTAAAAACCAGTGACTTAATTTCTTGCCATAGAAGTGTCTGTGCGACGGCCGCGAAACGGCCAAGCCATACATTTTGACTAAGATGTAAGGTTTAAGGGTTTTGGTTCATACTCATCCCTAGTTCGAACTCGCCCGGTATTTACTTAGCTTAATTAAGTTATACTAGCGGTATACTATACTACTACTTATGAATGGTATCTTATTACCCAGTAACTGGATTGTGGAGGTCAGATAGGCATCCGGGTAGACTGGAAGCCAACCCCAACATAGTTTGGAAAAGGTTATTAGGAAAATTATGATGACATAAGTTATACTAGCATATCTATTATGTAAATTTTCATAATTTCTAATCTATGGTTAAACTAGAACAACTCACAACTACGCGCAAACTGTTAGCCGATGTACGCACGGACGTAATAAAATCGCGGCAGGATTTGATCGCGCACTGGATTTTCAACTCTCGGTGTTAAGCCGAGCGTTGAAAATCCAACGCGCTGGGACGCACTCTCGTCCCGGCGCGTTGAAAAACACACTGTTGGATTTTCAACAAAAAAATCGCCACGATTTTATTAGAACGTCGGCTTATTATTGTAAATGCAGATATTAAATAAATAAAATAATGTTCAACTCACAGCAACAATCTTTGTTTTAAATCTTGGTAGAAAAATGGTTATTTTGCACGCGGAACAAGAGTATATAAACTCATTCATCATGCATGAGTACCTATACAGCGTCTATCAGAAATGTGTGGTCATATTTAAGAGTGTGGTACAGACCATCAAACTGAACAACTTTCTCCATGGACACAACATCATGATCATGAAAAAACGATCAAATGTCCCGTACAAAACTCTCTGTCTGTACCCACATCCTTAATTTTAAGCACACGTTTCTGATAGACCACCAAATATGAGATTTGACCGCGCCTCCCGCGCTCTCTCCGCCGCCCCGATGACGCCCCGGGCCGGGCGGCGCGCGCGGCGGCGCAGACCTCATACCGCTAAAGAGACCCATAAATCATCTACTGCGCAAGTCAAACCCCGTGGTCAAGTCTCATCTTTAGTGGCACGCATTATACATAGTTTTTGTGCACTAATAAGCAAGTTAATACTTATAACACCAATAAAAATTGAGACTAACAGGTCATAATTACTAATAACCGCATGTTCCGTCAACCATTACGTCTTATCTTCCATCAAATGACTCAACTGTGAACATTGACTGCATTGTTACGAAACTGGCCAATTCTCATGACTTTTAATTAAGTTTGCTTCATCATATAGGTAGTTTTGTAATTATGACTTCATGTTTGAGATTTCTTCAAACCTGTGTAGGTTTATTCAAGCCTGTGTTTCAGGTCAGGAATGTGTCCTAAGCGGTGTCACTCAAACTCAAAGCATTTATTTCAATTAAACCATTGACAGGCACTTTTGAATTGTCAAGGGGTCGGTCAGTCAGAAAGATGAGTCTAGTTGCCCATTCCAAAGCGTAGTAGGTAGGTTCCTATGGAGACGAACGGGCAAGAAACTCCACGGACACTCTTTTAAATCATAATATTGTTACAAAATATTGGTTACATCATTCGTGTTGAAATTATACATGTGAGAATAATGTAGAAAGACGTGCATGTTAAAAGCCTCCGTAATAAAAATATAAAAAAACATTTAAAAAATTAAAATAAGCCGTCACAGCTAAGAGATGACCAGTCCCTACTGATGGCGCCCGTTCACGAACATGACGCATGGATCAGCACCATTTAGCTCAACCATTTTGAAGGGAATTTAACGATCCAACACACACGCCAACACCAGTGAGACATTTGAGTGAGCATGACATACTCTCAGCCGTCAGGGCACGTCCAAGTCAATGAAAGACGTACCCAGTAAATGGTAGCTTTATAGGTACATGGTCACAGTGCTCACACATGTGATATGCAGTTATACAATACTAAACGATTGAATTTATACAATGTAAAGGTAGTTTTTGCAATCTTCAGCAGCTCCAACAATATTTTCGAATGCTAATAAACTAGTTTATGCGCCTTTGTGGAGCTGGACCAGCGTTGAGCCAAGCATTTTTGTCAGCGATATAATCCCCCAACTTATAATATGCTTGGCAGTATAGTGTGCGTTTTATGCAAGATTTAAATTTCGTTTCATTTAGTTGGAGTACGTAGGGAGGTATTTTTATTGTAACATTTTAAACAGTACCCCATGAAGGATGAGTCTACTTTAGCCAGTCTGAAACCAGGTTGAACTAATTGGTACTTATTTCTTGTACTATAATTATGTCTTTCATCTCTTTTACTGAAAAGATTAAGATTTTTCCTTTCCTACTCTTATGACGGGCATTAGCCTTAGCGTTCATTTACCGCACAATAACAATCCACTGGATAAGGGTGCTGACAATAGAATTTCCAAACACAATTTGACTTCAAAATTTGTTTAGATTTTTCCATCTGTAATTTCTCAGTAAATCAGGGTCTCGATAAGTAATGGATGGTTATCCATCTTCGAACCGACCGCGGCTGATATCTCAATAACAGATGCGAATAACAAGACATGTGTCTGTGTGTCAGTTTCTATCCAATTTTGCAGGAACTGACAACTCTTGTGTAGGTAACTTCTCACATCACTGAAAACAGGAATATTGGAAACTTGGGAAGTAAAACACATTTGTTCAATAACGATTATATTTTAGTTTATGCTTAGCTTCTTGGACATCTTCTATACTTTGAAGGACTATTAGCGGTTTTGTAAGTATACGTACCACTCGCCTGCCCGGTAACCTGAAAGAAAGAAGAAATTATTAAGTAGGTAAGTTATTACTAGGCCCAGGTTGGGCTAAGGGTTATTGGGTTTTTCCATTAGGAATTTCTCAGTAGCACTCGGAGTCTGGATTTGTGCCCAGGTAATGGCAATAGGCTCGCCCCCTGTTACGTGAGACTTAAATATAACTGGCGAAATGTGGGTGTACCAATGGTGACCTTTGCCTACCCCTTCGGGGAATGGAATATAGGTGTGATATTTTGTGTAATTTGTCTTCAAGTACCTAGTCTCGATACGATAATAGGGATGACGCACACATAACATTTAAGAATGTGGAGTAACGGAGACGAACTGTGATGAATAACAAACAGATGATACATTATGTTTGTATTGTAACATTGTGTCAACATTATTAATATGAACTCGAGTAGGTACACCTACGTAGTGTGGTGTACTAGTGTAGAGTTTTATTAACTTCTGCCCGCGACGTTTTCCGCGTGAAATGTATTAATCCTTTTTTTAAGCTTTTTTTAAATAATTATCTAGAAACATGTAAGTACTGAATAACATGTACAGGCACCGAATCCATCGCCACCGCCGTAATTAGAGCTGTAATTATAAATTTACACACACACACCCTCACACTCATGTACTCTCAGTCACACCTACAGGCTGCACTCACAATACTCACACACATACTTACACCCACACATAATCACATTTGATTTAATTAAAGTTAATGTTAATTTATGTAGTTTTAGCATAAACATTAGACGATTTGCTATTTATATAATACGTCTTGCTATGGAAAAACGGACTCTTATTACAGGCACTATCTGCCTAAAAGGAGGATCCAATCAAAAATTTGTTTATACCTGTACTTGTTTTACTAATAAACACTTTTATTTTATTATTATTACTAGCTTTTGCCTGCGGCTTCGCCCGCGTGGATGTCGGAAAATATCCCACGGGAACGTATTGTGGGTCATCCTTAGAAGATAGACACATGCCATCCCGGACTTTTGTTGAAATTTTTAAGATAAACAATACCGTGGAATATAAATTTGATGTATCTTTTCCGGTTAACGCAGCGCACGCCAGTAAAGAAAATGAAATGATGATGAGAATGTAATGGATCAGTGTTGTCTGAATAAATATATTATATTATTATTATTAAAGCTCCCAGTCGGCATGATTTTTTCCGACTTCTTCAACAATAATCGTCAATTTCAGCCAATTTATACAAAACCTTAATGAATTATACACTAAAACCTTCCGCATAAATAATTCCACCCATAGGTGAAAACCGTTTGAAAATTCGTTCGGCAGTTTTTGAGTTTATTGCGTTCAGACAGACAGACGCGGCGGGGGACTTTGTTTTATAATATGTAAGGATAATTTGAACGAGCAGGTGACCCTTGAGGATGGTAACTGTTTCCGTAGTGTCTTGATAATTCTGAGCATTGGTACACGTTGGCAGTGTAGCAGCAGAACCAGCCACTCTAGTATTGTATTGCTGCGTTTGTTGAGAGTAGCCACCACCGGATCTATGTTATGTGGATAGCTGTGTCCAGACTGGCCACTTCCTGATAAGCCAGTTGACTTTGGGTACCCTGATAGATCAGCTCCAGTGTTTCATCTTTCACTGGTAACAAGGTTGCGCGTCGATATCCATGCCATCTTACACAATATGAAAAAAAAAACCTGTGATCGGACAGGTTTTTTTTTTCATATTGTGTAAGATGGCATGGATATCGACGCGCAACCTTGTTACCAGTGAAAGATGAAACACTGGAGCTGATCTATCAGCTCCAGTGTTTGAAAGGGCCTCGTAGGTACTGCAATTTCATTACCTAAAAGTAATAAAAAATCAAAATATTATTGAAAAAAAAAGTTATTGCGATTTAAAAATCACATTTTTAGTACCAAAATTCATTTAAAATGAAAAAAATTTAACAGGGGTCATAATCATAAGTTATGATTTGTAGACACTCTTTAAACGATGGTCGTCCGCGCCCCATGTAAATAACCCGCTAAAATTCCCCGACGATTTTTGTAGTGAAAACTTCTTTAGGCGCGTTGGGCATTTTTGGAGATGGGAAAAAACAATTGAACTCGCGACACCGTTACCGACACTTCATTTTTGTAAACGCGATTGTACTCTTGATTTATATTACGTTACGGATCAAAGTTCTATGCAAGTATTTTTACTTTAAAGGTTTTGTAAACGCGATTATGCTCTTTATTTATATTACGTTACAGATCAATGTTCTATGCAAGTATTTTCACTTTAAATGTTTTGAAAGTTTTTTTTTGTAAACGCGATTGTGCTCTTTATTTAGATAAGGTTACGGACCAATGTTCTATACAAATATTTTTCTTCTACCAAGGCGAAAGGCGATATTGTTCAAGTTTTCACTCCCGGAGTGCCACTGTTATTTTTTTTCATTTTTTTGAAAATTACCTCATAAATAGACTCTCAGTCCGATACCTAACAACACCCTCACGGATCGGACAGGGTTTTTTTTACATGTTGTTTATGTACGTAATAGATTCTACTCAGTCCTTAAGGGGGAAGCGTCAGGGTAGGCCGCGAAATTCAAATTTTCTTAGGTTTTTTGCATTTTGCAAGACAATATCAGGTTGTATGTTGATTAAAATATGATTCGCGGTCGTAACAAATATGGCTTTACTCAATAATAATCATTACAATCAGCAATAGTGATTAAAAAGAAGATAAAGGTGTCAAATGTCATGATTTCATGAAATCATGACATTTGACACCTTTGCTAATTTATGGAGTTGTATTGCTGATTGTAATGATTATAATTGAGTAAAGCCATATTTGTTACGACCGCGAATCATATTTTAATCAACATAAAACCTGACACTGACCTGCAAAATGCAGAAAACGTAAGAAAATTTGAATTTCGCGGGCTACCCTGACGCTTCCCCCTTAATAAAAGCCAGTTAACAACCTAAAGTTTTTCGACCATCAATACCCAACAATGGTCACATTGAGCCTCTAATAACAATGATCAAGTAATTGGCATGGACAATTAAAATCTTACAGTTCGTGATCGTGACCAGTCTGTCAAAGCTTTGATCTTTAAGGCCACTGCCTCAGTGAAGCCTCGACTTCATAAGAGATTTATTTTGTTAATATGTGTGGCTAGTTTTTTGCTAAAGTAATTATGTTTATGTGCAGTTAAATCTATCTATAATTAATATTATAAACGCAAACGTTTGTGAGTATGGATGGATGGATGTGTAGCGGTTACACCGCCACATACGAACTACGCATCATAGACATGACGTCACACAAATCCTGCATCGCGCAATTAAAGTTTACCGAGCGATCGACATAGATACAAGATTTCAACTCCTAACCGTTGGGCAGTTGCCCACCAGACACAACACCCGTCTGGTCGGAGGATCCTCCCTTTTATATCGTGGATGAGTGAACTTTACACCCTGTTCCTCATACCACTAAAGATGTTTGTTATTCTTTCACGCAATAACTACTAAACGGATTTGGATGAAATTTGGCACACAGATAGTTTATAACCTGCATTAACATATAGAATACTTTTTATCCCGATATTTTCACAGGATCGACACTTATGCGGGTGAAACCGCAGGGCGCAGCTAGTATTGTATGTTAATTTTTTAACATTCTCAATTATTAATTTGTGTGGTGTTAAGTAGACTCAATGCACAAGCGTTACATGTCATGATGGTGGTTAAGGCCTCGCCTCTCATGCACGAGGTTGTGGGTTCAAATCCGGGCATGTACGAATATGACTTTTTTAATTTATATGTATGTTTATCGTATGTATGTTTTATTTGTATGTGTTACTTTCTGATTTTATCTTCGACATTACTGACATCAGTGAAAGAAAAATATCGTGAGGAAAACTGGACTTATAGCTATGTAATATAAGTTTGAAATCGCCAACCTGTCTTGAGCAAGCGTGGTGATCAATGCTCGTGCCTTCTCTGTATGAGAAGAGGCGTTTGCCCTACAGTAGGACAATAATAGACTGGTATCATTAATAAATTATTATTATACATTTTATAAAGATGGTCCGATTGATAAAACCACCGAAGAGAAAACCCCTTGGTCCTATTTGTAGAACTACGCGGTCGAACCACGGCCAATAAACGGACTCAAAGCACAAGTGTTACTTTTTAAAAGACTTGGAACTAAACTAAACTATCAATCCTATTAATAGAAACATTTCGTGAGGATTTAAAATATTAGCTAATACACTGAGATTTATATGCAGTAGAAGGGCTTGTGGCTAAATAATAACAGCCGCACGGGTCGCGGTCGGTTCGTGGATGGGTGACCATCCATAACATATTGCGACCCCTACGTGCCTCGGAAAACACGTTAAGCTGTTGTTCCCGGCTGTCATTCGAAGATCTTTGACAGTCGTTACGGGTAGGCAAAAGCCCGAAAGTCACGAAAGGTATCGTTTTTCCCAGTAACTGGGTTGTGGAGGTCAGATAGGCAGTCGCTCCATGTAAAATACTGGTATTCAGCTGCATCCGGATAGACTGGAAGTCAACTCCAACATAGTTGGGAAAAGGTCGGGCACATTGATTTTGAACGATATTTATAAACTTAAATCCAGATACTAGCCGCAATGCATCAACCGTTCAACACTGTCTTTGGACAATAACAGTAAATATAAGTCTGTGTCAAACTTGATTAGTCACACAAAGGAGGTTAGTGTAGTATGTCAATGCATGACCCGCTTTCCGCTCCTCCTATCAATAAATCCTCATAATACTTACTAATTATCGTGATCGTCCATCAAAGTCGACGAAGGCACGAAACTTCAAGGCGAAGACATCTTTCTCAAAACAAAACAAACAATCGAATATATACCTTAAAATAGAGTGCATAAAGTTCATAAGGAATGTACAAAGAATATTGTTACGTATAGCAAAACAATTCATAGTAGGTATGCATTTGTATAACATCTCATGTAGTGTGTTCACGTATATTTAGTAAATATGAAGAGAATAATACCAATATTTTTATGTGCAGTGCTCTTCAATAGTGTTATTAGTGAATGTGATAATTCAAAATGTGCTTCTGAAATTGTTGGCGATATTCTAAACGACACAACGGTTCTTGAAAATATTGATATTAAATTAGAAGTGCCTAACTTCAAACAAATTAAAAACGTTGGAATCGAAGATTTGAACCAAATTCTACTACATTTAACAAGTTGGTTTGAACACAGATTAAATGATACCAATTTTGTTTTTAAACATGTCAGTAATAAAACTAAGATAATTGTTAAAAGCTTTGACTTCAACGTGGACTTTGAGAAAGGGCACGCTAAAATTGACGTTGATTTGACTGAAGAATCAAATGATAAAAACCATGGAAACACAACTAAAAATGAAGAAATTAATAGAAATATATTTATACCCAAAACCACAACACCTACAATCCCTACAACTACAGAAAATCTTGAACAGAAACAAACAGAAATGACTAAAAATAAAACGGAACAAATTAATATACTCATAACAAAACTTGGTAATGAAAAAAATAATGAACTTTTTAGACTTGAAGAATTCGACACTGCGTATTACGATTCGAATGAGGACAATTCTACTGACTATCCTATCATAGATTATGTGGATATATATAAAGATACAACTAATGAAGAAAATGTTTACATTCCTACTACAATATGGCCCACAATTGACGATAGTACTGGAGTTACTGAAAGTGAACTAAACTTTACTGAGATTAGTATTCCTCGGTCTACGAGTGATGTAAGTGAGAGAATATTGTATCTATCTAAATTGTTATTAAAACAGCTAAAACAGAAGCATAACTCATCAACAACATGTAAAAAACAACCCTGTCCGATCCGTGAGGGTGTTGTTAGGTACGATACCTAACAACACCCTCACGGATCGGACAGGGTACCGAGAGTCTGTTTATGTGGAAATTTTCAGGAAAAAAAAATATCGCTAGTTTTTTTTCAATGGGGACTTTTACCGGGTTTATTACATGGGGCGCGGGCGGCCGTAAGTCATAAGTTATGACCCCTGTTGAAAATTTTCTATTTTTGAATGTATTTGGGCTAATTTTGGTACTTAAAATGGGAATTTTAAATACTAATAACTAACAAATTTTCAATAATAATTAAAAAAAAAATTTTTTGATAATGTTATTGCAGTACATATGTGCGTGCTCCTTTCGGATCAGACAGGTTTTTTAACATATTGTATAAGAAACAGGGCTTCAAGATTCAAGAAGAACAAAAGAACACATACACATACACATATTTTTCTGTTCCTTTCTTCTTGTCTGTTTATATGTGTGTGCATAAATGGTTAAATAAATAAATAAGAACATCGAAAATATTCATATTGGAACTAACTAGAATAACATTATTTTCCTGATAGCGGAAATCTACTTTATAAAAACACAATGACCACTTTAATTAGGATACAATGCTGATCATACGTGCTTACAAACGTGCTATTTATACAAACTACTAATTATAAACTTGAAAACGTAGAGTTACTTGCATGAATACGCGCTTAGTACGTAGAAAATAATTACTATGGCAGACGAGTTGAGCTTATAATTGTCTCTTGAATTTCTAGGATCCATGGAAAACCGGCCAAGTGCCTCCCACACGAAGGGTTACCGTACCATATTAAGATTGAGCAAAAAACCCCGAAAAAAAACACGTTTCTTGTAGGGGCTTCCTTTAATTTTTATTATTTGTTGTTATAGCGGCAATAGAACTACACAATCTGTGAAAAATTCAACTGACTACTGAATATTCACGCTTGTATTCCTGAAAGGGGTAGGCAACAGTAAAGTACCTACTAGTAGAGTCTGGCCACACTAAGTCTGCAATGGAGTAAATGGGCAACCCTAAAAAGTTTTATAAATAGTATACTTTTACCTTTCTATATACCCTCTGCCAGGTCCTCACCGTCAGACAGCTATTTATCCTCCAAACTATTCTTCGCAAACACAGCCAACTTACCTTTGATCCTAAATGCTGTACACGCCGCTCGAACAGGGTTTGTAACACTGAGTCTCGTAGAACTGTAGCTGCAAGTCGTCATTACAAACAATAAGTTCAAGAATGTACAATAAATTAAACAAAAGCTTACACATCCACCCATTAACCAAGAGCAAATGCAAAATTAAACTTGACTCCTGGTTAAAATCACAAAATTATGATGAAACAGAGGAACTCGTGGAAGTGTAAAATACTCATCACTCCCTCACACACCCCAACAAAACCACACACAACACCCCTCGCACACCTCATTAACAATCACCCACACACACCCATTCATCCTACACTCACCACATTAACTCAACGTCAAAATACATCCCAAATCAAATGTCCTGTACTGTTTATTTTTATATTTTTTTTTGTTTTTATTATTAATTAACTAAATCTAATTTAACTTAACTACCTTTTTGCATGGAACATCATTCCATTCTGTAGCTGGAGAAGGGCGTTGTTAGCTGCGCTACAGTTTATACTTTTGCAGCTATCATCGTTTTATTTGTAATTAGTTTTGTGTTATTGTTGCAAAATAAACTTTTTATTATTTATTACCTCTGTCAGTTATATCAATTTCGGGGTTGTAAGTAGATCTAATGATTTTGATATTTTGCCTTTTGATTTTTGCATAATAGATTATGTGTAATAGACTATGTCGTACCTATGCTGTTTACGATGACAAAACTGTATCAAATCCACACTGTATCGTGATAAAATTATTTTCAGGCTCAAGGGATTCGACATGAAACGTCTGTACCATACAACCCTCTACAAAATGGGGTAAGTGAACGTTGCAATCGTAGTATTGTGGAGAAGGACCGTTAGTTGCTGGCACAAAGCTCTCTGTCGAAAGCTTTTAGGCAGGACGCTGTTGAGACTAGTGTTTATTTAAAGAATAGGTCACTAGTGTACTCATCGTACACTTTTTTCACAAACTTCTTCAGATACCACATTGCCATAGGAGACTTGTCTCATCGACTTCTACTTCTTCACCTATTTTAGAAGATGTAGACATGGAGGTAGAGCAAGTTGACGATTTTGTGGACGCCACTGATGCAGCTGGAGGGTTTGGTGACACGGAGTCTCTACATTCGGGTGAACAACGTGATCTGTCCCTGGTTCTTTCAGATGAACCCAACGATGTTTGTCTGAGAGGAGGTATCCTGAAAAGTACGTGAACCTCCAGATTATTATTCATACAGCACTCGCGGTGTTGATTTATTGTGTGATGATCCGAAAAGTTATCGTGAAGCTATTAATAGCAATGATAAAGATAACTGGATCTCCGCAATGAAGAATGAGTACAATGCCTTATTGAATAAGCAGACTTGGACATTAGTGGATAAACCAAATAAAAAGGTTATTCCATGTGAATGGGTGCTCAAGATAAAGAGGGACGCGAACGGTGAAATAGTCAAGAATAAGGCGCGACTAGTTGCGAAAGGTTTTAATCAAGTTTGGGGGACTAACTTTAACGAGACTTTTGCCCCTGTGGTTCGAAATTCATCTTTGCGTACCCTTATAGCGTTGGCGGCAGAAATGGATTTAAAGATCCAACACATGGATGTCGATACCGCATTCCAGAATGGGGACTTAGAGGAGGAGGTGTACAAGCAGCATGAGGGTTTTGCTGAGCACGGGGTAGAAGGTAAAGTCTGTTTGCTCAGAAAATCTATTTATGGTTTGAAGCAGGCAGCTCGAGCCTAGAATATCAAGTTGCATCAAATTTTATCGAAAATTGGCTTTGCACGAACATCTGCGGAATCGTGTGTTTACTTGAAAAAGTTTGGTAATGAAACCATAATACTTGTAGTCTATGTTGACGATCTAATTCTCTTTTACAAAGAAAAAAGTTCGTTTGACGCTATGGTTTGACGCTGTCAAAAATGACTTGGAAAAAAATGAGGTCGGCTTCCAGTCTAACTGGATGCAGCTGAATACCAGTATTTTACATGGAGCGACTGCCTATCTAACCTCCACAACCCAGTACCTGGGTAATACGATACCCCTTGGTAAGACTGGTTGTCAGAATTTCGGGCTTCTGGCGACTCGTAACGACTGTCAAAGATTCACGAATGACAGCCGGGACCAACAGATTATCGAGCTTTCCGAGGCATGGAGGAGTCTCGGTATGTAAAGATGGGCACCCATTCACGGACCAACCCCGACAAGCGTAGCTTAACTTGATGGATTAACCCATGCGGTTGTAATTACTTAGTCATGAGCTCCAGAGCGTGGCATGTTTTGCTCTCTTCTTTGAGAGCAGCGATGATGAAATTATTTACACAAAGTAAAGTGTCTGTCTTCGAACTTACGATTTTACAACCCGAGTTACGGCCGGTACCTGGGCCAGTACTACTCGTCAAGAATGAGCGATCAAATTGAACTCGTAATAGATTCTGTATTGACACAGGGTAACTGCCTATTTCATAGTGTTGGTTTAGCCAGTAGATCATGTGTGCTCACATTTCTATCAGTGATATGGGATTTTTACGAGAGAGACTTTATGGAACGGAAGTCAAAGGCTTCATATTTTTGGTTTATTGGCGTGTGCTAGCTATGATGGCAAATAATTTAATTTTAATGTTTTGTGTTGAAAGAAAGAAAAAGAAAAGAAAGAAAGAAAAATAGGTTTATTTGTCACAGAAACACGTGCATACATAAAAAACATGAGTAAACAAAAAATAACACAAAGTACATAATAAAACACGAGCATAAAACAGAATTTACTAAGGCGGCAGCTGCACGACATTACTGCGACAAGAAGGCTTCCACTCAGCATGATGCTGTGCTATGGGGGACCCACAGCACAGCGCTGATTTTCAGTGGTCATCCGAAAAAAAAAAAATATTTTGTATACTATTGTAAAGAATCAAGTTTTTCTAACTGAACAGACAGCTGTGCTGCTGGGGAGTTTGTTGCGCCACTTCTTCTTCCCAGCTAAAGCATTAGGAAGTGGTGAAGGGTGGGCGTTTTTGGGGGACTGTCTTATGTAATTTTGACGTTCGAAAAGTGGAGATTCTCAGCCTAGTTTGAATAAATGACAGTGATTGGCCTAACGATTGAGGTTAGTTAAGGTTCCACTAGTCGACGGCTCGAACTCGTTGGTGGCGTGGCTAATTTGCATGCTATTTAGTAAAGTTAGTCATTTATTTAGTTTTATTTATTTGATTTTATTTTTTCGTTTTATTTATTTAGTTTTATTTATTTGATTTTATTTATTTAGTTTTATTTATTTAGTTTTATTTATTTAGTATTTATTTCATCGTCATCATCATCAGCATATAATATGTTCCCACTGCTGGGACACAGGACACCTCCTCTCTGTGAGAGGGAATGGGCCGTAATCCACCACGCGGGCCTAGTGCGGGTTGGTAGATGTCATATGTCTTCAAATTTTTCGGTTCTAGGACATGCCAGTTTCCTCATGATGTTTTCCTTCACCGTTTTGAGAGTAGTGGTAATGAAATAAAGTAAAGCGCCTGTCTGGGTTCGATCCTACGACCTAACTTGTAAGTAGCGGCCGTTATCACTGGGTCACCACTGCTCCTCCTGTATTTATTTATCTAGTTTTTATTTATGTAGTGAAATAGACGATACAACGAAAATGGGCGCTTAAAAATTTCATGAACAGACTTGGGCGTATAGATATTATGGAAAAATTACTGGATGTACTCGTATCTACTCAAAATAAAATTATTTGAACTTTTCAATAAATTATCTATCTATGTTCGGTTTCTGTTTTGCCATTTTTACACTATTTAAATTATTTATTTACGCCCAAAGATGAGTTAAAATTAGTGTTCAAATATGGAAGTTTCGACGCTCATAACTTCCAAACTAATACTGTATTACCAATTTTGCTTCCATACAGGGCTATATAATGACAAGGCCAATTTGTAGTTTTTAACGTACACCGTCAAACAGACGAGTAATCAATATACTACGATTGTATAGAAGAATTACCGACTAGCGTACCCTTAAGGGTCGTAATATTATAAATTACCTACGATAGGAAGCAGTTTAGAATTGTAAATATAACAGAGAGAAAACTTGGCAAAAATGTGGTGATAAAAAAATCGACCAAGTGAGAGTAGGACTCGCACGCGAAGGGTTCCATACCGAAAACTCCAAAAAAAACACCATATTTGATTGAAATAAGATTCCGGACAGCAGTAGATTAAAGTAGAAACCATCTATATTTATTAAAAAGTACTTCCTCTCAGATATGAATGCAGCGCGTAATGTTTTATGAGGGAACGGCTAACAATAGCTTCACGGCTGGCTGACACACGGGCGATATCATTGGCAAACTTGTTGGGTTATCTCAGGCCGCGTCCTAATTAGAGCTTTATTACATTGGCATTTTGCCAGCGTTTTTCCAGCGTGGATGTGCTCTCTCCGCGTTACACGACGTGTTCTCTGCGTTTTCACAATATTGTACAATCGCTTGACTTGTATAGATACTCACGTCAATTGCTCTCGTTCCGAAAACGCGGTGAACACGTTGCATACACGTGGCGTGCTGGCTACACGCAGCGAGCTTGTTAATTAATCACTCTCTGTTATCAATCACCGGTAAGACGCTGGTAAATTGTCAGTTTGAGCCTTTCAAAGCGATTGTCGCACGAATATGCGATCGGTCGCTTGCATATGTCACTTTTTGTTCGGAAAACCAGAAAGCCCTCTGTCGGCGCGACCACGCGTTCAGTTAAAAAAGTTCAAAAGCGTTCAAGAAATTCGAACGATCAAGTATTTGCGCGACGATTGCTTTTAAATAGGACGCGGGGTCACAAACGTTGATTTACTAAGTTTTACATAACGGTTACCGTACTAATTTTGCTTTTGGAGTCGAACCAAATTAATGTAGCATATCTAGTCTAGGCTAATTTTTTAAGTTATAGATAAGGCGTAGTTTGACTTAGACATTAACATTAAGAGGAGGCTCCCTAAATTGTATGTTAAATTGCATTAATATTCTGAAACAGTCACGCATTCAATCAAAATTGAACTTTAGTATATGATTTATTGGGTCTTTTTCTTTACATATATAAGACAGTTACGTAATTGGAACATTTTCGACCGTTTAATTTTTTTTTTCGAAAATCATGTCTTTTTTTAAGATTATTTGAAACAAAAACAAGATTACTCGGCTTTTAAGTCTAAAATAATTATTGACCGTACCTTTTTTAGTTCGAGCTCAATTGTCGCGAAATATTTCATTATCATACTATTTTAATCACAGAAAGTTAAATATGTACCTATATGTAGTTCTAATTTACCAGCTATGTTTACAAGTCCCTGTTCATCACAGAGACAATATAGTTTAATATCCAGACATAAGATATTTTTTCTCTAAATCAATTATTACTTTAGTTATAAACAAAATAAGAATTGACACTTTCGTAAGTGTCAATTCTTATTTTGTTTAGTTCCTACTCGAACACAACCAAAGACCGCAAGCGATATTCAACTTTATTACTGATATGTTAGCGTTTAGCACATAGTAGAGTGGTGGGGTGCATGGGGGCGGAGTTTTCGTGGAAATTGTCTTTGGAGTGCCTGGTCTTAAGCCCATTCTCACACGGGTTGACGACAGCTCAAGGCTTGTGCAGACCAGCGCAACACGCGACGCGATACAAAGGCACCGCTCGTCGCGCGACGAGCGGTGCCTTTCGTTCAATCTAAACTGGTTGGCAACTGGTATTGCTAACTGCAATACAACTGGTACTTTAACATGACGCAACTCTAGTTCTATCAATTTTAATGACACGATACACGATTACACGCAAATTTTATGAAAAATTGTGTTAGCATCGACCGAGTTACCTGCACTGCCAGTAGCGCGTGACTGGTTGCGTCGCCCTTGACAACTAGTTTTCGACATGTTGCGTCGTGTGAGAACCGCCATAGAAATGTATGTGCTAACGCGATTGGTGGCGTCGGCGTTGAAAACCGGTTTTATTTTGGTCACCTCGTGTGGGAATGGCCTAACGCCATAAAAATGACTTTCTAATCTTCTTCTTTTTAAAGTGAAAACTTCTTTAGACGAGGGCATTTTTGAGATGGAACTAAACCATTGATTTCGCGACACTAACGCAATTTACTGACACCGAGGAGTAAAAGACATAACGCGTTGATTACCGCGGTGCCGATTTTTTTTCAAGTTTTCTCTTCTGTTGGAACTCCCGCAGTGCCACTGTTTTTTTTTCTTTTATCGTGATTAGATTTCGATACCCATTGCGTCTGCCGAGTCTTGTTAGCTAATTTATTTTGACCCTGTATTGGTATCTATAGATATAAAGCTGTCCAAACCAAACGTCCGTGTATCTCAATCGTTCAGTTCAACAACAGTTCAAATCAATCATTCTGTAGCAAAAATACGAGCTGTCGGGTGAAATAAAACGCGCTTTTTGAACGCTTGAAAAACAATTTTCCATTGGCCTTTTAGGAAGTGGTTGGTAGGCTTTTTGGCGCATTTTCAATGGTATTGTCCGTTTGTGGTCTCTTTGTGTGTCCCGGCCATTTGATAAGGATTGATGTTCTGTGGTTTTTCTTTATGTCAAGGGATGTTATGTATTTAGGATTTATTTATTTATATATCCTATACTATGAAACGAGCAATATTTGTGTATATATCGGTTCTAACGATTTCGATGAAAGTTGCAAAATAGGGGTTTACGGGGGCGAAAAATCGATCTAGCTAGGTCTCATATCTGGGAAAATTAATTTTCTCCGTATTTTCACCCGAGCAGAGCTCGGTCGCCCAAAGTTTAGAATTAGAAAATTTAAAATCACATGAGAATAATCTAAATATATAAAAGCGAAAGGTCACTCACTCACTCACTCATTCATCACGAAATATCGAAAACCGCTTGACGTATGAAGATGAAACTTGGTAGGGAGGTAGTTTATAGTTAGTAGACGTCCGCTAAGAACGGATTTTTGGAAATTCGACCTTTAAGAGGGTGAAAAGGGGGGATTTTGTTTGTATGAAAAATCTTATTCCTTGAGTTAATAAACTTGAAACTTGGCAAGAATACTTATCTATGTAAATTATAAAGTTTTTCATTTTTAGTTTTTCTAAAATACCCCCTAAAGGAGGATTGGGGGGTGTCAAAGTTTGTATGGAAGAATTTTAACGAGCGGTCTGATTAACTCGAAACTCAGTATTTATAATTAAAACTGCAAATAAATAAAAACGTATATCAGGTTTTTTTGAAAATCTACCTTTAACGGGGTAAAACGGGGTATTAATTTTTACAGTGGAGGATTTTACTGTGTGGCTTAACCTCGTAAGGCCCAACCTAAATTTAGGTCGATATACATTACGACCCAATGTACTAAAAATAGGTGCAAGTAGTTGCGGCCCAGAACTTTGATTTAGAAAAAAAGTGTGTAAATGTAATGATTTTGGCTAAATTCTTTTAAGTCGTATTTCCTATACCTCAAGTTAACTATTTCATGCATTAAATTTGTTGAAATAATCTGTCCTTTTTTTAGGCCACTGGGCCATAGTTCTAGGTATAATATTAGTTTGAATAAATCAAATCTATTTAATTATTTATCATAGAATTACAAATTATACCAGAAATAAAAGAAAAGTTAGAAAAAAAATAGTTTTATTATTTCTCCTTTCATTTTAAACCTTATTTTTTAATCATTTTACGTAACAAAATTCATTTTTAGGAAACAATGTATCATTAGTATTACACTTATTAATAATAATTAACAAATTAATATTCTTTCTTACTAATCAATGGTAATATTAAAAATTATATTATTAGATATAATTATTATTATTAAAGATATTACCCATAAAAATCCTAAATTGGTCTAAAATCTTTAGGTAAATCAATCACAATTGAACTTAGAGCAATCACAATTATCCGACTGACGATTTCGGCCCTGATCCACATCATCGATATCATCGTTGTCTTCATCATCTTCAAACTCGGATATGTCCAGATTAAGCTGATTTTCTATATCTTCATCGTTCATGGCTTAAACAAAAGAAAATTAAGTAAACACCCAATGTCCTAAAATTATGACATAGAAATTAGGTTAACTTTTACAATAAAAACCCACCGACCTTATTTTGGGACATAGTTTTTGTCGTTCGTATATTACTGAATTAAAATGACTTTGCAATAAAAAAAAGGGTGAGAACAAAATATAACATTTCCACAACTGTTTGCAATACATTTCAGACATCACCATGTTTTGATTATAAAGATATGAATAGATTTACTTACTTATCTCCACGAGACTTCCGTTCACACGAGATGAAACGTCAAAAAGATAGATTCTTGGTTCTAAAATGTCAAGTTGACATCGTCAAAATTAAAGATGCGTTCAAGGTTTATATTTTTTTGATTATAGATTTGAATTGGCGGGATTATTTAAACCAAAAAATTCGTTTAAATACCATGTCATAATTTTAGGTCATTGGGCCGTAATTTTATGATTTTAAAAACTGTCTTGGGCCGGAGTGTCAACATATTTTTGTCATTAAATTAGGTCGTTGGGCCTTACGAGGTTAATTAACTTGAAAATTGTTATAAATAATCTACAAGTCAAATAATGGAAACGTCACAATAGATTTTTCAAAAACTATTATCACGCTATTTGCTATGGGGGATGAGCAATATAGCATTATGTTTGTATTCTTCTATAGTTTACCGCAAATTGTAAAAAGGCTAGCCAATAGGTTAGAATATTGCAGATAGTTACGGATTTAACCTTTTAAAAGATTACCATCACGCTATACCTTTATGGAACTAAGCAGTCAATCATAGCATATACAGGGTGGATTTTGAGATGGGGCAACAAGGGCAGGTACCTTAACCGTTGTCGCTACAAGAAAACAGTCTTAGGAGACTCTCCTTAACTTTTTGAAACATTTTGATCTGCATTCACAGATTTTGAAAAAATTGTACAGTCAGCAAGAAAATGGCCAATTTTCACAAAAACTTTTTTGACGCCGGTCGATCCTATTTATTATTATTACTTGAACCAAAAAACTATATTGGGCCAACTGAGGTTTGTTACTCCAAGACACGGCCTATGAATTTTTAATCCCAGATTGCAGAAAAAACTTAACTTTGCCGTTCATTATAGAACTATAAATTACCAATTTTCGGATTTTCCTCTTTACTTGACCTTACTTCTCGCCAAACTTCATGCTGCTAGACCAACGTGAAGTACTAAATAGACTGGTTTATTTGCGAGTGTCAAAATATGCGGCACAAATGGCCGTATTTTTTAGTTCGTTAACTTTTTTTTTGGGTGGGAAATTATCAAATAACTTCTCCCGCTCTGGGCGGAGCGGGAGAGCGTGTCAGGTTTATACTGACAAAAACCCACCCATGTTCCTTCAGTTGCCTGTGTGTTTTCAGGGGCCACGGTAACCCTTTCGGACTTTCCCGCGACCCCGGCAGGCATCGGCCCTAGCGTACCATGGACTGGACCAGGGCCGGAGGCGAGAAATCACCACCGCCGATCGTCTCCACGAGGACATGGCGGTGCCCCGTCCAGGCCGGGCAGACCTCCACCGTATGCTCCACCGTGTCCTCCGGGCGATCCACACAATGGTCACACCCGGGCGTTTCCGCCCGCCTTATCCGGAACAGAAACCTCCCGAAACAACCGTGTCCGGTGAGAAACTGCGTCAGGTGGAAGGTGAGGACGCCGTGGCGCCTCTCTACCACTCCTCAATGAGGGAACTTATCGCCACAGTTGTGGCGTGCCCATTATTGCGTTGACTTGGAAGTTTGATTTTCGTTACACTTCCAAGAGACCGTAGATCTAAGTTTTTGATATCTATTTCAAATTGATGCCTCCACGCGTTCCTGAGAAAAGGGTCTTGACAGACAATGAAGTCATCCTTTAAGGGTTTTAATGTTTCAATTTGAGGTACGGAACCCTAAAACAGATTTAATATCAGCCTGTTACCTTTTCATGACGTAACGACTGAACGGATTTCTAGATGAAAGGCATAGGATAGGCCATGACCTGGGTTAGGACGTAGGATACTCTGAATCCCGATAGCACGTTCCTGTGGGATATTTTCCGACATCCACGCGGGCGAAGCCGCGGGCAAAAGCTAGTGACATTATAATAATAGCATGGAGTATCATGGCAGCATGGAATAAGTAGGTACTATACATAGATTAGTATGAACTTTCCTATAAATGAGCATTTTCTATTTTCACCAGAGCAGTGTTCGGTCGTCCAGGTATGAGGTGTGAGTCTATCAACTTTATTCTACACCTCAAAAATACATAACAAAAAATAAATCAAATACTACAAAATATACAATGGGCGGCCTTATCGTTTTCCGCGATCTCTTCCAGGCAACCTTGCAGTGATTTGCCGGGATATAAAATGGAGCTGTTGTGTTGTGTGGATTCTGTGAATATCAAATGGGTAAAGACATTTTTGAAGATCAGAGGAAAATCCCACAAAGCACGGTGTTGCCTCGGCGACCGCTGCTAGAGGCGGTATTGACAGACATACAAACCAAGCCACCTCTGTGGTCTACTGGTCAGACCACCTGTTTCAGACCCAGAGGTCCTGGGTTGGGTAACATTTTCTGTTCGGTTTGGTCGGTGGTAGGGCTTGTTCTAAGTCCGCCTGGCTAGCTACCACCATCTTATCTAAGTCTGTCGCCATAATAACAATGTTAACAGCATTGTTGTGTTTCGGCAGTTAGAGGTAAGATAGCCAGTTCCTCTGTGGTTGAGGATTTCGGGTGAAGCTCACTTCCACCTTTGGCCTGATCATCACTTACAATAAAAAATAAAGAAAAAAACTTGTCATAAAAAAAAATACTTGTCACCGTTAACTCGCACTGGAAGAGCTCGTGGCTAAATAATAACAGCCGCACGGGTCACTAAATCAGATTAAGCTACGATTGCCGGGGTTGGTCCGTGGATGGGTGACCATCTTTACATACCGAGACTCCTCCGTGCCTCGGAAAGCACATTAAGCCGTTGGTCCCGGCTATCATTCGTGGATCTTTGACAGTCGTTACGGGTCGTCAGAAGCCCGAAAGTCTGACAACCAGTCTTACCAAGGGGTATCGTATTACCCAGTTACTGGATTGTGGATGTCAGATAGGCAGTCGCTCCAAGTAAAATACTACTAGTATTCAGCTGCATCCGGTTAGACAGAAAGCCGACCCCAACATAGTTGGGAAAATGCTATAGGCGGATTGATTGACCGTTTACTCGCACTATGGCACAAATGACGTATACAAACTGACGACTTTGAACAGCTTCCATGACAGTAGTTGTGCGCTCAATGCAGTATTGATGTACCTACTTCCATGCTGCCATTTCTAGACGCCACCGGTGGCGATTTTGTGTTCTGTGGCAAAATCACAAAACTTAAAATTATATACGATAAAAAATATACGAGTTATTCCACTCAGTGCACTGATTTCAACAGCACTTGCCCGCACCGCACCTGATCACTTCCGCTGACCACACTGAAACAAATTTCTGATAAGTGCGGTTCAATGTGGAACAGTTTCAAACTCAAGGCACGCACCTTTGACTTTTTGGATTCATGTGCGTATTGTATAATTATCAGTTGCTTCAAAAACGGTGAAGGAAAACATCGTGAGGAAACCGGCATGCCTGAGAGATATTTCCCGACGGCACGTGAAGCCAAGTCAGAGGCCCATGGGCGGCTTTAAAACTCTGACACGAGGTTAGTCACTAACCACATGAAAAGAACATAATTAAATCGGCGGCAGTGATCTCTCGCGTCCGGCCCTGGTTCAGGCCATGGTACGGAGCGAGAGGAAATGGCAGGCCGTCACCTCCTTGTGCGAAGCGGTAATGCTCGCGAAGGAGGAGGCAGAACGCGTGAGGGAGAGGCAAATTTCGCGCCCTCACGCCCCTAACCGCCGCAGGAGGAGACGCCCGGGGCGGGAATCGCGAGCCGATTTCCGGCCACCGTAGGCGCGGGCTTGCGGACGGTGAGCAATGGGTAGCTCGCCGTCCGATAAGGACCAAGCCCGGGTCGACGGCACGTTGTGTTCCACGCGCGCCTCAAAGAGATGTCAGCAGAATTGACGGGGTCCGCTAGGGCCAATGCCTGCCGGGGGTTCGAAGAAAACCGATAGGGAAATCGTGGCCCCCGGCAACAGGGCAACCGAAGGAACACGGGTGGGTTTTAGTCAGTAAGAGTCTGACACGCCCTCCCGCTCCGCCCAGAGCGGGAGAAGTTATTTGATAATTTCCCACCCAAAAAAAAAGGTTAGTCACTAACCACACGAAAAGAAGAAGAAGTGGAACAGTTTATTAATATCATTTTGAGTCCCCGAATGGCACCTGCATACAGTTTGTATAGTGATGAGACGTTGTCAATATAAATAAACAAACAAACAACGACGACAGACGGACAGTCATCGTTCAAATTATGAAAGTGATCAAACTATTAATTACTGGGTATTAAAATTTAACGTACCATACAATTTTGAGTTATAAAAATAGTATATAACTAGCAATTATTGTGAGAATTAATTGCTTTTAAAGTCATTGTTATTTTCTTTCCGTATATGGTGACAGAGTTACTAAATAATATAATTGTTACCAATTACCTGCAGTTAAAGAAGAAATGACTAGTACTTTTGTACGTTATTGTGTACGAGAAGTTTAAATAAATAAGTTAACTCGATAAATAGAATAAAATTACTATAACACAATTCAAAAAATTCAAAAGTCATTTATTCAAACTAGGCTGAGAATCAGCACTTTTCGAACGTCAAAATTACATAAGACAGTCCCCCAAAAACGCCCACCCTTCACCACTTCCTAGTGCCTTTAGCTGGGAAGAAGAAGTGGCGCAACAAACTCCCCAGCAGCACAGCTGTCTGTTCAAGTTAGAGAATGATTCTATACAATAGTATACTAAATAACTTACATTATGCAACACAAAACATAATTCAAATGATAAATTATAGGCCATATGTCAGCTAGCACACGCCAATATATCAACCAAAAACATCGAGAACTATACTCAAGCATTATTTAAAAAATAAAAATAAAACTAAACGTAAACAGAACTAAATATCTAAATAAAAGCCTCCAGACATAAAGGGCGTGCCCGCTTACATAAAGCTGTAATTGGCAGTTAAAAATGATAAACTAGGACCATCGAAATAAAATGAATGAACAGTTAATTACTAGTAACAATAACAAAACCATGATCAGCAAGACGACCAGTCACCACAAGCAGCACCCGTTCACGAGCATAACGCAAAGATCAGCCATTACCCCCCTCGCCATATTTGAGGGAAGGAGGCAACCTGACCCCCGACGCTACCGCAAGCAGTGACATCTAAGGGAGCATGACGAACTTGCTGCCGGTTGCTCAGGCAATGGGTAAAAAAAATTAGAAATGAACCATGTCAAATAATTATGCGATAGATACACGGGTCGATCGATCAGGTTAAGCTACGCTTGCCGCGGTTGGTCTTTGGGTGGGTGACCATCTTTACATACCAAAACCCCTTCGTGCCTCGGAAAGCACGTTAAGCCGTTGGTCCCGGCTATCATTTGTAGATCTTTGACAGTCGTTACGGATAGTTAGAAGCCCGAAAGTCTGACAACCAGTCTTACCAAGGGGTATCGTGTTACCTAGTAACTAGGTTGTGGAGGTCAGATAGGCAGTCGCTCCATGTAAAATACTGGTATTCAGCTGCATCCGGTTAGACTGGAAGCCGACCCCAACATAGTTGGGAAAAGGCTGGGCAGATGATGATGAGATACACGGTGCTCACATATTTACAAACATTGTAGAAGTAAATGATGTTCCTGTAATAAGTTAAAGTAATCACATAATTTAAAATCAATGTCATAAAAATAATAAATTATACAATTAAATTAGCAACTAGTTTGATTTTGTCTAGACTCTAGATTGTCCTATGGAGCAGGACCAGCATGCTTCCAAGCATTCTTATCTTGGATATAATCCTCTAATTTATTATAAGCTTGTTTCTAGACTTTAGATTGTCCTATGGAGCAGGACCAGCATGCTTCCAAGCATTCTTATCTTGGATATAATCCTCTAATTTATTATAAGCTTGTTTCTAGACTTTAGATTGTCCTATGGAGCAGGACCAGCATGCTTCCAAGCATTCTTATCTTGGATATAATCCTCTAATTTATTATATGCTTATATAGTTTTAAATTTTCTTTCATTGAATTGCAGTATATCACAAAGTATTTTGTTGTAACATTTAACAGATTTTTCAGATTTACTAAAGTACATACATCTTTTATGGGGTACTGCCCCATAAAAGATGTATGTACTTTAGTAAATCTGAAAAATGGTTGTTAAATTTTATCTTTATTTCTATGTAGTATTGAATTCAAGCAAACCTTAGTAACTTTTTGTTAGGTTACTGCTCCGAACTTGTTCACAATGTGTCGTGAACAGAATACAGTCTTCACAGTTATGTAAATGTACAAGTCCGCAGCCACGGCGACATGTCGTCTGCTGCTGCCGCCTGTTGTCGACTACGGACTTGTACCTTTAATTACATCCGTGTGATTTCTGGGCGGATCTCTAGTCCTATACTATTAAACGAGCAATATTTGTATATTTGTTTTTATATATATTTGTACTCACGTTCTCAAAATCGGCTCTAACGATTTCGATGAAAGTTGCAATATAGGGGTTTACGGGGGCGAAAAATCGATCTAGCTAGGTCTCATTTCTGGGAAAATTCGTTTTCTATATTTTCACAGCCTCGGGAATGTGATACAACGTTGGTATACCAGGACGATAAGTTTATTTTATTTATTTATTTATTTTATTATATTCGGGATACTTACAGCTAACTTACACAGTGTTCTTAAATTATATAAATTTAAGGCCATTTACAAGTTTCCACTGATAAACACGTAACATAAAAAAGAGAAAAAAAAGGTCGGTACAAAATACATATTAAACATAAATTAGGAGAAAAAAAAATAGCACACGATAAATTACAAACTAAAAATCAGATTTTGCTTACAATTACTTTTCCGTAAAGAAGCTTTTTACCAACAAATGCTTAAGTCGAGAAACACTGGTGTTGAATATATCCAAATCATGTTCTCCAAACAGTTTATTAAAACGTCTGCACGCACGGATTAGAAATAAATTCTGCCTGTACGCGGACTTGGAATGAGGGACATGCAATAAACTAGGTTTGCGAAACATTTTGCAGTGTGTTACTAATCCTAAACTACCTAACAGCTCAGAGCAATCTATGGTACCATTTGCGATTTTAAATAAATACGTCATATCTGCAATGCGTCTGCGCTCATGAAGTGGTAAGATGTGAAACCTTTTCACTAGAGCAGAGCTCGGTCGACCAGGTACTAGGTAATAAAGTGAGCATACTAGTTCCTTTTGTAGACGAAGCTGATCGGATCACGCGATATGCGTCATCAAAACTTCAAGTTCAAGCCCTTTTTCAATGTCGTTGAATAATCTTTGTTAAGTATATTTAGTTCCTCGTAGTACAGTCGAACAAAAGATTTGGTATACAGGCTGCTAACTTGTAACTATTTTTAAACAATGTCGTGAGCGTCTAAATTATATATTACAATGGTAGCTTTTTTTACTGCCACACTGGGCATGTAAATAAATTCGTAAGCTAATTTTAGCTGTGATAGCTACTTCCATATGGGAGGGTCTACTATGTTAAGCTTAAGGTCTTTGCTTCATTTTTGGTAAAGGTACAAGAGTCTTAATTTTAACCAATAACGATACATATATTATAGGAATCGGCCATAAGGCGCTACGTAACCCTATTTCTCTCTCTGCGATTTTCCGATTCCTTTTTCTCATTAATCGTTTTAGTAGGAAAAAAAATATTTGTTTTAGCTCAAGTATGCCATAAGTTTCAAACTCAAACTCACAAAGCATTTTACAGGCAATTCAATTAAACCTTTTACAGGCACTTTTGAATTGTCAAAGAAGTCGGTGGTGATTCAGAAAGGTCAAGCTAGTTAGCTAGCCTAAAAAGTTATTACGCACATGATAAAAAAAAAACAGTGGCACTCCACGAGTGCCGACAGAAGTGAAAACTTGGAAAAAATCGGCACCGCGGTAATCAACGCGTTGATGTCTTTTACTCCACGGTGTCGGTAAATTCCGTCACAGTGTCGCAAAAGAAGTTTTCACTTCAACAAAAATTGGCAGTGTAGTGGAAAGTAGAATATTTTTACGAGTATACCAAATAGCTTGTTCTTGTTGTACTCGGAGCTGATAGTCGGTATCACGCGATGTGCGTCATCAATCACTCGCACAAAGGACTACGCGCGTTCTTGCGTTACACCGAGTCTGAATGTTCTGATGTGGTGTAGATGTTCAAGATGTATTTCTCCCTAGGATGTTTTACATTGTGTTGTATATTTATGAAAGGGGACGGTGCTTCGGTCTGTTTACTTGTCTATAAGTATGTCTAATAACATTATATTATTAAGAGGTAAAAGTTTGTTTGTTTGTAAGTTTGTATGTAGGGGGTAATCTCTGGAACTACCAGTTGGATTTGTTTTTTATTTATTTTATTGGATAGCCCAGTTCTTGAGGAAGGTTATAGTCTCGCGGACGAAGTTGCGGACAGAAGCTAGTTTGTTATATTTTGTCGTTAAAACTGGAAGAAAATTTTCAGAGCCGCCATCTTGGATTTACATTTTGACCTCACTATCGGGTTTTGCACCCTTGAAAACCATGAAAACCATGATGAAAAATTTTTAAATTTTCGGAGCCACCATCTTGGATTTACATTTTGACCAAATTCACCCTTTCTCTCTCTTCGGCATGTAGTGTACTCGGGCCGATGTATACAATTTTATCCCACGACACTAATCACTTTACTCTTTTCTTTTGTTTTTTTCTGCCGGAGTTCTCTCTCTCTCTTTCTTTCTCTTTGAATTAGAAGAAGACAGTCGCAAGTATAAACAATTTTTAGCGTGATGATTTCTCAAAGTTTACAAGCCTCGTTAAAGAACTTCGTTCCAATAAGAGTGTCGCACAATGATTATTGATATAGCGGTTCCGCATGACAAGAACCTCGTGAAAGCCGAAAAAGATAATCAGAAACTGGCTCGCGAGGTTGTCGACATGTGGAATGTGGATTTAGAGGCATGAGGAACAGGGTGTAAAGTTCACTCATCCTCTATAGAAAGGGAGGATCCTCCAACCAGACGGGTGTCGTGTCTGGCGGGCAACTGTCCAGCGGTTGAATTCGGAAAGTTATATATACATATATCGCTCGCGCGGTAAACTCTAATAGCGCGATACAAGATTTTGTGATGTCAGGATTTTGTGTGACGTCAGGTATTTGATGCGCAGTTCACATGTGGCGAAGTAAATGCCGCCACATGGATACAGCAGTCATTGTGCCGTCGTGATGGCTAATGGCATAATAGCCAAGAGCCTCGACCAACACCTGAGGAGGCTCTCGTTAGACAGCTGAATCAAGGGCTTGATCCAAAAAGCGGTACTTCTGGACACGGCGCGCATCGTTAGGACGTTCCTCTCTCAGGAGCCCTGACCACCGGTAGCTTGGACCCTGTTCCCGATACTGATGGGCTACTATTTTTTGTCTGTTTAAATGTTTTTATAAAAATATTTTAAAAAGGTAAATCCTACTAATATTATAAAGTCGAAAGTTTGTGAGTGTGTGAGTGTGTGTGTATGTTTGTCTCTTCTTCATGCTCAAACAGCTGAACGGATTTGGATGAAATTTGGTACACAGATAGTTTATAACCTGGATTAAGACATAGGATACTTTTTATCCCGATATTCCCACGGGATCGAGACTTCTGCAGGTGAAACCGCGGGGCGCAGTTAGTTATGTCTATAAAGGAAATAATAATACTTTACCGTATTACAAACATTTTATATTTTTAAATATGCAATAATTGAATCATGAAAAAACGTAAACAACACAATGTTTTGCTCACTCCACTCAACTTTTTCAACCGTAACCGTCCATAACAATAAAAAATAATACCACATCCAACTTCCTTGATCAAAACAGTAACTCTATGTCCTTCAAGGTTGTAATTATGTTAGAAAAAATATCAAGTTTTTCCTGCCATGGTTTATCTACCGCAATTAGATCCCGATTAACGAGAGAGTGAACGAGTGAGCGAATGAGTGAATGAAGAGGTTCTTAGATGTGTTTCCTTGTTCGTTAGGAGAGAGAAAGTTTGTGGGAAAATGTTCAGATGAAGAATCGAAAGATAACAGAAGGTAATTTTTCCTGTCGTATGATTAAGGTCATTATTCTGGCTAGCTTTTTCCCAACTATGTTGGGGTCGTTTATTTTATTTTATTTTACTTTTTTTACATACTTCATTGACATAATCTTTTCAGTATTTGACATTATATACCTACAATTTTCTATATTTTTTTAAATCAAATTAGATTTGTTACAGCTGTAGTGGCAATCATGTCATTTGGTTTAAACAGGTTCTTATTTTTATTATTTTGTTTATATTTTATATAGATTCTTTTCTTTTAGATTTTGTGAATGTGAGAACGTTGTAGGCTGTAAACTTGTGGACCATTTTTATTTTACTAAGTACCTGGTACTTGTTGATATGCCTATACTGTCCTCCCATACCTATTAACACTGTAATTTGGAAACATTGTAGAAACAATTTATATTGAAAAGAGTAACCGTGGAGTTTCTTGCCGGCTCTTCTCCATAGGAAGCGACCAATTGGAACCGTGCACCTAGCTTCTGACGTTTCATAAGTGCCCTTGTAGGTTTACGAGTATGTGGAATAAAATATTTTGATTTTGATTTTGTCGGCTTCCAGTTTAACCGGATGCATGAAGAAGTATCATAGTTAGAATACGTAGTGAAAATATTGCCAATGAATTAAATTTCAGCCTGTAAACCTACTCCTAGTAATATCATCATCAGCCTATAAATGTTCCCACTGCTGGGACTGCGGCCTCCTCTCTGTGAGAGGGAGTGGGCCGTAATCCACCACGCGTGCCCAGTGCGGGTTGGTAGATGTCACATGTCTTCAAATTTTCGGTTCTAGGACATGACGGTTTCCTTACGATGTTTTCCTTCACCGTTTTGAGAGAAAACCGTTTGGTGATGAAATAATTTACACAAAGTAAAGCGCCTGTCTGGGTTCGAACCTACGACCTACAATTCGTAAGTCGCGGCCGTTACCACTGGGCCACCACTGCTCTCCTCGTAATATAAATTAAGTTAATTAATTATTTAGTAATATGAATTTCAATGTAATATATTTCAATGTCATAAATGTATTTTCAGTAAGTACTTAAGTTTGCATGCTTTAGTTTTAAGCAAAACATGTTCGATCTAATATTTTTAATAAGACCTTGTACACCATGTTTTATGCAAATAAAATGACTTATCTTATAATTATAATAAAACCCTAAGGGGTAACTTGAAACGTAATCTCCCCTATCTCAAATCTGAGCGTCAGAATATCCCCATAAAAAATCGGCGGGGGCCGGCAGACGGCAGTTTTTTTTGCCCCGCCTCAAAAAAAATCTAGATCCGGGGCTGCCTTCGATCGACCCGTGCAGCTGTAATTATTTAACCATGATCCCCTCTCAAGTCACACACAGTAACACACAGGCACAGTTGACAGTAATTAGAAATTCTATCAACATCTTCCTAAGTTACTTTCCTTACAAGAATATAAACTTCACGACAAGACTTTAACAGTAGGAAGTAGAACCCTTTGGAAATATTTGAACAAAGTTGTAAGTGCCAACCCTCGTACTTGTCATCTTTTGTGCAATCTTCACGAAAAAGTTGGCGAAATTCATGGCTTTGAGCAAAGTTAATAACATTAACTAATTGAGGAAGTCAAAAGACGGTATAAATTAGTCTATGTTTGGATTAATTTTTTTTTTGGTAATGACGTTTTAGGCAGAAAATTTGACTCGAGGAAAAGATGCTTAAATTGTATTTGATAGGTTTGTAAGAATCTAGAAACCCATCTTATAGAAAGTGGTAACCTGCCTTTGGATAGCTGCAACATCATGGGGTTTCTTCAATGTTGCCAATATTAGTTATAGTTTGACTGAGACCACTGTTCCGCGTCTAAGGTTTATATATGTGCGCGGCGAGACTAGGGGGCAGTGCAGGCCGCTTATTCGTCAATGCTCACGGCGCGCGTCGTCCTGTCTGCCGTTCATTTGTCAACGCTGTCCCCCGCCTCGCCGCGCATTCCTAAGGCGCGGATCAGAGTTCCCGGTCAAACTATAAGTTAAAATGTTTCATGTGCCTGTAATTTCACCGCTATCCAAAATGTAGTAAAGCAGCGGTACTTGGTGGTAGAAATAGGTACGATACCTATTTCTACCACCAAGTACCAGCTATTTCAGAATTTTCAGAGTTGGTCCCATATCAGATATTGTTCAAGAGTAGGTTCTCCTACTGAAAGATTGTCTGTGAATTGAAATTCATCCTGTTTTCCCTTGGTAGAAAATGGTACCAGGGACAGTTTTGTAAACTTATTAAGTTTTGTGTTATTGTTGAAGAAACTGCGTAACACAGAAATTATAAATATCTACGAGTTACAATTTACAATCTACAATTCTTTCGCATTTAAAAGCGAAACACAAAGGGTTATGTAAAAGTTGTAGACTTGTCACTACAATTTACATATTTGTAAGGTTACACGAACGGTACCCTAATTGCGTAACACTTATTTTCGTAAACGATTATGACTAATTTGTTTCATTTTGACAGTTCAATAACATTCATTGCGTTATTTACGTTGTTGAGCAGATTTTTTTCCAACTTATGAAGCAATGGATTAGCAATCTGTTTCAAATCGAAACAAATTGTGATTGATCGTGTATTACGCAATTAGGGTACAGGTTTGTCAACTTGTATATTGTAATTGTAAAGTGCCCAGGTGCCGTATTATGACGTTTTAATTCCATCATGATTCTAGTGCAAGAGAGAGATGGAGCTATACATTACCGCTACTACCATCCCTTTTTCGGTCTGGAAGAATAATGACATTAATACTTCATAATACAACCCCAGGAATATTAATAAAGCACAATCCACTTTTTCCTGTATTTAAACAATAGTTTAACCAATTAAATCGTAGTTTAAAATCCAACATTTCTGTGTCTGTTTTTTATCGCCCGTTAGATGGTCATAATCAACCATTATACATAATTTATCGCTATAAACATCATACAAAAACGGTCGCTGAGGAAATTTTAATTTTTAATTTGAGTGCTCACCGCGTTTTGAATTATGGAAGGGATTCGCAAAAAATTGGTATTAATTTTTGTGAATCTTCATGATATTATTTTTGTGCGTTTATGGGTTAGGTATTTGACTTTATGATTGTTTTAATTGCGGTAGTCAGTTTTTTCCCTTATCCTAGGGTTCAATAATAGGATGGACCCTAATCTTATTACAATCTAGCCTTGTAAATAGACTAATAAATAATTTAATTATAACCTTAACTATTAAAATTGTCTTTGCTAGAATGTGTCCAAAGCACTTTTCTTATTGTCTCTATAAGGCGAATACACTTCGTTCTTGTATTTGTTTGGCACTTTTGTGTTTTACACTATTCACTAACACTAAACATTAGCTCGATCGGTTTTGTTATTTGCTCGATCGGTTTTGTTCTTTGCTCGATCGGTTTTGTTTTTAGCTCGAACGGTTTTGCTCTTTGATAGTCTGGTGGCAGTCACTTTACCGGCCCGATTTATAAGCCCACTGCAGAGCAAGGCAAGGCTCTTCTCATACAGAGAAGAATCGTGCATTAATGAACCATGCCTAAGCATGCTGTAGGTTGATAATTTTGGATCAATAGAAGATTTCCTCAAAACGTTTTATTTTATTGGTTCGAGAGCAATTATTATTTTTAAACCGTTTACAAAACCATATTTAGAAACGAAACTAGGGATGTTATTTAGATTTTTTAAATAAAGGTATATGATGTTTTTTTTAATTCACTTAGTAGCATAAATCTTAATTCTTGAGCAAAATATCGGAACAGAAGTAAAATTGTAAGGATATTAACTTTTAGTTTTTATAATAATTCTTAGCAAAATAACGAATCACTTTGTGGCACATAAGATAGCATAAAATTATATTATTATGATGAGTAGTGGTGGCCCGGTGGTAGCGGCCCCGACTTACGAGTTGGAAGGTCGTGGGTTCGAACCTAACCAGGCGCTTTTCTTTGTGTAAATAATTTCATCTCACTGCTTTCAAAACGGTGAAAGAAAACATCGTGAGGAAACCGGCATGTTCTAGAACCAAAAATTCGAAGACGTGACATCTTCCAACCCGCACTGCGCTCGCGTGGTGGATTACAGCCTACTCTCTCGAAGAGAGGGCTGTGTCCCAGCAGTGGGAACATTATAGGCTGATTATGCTTATGAAATGCTTATTATGTGCAAGTAGTTGAGTTCAATCGACTTTTGTTGGTAATTTTAAAATACAACTCGAGTTCCTTACCACCACGACACTTTTCTTCTGTACTTCTTACCTTCTAAAAGACGTATGCTCCTCTTCCACAGCCGGAAATCCTCTGCCATGGCGACGTGTACTGCCAAGAGTTCACGAAGACAGTGTTCCCCTGGGTCGTGACCATTTTCGTCACCGACAGAAACAAGGACAACCACTTCAGTTACTTCTGCGATGGCGTGCTTCTCACTGAGAAGGTTATTGTTACTGGTAAGCAGAAGTAGAGAGATAGAGAATTTTAACATAGATCTCGAGTTCGAATCCAAGGCACGCACCTCTTTGACGGGGTCCGCTAGGGCCGATGCCTGCCGGGGTTGCGAATAAAACCGAAAGGGAGATCGTGGCCCCCGGCAACATGGCAACTGAAGGAACACGGGTGGGTTTTAGTCAGTAAGAGTCTGACACGAAGAGCGGGAGAAGTTTTAATTGATAATTTCCAAACCAAAAAAAAAGGCACGCACCTCTGACTTTTAGGATTCATGTGCGTATTGTATAATTATCTCTTGCTTCAAATACGGTGGTGGAAAACATCGTGAGGAAACCGGCATGGCTGAGAGATATTTCTTGACGGCATTTGAAGCCAAGTTAGAGGCCCACGGGCGGCATAAAAACTCTGACACCAGGTTATTCACTATCCACACGAAAAAGAATGTATAACAATCTGTATGATTTTGTACAGTTTTGTTAATCCATTGCTGAATACGTTCGAAAAAATTGTCTGCTCAACAATGTAAATAACGCAATGAATGTTGTTGAACTGTCAAAATGAAACCCATTGCTACTGTGTATAACGCAATTATCCATTATTACGTCATTTAGCTGTGGCTTACATTTTTTTTGGCTAAAACATAGTCATCGGTACTTAGTTAACATTATTAGTACTTAAAAATAAGTTACCTATAAATAGTGAGTCTAAAGAAATGTCGCATGGTTCTATTACTGATGTTTTTGATGTCTAGATAAGGTGTCGCGCTGCCAAAACTAACAAGCCAACTTTGCTATGCGTATGTGCGTGACAGCTACGTTGTACACTCGCGCCACGTCATTGTGCTGTCATTGTGCTTTTCTAGGGTGCGTGAATTTAGCGGCAAACAGTTGGACGCAATTTTTTTCGACGAGTTCGCAGCTTTGATTGTCTCTCTAGATTTTAAACTCAGATAAAGTTTATTATGGGATAAAAAGAGACTGTAAGAGAGAGACGGTGTGAGTGACAGAGACAACGCTCTACATAGCCAAACTGTTTTTAAAACTCATTGTACCATATTTACTTCTAAATTGAGATTCACATTTGAGCTTCGTTCTATAAAAATTAAATAAACTTCATACGTAAATAAACTTATAATAAAGGGGGTTGCACAATACCAGCACATGAGTAAAGAAACGGAACAGAGACAAAGCTTCATGCAACCGCGCTATGATAGCTACACTACTACAAGCTTGAGCCGCGTGTGTGCGTTACCATTGGCACCTTTGTCGCGGAGAGAAACCGGTTTATACCAGCTCGGCCAGTGGTCACGCTCGAGGCTCCGCGTACGCGTCGCGCGGCGTGTTTGTTTACGTTTCACGTTTTAATTTAATAATAGCACATGAGTAAAAAAATAACAATATTTTAATATAAAAATGGTATACAATTATTTTTTTTACATTAATTATAAATTATAAAAAAAATAGGAATCACTTAGGTACTAGTGATTCGTAATAAAAATATTTTATCATAGGTCAGTAATTATAAAAAAATAGAGTAAGTAACTTTTAAAACAATATTAAATCTAAGCCACATACTAAAAAACTCACTAATTGTCAGTTTATTTAATTTTATCCTCCTGTGCCAACCCTACCAAAATGGGTATAAATGCACGCTCTTTAGAAGCTTTGTCTCTGTTCCGTTTATTTACTCTGTGTTAGTAGTAATTGTTGACTCCCGTATCTTCGCTGTTTGCTTGATAAATAAGTGGTTTTGTAATAAAACGGGAATCGAAATCACAACGAATGCCTAACTAATGACAATGAGTTATTCTCTCTTATTTCATAGGTGTACTCTTGAACTGAGTAAAGGAATGTTGTAATATTACATATTAGGTAAGGCATTTGCACCATAGAATTTATGTGTGAATTTTACGTTGAAACGTTAAGAAATCGGTTTGTTAGGTATACAAAAACGAGCCAAGTCAATAGCTTCACTTCGTTTGAAATTGTTTATATTATTTACTTTTATTAACTCTCTAGCATACAATGACATAATAATACGCCTTCTATTCTGAACATCTTTGCGTTGTGGTATTTTTCTAGTTTACAGAATGTCTTTTAGTTCAGTGTGTCTTTTGACAAAGGCCTCCTCTACCAACTTCCACTGAGTCCTATCTCTCGCAACTCTTCTCCAATTTGGACCCGCTGTAAGCTTCAGTTCGTCTTCCCATCTCTTATATTGTGTACAATGATATAACTGATTAATAAATGCAGCAAACATACTGCTTAGAAAAAGACTTCATCATCAAAATTCTAAATTTCCGTCCTCGCTCCTTGCCTTTTTATTATTTTCCCGTTGCCTCCCGAAGAAGGCGAGTCACTAATTTGATTACAGACCTCCTTCCGTTTGCAGCGTTTGCCTTCTAATGACATTTCCGTGTTCTTCAGTATTAAAGGTATAGAGGAAAGGAAGAAAAGAAAATGAATACTCCTTGTGAATATGGCTTGGTTTTAAATTAGAGAGATTGAAATTGGCTGCATTAGTTTAATTGAGGGTACCTATAAGTACTGGTAATACTACTAATAATCATGGTTAGCCTGGAAGTTGACCCCAACATAGTTGGAAAAAGGCTAGGCAGATGATTAGAGATTTGCTTTGATACAATGTTGTATTTTGATGTTTTTAAAGTAGAGATCAGTGGTGGCCCAGTGGTAACGGCCGCGACTTACGAATCATAGGTTCAAACCCTGACAAGCGCTTTACGTTGTGGAAATTATTTCATTACCACTGCTCTCAAAACGGCGGAGGAAAACATCGTGAGAAAACCGGCATGTTCTAGAACCAAAAATTAGAAGATATCTTACAGCCCACTCCCTCTCGAAGAGAGGAGGCCGGTGTCCTAGCAGTGGGAATATTATAGGCTAATTATGAAAGTTGGATCTATGAGGTCGCTAAACGCTAATTTTAATTAGCTGCAGATGATAAAATCGAAAACAGATTTACCCAAATACAGATTGGGGTTTACATTCATGTGTTTTTTTCGCTTTTCTCGCATCAAAGAATGGCTGATGTGTGACAATAATATTAGCCAGTCAGAAAATTGGTAGTTGAGCTGACTGCCGAATCCTAGTGATTGTACTGTAGGTACCAAAATCTTGGGGTCACGGGCGCTCAGAGTGGGGACTCTGCCCGCCCAATAAGTAACCTCAGGGAAGACGGCGCACAGTGGTCACGTGCTGCCTTGCATACTTGCATAGTTTCGAGGAGACTCCTTACAGTCTCCCCAGATATTTGCCTTAGAGGCTCTTTTGACAGGTAACAGTGCCCCTTTCATGTGCAGATGGTGACCACCGGGGTGGTTTTAATGAGGTAAATATCACACACTCCTTGGTCTTATCCCTAAAGTCAGGGCGCCTTTTGAGGGTTACCCGGAAAACAAAAAACATTACCAAAGTCACCTTCTCAGTCTCTAAACAGGTTAATGTTTTTACGGTTTTTATTTATGTAGCTTTTAGTTTAGCATTAGAATAAGCTGTTCCCATAAAACTTGAATCAAGACCAAACAAAAACTCGCGCGTCAATAATGGGTAGGTTGCGTGGAAGCTCCAACAGCATCCTAAAAACATTATTAGACAAAATGGACAGTCCCTTTATAAGGCACTGGGTACGGAGGCACGTGCCAACGTGTGTTGGGCCACGTCAGTTTTAGTTGTTTTAGTTTGTAAAAGTTTACTAACATAGTTTTTAAGTCATTGTTACTAACACTATATGGATTGTGTGTACTTGTATGTGTAGTCCGAAATAAAGATTATATTATTATCATTACTTTAAACTAAAGGCCTTCCTCTTTTAGAGTCGATAGAAGATGTACCTACTTCATGTATTTAATGAGTTAGGCCCAGTAGGCTTTGGTTTGTATTGCTAATTGAATGAAATAACGTATCTTTCCAGATGCTAGGTGTTTGATCGTCAGCAACAAGACCTCGAACCCCGACAACTTGTTGATCTTCCTTGGAAAGGTGAACCTTCAGACTTTTGGAGGCAATGAGAAAGTACATAAGGTAAGACCGTATTTAATCTACATACATACATCATCATGTTAACATGTAACTATGTTGGTCTCAGTATCCAGTCTAACCGGACGCTGAACACCACTATTTTACATGAAGCGACTACCTATCTGAACTTCAAAACCCTGTTACTGGAAAAAACGATAAGACTAAGCGTATGCTGAGACGCAGGTGACGTAAGTCCACGCAGCGCAGGGCAGAGCAGATTTTGTCATGCATGAACGTACTGCTGCGTACGCTACTCTGTCCTGCTCTGCGTCTCGTTGTAGAGCTGGCACGGATTTCTGCGCGACGTTTGCAGATCGTCACTTGTTTTTTACCACTGATTCACAATTTTGTTTCAATGACAGATTGTTTGTCCTAGCTAGGACGCGAATATGTCTGTGTAGCTGCGTCGTAGCATGCTCTCGTGGCGTATGTCTGCCTCGCCTGCCCTACTCTGCAAAATCTGTACTGTGCTATGATGCGTCACCTGCGTCTCAGCATACGGTTAGCCTAACTCTTGGTAAGACTGGTTGACAGATTTTTAGGCTTCCGACGACCGGTAACGACTTCCAGAAATCTACGAATGACAATTTAATCTGCACTTCTAAAACTTGGCCTTAAAATCATCATTACAGTCGAAAGACGTCCACTGCTGGACATAGGCCTCCTCCAAGTACTGCCACTTTGACCGGTTCTGGGTTTTCCGCCTCCAGCGGATTCATCGGAACACCGAACACCGAACGCTTTGGTCATCAGGCTTAAAATATCTATCGTTATTTTTATAATATTCCAAAGACTACGAAACGCCAACACCTAGCTAGCAAGCATGGTAGATGATAAATCTGCGTTCTTTATCGGTCATAAAAGAGGTTTTTGCAGAAGTGGGCCTATGAATAACCTCCAAAAGTATAAGATACTTGAAGGGAGTAACCGATGCATTTGGGGCAGTGTCAGTCTCGGTATCTTTACCACAACATGAGCTGTTCAAATAGTTCGCAACGAAACGAGAATAGCAGAAGCTGTTGAAAATACAACCTAAAATCTATGGTAATATGGTATTGTTTTCCTTACAGGTATATTCAATAGTTATCCACCCGAACTTCACGACCTCAGACGAAGGACGAGTGACCAACGACCTGGCTCTCCTTGTATTGGAGGAGGCAGTGGAATTCAACGACAACATCCAGTCTGCCTGTATCCACCAGGAGAACAGTATTGTAGAAGCTGCAGTGAGTTAACATTATCATTAAAATTTTACGTAGCTCCAGCATTAACCAAAGGGGCAATCACTGTATGGTTGTCCGCCGCCAGTGGCAAACAAAACCATTATAAGGCCTTTTATTCTATTAAAACTTCGAACTATTCAAGGCCAGCTCAAGGTCAGTATTACCACCGACGTTCGGCCTACTGTACGCCCACTCACATTTTTAACCGACTTCCAAAAAGGAGGAGGTTCTATGTTCGTAGCGTATGTATTTTGGAAGTGAAAACTTCTTTAGGCGCGTTGGGCATTTTTGAGATGGGACTAAACCATTGATTTCGCGAAACTGTAACGCAATTTACCGACACCGTGGAGTAAAAGACATCAACGCGTTGATTACCGCGGTGACGATTTTTTTTTAAGTTTTCTCTTCTGTCGGCACTCTCGGAGTGCCACTGTTTTTTATATTTTTTTATTTATGGCTACCGATTTCTCCGTCAATTGTGGACCGATTTTGTAAATTATTTTTTTTATTTAAACGGAATGTCCGAAGTGGTCCCATATAAATTTTATTAACTTTGCTTGGACAGTTTTTGAGTTAGCTTCAATAATACGTATTGTTTCCCACTTAGTATGTGGATGATGTAATAAGTTCCTGTCATTGTTATTTACATAGCAGGTAGTAGTATTCGAATTTGTGTGGGGTAGGTATCACAGCAAAAAAGTGAAAAATTAAAACATTTTACAAAAAAAAAAACGGAAGTCGGTGTATTTGCTTTTGAATTTTCGTTTTTATTTACTGACAGCGTTTTTTAAAAAAATATGTTTTTTTCAATATTATTTTTCAGCCATGTTTTGTATGGAAGTTGAAAAAAGTGGTTCGCCTATGTACAAGTAGACCATATAATAATGTTGATGATATTTTTTAATTTTCAAAATCAACATTAGTTTCTTTTAACGAAACGATCAAACGTCAGTCTCGCGTCAATTTTTGGAAATTTTGTTGCGAATTTTAGTGATTTTCCACGAATCTTTAATTTGTTTGACAAATCCCTTTCCACTATGTACAGACGCCAGCACATCAAGCTACCACAATCTGTCAAATTTATTTAATAGATTTTCAACTTTATCTTAGTTACGTATAAGGTTCAAAGTTGATTGGGAAAATTTGACAGTTTCGGGTAGCTTGATGTGCTGGCGTCTGTACAAGACAAAGAATTTCAAATCACAAATAATTTTGTTAAAATTCTGTTTCCCTTTCTCACAACTAATGAACAAAATAGATCAAAATCAGTAGATTTCGTGCACATATGTTTTCAAACGCAAATAAGAAAATGCATTTCTTACAATATCTCTTGCGGTTTGAACTCAGAAAAAAGTAAAGTTCTTGACGTGAGGAATGGTACAAACTGAGATATCGGTTTACTTTTAAACATTTGCAAACTTCAATAAACAGAAAATTTTCTTCTTCTATTAATTCTTTACTTTCCATAAACAAGGTAATCCCTATAAAACGATATAAGCAACAATGTTAAATCGCGTTCTGGTAATGCGTCAGTGCTCGGTCGGGTCGAGATCGTGTTCGGGTTCGGATACGTCTGTTTTGTAGGCTGGCGCGGTCGATATTGAAAAAAAAAAGCGATTGTCATTTAACTCACAAATTAATCCACGATGCGACAATTGCCATCACTTTTTTTTTGTCATTTGGTGTCAATCTCGTAGTAATATTGTCAATCGATTCAATTGCATTTTGTAGACGATCATTTTGCGCATCAATATGTATCAATCACGTAAATATTTACAATCGTAAATGATCGTGTCAGGGACCCTTTAAGGTATATAGACCCTATAAGGTGAGCCTAGTGTCAGCAACGGGTACGAATCCAGACTCTGGGTACAGAATAAATAATACTACTAATTGGGCAATATAATATTTTGACTGACCCGAAAATCGAAACCAGCAACCTAATTGAGTAACACACTTTCAATCACAATCCGAGGGTTTTGAAAAAAAAACCTTATTCATTGCTTCATAGGTTTGAAAAATTCGTCTGCTCAACAAGGTAAATACCGCAATTAATGTTGTTGAACTGTCAAAATTAAAGCAACTGCGATCGATTGCCAGTAAATTATGAGTGTTATGCAATGACCCCGCAGGACCCCTCACTCAGTAGTTGCAATTGCTAACACTACGCCAGACATGGGAGTTTACAGTTTGATGAAAAAGTCAGTGAAATCATTTTGAAAAACTGAAATTGTCATTCGGTTCTTATTTATTTTTACGTCGTCATATAATTTTGTTAGAATCACGCCGTGAAAAATTAAGTGAAAGAAGAAGAAGAGAAGCTGTCAATAGTGTTATCCCCTAGCATCAGGTGGAATGACAGCTCGCGTCAAACCTACTTCACCTAAGTTATCACGGATTTTTTTTTATAGAAGAGACCGGTTGATACTTTTCTGTAGTACCTTACTTATGCTCCATTCATTATAACATTAGAAAAATAACGTTATTTCCATAAATGCGTATAACCTTCATTATTTCACGTTAAATACATAGCAAATATTTACCATTTACAGTACAAATATGTTCTTAATGTCAATCGGTAAACCTCGTGTTTCGTCAGTCGACGGATTTCTATCAGTTGTTCTTTGCACTTGGTGTAGACCGGACGCTCTCAGTCGACTTGGAAGTATATAGAGTTGTTAATACTCTTTTAACTTAAAGTAATTTATTTAAAAAGTAGTAGGAAAGCTGCTAAAGTCGCAGGCACGACAGATAGGGAAATGGTTTTACAGCTCTATATAGTTTACACGAAAATCAAAACAAAATAACAATAACGTACTTAGTTCTGAATTCAAATTATTATACAAGATAAATCTAATAATTGATGGATATGGAAATTGGCATTCGTTTGTATTCGGAAATGCGATGATTCCCGAGGGATATTAAGAAAATAGAAATACTGAACATATTTTGACAACTAAAATGCAGTCATTTCAACAATACAACACAATATTAAATTGTCCTTATTTGGCCGTTATTTGTCAAATGCTATGTATAATAAAAGTAATCTTTTCTGATGGCTCTATTCAAAGTATAAATACATCTATGTCAAATATTTAGGATAGTTCATAAACCATATCATTTCATTCTACATACGGCAAACCATTAAAATGCAATAAAACTTGGCTGGTCGCCATTTTGATATTCAGATATGCATCGTATTTGATACTCATTTGAGATTCTTGCCACGTGCGATAAAATTAATTATTTTGACCACCGCTTTCGAGTTTAAATGCCATGGCTTAAATTTTGTGGCGTCGGAATTGTAATAAAGTAGTTTTTATCTAGTTTATGTGACGGTAGCTCTGGGTGTAATTAGTTTGTGAGAATGTAACTAAATTAAATCTTTGTTTTGTCGAATTTTTGGTAGATACTATAATCGTCATGTTTTATCACGCTTGCATCATCATTGACATATTTATTTTCCACAAAACATAATATCCTATGCTACTAATCCTACTATCCTACTAATTATTATAGGAACCATCCTTGCTCTGAAATAACTAATTTAGTTCCGAATATAATTATTTAACCTCAAAATGGATACTAATCCCCAAATGAATCTTAAAGTCGTTACCCCGATATCATAATTTAAACTGTTTAATAAAACTACATATTTACAATATAAGGGATAAGAAAAATAATATGAAACACCAAGATATTTGTCAGTCATTTATATTTCTTTGCCAACATCAAATTCAATATTCTACACCATACCATCACATCTCCTATTCCCCACATAATATCACTATTTAATAAGTATTCTAATATTTACCATAAAACTAATAGGTTACCTTAATTTACAGTAGATCTCCAACCAATACCATGCCAATCTATCTTTTTACCGACACAGCCACTAAGCACGTCTTCCCGTCACAAGCGCCAGACCCAGAAGGTAGTTCCCGCGCAATTTTTTGACACATCGAATCTTTGGGTGTTGCCAGTACAATATCCAACAATTACGTATTAATAAATTGAAACCTAACATAATATTATAAATGTGAAAGTTTGTGAGGATGGATGGATGTTCGTTACTCTTTCACACTAAAACTACTAAACGGATTTGGATGAAATTTGGCACACAGATAGTTTATAAACTGGATTAACACACTTTTTATTATTCCGATATTCCCACGAGATCGACATACATGCGGGTGAAACCGCGGGTCAGCTAGTCTAATAAACAGCGAATAAATTTTCACGCCTTCCCCTTAAGACCTAGGCCAAATATTTTTTGATATTCGGATAGGTCATGACCTAAAGAGGTGCCATAAAGAATAATATTATGAATTAAAAAAAAAACCGCGATATTTTGCGGGCCCTACCTAGTAAATTAACATTAACTCACACTCACGCTTTTATACTGCCTAAAGGTCGTCACACACTTTGAAAGACGTCCACTGCTGGACATAGGCCTCCCCCAAGCACCGCCACTTCGACCGATTTTGTGCTTTCCGCATCCAGCGGATTCCTGCGGCCTTCACAAGGTCATCGGTCCATCTTGTGGGAGGCCTTCCAACGCTACGTCTTCCGGTACGTGGTCGCCACTCCAGAACCTTTCGACCCCATCGGTCATCCGTTCTGCGAGCAATGTGCCCTGCCCTTAAGTGGCAATCACTTAAGTTTGGCAATTCTTCGGGCTATGTCGGTTACCTTGGTTCTCCTGCGGATCTCTTCATTTCTGATTCGATCACGTAGGGAAACTCCAAGCATAGCCCTCTCCATTGCCCTTTGGGTGACTTTTAACCTTCTGATAAGACCCATTGTGAGCGACCACGTTTCAGTACCATAGGTCATCACTGGCAACACGCACTGGTCAAAGACTTTCGTCTTGAGACACTGTGGTATGTGGTACGAAAAGATATTGCGTAGCTTCCCGAACGCTGCCCAGCCGAGTCGGATTCGACGATTGACCTCTTTCTCGAAGTTGGACCTACCTAGCTAGACAGTTTGTACTAGGTAAACATACTCGTCCACAACTTCGAGCGTAGCGTCTCCGATCTTCATGAGAGTGGGGGTCACATGGGCATTTGACATAATCTTTGTCTTGTCCATGTTCATTTTAAGACCCACTCTTTCGGAGGCTCTACTGAGGTCATCGAGCATTGTACTGAGGTCCTCCATGGCCTCAGCCATGATAACTATGTCGTCGGCAAACCGAAGGTTAGTGATGTACTCGCCATTGATGTTGATGCATAGCCCTTTCCAATCCAGAACCTTGAAGACATCCTCCAGTGCAGCGGTGAACAGTTTCGGAGGGATAACATCTCCCTGTTGAAGATAATATAAAATATATATTATCACACAATAAACACAATTTAATGGACCATCACACCCAGTGAAGATAATATATATTTTACCTTAAAGGATTTTTGAGCGCTGTAATGTATATTATCTTTAATAAGCTTGAAGGTAAGGGGTGTATCTCCACATTTCACCAGTTATGTTCAAGTCTCATTTAAAGGAAGACCCTATTTACATTACCTGGAGACGAATCCAGAATTCAAGTTGCTATTATGAATTGAGAAAAAATGGTAACCTAATAACCTATAACTTATTCTTTAAAAGCAAAAATGGATTTCTCCTGAATTTTTGGTGCGTTCACAGACACAAATTCCATACTTAATAGACAAGCACTATTTGAAGCTATTTCGAATCATTCTCATCTCATCTGCCTTTTACGAACTATGTTGGGGTCGGCTTCGAGTCTAACTGGATGCAGTTGAAATCAGTATTTTATTTGGAGCGACTGCCTACCTGACCTCCACAATCCAGTTACTGGGTAATACCATACACCTCGGTAAGAGTGGTTGTCAGACTTTCGGGCTCCTGACGACCCGTAACAACTGTTAAAGATCGACAAATGATAGCCGGGACGAACGGCGTAACGTGCTTTCTCGAGCTATTTTAGGTACTGAATTCATTTTATCTTCACAGACTACAGCATGGGGATTGGATGGAGCCCTGGCTCCAATATTTTTCAACAGAGAAAAAGGTGAACACTGCTTTGACAAGGACGAAGACATATTCTGTGCTACATACGGGAACGGTAAGTTCTTCTTTACAACTATCTTTTCATGAATTTTTATTAATGTCAATAAACTTATTAGCCTTTACTTGCTCTACTGCACAGTAAGCAGTGGTGGCCAGTGGTAACGGCCGCGACTTACGATAGATGTAGGTCGTGGGTTCGATTTTCATCACCACTGATCTCAAAACGGTGAAGGAAAATGTCATGAGGAAACCGTCATGTCCTAGAACCAAAAATTCAAACATATGTGACATCCGCCAACCCGCACTGGGCTCGCGTGGTGGACTATGGCCTACTCCCTCTCACAGAGAGGAGGCCTGTGTCCCAGCAGTGGGATCATTATAGGCTGAGTATGGCTTCGGTAAGACTTGTTTTTTACATTGGGAAGATAGTTATGCATACACACATATCAAATCAAATCATTTATTACTTTGCAAACATGGTTAATTATTACATTGATGTTTTATTAAGAAAGTCCTCCATGTTCTACCGTCACATGGGCATGCAAATTATGTTAATTTATACAAATTTAAAGACATATTAAATTTAAATAACAAGTAGGAAATTTTAACAATACATAATAAAAATTAATGTCAAATCGTTCAAATTACAGTAAATGTCAAATTAAAACAGAATGTCAAATGTCAAAAAAAAAAGGTAGCAGTAATCAAAAAATAAAAAAGTCAAATGGATTATTAGCATGTCAATCGGCCAGTGATTCATCATTAAGAAATTCGTCAATTGTGTAATAACTTTTTTCTAATAATATTTTATTTAGTGCCTTTTTGAATCACATTAAATAACTGGAACATTTTATCCTAATTTATTCTGAATATTTTAAAAATTTCAATAATTTAATAATATAATGTTTAAAAATAATGGTATTTAAATGTAATCATAATTAATAATATTTTAATTTAGTTAAATAGTTGATATGCCTACTTACTTTAGGTTCTTTTGTATCAAATTTATTTTTATTTTATTGTTTTTGTATTATAAATGTTATTAATGTTGGAACGCCGATGTTCTCCCCTCTCGGAGGTGGGCGCTAATGGCTGCAACACAGTTTTTAAACTAATGTAGCTGTTAACAAACACAAAATAAACCTGTTTTTGTTCCAATAAAATATTTGAATTTTGAATTTTTGAAACAATACATTTTCAAACGAGCATTGATATTTTTATATGTTTAATGGTTTAGGCTCTGCGTTGTCTGCCCGATATACTTTAACTTTAGGTCTTGAGAGATTGTTATCCAAATAACTATGCATACATTCACGCCTGTAATCTTCGAACGGGCTAGCAGAAGTTTATCCTAACCCTTACTAATATTTATTCTAACTAATATTATGAATGCGAAAGTGAGTTTGTTTGTTAGGCTTTCACGCTAAAACGGGTGAACGGATTTAGATAAAATTTGGCACATGGGTAGACCATGAACTGGAAAACGACATAGGTTACTTTTCATCCTGGATTGCAGACAAAGTCGCGGGTAATAGCTAGTAATGCATAAAGGTTTGGCTAATTTATTACCATGCAAAAGATTAGACATAAATCCACAAAACTCAAACTCAAAGCATTTATTTCAATTGGACCATTTATAGGCACTTTTGAATTGTCAAAGAGTCGGTCAGTTAGTCTGAAAGTTGAAGCTAGTTGCCCATTCGAAAACGTAGATCTCTTTGGAGAAGAACGGGCAAGAAACTCCAAGGACACTCTTTTAAATATAGATATTACAAAAATCAAGGTACCTAAATTATTCTTGTTGCTTCGATATGTGAGAACAATGTACAAAAAATAATCGAAAGCAATTGAAAATATAAGATTAAAAATAAGCCCAGCACGCGTAGCATGACCACCGTAGAAACGGGTTTTGTCGACGGAAGAATAGACAAAATGACAGATTGTGATTGTTTATCTGTCATTTTGTCTATTCTTCCGTCGACAAAACCCGTTTTTACGGTGGTCATGCTACGCGTGCTGACAGATAAGAGATGACCAGTCTCAACTGACGGCGCCCGTTCACGAACATGACGCGTGGATCAGCACCATCCAGCTCAACCATGTTGTAGGGAACCGAATGATCCAACACACTCGCCACCATCAGCGAGACATTTAAGTGAGCAAACACTCTGGGAGGGAACATACTGGGCTACCTAAGTGCCTAATGGAAAGACTTCACAATACTATTCCCGTCCGTCCTGGGGAGCAAATCCAGGGTCGCATGCTCAACAGTCGTGCTTGCAACCACTAGATCAATGAGGCAGCTTTTTGAAGTGAAAACTTTTTTAGGCGCGTTGGGCATTTTTGAGATGGGACTAAACCATTGATTTCGCGACACTGTAACGCAATTTACCGACACCGTGGAGTAAAAGACATCAACGCGTTGATTACCGCGGTGCGTGGAGTAAAAGACATCAACGCGTTGACTACCGCGGAGCCGATTTTTTTTCAAGTTTTCGCTTCTGTCGGCACTCCCGGAGTGACACTGTTATTATTTTTTTACATTGCAGAGGTTCTAATAAATATAATAATATTTTCCAGAGGTAGCCTTCTGTCCCAGCTACGGCGGTATCTTCGCATCGCGTCAGGCAGACCGCTGGTGTCTCAGTGGTATATTCTACGGCGACCCAGCTGACCGAGGCATTTGTTTCACCAAGAATGTCCACTACACCTCGCTGACGAAGTACCTCAAATGGATCGATGATACTGTTGGAATGTTTAAAAATGGTATTCTGTAGATTTGTGTTTTATTTGTTGTTTATTCCTTTAGACCTTAACACGTTCAGTGGGTGCCGGGAGCCCGAGTTCACCTAGTCAAAAATGGGATGCCGGGACCCCTAGCGGAGGGCTCATTTTAAATATGGGTTTTTCTTAGCGAATACACCATTATAAACCGTAAAATAAAATCTGATGTATATTTTAACAAGATTTTTTTATTTTTTGTTTGCGTTGATTTTAAAACTCAAACAATTATTATTATTTTTTTTGTTCACTGTTACAAATATTCACAAAAATTTCAAAGGTTGGAAACTACGTATAGCGACAATACCCCGTTTTACTTCATTTTACAGTGTTTTATAAGGCGGTTTTAAACTTAATGCCGTTGACCGTCCGCGATGGTTAACTTTAGCGCAGACGTAATACCGGTAACCCTCCCGGAGGGTTCACTTCAAATATGAAAAAAAAAAAAATTTTTGGTGGCATGGTGCAAATCAATTTTACTTGGCCTGGTACTATGTCCCCGGACGGGTCCTAAGACCTATGTCAAGTTGAACACTATCACATTTAATCATTGTAATTAAAAGCATTGGTTAGGTCGAGGATAGGGCTTACTTGAATAAAAACAACCTATTTACTACAGATTTGAAGACTCCCAGGTTATAAATGGATATGGGAAAACACAGACTCCGATAAGGAGTTTCACACAGAGTATTGTATCAACTCAAACTCAAAGCATTTATTTCAAATAAACCAATTACAGGCACTTTTGAATTGTCAAGGGGTCGGTCAGTCAGAAAGATGAAGCTGGTTGCCCATTCCAAAGCGTCGTAGGTTCCTATGGAGAAGAACGGACAAGAAACTCCATGGACACTCTTTTAAAATCAAAATATTGTTAGGTACAAAATATTGGTTACATCATTCAGGTTGAAATTATACATGTGAGAACAATGTAGAAAGGACGTGCACGTTAAAAGCGTCCGTAATAAAAAAATAAAAACAATTCAAAAATTAAAATAAGCCAAATGTAGTATCTGAGCAGACACTGAAAAATCAGAACCCACTTAATCCTTATATTTTGTAAGTAAGTACCTATACCATATACACTTTAACATCACGCCAGTATTTCTCAAAGGGTTAGGCAGAGGTGCATCTATATTACACCCACAGTTCGCCAGATAAAGTTTAAGTCCCATGTAATAGGGGGCGAGCCTATTGCCATTAACCGGGCACAAGTCCAGACACTGGGCTGCTACTGAGAAATTTCAGTTGAAAAAACCCAATATCACTTTGCCCGACCCGGGAATCGAACCTAGGACCTCATACTCAGCAGTAGCGCTTGTGACCACTAGACCAACGAGGCAGTCATCTAGGAGCAATCAGAATATGGCTGCGTGCACTTTGGATACGTTTTCGTATCAATTTCACTCGTGCGTACACGTACGAACACGGACGAACGATCCCGACCTTCCAAGTACAATGGAAACGCGCAGACTGGGTGCGACTTAGTCGTACGTATAGTTCCGACGTCCGAAAACAATCCGAACTTGTTAAGAAAAATGTATCCAGTATGCTCACTCAATTCGTCCGACCATGGTCGTCATGGAAATTCGTACGAAAACGCATCCAAAGTGCGCGCAGCCTTATAATTCGCCAGATGGCGCTGTCCCACGAAGTTTGACTTCTACAATGAAGTAGGGCTGATATCCGCAACTCCACGTCAAAGCGCGTATTTTGCGTACGGGTGGGAAAATCTGTAATTCGATCCACCCCAGCTCCTCAAAGAAGGCCAGCAACGCCTTGGTGTCCCTGACAATCTCACGTTGGGTACCTGGGTTACCGAAGTACTGTGCTCTGTATGTGGGGACCACCGGGCAGTTTAACAGCACATGAGCTGCTGTCTCGTTGTCCTCCATGCAGGCTCTGCACAGTGGACTGTCTGTGACTCCTATGACAAAGAGGTGTTTATTAAATGACCCATGGCCAGTTACAGCAGCTGTAACTATACGCAGCTGCTGTTTTGTTAATCAGAGAACTTGTTTCGTGAGGCAGCCGTCGATTATAGGGAGTGCCTTCTTGGCTTGCCTGCACTCACCGTGGTCCACCCATAGTTTGTGATGTTGTTCCCTGGTTCGTTTCCTTACCAGAGTGCGTAGGTACCCGAAGGGGAGTGGCGCGATGGTTTCAGGTCCCACTGGTGCCATGCTTGACCCCCTTCTGGCAAGTTCGTCGGCTGCGTCATTGCCCCACGAACCGCTGTGTCCTTTATCCATTGAATGGTTATATTATTGAGGTCACCCACCTGGTTGAGGCACTGGTGGCACTCGTATATCAGCTCAGAATCAACGAATAAACAGTATAATGAAGTATCCAGGTATTCAAATACTAGGTACCATACTAATAATTCTACCCAGAATTCATAATATGTTGAACTATGTATAAGCACTGGTCATTTATGACGCAAGCCAGCTCTGTTGTGTTCTCGGACGCATACTGTAGTAACGTTACTAAATAGTTGCCAACTGCCGATGTGATAGTTTGTCAGTCATTAGAGTTGGCTGATATCCAGATATGGCCGGATTTCGCTCCAAATGAAACATAATTAAAGGCAATGGGGGAATAAACATGCTTATGTGTTGTATACGATTATCACTTGGGGGCGTCGGAGTGCATTGGTGGAGCAAACCGGTTGCGTCATTGAAAGAAAGAAAGAATATGTTTTGATGTTAAATGCAGATATTAATTAATGAATTAATAAAAGCTCCGATTTTTTTTAAATATGTGCATACTCTAAACATGAAATTTACTGCTATAAATACTAATTTTCTGACAACTTAATCCCACCAAAAACATTCTGTAAAAAACTAGCCAAGTCTCGATGGAGCTGCTTGTTTATCTCTAAAAAGTAATGAAATCTAGACAAAGTCGTGCCAAGTCTAAGGTTCCTTACTGCGATTTCTTTGTTATTATAGTTAATGTTGTGTGACTTATAAGTATAAAAGCCAGTCTGGTCCTTATCCAGATTTTTCCTTTAATTTTATTTATATGCGTATTAAAAGCAGAAGGGGAGGCATTCGCCCAGCAGTGAGACGCTATAGGCAAGATTAAATTAGATTAGAAGATGTGTCCCACTACGCTGGATTTTTGCAATGACAGTCGATTTTTTTATGTACCGATAGTAGAAGGGGGCATTACTAAATCTCTAATACAGCTGAGACCAGCTGAGGGTTTTTCATCAGATACTTCAGACCTTCGATTTTTGACATCAAATGAAGCGGCCCACCAAGTTCAATATTTTTTGTATAAAGGCGGTATGTCGATCTCTAATAGTTTGGTTGGGCTCTTGTGTTTTCTAATCAGGGTCACCAGGTACTCCAGATTTTCGATTATCCTAGTTTTTATAGTTTTCCCTTTATGTGGCCATTAAACCCTAACTCTGTACCAAATTTCAGCTCTCTGAGTTTATGGGAAGTACTAGTTCTATTCTGATGATCATGAGTGAGTGAGTGAGTGTCATAAATGCAAAACTTTGCTTTCGCTTAACTTCGGAACTAAATGATCTACAGACTTGAAATTTTGGATTTTATGTATGTGATTATAGCTTACTAGATGACGAAAATTTCTGCGTTCTGGTCTTATCCAGAGGTTCTCAAATAGGGGCCTGAAAATGCGGCGAAATGGTTCCAGTAAAGGATGGTACGGCAGTGTTTGCTTCAAGCTCGACTTGGCGGGGGCACTGCCGTGCCCCCCGATATGCGTTAGTCTGACGCTCGCTGCGCTTCGACTCTGCGCAAGTATGAATCGACTCTAAGTAGAATCGATTAAGTACTATGATAATGTGACTAGATCATCAATTGTTTGTCTTTATAATAGTTTTGTTGTCTGACTGGTGACATTGAACAAGCGATGGGTTTTCCTCCTACGTTTTGTATTTGTAATCAGTTCCGATAATGGTTTAGTCTATAAACTAAGTACGTTTTATGATATCACCGCAGGCTCTTAGTAAACATATTGGTGATCCTGATCACAGTAGATAATATGTGGTTAATACCAGACGTTGGATGTTTCTTTTTTCATCTTTATTTATCTAAAGGACTTTATTGAGTGGATATGTCAGTCCCGTTATTAAATTGTTTACTCATTTCATAAACTTGTTTAGCTAAGACATTCAATAAAGATGATGAATGGATAAAAAAAGGAATTCTATTTAGTCAGTCAGGCAGATAATAAAAAAATATTAGACATGTATTTTTTGCTACAGCATATTTATAAAAAACTACTTAGATAAAACGCATTAAAGTTGGGAGTTGGGGTCGCCAAATCACAAGCAAGTATAAAATTTACATATAAGTGACGTCATGGCAAATTTTAACTCAATGTCTCGCCGTAATCTTTTGATTACGTAAAAAAAGAAAAAATACGTGTCCAATATTTTTTCATAAACTACCTGATGGAAAAAAATGTGTCATCCCTATTAGATAATGTTGTTTTCCATCTTCTAGGATAAATTTATTCTCAAGTAAGTATCCTTTTATGATAACAAGGAAAGAGACGAGGTTGTCTATGTTAATAGAAGTTGGAAATGCTGTTCAAAATTATTCTAAAATTGGGAAACAAAATAGTAAAACCGAAATATTTTTACATTTTGGTACAAACGGCTACACATCAAGCTATACAAATCCAGTATAAAATGACCTCGCATTGTACGGAAATCCTATACAATGCGAGATCAGCATAAACTGGAAATGTATAGCTTAATGTGTAGCTGTGTGTACATTATCATCCACGGTATTCCGACTGTATTGCTAATAAAAGCCTCCTGAGGTACAAGCTACGGTACAAGCTATTTTGGTACATTTGGTAAAAAAAAAACGTGTGGCACTTGAGTACTGCCGCGTGCCGCGGTAAAGCTATTGCATAGCATTTGTAACCTCCATACTTCCTATTTGTTAACGCTACACTTGGGATGATGACGTGATGACATAAAACAAAAATTACGTTCCCATGACAACATCACGTTGTCATGGGAACCGTCATTACATGGTAGGCGGAATTTCTTGATTCGGTCGCCGCGCTCAACGCCCGCGATAAAAGCTATGCAATAGCATAAAAATCTGGACATCCGGGAACAAGCTAAAAACTCCTTTGATACATTCTAGTAATAAAAATATCCAGAAAACGAGAAGCTGCTAAATTGTTGAATAAATACATACATAGTAAGAAGTGTTTTGAGTTTGTTGTGTGTTGTGTCTATTTGCGGAACCCGCATGAACTTTAACTCCAATGCCTACTGTAACAAGACTTATCTATTTGATTGTAGATCTATATTAGTACTATTTCGTTTATTCATCTAGTTTCTTATTAATTTACATTTTTAAATATTTCTTTAAATAAACAGAATAAAAAAAACATTTAAAAATATAAAAATAGAGGTCCGCCGGTGTCGGGAGCAGGGTACCAGAGAGAGGAACCTCCTCACAATGCGAGACGTATCGAGGAGTACTGCTTTCTGGATCAGGCCTTTGATCCAACCGCCTAACGAGAGCCTCAAGAGATGTTGGTCGAGGCTTTTGGCCATCAGGCCGTTGGCCGTTACGACAATCAGTACAATGGTAGCCGAGCTCACACTCCACATGTTGACAACCTCGTGTGCTAAGTCGAGATATTTTATTTGTTTCTCTTTCTCAGCTTTCACGGGGTTCTCGTCATGTGGAATGGTAACATCGACTATCATTGCGCGGCGCGCTAATCGATCTATCACTACTATATCAGGCTTATTTGCTACAATAGTCCTGTCAGTAATGATAGACCGATCACAGTACAACGTGACATGGTCATTTTCGAGAACTGGGTCGGGCACATACTTGTAATACGGTACCTCAGAATCTACAAGTTTATATTTCAAAGCAAGCTGTTGGTGGATAATCCTGGCCACTTGGTTATGTCTGTGCAAGTACTCGCCGTTAGCCAGACGAGAACAACCCGAGATGATATGTCTAATGGACTCAGCCGGCCGGTGGCATGCCCGACACACGTCAACCGTCCCGTCCTTCATAGTATGTCTCCGGTAGTTATTCGTCAAGATAACTTCGTCCATAATTGCACAGACGAAACCTTCAGTTTCCCCGAAAAGGTCACCAAAACGTAGCCAAGATACGAACGCTAGAAAATCTACACCGGGCTCATGAAGAGCCCGATAGAAGCGCCCGTGAAGTTCCTTGCTTTGCCATACCTCCTTGCGGTCATCTGTAGTAAGTACCACAGGTTTGTGCCCGTTCTCTTTAGCCATGGAGGGCGGGATAAGCCCCTTGTCCACTGCTACCACATCACGGTGCATACCCACTTCGGTTTTAAGAAAATATTCTCTGAGATTGCACACCTCGCGGTTGTAGAGGGTTTTCGCATTTAAGAAGCCTCGACCCCCGCACTTCCGCGGGATGTACAATCTCATCACCGATGATCGTGGGTGATGCATCCGGTTTGCGGTCAACAGTGTACGGACCCTTCTATCCAGGGCATCGAGTTCGGTCTGAGTCCATTTGAGTATACCGAAAGAGTACATCAATACCGGCATGACCCAACCGTTGAAGGCGCGCACCTTATTTCCGCCTGAAAGAAGACTAATTAATACCTTCTTCAGGCGACCAAAGAAGCCAACATTATAGTTAACAGTCCATGCATGGGTTCTATGTTCTATGTTATGGGGTTTGGTTTCCGCACTTAGTCCGTCAGGTGGACCATTGTGCGTGGCATGTATGGGTCTTGTTATAGTCGAGTTTCGTTGGTGTCATTTTGAACCATATTGTTATTGCGTCAATATAATTGTTTCTTTTAAATTCTATGCTTTCTGAGGTAAGTTTACACTACATGTCTACTCTAACATTAGAATTTTTGAATGTCAATGTTTTTGCTGTACCAATTTATTTTTAAAATTTTCTACAAATTGTTAATATGTAGTTGACATTTTATTAAACGATTGGCTTTGACGAATTGAACCTAACTTTCAGATAAAACATTTGACTTTTCGGTCGTTGTGGGTGATTCTGAGGGGAGGGATATATCTAGCAGTGGACGAAATTTGACTGATGAAGATATTAAATTAATACTTTTAGCTTAACACTGTCTAGATGGGCAGATGATCTGGGTTAGACTAATTCCAGGTTGATAAGAATGAGAAATCATTGACCAAGGGGTGGATTAAAATAGTCGCCATGAGTTGTGATGCTTTGAGGCGCGAAGCGACAGCGCGACGCGACCCTAGTAGAACAATTTCTATGAAAACTTCATGGAAATTGTTCTACCAGCAGGTGTAGCATGACCACCATAGAAACGGGTTTTGTCGACGGAAGAAATAGACAAAATGACAGATTGTGATTGTGAATTTGTTATTTTGTAGATTCTTCCGTGCAGAATCAAGTCGCACCGTCGCGTCACGTGGGAGTCTTTAATGTAGGATCCAATTCAATCCGCCTCGCTAACATATTTCTAATTGGCTTATATTTAAAAAAATATACCGTGAATACGATTTTTACTTTGGGCTATCCTTATAGTTTATAGGGATACGAAAAAATAAGATAGCAAATTTAGGAATCAAATTACTATTGATGTAAAAAGCCAATGTCCAGGCAGGCTGGGCAGGTGATCTGGGTGAGATGTGCGACGCGACCAGATACAGGAATTAGAAAACTATACTCAACAGTGTATAATAATGAAATTATTATGCATGACAAACATTCTATGCAGTTCACATTTATTCTTCATTAGATTGTAAACGCAGTAACGTAGGTACGTAAGACAATAAATCGCTACAGTTTCCTATATCAATCATTCTCTACGTAATGCTTCGGAGAACTAATAACCATTGAAATGTTAATTGTTATTATTATAATGTGACCACAGGACTACGTGTACCATCACGGTAATACATATCTAACCACTTTGAAAACAAAGTCCTGTGCACACGACTCTTTTTTTTCGTAGATAAGCGATATTATAGCGGGCGAACGCTGCAAGCAAGAATAGTCCTTACAGTGTACAGATTTGCGTTTCTTCGATAATACCTACACAACAAACTAAATATGTACGAAGTTAACATAAAATAACATCACGCCTGCATTCCCCAAAGGGTTAGGTAGAAGTGTACCATTAGTACACCCACATTTAGCCAGTTATGTTTAAGTCTCATGTAGTAGGGGGCGAGCCTATTGCCATCAACCGGGCACAAATCTAGACTTCGGGCTGCTACTGATAAATTCCAGATGGAAATACCCAATAAAGGTATCATTCCGTACCTGACCGCAGGAGGCAACTGCAGGCGACGTGTCGCCGCGACACGGCTGGTTTCTATGAATTTCTATGAAATACCTTCCGTAGCTAGCGACACGTCGTTGGCAGCTACGGGCGAGTGACAGGCGACACGTGCAGCCCGACCGTAGACCAGTAGTGCCGCCAACACTTGAGCGATAGTCACGTTTTTCTGTCTTCTATCTACCGACTGGAATACGGGCAGTTGTCGCCCGCGGTCGGGTTCGGAATCATGACTGCAGCGACATGACACCGCGACGTATTGCCGCAACATGATTCCGCGACACGTCGCCTGCAGTTGTCTCCTGCAGTCAGGTACGGAATGATATCTTAAGGGGTCGATAACTGACTTTTAATCTGAATGATTTTGTACTGAAGATGACGTCTAAACGAGTAGTGTTAGTGATTTGGAAAAAATATATGTTAAATTAGAGCATTTTCTTAATATTTTAATATAGGCATATTTTTGATTATGTTTATATTACATAGTGAAATTAATTTGTAAAGTTATGTCTAACGCGGATAAAAAACTGAGAATCACGCAAAATCTATCAAGCGTATTTTTCTGAAAACTCACCATTTTAAAGATAAATAAATTATTAATCGTTTAGTATACGTGTTTTATTAAAATACCTTTTTTTACGTGTAATAAATTAATAATGCGTCTAATTTGGGACAGCGCTCCTTGATAGGCGAGTCCTATTACTGGCTGAACGTACGACGTGTTGCGTGAGCTCAGTACAGAACACGCAAGCTAACCATTCAAGGTCACTGTCATATATCTGCGTCTTAACACTGCCCGACCCGGGAATACCCGACCCGATACGTGTAAAACGACATGTAACAGTGAACATCTGTTCACTGTTAAAAGTGGTCATGATCGTCCTCCAGCCCTCCAATGTTATAAATGCTGTAATGGTCTATGTCTCGTAGTTAGATCATATGTATAGATAGTGATTGACCGTTTGGGTTCTGAATTTAGCACAGTAAGTTTCGGAATCAAATCCCGCATGATTTTTTTAAATAATAATCTGAAATTTAAATGGAACTGGGGCAGGCCACATCTGCCGCATGTCGCATCAGATTTGGGCGACAGTAGCTATAGATTGGGTTTCGAATAACAGGAACCGGTGACGCGGTAGACCTAGAAGGAGATAGCGTGGCGAGTTAGACTCCTACAACCTACGCAAAAGATAAGGGTCAAAATGCAAAAAAGAAAGAAAAATGGTAAAATGGAAAAGATGGAAAGATGGAGATGACGGGTTTCTTCCAAGAGGTAGCCTAAGGAATTCCTTTCGTGATATTTTGGATATGTAGATTCTCCAAAAAAGGCATCACATGACGACAGAGGTGTGGAATACTACAGGAAAAGGCCTTTACACAGTAGTAGCTCGATACTCACAGGTTGAAAACTTTTGTAAGGCTAGTTAATTGATTCAGGAGTGACCTTCCGGAAATCCATTTTAACATAGAATAGACGTGGATATATTTAGTAACCTGTTCCGCTTAGCTATTTCTAAAGAGCCATAAAAAATCCCTGAAATAAATCAACACTCCGTGTTTGAGTTCGCGACTAGTCTATCGTCATCCAGAGGATGCCTCGTTGAGAGGTGAAACACGTGTCGATTTCTTTCAAGGTTTTTTATGGCTGTTTAGAAATAGCTAAGCAGAACAGGTTACTAAATATTTTCACGTCTATTCAATCTTTAAGGCTTGTATAAAATACTTTTGTACAATTTCATTAGACTGTCAACGCAACCATTTCATATCTTAAATTAAAGTAAGTTTTTATTAAAGCTGCCTTTCCAAGAATTTCCTATCAGGAAAGATTGCCATCTGCTGCAAGACAACATTTCTCCATACTTAGCGGTCGCACGACAATTCGATCATCTTGGAATAATATTGAGTAGGATGCAGGAACACAAAAGAAGACTTATTCAAACACCCGGAACTGTGAAGAGTCAAAATCTTCCTCATACCCCTTCCGTATAAACAACAGCTCACACTTTTATCATCAAGCCATTAATATGCATTGGGTGTAGGCAGACACGTTTGAAATATGGCGGACGGGCGCATAGTGAATACAAATGGTACAACCATGCTTCATTTATTCCGAACCCGATATTGAAGACGTCAATAGTTTTGGTAGACGCGCGATTGGATGCGATTAGGCGCTGCGATTTTTTTATAAGCAGTAAGGGGAAGCAACGTCAGTATTGGGTATCAGAAGTAAAGTAACGTTACGTACCTACCATCGAAAAAACATATACCTAAGCAGTTTGAAAAAAAAATCCTGTGTACACGACCCTTTTTTTTCGTAGGTAAGCGTTACTATATCGGCCAAGCGCTGCAAGCAGAAATAGTCCTTACGGTATTTATACACCGTAAGGACTATTTCTGCTTATATATATTGCTGCTTTCTTTTCTGCAACGCATAACTATTTATGCGTTTCTTCGATGGTACATATTAGAATCCTGCTTCCTACTATCCTATTTATAATATTACAAACGTGAAAGTTTGTGAGGATGAATGGATTACGATTGGACGTTTGTTTGTTACTTTTTCACGCAAAAACTACTGAACGGATTTGGATGAAAGGAGACGGAAACGATTGCATACACTCTTGGGCCTGAATGTAATGAGATGAAACTGGTGTGAATATATAGATTCAAAGTTTCAAACATACACTAGTGTATTGTAGTCACAATTCACACAGCGATCCATAGTTTCAACAATATCCAATCCACAAGGTAAAATCCAAAAGAACAATTCCAAGTCAGTCATGTGAGCGATCTTTGGTGTCCAGTGTGAAAGCAAGGGTCGTACAAGGTAGGCAGGGTCAGAATCCGTAAAAACCAAAGCGGTGGTCGTTAAAAAAATAAATAATTAGGAAAGCACTCAAAACACATCGGAAAACACGAAATCAGTGACTAGTAGGGGTGGGCGTTGCGACAACGAACCGTTTACAAAAACCGTTTTGTGTTTTGTGATAATGAAACCGTTTTACGTCCTGGGTTTAACTTCAAACAGTTTTCATTGCACAAACCAATCTTTGAATTACTTGGTGCGTTTTTTTTACATCTAAGAATATACAGTCGGGTACAATGATTAAACTATCTATTACACTCGTAAAACAGTCCTTCCTATAAAAAGTGAACTCTTTGAAATGAAATACAGTCAGTAATACCTATATTACCAGTTGTCAATGCTGTCGTTCGTGATGCGAAAAAACCATTTCATACATTTTAAATCGTTGATAGTTTTAAGAAACTGCGCTCGAAGAAAAGGCAATTCTATTCCGTGTTGAATAAGTTATAGGTAAGTTTCTTCCTTTAACCGTTTTCTGCAACCGTTTTCGTCGTCGGGAAAACGGTTTCGGCCGTCAAAAATTCGAGAACGATCTACCACTAATGTCTAGTGTCAAATTGTCAATATCAGTCAGCTCATGCCAGTGCAGAATATGTATTGCCAGTGACATAGACAAAAAAATAAAACTGATTTTAATCGATATGAAATTGATAATCATTATTTTGGTTTTTCAGTAATTAATAATGTTTTATTTAAATTAAAGGCACTATATTGTATAAAAGTATATATAGTGCATTTAATTAATTTGAGTTAATTTATTACCTAGTGCTACCTCGTGGGTAGGTTTTCTTTCTGTAGTTGTGTAATCGATTACTTTAATCGATAATCTCACTAAAACTATCTTTATCATATTTCTCCGCTTCCAGACAAAGAATTGAGCAGATTTTTGATATTCAAGGATAAAAAAATATGACAAATTTTTAGATCATATCTCAACTTATTACATTTTTGCCCACATTTTCCATCTCCTTTAGCACACAGATAGTTTCTGACCTGGATCAATACATAGAATACTTTTTTTCCCGATATTCCCACGGGATCGAGATATCTAATAAAGTAATATAATATCCTGCTTCTAATTCTGGGAAGTTCTTAAAAGGAACATGAACCAACGTTCAGGGTATTAATATCCAGCTTAACGGCTAAAGGTCAGCTCGATTGATGAGGAAAATAAGTGAATCATGCAATTATTATATCTCTTAAAGAGATTTTCTTCTACCTATGTTTTTGTTGCAGATTTTCCTGGTGGAGGATTATTTGAGGGCTTTGGAGATAATAAATTGTTGATTTATTTTAGTATTGGTGATAATGAGTATTTTTATGAAACTGTTGTAGATGTAACTAGAACTATCAATGTAGATACATAACATAACATCACATAGAGGTGTATCCATTGTACACCCACATTTGTTAAGGTCCCATGTAATAGGGGTCGAGTCTATTGCCGTCCACTGGGCACAATCCAGAGACCGGGCTGTTACTGAGGAATTCCTGATGGAAAAACCCAATAACACTTTGCCCGACCTGGGAATCGATCCTAGGCCCTCATGCTCAGCAGTACCACTAGACCAACGAGGCAGTTGATATATACATAGATAATAATTACCTTTAGATAAATAAAAGGCATATTATTGTTAACTAAAATTATTACATATACAATTTTCGCAGCATTCAAATGAAATGTTTGTAATGTGTTATCGATTTCTTCGTGTATATGGGTTTTATCAACAAAAGGTAATGATGAAGATATCCATACTATGAGTAAAAGCAAGGGAATTTATAAAAATGTTAAAGTAAAAAGTCGCAATTTTTATTCTCACGACAAAAAGTCGCACGTCTACCAAACCAATACTCAATAACAGAACAATCAGCGTATTACGATTTTAAATAAGAATGACACTCAGTATACTTACACCATTGTCACCAAACGGTACCATGTGGCTTAGATTCCTCACATTCTGCGTATTAGTGACACTTGTCTTAGTGGCAGTATTAAGTGTCATTTATGGCAGACCAGTCATAAATGTGTTCTTTCGAAGATGCTGTGATGAAGATATAGAAAATGATCAGACGATTTTTGCAAATTTAAACGATAATTTTCTAAGAGAAAGACTCGTAAGTGACGGTTTGTTCAGTGATGATGATTATGTTGAGATTAGAGAAGTGAACTCAACGGATGGTGAAGAAAATATTGATTTGATTAGTGATAGAACTAATGTAACACCAAATAGTGATAATGTGACTAAAAGTGAGCAAAATGTGACTTTAAGTGAAGGTGAATAAAATAATGTGAAGTGTTAATGTGCAAAACAATAAACAGTGATTGTTTAACATTTTTATGGAACAAAGGAAATAATGTGAGTTGATCTTGAAACAGGGAAATACTTGAACGATATTGGCAGTGAAATCATATATAGTCCTCTTTATCGATTTCAATAACGCGACCCTTTGGAATTATTATTTCCTAACGTGTGACCTAAATGACAGTGACATAGTCATAATAATATGATGTTGCAGTAATAGATGATGTTTTAAAAGAGAGACTTCAAATGTGTGACAATATGTATTTATGTATAATCGCATAACATTTTGACCGAGAAAGCAGCATTGGTTTTTGAGTACCTCGAGATTATCTTTTGATATCGTTGTATTGAAAAGGAGAACCTTAACTAAGGAAGGATATTGGGAGATGTGACTGAATCAGACATTAGAAAAAAATACAGTAGAAGAAGATGAACATTCATTACTTATCTAGCCTTTTCCCAACTATGTTGGGGTCGGCTTCCAGCCAAACTAGATGCAGCTGACTATCAGTATTCTGTGTTTTTATAGAAGAAGACGACCATTATGAAGTTAAGTTGCATTAAACTACTATACCCGTGTCAACCAGAGCAGATATACGAAAATATCATGTACCATGATGAAGATATTAAAAGTCAGCAGGGCTGACAGCTTTTGGGTACGCTGGACGTACCGGGCAGAGGCCCAACCCTAGAACCTAGTGGATTATAAAAGGTAGAATTTATTGATAGATGATTTGTGAACGTGTAGAATAATCAATGAAAACCTATTGTATTCAAAGATTCCAGTACTGTTAAGGTTGTATGTGACTCACTGTGATCATGAATCAAGTGTTAATGAGTCAATGGATTATTCTTTACCTTTTTAGTGATAATTTATGAATGTATTGTATCTGCTATTGTTGTAATATGCTGACTTGCGAACGGAATTTTAGAATACAGTGGTCTAATGTCTATTGTATGTATTTATTTAAGAGCGTTTATTCTGAAAGTGGGCAACGTCGTAAATATGTAGATGTCAAATATTTCGCTGTTTTGATTAATTTGGCAATATTACTGTTTGGAAATAAGAAATGTGGCCAACTAGCGACCTAGAATATTAATAATGAATTGCAATTATAACACTGAATTTGATGTTGTAACCGTTTTGGGTGTAAAACAGGTATTTGGAAAGATTTCAAATCTTTTTTACATCTACAACTAAAAATTCGGTGTTACGATATTAATTTATTGCATTTTATAATCAATATTTTAGTTCCCTAGTTAGCCACTTTTCTTAATTCCATACAGCAATGTTTCCAAATTAAACCGAAACAAAACCGGTAATTATTTGACAGCTATTTACGATGTTGACAACTTTTAAGATAAACCCTCTTAATTGTGTTGGAGAAAATGTTTGTTAAATTTATATCTATTTATAATCTTTGTTATATCCATCTACATATAACATTATCATTTACTTACAGCAGGTACTGTGTATCCAAACAAATTAACGTGGCCTAATTTTAATTATAATGTTTATATTACTAAGGAGTCGTCCATTAATCACGTGAGCCTCGAAAAGGCCCCCCCCCGGGTTCGGAAAAAAATCACGAAAAATTACAAGGTGTGCAGAACTTTATTTGCTATGAATGTAGGTACAGGTATGAGATGTACATAAATTAATGAGATCGGCTACAGTTTACCTTACGGCATGCATATTATTACCTAAATGATTATACAAACAAAACAGAAATTAAAGTGAAGTCAATTAATAATATATATCAATTAATAATAATATGATGAGATATCACGTGTATTAATTTTTTCGTTGAACGCGCGATTTCCAAACCGAAAAACCGGCACGTGACCATGACCCGCCGCGCCGTTGCCAGGCAACGATTATACCTATACTTAAAGATATTTCAGAAAATTTGTACCAAAAAAGTACACGAGAATTTGGGTGGGGGAGGGTTAGTCTAAAACTTCACCACGTATCACTAGGAGGGGGTTAAAAAGTCGCTAAAACATGACGTGATTAATGGACGACCCCTAATTAAAATAATATGTATTTTAGATTTTAAGATGGAGGCTTAATTATCTGCTGTTTTTGTTTCCAAAGTTTGTTTCATTGTGTTAGATTAAGTTATTGTAATTGTATTACAGAATGCCAAAGATAAATTAACATTTTAGAACTGTTGTAATAATTAATTGAAGTTTAACTGATTAGAAAACAGTTTGTTTAACTTTTACTATGTCTATAGGTAAGCCTAATAACTTATGAGAATATTTGGCATAATTTTGTATTTATGTATCTACTAGCAACCGCCCGCGGTTTCACCTGCATAAGTCTCGATCCCGTGGGAATATCGGGATAAAAAGTATCCTATATCCTAACCCAGGTCATGGTCTACCCATGTGCCAAATTACATCCTAATCCGTTCAGCCGTTTTAGCGTGAAAGCGTAACAAAAAAACAACAAACTCTTTTTCGCATTTATAATATTTGTTAGGATTATTTGTGTCTGTTATAGTTATATTGTGTCTATTTACTTATTATTAGCACCAATAACAACCCTATTTTATGTCCACGCAATCACTATCCATTCCAAGGTTGCCTGGAAGAGATCGCAGAAAGCGATAGGCCTCCCATTGTATACAGAGTGGCAGGGACATCAACGCGAAAATTGTTACCATGGATTCAGTACATGATTCTGAACTCCCCTGAGAAGAAATTTTTCTTAGGTTATTTAAAAAGAAATCTGCTGTTCCATACATTTTGACCGCGTATTACACTTTTCTATGAAACAGAAGATTAAAAAAAAAAATCGACAAAAAATTTAAACGCTTTTTTTTCGCCACCCTGTATTTTGTACTATTTAATTTATTTTTTGTTATGTAAATTCACCTGACAATATAGATTACGTTTACATTCTAAGAAATTCTCAAATGATTGAGCCATCGTTTGTATAAAGTAACCATTTCAAAATGACAGTTTCTTGTTTTACTCAGATATAACCGCACAACGCTAACACATCGACGGCATGTTAAGCCAAGTCAGAGGCCCATGGGCGGCATAAGAACTCTGACACCAGGTTAGTCAAAACCACACGAAAAAAAAAGAAGAACCGCGTTCAAGAGCTCTCATTGGCAATATTATGCTCTTTCGGAACTTAATTCCGCTGAAGCTGTGTAATAGAACCCGACTCAAAGTCGTGTCTTTGCAGAGAAACGTCATCGAGGCGGAAATTCTAACAGGTTGTGGTGTTGGCGAGACAGTGTTTATGTCGCGTATACCACTAATACCCCACAGTTACCCCTTCCAGTTTAAGCACGTACAGTTCCCTGTGAGCATTGCTTTGCGATGATTATCAACAAGTCGCAGGGGCAGACACTGAAGGCTGCGGGTGTCGACCTCAGGACAAGCTGCTTCTCACACGGACAACTGCACGTCTCTGGCTCCCGAGTCACCAGTCCTGACTCTCTGTATATTTTGGCTGTTGAGAACAAAACTACAAACGTACGTAGGTAGTACCTAACAGGCAAATTTTATATAAATGTGGCTGTTATTGTGGTATATTATGGTGTCTTACGACTTCCACGTGAACGAAGTCGCGGGCAGAAGCTAGTTGTCAATGACACTGATAGCTTTTGAACGCGGTTTAGATGTGCTGACCGCGTTCACTTTCAAAAAGAACAATCGTCAGTGAATGCCCACTTACAAAAGATCACGTCGAATTTGGAAAACCTTACAACAAATCACATAGCAACTAGAATTCTATGTCAAAACATTTACCTCACCGAGCAGTTCCCGGCAAAAATCCTTGAACTACACAATAAACAATCTTCCTTAGACATTGTTTAAAGTCTTCGCATCCACATAATTGGAAACAAATTGTTAGTTAGTACAGAGATGAGGTTGGGAGGAAGAAGGCACAGAATAGATAAATATAGAAGGACGACTCCATACGACGAGCGAAAACGCACGCACACATAGACACGCTTCACGTACAGGTAAACCAAAAAAGGTATGCGCTTCGGTAATCTTCGTGTTTCCGAATAAGCACGAATGAAAACCAGAAAAGGTATACCATAAAGCATAATCAGCCTATAATCTTCCCACTGCCGGGACACAGGCCCCCTCTCGGTGATAGGGAGTGGGCCGTAATTTACCACGCGGTCCCAGTGCGGGTTAGTAGATGTCACATGACTTTGAGTATCCTCACGATGTTTTCCTTCACCGTTTTGAGAGTAGTGGTGATGAAATAATTTACACAAAGTAAAGCGCCTGTCTGGGTACGAGCCTACGATTCGCGATTTGAATGTCCCACCAGTGACGCCCTTACCACTAAACGACCACTGCTCAGAAAAGGTACGCGCTTTGGTAAGTTAGTATATATTCCTTTCCGTCGGGATATTATTCCTGTCTCAGATCGTCATTTTCACTCAAAACTTATTTTTAGAATAGCATAAATAAATAATCAATCTAGTAGAATAAAATAGAATAAATATATAATTTTGTAACAGACGATATTAGACCTCATCATCGCACGTTTGTACCTCCGAAGATAACGATGATTCTCGAAGCGCATACTTTGTTTTGGATAGCTGTAAAGCTAGTGCAAGTTTGTTTGAGATTGCCGTACAGTACAACTATGTTCTTAATGTTCTCGGCAAACCTCGTGTTTCGTCAGTCGTCGGATTTTTATCAGTTGCTCTTTCATAGAAAAGTGCAATACCTACGCGGTCAAAATGTATGGAACAGCTGATTTTTTTAAATAACCGACGAAAAATTTCAGTGCAGGGGTTCAGAATCATGTACTGAATCCATGGTTTCAGTTTTCGCGTCGATGTCCCTGCCACCCCGTATAGAGTTGTTAATACTCTTTTAATTTAATGTAATTTATTTTAAAAATGGTAGGAAAGCTGCTAAAGTCTATAGTATAGTTCACACGAAAATAAAAATAAAAACAACAATAAAGTACTTAGTTCTGAATTCAAATTATTAAACAAGATAAATGTAATAATCGATGGACATGGAAATTAGCATTTGTTTGTATTCAGAAATGCGATGATTCCCAAGGGACATTAAGAAAATAGAAATACTGTACGTGCTTGTGCCTGTTCTCACTTGTTGTATAGAGCCGACCTTCTGTACCTATTTGATTCGTGAAGAGGGGGTGCGAGGGGGAGGGGGGGGGAGACGATCACAATCAACGAAGATCTCGAGTATTGAGGATTTATCTCAAGGGCCTATCTCACGGTTTCTTATTGTGAACTGGGTTTTGCAAGTGGGTTTGTCCGTGCCATTATTGTTTAGTTGGTTTCTGATAATTATTCGTGTTTTTATTCAGTGGTATTGACATCTAAACACGATAAAACAAAAACTACAGATTTTAACTCATACTTCAAGTTATCAAAACAATTGCGGTCGTTAACTCCAAAAAAAACTTTATTTTTGTGAATGTTATTTCGCAGGTCAACGTAGGAGGTTGCCGGCTGCTTAACCGGACTGTCCTGTAGGTGCCTTAATAAATTAAGGCTTCCAGTCAGAACGTAACATTTATAAACTAGGCGACTTCACGCCAAGGGTCCTGTGGGGTATAGACGTCGGCTTAGGGCATCGCTGGGGGAGGACAGCAAGGGACAGGCTGGATCGGGTTAACCTAAAAAACATTATTTATTTATTTATTTTATTTATTGCATTCATACGCTGCCATTACAGTCTCCCAATTCGGTTATAAAGTTAAGAGGGTCATTGTCCATCAAAACGTTTTGTTTCTTTTATCCTGTTTAGCTATCGCCGTGATCCATCAAGTCTATGGAGTTTTGCTAGCTAATTTAAATTGACCCTGTATTTGCTGGAACAGGAGTACTGGGTCTTGTATCAAAACGGCAGCAGACACATTACGGTGAAAACCGTTTATAACGAAGGGACCGTCGGATTACGGTTGTTATAGCCAATAGTCGTTTTAACCTAAAACTATGTAAACAAAGATGTTGGGACCTCTAAATTTAGTCGTAATAACCGGTACGACGTTTTAAGCGAAGTCGTTATAAGCAGTTTTCACTTATGTTCAGATTTTAGCTTTATTATTTTAGCGCTGCAGTATCGAGGCAACCCCATCAGCACCCTGAATGCGTTATTGTATTGAACGCGAAGGGCGAAGTATGATTTCTGAGTATAATGTGCCCACAGACTGCAAGAGTAAGAAGACGTGCAATAAGCACTAAATATAGTGCACCTGACCTCCTTAGAGGCACGCCTGAATCTGCGGGCAGTCATGTTAGCTCTCACACACAGCGCCCTCCGCTCCCTGTCAATATCCTCATCATCTTTGAGGCCAGTGGTCAATAAGTGACCCAGATATTTAAATTGGTCCACCTTCACAAGGGGCATACCTATTAACTTCACTGAAGGTACAGCTTCTGGGTACCTACCCCTGGCCCCAAAGACCATGACCACATTCTTCCAATCTAATGAAATAAAAAAAACATTTTACAAAAAAAAAACAACCTTCTTTTAAAAAAAACACTACAAAGTGAAAAATAACTTTAATTTCGGAAGTCGGTGTCTTTGGTTTTGAATTTTCGTTCTTTGTCACCGACTTCCGAAATTAAAGTTAGTTTTCACTTTGTAGTGTTCTTTTTTGAAGTCAGTTGTTTTTTTTTTTGTAAAAAGTTTTTATTTTTCACTTTTTAGTGTTGTGGTACCTGCCCCACACAAATTCGAATACCACTACCTGCTATGTAAATAACAGTGACAGGAAGTTATCATATCATCTACATACTAAGTGGGAAAAAATACGTATTATTGAAGCTAACTCAAAAACTACCCAAGCAAAGTTAATAAAATTTATATAGGACCACCTCTGAAGTATGATACACCAAACAAAAAAACAATCATCAAAATCAATTCATAATTGGCGGAGTAATCGCGTAAAAAACATACAAAAAAAAACACAGTCGAATTGAAAACCTCCTCCTTTTGGAAGTCGGTTAAAAAAATATATATATCGCAAATAGAAACTGTATCGCTAGAAATAATTAAGTGACCGATTCAACGTTTACAAAGGTAGGTAACGAGTGTTAGTATTGGCAGTAAGCCAGCTCATCAGATGCATTATTTTTTTATTTTTTACTAGACGACTCCGTGAACTTCGTATCACCAGGTACAAAATTTAGAATTTTTCGATTTTTCACATGTCCTTTGGGTTTTTCATATTTTTTTTTTTTCTAAACCAGCCCAGTATTGAGGTGAATAAGATAAAAAAAAAGTATTCTAATCGGTCGAGCCATTTTCGTGTTTTCGCGATACGAAATATTATTATTATGTATTTATAATTATCAGACCACAGAGATTCAGACAGTGTTAGTTAAGAAAACTAAATCTAATGTTAGTATCCTAATCTTATCTATATTAAGTCTGGAGTCGGACCACAAACTATCTATCTACTAATGCACGGGAATTGATTTTTATATATACAGGGTGGCAGGAACATCGACGCGAAAACTGTTACCATGGATTCAGTTCATGATTCAGAACCCCCTGCGTTGAAATTTTTCGTCAGATATAAAAAAAAGATCTGCTGTTTCATAGAAAAGTGCAATACCTACGCGGTCAAAATGTATGGAACAGCTGATTTTTTAAGCTATTGCATAGCTTGTATTGCGGGCTTTGAGCGCGGCGACCGAATCAAGAAATTCCGTAACGAATCGTCATCATCCGTCATCATCCAAAGTGTAGCGTTAACAAATAGGAAGTATGGAGGCTACAAATGCTATGCAATAGCTTTACCGCGGCAGTCCCAGAGTGCCACATTTTTTTTTTTAAATAACCGACGAAAAATTTTAACGGGTTCAGAATCATGTTCTGAATCCATGGTAACAGTTTTCGCGTCGATGTCCCTGCCACCCTGTATAGATAGAGATTTATTTCTGTTGCTAAGCAGCGTTGCTAGGTCACGGTTTGAAGGTGTGCCGTTGAAATAACAGGTGATTTAGACTTTTCTTCTTTATATTTTGGTTCATAATCAGCCCATAACGTTCCCACTGCTGGGACACAGGCCTCCACTCTGTGAGAGTGTGCCGTAATCCACTAGAGCAGTGGTGATGAATTCATCATCATCATCTTTCTGTCCTTGTCCCATGGTACGTGGGGTTGGCGCACACGTTTTCTTCTTCCACTCTCCCCTGTCAACGGTCACGCTATCATTCACTCCCTTCTCTTTCACATCATTCCTCACACAAGCCAACAATCTTTTCTTTGGCCTTCCTCTCCCTCTCCATCCATCAACATTTATATTCATCACTCTTTTAGTCAATTGCGTTATTAATTAATTTACACAATGTGAAGTGCCTGCTTGGGTTTGAACCTATGACCTACAAGTCGTAAGTCGCGGCCGTTTCCACTGGGCCACGACAGCTCTCAAAACGATATCTTGGTGATGAGTTAGTCAATAAAAGATGAAGTTTCAACCCAACAATTTTAATATTTATAATTATTACCTACAATAAAACATTTACATACTTACAAATAAATTCTACTCTTTGGAAGAACAGAAAATATGGATACACGGAAAAAATATTTTCTACAATGATAAAAGAACGCATAGTTATGAAAAAAATAGTTTTAAGATTAGATATGAGATTTGTTCTTAGCAAAAATAAATATTTTAGCAGATACTGATCAAATTGTAAAGAGAACAGTTTCATTTTAGTTACACTCAATCTACTTAGTAAACTCTCTCTTTTATTACTCTTTTTTTTCCGTGTAGCAGAGAGAACATGCTTATATAAACATAATTTTATACTCAAGATAATATGGGTCACTTGAAATTTTCTATAATAAAATGCATATTAGAAATACTATACATATAAACCCTTAGGCCTAGTACGAATGTGCGGAGTAAACGTTACTCTAACAATATTTATCTATACATAGTTGAAATTAATTTAAACCAAAATGTTACAGGAGGGTTGTACTTTCCATTAAAAATCGCTTGAATTTACGTGTAGTTTACGTCGCACGTTCCGCGAAATTCGGTGTGCTTACACTTATCACAGATAATATATCTACCTACAATGCTTTTTAAATTACCTACGAAAAAGCCTCGTCGCGTAATTTTCGGCAACTGAGACTCTACACTTACCCCGCGTTCTATTTAAAAGCGATCTTCGCGCTAATACACGATCGTTCGAACTTTTTGTTCAGAGAACTTGAACACGTGGTCGCGCCGATAGAGGGCGCATTCCGAAAAAAAAAGTTGCATGTTATGAATGCGACCGATCGCGTATTCGCGCGACGATCGCCTTTAAAAAGGTCGGAGCCTAAGCCCACGTTCACACGGATATCAAAATAAAGGCTCGTGCAGACCAGCGCTACACGCGATGCGACACAAAGGCACCGCTCGTAGCGCGACGAGCGGTGTCTTTGTGTCGCGTCGCGTATCGCGCCTGTTTGAAGAAGCCTTAACGCGGCGGGATTTTATCGCACACTGCATTTTCAACTCTCGGTGTTGAGCCAAGCCTTGGGAATCCAACAGAGTGCAACCCAGCGCGTCGAAAAACCACACTGTTGGATTTTCAACTCTTGGCGCTAAGCAGACCGTTGAAAATCACTGAGGAAAAAATCGCCCGTGCGCACTTAGGTTTATCCTCGCATAGCACACCGCTCTGCTTTTTGCATCAATACCGTAGTGAACCTTCTGTAACAGGCTGTAGAATATGGAAGTTTATAGAGATTAACTACTTATAAGGTTACATCTACGCTGCTTCGAGTGACTGCATAACATACATAACTGGCGAAGTGTGGGTGTACTATAGGTACAGCTCTGCCCAACCCTTTGGGTAAATAAGGCGTGATGTTACGGTATGTTATAAGGTTACATCTACGCTGCTTTGGTTTTAATATGTCCATTCTGGTGTTCAGTTCCATTCTTGCCTGGTTCTTTGACTAGCTGCGTACTTTTAGACCTGAAAAAATATAAATAGCATTATCGTCAACATCATCTGCTTAGCCTTTTTCCAACTATATGTTGGAGTCAGCTTCCAATCTAACTGGATGCAGCTGCATACCAGTACTTTACATGGTGCGACTGCCTATCTGACCTCCATAACAACTGGGTATTACGATACCCCTTGGTGAGACGGTTGTCAGACTTTTGGGTGTCTGACGACCTGGTACGACTGTCAAAGATCTAAGAACGACAGCCGGGACCAACGGCTTAACGTGCTTTCCGAGGCACAGAGGTATGTAAAGATGGTCACGCTGCAACTTAACCTGATCGATTGACCCGTGCGGCTGTTATTACTTAAGTTACCCTTGCCGGGGTTGGTCCGTGGATGGGTGACCATCTTTACATACCAAGACTCCTCCGTGTCTCAGGAAGCACGTTAAACCGTTGGTTGTCATTTGTAGATCTTTGACAGTCATTATGGGTCGTCAGAAGCTCGAAAGTCTGACAACTAGTCTTACCAAGGGGTATCGTATCACCCAGTTACTGGGTTGTCGAGGTTAGATGTAAAATACTGGTATTCAGCTACGTCCGGTTAGACTGGAAGCCGACCCCAATATAGTTGGGAAAAGGCTAGGCAGATTGCTGATAACTAGACACTGCACGATTTTCGTGGGCGTGATCTACGAGGTAATGCAGAAGTAATAGGCAAGTTATAGCTTCACTTCTAGTAGGTGACGGTTCATCCACTCTTTCGTCACCTATTCAAAGAATATAAGTTAACTAAGAGTTTTCAGGATAAAAAAACGGCCAAGTGCGTGTCGGACCACACACAATGAAAGTTTACGTAGTTGGGATGAATTTATCCTAACTAACTTAAATTTGTAGTTGACTTAGAAGCTTGATTTCGAGCTCCAAGGGACCGTAGATCTACGTATTTGATATTTTTTAATTTCAACTTGATACCTCCACGCGTTCCTGACAAAAAGCTCTTGACAGATAGACAGACAGACAAACGGACGGACAACGAAGTGATCCTATAAGGGTTCCGTTTTTTCCTTTTGAGGTACGGAACCCTCAAAAGAAGAACAGAATGGGTGCTTACTTTCTTAACAGGATATGGTTGCTTAAGTTGATCAACGGAGCTTCAACAAACAGCCACATCGCAAAGCTAAGTCCGATAGCTGTGGTTAAGGTCCCAATAGTTTCCAAGCCCTGAAAAATAGATACAGGAACTTTTTAATGTACAATAAATTATAACTTTTGAAGTGAAAATTTCTTTAGGCACGTTGCATTAGGCATTTTTGAGATGGGACTAAACAATTGATTTCGCGACACTGTTACGACATCAGCTTTGACCATCAAAAAGACATCAACGCGCGATACATTATTTCCTGCACACTAAAATTGTTCAAGTTTTCACTTCTGTCGGCACTCCCGGAGTGCCACTGCCATTTTTTTTTAAGTGCAGGAACATTGTACTTAACATAAATTAATGGCGTAGGGAGTGTCAAATCAAACAGATGATACAGGACAACCATTATCTGGGTTCGTAAAATTGGGGCTTCAAGTCCTTAAATAAACGTCCTTGTAATAAAAAAAGAGATTTGGTCAGTAGAAGTTCATTGTATCCTCTCATACTTTATCTGCCACATTTCAGTTTATATAATAATAATAGTCCTCCAGACTGAATTTCAGTCAAGGCGACCATTCTCAACGGAGACCAGCCTTCGGCGCGGGAGATATTATAGTGCACAAGTGTGTGTGCAGACACAGGTGCACTCTCTCTTCCCTCACTCTCATAGTCCGATGGGACGGCAATCTAACACGACCGGAGAGAGATCAGGCGCAGGACCAACGGCGACAAGTGCGCACTGAGGTATCACGCCGCCATCTTCCAAACTCCAGGCTGTTGCTAAGAAATTTCTAATGGAAAAACCCAATAACACTTTGCCCGACCCAGGAATCGAACCCAGGACCACGCTCAGCAGTCGCGTTTCCGACCACGAGACTAGTTTATATACCGTGAAATTTGAATCACAATTTTGCTAGAACGAACGGTGTTCAGATCATGGTCTACTACCATTATATAGCACCCAATAAAAAAAAAAAACATAATTGGTTTTTGAAAAAAACACAAAAAAGACAAAGTTTAAAATGTCAAGATTATCGTTACTCCCTACAACACAGACACCACGCACGGGACAGCATTGTCTACAGGGAAATGTACCTCCATAAATGAAATTTAGTAAGCAGTAGATAATCTTGACATTTTTAACTTTGTCTTTTTTGTGTTTTTTTATAAACTAAGTATGTTTTTTTTTATTGGATGCTGTAGAATGGTACTAGGTACTACCATTCTACAGCATCCTAAAAAAAAAAAAAAAAACAAACCATGGTCTGAACAACGTTTGTTCTAGCAAAACTGTGATTCAAATTTCACGGTGTATAGTAAGAGTCTTGAGACTTTTTAATTTTGTTTTTGGATGTCTGGTGCATATTTTTACAAGAACTACATTTATGATGAACGCTTCCAATCAAGGTTTTCTATTTATATTAGGCAGAGATCCAAAAACAAAAAATCTGACTTAAATATAAAGAGGGCTCTAGATGCTGTGCGTGTGCAATATAATAACGGCTTCAGGGTGCTGTTGAGGTTGCCCCGGTTCTGCAGCGCGTCTAGCATGTTTGCTGTAGCACGAACTGACGACTTTTATGCCATTATGAGGAAGAAGGCCGAATCCTACATATCTACATACATAAACTCACGTCTTCTTCCCATGGGAGTAGGCAGAAACTACAGAACGCCATCTGCTACGATCCTTACATACTCCTTTTGCCTCGTTTACGTTCATACATCTGGTCATACACGCACGCCGGTTGCGAGTACTACGCACCTGGCCTTTCTGAAGAACATCACTAATAAGGTCAGTATACGTCCTCCTAGGACGTCCCCGACCGGCTTTTCCCTTTACATCAGCCTTTCCTTTCCGCATCCTTAATAAGCAAAATGAGGGCTAGCAGCAACAGTATTTTGAAAATCCTAGCTGAACATCATGATTTACTAATACTAAGACACTCTGTCAGGTTGCTCGTGCGGCAGGGATGAACAATAATTATGTATACATTTCATAAATACTAAACTTTTTATTTTTGGGTGGGAAATTATCAAATAACTTCTCCCGCTCTGGGCGGAGCGGGAGGGCGTGTCAGACTCTTACTGACTAAAACCCACCCGTGTTCCTTCAGTTGCAATGTTACCGGGGGCCACGATCTCCCTTTCGGTATTCTTCGCAACCCCGGCAGGCATCGGCCCTAGCGGACCCCGTCAATTCTGCTGACATCTCTTTGAGGCGCGCGTGGAACACAACGCGCCGTCGACTCGGGCCTGGTCCTTATCGGACGGCGAGCTACCCATTGCTCACCGTCCGCAAGCCCGATAAAAACTAACCCTCAGTTGATAAGTTTGTTTTTTGTACTAACCATTGGACTAATGTTGTCAAATAAAATAAATAAAATAAAGCAAACTGATACTCACAATAGAAAATGAATCAATCTTGAATGGCGATCGCAGTGCGAACTTATTCCGTTGTATGAGGAGAGGATGGATCATGTAGATGCCGTACGAGAGGCGGCTTAGAGGCGTGAAGTAGGAGAAGCTCAGGATGTCGGTGACTACCGCTGAAAAAATACAATGATTACAATGTCTGCAGCTATTGATGTTGGGTCTCGCAATGGACTAAGAACAGTTAAAGATAAAGTTGCCATAAATCTCATCGCTTAGCAGAAACTTCATGACAATTATTGATATTTTGGGCACAAAGAAAGAAAATTCAAAGATAGGGAGAGTACCCGTTAGTAGACAAGATGACCCTGCTGACCATACTTTTGACGTAATCTTATAGTTAGCTTAACACTTTCGACTCCATCAACTTTTCATAGAACTCATACGCTATGCCGCCATACATATTGGAAGCGAACCCTCCGGGAGGGTTCCCGGCATTACGTTTGATAATAATTAACCATCACGGATGGTCAACGCCATTAGGTTTAAAACCGTGTTATAAAACAATGTAAAACGAAGTCGAATAGTGTTTTCAGGGGGTCTTGTCGCTATACGTAGTTTCCAACCTTTTAAATTTTTGTGAATATTTGTAAAAAAATAAAACAACAAAAAAAAAACAAAATACTTGGATTTTAAAACCAACGCATACTATATGTATAAATCTTGTTAAAATATACAGATTTTATTTTCATGGTATGTAATGCTGCATTCGCTAAGAAAAATCTACATTTAAAACGAGCCCTCAGCGAGGACTCCCGGTATCCCATATGTGACTCAATTTGAAGGTCAGTGTCACGTTGTATGTTGATTAAAATAAGATTTGCAATCGTAAAAAAATATGTATTTACATCATTATAATCATTAGAATCAGCAAAACCACTTCTTTAAGTTAGAATTGGCCTCAAATGTCGTGATCTCATGTAGTCATTATCAACTTACAGAGTTATATTGATGATTTTTATGAGTATAATTATTACATAACATAACATCACGCCTTGTTTCCCCGAAGGGTTGGGCAAAGGTGTCCCTGTAGCAGGTACACCCACATTTCGCCAGTTATGTTTAAGTCCCATGTAATAGGGGGCGAGCCTATTGCCATCAACCGGGCACAAATCCAGACTCCGAGCTGCTACTGAGAAATTTCAGATAGAAAAACCCAATAGCACTTTGCCCGACCCGGGAATCGAACCCAGGACCTCATGTATAGTATAATTATTATATAAAATTAATACTTGATACGGCCGCCGGCCGCAAATCATATTTAGATCAACATACAACCATACTGATCTGCAAATTGCATAAAACGAAAGGTGAAAAATTTCGCGGGCTTTCCTGACGCTTTTTCTTTGTGAAAGAGCTCATCCAGGTAAGTACCACCGTCATATGTATTTCTGCAGCCAGGCAGCATTGCTGTGTTCCGGATTGAAGGATATGAGTGCTGTTGTTATTACTGGCATGTGAAAGTTTTTGCTTTGTCTCCAGGATGAAAATACACATGTTAATTTCTGATATTGCAGAAGAGGCGATGAATACTTACCATCAGGTGGCCTGGGTAGCATGCTTGTTTACCAACCAATCTATATACAAATAACTAAAATTGAAGTGTACAGCATCTTTTTTTTTGTGTGGGAAATTATCAAATAACTTCTTCCGCTCTGGGCGGCGCGGGAGGGCGTGTCAGACTCTTACTGCCTAAAACCCACATGTGTTTCTTCAGTTGCCATGTTGCCAGGGTCCACGGTAACCCTTTCGAACAAACCCGCAAGCCCGGCAGGCATCGGCCCTAGCGTACCCCTTCAGTTGTGCTGACATCTCTTTGAGGCGTGCCGGCGACCCGGGCCTGGTCCTTATCGGACGGCGAGCTACCCACTGCTCACCGTCCGCAAGCCCGCGCCTACGGTGGCCGGGAATTGGCCTGCGATTTCCGACGCTTAGAGTGTCTCCTGCAAGTGTCTAGCAGCTAGTAATATATTGAAATCGAGGTTATTACTTACGCACAGTTCCATATTCACACAACCCAATAATGACGCAGATAGCCACAGCCCATGCGACCCTATTGGTGGACGTGATCACGGCAGCTTCAATAGCGTTGTACTCCCGGTACATATAGTACTGTCCTAATGACAAGACGTACAGCATTGTAGCTAGAGATACTGCTGTACCAACGATGGACCATGTCTGAAATGAAAAAGTACACATTATGAATAATTTGGTTGTATAATCAACTGATGAAGATATCCTACACGAATAAGAACTTCGTTCAGTTGGGAGGCCAAACGTTTTCATAGGCGATAATAATGTGGGCAACAATCCATTGTTATGTTAAGAGGGTTTGTCCTAAAAGTTGACAACGTCGTAAATATCTGTTAAATATTTACCTGTTTTGATTAATTTGGCAATATCTGTGGCTAACTAGGGAACTAAAATATTGATTATGAAATGCAATAATTAATATCGTAACACCGAATATTTAGTTTTAGATGTAAAAAAGGCATTTGGAAAGTTTCCAAAAACCGGTTACAACATCAAATTCAGTGTTATAATTGCAATTGCAGCCACATTTCTTATTTCCATACAGTAATATTGCCAAATTAATCAAAACAGCGAAAAATTTGACATCTATTTGCGACGTTGCCCACTTTCAGCATAAACGCTCTTAATAAGAAAGGGAAACATATAGGAATGTTTGTTTGTTAGAATTATATTTTAATTTTTATTTATACAAATAGTAAGTCTTTTAATTAAGTACCAGGTGTGAATAGTTATTTATGTTAAAAACTGTAAAGTTATAAAAAATGGTTAGTCAAAAAAAAAGAAAAGAAAATCTTGACCTAAAGTACAGACGGATCGGCATCTACGTCGCCACATGCGAACTACGTATCAAACTGACGTCACGCAAAATCCTGCATCGCGCAAGCAGGGTTTACCGCGCGACTAGAATATATAAAACGTCCCGACAGTAGCCCACCGGACTCAACACCCGTCTGTTCGGACGATGCTCCCTTCTCTATGGAGGATGAGTGACTTTACGCCCTGTTTCTCACATCTCTATAGGATAATAATGTTCCTGGTCAGATATTGATATTGCTGCAAGATTGTCTAGCAAGTTGAAAATCGACACACACTAGACAATTTGTTTGTTTTACTCGTGCGTGATCCACATTATTTTTGTTATAGAAAGAAGGTTGCAAGGCTGACTGACAGTCGGACGGTGAGCAATGGGTAGCTCGCCGTCCGATTAAGATCAGGCCCGAGTCAACGGCGCGTTGTGTTACACGCGCGCCTCAAAGAGATGTCAGCAGAACTGACGGGGGCCGCTAGGGCCGATGCCTGCCGGGGTCGCGTCCAAAAGGGATACCGTGGCTCCTGGCAACATACAGGCAGCTGAAGGAACACGGGTGGGTTTTAGTCAGTAAGAGTCTGACACCCACTTCCACTCCACCCAGAGCGGGCAGAGCAAGCGGCAAAAAAGGGCTGACTATCAGTGACTATCTAGGTAGTTCTGGTTGATTCAACTAAAACGTATATCTGCAATAGAGAGTTTTGGATATGAACTCACTTTAGAAACAGTCTTCCTATTTTTAGAAGGTTTATATAAAGTCATGAGGTATCCCATAGCGACGCCCACGAGGTATGCGCCGGCGCGACTGTAGCTCGGCGTGTATGTGTAGCTGACCTCCCAGTAGCCGCGGATGTCAACGAGTAACTTGCTGGAACGGGAAATTTTATATTTTTAAAAACAGTTTTAGAATTTTTTTATTTACACACACGTATATACATTATTTAAAAACTATCAGACTTAAAATAATAAAATGTACAAGTATATATAAAAGCCCCTCTTTTTTGGGGGGGAATAATATAGGGCATCAAAAAATTCGTCCGCATCGCTGTCAATAGGAAAAGTGCCCAAAAGGCTGGCAGCATTGCCAAGTTGTATTTTAGCAATGGGAGGACTTAAGAGAACATAATAATGTAGTATCTGGGCGATCGAGCTCTGCTCTGGTGAAAAAAGAGAATGCTCATTTAATAGTCTAGGATAGTACCTACTTATTTCATACTGCCATTCATTATTCTAATGTCAATAATGTAATGTCATTATTCATTATCTTGTTTTAAACTTTGGGCGACCGAGCTCTGCTCGCGTGAAAATACGGAGAAAACAAATTTTTCCAGATATGAGACCTAGCTAGATCGATTTTTCGCCCCCGTAAACCCTTATATTGTAACTTTGATCGAAATCGTTAGAATCGATTTCGAGAAAGTGAGTACAAATCTATATACAAATATTGCTCGATTAATAGTATAGGATTTTAACTTCTATGGAGCTGAAATAGCGTTATTATCCTTTGGAATATCGTACTCCTTGCGTTTATCAATTTCATTGGAAATTATAATTTACAAGAGTTTATATGTATTAGACTAGCCGGAAGACATGAAGCCACCCTTTTCAGTTTTCTTTCTGCATATTCCTACAACATGAACCAGTCCTGTATTAAAAATCTATATTATTAAAGTGAAAAGAAAAAGAAAAGAAAGAAAGAAAGAAAGAAAATACATTTATTTAGCACAGACAAAAAGGCACATAACACAACAAGACAAGCACAACAAGTGCTCCATGAAAATTCTCATTTTTCCCGAGCACTAAACTGAATATCAACTCAAGCCTATCCCAAATCGTATTCTGCTTGCCACGA